>CM060904.1:1177752664-1179070770 GCA_030737815.1 Allium fistulosum | reverse complement strand
CTTTAAAACTTAAAAACTTCCCAAATAAACAAGATATAATTTCTTTAAAACAATTAATTGAAGAAAATAAACCTAAAGAAATTGAAATACATTCTAGAGACCTATTACTACAAGTAAAAAATCAATCAGAAACTAATAAAGAATATTTTGAAACACAAATACAAAAACTTGAACAAATGTTACAAGAAATTAAATACATACAAATAAATTAGTATGGGGTATGATAATAAATATTATACAAAAGCTATGAATCATGTCAATATGATACTTAAACAAAACGATACAGTATCAGCAGGATATAATAAAGATATTTTTGCAAATAAAGCAGACAATGAAATATTCTTAATGACTAATACAGTTATAGCAATGCTTACATAAGTACACGACATATTAGATTTATTAGAAAAAAGGCTAACGAATTTAGACAAACAAATGAATAATCTAGATAAATTAACACAAGAAAAAGACTATGATATTAATCAATTGACAGAAAAAATATCAAAATTAAATCTAGGACCAACAGATCCAGATTCAAATAAAAGTAAAAGGACTAAAATAAGTTTTTTAACTTTCAAAAAATTAGACAACATATAATGAATAGAAGATATTTCTTAGGGATATCTAGAACCTTAATAGATAGACCTACAGAAAGTAATAACTTAGCCTCGAATACATGGATAGACAGTGTTCTAAGAAGATCTGTGAATTCACAATCTCAGTTAGAAGAAATAATAAATATGGACAATGATTTAGAAATATCTCAAATAACCAATTAAATACTTCAAATCCTAGAGAACTGTATAGAACAGGTATATTTACAATAAATACTGGATTATGTAGACATCACAGAGAAGAAATTCTTTCTATCAGTGTGGAAATCAACAAATTATAAATTTAATGTCAACAGAAGCAATTAAACAACTAAGAATACAAAATTACAAATTAATCCACCTAGGACTAATTGTCATAGGAATAAGAGGATTAGTGAGACAAAAAATAGGATCTAAATTATTAATTGTACTAATTGACGAAAGACATCAAGACTTAGATAAAGCAATTTTTGGAACAATAGAAGTAGATATGAACAATAATATTGGAATTGTTTATATTTCACCTAATTTTACAATGACACTATCAGATTTTAACAAACATATAAAAATAATTATTCAAACTAAAGGATTTGAAAATTTTAATGGTAAAAATATTTTGCTTGACATAACATTCTTAGGAAAATGTATGACAAAATATACTCCTAAAGTAAAAATAAAATTAGATGAAGTAATAAAAAACACTAACGTCCACTGGAATTAAGTTCTTAAAGCCAATGGAAATAGACTCTTCTATATTAGTGGGACATGAATTGACAATTCAGAATCCCAATGAAAATAAAAATACACTAACACCTAATGATGTAGTAACATATACAAATCCTAACGGATCTATATCCTTAAGATTTAAAGATTATGGACCCTCTAAACAAAATGAAATAGATATTGATGATGAATCAACCTCGGAATTACAGAAAAATTTATACCGGATAAAATAATTTATCCCAAAGAATTAGAAATGGTCCTTGAACCATTTGAAATATATGAACTTGAGCAACAACTTAGACTAAATAACCAAATAGACAATAATACATTTGTTTATATTGATGATGAAAATAATGTAAGAATAAAAACAATACATACATTAGAAACCTTTTTAGAGGATTCTAATGAAATAATTAATCAACAAAATAATGATCCAATAATTGAAAATTTAATTAGTGAATACAAAATAGATTTAATGGAAGGACAAGGAGAAAGTTCTACAGTGACTTATCCCAAAGAACCTCCACATAAAATGGATTATCATTTAGGACATCCACCAAGAATAAATGTAAATCCTTACACTAATGACAATAAAGATTTAAGAACTATAGGAAAAAGAATACCTACTGAAAAAAAATTATTTGGAAAAGATTTTGTAATTCTTAGTGTTACAGAATGTCATCCACGATTATTAGACACTTACTTAGTACAATAGACTGCTGTAATAGCCAGAGACTATTCAGCCAAACATCCAAATATAATAACTGGAGAGGAAATGGTTAGAATAGCAGAAAACTACTTAGGTGATATAACTAAAGGAATGTGGGAAGCCTACAAAAGCAATTTTCCAGATGAAGTAGCCTCCTTGGTGGTACAAGGTGGTAATATATATAACTTCGCATATCTAATACATAGGATAATAACTAGTCGAGAAGTAAATACAGGGTTGAGACTTAGACAACAAGAAGTCATGAGAGATCTAGAACAAATACAATTATTAGATTGGAAACATATAATAAAATTTCTAAATGAATTTTTATACTATGCAACTATATCTGGAAACTATTACTCTAAAGAAATAGGTGATAGATTATTTTCTAAATTGCTTGGAGACTTAGGAAAAGAAATACATAAATCTTGAAATGAAACATATTCTAATATCCCCAAAACATATGATAACATAGGGATTATAATAACTCATATAATTTCTAGACTCAAAAAGTAGTGTACGTATATACAAATACAAAGAGAATTGAAACAGAAAAATTATGGGTTCTGTCCACAAATATATACACCTCAACAATATAGATCTAAAGAATCTACTAACAGAAACCTAAACCTGAAAAACAATATACCAAGAAATATTATTTAAGGAGATCTAATGCTAAAAAACCTTATTTGAATAAAAATAAACATGTTAGGAAATATAATCCTATGAAAACATATACAAGCACAATTACATGTTTCGCATGTAATGAAAAAGGACACCTATCATCTACTTGTCCTAAAAAACACAATCTATACACTAGAGAATCAAATTTAGTAGACTCTATTAAAGAAGACATACTAGAAGTAGCCTCAGGTGTCTCTGAAAGTTCTACAATATATTCTATTGTATCATTAGAAGGATTAGAAGAACAAGAAGGAGCTTCTAATTCAGATTACACCCTAAAAGAAGAATTAACAGGCAGTCAAACAAAATCAACAAATTTTAGAAATATCCCAATAGAAAAATTTCTAAATTTAATGGATTATGAAGAATGCATACATGAGTTTAAATATAAAATGGGAACTGATACGACAAAATGTTATTTTTGTCCTTGGTACCCAGCTTTTGACAAAAGATATAAATGAACTACAGAAGTATGTTACAAATGTGCAGAAAAGTATTTTAACTTACAAACCCCAAATGAAAGTAAATTACAATATACTGATAAAAATAAAAATAATGAAGATAGAATAAAAATATTGGAAAATAAAATTAAGGTAAAATATTGGAAAATAAAATAAAGGTAAAATATTGGAAAATAAAATAAAGGTAATTAGGTTCCTAATTTAGACATCCACTTAGTGCACAATTGGGTTTTATCTGCAAATTTCTGCTAAGGTAGTTAAATAAAAAATTTAAAAAATAAAAATCCTCTGTCTTTAAGGGAGTAGAGAGGAACTCTGCCACAATGATCAAAAGGTGGGGACACTATTTTCAATTTTTTTGTTCCTATGTTTCAATCGACTACAGGAGGATCTAACAATTCTTATATATATCTTGGGTTATGACAGAATTCAAGAAATGCCTATCGTCGGTCAGTACCAAATCTATGTCGAAATGGAAAGCAAGATTGGACAAGTTCAAAAGCAATTTATCGGATCTGGATTTCAAATCATATACTTTGGAAGGGATCGACAATATTAGGGCCCGTTTGGTTTGCTATTTTTAGTTTTGTGTTTTCGTTTAAACAAAAGTGCGCATTTATTATGGATTGTAGAAAAACACACAATTTTGAAAAATGAAACTAACATAGAAAACAAAAAACAAGTTTATTTGATTTTTTGTGTTTTGAGACATAACAAAAGGATGAAAAACAATTTATCTCCTCCATTTCTCGTCCATCGTCGCGATGGATAAGAATTGTAAAAGGTTTCCCAAATTTGTTTGTATTTTGTAGTGTATGTTGAAAACACAAAACTCAAAACTCAAAACGAAACCAATCGGGGCCTTAGGTTATGTAGTGACTGCCAGAGAAAACAGAACAACCAAAGAGAAAATCTCCATTCATGACCTCGATTTAGATCTGGATGATTGGAAATCAGTTTTAGGCTATCCACAATCTGCTAATTCATTCAGATCTAGGATTACTGGAATGTAAGAAGGGGTTCAGAAGGCATTTGGCAAAAAAAGAAGGTATCGTCACTCCTAATCTATACCGTTAGCAAGCAATCACTAATCTTCAATAAGCAACTATACTAGATCCCACGCATCACTATGAAATTGTTTCTGGTATGCTTTTCGACATGGATCTGAGAGCTTTTTTTTAACATTTTCCAACGATGAAGATAACGACAGTTATGCAATGGTCGAAGGGAAAACCGCGAACCCAGGTTTTCTCTCGTCTGGACCTCTGTATATATCTGGAATGACAGATGCTAATCGAAGGAAGGGCCTGGAAAGGTGTGTGACAACTCTTTTAATCGAAACGTGCTTCGATTTCACAGAGGCACGTGCAGGAAAAGGTAGGAGAAGAAGGGGCACGTGAATGTGGCAACGATTATCTCAATAAGCGGTTACCAAAAATGATGGTTCACACATGGTCACAACAGTTTGATTTTAATCACGTGATGAGCCATTTTATTTGTTTACATAGGGGTACTTTTGGATAGAATGCGATGCGTGTTTAATTCATTATATTTGTTGTTAATATTCTCATCGGAGCAGAAAGGATACATGAGCCATGTTTTGCAATTACTAAGTAGAATGGGCTAAATACGTTTATGCACACAGCTTTATGGCGAAGTTATTTTAGGCTTTACAGAATTATCTATAATCAAACATTAGGGATTATGTTGTAAATTATGTATAGGACAAATTTTCAAAAGAGACTGGTTTTCAAAAGTGTTGTCATAAATAGGCTACTTTGGAAACTATTTGCAATTGTAGGTGTAACGACCCCGAAATTTAAATTTATCTAAATTAATAATTAAATGAATTTTTGAATTAAATTGAGTAATAAATAAATTTTTGAATAATAATAGTAAAATCAATTGATAAATTGATAGCGAGTTTCCCCGAGTCTTGAATAAATTCTGTATAAATCATTTATTTTTATAAATAAAGTAATTATTTTATATATGTGAATATATATATATATATATATGTATATTGAATCCGAGTTTAAATCTAAATTTAAATGGTTTAATAATAATAATAATAATACATATATAAAATTTATGGTTAATAATAATTTGAATTTATAAATTAAATATAAGATATTAAATATTAAAGTAAATTTAATAATTGAGTTATAAATAGAAATAAATAAATAAATTGATTTAACTAGGACTTCACTTTAATTTCAAAGCCAAGACAAAAGATAAGATAAGTATAAACTAATACAAATAACTAAAACAACATTTTAGAGTAAATACCATTGTTACAAACTTAACAACAAAGTAAGTATAGAAACAAAACAAAGTATATATCCCTAAGTAATTAAGCAATGTACAAACTAAAGTGGATAAGTAGAACAAATGTATAAAAGCAAGACAAAAGTATGTAAACACAAGGCTGCAGCCACCAAGTTAATAAATGCAGCATCACTACAACAAAGATATGTAAATATCTATTAGCTTGTAAAACAAACAAAGGAAACAAGACAACAAGTATAAGCTGTAAACCAAAATGATACAACTAAAGGAAGGGAAAATATAAAAGCAAAACAAATACAAAGTAACAAACAAAATAAAATCAAAGCATAAGTATGTAGGCTGTAACTAGGGAAGTAATATTACCAAAGACAAGTTTGAACAAATGTACAAAGATGAGTATGATAATGGAAACAAAGGCAACATTTTATATTTACAAAACCAGACTGAGTAATAAATGCAGCCACCAAAACAAAGCAAAGAAAATAAAATATATTGTACAAAGTAATAAATGCAAGCCATACCTCTATAACATCTTAGCCGAAAACAGGGGAACATCTCAAGCCACCATACTAAGAAATGTCTTTGTATTGTACAAATTTATAATATATACTGTAAGCTTCTTCTATATATTTATCATATTTATCATCAGCTCGTCCCTTCAAAAACTAGAAACCAGAAAACATTTTCAAGTTTGAAAATTAAAGCTAAGCAGGAAGAAAGAAAAAAAAAGGCAAAGGCAACTTAAAACATTTCTTCAAAGAAAACTAAGCAAGTTACACAGGACTCAACAACAATTTCAACTTCAACAAAACAAGGAAGCTCCATTCCTCTCTGTTTAATTACAGGTGAGCAAACTCACTTGAACCCATCTATATGTTTTGATATCTGAATTGATGCTTGAAGTTTTGTTGTGAAAAATGTTTGTTAGTTGTTAATTATGTCTGCATGCTTGTAGATATATGTGCATGCCTGTTATCTGTTCTTGGTTTACAGGTTTATAAATTCGAAAAAAAATCAGCATCTCTTGATCTAATCCATATTTGGATTTAAGTATTAAACGAAGCATGTTGTTAGACCATAAAAATTTAATTTAGAAACTTGTTTAAGTTAAAATAACTTAGTATTGTTCTGGAAACATAAAAACACAGTATGAACTTAATATCAGTCAAATTTCAAACGTCTTGATTTATAAATTCAGGGATGTAAATTGGATTCTCAACCCAAATTATGATTTTTAAAACCAATACGATGATTTTTAATGAAGTATCTTAGGTGTAATTCGTGATTGAATAAAAACTATATTTTTACCAATTTGGGATGACTGAATCAATTTTAATTGTTGAAACTTGAGTTGAAGCAAGTTTAACCCTTTATGATTTCGGGAAAAATGTTAGAAAAAATTTATATTGCGTGAATTTGGGAGACGAAGTCAATTTAGGGTTTTGTGGTGTTATTTTGGGTGTCGACATTCCCAAGGTTCGAACGACATCGTGACGTGATCGAAGAGGGTCGCAAGGGTGGGAATGGCTGCTTGAGGAAGTGATGTAGCTTGGGTGAAGTGGGCCAGTGGTCTCGTGGTCGGAGGCGTTGGGAAGACGAGAGTTTTTGGTCATGGTGGTTTTCCCGTTTGGTCGAGATACCTCATTTTCGATTCGTAGTTGTATTAGTCTGTTGGTTGTTTTCGTTGGGTCATCGAAGTCGTTGGTGACGTGGTCGCAGGTTGGAGGATGGTCGGAGCGGCGTTGGGTGGCCGTGCAAGTGCACGTGCACGTTCTGTGTCAGGTGAAGTTCTGAACGAAGGTTGACTCGGTGATGGTATCGAGTAATATCGATTTTGGCTCGAGTTTCTCGTGGAGTTGATTCAGTAGTGGTTTAAGTTTAAGCTTAATTCAATTTAACTGGAAATAGAAAAAAAACAAAGAAGAAGAAGATGCGAACGTGAGGAAGGAAGAAGACTTCGGGGAAATGGGGAGGCAATCTCGAGTGTTACTCGAGTAAAACCCGGAGGCATTCTCGGGTTGGTTTTCAAAATGACAAAAATAAAAAAAAGGGGTTAGGCAAATTTTTCTGTAAAACCACCTTTAGTATGGTCGACTTAATTTAGTGTTAAGATTTTATTACAACTGTAATTAATTGAGGAAATGCTTGACAATGCTTTCTAAAATCTTAAGTACTGTTTTGATTTAGTAATTAACCAAGTGATTAAGCAATAAATTAATTTAAGGTTAATGTGATAAATGAATTAAGGAAATTAATTTGAGGATGATTAATTTATTGAAGGTAAATTAATTAATGAAAGTGATTAATAAATTAATTACTCACTTTAAATTAATTCAGAAAAATTACTTAAGGATTAATTATTTATTAAGGGTAAATTAATGATTAATAGAAGAATTGTTTATTAATTGTTTTATAATTAATTAATTATTAATCTACCATGGCTAGCCAATTTATTCATAGAAGTTAATCTGATTTAAATTAATCAGATAAATTAATTGATCCTACTTACGGATGTTTGGATTTTTTTGAATGTGAATTATTTGATATCCCTGATTTATGATGCTTTGTGATATATCCCGATTTATGTTGTAATTTTTATTTCTGTGATATATTACTATGTGAATACGAAAACCCTTGACCCGTAAAATGGCACTTAAATTTCGATGCGACAGGGAGTCGGATTCCAGTTGGTTATCCGAAACCCACATCGAATTATAATTGTGAATCCTTGTGACTGATAAATTTATTTTATCTATGAATCTGTGAATAAAGATAAGCGTTATCGATTATACCGCTTATCGATATATCTGTGATGATTGATGTTGCACTGTTGTGTTAAAACCCCTGGACTACACTTTTACACACACAAATATGGATTTCACGTGGAAATCGGTTAAGTCACAGATAATTTAAATTTGATGTTTTTGAAATGGAAATTTTAATTTCAATAGATTTTGAAATTAGAAATTTCGGTTTAAAGTGAAAAGCTTTTGAAATGAGTTTTCAAGGATAAAAGTTGTTTTGAATAACTTAATCGAGTTTTGAAAATTTAAATATTTGATTTAAATTTAAATTCAAGATTTGAAATTGTATCTTAAGATTTGAAACTAGGAATTAAAGATGTTATACCAATTATATATGGGTTAAACTATTTTAAAAGTATTGATTTGGGAATTTGAATTTAAATCCAAAAGTTTTAACTCGTGTAAATATAATTGGATTTTTCTGAAAATAAAAACTGTTTGTTTCAAATAATTAAAGCTTTCACGTAAGTAATGAACTTCCAATTTTGTTGAGAAGTTTCAAGTTTGAAATTGAAATGAAATTGATTTTGAAAGCTATGAATTGAATCTGTTTATTTTTAACAGATTTAAAATGATGATTTGTTTAAACCATTCGAAATGAAATTGTTTTGAAGGCTATAAGTTGAATCTTTGTTTTAAAGATTTAACGAGTTAATCCAATTAGAATTGAAATATTTTGAAACCTATGAATAGATCCTTATAAAACGAGGTGAACGGTGTGAAATAAATCTTTTTATTTAAAGATTTGAAATGATGATTGGTTTAAACTATTTTGGAAGAAAGGTTTGATTTAATAAGTTGTGACTTAATTGAAATCCAAATATCCATATGTTTTAATGATTGCGCTCACTATTCGGGTTAGCCGGGAAAAGACATTTGTGTCATATAACCCATTCCGAATAGTGAAACGTCGTATATGGATAGCATTTGAAGACCGGTGTTGAAGACCGGATATTTACGAAAACGATAGGACAACTCGTCGAATGTCTCTGCACCGACTGGTCCCCGGTATAGAGATTTTATCACCCTTTGTGATGGGAAGTCCGGACGGGATTGTGAATACCCGGAAATGCAAGGGCTTCGTAAGAAGTGCCTTCGGTTCTGTTCGAACCCGGAACAGACTTGTATGGATACATGTCTGACATTACACTTTGAGATATAAAGCCGATTTCTTTCAAATACATCTCTGTTGGTGGCGGAGAATTTATTCTCTTAGCTTAACACCCTTCTCTGAGACGTACGAGCTCAGAGGTTATGTAGTTGAAATTTATCAGCGATATATCCCAATTTGGTAATGTGGCATGCTGAGTGTTGCTGTGTGATGATCAGTGTTTGATCATTTGTGATATGATCATTTGTTTGATCATTTATCTTTGTGATCATAGGTTGATCATCTGTTGACCCAAAGCGTGGCTTTTTGAAAAAGCGTAGCTTTGTGGACGAGACTTCGTCGAGCCTCACAACCCGGTAATGGTCGAAACAGGAATTGTGCGGCAAGGTTTTCAGGGGTAGCTCCCCTAGGGTATGACCATTCCTTCTGGAAAAGGGTAGTATCATGGTATGGAGCCCAGATACTTACTCATGTGGACACACTTTATTTATGACGTGTGATGTTGGTTTCGAGGTACCTCGGTTAAAGGTCCCAAAGGACCGGGGGTGGCATATCTGAGGTTTCTTTTATCCCTTGGGAAAAGGGGTTGCCGGCCTTGTTTGGCAGAGAACAGTTGGTTCTCGGAACGTCCTGCCAGAGGCGTTTCTTTCGTAGAATAGGAAGTTCCTTAGCCTGACCATTTGTTGGAAATCCAAACAAAACAATACGAGCCCTGTACGGTTTTAGTTGTATTACCTGCCATGGAATGTGGTGGTAACCTGCTATTGAACATGGTAGCTATAGTAGGCATAAGTGCGAAATGTCTATGCTGGCTAAGATTTATATTCTACTTTCGAAATTTTTTCTACACTATGCACTAATAATAATATCAAAAATGATTTGATTTTGCGTAGTAAGCATCTTTGACTATCATAAGAAGAAATCTCCTCCAATTCTGCGTTTGCATTGTGTGTGTGGTGGGAGGTCTTATGGTAGTTTCATTTTCCAAAAGCATTGCGAATTGACTTTAAAATTCTCTGCTATTTGTTTTTAAAGATAAACTGTTTTTGTTGCTCACACCAGTCCCATGACTGATCCGGAGTTTATTGTTTCTTTCCTAAACTCTGGATGCTCAAAATTTTCTACACGAGCAGTCTAGAGTTTTGTTTTTCAGATATTCAGATTTAGTAGATTATCTGGAGCTAGTTCAGTCTTTGGATCGGACTGCACTTGCTTATCTTTGTGCCTCGTTATTGGGAGTTCGAGCTATTTATGGATTGGCGCTTTGAAGATGGAGATTATCCGCTGCTGATGTTATCGTTTTCTTTTCCGCTGCTATTTGTTGTATCATATCTCTGATGTATATAGATATTCATTGTATCATCATTGTATCTGGATATTGTATCAGATATTGTATATCTATATTCTTTTATTTCCGCTGTGTTGTTTACTTAATGTTGTTATAAGCTCCGGCGACTCGGATTTGAACGGTCGAATCTACGGCATTCGAATACGATGTAAAGTATGGATGTTGATTTTCGAGCGGGAAAAATTCGTTATCGTTACATTTGGTATCAGAGCTAAGGTTGAACTTTAGCTCAGGAGTATAACATGTTAAGTAGCTCATTAGAGATAGAGTGAATTAAACTCTAGAATGAGTGATTTCTAAGATATCCGCCTGAATGTCTCAGTAAATTCTCTTACTATCCACTGATAGTGAGTATGAGTACAAGAAGAAGACGAGATAGGGGACAAGGGAATACGACTATAAATGGTCAATACCCTACAACAGTGGAAACAACTTTCTTATCAATATTCTTTGATTCGTTTCCAAATTCTTTTGATTGCTTCGTACCAGCTCCAGAGAAGAAGTTTTGGTGTGATGATGGCTGTATGAATCGTTGTAGAAAATCCTTACCTCGTATTTCATCGATTTCTTATCAGCTTGTTGATTTAAACCTTAATGAATATGAATTTAAAATTTGAAATTGGGAATTTTAAATAAATTGGAAATTAAAATTTAGGTAAATTGATTAATAGGATATGAAGGCTAAATTGAATTGTATCAATAAAACGATATCGTTTAAAACTAAATTTTGAAATTCTATTGAAATTTCTTTTGAATACCGAAGTCCAAAGAAGGATAAATTGGTATGTGTTCTGAGATATTCCGACTTGAGTTTGGAATTTATATCTTGTGTTTGAGGAATTATAGGAGATCGAATCTGTCTATCTCTGTCTTTGTTTCGTGCCTACGAATTTCGAGGACGAAATTCTTTTAAGGGGGGAAGTTTGTAACGACCCCGAAATTTAAATTTATCTAAATTAATAATTAAATGAATTTTTGAATTAAATTGAGTAATAAATAAATTTTTGAATAATAATAGTAAAATCAATTGATAAATTGATAGCGAGTTTCCCCGAGTCTTGAATAAATTCTGTATAAATCATTTATTTTTATAAATAAAGTAATTATTTTATATATGTGAATATATATATATGTATATTGAATCCGAGTTTAAATCTAAATTTAAATGGTTTAATAATAATAATAATAATACATATATAAAATTTATGGTTAATAATAATTTGAATTTATAAATTAAATATAAGATAATAAATATTAAAGTAAATTTAATAATTGAGTTATAAATAGAAATAAATAAATAAATTGATTTAACTAGGACTTCACTTTAATTTCAAAGCCAAGACAAAAGATAAGATAAGTATAAACTAATACAAATAACTAAAACAACATTTTAGAGTAAATACCATTGTTACAAACTTAACAACAAAGTAAGTATAGAAACAAAACAAAGTATATATCCCTAAGTAATTAAGCAATGTACAAACTAAAGTGGATAAGTAGAACAAATGTATAAAAGCAAGACAAAAGTATGTAAACACAAGGCTGCAGCCACCAAGTTAATAAATGCAGCATCACTACAACAAAGATATGTAAATATCTATTAGCTTGTAAAACAAACAAAGGAAACAAGACAACAAGTATAAGCTGTAAACAAAAATGATACAACTAAAGGAAGGGAAAATATAAAAGCAAAACAAATACAAAGTAACAAACAAAATAAAATCAAAGCATAAGTATGTAGGCTGTAACTAGGGAAGTAATATTACCAAAGACAAGTTTGAACAAATGTACAAAGATGAGTATGATAATGGAAACAAAGGCAACATTTTATATTTACAAAACCAGACTGAGTAATAAATGCAGCCACCAAAACAAAGCAAAGAAAATAAAATATATTGTACAAAGTAATAAATGCAAGCCATACCTCTAAAACATCTTAGCCGAAAACAGGGGAACATCTCAAGCCACCATACTAAGAAATGTCTTTGTATTGTACAAATTTATAATATATACTGTAAGCTTCTTCTATATATTTATCATATTCATCATCAGCTCGTCCCTTCAAAAACTAGAAACCAGAAAACATTTTCAAGTTTGAAAATTAAAGCTAAGCAGGAAGAAAGAAAAAAAAGGCAAAGGCAACTTAAAACATTTCTTCAAAGAAAACTAAGCAAGTTACACAGGACTCAACAACAATTTCAACTTCAACAAAACAAGGAAGCTCCATTCCTCTCTGTTTAATTACAGGTGAGCAAACTCACTTGAACCCATCTATATGTTTTGATATCTGAATTGATGCTTGAAGTTTTGTTGTGAAAAATGTTTGTTAGTTGTTAATTATGTCTGCATGCTTGTAGATATATGTGCATGCCTGTTATCTGTTCTTGGTTTACAGGTTTATAAATTCGAAAAAAAATCAGCATCTCTTGATCTAATCCATATTTGGATTTAAGTATTAAACGAAGCATGTTGTTAGACCATAAAAATTTAATTTAGAAACTTGTTTAAGTTAAAATAACTTAGTATTGTTCTGGAAACATAAAAACACAGTATGAACTTAATATCAGTCAAATTTCAAACGTCTTGATTTATAAATTCAGGGATGTAAATTGGATTCTCAACCCAAATTATGATTGTTAAAACCAATACGATGATTTTTAATGAAGTATCTTAGGTGTAATTCGTGATTGAATAAAAACTATATTTTTACCAATTTGGGATGACTGAATCAATTTTAATTGTTGAAACTTGAGTTGAAGCAAGTTTAACCCTTTATGATTTCGGGAAAAATGTTAGAAAAAATTTATATTGCGTGAATTTGGGAGACGAAGTCAATTTAGGGTTTTGTGGTGTTATTTTGGGTGTCGACATTCCCAAGGTTCGAACGACATCGTGACGTGATCGAAGAGGGTCGCAAGGGTGGGAATGGCTGCTTGAGGAAGTGATGTAGCTTGGGTGAAGTGGGCCAGTGGTCTCGTGGTCGGAGGCGTTGGGAAGACGAGAGTTTTTGGTCATGGTGGTTTTCCCGTTTGGTCGAGATACCTCATTTTCGATTCGTAGTTGTATTAGTCTGTTGGTTGTTTTCGTTGGGTCATCGAAGTCGTTGGTGACGTGGTCGCAGGTTGGAGGATGGTCGGAGCGGCGTTGGGTGGCCGTGCAAGTGCACGTGCACGTTCTGTGTCAGGTGAAGTTCTGAACGAAGGTTGACTCGGTGATGGTATCGAGTAATATCGATTTTGGCTTGAGTTTCTCGTGGAGTTGATTCAGTAGTTTTTTAAGTTTAAGCTTAATTCAATTTAACTGGAAATAGAAAAAAAAAACAAAGAAGAAGAAGATGCGAACGTGAGGAAGGAAGAAGACTTCGGGGAAATGGGGAGGCAATCTCGAGTGTTACTCGAGTAAAACCCGGAGGCATTCTCGGGTTGGTTTTCAAAATGACAAAAATAAAAAAAAGGGGTTAGGCAAATTTTTCTGTAAAACCACCTTTAGTATGGTCGACTTAATTTAGTGTTAAGATTTTATTACAACTGTAATTAATTGAGGAAATGCTTGACAATGCTTTCTAAAATCTTAAGTACTGTTTTGATTTAGTAATTAACCAAGTGATTAAGCAATAAATTAATTTAAGGTTAATGTGATAAATGAATTAAGGAAATTAATTTGAGGATGATTAATTTATTGAAGGTAAATTAATTAATGAAAGTGATTAATAAATTAATTACTCACTTTAAATTAATTCAGAAAAATTACTTAAGGATTAATTATTTATTAAGGGTAAATTAATGATTAATAGAAGAATCGTTTATTAATTGTTTTATAATTAATTAATTATTAATCTACCATGACTAGCCAATTTATTCATAGAAGTTAATCTGATTTAAATTAATCAGATAAATTAATTGATCCTACTTACGGATGTTTGGATTCTTTTGAATGTGAATTATTTGATATCCCTGATTTATGATGCTTTGTGATATATCCCGATTTATGTTGTAATTTCTATTTCTGTGATATATTACTATGTGAATACGAAAACCCTTGACCCGTAAAATGGCACTTAAATTTCGATGCGACAGGGAGTCGGATTCCAGTTGGTTATCCGAAACCCACATCGAATTATAATTGTGAATCCTTGTGACTGATAAATTTATTTTATCTATGAATCTGTGAATAAAGATAAGCGTTATCGATTATACCGCTTATCGAAATATCTGTGATGATTGATGTTGCACTGTTGTGTTAAAACCCCTGGACTACACTTTTACACACACAAATATGGATTTCACGTGGAAATCGGTTAAATCACATATAATTTAAATTTGATGTTTTTGAAATGGAAATTTTAATTTAAATAGATTTTGAAATTAGAAATTTCGGTTTAAAGTGAAAAGCTTTTGAAATGAGTTTTCAAGGATAAAAGTTGTTTTGAATAACTTAATCGAGTTTTGAAAATTTAAATATTTGATTTAAATTTAAATTCAAGATTTGAAATTGAATCTTAAGATTTGAAACTAGGAATTAAAGATGTTATACCAATTATATATGGGTTAAACTATTTTAAAAGTATTGATTTGGGAATTTGAATTTAAATCCAAAAGTTTTAACTCGTGTAAATATAATTGGATTTTTCTGAAAATAAAAACTGTTTGTTTCAAATAATTAAAGCTTTCACGTAAGTAATGAACTTCCAATTTTGTTGAGAAGTTTCAAGTTTGAAATTGAAATGAAATTGATTTTGAAAGCTATGAATTGAATCTGTTTATTTTTAACAGATTTAAAATGATGATTTGTTTAAACCATTCGAAATGAAATTGTTTTGAAGGCTATAAGTTGAATCTTTGTTTTAAAGATTTAACGAGTTAATCCAATTAGAATTGAAATATTTTGAAACCTATGAATAGATCCTTATAAAACGAGGTGAACGGTGTGAAATAAATCTTTTTATTTAAAGATTTGAAATGATGATTGGTTTAAACTATTTTGGAAGAAAGGTTTGATTTAATAAGTTGTGACTTAATTGAAATCCAAATATCCATATGTTTTAAAGATTGCGCTCACTATTCGGGTTAGCCGGGAAAAGACATTTGTGTCATATAACCCATTCCGAATAGTGAAACGTCGTATATGGATAGCATTTGAAGACCGGTGTTGAAGACCGGATATTTACGAAAACGAAAGGACAACTCGTCGAATGTCTCTGCACCGACTGGTCCCCGGTATAGAGATTTTATCACCCTTTGTGATGGGAAGTCCGGACGGGATTGTGAATACCCGGAAATGCAAGGGCTTCGTAAGAAGTGCCTTCGGTTCTGTTCGAACCCGGAACAGACTTGTATGGATACATGTCTGACATTACACTTTGAGATATAAAGCCGATTTCTTTCAAATACATCTCTGTTGGTGGCGGAGAATTTATTCTCTTAGCTTAACACCCTTCTCTGAGACGTACGAGCTCAGAGGTTATGTAGTTGAAATTTATCAGTGATATATCCCAATTTGGTAATGTGGCATGCTGAGTGTTGCTGTGTGATGATCAGTGTTTGATCATTTGTGATATGATCATTTGTTTGATCATTTATCTTTGTGATCATAGGTTGATCATCTGTTGACCCAAAGCGTGGCTTTTTGAAAAAGCGTAGCTTTGTGGACGAGACTTCGTCGAGCCTCACAACCCGGTAATGGTCGAAACAGGAATTGTGCGGCAAGGTTTTCAGGGGTAGCTCCCCTAGGGTATGACCATTCCTTCTGGAAAAGGGTAGTATCATGGTATGGAGCCCAGATACTTACTCATGTGGACACACTTTATTTATGACGTGTGATGTTGGTTTCGAGGTACCTCGGTTAAAGGTCCCAAAGGACCGGGGGTGGCATATCTGAGGTTTCTTTTATCCCTTGGGAAAAGGGGTTGCCGGCCTTGTTTGGCAGAGAACAGTTGGTTCTCGGAACGTCCCGCCAGAGGCGTTTCTTTCGTGGAATAGGAAGTTCCTTAGCCTGACCATTTATTGGAAATCCAAACAAAACAATACGAGCCCTGTACGGTTTTAGTTGTATTACCTGCCATGGAATGTGGTGGTAACCTGCTATTGAACATGGTAGCTATAGTAGGCATAAGTGCGAAATGTCTATGCTGGCTAAGATTTATATTCTACTTTCGAAATTTTTTCTACACTATGCACTAATAATAATATCAAAAATGATTTGATTTTGCGTAGTAAGCATCTTTGACTATCATAAGAAGAAATCTCCTCCAATTCTGCGTTTGCATTGTGTGTGTGGTGGGAGGTCTTATGGTAGTTTCATTTTCCAAAAGCATTGCGAATTGACTTTAAAATTCTCTGCTATTTGTTTTTAAAGATAAACTGTTTTTGTTGCTCACACCAGTCCCATGACTGATCCGGAGTTTATTGTTTCTTTCCTAAACTCTGGATGCTCAAAATTTTCTACACGAGCAGTCTAGAGTTTTGTTTTTCAAATATTCAGATTTAGTAGATTATCTGGAGCTAGTTCAGTCTTTGGATCAGACTGCACTTGCTTATCTTTGTGCCTCGTTATTGGGAGTTCGAGCTATTTATGGATTGGCGCTTTGAAGATGGAGATTATCCGCTGCTGATGTTATCGTTTTCTTTTCCGCTGCTATTTGTTGTATCATATCTCTGATGTATATAGATATTCATTGTATCATCATTGTATCTGGATATTGTATCAGATATTGTATATCTATATTCTTTTATTTCCGCTGTGTTGTTTACTTAATGTTGTTATAAGCTCCGGCGACTCGGATTTGAACGGTCGAATCTACGGCATTCGAATACGATGTAAAGTATGGATGTTGATTTTCGAGCAGGAAAAATTCGCAGCCGTTACAGTAGGCTAGATTTGGCCAGCTCAGCGATGAGCTGGCCATTTTTTTAAAAAAATAATACGGGGCGCATTTGAGAAATGCACCCCTTATAATTTACACTAACGCATCTGCCAAATGCGCCAGTGTAAATCTCAGGTCTAAACCTGGACAGCAACCTTTACCAAACAATCCAAATCCAAATACACAAAATCCAAATCCAAACACAATTTTAAATAATAGTAAACGTTTATCTACATAAAAGCCAACAAATAAAAATACCATTACATAAATTCAAGCATAGCATAATTAAAATTCGATTACATTCGAATTAAAGTAGAAGTTATAGTTCGATTACGAAAGCAAACTAATAGTAAACTAAAAATAGGAATACTCATGGTTGAGTTGGATCGTCTTGAGTAGGTGGGGGTTGAGAAGGTCCAGCGGGTTGCGATTGGTGTGTATCCTACCTTCTTTTAGTTCTTCGCTCTCTAGTCCGCATAGCTTGTGTAGGATCTAGATTAACCCTAGAGGGGGGGTGAATAGGGTTATCGCAAATTTTCTCGAATTAAACGCGAAATCAAACTGCAGATAAATAAATATGCTGAAAAGTAAATCACACACAAAATTTACCCAGCTTCGGCAACCCCTGCCTACTGCTGCATTCCCAGATTTCTATTAGGATTAAACAGTATCCCGCTTACAAACACTCTAACAGACTCGCACACCCTGCTCCGCCTATAGAGTTTCGTAAACTCGCACACCCTGCTCACTGAACTAACCCTAACTAGACAACCTGACACTACCTAAACCCTAGGTGGTGATTTACCCTGAATTGATTTAAAAAATACAAACAAAAACCAATGATCTTAGGGCTTAAACAAGCCATGTGCCAACTTGCATACTTTAAATATAACAAGCATTCCAGCAGTCTTCTTGGCTCACAATCCTTAGTTTATTTACTAAGTGTTCATGTTTGATCCTATCATGAGATAGCTAGGTGATTGAATCACAGTGTACATGAAACATTACATAAAACTTACAAGCATAATTCAAAAACAAGCTAACATTCGTATCCAGGGGAAATCATATTTTCAAATATTCTGGCTTAAAGAAAATACAAGAATATTTACAACTGTGAATAGAGACTAGGCATGTGAGTTATTATTGTTTCATAAGCAACCATGTTTGAACTAAATTCAAGATCTAGCTTAAACAAGATTTCTGGCTCATGGGTTTTCTGTTTGATCAAGGGTTCAGCACTTTTGGGTATTTCCATTGCACCCATGAATCTTTCATTTGAGCCTCAGTACTTACACAACTGTAATGCAACTCATATATATATATTTTGATTTCTGTATTATCCATGCCATGTCTAAACCAGTTATAAGTATTCTCTATTTACTTTCATGATTTCATACTTTAACATTTCTGGGTGTAACCAAACAGAGCAAAATACTTAACCATCAAAGCAATCAAAAGCATTCATAAACACCCATTAAAGCATCCATTAAAGCCATAGTAATAAAATCAGAAATATGTAGAACAATAACATAAACTTGGCTGCCTCATAACAGGACTTAATGCCATGGGTTTAGTGAGATTACTCACAGAAAATGCTCCTTTTGCTTAATACAGAAAATAAACTCTTTGAAACTTTGCCTTTCTTCTTGCAATATTTTTCTTCTTTGTTTTCTTAAATGTCTCGGGTAGAAAATGGTTTTTCTGGTTTAAACTTGGATTATAAGAGAGGTTTTTCTAGGGTTTCATCATTGTAAAATCCCATTCCTACCCTGGCCAATACTCATGCATTTTGCATTTCAGATTTGCTTATTTTCACCCTTAATACCCCGGCCATATGTGATAACTTACCTCCCCTTTTACTTTTCCAGAATATATTATATTCTTCCTAAGTCATGATAATTGTGTGACATTGTCACCTGTATATTTTCTGAAAATCATCCTTTCTATTTTCTGCCTAAAACAATGGTTTTGCTTGTAATATGTCTTTTACTATTTTAATGTTAAGCTTTTTCCTTGCTTATTTCTTTTTAATACTATCAGTACTTATAGAAATGTACATATGCATACATATCTTATATAAGTTCACCTAACTTCTCCTAAGTCACAGAAAGACATACACATATATGTGCATATGTGTTTCAAATTCTTATCCAATTTATCCTGGGTTTAAATTAAGTAAAATCTGTTTACTTGTTCAAACAAAACTTGCTTTTTCTTATCTTCTAAAATAATTCATATAATCCAAAAATCAAATATCCATATTTGGTTTAATAATTATCATTACAAAATCATGTTTGTAATGCTTTTTAATTCTTGTTTTGGTTTCAGGAAATTTGGGGTTCTTCCTTGTGCCATATCAGTGTGCACGTGCACACATGCACACACCTTTGCACTTAGCTAATCCCATACATTCCTATGCAATAATTTCATATATTTTCAGAATTTAACCAAAATAAGATTTCCATGAAATTCTGGGGCATTACAATCACCCCACCTTTTAGGAATTGTGTCCTCACAATTTTCTTATTTTTACTTTAAATACTTTCAGATTTTTTTTGTAAAATCTATCAAACAATTCAGTCAAAACAACCATATACATTAAACTTTTTAGGAAATTAGAATTTACCTTCCACTGCAAAAAGCTTAGGGTAATCCATCTTTATCTTATCCTCTAACTCCCATGTACAATCATTAGGGTCTAGGCTCCATTGAACCTTCACCAATTTCAGAGTTTTGCTCCTCAACTTCTTTTCCTCTTTAGCTAAAATCCCCACTGGTTCTTTCTCATAGACCAAATCAGGATTTATTTGAACTTGAGTGGGTTTCTCTAGAATTTCCTCTTTATCATGCACCTATCTCCTAAGTTGTGACACATGAAATACATTGTGCATTGCACTCATCTCTTCTGGTAGCTCTAACTTGTATGCTAATGAACCTATTCTTTCCAAAATCTTGTAAGGTCCAACATATCTTGGGGTAAGTTTTCCCTGCTTGCCAAATCTTAACACCTTCTTCATAGGTGAAACTTTGATGAAAACATAATCACCAACTTTATATTCCACCTGCTTCCTCCTTACATCTGCAAACTTCTTTTTCCTATCTTGAGCTGCGGCCATCTTTCTCCTCACAAGCTCAATTTTTTCAGTGGTTTCCTTAATATAGTCTGGCCCTAAGACAGCCCTTTCTCCTGCTTCAACCCAACATATTGGTGACAAACATGGTTTTCCATACAAGGCTTCAAATGGTGCCATGCCTATGGTGCTTTGATAACTATTGTTATATGTAAATTCAGCCAAGTGGAGGTGATCTTCCCAATTACCTCCAAAGTCCAATGCACATGCCCTCAACAAATCCTCCAAAACTTTGTTTATTACTTCAGTTTGACCATCTGATTGGGGGTGGTATGCAGTACTCAAGCATAACTCACTCCTCATGGCTTCTTGAAAGCTCTTCCAAAATCTGGATGTAAAGATTGTGTCCCTATCACTCACTATAGTTTTAGGAATTCCATGCAACCTTACTACTTCTTTCATGAATATTTGAGCTAGTTTAGGTGCATTTCTTTCTGCCTTCACTGGTATAAAGTGTGCCACTTTAGTCAATCTATCAACTACTACCCAAATGCTTGTATTTCCTCTCTTTGATCTAGGCAGACCATCTATGAAATCCATATATATATCTTCCCACTTCCACTGTGGTATGCTTAGAGGTTGCAATAGGCCTGAGGGTCTTTGGGTTTCTGCCTTGACTTGTTGGCAAGTCATACACTTTGCAACATGTTTGGCCACATCTGATTTCATCCCTCTCCACCAATAATCCCTTTTTAGGTTTTGGTACATTTTGGTGCTGCCTGGATGTATGGAATATTTACTCCTATGGTATTCATTAAGTATCTCTTCCTTCAACCCTATATCTTCTGGAACACATATCCTACCTTTATTCCTTAAGTAACCATTCTTATCAGTGTGGTAGTTTACTACTTCTTCTCCTTTTTCTATTAGAGTTTTCTTTTCTAATAAATCTGGATCTTCCTCTTGCATTTTCCCCACTTTCAAAATTAAATCTGATTGCAAAGTTATCAAACTTAATTTTCCTTTACTCCCTTCTTCAATCATCTCCATGTTCACCTCATTGTTTTCCTCAATTTCCAAATCAGTAAGTAGAGATAAATTTCTAAACTCTTCTATCATTAACATGGCTACTTTTGCATGCTGCCTGCTCAAAGCATCTGCAACCTTATTAGCTTTTCCTGGAGTATAAAGTATGTCTAAATCATATGCTGCTAGAAACTCAACCCATCTATGATGCCTCATATTCAAATCTTTTTGTGAAAAAAGATATTTCAATGCTTTATGGTCAGTGTAAAAAATAAACTTAGCACCTAGAAGATAATATCTCCAGAGCTTTAGTGCATATACCACTGCTACCAACTCAAGATCATGGGTTGCATACCTTGATTCATATGGCTTCAATTGTCTTGATGCATAGGCTATAACTTGATCTTGCTGCATCAATACAGCTCCTAGCCCAGAACCACTTGCATCAGTATAAACAATCAAATCCTCATTTCCCTCTGGTACTCTCAACACTGGTGCATTGACTAAGGCCTCCTTGATTTTACTAAAGGCTTGCTCACATTTCTCAGTCCATATAAAGGGTGGGTTCTTTCTAGTTAGGTTGGTAAGAGGTGATGACATCTTATAAAATTCCTTTATAAATCTTCTATAATACCCTGCCATCCCCATAAATGACCTAACTTCTCCTACCGTGATTGGTCTTTTCCATGCTTGGATAGCCACAATTTTATTGGGGTTCACTGAAATGCCTGTGGCAGATATAACATGCCCAAGGAAATGCACTTCTTCTTTCCAAAATGCACACTTAGAAAACTTTGCTTTTAAATATTTTTCTCTTAATCTAGACAAAACAAGGTGTAAGTGATTTTCATGTTCCTCTACTGTTTTAGAATAAATCAAAATATCATCAATAAAAATCAATACAAACTTGTCTAAATAATCCCTAAATATCCTATTCATCAAGTCTACAAAGTATGATGGGGCATTTGTCAACCCAAATGGCATGACAAGAAACTCATATAAACCATACCTAGTGTTAAAGGCTGTATACTTAACACTTAAGTCCTCAACCTTCATCTGATGGAATCCAGATGCCAAGTCTAACCTAGAAAATATTTTTGCTCCATTAAGTTGATCAAAAAGATCATCAATTCTTGGTAAGGGTTACTTGTTTTTGATAGTGACTTTGTTTAGCTCCCTGTAATCTATACACATCCTTAAAGTACCATCATGTTTTCTTACAAACACTACTGGAGCACCCCAGCATGAATTACTTGGTCTTATAAATCCTTTGCTTTCCAATTCTTCTAACTGTTTCTTCAACTCCTTCAACTCACTTGGCCCCATCCTAGTGGGTTTCTTAATAATTGGACTTGCTCCTGGTATGAGACTAATCTGAAATTCCACTGGTCTGTGGTGTGGAACACCCTTAACTTCTCCAAACACATCCAAGTATTTGTTAATTATGGGGATTTCTTCAATAGAAGGCTCACTGGAATCCTTATCTAAGTCAATCAAATGATATAATTTCCTTTCTTTGGCTACTTCACACAAAATTGTGATTCTTTGGCCTCTAGAATTTTGTAATGATATGGGGGATGAGTCTAAATTAATTATGGCTTTGTATTGCCTTAACCAGTCTACACCCAATATAACACCTATATTTGGGTAATTTAAAACATATAAATTGGAAATAAAAACATTTCCTCCTATGTTTAATTCCACATCCACACAAATCATGTTTAAAACACTAGAACTTCCCAATGGGCTTTGCACTAACAAAGGGGTTTCAACCAGTATGCAATTTAATTTAAGCAATGCAACTAATTCATGGGAAATCAGAGAATGTGTTGCCCCTGTATCATACACTACTGATATGGGTAGGGTATAAATAAATAAGGTACCTTCCACTTGACCATGGTTTTCTGCAATAGCTTCTACTGTGGATTTGCTTTTGCTCTCCAAACTTGCTAGCTTCCCTTGCTGTTTATACTCAGGGCAATTTCTCTTGACATATCCCTCCTTACCACATAGGTAGCACTTGAAAGCTCCTCCCTTCAATTCTGGACACCTTAGTTTGATATGTCCTTCTTTTCCACAATGATGACACACTATTTTCCTCTTTGTATCAGTGGTCTTAGTATCATTGGTTTTCTTGCTTTCTGTCTCCTCCTTCTTTTTGTCATAGGGGTGATACCTTCCCTTATTTTTCTTATTGTTGTTGTTCTTAAAACTCCTATACTTCTCCCTCTCCTTGTCATGTTGCTCAAACTTTAAGGCCAGATCAATGACTTGATCAAAGGTTTTATCTGCATATGGCAACATAGCCCTACTAAGCCCTGGGTTTAAACCCTTAATATACCTATCATTCTTTGATGTCTCATCAGCCACAAGCATAGCTCCATACTTAGACAAGCCCTCAAACCTTTGAGTATACTCAGTCACATTAAAGGTTCCCTGCCTAAGTCTAATGAATTCTTCAAGCAATAGAGTTTTGGCTGATGCTGGAACAAATCTAGCTTCCAACATCTCCTTGAATTGATTCCAAGTGATTTCATTCTCAATCCTCCCAGCTATGACTACCTCCCACCAGCTTAAAGCCACACCTTTTAGTTGTCTTGAGGCCACTTGCCTCTTCCTTTGATCATCCAATTGCATGTCAGTGAAAATTCTATCCAGTGTTCTCAACCATGCTTGAATTTCCATCACATTTTCAGTCCCTTCAAAGCTCTTGCCTCCCAAATTGGTATAAGTCTTTAATAGTTTTGAAAGTTCCTCATGTGGGTTCTCAAGTCTCTGCCCTACTCCATCCCTTAAAGCCCTCATAAAGTCTTGCATATCAAGCATTTGTGGTGCACTTGATCCTGCATTGTGATGAGATCCTCTTCCTACCATGATTGGATAACTAGGGTATGGGTAGATACGGTTAGTTTATCATGAGTAATTTTCTTTTGCTATAACTTTCTATCTGAATTATTATTTTACTCAAACAAACAAACAGTACGTACATATGGTTATAGTACTTCAATCAATCAATACAATCATTCTTAGCTATGTATAGTTTTAACATAGCTCTGATACCAAATTGAAATGACCCTATTTATTTTACCTAATTTTTACTAGGATTTTTTTACATTAATAAATTTCCTAGAGTCATTTAGCCTTTTTATTAAATTATCCAGGATCCTAATTTTTTTTTCTACTAATATATTTATATCAGTTCATTAATAAATATATTCACATACATGTGAAGATGTATGTGACCCTCTTGCTTGGATCAGAGTGTTGGTAAGTAAGAGTGCATCCTGATTGAATTTGAATTTCTAGTCAACCAGTACATAGCTCATTTTCCTTTGTTTTGATATTTGGGTCATGAGAGTGAATCTCATAATCATATATGATTTATGCCTAGTAATTTTGATCATTCTTTTGGTGATTGCCTGTTAGTTTAACTTAGCAAAGTGATTTTAGATTATATAGCAAGCCATCATAATTTTAGTTTAATTGTTTGATATTTGATCAAAGCCAGAAAGAAAATGATATACAGATTTATCATTTTCAACATGAGTGATCTTTACCCCAACTTCTTTTATATTTAAGACCCAAACAGTTAAGTGATTCTTTCACAATTATATTGTTGTGTTTCCCTGAATCAAATCCATTCCCTAATCCCTGAGTTACCTCAGTTTTGTACTAATTTAAGGGTTGGTCTTTTGGGTTTAGGAAATCCAGAATTTATGGTCATAAAGCATGAGTGATGTCTATGTGGTATGTGTGCATATCAGATGTGTTGAGCTTTCTGAACTAAGAATGCTACTCAAAAATACAAGTGAATTGCTTAAATATTTGATCTTGTCTTTATACATGTATTTGCAAAGAAAGCTTCAGATTTTACAAAGTGTATTTTCTTCCTTTAAACCAAAAACTCTGATCATCTTGATCAAACCAGACCTCATTCCTTTTGAGGTAGGTTAACCTTATGGCTAGGTTGTCCCAAACCTTAATGCCTGACCATTACAATGTCAATCCAGATACAAGATACTTGAAAATCCCTTAAAACATATACACATCATAAACCAGTTTTCAAAAATACATAATTTCTTTTATCAAAATACTTCAGCATATAGACACAAAACTCTTTAAAGAATATTCTTAACCAAACTCAGATTTTAACCTCAAAACTTAAAGCTTTTAAGTGACTCAAGATTGACTAAAACAAAAAAAAAATATGTATCCATTTCTCAAATATAGGCATATGTCATCTACAGATTTCTACCATAATACTCAAATATATTTTCTTGCATAAGATTCAACTAAGTCTTTGGTTTTTCCCAACCTTAATACATTACCAGAATTCAATTGAAACAACTAAATAAAATCCAAACATTCAAGATCATTACACAACAACAAAATCAGAATTATAAAACTTCCAAGATTACATGCAAATAGTTCATTCTAAGCTCTTATTTAACTCTAATTTAGCATGCTTATCCAAACATTCTCACTAGCCATAGTAGCTTCCTATTTAGAACTAGCATTCCCTGAAAGAGCATTAGAGGCTGCCCCATTTTCATGAGACACCCCAGATGCCATAAGAAAACAAGGGTTAGATACAAGATCTGGTATGAGCAATATCAGAAATTCCATGATATTAAGTAGTTAAATGAGACATAAGCATTTTGTACAAGTTTGCATAACTTCTCTAATCAATTTGCCTGGCTTGTTTCTGATATATTGTGCATATATGATAAGTATTAAAACTAATTATGTACACACTTTCAATTATGCAAACATACATGTTAAACAGAGATACTCAGGAATTATCATAGCTCCAATCCAACCATCCTAGGAATAATTCAAGTTCCTACTTCATCATTCTATGGTTGTATTTTCCAATTAGTCTCTAGCCTTATCTGCCATAAAGGAATCACGGGGACACATTGCAATAAAATAATTCACAATATTGCACAAAGATCTCAGGGCTTAAACAAGCCATGTGCCAACTTGCATACTTTAAATATAACAAGCATTCCAACAGTCTTCTTGGCTCACAATCCTTAGTTTATTTACTAAGTGTTCATGTTTGATCCTATCATGAGATAGCTAGGTGATTGAATCACAGGGTACATGAAACATTACATAAAACTTACAAGCATAATTCAAAAACAAGCTAACATTCGTATCCAGGGGAAATCATATTTTCAAATATTCTGGATTAAAGAAAATACAAGAATATTTACAACTGTGAATAGAGACTAGGCATGTGGGTTATTATTGTTTCATAAGCAACCATGTTTGAACTAAATTCAAGATCTAGCTTAAATAAGATTTCTGGCTCATGGGTTTTCTGTTTGATCAAGGGTTCAACACTTTTGGGTATTTCCATTGCACCCATGAATCTTTCATTTGAGCCTCAGCACTTACACAAGTGTAATGCAACTCATATATATATATTGATTTCTGTATTTTCCATGCCATGTCTAAACCAGTTACAAGTATTCTCTATTTACTTTCATGATTTCATACTTTAACATTTCTGGGTGTAACCAAACAGAGCAAAATACTCAACCATCAAAGCAATCAAAAGCATTTATAAACACCCATTAAAGCATCCATTAAAGCCATAGTAATAAAATCAGAAATATGTAGAACAATAACATAAACTTGGCTGCCTCATAACAGGACTTAATGCCATGGGTTTAGTGAGATTACTCACAGAAAATGCTCCTTTTGCTTAATCCAGAAAAGAAACTCTTTGAAACTTTACCTTTCTTCTTGCAATATTTTTCTTCTTTGTTTTCTTAAATGTCTCGGGTAGAAAATGGTTTTTCTGGTTTAAACTTGGATTTATAAGAGAGGTTTTTCTAGGGTTTCATCATTGTAAAATCCCATTCCTACCCTGGCCAATACTCATGCATTTTGCATTTCAGATTTGCTTATTTTCACCCTTAATACCCCGGCCATATGTGATACTTACCTCCCCTTTTACTTTTCCAGAATATATTATATTCTTCCTAAGTCATGATAATTGTGTGACATTGTCACCTGTATATTTTCTGAAAATCATCCTTTCTATTTTCTGCCTAAAACAATGGTTTTGCTTGTAATATGTCTTTACTATTTTAATGTTAAGCTTTTTCCTTGCTTATTTATTTTTAATACTATCAGTACTTATATAAATGTACATATGCATACATATCTTATATAAGTTCACTTAACTTCTCCTAAGTCACAGAAAGACATACACATATATGTGCATATGTGTTTCAAATTCTTATCCAATTTATCCTGGGTTTAAATTAAGTAAAATCTGTTTACTTGTTCAAACAAAACTTGCTTTTTCTTATCTTCTAAAATAATTCATATAATCCAGAAATCAAATATCCATATTTGGTTTAATAATTTTCATTACAAAATCATGTTTGTAATGCTTTTTAATTCTTGTTTTGGTTTCAGGAAATTTAGGGTTCTTCCTTGTGCCATATCAGTGTGCACGTGCACACATGCACACACCTTTGCACTTAGCTAATCCCATACATTCCTATGCAATAATTTCATATATTTTCAGAATTTAACCAAAATAAGATTTCCATGAAATTCTGGGGTATTACAAAACTACCCTAATGGATATGGTACATGAGTTCATATAATAACTTAACTGGAAATTTTAGAACTAAATACCTGGTTTTTATTTCAAATCATTTTGAAATAATAACGATATACATATATCTCCTTTTTATATTAAATCATACCTATGGGAATTTTATACTAATTTGTTTTACCCAAAACAAAACTTCTATGGTGGCAATCCATCACATAAAAACTAGAAAATGAACATCGATGACGCTGCAGTCATCATCAGAATTATTTTCTAGCAACTGAAGTGAATTTAGTGCTTTCTACTTCCTTTGAAGTCCATTTAAAAATATTTCTATTCAAAAATATTTCCAAATAATATCATTATTATTTTCTCTAAGCCTTTGAAAATCAATTTCCAAAAAACCGGGATTTAAGTTCTCAAATTCTCAGTTTAAATCCTTTAATTATAAACTATACTTCATAATTCATACTTATATAAATTTCACTTCTTGTACAAAAATAATTCAAAACATTTACCTCTATTTTGATTATAATAACCATCCTTTGTTAAAATTTAAAATTTTACCCGACAATCTCATCGAACACCTTACTGAAAAATCGTGAAACTAAATTCTCCAAGTGTTTGTTTTTAGTTTAATCAACAATAAAAGCGCATAAACTACCTGAGCACACACAATCAAACATTAAATAATATAATTGAATATTATAATTCTCAAACAACCAAACACATCATATACAACTATATTAATCTCTGAAAATTTGTTCTTTTTATATATAAAATATAATCTAGGTAAATTGTTTCATTTACCCGATTCAAAACAGTAAATGTTGGTTTGCCATGGTCAAGTGTTTAGAAACCCCTATCGATATAATTGTTTCTTCTGTACCGACCAGAATTCATAAACCACCCAATCGATAAATCAACACAATATAAAACATTTTTATATCACTAACAAATGCATGGTCTTATATATAATACGCTCGAACTCATTCTAGGGTCTCACTTACCCTATCTTAAATGAGTCTACACCACCAAAGCTAGGTGTTCGATGAACCTAAGTTATGATTTCATGTGTAACATCCCTCCTTTTCGTCCCTTAAAAGTCGACACTAATGCCTCCATGGTATTCACGTGTCGAGCATCCAAGTGCCGGAAAGAAAGATGGTTGGGGGAAAAGAAAGAAAAGAAAGAAAAGATAGAACAGAATCTCACAACATGACGAGTAATATATAATATACAACATATCTTTACAAAAGAAAAGCTGTAATATACATACATCAATCAGAGTAAACCAACTACCCTCGGCCTGGATAGTTATAACCACATATCCTTACAAATGCTGAAGAGTACAACTAACAAATGCAGCGGAAAATAGAATATATGCGAATACGTCTTGGGCCTCCAGCTCGTCTCCTAATGCTCCAAAGCATCCAAACTAGATCTGTAAATATGCTCGGTCTGACCCAAACATTACAAAAAATAACGCCTGGATTAGTCTGTTAAACCAGCATAAGAAACACACCTAAAATGAATTTTAATGTTATTCGAAATAAATGTATCTCGTAAGACCACGCCACACATAAACACGGATGGGTTTTTACCTTACGATAACCAAAACATTTCATTGAATATCTTTTGATATTATCATAGTTTCTAGGGTTTAAAGTAAATATTGAATCATAGCCGAAATTGTTACATCAATTAATTTCTAGCATGATAGGTATACAACTAAGTCCGTAAAGGCATGTATTGGAGAATGGATTCCATACAATGACAAGGCACTGGGGTACCACCTACCATAGTACACCTCTGGAAAATGTACCGAGGGCCTTACATGAATCCCCTGCAAATCAGGACTGGCCCTACCCCTTACTGGACAGTTCCGAATATTTCATCACCCCGGTTGCTTCTGCAACCTTTTCGAGAGTTCTAATGCAGAACCAGATACATAAATAAATATATATCTAGAAAAGGTGATGACATTATCCTAATGGGTGCGATCCATATAGCCTTGAAGCATATCCCATATTTTAGCCATTCCCGGTTGATGAGGCTTGAGGCTATGTTGTACTTTTTATATAGCAATCCCACTTGGAATGCTAACACTTCCCTCCAGGCAGCAATGCAGTGCTAGCATTCATCCATACAAGTTGTTCAGGATATGAACAAACCAAAGGCACTGCTTCTACTACGTCCATTTTGGAATCACCCTCAGGATTAGTAGCAAGTTGCACTTCAAAGAACTTTGTCTTTGATCTTCATTAAGATATAACCAATTAGAATGCTTATGCCGGTCCGAAGTGGTTTTCGAATAATATATCTGATCCTGGTCTCTCCGAACCGACAACGATAGTTTTCAAAACCGGCCAAGATTAGATAGTCGGTTCTTTAACTATCAAATAACAAATAATTCGACTAGAGATTTAACCAAGCATGGTTAAGCACAAAGCAACCGCTAAGCCCCTTTCATTATTCTTTTCATTAATTAAAACCACTTTGTAAATACTTATATCAAAATACTTTCACAAACATATATTCCCAAGTCTCTCTACTCCTTTCAATACTTGAAAATATTATATATACTTATCTCAACCGTATAAGTATATTCATAAATCTTATAAAAGATTTAATTTCCAAAACCATACTTATATGGGTTAAAACTAATGTCATTTGAAAATTGGGATAACAATAATCCAAAATACTATTCCTTCGGTGTTAAGTATGGAAAAAGAATATTCCATACCACCATAATTAAGAAGATCATTTTGGAAAATCAAATATGTTTTATAAATAAACTCCTTTATAAAATCCCTTTTATAAGTATAAGCTCTAAATTCATTTATAGAATTCCTTTCATAAAACACATCTCTGTTTATAATGTTCCTTTTATAGATCTAAAAATAAAATTATAACCTCCATTTATAAATCTCCAAATATACTTATAAGGCTCCTTATATTTATAAACTTCTTTTATAAAATATTATCTAAAAATTATAAATTCCCTTTTATAAAATATCTAATCAAAATTTAGAAACCTCCTTTTATAAATCCCCAAATTTATTTAATAACTCCTTTATAACCATCCTTTACTTTTATAATATCCTTTATAAAACTTCTTTTAATAAATAATCATTTATGAACTCATTTTATAATTTCCAAAATTTTTTACAACCTTTTTTATAAAAACTTCAAATTCACTTATAAAAACTCCTTTACAAAAAAACTCCAAACATAAACCCCTTTTATTCTTTAAAATAAACGTTCCTTTACTTTTAATAACTTTTCTATAAGAATAATACTTTCCAAAATAATTTTAAACAACTTACATAAATACATATATTAGAAAGAAAAATAAAAATGTTGGAATAAAATAAAGAAGTTCAAAAACAATCTTTAAATAAAATATCACAGAAAATTCAAAAGAGCAGGTAAAAATCACTTTAAAAATCGAAAACCATTTCCAAATCAAACGACATTTAATAGTATTTTCACAATACTATAACAAGGCCAATAGTTACTATAGCACTTAACTAATGCTATTACTATCTTTTTCTCTAAAAGGTTTCAACTTTTAAACATTTGTCGGTGTCACATCCAACATGGCCAAATTAACCTATTTTAACATTTAACATTCTATATAACAAATATATAACTGAAATAAAATCAAAAGGAATATAATTGGAAATTAAAAATAAAAATATCGAGAAATCCGAATTTCTCTACTAAATTCGCTGTATTTTCAATTTAAATGTCAATCGCCTTTCAAAGCGATATTTAACCAAATCAGCCAATAATTAAACCAAACACAAAAAATAAAATTTATCTACTATATAACATATTGATTAACCAAAAATGTAAGTTTAACTCACCGAAATTCCAACAGACGCTTAGGCATTCCAGTTTGAACTAAAATCGAACGACGTTTGATTTTAGCCCCAATTTTCACTTGCTCTAAATTCAACCAAACTAATTCCATTGTAAAAAAAATCACCATTTTGGTAATATAATCATTTCTTTTGCATATGCTCCCTCAAAATCTTCATATAACCATTTTCTATATAGTTACATGTGTACAAATAAAAATACAATAATAAAATCATGGTTCTTATTGTAAATTAAAGTGCATTTGCTGATAATATTAAATATATTTTTAGAATCTAGTCAAATTAACTTACGCCTTTTAAAGTTTTACATTACATTCTAGGCACATTAGCCAAGATAGTATAAATCTCAAGAATAATTTTACTACATCAAAACTTCGACTTTAAAATCCAAGAATAAAGTGGATGAAAAAGGCTTATTACATATGATTAATCATGGAATCATTCAAGATAAAGAAATAATATAAAAATTAAAACTTAATATGTAAAAGCTGTTCTTCAAACAGCCTCTGAAAAGCATAACGAAAATGGTAAAATTAAAAGTTTTCTTAAAGAAAGCTAATATAAAAAATTCTTTCAAAATTATTAATGAACTTACTAAGGTTGTTATTGGTTAGAACAAAATATAAGATAAAACATTTTTCTAGTCAGAGAGATGCAAACATGATACATTAACAATTTGTAACCATTATTGTTACCAAAAATAAATTTGTTTTGCATCACACATTATACATTTAAGCTTCTATTGCAATATATTTGTTAAAAAGGTTACATATTTTATCATGGAAGTTGAATAACTATTCTTCTTAATCTATTTTTTTGTTGATATTTCATCAAAAATGATATGTACAGTAAGAAAAAAGGCAACGACGCACTAATTAATACATTCTAATGGTTTGTAGAAATAAAAATGGCATGTGATGTACTTAGACTTAGAAAAGATATTTGAACATACTACTCATTATTGAATTGATACCAAAAAAATATGACTTGGTAAATAGAAACGTATTGATGAATCACAACCGCATCTAATATCACTAACAACTTGCTTACTCTCATTACAAACTGCATAAGAATCACCTTTTTTTATTAATCTTGAATTTAAAAACGTGGTCATCTTCGATTAGGACAAAAAGGTTTAAAAAACAGAGAAAGCCAAAGTAATTTAGAGTTTAGGTATTAAAACTAAGACGACTAAAAAATCAAGTATAAACAGAATATTTTGGAGATACCAAATAATGGCAAGGGATAATCGATCAATTACTAAATTGCAGTTTATCGCTGCACCATTCGTCCCAGAAGTCGCGACCTCACAGAACTACATCAAATCGCAAACAAAGATGCTGATTTCTGAAATCGTGACTCAAATAGATTGCAGGAGAGATGCAAGATGATGAAGATTGGATAGATTATAGGTCGGGTTCCTACGTCAACTCAACCCAGGTTTGCGAAGTGCCCATTTTTTGGTGGATTTATAATGCATATGCTAGGGGTTGAGCAAAATTTGAGCAAATAGAGGAAAACGATCTAGGGTTGAGCGAAACGGAAGTAGATTTGTTAAGAATTGGATTTGGTCAGTTATTTGATCACCATTATCGATTGCGGTCGCAGTCTAAAAGGAACGAAATGGAGGATGGTGGCATGAGGAGGAAGTTGGTAAGTGTTGGAACATGCGTGATAAATGACACTTTTTGAGTAAAAGACAGTTATACCCATATATTATATTGAAAAATCAGTTCGACAAAAAGAAAGAACGGATAATTTTGGCAATTCAAAAAAAGCTTCACTAGGGGAAATATTTGCTTTATATATAAGATATATACACACACACACACATATTAATATAAATCAAAATTAAAAATTCTTTTTCTTTTTTTGGAAAGTTAATTCAATAATAGATCAATAAACAAAATATTATAACAAGCACATAACTAGTCCAGTGGTAACAAACATATGCACCCACAAAAATCTCACCTAATCTGAACAATAATAGATCTAAATACAAATAGGTGATTTGGATGCAAATCAACTTTTATATGATAAACTTGATATCAAAACAATAATAATAAATGAAGGTTCAGCTTTTAGTGAAGCCATTGAGTCCACGTTGAACAATGATTTCTCTTCTTAGAACAATTCTCAGTCGTCAGGTTGCTAATCCGATATTGGAGACCTTCTACTACAAATTAGTATTTTAAAATTTTAATTGAATTTGAGAATTTTTTGGGATTGTTTTAGAGGATAGTTGATGCCAGTAAAATAAGGAAGAAGAAGAAAGTGGCTGCTAAAAAAAAATGAAATTAGCATGAAATTAGCGTTTTGAGATTAGTATTTATATGCGTAGGATAAGAGAGCAAACTATGTAAGTTTCTCACTAGATCTTAGTCATATATATCCAAACCCTAATCCTATGCTGTAGTTGCCTCTAACCTCCCTTAAACCAACGCCCATTCTCTCCAAATCTCATGGGTTGTGAGCCCATTTAACTCAAATTAAATATGTACAATCATATTTAACCTATTTTGTTATCAATATCTCATATCGATCAATATATTCATAACTTTTATAATTATATGCAACAATTTATTTCTCAAATCACATTTAATTTCATAATTGATATTTATAAATATTAATTCATTTAATTAGTTTATAACAATTATTAACTAATTAAATCGTTTGGTCTAAAGAGAATTCATCGTTTCGGTTGTGTGACTATTGGGTGTAAATTCGGTCAGCGATTAACGTCGAACTATTCGAACGTTAACGTTCACACTTTACTTAGTAGGTGGTGTGATAGTATGGCCAAATTTATTGCTTAATCGTTCTCGGAAAAATCTCATTTTAATTTAATAAGCGTTACCCATTTGTGACAATAATTTATACTAATTCTCTTCGTCAAAACTATATCACTTTGGCCTTTTGAATTTGGTAATGGTCAAAATTCCAACATCGTCCACATTCAACTCTATAGTCCAAACACAAATCCCTTGGTTCAATAATAATAATTATTATCAACCGAACTAATCTGACCAGAGATTTTGACTTTATGTTGACTTGAGTTGACCATGATACCCCATATACCCAACGAGTCGAATCCTCTCTTGAATGGTGCTTCACTTTCAATACTTCCACTCCATCCAACTATAGTCACTTGATGGATGTTGTGCCATGATTTGACTACAGTCAAAGCGGAGTTTTCATATTAAAGATTCACAGTATTACCACGTCAAAAGAACTATGTAAATTATTCACATCGATATTTTCTGTTTGACCTTAGTTTTAATTAATCAACAAAAAACTATCGAATGAGTCTTTCCATAGTTATCTAATAACTATTAGTACGTAACCCCTAGGTACCCCTAGCAGTCATGAGTACTACACTGCCCAATATTTGGAGAGCGTTACGTACTCTAGTTTCAACGGATACATCGATATCCAGTCTCGATGCATCTTGACTAGGAACATTTAAATGGTATATTTAATTATATTGTGATAAATTACTCATAGTTACAACACTTTGTAACTACTATCACAAAACATACCATTTATGAATTTCTATTGAACAAGTTATTCAATTTACAAGTCATCGGTTTTTAAATTAAATTTAAACACACTAACTAACTTTTACAATTCTAATTACCTATTAATTAATTTAAACTCCTCCTCCCTTAAAACAATACTCCTGCCAAAACCCACAACCTGTAGATGAACCCACCATGGCCGAGATCTTCCACCACCCCTGAGCTACGAACGTCGAAATTCGATGTCGTCTTCGCCAAACAACTCCTCTTCTCGAGCTCCACCCTCCCGACTCACTCTAAAGCAACCTAAGCCTCCCTTATGAATTATGTCCAACACCCTAGCGTGCACGACCTACACGATAATGGGTCCACCTTATCTCGACCGCACCACACCCACTTCAGCTACAAGGTGCTATTTTCCATGCCGAACTCAAATCCAAACTCGCCTTGTACCAATTCGCATTCAATTGCTCGAAAATCAAAACCCTATCTGAAAACCCCTTTCGACCATACTGCCGCACTCACCGTCTCTCCACCAAACTCCACCAAACCCATATTATCTTGTAAATCTCTCTCCAAGGATTCCAAAGATAATTATTTTATAATTTTTCGATGAATAGAGTTTGAGATTTTGAATTTTAAAGTTTGAAATTTTGGTTTGTTTTTAGATTTGAAGTTCACAGGAATGATTTTGATGGAACAGTTGAGTAAAAGAGGGAAATGTGTAGAATAGGTTGGCTAAGTGTTGAATTATATTAAATTTTGCAAATTCTGGCACTTCACCGTACAGATTTTTGTTTGCATACGAATCCCGAACGACCGAACAAAAATATGGCCGCGCTTAAAATAGCGACGCGACCTCAAAACAATAATAATATACACTGGTTTACTAATTCTGTAAAATCACAAAATATTGCCGTTTGTCTGAAATCGTCACACAATAAAATTAAATAATTTCCAAATTAAATTATGAAAAAATCAAATAAATTAAACTAAAAATACATCAATTAAAATCGAGTTGTTATGTTAAAAATTAATTTTTCTTATAATTTATGCAAACCAATTGTTACTATAAATAAGTTTACAAAATGAATTCACCGTTATTATTTATTAATTAAAAGGAGTTAAATAAAACTATTTAATCCATTAAATTTGTATTCAAATTAAAATCTCGATATTTAAATCACTATTCGAATATTAAATTTACGATTCAAATATTAAATAATATCTATATTCGAATTCAAGTTATTACACTTTATATAATCCTTATATTCCTTTGATTTCAAGTTTTAACCCTTTAAAAACCCATTATTTCCATATTTAAAATAAATTAAATATTCAAAATCAAACTACAAAATTTCGTATCGTTGCATTATGTGAACTAGATCGAGTTTAAACATCATGAATAAATTAAAAAGGAGGAAATTAAACCTGAAAAGCCTTGCCCTTCATAACACCTAGACTTGTGACCTCTCATTAGATCTCCAAATGAATCTACACCCTACTTTGCAAGAGAAATATAAACCATCCAAGATTTTATTTTATTTGATGTTTTCATTTGATTTAGAGTTGATTTTATTTTGGAATGGAACATGATTATTTAGGCCATGGCTTAGGTGAGAATAAAATGAATGAACGAAAGAAAGAAAGGATGAGAATAAAATTAGTGGATTCGTTTTATTTGAAATGATGAAAATTTTCACTTTCTTCCAATTAAAACTTCCCTAATTAATCTGTTTAATTATTCTTTAAATCCACCTCTTGCCCATCTCAATATGTGGTTGGCCTTGTGATGCCATCTAATGGTACAGAATTTCAATAAACCCCTTTATGCAATTATCTTTCATTTTAAACCTGTTTAAAATTACACTGATATCATATATTAATGCATACAAATATAATTTTATATATCAATTCAAATAATTGCAATCAATTCCAAACATCAAAGAAATTAAATAATAACTAATATTTCTCAAATATTAATTAATATATACCATTTTATAAATTAATTAAATCGTGCGATTTTTCGGAGAATTCACAGATGTGGTTATGGTACTCAGAGGTGTGAATTCAATCGTAATTAATATTAAACAATTCAAATACTAGCGTTCGCACGTCACCTTAGCTAGTAGTGTGACAACTTGGCTAAACTCATCGCTTATAGACATTTTTGGAAAAATCATATTTTATAATATATTAAGTGGTACCATTCGGTAGGCCTGTCAATGGTACGGGTTTCGGCCCGAGACCGGCCCGAACCCGACCTATTAATGGGGGTAAGAGTTTTGCGTTTTACTACCCAAGCCCGACATGGGCCTGACCCAGGTCGAGAATGATTTTATCAAAACCCGATCCGGTTAGGGCTCGGCCCGACTATTAGTTTTCCATCGTATCAAAACATGAGTGTGTATGTTATTTATTACCATTTTGTTTGTTTACATGTACATATTTTTTCATACTTTTGTCGTTAACTTGACTACATCACCGCCCACTTTATATGTTAACATTGTTTGTATACAATTTTTACCAAAGTTGCAGTTTTAAAATATGGATTTAACATAAATATTTCGAGTTAGGAATACGGCTATTACCCAAAGGGCCTAAAAAGCCCGATGGGCTGGGCTCGGATATTGGGTTGAAATACCCTGCGGGTTCGGGCCGGGCTTGGGTTTTAATTATTGTAATCGGACTCAGGTTGTATAATACCCAGACCGAACCCGGCCCATTGACAATGTAACGACCCTAAATTTTTGACATTTGAAATTTGAATATTTAATTGATTTTAAATATTTGAATGTTAGTTTAATTTGAATTTCAAATATCAAAGTTTGTTTGGTAATTAAATTAGTGGATTTAATTATTAAATCTGGGTAAAAAAAATTGTATCTTCAGGTTTTTAAGCTGATTAAAAATATTTTCAAGGCTTGGAAAATTCATATTAATAATACTGAAGATAATGGAAGCTTCAGAATTGAATTTGAAACTGTTTTTGTTCAGTTTTGAAATTTTATCGTTTAATTTGATATTTAAAAAAATAGCGTTCCGGGGCACAGTCTCGGAATTCGACGAAACTAGTTCCATTGGATCCGTAATATTGTATTATTATCGGATTTCAATTTTCATAAGGTTTGGAGTGATCGTTTGGCCGTACAATAAGCAAACGCGCTGAAATTAAATCGAAAATTTAATTTAATAACTGGTCCAAAAAGCTATCTTCTCCATACGATCGAATTTGGAGTCGAAATCTTTTCCATTGCATTCGGAATAGGCGTATAACATTATAAACACCTGTCGGCACGTTTCAATTGGAATTTGTTTAAAAAGTTAAGTAATTTGTGAAAATATTATTAAATTAATATATAAGTATATATACATTCACGTTTTAGGGTTGAAACCCTAGTTTATTCTCTAGCCGCCGGCATTGTTTTTCAATGGCCGATACTTCTTGATAATGGCAGCCCCTTTTCCATTCAAAGAAAGAAGAAAAAAAACAAATGAAATACTATCGTTCGAGAAAAATAAGGAGCAGCTGTACTCGCTCAAAGGAAAATCTCGTTCCTCTTCAAAATTTAATCGCGAGCCTTTAGTCTCTTTACATTGAATTCGAACGACTTTCCTCCCTCCTCTATAAATCCTACCCCAAATCGAGCATAGCCGTGTTTTCTCAATTCAAGGCAGATCGTTTCTAATCGAAGAATTCTGGAGCTCGCGATGGAGATTGAATTGCGCGAGCAGGCAATGGCCAAGAAGGTTGGACCGCTGTTCGATTTCCTTCGCGACATCGGGGAAGGTCTTGGGTTTGGCGCGTGAGAAGTCACGATCGATTTTTTTTGGGGAAAAAATTAATTTCGAAGCTTGGGGTTCGGTGGGTCGATGGGTGTGGCACTCGCATCTCGAGATGACAGCGCTGTTAGGGTTCGATGGTGGACCTAGGGTTTTCGTGGTGCGGTTGGTCGCGAATTCAAGGGGAGGCTGGTCGAGGCATTCACGCGTTGAGGCCACGTAGTCGTCGTCGACATCGATGTTGAGGTCGCGAATGCTATAGGAGTTGCAGTAAAATATCGGCTTTGTTTAATTTGGTTTAAATTGATTCAACTAGATTTGTACATATATGAGATTTTAAGTTGCAGTGAGTTATAGGAAAAAAAATACACCCGCTGTAACTTATTGAACCTTTTTATTTAAAATATATCAGTTTAGTAATGTTAGAAAAAAGAGGTATATAATAGAAAGATTTATTTTTAAAACAGAAATATAAATGTTTTAGCTTACTAATCTTTTAGGAAAAAAAAATATCCAGAGGATAAATTTGTTAATTCATTTTAGTTACCAAACGAGTTATTTAAAAGAAAGTTAGTTTAAAAAATTTTAAAACTATTACTAGTTAATTAAATTATCAAATGTAATTTAATTAACCAATTTATTTCGAATATTGATAAACTGTATAAATATTTATACAAGGTCTTAAATCGGGAAGAAATCAAACTGGAATGGAAAATGGATTGCAAATTAAAGGTGAGATCTTCTCACTCAAATTGAAAGTTGGATTTGCAGTTATTGATTGATTGCCGTTTGGATTGTGATAGTATATATATATTAGTATATAGCAATATATATATATATATATTGGAATATATATTGGTGATTGATTTTCCCGCATTATATAGCGGATGAGACCCTATGCACCGCATAATAGCGGATGATATTTTATAAATCCCATATACCGCGATATTCCACCTCGAAGTGGAATTGGTATTGTGCTAACATCTGTGGATGCAGGGAAACAGGTTGGAGGGATCCAACAGGATTCCTCAAAACATTTGAATTTGGTTCATATGTTGTGTGATGATTTATTTATAACCTGTGTATGATTATATCTGTGATTGAATTTGTTGAAGGCTAAAATTTAGCCGAATGTATTTTTGGTATTGTTGGATACAAGAAATAAATAAATTGGATTTTTGAAATTAAAGTTGGAAATTTTAAGTGAATTCGTTTTGAAAGAATTGGGTGAATTTAAAAGAAGGAATTTAACAATAAAAAGTTGATTTTGTAATCTTATCGAATTTTTTTTCAAAATATGGTGAAAGAATTTTTATAAATGGATTTTGAATAGTATTATTCGAAAGTTGGGAAATTTATTTAAAATGGAATTTTAAATGGTTTGGAAGAGATAAAGGAATTTATTTTAAAAGGTGATAAATTTGTTTGAAATCCAATTGATAATTGATTTAGTATTTGAAGATAAATCTTTGGGAAATCGATATGAAAAATTTATTTGATGTTGAATGAAAAATTGATTTGTATTGAAATAAATTGGAAATCGATTTGTAAAATGATTTGGGATTTGAAATAAACTTAGAAATCAATTTGAAATTAATTTGGGGTTGAAATAAATGTAGAAATCAATTTGTAATTGATTTGGTGTTTGAAAGTGAATATTTGAGAAATTGATTTGAAAATCGTATAAAAAGTGAATATTTGGGAATCTAAATTCAAATGGAATTTATAAAGGAAAGGGAAATTTGTTTTAAAAATAAACACTGATTTATTTTTAAAGTGTGGAAATAAATTTACAAATTTGGAATGTAAATTTGAAATAAATCGATAAGGATTTATTTAATTGGTTTAAATGGACCATTTTGAAATGGAAGTGTATTTTCCTTGAAAAGCCGAGTATATTTCCGAAGTAGTTTTAAATTATAAATAAAGAAATTCTGAAATTGGATTTTAAGGAATATTTGGGAGATAAAGTATTTGAACTCGGCAGATTCCCAGTGGAGATGAATAAATATTTGGAAATATATCCCGTGTAGGGAAATTGATTTGAAATTTGTTTTCCAAAGTTTGAAAGGTGAAAAGTGATTTGAAATTTGTTTTCAAAGTGATGAAGTGTGGAAAATATATATATCTTACGAAGATATTTGAAATTTAATAATTTGGGAAAATTATTTAAATTGATTGATTGTTGTGAATGTTGTTTGATAGTTAAATAACCGACTATCAATATTTGCCTTTGAAATGGCACTTGATTTGTTTTTAAAACAAACGCTCATTATTCGGTTAAGCCGGGAGAGGACTTTGTGCCATATAACCCATTCCGAATGGTGATACGTCATGAATGGACATTATTTGAAGACCGGTGTAAAGACCGGGTATTTTCGAAAATGAAAGGACAACCTGTCGAATGTCTCTGCACCGAGTTGCTCCAGTATAGAGATTTATATCACTCTTCTTGTGATGGGAAGTCCGGACGTGATTAGTGAATACCCGGATTGCAAGGGCTTCTTTGGAAGTGCCTTCGGTTCTGTTCGATCCCGGAACGGACTTGTATGGATGTGCGTCTGATGTTACATTTTGAGATGTAAAGCTGGTTTCTATCAAATACATTTCTGTTGGTGGCGGAGAATTTATTCTCTTAGCTTAACACCCTTCTCTGAGACGTACGAGCTCAGAGGTTATGTAGTTGATGGTTACTAGTGATACATTCCCAATTTGGTAATGTGGCATACGAAGTGCTGTTGGTCATTTGTTGATCAAAGCATGGCTTTGTGAAAAAGCGTAGCTTTGTGGACGAGACTTCGTCGAGCCTCACAACCCGGTAATGGTCGAAACAGGAATGTTGCGGCAAGATTGTTAGGGGTCGTGCCCCTAGAGTATGTCATTTCCTTCTGGATAAGAGGTGATATCATGGTATGGAGCCCATATATTTTACCTATGTTGATGCTGCAAATTTATTATGCTTTGTGGTTGTTGCTTTGTGGTTGAGGATCCTCGGATAAAGGTCAGTAACGACCGGGGGATGTCATAGCTCGTGTGTTAGCTACCTAGTTACAGCTGTACATCGTGAGGTAGCATCGGCCTTGTGTTTGCAGAGATCCAGTTAGGTTCTCGGGGCGTCTTTCCAGAGGCGTTTCTATTTCGGTGTAAGGAAGTTCCTTTGCCCGACCATTTGTTGGAAATCCAAAGAAACAATATGAACCCTGTACGGTTTTAGTTGTAGAACCTGCCATTTACTTATGGTGGTCACCACTGTTTAGATGGTAGCTATAGTAGGCATACAATAATGGTTGTATGCTGGCTAAGATTAATATTATACTTTCGAAATGTTTTCGACACTATGCACTAATGATAATATCCAATGATTTTGCGTAGTAAGCATGTTTGACTATCATAAGAATAAATCTCCTCCAATTCTGTGTTTGCATTGTGTGTGTGGCGGGAGGTCTTATGGTAGTTTCATTTTCCAAAAGCATTGCGAATCTGTTTTATTTTCTTTGTGAAAATAACTGTTTTACGATCTCACACCAGTCACCATGACTGACTCGGAGTTTATTGTTCCCTTTCTAAACTCTGGGTGCCCATAATTTTCCACACGGGCAGCCAAGAGTTATGTTATCAGGATATTCTGGATATTCTGGAGCTTTGGAGATGAGCTGGATGGCGAGGCGTACCACCGTACTTGTTTATTTATTCCGTTGTGTATTCTGTGTGAGGACAAGTTTATATAACTGTCCATTGTTGTATTGAGTTGTATATTGACTCTGATTGATGTATGTATGAACTGATATAGTCTTTTGTTTTAAAGATTATTGTTTCATCTATTATATATTGTTCCGCTGCGAATGTGAGATTCTGATATTGTTTCTGTTTCTGTTTTTCTATTCTTTCTTTTCTTCTGTCTTCTTCTACCTCTTCTTTTTAACCCTAATGGTTCGGTTTTCCGGCATTCGATTGCGCGGCATTTGATACAGTGGACGTATTAATGTCGACTTTCGAGCGTCGAAAAGTCGTGATCGTTATAGACAAGCCTACCATTCAGTAATAATAATTTACACATATTCTCTTCGTCAACACTATATCACTTTAGGATGTATGGAATTTGGTTTTGCTCATAATTCGAATATCATCCTTATTCAACTTAGTTACTCCATAAAAAATTCCTTGGTTAATTAATAACATTTATCATCAGCCGTACTGCTTTGGCAAATGAGTTTGACTTTGAGTTGTCTATGGTTGAACATGATACTAACAACATTCAATTGAGAAGACAAGTTCTCTATTGAATAACACTTCACTTCCAATGCTTCAACTCAAACCCAACTATATCTGTTTAACGGATCACCATGCCTGATTAACTATAATCAAAGTGGACTATTCACATTGATGTTCCACTATTAACCCAAAAAATGGATTAACTCCCTGGTTAGATTTTGAAAGCACCAGCCCTGTTCTGACAGAGCAATATCACAGATCATCGATATAGAAAAAGAATAGTAAAAGAAAGTAGACAGAGAATTTTTGTAGTGGTTTGGCTGTTAATGAAGCCTACGTCCACTTTATAGTTTTATTAAAGACTGATTGCTGTTACAAGAGATGTTTGATTACAAGGCTTTGATTATCTTTAGCTAGATTGAATCCCCAGAGTTGGAATCCACTGGGGAATCATAGTTAATTCCTTTGGAGATTCTTGTGAGGGAGGTAGAAAGTGAAGAATAATTCCAACAGAGCTTCAACAACTAGTCCGGAGAAGATCCCATTTATGTTGTAGGTAGGTTGGTATTTATAGAGAGAGGAGGACTTCTGGGCCAGGCCACTTCATCCACTGCTCGTAGGTAGGTAGTGAACGACCTAGAGGGGTTTGGCTCGCAAATCGAGGCAAAACCATGGGTTGCTGGCGACCCATAGACTTGGCTCGTTTGTGAGCCAATGCCTTGGCCTCTTTTCATTGCATCCTTAGTTTGTTCATTTGAAGATTCAAGGAGAGGCATGGGTCGCTGATGATCCAAGCACTTAGGATTTTTCTGGAGTTTGGAATTGGAGATGTTTCCATAGTCTTTTGTCGTCGTTGTTCCGGTAATATAGCTTGGCTCTATTTAACTCCTTGCCTTTGCCTTTTTGGTTAAGTTCCAAACCATTCCAATGACACCAGACTGCTCTGTCTCCTGTTAGATCCTGCTGGGTTAAAAACCCGGATAACATTTTCCCCATAAAGTACGTCTTCGTTGTAAACAAGGCGTGCTCTGGAAGTTATCGCTCTCAATATCCATCCGTCGATTTCCAAATGATTGCTTTAAAGTTTTACGAATACGTAGCAGGTTATGTTGTTGGTCATCTTGCTTTGGTTTTGACTGCTATTGCTTGCCACAACGGATCAAATTTCTTCTCGTAGCTTCCCGGCATGCTTTGGAACGATAGATAATGTCATAGGGTGAGCTCGAGAAAAAGTGCCCCAACACTATGGGTCGCTAGCGATCCATACTATCGAAAAATTTCTTTGGGTCGGGTCGCTAGCAATCCATGATGGATCGCATGCGACCCGATGCCTTAGGAAATTTTTTGCCTCATTTTTTCCTGCCTATTTATTCCCTTGAACAGACATAGTAGCTTCATTCGACCCGAGTCCTTACTTCTTCACACGAGTTTATCCTTACACGATCTGATTCCAAGCGATTTGTACTTTTGCTCGACTCGATCGATTGCCTCCTCAGATCCATCTCCACACCATTCAAGCACCTTCTCGTGAAACCCTTGTCGACCCAAAGATCCACTGTTGATCCATTCATTTGAATATAAACCCTAGCTTGCCTTTGGACTGTAGCCGACCTATTTCCTAGTTCACCAATGGTCCATCGACGTCTCGTTGGCTCTACGTCTTTGATCTCTTGTGTATTCTTGAATTCAGTCAGAGGTGGGTTTACTTGTTTGCTAATTGTTGTATTTGTGTAATGATTTGATGACGAGTTTTCATTCGCACTGTTGATCGTGAGAAGTTCGAGTTGATTGCGGTTTAATAGGTTAGATTGCCAGTCGGGTCTTGAGTTTCCTCCGGGAACGACGTTTGGGCTTTGGCCCAATGCTTGACGCGTTTTGCTATCTACACCCGTTAGACCAGAATCGACTTATGCCCAGTTTTGTAGATGTCACTGCACGATATATCATCAGTCAATCCCGATTCTTACAGAGAATTAGGCTTATCCTGCATGCTTGTTGCATGCTCGGCATCCCTGTAATGAGAAGAGTTTTCTTTGTCGCTTTGGACAACGGATCTGTTATCGATCATTGATCGATAACGGGTAAGTGTACAAGAAGTAGAACCAAAAGCAGAAAATGAAGTGACGGGAAGTTCTTTTCTTCTTCCACCGCGAGCGTACTACGGGATAAGGCGTTTGTAGCGTTTCGAGCACCGAGTTTATCCCATATAGATAGCACACTGTACTTGCCCCAGTTCATACTTGAAATCCGACGTGTCGACTATAAGTTAATGTTTCTTTGGAATTTGAGTGTGGCTAGGGAAGCTATTAGTTTAAGATAGATTTACCTGACCATTTCGGATGTGAATTCTATTATTTAGAATGAAGCAGCCATCCACGTGTCGTAAGTCAAGCGGGGGAAGCCCAGTGCTCTTAGAAGCCGAGTCATCTTTCACTTCGCAAACTCAGTATGGCCAGTTAGTCCCGGTTGGACCAGTCGTGGATCGTACGCCTCCCAACTTTAGAGTTCTGCTTAATCCGTCGGAGAGAGTTTCATCAGTGGTTACTGCCAAGGTTCTTCATAACATCTACGCGCAACATGGGATTCCCGAAGAGGATGTGCATCTGCTAGAGAAGGACGAATTCATTCATATGCCTCACCCAGGGTACACCGCTTCCCACTGATACATGTGATTGACTGGAATCGTGCCTCCCTTCAACGACTTTCTACGTGAGACTCTCTCGAACTTGGGTATTGCCCCATTTCAGCTTCATCCGAATGGCTACGCCATCCTGACTTGCCTGCATGTTCTTTTCATGCGGGCGTTCAACCGCGCTCCAAGTTTTGACGAGTTGTGGTACTTTCTAGCGTTCAAGAGGAGAGATGATTGTCCCTCCTCGATCATAATCGAAGCCCAGAGAAATCAAAAATTTGTCCAGTGCCTGCAAAGAAACTTATCGCAATTCAAGACACAGTATTTCGTTGTCAGATGCCCCGAGGGGTTCAATCATCGATGGACTACAGGGGTTAAGCTTCCTTTTATTCATCGAGCTTTTGATGCGTTGTAATGGAGTTCCTAACCAACCGTGTGTCTCTTGTAGTTATTCCAAGGCCGAACAGAGACGCGACACTCAATGTAGTTTGTCAGACTTTTAAGGCTATCGATGTTGAGGAGAGAAGCGTTAAAGTATTACTGACTAATGAAAACTTACGTCGGTGTGGATTACTGGCTCCGGTTAGATCTGCCGTTCAAGTTGAAATTCCCTCTCCTACTCGATCCAGGGTTCATACATGATCTACTTCTTCGTCCTGTGATTCCGAGAAAGGTCAAGAGAGAGATAGCCTGCCTAGGGGATCAACCGATGAGGCCCATGAGGGGGAAGAGGCTGTTGTGACTGGATTAAGAAGCCTAGGTGGAATGCCTCCAATTCCAGAGGAAGCAGAAGGTGAGTTCAAACAAAGAGAAGGCAAGGCCGCATTAGATTAGAGAAAGGAAGAGGGAAAGTTTGAAAGTAGTAGTGATGAGTCCACTGCCAGTGATTACTTCTTGTCTGAATCCGAAGGTGGGGACTCAGAGTCTTGTGATGAAACTCCAGGTATGAGTCTCGTTCTTCCAAGCTCGCCTCTCCCTGATATAAGTGCTAAAGGCAAAGCTCCAGAGTCCAGAAGGCATCGAGACTCTCCAAGTAAAGACGTCGGAGCGGAGTTCAAGGATTTTAGCGATGTTTATGTTGACTTTGATGAGCTCATGATAGATGATTTTAAGTTTGTTACGGCGCCTCCCAGCTCGGGTGATATCGCACCAGAAGTTAGCCCAGTTCCGCCCACAACAACCGAAGTTAGTCCGATTCCACCTACGACGGTCGTCCGTCCCGGTTCGTAATGACGTTTTAGGCTTGCCTTAGAAACACAATACACGTCACGCTAGGATTACATTCATTTTCATTGATTTCTCCATATTCATAGTGTTTATCTTATATTTCTGAAACTTTTTATGTTTTATGCCAAATATGACGAGAGGACAAGGTTTCTATGACAACTTTGAAGAGTTTACTGACTCACAGCGGTACTCTAAGCGCACCTCCAGCCGTTATCAATCTCGAGAAACGGAGGAGGAATATAGGGTGAGGAAAGAACTCGAAGCTAAAACCCGCCGTCAGGAAGAAAGGGACCGAAGCCGATCGTATAAAGGCGGGTATGAGAAGAGGAGATCTCTTGAGGAGAGGGATGAGCCGTCGAAAAAGTCGAAGTTTGAACACCGTCCTCATTCTTCAGAGCTCGCTCTAAAACACTCTTCTATGGGCCAAGAAATTCCTATTACTTCTGCCTCGCTTCCGCCTTCGACTCACATTTCTTCATCTTCCATAGTTACTGCTGCCCCCGGTGCTTCTCGCCCATAACGGAGACCTACCTATTCCCTTCCTTCGCGGCCCCCTAAACTTGAGGCAGCTCTTCCTAGTTAGTTCTTAAAAGAGGTTAAGTTCGATTGCGATTTGCGACCAGTCCGTAACGATTCATACATGTCGCACCTTCAGGCCATTCAGAGTGACTTAAAGCAAGCTGAAGGATGAGAGAAGCTCTGTAAACAATTGGCAGATACGAATCACAATGATTATCAAGAGATCCTCTCCTTCGAATCAAAGAAGGATGACTTTGAGAGGACATTGGCTGATCGTGACGCCAAGATTAAGCAGCTGGAGGAAGAGAAAGTGGCAGCTCTGAAAGAGAGCAAGAGAAATGCTGACTTGCTGAAAGAGGTGAAAGGAGCCCACACCTGAATAGAAATCGTCTACAGAGATGAAATAAAGAAGGTTCATGCAGAGGAGGAGAAATTAAAGCAAGAAGTGACCGCCTACATAGCAACGATTGAGGCTCAATGGAAAACTATCGCTGATCATGACCTTATCGTTGAAGGGCACAATAAAACTATTTTTGACCAGGTCAAGATCATTGCCAAGTTATAGGCTCAGGTCGCCCAGCTCAGTGTCGATAAGTTTGCCGCTGAGGTTGAGAAAGCTGCTGTGAGAGCGGAGTATTTGGTGCTCCAAAACGCCTTTGAAAGAAAGATGGAGAAGCTTGACGCAACCATCCTGAACTTTTATGTTAACTCCTTGTTGCATCAAGGAAGTCTCAGTTATTTGGGCCCAAAGTTCCCATGCACTCTTGCTCTAGTATGGGAAGAAATCTTGTCCTGCTTTTCTGATAGCGACGATGTCGACACTGAGGAGGAGTTGGAGGATGCCTATTTGAATGAAGAGTCGAAGAAAGCGTTGCTCAATGGGCAGGGTCTTCGAGTTGAAAGAGAGCAGGAGGCCACTGATGTTGCCTTGACGACCACTGCCGAAGCGCTCACCAAGCCTTTTATCTCTGGTGCGGGCTATCAGTGCACCCTCATGACCTGCCAGCGAGTTCAGGACTTGAACCTCTCCATCAGGTAGTGAAGCCATTAAAAGAGGGCGAATGTGGTGAATTTGAGGTTGCTATTCTTGACCGTTCCTCTGTTGTAAGTAATGTTCTTGCCTCCTCCAGATTCGGGAGTTTCCAACTTACGCCGCAAGAGCAAGAAGAATTTAATGCTTTCATTTTTGATCTTATAGGTTCATCCACCTTCCCCATTGACATGCCAGCATCTTCGACGTCCGGACCTGTCGCCATTTCCACATCCTCCGTGGTTGTTTCTGTTCTTGTTCCGGCTTCCACGTCTGCATCTGGCTCGTAGCCGGGGCCAGAGGCTAAAAAGATTGCCGTGCTTCATGGCCTGGATGACCCTTTCATGTCTTTAGAAGGCGAAATTATAGCGGCAGAGGCCAAGGAGCACGAAACTCAGTTGGAGCTGCCCCAAAAGACTCAACTCGATCTGATTGCCGTCAAGAAGGAAAAGGTGGAGACGATCAAAGCTTCAAAGGGCTCCTGGAAATCAAGAAAACACAAGGGGAAGGGAGGCTCTTCTAAGAAGACTATAAAGGAAGAGGAGGACATTGCCACCGAAGTATTTGTTGATATCACTGGCAGTGATAGCACTCCTGAAGCAAGGCAGAAGCTGCCAACAAAAGGTGAAAAGGGAAGCGGTGGAAAGAAGCGTTGAGCAGCTTGCCGAATGGCTACTTCGATTTTCGTCAACAGCTTGCACTAAGATTGACTTTTTTTTCCTTTTGAGTCATCCTGTTCAAGTGCAGAGTCTACACTTTGCATCTTTACTGTGGAGTCTGTATTTTCTTTTTGTTGGCTAGTGTTGTGTGGGTACGGCCCCCACATTTTGACCCTATGTACAGAAAATTATAAGCAATATATTGATAGTTTGACTGTACTCTTATCTGTCTGTTCATATGTGTTATGTGTACTTGTGCTTGTTTTATTTCATACTTTTCTAGTTCTATGATTACAGCCAAAGCCCTTCGTTCGAAGTAACAGAACTTAGAGATTAACAGAACTTAGAAATTAACAGCACTTTGTAAATTATAGAACTTTAGAAATTAACAAAACTTAAGAGTTTCTTTGTTAACTTCTTTGTTTAAAAAAGTTTTGTTTGGAGTGACAAAACTAGTGAACTTATTGTTTTCACGCGCTTTTGTTCGGGTATCGGTGTATGCCCCCAGTTCGTAGGGTTGTTTACTTCAAACGATTTTTTAAATGACCAAAAACTTATGGTTTAGATAACTCTTTATCAGACTTGAAATTTGGCTAAGATACAACATGATCCCCCTTTCTTCGGAAGCTTTGCAACTTTAGCATGTAATCCCAGTCTCTGGTGATATTCTGATAAGCGTGCAATTTACGCATGGGTAAGTGATGTCAGTCGCTGAGTGCCTTCCTTCTAGCAAGGAGTGTAAGTTCAGATGCGTGGCTTACGAGACGCACATCTTTTGGTGCTCCTTGGCATTGCCTATCTCCGAGCAATGCTAGGAGCGAGGAGTTAGTCTTTTAGTGCTCCTCGGTGTTTTCTATCTCCGGGCAAAGCGAGGAGTGTAAATTTGGATTCTCCCCAGCATTGCCTATCTTCGGGCAACACGAGGAGTTAGCTTTTTGATGCGTGGCTTTTGGTGCTCCTTGGCGTTGCTTATCTTCGGGCAACGCAAGGAGTGTAAATTTGGATGCTCCTCGGCGTTGCCTATCTCCGGACAACGTGGGGAGTTAGTTTTTTGATGCGCGGTTTTTGGTGCTCCTTGGCGTTGTCTATCTCCGGGCAACGCAAGGAGTGTAAATTTGGATGCTCCTCGGCGTTGCCTATCTCCGGGCAACGCGAGGAGTTAATTTTTTGATGTGCGGCTTACGAGATGCGTGGCTTTTGGTGCTTCTTAGCGTTGCCTATTTTCAGGCAACGCAAGGAGTGTAAATTTGGATGCTCCTCAGCGTTGCCTATCTCCAGGCAACGCGAGGAGTTAGTTTTTTGATGTGCGACTTACGAGATGCGCGGCTTTTGGTGCTCCTTGGCGCTGCCTATCTCTGGGCAACGCAAGCAGTGTAAATTTGGATGCTCCTCGGTGTTGCCTATCTCCGCACAATGCGAGGAGTTAGTTTTTTGATGCGCGGCTTTTGGTGCTCCTTGGCGTTGCCTATCTCCAAGCAACGCAAGGAGTGTAAATTTGGATGCTCCTCAGTGTTGCCTACCTCTGGGCAACGCGAGGAGTTAGTTTTTTGATGCATGGCTTACGAGATGCGTGGCTTTTGGTGCTCCTTGGCGTTGCCTGTCTCCGGGCAATGCAAGGAGTGTAAATTTGGATGCTCCTCGACGTTGCCTATCTCCGGGCAACGCGAGGAGTTAGTTTTTGATGCGCGACTTACGAGATGTGCGGCTTTTGGTGCTCCTTGGCGTTGCCTATCTCCGGGCAGTGCACGGAGTGTAAATTTGGATGCTCCTCGGCATTGCCTATCTCCAGGAAATGCGAGGAGTTTGCTTTTTGCCCTCTCGGTGTTGCCAACACTGGTTTTTGAAAGGTAAGGATCGAGTTCCGTCGATCCAACGATTTGAGTCGATTTGCTTCCGTCGACCCGGCGGGTATTTATTATTGACACAGTTTTGTCGGTTCAAAAGAGCGAATAGAATTTTATGAAGGAAAGCATGGCAGATTCTTTGCCTATTTACAACGCTCCTGGCATTTCCGGGTTGGCTTATTTGCTGAAAAATAGAAAATACATAAAGTAGTTTTTAAATGAAATAACAGTGGAGCGATTCGCTATTCTAGGCTCTGGGAATTAAGACTCTATCAACGGTTGTCAGCTTGAAAGTCCCATCCCTAAGCTTTTGATTAACGACATATGGTCCTTCCAAGTTTGGTCCGAAGGCCCCCAGAACGGGGTAAACTCGCTTGAGCGCAAGATCTCCAACTTCGAAGGTTTGACGTTGAACTTTGGAGTCGAAGTACCTTGCGACTCTTTTTTGGTGGGCGGCAATTCTCAACTTTGCTTCTTCTCTTTTTCATCGACCATGTCTAGCGATTTGAGTAGGAGCTGCTCGTTTTGTTTTTGATTGAAATTCTACCTTTGTGCGAGGGGACTTCTAATTCAACAGGAATCATCGCTTCTGAACCATATGCTAAGGCGAACGGAGTGTGGCCAGTTGCCGCTTTGGGGGTAGTTCTGTAAGCCCATAGTGCGAGTGGAAGTTCATCAACCCCGTTTTCTTTTGCTTTTGCTAGTCGCTTTTTAATAGTGGACTTGATGATCTTGTTTATTGCTTCCACCTGCCCGTTTGCTTGTGTTGGACATCATGTTTTTGATTCATGACAAGGAGTTCAAGACAGAAGAAGGATTATCAAATGTTCGTCAAATTAGAGTCTAAGTTAGAATCTATTGTTAAAATCTATCCTCAAGTAAACCTGCACATTTTGAAAACACAGACATTTTGAAAACACACAGGTCAGTCGACTAAATCCATCCAGTCAGTCGACTGACTAAACTGTGTTATAAAATTTTTATATTCTGCATGACTTAGTCGACTAAACACTCATGGTCAGTCAACTAAACTGTGTTATAAACTTTTTATATTTTGCATGACATTCGACTAAACACTCCTGGTCAGTCGATTAAATTGTGTTATATTCGAATTAATATTTTTTTGTTTCAATTCAGTCGACTAATTAATCAAATTCAGTCGACTAAATATGTTCTAACTGCCATATTTTTAAATTTTCTGAAGAGACACTTCTTCTCCCTGAAGAGGAATCTCTTTCAAGAAGAGTTGCAACCATTTTTGTTCGTTAGAACTCTTTACCAACCATTGTGACTCTTCATTCATTATATATATGCATTCCATTCAAGATCAACACACTCAACTTTTCTATTCTCTACTCTCTTGAATATTCAAACTTCATATTTCTTTGAGTTTGTGAAATCACGTTTATAATTCTTCATTTCTGAAGCTATCTATATTTTCCTTATCTTCACGGACACACAAATATACATATCATACTTAAGGAAAAGATTATAGGAAGGGTGTACTTCATTCGATAAATCTGTATTGTAACAAGAACACGCAAAGTCAAAATAACAATTTGTTTGTATCAAAGTCCTGTTCGGTTGCTCAGGCGGGAAAAATCCTGTTCAGTTTCTCAGGTGGTCAAAGTCCTGTTCGGTTGCTCAGGTGGTGTAAATCTATTCCTCCGGGTTAAGTGAGGGTTGCTAGTTTAATTCCAGAAGGAGTCTGAGACAGGACGTAGAACGTGAGTTCGAACCAGTATAAAAATATCTGGTGTCATTTTATTTTACTGCTATATTTACTTACTTTTTATTCCGCACAAGTAGTTTAGATAATATTCATATTACACGATCCTATAGTCACTTTCGTTTGGTATCAGAGCAGGGTCATCTTACAACCATAACATAATTATCTGATATTTTAGTAATATGGAAAACAACACTGGCACAAGTTTTATTGAAGGTCAATCTACTGCACGACCACCACTATTTAACGGGTTGAACTACAACTATTGGTCTACAAGAATGAGAATTTATATGCAAGAAAATGGTTATGAAATTTGGAATATTACTCAAGCAGAATATAACATACCTAATACTGAATATTCAGAATGGTCTAACACACAAAAACTAGATGCTACTGCAAATGCCAAAGCTATGAATATATTATTTTGTGCATTAGACAAAACTGAGTTTAATAGAGTTAGCATGTGTAGTACTGCTTATGAAATTTGGCGTACACTTAAAGTTACACATGAAGGTACTAACAAAGTAAAACAAAGTAAGATTTCTATGCTCAAGAATCAATTCTAGAATTTCAAAATAAAGCAAGATGAAACAATAAATCAAATGTACTCTAGATTTCAAGACATATATCATTCTCTCTTAGCATTAGGAGAAAAATATTCAGACTTTGATATTGTTTCAAAAATCCTCAACTCTTTAACAAATGAGTAGGAACGAAAAGTCTTAGCAATCGAAGAAGCTAACGAAATTTCAATTATTAAACCAGAAGAGTTGATAGGAAATCTAATTTCTTATGAAGTTAATCTCCAGGAAAAATAAGTATAGGCGCAAAATAAGAAGAACATAGCATTCCAAGAAGAAATGGATGAATCAGATTCAGATGAGGAAGATATGGCATTTATTGCTAAGAATTTCAAAAAGCTTTTGAAATTCAGAAAGAGCAACAAATTCAGAAATAACAAGAATAGCTTCAGTAGTAATAACAACAACAACAAGCCATCGTCCTCTGCTCTTGAATGTTATGAATGTCACAAGAAAGGGCACATCAAGGAAGACTATCCTGATCGAAAGAAAGAAAAATTTAAGAATAAGAAAGATAGATTCAAAAAGAAAGCCTTCTCTGTTACATGGGATAATTCAGAATCATCTTCATCATTAGACAGTGACACAAACAACAATTTTGAACAAGCCAACATCTGTTTTATGGACACAAATGACGAGGTGAGTGATTTAACTTTTGATGATTTAGTTGATATAAATTCAGAATTACTTGATAAGCTAAGAAGCATCAAAAGAAAATATAAAGACATGCTTGAAAAATTGAATAGGACTGAAATTGAGGTAGATATGTTAAGTAATGAGAAAGAAATTTTAGAAGAAGAACTTGAAACTTCTCAAGAATCTTGTTCTAATACAACATCTCAACTCTCTTTGTTAAGTAAGAAATGAAACTCAGAAGGAAAAGAATGATGCTCTTTTAGTTGAAAATCATGATTTGAAAGCAAATATTAAAATATTGGAATTAGATATTTCTAGCCTTAAAACAAAATTAGATGATATTACTAAAAATGTTTCTAATTTTAACAAAGGAAGAGAGAAAAAATTATAGGAAATTCTCAAACAGTTTCAAATAAAAAGGGAGTAGGATATAAGCAAGTATCAAAAAGTATTCCTAAGAAAAAGAACTCATTATATAATAATTTTAAAAGGAATAATGATATTATTGCAAAATCAGTTTCAAAAGTTCCAAATTATTCTAAATCAATTAAGATTTGGGTTCCTAAAACTAACAATTCTTTGATTAGAAACAAATACATAATTTTTTTTATAGAAACTGTTCACAAAAATAAAGATTTTATTTACAAAAGGAATTCTGAACCCTCTTGGGTTTTGTTTCCAAAAACCTAACTCTTAGGACCCTAACAAAAGGTGGGTACTAACGTTATTTTTATATTTTTACAGGTACCACTTAAAAAGAGAGAGAAATGGATATTGGACAGTGGTTGCTCAAAACACATGCAAAAGCATGTTGACTAACATTATTTACTTAGATGGAGGTTCGGTCACTTTTGGAGACAATTCCAAAGGATACATCAACGGCAAAGGCGATGTGAGCAATAATGGTACATCTAATTTACCTCTTATTACAAAAGTTTTGCTGGTTAAAAATTTAAAACACAATTTACTTAGCATCAGTCAACTGTGTGACAAAGGATTCAAAACATCTTTTTCAGAAGAAAAGTGTAGCATTTTTTATCAAAGTAAAAATCTTATTTTTGAAGGTATTAGAGATAAAAATATATATGTGTTAAATATGAATATAAATTACAACACAAATATGTGTCTAATAGCCAAAGAAAACGATCATTGGTTATGGCACAAAAGGTTTTGTCATATAAATTTCAAAGCTATAAACAAATTATCGAAGAATGAATTAGTAAAAGGTTTACCAAAAATGAATTTTAAAGTAAACAATATTTGTGATGCATGTCAATCAGGTAAATTATCAAAATCATCTTTTAAATCAAAGAAAAATATTTCTACATTACAACCACTTGAACTATTGCATTTGGACCTTTATGGCCCAACTCAAGTTCAGTCTATAAACCATAGCAAATATGTGTTTGTAATAGTAGCTGACTTTTTAAGATATACTTGGACTATTTTTATGAAAAATAAAAGTGATACTTTTGAAGATTTCAAAATTTTTGCTAGAAGAATTCAAAATCTCCAAAATTTAAAGATTAAAAACATTAGAAGTTGTTAACAAGATTTCTTGTCAATACCCGAAGATATGATAAGAAGGATGGATTTCTTCCTCAGAGAACAAAAGATGTGATTCCATTTATTGATTGCGTTTCAATTCAACCTATTTAGTTGATATGTCATATATCAAACCTTCCATTATCGTCGAAAGGTTTAGAACTTAGACTAGGTGACCTTCCAGCTTTGATGAGATTGTTTGAAGTCTTCACAAAGGCTTTCTTTTGATTAGATTAAGTTTCTTTGATGAATAGGTAACGACTTCCGACCATGATGAAAGGTTTAATCACTTATATTGAGTAGATTCCAACCTTATCGAACAACTTAAACAATTGATCTGATAGCTCCGAAAGGTTTCAGTGGATGTTAATCTAAGTAAATTGTTAGCCTTATCGAAAGGTTTAAATTATAGGGTTTAAGACTTCGAAAGGTTGTAATTATTACTTGCACAGGAGTGTTGTCAACCTTGTCGACAAAAACCTTTTGATGGGGTTGACCTGAAAATATGAGTTAAACTAACAAAGATTTAAGCAAACAGTAAGGTAATTAACAAAGCCAAATACTTCCCTTTATATCTAAGAAAAAGCTTCCTTTTATTAAATTTCCCTAAATCATACTCAATTAGGGTTACAATCCTTTTATTAAGAAGTTACAAGATCAGAATGATCGAAATTGGATCCCCCGAACATGATCCCTCGGGTCCTATTTATAGACACAGGCGGTCCTCCTTTAGACTCTATGCTCTCGACTCGGTCGGAAGATTTCCCTTTTATATGCAACTACAAACCTTTCGTCTTTGTCGAAAGGTTTGCCCCTTATATGCCATAATGAACCTTTCGACGCTGTCGGAAGGTTTGTCTTTCCGATGCCTTCATGAACCTTTCGGCTTTGATGAAAGGTTGCTTTTCTTGATGTCTTCATGAACCTTTCGACTCTGTCGGAAGGTTGCCTTTCTAAACCTTTCATGAACCTTTCGATGTTGTCGAGAGGCTCGCCTTGTTCCTACTGTTGTGCTCCCTTCGACCTTGTCGAAAGGTAGCTCTCCTCCTAATTGATGTGAACCTTTCGATCTTGTCGGAAGGTTGCTTCTCACTTGATTGTTATTGAGTGTTGTGTTTCCCTTCAATGTTTTCGAATGGTTATCTGCCATTCTTTGCTGACTTTTGAGCATTGCTTTCTTCATAAAAACCTTTCGACCTAGTCGAAAGGTATTCTGGATGTGCTCCAACCGGTTCGAAAGGCTTGCTATGCTTTCAAAAAGGTTGTTATGGAGTTGCACCTGCTTGCTTTGATTTCTACATCTTCTTCGAAAGGTAAGAACTCCCTGAACGGAACCTTTAGACTACTTCGGAAGGTTTAAAGCTATTAATCCTGATGGTTGCATCCTCTCGACTCCTTCAAAAGGTTTGGTTTGAGCTCCTTCTCCTTTGTCTTTTTTGAAAGACCTCTCGTCCTATTCGAAAGGTGGATTCTTAGAGCATCATCATGCCTATGGACTTTGAAAGATAGCCTTGGACTTCGCCGGAAGCTCCTTGTCGGAAGGTATGATTATCCAGAACATCTTGGTGCATTCTGAGTTTTCCTTATGGTCTCGTGACCCTTCTTTCATACCTTCGTTCTTCTGAATATTTTATGGTTAACATTTAGCCCCCCTTGTATGAAAGAAGCTTTTGTTGTTTAGGACAAAACTCCAATGGATTCCCTTCTTTACTTCCTGTAAACTAGATAACAACTCCTATTAAAGTTATGACTTTGTTATGAGTCCTTAATGAGCAACCTTAAATTTATGAAGCTAATATTTAAGATGCCATTAAGGTAATATTTTTCAGATAAATTGCTCTATAATGACCATAATCAAACTTCTTAAGATTGTGGAATAATATCATCTGATCGATTCAAATAAATGAACCTTTGGAGAAAACTCACTATATGCTCTTGATATTTCTTTCTCGAGTTAGACCTTTTCAACTTGTGGAAATCAATTTCATGCGATTGGGGATTTTTTCCTGTTCCTAACCTTTCGACCACAAGTTTTCGATAAGGTTAAAGGTGCTCTTCCTATTAACCTTGCGACTCTGTCAAAAGACTTTTCTATAAACCTTTCGACTTCGTCGAAAGCCTTCTCTATGAACCTTTCGACTTTTCCGAAGGTTAAGATTGTTCAAGTTTCTAACTTAAACTTTGTGTGTGTTTTGGTACTTGGGCCTTTTTAAGGAAGCTTCTTTGCTATTTTGTTAGGTAAGATCAACAAGTTTAAGGATTAATGAAACCAAGTTTTCTTTAAAGTCAGCGACCCAAATCTTATAATTTCTTTCTGTGTGACAAAACATTATTCGACAAAAAAATTAATCCATCAAACTTACTTTAACTATACAACATCATTCCAGAAATTTAATTAGACTAGAATCTCAAAACATCAACTTATATACTGTCAATATCCAGTTAGCATATACATATTCAAAAAGATGTCACTATTTCAGAATTAAACATCGAGGACGATTAGCAGAAAGATAAAATAACCCCCTAATCATAATTCATTTAAGAGAGGAGGAAGGTACAGAGTTAAATTGACTAAGTTGATGATGTTGGGTTCAACCCACATTGGCTGGTAGGGTGAATACATCGCCAGCATGGGGTTCTCATCGAAGGTGTCCCAGATAGCTAAATCCACCCAGAACATGGCAGTGTTTAAGTCGTAAAGCATGGACCACGTAGTCGTTAAGTGGCTATTGAAAAAATTGGGTTGTTGACGAATTGCGTTGCTGGACTGCGCACTTTGCACTTCCTCCGCCTCTTGAGGTTGATTTAGTAGTCCTATTGCGTAGCAGCAGCAGCAGTGTGGCACCTCTATGTTAACAAAGTCGGGATGAATTTGATGAACGTTACATGCCGCTATTAGTGCTCTTCTTGTTGCGGAGACGAATGAGTTAATGTTATTATTATTATTTTTTATAAAATAGGGAAGAAGTTGAACGGGCTCAGATTGATATTTTGGTGGGAAAATTTAGGTGTTCTCTTCCACACATCTTAAAAATGTAATGGAGTTATTTTTTCATCTTGTATAATTACGATCTTCGTTTATCTAAAAAATTAAATAGCGAATAGAAATTATCTGGTGAATTCCAACATAAGACAAGCTTTTTATATGAATTACTTTGAATCCATGGATCATCTTAAAACCTTTAAATTGCTAACATGCTCCGCGTTAGTATTTTTTATATATCAGAGGATTGCTCCATATACTTAGCTTCTTTTTGTTGTGCTACCTCAAGGTATCAGTTCTTTAGGCCATGTCATCCCAAGAGACTATCTAAGTCGGTATGTTAACCTGAGAAGATTTTACCCTAAAAAGCACTATTCCCAAAGACTTCAAAATTAGCGAGACATTTCTCTCTTCGAAATTTACAAAAATTATATTTGGAATACCCTCGTCTCTGCTTCAACTTTCTTAATGAAAAGAAGAAAACTTTCCTAAAAGAAATCAAAAATCTTATAAAGGACTATCAAACACCCAATAAGGAGATTAGAAATCATCATGAAAATCATCAAGTAATGTAATGACCCAAGATTTTAGGAATTTATTCTAAAAATATAAATAAGTTTAAAATAATTTTTAAACAAATTTTAAAGGGGAATTGATATAGCTTGATATAGTGTATATGTATGTGTGTACATGTGTGCATAGGAAATGCACATGAACTAGAGCTTAATTCCTGAATGCTAAGAATGAACACATGATTGATGTGTATAGAAATATTATCCTTAAAATCTATATGCATAAATAAATATATACATATATGGATGCTACTGGATATTTTTGAGTGTACATGTGCATGTGTGTGTCAGTACAGAATAATGTACAAATATATATACATATGTGTGTGTACTAATTATTTCAGTAAGACTTATATACATATATATAGATATGTTAATAAGGTACTAGAGTTCAAATCAGCAAAATAAAATATATAAACATATTTTAATTATAGGCAGAAAGAAAAAGAATGAAGATATAAAAAGGAGTAATCCTCTTATAAATAAATGAAGGAAGTACATACCATTTACATGAAAGCTAAAAATAGAAAAAAAAGGTAAAACAGAGAAATGCTTGGTATAGGCAGAATTAGGAAGAGTATTTGATAAATAATAAAATCAAGTCACACTTTTAGCATGATAGTAGACAAAAGGGAAAAGTATTTTCTGGAAAAGCAAATTTCTGAAATTAACCAAAAAGATATAACCACTTTCTCTTCACAAACCCAAGCCGGGGAGGGTAAGATTTTGGGTTTAAAAACTAAATGCAAATGGCATAATTTCTGATGGGCAAAAATTTCTTTAGCTAGTGCCTTAAACCCTAAGAAAAACCCTGCATAAATAGGCAGTGAGAGGAGAAACCTTCTTCTTCCCAGATAGCTCTTGAGAAAAATATATAGATATTATATAAATATAATACAAGTGAAGAAAAGATTTGAAGGCAGAGGCTTACCAGTCAACTAGGAAGTGAAAGAGAGCTAGGTGAGAAAACTCACTCAAAATCAAATGCAATAAGTCCTAATGTAGGTAGCCGGTTATAAGTAATTTTCTTGAAAGTGTATTTTCATATGTGATTGCTTATCTATGATTTTAGAATTGAAAATGTTTTGATTCTCTTTGGTTGTTCTGTTTGTTTTATTATATGAAAGCCTTAAGTATTATTAGGATATATATGTGTGTTATGTAAAACTCAGATCTCTTATATGTTAATGTTTAGAAGCATAAGTAAATACCCAGAAAATAAAATGTTGAATATAGGCAAGTAGTATTGGTTTTGGCTCAACCCAGAAAAATGAAAACATATTGAGCTGCAATATACTCATGTATAAGTGCTGAAGCTTGAGACAAAAAGGAATTAGGGGTGCAATAGGGTTGCCTATGTGCTGATGCTCCTGATTCAATGAAAATATATAAATGTTTATATACATAGCAAACAAATTTTGTGATTCAGTAAAATTTGGTCATTCTGAGTTTAACTCAAGCACAAATGTTTGCAAAAGGAAAAACTCTCTCAAAAGCCATAAGCCAATATTAGTTGCCTATACCCCTTTTTAAAATACCAGAAAATATGTATATACATGTAGAATCTCATTTGAATAGACAACAAGGTTTGCTTTCCTGTTTGTCTCTGTTTGGTTATGATCAATGTGAGATTCCATGACATGGAAGTTTATGTTAGTGAAATGAATCACTAAATGGTTTAGTCATGAAAAATGAAAAGAGTTATTATTAACTAAAACCTGATTAGGAAATGGGGGTCAAGAACACTACAGGAATGACTTGTTTTCTTAAGTAATACAAGTTGACACATGGCTTGTTTAAGTCCTGAGATCTTTGTGTAATGGAGTGAATTAGTTCATTACAGTGTGTCCATTGATTCAATTAATTGCAGATGAGACCAAGATAGATAAATATATCAAGGTAAGAGAATTTGATATAAAGAGGAACTAGAGTTTTCCTGGAATGAAATCTGGATAGTGAATAAATGATTTAATTCATTTTGGATGATTTCCTTGTTTGTATGGATGTTTATCTGATTCATGAATGAATTATATGAATGTATGAATGTACCATGTTTTCTTGAGGTTTCTGGAAAGGCAGATTTAAGTGTGCACCTGCATACTGACACAGAATATGCACACATGAATTTCTTGTTTCCAAAAGGCAGAGTTATATATAAATATATTCATGTTTTAACTTTAACTTGATTTACAAATTGTTTTAGTGGATTTTCTCATACCAGACATATGTCTAACCCTAGTGTGCTAATGGCATATGGGGTGTCTCATTTAAAATGGGGCAGCTCCAAATGCATTTTCAGGGACTGCAGCAACTAAGTAGGAGTAGGAGCAAGGCTTTGAGAAGAAGATTATAGCATGCTAAACTTAGTTAGATAAGAGCCTAAATGATGAAATCTGAATGTATTGATAATTTAAATTGCTACTTGTATTAAGTGTTGAATATTGGATGGAAATTTTGCTAAGTATTTTGTTAAGAAATTGACTTGTATCTGGAATCTATAAATCTAGTTAATATCTGATATGTTAAAGAAGTTAATCAAAATCTTGTAAGTGGATTTAGCAAGAACACTATGTTAAAATTGAATGGTTACATTTCATAAATGTATTAGTCAATCTTGAGTCTTTAAAAAGGATTTAAATTTTGGGAAATCTGGATAGTTGAATCTCAGAAAAATTAAATGGTTTATTTTCTACTAGGGCATATGTATACAAAAGATAATAAGCATAGGGATAATGTTTTTATATGACTGTAATGTTTCCATAATTCAACTTGTTTTATACAAATGTTTCATGCCTTATTTTAAATAAAGGAAGAACCTGTAATATGGGAGTTGAAAGCAAGATCCAAAATAGTTGCAGTTATATACACACATAAACATGTTTTGTACAGATATTAACACACCTATTCCTTTGTATTTTTTTAACATGAATCTGAAGTCCATTTCACTTAGGTTTTGATCATATGCATTTTTAAGACCCTATGGGTTACACCTGAACAAAGAGCATGGTTGAACCATGTTATGGATACTCATGGCTACAGGAAACTCAGACATGTTTGCATTTGTTTTAGCTTAGCATCCTAGTATCAAAGAATCAAGTTTTTTTTTGAATCAAACATAGATAATGATAGGAACTCATATCATTTTCCCAGAGCACAAGCACCAAACCATTAATTTATAGACAATCATATTACAATTATCTGGTTTCTAGGATTTATACTCCCTAGAGAATTTAGCAAAGAATCAGGAGTTCAAATATATATATATAGGTAATCATGCATGGATGGAAATTTTATTGCATATATTTGAACTGAACTATGCGTGGATTGATTAAACTTAATCAATCAAATATCCTCTTGTTTTCCAGAACTCTGATTCAAACAAGAGAGGCATATACATCCTCACATGTATGTGCATGTCTTTGTTAATGTACTGATATATTTATATTGGTTAAAGATTTTGAATTTGGTTATATGTTGTTTGATAGAAAAAAAATGACTCTAGGCTTCAGAAATATGTATATGTATATCTTTTATATATATATATATATATATATATATATATATATCTCCATGTAAAAAAAAATCCTTACAAATTAAGGTATAAATAGAGAGGGTTATTTCATTTGGTATCAGAGCTATGTTACTAAAACATAGTTGAAAATAAAAATCAAATCTTTCTATGAAATTAAAAACTTACTTAAGAAACAAAGTATAAGTAAAATATTTTGTAGGGATTGATCACTGGATGATCAAGTTTGAGTTAAAAAAATATATATATAAATCTAACCAGCTATGTAAATTATTATTAGCAAACTATGGTAGGAAGACCACCAAATCAGGGAGCAGGATCCTCCAATGCACCACCAATGGTCAATCTGCAAGATTTGGTGAGAGCATTTAGGGATGGGGCAGGACAAAGGCAAGAAAATCCCCATGAAGAGCTCTCCAAATTACTCAAGACTTATACTCATTTAGGAGGTAAAAGCTTTGAAGGGACAAAAAGTATTATGGAAATTCAAGCATGGTTGAGAACATTGGATAGAATTTTCAATGACATGCAGCTTGATGATCAAAGGAAGAGGCAAGTGGCTTCAAGACAGCTGAAAAGGAGCAGCTTTAAGCTAGTGGGAATTAATCATTGCAGGGAGAGGTGAGAATGAAATCACTTGGAATCAATTCAAGGAGATGTTGGAAGCAAGATTCGTACCAGCATCAGTTAAGACCACCTTACTAGAAGAATTTATTAGACTTAGGCAAGGAACTTTGAGTGTCACTGAATACACTCAAAAGTTTGAGGGGCTTTCCACATATGGAGCAATGCTTGTGGCAGATGAAGCATCCAAGAATGATAGGTACATTAAAGGTTTGAACCCAGGGCTTAGCAGAGCCATGTTACCTTATGCTTACAGGACATTTGATCAAGTAATAGACTTGGCTTTGAGGTTAGAGCAGCATGACAAGGAGAGGGAGAAGTTCGGAAATTTTAAGAACAATAACACCAAGAAGGGTAAGGGGAGATATCACCCTTATGATAAGAAGAAGGAAGAGGTCAGTAACAAAGGCACTGGAGATGTCAAGGCTAAGGAAACCAAGAAGAAAATTGTATGCCATCAATGTGGAAAGGAAGGACATATCAAGCCTAGGTGTCCAGAATTGAAAGGAGGAGCTTTCAAGTGCTATCTATGTGGGAAAGAGGGGCATATGAAGAGGAATTGTCCTGAGTATAAACAACAGGGAAAGTTGGCAAATTTGGAAGGTAAAGGCAAAGCCACAGTGGAGAGTAATGCTGAAAACCATAGCCAAGTGGAAGGTACACTACTTATTTATACCATACCCATTGCAGTAGTATATGATACTGGGGCAACTCATTCTTTGATTTCTTATGAACTAGTTAAAATGCTAAAACTAAATTGCATATTGGTTGAAACCCCATTGCATATACAAAGTCCACTGGGGAGTTCTAGTGTTTTAAACATGATTTGTGTGGATGTGGAATTAAACATAGGAGGAAATATTTTTATTTCCAATTTATATGTTTTGAATTACCCAAATATAGGTGTTATATTGGGGATAGACTGGTTAAGGCAATTTAAAGCCATAATTAATTTAGACTCATCCACCATATCATTGCAAAATTCTAGAGGCCAGAGAATCACAGTTTTATGTGAAGTAGCTAAGGAAGGAAAACTATATCATTTAATTGACTCAGAAAAAGATTTCAGTGAACTAACCATTGAAGAAATTCCCATAGTCAATGAATACTTGGATGTGTTTGGGGAGGTTAAGGGTGTTCCACACCATAGACCAGTAGAGTTTCAAATCAATCTAGTTCCAGGAGCAAGCCCAGTGATTAAAAAGCCAACTAGAATGGGGGCAAATGAACTAAAAGAATTAAAGAAACAGTTAAAGGAATTGGAAGAAAAGGGTTTCATAAGACCAAGTAATTCTTGCTGGGGAGCACCATTGGTATTTGTTAAGAAACAAGATGGTTCCTTAAGACTTTGTATAGATTACAGAGAATTGAACAAGGTAACTATTAAAAATAAATACCCATTTCCAAGAATAGATGATCTTTTTGATCAATTAGCCGGGGCAAGAATATTCTCTAGACTAGATTTAGCATCTGGTTTTCATCAAATGAAGGTGGAGGAGTCAAGTGTTAAGTACACTGCCTTTAACACTAGGTATGGGTTGTATGAATTTCTGGTTATGCCATTTGGTTTGACTAATGCACCATCATACTTTGTGGATTTAATGAACAGAACCTTTAGAGATTATTTAGACAAATTTGTGCTTATTTTTATAGATGACATTTTAATTTATTCCAAAACAGTGGAAGAACATAAAAATCATTTGCACTTGGTTTTGTCTAGATTAAGGGAAAAAGATTTAAAGGCAAAATTTTCAAAATGTGTATTTTGGAAAGAGGAAGTACATTTCCTTGGCCATGTCATTTTTGCCAAAGGGATTTCTGTAAACCCCAATAAAGTAGTAGCTATTCAAGCATGGAAGAGGCCTAGCACAGTGAGTGAAGTGAGATCATTTATGGGGATGGCAGGATATTATAGGAGATTTATAAAAGATTTTTCAAAAATTTCTACACCACTTACTAACCTAACCAGGAAGAACCAAGCTTTTGTTTGGTCAGAGAAGTGTGAGAAATCTTTTGAACAGTTGAAGGAGGCATTGGTGAATGCTCCAATTCTGAAAGTACCCCAGGGAAATGAAGAGTTAGTTGTATATACTGATGCTAGTGGGTTTGGCTTAGGTGCAGTGTTGATGCAACAAGGCCAAGTCATAGCATATGCATCCAGACAACTTAAACCCTATGAAGTAAGGTATGCCACACATGATCTTGAATTAGCAGCTGTGATCTATGCTTTGAAACTTTGGAGACATTATTTGTTAGGCACTAAGTTTGAACTTTACACTGACCACAAGTCTTTAAAGTATTTATTTTCACAAAAAGATTTAAACATGAGGCAACATAGATGGGTGGAGTTCTTAGCTGCTTATGACTTGGACATACTCTATACACCAGGAAAAACAAACAAAGTTGCTGATGCTCTAAGTAGACAACATGCTAAGTTAGCCATGATAATGATAGAAGAATTTAAAGACTCGTCTTTGCTTGCTGAATTAGAAATTGGGGAGAAAGACTGTGCACATGGATGTACATGTGCATGGTGCACATGAAAATAGAGGAAAGTTAAGCTTGATGACACTTCAATCAGATTTAATTTTGAAGGTAGGAAAAATGCAAGAACAAGACACAAACTTATTGGAGAAGAAAGTTCTCATATCAAAAGGGGAGGAAGTGATAAATCACCATATTGACAAAAATGGTTATTTAAGAAACCAGAATAGGATATGTGTGCCAGAAAACATGGAGTTGAAGGAGGAAATATTGAATGAATATCATAGAAGTAAATACTCCATACACCCAGGCAGTACAAAGATGTATCAAAACTTAAAAAGAGATTTCTGGTGGAAGGGAATGAAATCAGGTGTAGCCAAAAATATTGCAAAATGTATGACTTGCCAACAAGTCAAGGCTGAAACTCAAAAGCCATCAGGGTTATTGCAACCTCTTACCATACCCTAATGGAAATGGGAAGATATATCTATGGATTTCATAGATGGACTGCCTAGATCTAAAAGAGGAAACACAAGCATATGGGTGATAGTTGATAGGCTAACTAAAGTGGCACATTTCATCCCAGTCAAATCAGAAAGGAATGCACCAAAATTAGCACAAGTATTTGTGAAAGAAGTGGTAAGATTGCATGGCATTCCCAAAACCATTGTGAGTGATAGGGATACCATCTTCACCTTAAGATTCTGGAGAAGTTTTCAAGAAGCCATGGGAAGTGAATTATGCTTAAGCACAGCCTACCATCCACAATCAGATGGGCAGACTGAGGTGGTGAACAAGGTTCTAGAGGACTTGTTAAGGGCATGTGCACTGAATTTTGGAGGCAACTGGGAAGACTATCTCCATTTAGCTGAATTTACATACAATAACAGCTATCAAAGCACCATAGGAATGGTTCCATTTGAAGCCTTATATGGCAAGCCATGCTTGTCACCTGTATGTTGGGTAGAAGCAGGGGAAAGAGCTATTCTAGGGCCTGAGTACATACAAGAAACTAAAGAGAAAATTGAGTTGGTAAGAAGAAGAATGGCAACAGCTCAAGATAGGCAAAAGAAATTTGCAGACATGAAAAGGAAGCAGGTGGAATATGAGGTAGGAAATTTTGTTTTCATCAAAATATCACCTATGAAAAATGTACTGAGATTTGGGAAACAAGGCAAATTAACCCCAAGATATATTGGGCCATACAAAATTCTGGAAAGAATTGGTTCCTTGGCATACAAGTTGGAATTACCAGAAAACATGCAAGGGATGCAAGATGTTTTTCATGTATCCCAATTGAGAAGATGGGTCCATGACAAGGCAGAAATTCTTGAGACCCCAACCCAAGTGCAGATAAATCCTAATTTGATTTATGAAAAAGACCTAATGGGAATTTTGGCAAAAGATGTGAAGAAGTTGAGGAATAAATCTCTGAAACTTGTGAAGGTACAGTGGAGTCTTGATCCTAGTGATTGCACATGGGAATTAGAAGACAAAGTTAGGATGAATTATCCTAAGCTATTTTCAGATTAAAGGTAATTCTGATTTTTAATTTGTTTTCCTTTTTAGGTATATATATTTTTAGTTATTATGATAGAACCAAAAATCTATTTGCTTGAGAATGTACTTGTTCTCTGAATTAAGTTTAAAATTTATTTTAAGCTTAGGAAAATTGTGGGACACAATTTCTAAAAGGAGGAGTGTATGTAATAACCCAAGATTTTAGGAATTTATTCTGAAAAATATAAATAAGTTTGAAATAATTTTTAAACAAATTTTAAAGGGTAATTTAGATAGCTTGATATAGTGTATATGTATATGTGTACATGTGTGCACAGGAAATGCACATGAACTAGAGCTTAATTCCTGAATGCTAAGAATGAACACATGATTGATGTGTATGGAAATATTATCCTTAAAATCTATATGCATAAATAAATATATACATATATGGATGCTACTGAATATTTTTGAGTGTACATATGCATGTGTGTGTCAGTACAGAATAATGTACAAATATATATACATATGTGTGTGTACTAATTATTTCAGTAAGACTTATATACATATATATATAGATATGTTAATAAGGTACTAGAGTTCAAATCAGCAAAATAAAATATACAAACATATTTTAATTATAGGCAGAAAGAAAAAGAATGAAGATATAAAAAGGACTAATCCTCTTATAAATAAATGAAGGAAGTACATACCATTTACATGAAAGCTAAAAATAGAAAAAAGTAAGGTAAAACAGAGAAATGCTTGGTATAGGCAGAATTAGGAAGAGTATTTGATAAATAATAAAATCAAGTCACACTTTTAGCATGATAGTAGACAAAAGGGAAAAGTATTTTCTGGAAAAGAAAATTTCTGAAATTAACCAAAAAGATATAACCACTTTCTCTTCACAAACCCAAGCCGGGGAGGGTAAGATTTTGGGTTTAAAAACTAAATGCAAATGGCATAATTTCTGATGGGCAAAAATGTCTTTAGCTAGTGCCTTAAACCCTAAGAAAAACCCTGCATAAATAGAAAGTGAGAGGAGAAACATTCTTCTTCCCGAATAGCTCTTGAGAAAAATATATAGATATTATATAAATATAATAAAAGTGAAGAAAAGATTTGAAGGCAGAGGCTTTCCGGTCAACTAGGAAGTGAAAGAGAGCTAGGTGAGAAAACTCACTCAAAATCAAAGGCAATAAGTCCTAATGTAGGCAGCCAGTTATAAGTAATTTTCTTGAAAGTGTATTTTCATATGTGATTGCTTATCTGTGATTTTAGAATTGAAAATGTTTTGATTCTCTTTGGTTGTTCTGTTTGTTTTATTATATGAAAGCCTTAAGTATTATTAGGATATATATATGTGTTCTGTAAAACTCAGATCTCTGATATGTTAATGTTTAGAAGCATAAGTAAATACCCAGAAAATAAAATGTTGAATATAGGCAAGTAGTATTGGTTTTGGCTCAACCCAGAAAAATGAAAACATATTGAGCTGCAATATACTCATGTATAAGTGCTGAGGCTTGAGACAAAAAGGAATTAGGGGTGCAATAGGGTTGCCTATGTGCTGATGCTCCTGATTCAATGAAAATATATAAATGTTTATATAAATAGCAAACAAATTTTGTGATTCAGTAAAATTTGGTCATTCTGAGTTTAACTCAAGCACAAATGTTTGCAAAAGGAAAAACTCTCTCAAAAGCCATAAGCCAATATTAGTTGCCTATACCCCTTTTTAAAATACCAGAAAATATGTATATACATGTAGAATCTCATTTGAATAGACAACAAGGTTTGCTTGCCTATTTGTCTCTGTTTGGTTATGATCAATGTGAGATGCCATGACATGGAAGTTTATGTTAGTGAAATGAATCACTGAATGGTTTAGTCATGAAAAATTAAAAGAGTTATTATTAACTAAAACCTGATTTGGAAATGGGGGTCAAGAACACTGCAGGAATGACTTGTTTTCTTGAGAAATACAAGTTGACACATGGCTTGTTTAAGTCCTGAGATATTTGTGTAATGGAGTGAATTAGTTCATTATAGTGTGTCCATTGATTCAATTAATTGCAGATGAGACCAAGATAGATAAATATATCAAGGTAAGAGAATTTGATATAAAGAGGAACTAGAGTTTTCCTGGAATGAAATCTGGATAGTGAATAAATGATTTAATTCATTTTGGATGATTTCCTTGTTTGTATGGATGTTTATCTGATTCATGAATGAATTATATGAATGTACCATGTTTTCTTGAGGTTTCTGGAAAGGCAGATTTAAGTGTGCACCTGCATACTGACACAGAATATGCACACATGAATTTCTTGTTTGCAAAAGGCAGAGTTATATATAAATATATTCATGTTTTAACTTTAACTTGATTTACGAATTGTTTTAGTGGATTTTCTCATACCAGACATATGTCTGACCCTAGTGTGCTAATGGCATATGGGGTGTCTCATTTAAAATGGGGCAGCTCCAAATGCATTTTCAGGGACTACGGCAACTAAGTAGGAGTAGGAGCAAGGCTTTGAGAAGAAGATTATAGCATGCTAAACTTAGTTAGATAAGAGCCTAAATGATGAAATCTGCATGTATTGATAATTTAAATTGCTACTTGTATTAAGTGTTGAATATTGGATGGATATTTTGCTAAGTATTTTGTTAAGAAATTGACTTGTATCTGGAATCTATAAATCTAGTTAATATCTGATATGTTAAAGAAGTTAATCAAAATCTTGTAAGTGGATTTAGCAAGAACACTATGTTAAAATTGAATGGTTACATTTTATAAATGTATTAGTCAATCTTGAGTCTTTAAAAAGGATTTAAATTTTGGGAAATCTGGATAGTTGAATCTCAGAAAAATTAAATGGTTTATTTTCTACCAGGGCATATGTATACAAAAGATAATAAGCATAGGGAGAATGTTTTTATATGACTGTAATGTTTCCATAATTCAACTTGTTTTATACAAATGTTTCATGCCTTATTTTAAATAAAGGAAGAACCTGTAATATGGGAGTTGAAAGCAAGATCCAAAATAGTTGCAGTTATATACACACATAAACATGTTTTGTACAGATATTAACACACCTGTTCCTTTGTATTTTTTTTAACATGAATCTGAAGTCCATTTCACTCAGGTTTTGATCATATGCATTTTTAAGACCCTATGGGTTACACCAGAACAAAGAGCATGGTTGAACCATGTTATGGATACTCATGGCTACAGGAAACTCGGACATGTTTGCATTTGTTTTAGCTTAGCATCCTAGTATCAAAGAATCAAGTTTTTTTTGAATCAAACATAGATAATGATAGGAACTTATATCATTTTCCCAGAGCACAAGCACCAAACCATTAATTTATAGACAATCATATTACAATTATCTGGTTTCTAGGATTTATACTCCCTAGAGAATTTAGCAAAGAATCAGGAGTTCAAAAATATATATATATAGGTAATCATGCATGGATGTAAATTTTATTGCATATATTTGAACTGAACTATGTGTGGATTGATTAAACTTAATCAATCAAATATCCTCTTGTTTTCCAGAACTCTGATTCCAACAAGAGAGGCATATACATCCTCACATGTATGTGCATGTCTTTGTTAATGTACTGATATATTTATATTGGTTAAAGATTTTGATCCTGGTTATATGTTGTTTGATAGAAAAAAAATGACTCTAGGCTTCAGAAACATGTATATGTATATCTTATATATATATATATATCTCCATGTAAAAAAAAATCCTTACAAATTAAGGTATAAATAGAGAGGGTCATTTCAAGTAATTTCAAAATTAATCGACTTAAGACCCCAATAAAAACCACCCAAAATTTCCAATAGGTAAACTAGAAATATGAAATTCATTAATCATCAGAAAATCAGTAAAGAAGCTTAAATTCCATTAAATCAGGGAATTAAAAATCCAAGAATCAGAAAATGTAATCTGAAATCTGCTCATTCTTATCCAAAATTATAAGGTCAATGAAAAATTCATAAATTATCATGGAAAAACAATAAAGGGAACTAAGAAATCATGAACTTATGAAACAAGCGATCAATAGAAAACTGTCATGAAAATTCATTGGGAAATTGTAATACGTTAAATTCCTAAATCATCATAGAAATCGGTAGGGAAATTCATTAAATCAATAATTTAGCAAGAAATCACGAATGCCAAATCAGCAAATCATCAAAAAAATCAGTGAGAAACCCATAAATTATCATAAAAACTCCACAAATGAGTTAAGAATTCAGGAACTCAATAAACAAACAAATGATGAAAAATCACCATAAAAATTAATGTGCATAAAATTCATAAACCAGTTTGGAAGTTAATGAAGGAATTAGGAAACCTTGAGACTAGGAATCCAATATGAAACCTTTGTAGAAATTCTCCAATGAGACTAATTAGTTTTCATGAAGTCAATAAATCGTCATAGATAGAATCTTCATGGAAGGGAATTGAAAGTCATAAATCAGAAACCTAACCAAAACCTTGTCAGGATCCAAACTGGCAAATAGATTATTAGAAATTCATCCAATATCAAATCAGAAATTTATCTGGCCAAACAACACTCTTCTGAACCTATAGGTTAGTAAAGTTTTGATATATTGGAGTTGAGTTGCATATGCAAGACTTTGTGATTAATTGGAATAACGACTCTTTACATACTTATAGAGTTTCTTTTGTTCTAAGGGATTACTCTGTTTCCGTGGATTATGCAGTGGTTTATTCATCTTATTCCTTGTGTGTAATTTCTTTTACCATTTGAAATACTTTGTTTTCCATTTCCATTCTTTTGGCTTCCGTATATACCTTGGTCATTAATTCCATGATGGGGATTTCTTTTATCCCTTTTCTTGTCCCATGTCATCTATGGGGATGTAGAGTTCTTAGTCTTTTGACATGATAACTATTTCTTGAGCAATAGATGTTCTAGGATCCGCTAATTCATATCTTATTTCCTTTGAATATAATCCTAGATTCTTTATCTATTTTCAATTGTAGTGTTGGACATCTTTGTCCTGTTGTCTCTTAGGTATCCTTCTTTAGGATTTTAACTTTGTCCCAGTTGATGGATAGATTTCTTTATGTAACCCTTTATCCTTTTAGGTTTTAACCCTTGGTCTTGAGTTGTGGACACCTTTGTCCTTATTCTTCTGTTTGGAGCCCCTATCGGGCTTAAACATCCTAGTCCATTCTTTAATGAGCCACTGTTTGGGCTTGGACATCTTAGTCCATTCTTTGATGAGCTGCTCTTTGGGCTTGGACATCTTAGTCCATTCTTTAATGAGCCACTCTTTGGGCTTGGACATCTTAGTTCATTCTTTGGTGAGCCACTCTTTGGGCTTCCCTTATCTTAAAGGGATATATACTTAACTGACCTTCCTCCAGAAGGCCGCTGATAGGTGCTACTCTGATCTATCCCCTAAGAGGTGGTTTTGGACATTAGGGGTTCTATCTCTCCCTCTAAGAAATGCTACGGAATAACATCGTAGGCTTATGTCCCTCCCTCTAAGAGGTGCCACGGAATAGCGTCATGGGCTTATGTCCCTCCCTTTAAGAGGTGCTACGGAATAAAATCGTAGGTTGAGTATTCATATATGAAAATAATTTTTGGTCAGTTAAAATGGAGTCTCCTTTAAAAGAAAGAACTTTATAATTATCCCCCTTTAGTATATTGAGGGCTTATTTTTTATTTTTTTTGTTAAAAAAATAGTTTGGACTCATGAATCCCTTTTTAATAAGAGAATTTTCCCTTAATACGGTTTTTTTTCAATAACCTTCTTGTTGTTCCCACAATAGAGACGAATCTCAAATAGGAGACTAGGTGGTCATGGTTCATGAACCAACAGCCTTTTAGTCGAGAATAAGGTTCTCTAGCTTAAGTTTCAATAAACTTTTGTGCTTCCAAAACCCTTTTTTTTTAAAGTACGAATGGGCTCATCTCCGCATAGGATTTTAGTAAACTTTGAAACATTGAAATTGCTCAGTTTGAAGTCTTTTGGTGCGCATTTATAAATGCTATATAATATCTCAAATTAGTTGCATAAATCTGCTTTTGAGATAAAAAAGTATTTGTTTCCCCCCGGGCCATGGGGTGATTGAAAATAGTTTTCTTAAAAGGATATAATTTGAGAAATTTCCTTTTGAAACCATTTGCTAAAAATAGATTTGATATGTATGGATTTTCTCCTAAATTGGAATTAAGTTTAGCAGTGATTCAACATTTCTTATAGGAAAGCCTTGGTGTTGTGTTGACTGAATTGTTAATAATTATCTCGCATCAGGCATCCAAGTTGTCCTCTTTAAGTATTCTGGAGTTTGTCGTGCTCTTAGGGTTCATTGAGTGCTTTGGTTTGATTTGTCTTTACCTGTAATAACACTCAAATTTTAATCAGTACATGATCAATGCAAATTCAAGTATGAATGAAAATAGAAATTGAGTTAAAAAGATATGAAAAGAAAAGGAGAAAGTTCATAGTTGAGTTAATGCCATGAGTCCTCATGACTCGATAAAGATTTGTATTTATAATTTGCTGAGTTGCCTTTCTCTCAGCTTGAACAAGATGTCCTTCGGGTTCTTTTGATGGATTCTTGCAAGAACCCTACCCTGATCATGCCTTGTATTTTCTCTGATAAAACACAGCATTCATTGGTTTCATGCCCATTTGCCTTATGGTATTCGCAATAACTTCCACCTTTATTTGGCTCTGGGGCACTCCGAACCTTTTGAGGTACAATAAAATTCTCATTCCTTTTCATCTTATTGTATATATAGGAGAGGGGTTTGTTCAGAACAACACGATTCATTTTAGAACTCTTTCTTCGACCTCCTTTCAAGTTTTCACTTTCCCTTAGCCTCTTGTCAAAGCGGTTGAGATCAGATTTCTCTTCTTTGAATTCTCGATGGGATTCTCTCTTAGCATGATGCATCTCGTCTAATTGAATAAATTTCTCTGCTCGGAGGAAGAAATATTGTAGGTATCTGCATCCATTTATATAAAGGTTCTTCCAAAAAGGAGTTTGCTCGATCAACCCCGACCGAATTGCCATGAGTTTCTCCCTATCAGCGGTACTTTCTACTCTTAGTACTTCTATGCTAAATTTGTTCAAATATTCACCAAGTAACTCCCTTGGTTTATGTCTGATGGTTGCTAGCAAACTAAGGCCATAGTTGTCCCTGAATATAGCGAATTGAGCCATGAAGTCGCAAGTAAATTGTTCCCAAGAATAGATGGTTTCCATTCGGTAACTCCTATACCATTTAATAGCTGCTACTTGGAAAGTAATGGGAAATTTTTTACAACGAACTGCCTCTGGAGCATTGTATAAGTTCATCCAATTTTCAAAGACAACAAGATGGTCATCTGGATCAGCTGTTCCATCGTATTTTAGTGAAGGAATTTGAATGTGCGGAGGAAGATTTGTTCCCATTATTTCTTTGGAAAAAGCGGCTTTTGCAGGATAACATATTCTTCAGGATCATAAATTTCTTTTCCTCCAAGTGCATTTACCATCATATGGTGTAGATTGTCATTTTGATTGGTCTTATTTCTGTGACTACTCATGTTGTCTTCTTGGATAAAGCCATCCGACTATTCAAGTGATTTACCTACCTGACTATCTCGGTTTAACCTTTTATTTTCTATCTCATTTGGAGGTTGCGCTTCATCCTCTCTCTCTATAATCTTTATTGATTCCTAGGTTGGAGCTCTTTCTGAACACTCCTTTACTTCTATCCTTTATGGCCACTGATTATGAACCTTGATCACAATGCTTTCTAATTCCATTAGGGTTGAAGGTTGCCTTATTTCTATATTGCCTAAGTTAGGATTTGAGTCCATGTGACCTTTAAAGGTTGACTGCGATGTAGCCTCTTCGTTGGGATTGTTGTTACCACTCTTAGCTTTTACCGTACTTTATGTGATTGATTGGAGATGAAAGTTATAAGAGATCGGAGGTTCGAGCCCACCTTCTAGTGCTAAAATGTTAACAAGATTTCTTGTCAACACCCTGAAGATATGATAAGAAGGATGGATTTCTTCCTCGGAGAACAAAATACGTGATTCCTTTTATTGATTGCCTTTCAATTCAACCTATTTAGTTGATATGTCCTATATCAAACCTTCTGTTATCGTTGAAAGGTTTAGAACTTAGGCTAGGTGACCTTCCGGCTTTGTTGAGCTTGTATGAAGTCTCCACAAAGGCTTTCTTTTGATTAGATTTAAGTTTTCTTTGATGAATAGGTAACGACTTCCGACCTTGACGAAAAGTTTAATCACTTATATTGAGTAGATTCCAACCTTGTCGAACGACTTAAACAATTTATCTGATATCTCTGGATGGTTTCATTGGATGTTAATCTAAGTAAATTGTCAGCCTTATTGAAAGGTTTAGATTGTGAGGTTTAAGACTTTGAAAGGTTGTAATTATTACTTGCACAGGAGTGTTGTCAACCTTGTCGACAAAAAGCTTCCGATGGGGTTGAACCTGAAAATATGAGTTAAACTAACAAAGGTTTAAGCAAATAGTAAGGTAATTAACAAAGTCAAATACTTCCCTTTATATCTAAGAAAAAGCTTCCTTTTATTAAATTTTCCCAAATCATACTCAATTAGGGTTACAATCCTTTTATTAAGAAGTTACAAGATCAGAATGATCAAAATTGGATCCCCCGAACATGACCCTTTGGGTCCTATTTATAGACACAGGCGGCCCCCCTTTCGACTTTATGCTCTCAACTGGATCGGAAGATTTCCCTTTTATATGAAACTACAAACCTTTCGTCTTTGTCGAAAGGTTTGCCCCTTATATGCCATAATGAACCTTTCATCGCGGTCGGAAGGTTTGTCTTTATGATGCCTTCATGAACCTTCGGCTTTGATGAAAGGTTGCTTTTGTCTTCACGAACCTTTCGACTCTGTCGGAAGGTTGCCTTTCTGAAGCTTTCATGAACCTTTCGATGTTGTCGAGAGGCTCGCCTTGTTCCTACTGTTGTGTTCCCTTCTACTTTGTCGGAAGGTCGCTCTCCTCTTAATTGCTGTGAACCTTTCGATCTTGTCGAAAGGTTGCTTCTCACTTGATTGTTGTCGAGTGTTGTGTTTCCCTTCAATTTTTTTGAATGGTTACATACCATTCTTTGCAAATTTTGAGCGTTGCTTTCTTCATAAAATCCTTTCGACCTAGTCAAAAGGTATTCTAGATGTGCTCCAACCAGTTTGAAAGGCTTGCTATGCTTTCGAAAAGGTCGTTATGGAGTTGCACCTGCTTGCTTTGATTTCTCCATCTTCTTCGAAAGGTAAGAACTCCCTGAACGGATTCTTTCGACTACTTCGGAAGGTTTGAAGCTATTAAATCCTGATTGCTGCATCCTCTCGACTCCTTCGAAAGGTTTGGTTCGATCTCCTTCTCCTTTGTCTTTGTTGAAAGACCTCTCGTCCTAGTCGAAAGGTGGATTCTTAGGGCATCTTCCTGCTTATGGACTTTGAAAGATAGCCTTGGACTTCGCCGGAAGCTCCTTGTCAGAAGGTATGATTATCCAGAACATCTAGGTGCTTTCTGATCTTTCCTCATGCTCTCGTGACCCTTCTTTCATACCTTCATTCTTTTGAATATTTTATGGTTAACAGAAGTGATCATGGAGGTTTTTTGTACCAAAAATGGGCACAACACTCTTCGAAAGTTTTTGAAGAGATAAAATGAAGAAATTAAATGGAAAAAGAGGATTATCTAACAAAAACTCCAAAAATAGATAATGAAAGTAATAAGAACGCACAGAAACACAAGAATTTAGAGTGGTTCGGCATGTTGCCTACGTCCACTATGAAGTTGATTGCTTTATTGATGTTTCTTTGATGATTACAGTTGATTTCAGCAAGTTACAGTAGATAATAATGATTTACAGCAGTAAAATTTGTTAATGGCAGCAGCAATGGAGTTTAGAACTGGATCTGACAGAGTCTGGGCGTTGGAGAATTCGAAGAAGAAGAAGATCCCTTTTCTGTTTGCTCTGGGGGTCTATTTATAGGTGTAAGAGGCTGATATTTCGCTCAGATCTCGGGAGACTCCTTCTGGCACGTGAGTAGGCCTGCGCGACCAAGCCCGTGAAGTTTCGGTCCGATCCGTGATCGATACGAACGGATTTCGTATCAATCAAGATTGCGTCAGATGGAGTCGAAATTTGCCGTGGACATTCTTCAGCATGCACGTAAGCTCCTGTGAAAATTTCATAGCGTTTGGACTTGTAGATTAGGAGATATGATCGATACGAAATGGTGCTTTTCAGCTGGCTGCTTCGTTCGACTCCCTCATTTCGACTCGATCATGTTCGAATCGATAGCTGCATGTGACTGTGAGTTGACATGGCACTTGAATCTTTGGATTGCTCCACTTTCGATGCCGAGTTGAACGAGTTGCTCTTGAACTTCGCCTCATTCGTATCGATGGTGCTGTCTTGTTCGTATCGATAAAAGATGCACAGTTTGCATCGATGAAGGCTTCTCAGTTCATATCGATGGTCACGTTCTGTTCGTGTCGATGAAGGTGGCTTGTTCATATCGATGAAGTTTCTCCAACTTGATGGATACGAACAAATGAAGATGTGATGGATACGAACAGAAGATGAGGTGATGGATACGAAGTAACGATTACTTGATGGATACGAACTAAGGAGCCTTGGTGGATTCGAACAAGACCTTCCAGGATGGATATGAACTAGACAACTACGGTATGAAGTGGAGCTTGTTCGATGGTCGAGTTGAGTAGATCGATACGAACAAGCATATTCTCTCGATGGATATGAAATGGCACATCCTGATCGATACGAGCAAATGCTAGATGATGGATACGAACAAGGTCGATGCAAAGTATGCCGCTTTTGGATGGATATGAACTCGATCGAGTCGAACAGAGGCTTGGTGATGGATGCAAAGCTGATCGAGTCGAAGTAGGCCCTGGTGATCAATGCGGAGCTGATCGAGTCGAAGTAAGCTTCCCTGAGGGATTCGAACTCGATCGATTCGAACAGTGGTTGGTTTTCATCCAATCTTGCATCGATCGTAACTCGAGCATACGAACTCGGATTGACTTGAAATTTGGAACGTTGACTTTTATGGCTTCCCTCGTCGTGTCTTGTCAATTGTAGCCTAATTCGGACTCGGACAAAATTCACCGATATCCATGGTGAACCTGCGTATAACCGTTCTCTAAGACAGACCGTCATTGGTTTCTAGTCAAGTTCTTGGTGTCACGGCCTTGCTAAAAGGCGGGATAACATTTGCCCCCCAAAGTACGTCTTGTGGAAACGTGACGTGATTTGAAATGCTGCAATCTTCATTCTGAACAGTTATCGTCTTTTCGATGGAAGTTGTAATCTATGACCGATTTTCTCGATAATGTAAACCGTTGACTGTCAACTGTTGCACCCTGTATTGTTGCAACTGATCGTTGTATGCTAGTAATTAGCCGTTTTTTGTTGTAATCACTATCAAATGAGTTTCCAATTCCTGTAAATCTAGAATATTGAAGATTAGTCCGACATATATGCATATATGTTAATCTGACTTTCGTTGACATTTGCACGTTCACGAGTCGTTGTCAGTTTGTCACGTATCGAATTCTGTATCGATCCTCTCCTGAACCGATGTGAGATTCGAATTGTAATAATGCTCGATGGTCGTTTTTGAATGTTCCTTCGTATCAATCCTCTCCTGAATCGGTGTAGAAGGTTAAAACATTGTTTTTGCATCGGTATACGTTGTTTTGATGGATACGAAATGAACATTTCGCATCGATGGATGTGAGCTTCGATGGATAAGAAACGATCGTTCGTATCGGTGGATCTAAGATTCGATGGATATGAAATTAACTTTCGTATTGATGGTTATGAACTTTGGTGGAATTCATCTTTGAATCGGCGTGGGCCACTAAAATGGATACGAAACGTGCCTTCGTATCGATGAATATTGACCTCAGGATGTCGTGGTTCGGTGGATTTGAACTGCGCACTTCATGTCGCTAAACTGGGGATGGAGTTGAAAATGATCGATACGAATAGTGGTTTCGTATCGATGGATTAGGTGACTCAGAAAAGCCTTCGTTGGCTACTTCGCTTCGATAAAGACTCGTGTTGATGGATTCGAAAGGCTTGTTCGAATCGATCCCGTGGTGATGTTTTGCAGCCGGTCGAATCTATTGGGATGCGAATCAATTTTTGCCTTCACGCTTGAGTCCATATAAATACTGTGGACATAGCCACTTTTCACTTTTTACTCTTTATTCTTCTACCTTGTCTTCGTATCGCTCCAAAGGCTTGGAGAAAAGAAAACTGCTCTACTTCGAATCGAACCAAAATCTTTAAACCCTTTAACCAGTTGTTGAAATCAGGTAATCAATTGAACAAAACCAGTCCTAAAACGATGAGGTCCAAATTCTCATGCCATTCTATTCCATTTGAACTCGTGTCCGAACGTTGCTCGAGGAAGTAGATAACGTGCGAGGTCGAGGAAGGAAAGAATGGAGTTCGAATCGATCTGGGGAAGAAGAAGAAACAACGGATTCGAAATAGCTGGTGGGCAGTTTTATGGCCACAATCTTGTATCGATTGAGGAAGAAAGTGTCTTGCTTTGTGTCGATCCCGATGAGAAATCTTGCATCGCTGTCTTGCTTTGGGCTTCGTATCAGTCATGGATCAGTTACCTAGCAGCGGCAGTTTCGAAACGATATTGATCGATACGAAATTGGCGTTCTATGATCGATACGAAATTGATGCTCTCTGATCGATTCGAAGTAGATGCTTTTCTGATTGATGCGAAGTAGTAAGCTCTGATTGATTCGAAGTAGATGCTTTTCTGATCGATACGAAGTAGTAAGCTCCGATCGATTTGAACTGTGAGCCATGGGATCGATACGAAAATGTCATTGAACGATCGATACGAATTTGAATCCGTACCCTTAATGAATACGAACTACTACACAGATCGTTGTAAACTCGAACTTTGATGATCGACAATGTGCCCGACTTCGATTATCTTGAAAACTCTTGTGCATTTGAACATCTAACTTCGACGAGCTTCATTTTGGCATAATTAGACTTGATCGTTGGACTGCATATTTGATTTCCCTTCGAATCTCGTCGATGGAACTGCAACTTTAACAAACTTTAACTTGGATTGATTGCTAATTTCTGGATGGCACGGTTGTCACGGTCAGCGATGACGGTCATTCTGACTGAATTTTGAAGTCTCGTTGTTTACATGTTTTCTCCAATTCTGTAGAACTTCTCAAGTGATATACAGTACTGCACTGCACAACACACTCACACACTTTACACTGGGGGATGCACGAGTGTTATTGTCTGATTAACAATGGTTTTTTATAAGCTAGTTAGTCATGGAATCTTCAAGTTCGCAACAGCAGGAACTTCCGAGTTCAATTCCTTCCACCATCGAGATACCAGTCATCGAAGCCGAAGTTATAGACCCAGCTCCGGACGAGCTTCCAGGCGCCCGGTTCATTTGTCATCCACAAGATTATGTGCCATCCGGCATCTCCGAAGATATGCTGGGATAGATTTGTTTAAGGCACGGCTTGTCGCTTGACGACGTGTTACTGCTTGGGCCAAATGATAGGCCTCATGCTCCCCCGGAGGGGTTTACTGCTTTCAACCGTCATGCTTGTACGGTGGGAAAACTTCCTCCTTTCAATCAATATATAAGGGAGATGTTATCATTACTTGGAATAGCTCCATCCCAGCTACATCCCAACGGATACGCCTTGTTGAATAGCACATTCATTCTGTTTATGGAAATTCTCTTTCGACCGCCAAAGACGATTGAGATCATATATCTATTTAACATTAAGAGTCGTGGAGACAGCCCTTCTTTCACCTTCTTGGAAGCGGTTAGGAACTTTCAAATAGTAACTAGGTCCTGGGGAAGGCTGAGTTACTTTAAAACCGAATGGTTCTACGTTCGGTGCCCCCCTGGATTCGCTAAGCGATGGTTGGATAGACGTAAGTGTTGCAGTCTCTTTCGTGAATTATCGAGATAATAAAGATCGTTCTCAAAACTGACATATTTCTCTTCTTTTACAGCCGCAATTTCTCAACCCGATGGCGGATATTTCAGAGAGTTAGTTTGGATCCTCCAAGCGGTTCCGGGTGAAGAGAGGCATATTGACTTGCTTCTAACTGACAGAAACTTGAGGACTGTCGGGCTGATTGAACGGAGACAAAGCATAAGGCTGGAATGGACACTCAGAGCGGTCTCGAAGAAGCGGGTGAAACGCAAGGCGCTCGGAGTCGTAATAGCCGAAGAAGTTGATCCGGAGAGAACGCCTACTAATAACGAGCTCCAAGCTGGGCCTTCTTCTGATGTCCAAGATTCAGGAGGAAGGAGAAAAGGCAAGGCAGTTGCTCACAAGCGTTCTAAATCCATGAGATTAAAATCTGTGGTTATGTCCTTGCCTGTTAAGGGATTAGAATTTCGGAGGCTCCTCCCCCGCAAGTAGAGAATCCTTTCAAAGGGCTTGCTGATATTCCGATTCCGGATTATGTGTCGTTTCAACACGACACCGGGATGAAGGAGCTTGATAATGCACTTGAACTGAGCGGGTCGCTTGCTATGAGTGCGGCCGACATTTCCGGTTGGTCGGGGGGTTGCACATACATACACTTCACTGCACTGCATGATTCATAATCGTAAATCGTCCAGTCCAAGAGATCACTAACTTTTCCTTCATCTCTCATTTTCAGGTACGATGTCCGAAAGAGGATCAATGCTTGGGAATCTTCGCTCGGCCCGAAAGTCTTCTACCTATTATGATTCCCACAGGAGAGACTCTGATAGAGACCGCGATCGCGGGTACTCTAATCAAGAGAGGTACGAGCGGGACAGGGACAGAGAATACAGACATCGATCTAGGTTTCGCTCTCCACCTTTTAGACTTCCATCTCCACCTTCTGTTCTTGTTCCACATCCACCAGAGCCTCCACGTCACAGGCCATCTTCTCACACTTCTAGATCCGAGACTCATCTCCAGAGAGTCGAAACCACGGCCTCCATAATTGCAAAGCAGGTACCAACTGAGCCCACAGGAGAAGGGGCCATTAAATTGGCTCAGATGAGGAAGGATTTTCCAAACATATGCTTCGATGGCTACATCTTCCACCTCACTTAAAGAGAATCCCATCTGGAGTGGAAAACACGATGCACGATTACGTTCATGACATCTACACCCAGTATAGAGAGTGGGTAAAGGCTGTAGAGAAAGCTTCCAAGGTGGCCTTTGAGCGAGCCAAAGCGATTGAGAAAATGGAGACCGAACTCGCTCAAAGGGACCGGATCATTCAAGTGCTCACTGCTGAGGCCGAATCTTCTCGGAAATCTGAAATCGAGGCCACCAAAAAAGCTGATGAAGCGAACGTGGCAATGGAGAGGTTGAGGCAGACACATGTTGCCTTGGTGGAGGAGATGGGCCATCGGAATACTACAGTCACCGCCGAACGGGATGTGGCGGTCAAGGAACTCAATGAGCTTAAGGCTAAATTCTCCGACATGGCCATGGAAAAGGATGATGCGAATAACGCGGCCCAGGAGGCGTGCGAGCAGGCTATTCTGCTCCAGGGTGAATGGGATGCGGCTGCGGCTAAAGTCTGCAAGGTGGAGACTGAGGTCGAGGAGAAGGTGAAATCGGTCGAGTCCAGGCTAGAGGCTGACATCGAAGACCTTCTCGTTGTTTACAACGCTAACGTGCTGAGGCACAAGGGTCTAGCCTGGCTCGATGATTATCCGGCGCATCTATACAACGCCTAGGGCCGATTGGTTAAAGAAGAGAAGGAGGCGCATCTGGATGAGTTTGTGGATGAGTTTGAACTCGAGAATCGCATTCTGAACGAAGATGAAAGGAAGATTCTTCACGAGTCAATGATTCTGCATGAAAAGGAAAGACTCGGCGCCCAGCACTTCGAAGTAGGAGAGGGTTCAGGGGTTGACCATCATGAGGCGAGTCTTGAAGTTCCAACGTCAACCCAGCCCGAATCCTCGTCTGCGGTCGATCCCCAAGCTGTTCCTGCTTACAATCCGGATCAGCCGCAGATGTCTCCGGCTATAGTGCAAGTTACTGAAGCCATTCTGCCGCCTACCAGTCAAACTGAGGAAGGTATTCTGAACATTCCACATATCTGCCTTAAGTCGGAATCTTTACCTGAATTAAATTCTGACAGTTCTCTTATTTTTTGTCCAATGATCGATGATGCACCGGCCATGCCCCCTGCCACTCAAGAATCATATCAAACGCAGGAGGCTATCGTGACCGAAGCGATCACGGTAACTACAACTACCCCACTTGACGATGCGCAGGGAAGCACACTTGTGTTTGATGAGCAGCTGATGGAAGAACTCTTTCGCCGTCATGGAGATCCTCTTGCCAACTTGCTATTCGTTATGGGTGGAAGCGCTCCTGCTACAAGTTCTTCAATGCCAACTACTGATGCCTCCAGCGAGGCTCGAGCGGTTACTGAAGAGGAGATGTTCGCACAAATCGACGCTGAGATGGAAACAGCGGCTCATGGTGGCAGTTTTGGAGGTGGGATAGCGGCACCCGGTCCAGCCCCGCTCAGAATGATATCTCCTGGTGGCACAGTTTTCATTACCAGCGTGCCCATTCCACCTTCTGCACTTGATCTTGTTCCTCCGACTCTGCCCGCAGGAAGCATTCCTATTCATACGAGCTCGGAGGAGGATGTTGAGATCATGCCCCCACCAGCAGACCGACCACCGAAAGAAAAAGGCTCAAAGAGGAAAAATAGTGGCGGCTCCAGTGGGTCTACACCGAGAAGGAAGTCGAGGAAGAAGAAAGATTAGACATGCTTCCCTGGTTTATTTTGACTTGCATTTTGTCGGCCGTGTATAGATGCGGGTTCGGCCCCTGCTAGTAGGAATTTTTTGGGAACAAACTTGTATATGAATTTTTTTCATAAATAGTAGAAATGAAACTTTTCTTTTTAAGCTTCTTGTGTATTTGCTTAAGTGTTTCAATATCTGAAGTACACTTGTGAGGTTTCATGTTCCGAGTTAAGTTTGTTTTTTGTTTTGCCAGGTCCGAAAACCATGGACATGGTTTACGACCAGGGAGTGAGTTGAATTTTGACGTCTCACCGCTTCAGTCAATGGTCGATGCTTAAGTCCTGCCCTCCAGTCTCGGGGATGAATTGTATAACATCAGTCAGTGATTTCTTCTCACTTATAACATGTTGAGTTTAGTGCCACTGAATGGATGTCTAAGACAAGCGGAGATTGAGCGGTTTATTCACGCTTGTCCTATTGTCGACTATCATATCCGCACTCCGGGGATTCTCATTTGTTTATTGGCGGTTGGTCACGCCGGCTTAAGTTTAAATCATACGTCCGCGCTTTGGGGACTTGGAATCGACATTTGTACTCCGACTCGCACTCAAGGAGTTCGGAGTTGATTTTTATACTTCAATTCACGCTTTGGGAACTTGAAGTTGATGTTTATACTCCGTTTCGCACTCCGGGAATCCGGAGTTGATGTTTATACTTCGACTCGCACTCTGGGAGTTCGGAGTTGTTGTTCATACTCCGTTTCGCACTTTGGGAATCCGGAGTTGATGTTTATACTCCGACTCGCACTCTGGGAGTTCGGAGTTGTTGTTTATACTCCGTTTCGCACTCTGGGAATCCGGAGTTGATGTTTATACTCCGACTCGCACTCTCGGAGTTCAGAGTTGTTGTTTATACTCCGTTTTGCACTCTGGGAATCCGGAGTTGATGATTATACTCAGACTCGCACTCTGGGAGTTCGGAGTTGGTAAGCAGACGGTCAGTCACATCTGCTGTATATTTTTGGATTTCGCTCGCACTCTGGGAACGAAAGGTGTATCAGGATCATGGATGGTCGGATCACATCCACCCTGAGTTAACAAGTGAGGTCATTAGATGGACGGGTCCACCTTCCTCAAACTTGGTTCAGATACGGACGAAGTCGTTAGGCGGACGGATCCACCCTCTTTGTAGACGTACTTTAATACTCCAGTTCGCACTCTGGGAACCGGGAGTTAAGTGAGGGATTGTCGTGTATCAATCCGTTTTTGACTTTGATGTGATGGCTTGTCCCCGAGCTCGGGTATCACTTAGCGAGTGACTGGTTGCATCACAGTCACTCCCTATTTAAATAAATTCCACCGTGTGGTGAAACTTAGCTCTCCGTGCATAGTGATGATCATATGAAGCATTTCAAGTAAATCACAACTCTGGCTCGAAGAGATTGCATTTTATTGCTGAAATAAGAAAATATGGCAAAGTCAGTTGCCGTATTACAAATTCTAATATCGAAATGCAGAAACAAATTACAAAATGGAAAATAAACTAAATGAATAAACATAGCCTGTCATGTGTAGTAGCGACGAAGACTCTCGCTATTCCAGGCTCTTGGCAGAGTAAGACCGTCGACGGTCGATAATTTGAATGTGCCATCTCCGAGTCTTCGTTCAATAACATACGGTCCTTCCTATGTCGACTTCATATGCGAAGGAACCGGATAAATTCTTTTCAGGACGAGATCACCTAATTCAAAGGTTCGCGGGCGGACCTTGGCGTTGTACAATCGGGCAACTTGACTTCGATGCGCGGCTGCCCTTAAATCAGCCTCTTCACGCTTTTCATCTAGTAGATCGAGAGATTCAGCAAGTAATATAGCATTTGTCTTTGGATTATACTATGTCACACGATGAGAAGGTACTTCTAGCTCAACTGGAATAACGGCATCTGAACCATAAGAGAGAGAGAATGGAGTGTGATCGGTCGCGGACTTGTGGGTCGTTCGATAAGCCCATAAAGCCAAAGGAAGTTCATCGAACCACTTGCCCCCGACCTTCTCCAGTCGTTTTTTTAGAATGGACTTTATAACCTTATTAACCGCTTTGACCTGTCCGTTTGCTTAAGGGTGTGCAACCGCAGAGAATTTCTTTTGAATATGAAACCGTTTGCAAAAATCTTTAAATTCAGCACTATCGAATTGGGTTCCGTTGTCAGTAATGATGGTGTGCGGGAGACCAAATCGACAGATAATGTTGCGGACTACAAAGTTGATTACTTTCTTCGTCGTTATGGTAGCAAGAGCTTCAGCTTCAGCCCACTTTGTAAAGTAATCAACTGCGACGATGGCGTATTTCGCGCCACCTTTTGCCAGAGGTAGAGCACCAATGATGTCGATTCCCCACATTGCAAACGGCCATGGGCTGACCATTTGCGTTATCTCCGTAGGAGGGGCTCTAGGAATTCGAGCGTGCTTCTGGCATTTATCACACTTCTTTGCATAAACCGACGCGTCGCGATTCACAGTCGGCCAATAATATCCATACCGAAGTATTTTCTTGGCAAGTGCTTGCCCCCCGGTGTGATCGCCACATTCTCCCTTGTGTACATCGTGCAACACTCGTTTAATTTCGTCGTGAGCGATACACCGGAGTAAAGGAACAGAGTACCCTCTTCTGTACATGATTCCGTTCTGGATAGTGAATCGTGAGGCCTTCCGAAGGACTTGTCTCTTTTCACTCCTGCGCTCCGGTAGGGTTCCGTGCTCAATGTAATTTCTGAGTGGAGTCATCCATGAATCCTTTTCGGGGACGGTTTCGCATACCCAGTCTATTTCTGCCCGGTCAATGCTTGGGGAAGATAACGTCTCTACGGGAGCGAGCCCCATTTGCTGAGCTTCACCTGTGCTGGCTAACTTCGCCAATGAATCGGCTTTTTGGTTGCGTTCTCGAGGTATACAATAAATGGAATAATAGTCAAACTGATTTAACACTTCCTGAACTCGAGCTAAGTAAGCAACCAGCCTTCGATCTCTCGCCTGATATTCTCCCCGAACTTGACATACAACTAATTGCGAATCACAATAAATTTCCACAACGATAATTCTCAAATCTCTGGCAAGCTTCAATCCAACAAAGAGGGCTTCATATTCAGCTTCATTATTGGTTGCACGAAAATCAAACTTCAAAGCATAGCATATAGATCGGCCTTCGGGAGTTTCAAGTACAACACCAGCGCCCGAACACCGATGTCTGATGCACCGTCGGTATAAAGCTTCCAGACATATTCGGGAGATTCACTGGTTTCGGGCAAGTCCTCTGGAACGGTAAATTCAGCTATGAAATCGGCTAGGACTTGTCCTTGAATGGCTCGTCTTGGAGTGTAAGTAATATCAAACTGGCTCAGTTCGATGTTCCACTTGAGTAACCTACCAGACGTCTCAGGCCGCGTAAGGACCTGTCATAACGGCTGGTCAGTGTAAACAATAATAGGATGCGCCTGGAAATATGGTCGGAGTTTTCTTGATGCAATTACAAGGCAATAAGCCAACTTCTCTAGTTTCGGATAATTTCTTTCAGCTCCAGTCAATCGTTTACTGACGTAGTATACTGGCTTCTGTATCTTGTCTTCTTCTCGAATTAAAGCAGCGCTGACAGCGTTTTCTGATATCGCCAAGTATATGTACAACTTCTCATGATCAATAGGCTTTGACAGGATAGGTGGTGTGGATAGATGCAGAACTAGTGCTTGGAAAGCGCCCTCACACTCTGTAGTCCATTCAAAGTTTCGTTTTCCTTTTCGGATCAGATCGAAGAAGGGAATGCATTTATCAGTGGACTTTGAAATGAACCTGCTCAATGCTGCTACTTTCCCATTGAGACTCTGGACTTGTTTTATAGTTTTCGGAGTTTCAAGATTTCTGATTGCCCAAATCTTTTCAGGATTAGCTTCGATTCTCCGAGCGTTGACGATAAACCCGAGGAATTTTCCGGATGCAACTCCAAAGTGACATTTCAGTGGATTGAGCTTCATTCTGTATTCTCGAAGTATGTTGAACATAGTTTCCAGGTCCTTAATATGGTCAGTGGAAAATCATGATTTCACAAGCATGTCGTCTACATATACTTCCATTGTTTTCCTGATTTGATTGGCGAACATCCGATTGACCAATCATTGGTAAGTAGCCCCAGCATTCTTGAGTCTGAATGGCATAACTTTGTAACAATATAGTCCCAGATTGGTTACGAAGATGGTATGTTCTTGATCGGGTAAATGCATCGGTATATGATTGTAGCCAGAATACGCGTCCATGAAGGATAAGAGTTCATGTCCAGCTGTTGAATCTATGAGCTGATCAATCCTGGGAAGTGGGAAACTGTCTTTAGGACAAGCTTTATTCAGATCGGAGTAATCAACACATGTTCTCCATTTTTCGTTCGACTTTCGGACGAGCACGGGATTCGACACCCATTCGGGGTATATCGCATCTCGAATGAACCCGTTTTCTTTAAGCTTTTCTACTTCTTCCTTAAGGGCGGCAGATCTCTATGGATCCATACCATGCCTTTTCTGTTTGACCGGGACATGCCACGGGTCAATATTCAAAGTGTGGCTCGCGATGTCCGGTGAGATCCCACACATGTCAGAATGCGTCCAGGCGAATACGTCAAGATTTGCCCGTAGAAATTCAACCAATTCCTCTTGAGTTTGCTGGCTTAGCTAAGACCCAATCTTTATCATTTTCGAATCATCATCATTGTCAATTGGGACATCGATCGTCAGTTCGGCCGGGGATGCTTGACTTTCTTTAGATTCTCCTTTGTCTTCGGTTTCACTTGGGTCAAGATCCCTTAGGAATTGGCTGGGGTGCCCAGGCCTAGGCTCGGGCATTAATTGTCAATTATCAGCAAAGCGGACGCAGAGAGATTCCTCTACGCCCTTTCCTTTCTCCTTTCGCTGCGCCTCCCGCAGCTCCGCAACATAACAGGCCCTTCCAGCAGCCTAATCTCCCTGAATGATTCCAACTCCACGATCAGTGGGAAACTTTAAAGTCAAACACCACGGGGCAATGGCTGCCCTGAATTCAGCGAGGGCCGGTTGGCCCAAAAAGGCATTATAAGGGGAGTCTATGTCTAACACAACGAACTGTAGTATCCGCACTCTCCGGCATTCTCCAACTCCCAACTCCACTAGTAGTTCCACTACTCCGGTGGGTATAGTAGTGCTTCCATTGAAACCGTGGATTCGGGATTGACATGGTTTCAAATCCTTGGCTTCCATTTTCATTTGGTCGTAAGCTCGTTTAAACAAAATATTCACCGAGCTTCCACTGTCAACTAAGATCCTCTTCATCCAAGCAAGACCTACTTGAGCTGAGATGACCAGTGGATCGATAGTGGGTGCTTCGACTTTATCAACATCTCTATCTCTGAATACGATGTCATCAATCATCGTTCTCAGTTGTTTGGCCGGAGCCCCTTCATCAAACCCACTATAACACTCGAAGTCTGCATGCCTGATAGAGCTGGCATACGACTCCATTCCTTCCAGCTTCGGTCTGCTGGATGAGGACCACCACTTATTGTATTAATAACCAACCTCCCGCCAGTACGAGCGGGTTCCTCCTGCCTTTCTTGATTTGGCGCACGATTCTAATTCGATGGGCCCGCACCACCTGACTGCGGTGCCCGCACATACTGATCCAACTTCCGTTCACGTATCAGTTTCTCAATGAGATCTTGTAAATGACGACACTCGTTTGTATTATGGCCATAGCTTTCGTGGAATCTGCAAAACTTTCCTGTTTGGACTTGTCTTTTCGTTGATGGTTTCGGGGCAGGCTTTTTATATTGCATGGTGTTACAAGTCTGCAAATACACATTTTCCAATGACATGTTCAATGGGGTATAATTATCGTACATGGGAGCTCTACGTCGTAGGCCACGATTCTGATCTCGTTTTTTGCCTTGAGTTCCACTATCCCTCTGCTGATTCTGTTTATTTTGTATGTTCAACTGAACTTTTCCAGAACTCTCTCCGGATTGTTTAACGACGATGTTACTCTGAATTCCTTCGATGTTGGGCCCTGCGTCATCCTGCTTCCTAGACTGTTTCGCATCCTCTCTTCTTAAGAATTGGGCTGCCTTGGAATAGAAACGGTCCAATGACGCAGGTGGCTTCCCAGCTAACCAATTTCCAAACTCGGAATAAGGATCAATCCCCTTAGTCAATGCCATCAGGATAGAGTTATCATTGGGATTGCTTATTTCTGCACACGCAGCATGGAATCGCTCCAAGTAACGTCTAAGTGTTTCTCCAGAAGCTTGAGTAACACTAGACAAAGTGTTAACATCTTTAGGCCTCGCTACATGCATACAGAATTGTTCAACAAACTTGGTGGCCATCTGGTCAAAATTAGAAATAGATCGCGGTGGCAAACGAGTAAACCACATAGTTGCAATGCCCCCCGGGAAATGGGGAAACTTCGGCATTTTACTGCGTCGTCAGCTCTCGCAGCATTCATTAGCCATTCATACTTCAGGATATGTTGGTTGGGATCAGAACTTCCTTCATAGACTGGTAAAGTTGGCATCCTGAAGCGCCGAGGTGGTTCAGCATACAATATTTCATCGATGAAAGGGGTATGACTCCGGGAGATTCCCCAGTCATCATTAGTGAGACCCTGACTTTCACGGATCATTTGACGAATCATCGTCGGTATATTTGGCATACGGATACTTAGAGCATGTTGCGCCAAGGTGTGGTCGGGTTCCACAGCGCGAGTCTGGACCAGACGCGGTCGACGGTCCGTGTCTCGCCTCCTTGGTTCAACATTTTCTGGGACATAAGGCTCTGGAGTCTGCTCTCGTTGGTTACGACGAGGATCAGCTTGATTTCTAGCATCACCTCCTTGTTCGGTAGTGGTGGTGGTAACGAGGTTGCCTGTGACATGATAAGGAGCAGTACCTCCTCGAGATGAAGGTCCCGTACGGTTACTAGTGGATGGTCCAGTCTGGGTTGTCCAAGATTCGAAGTAGGTTGGTGTCCCGTGGCCTGGGTGTAGCTTACATCCAGCCGCGGGCGTGTGGATCGATGATGACCGTCAGATGAGGCGGAACTCTCCGTGGAAGAATAAGAACCTTGATCTCTTCTAGATCTTCTGCGCCTTTGGCGATTCAGCTGGTTGGTCAACTCTGTGTTGGCGCGCAGTTATTCAGTTAGCTGTTGCCGTCTCTGGGTCAATTCTTGAAGCAACATGTGAAACTCTTGTCTGGTAACCGGGCCTGATGGATCTGAAGGTCCGGCGGTGTCTTGGTTTGATGGAGGTAATTGCGCAGGATTCTGCCTGTCCCATCCTCCCTGATCAGCAGCTGTAGAGGTAGTTCGTGTACTTACCATGGTGAATTGATGAAGTCCTTTCCTAGATCAGATGCAAATCTGAATAGAATGGAAGGGCTTTAAAGTTCTAGATCTGGATCTTCTTCTTGGATTTCTGCAATCTGGTATTGATAGGAGATCCAAAGAGCAGGAGAAAAATTGGGTTTTTTCTCAGTGAAAGCACCAAAGTGTTTGTACCAAAAATGGGCACAACACTCTTCGGAAGTTTTTGAAGATATAAAATGAAGAAATTAAATGGAAAAAGAGGATTATCTAACAAAAACTCCAAAAACAGATAATGAAAGTAATAAGAACGCACAGAAACACAAGAATTTAGAGTGGTTCGGCGTGTTGCCTACGTCCACTATGAAGTTGATTGCTTTATTGATGTTTCTTTGATGATTACAGTTGATTTCAGCGAGTTACAGCAGATAATAATGATTTACAGTAGTGAAATTTGTTAATGGCAGCGGAATGGAGTTTAGAACTGGATCCGGCAGAGTCTGGGCGTTGGAGAATTCAAAGAAGAAGAAGATCCCTTTTCTGTTGGCTCTGGGGTTCTATTTATAGGTTTAGGAGGCTGATATTTCGCTCAGATCTCGGGAGACTCCTTCTGGCACGTGAGTAGGCCCGCGCGACCAAGCCCGTGAAGTTTCGGTCCGATCCGTGATCGATACGAACGGATTTCGTATCGATCAAGATTGCATCTGATGGAGTCGAAATTTGGCGTGGACATTCTTCAGCATGCACGTAAGCTCCTGTGAAAATTTCATAGCGTTTGGACTTGTAGATTAGGAGATATGATCGATACAAAATGGTGCTTTTCGGTTGGCTGCTTCGTTCGATTCCCTCATTTCGACTCGATCCTGTTCGAATCGATAGCTACGCGTGACTGTGAGTTGACGTGGCGCTTGAATCTTTGGATCGCTCCACTTTCGATGCCGAGTTGAACGAGTTGCTCTTGAACTTCGCCTCATTCGTATTGATGGTGTTGTCTTGTTCGTATCGATAAAAGATGCATAGTTTGCATCGATGAAGGCTTCTCAGTTCGTATCGATGGTCACATATTGTTCGTGTCGATGAAGGTGGCTTGTTCGTATCGATGAAGTTGCTCCAACTTGATGGATACGAACAAATGAAGATGTGATGGATACGAACAGAAGATGAGGTGATGGATACGAAGTAACGACTACTTGACGGGTACGAACTAAGGAGCCTTGATGGATTCGAACAAGATCTTCCAGGATGGATACGAACTAGACAACTGTCGTATGAAGTGGAGCTTGTTCGATGGTCGAGTTGAGTAGATCGACACAAACAAGCATATTCTCTCGATGGATACGAAATGGCACATCCTGATCGATTCGAGCAAATGCTTGCTGATGGATACGAACAAGGTCGATGCAAAGTATGTCGCTTTTGGATGGATATGAACTCGATCGAGTCGAACAGAGGCTTGGTGATGGATGCGAAGCTGATCGAGTCGAAGTAGGCCATGGTGATCGATGCGGAGCTGATCGAGTCGAAGTAAGCTTCCCTGATGGATTCGAACTCGATCGATTCGAACAGTGGTTGATTTTCATCCAATCTTGCATCGATCGTAACTCGAGCATACTAACTCGGATTGACTTGAAATTTGAAACGTTGACTTTTATGGCTTCCCTCGTCGTGTCTTGTCGATTGTAGCCTGATTCGGACTCGGACAAAATTCACCGATATCCATGGTGAACCTGCGTATAACCGTTCTCTAAGACGGACCGTCATTGGTTTCTAATCAAGTTCTTGGTGTCACGGCCTTGCCAAAAGGCGGGATAACAGAGGTGAATTTGAAAATGAAGCTTTTGAGCATTTTTGTAATAAAAAGGGAATTTACCATAATTTTTCTTTTCCTAGAACACCACAAAAAAATGGAGTTGTAGAAAGGAAAAATAGAACTTTACAAGAATGTGCAAGAACTTTATTAAATTGAAGCACTTTATCAAAACAATTTTGGGCAGAAGCTGTAGCAACTGCTTGTTATGTTTTGAATTGTGCTTCCATCCGACCACTAACAAAACACACTCCATATGAACTTTTTCATGAAAGAAAACCAAATATATCATATTTTAAAGTTTTTGGTTCAAAATGTTTTGTCTTAAACACAAAAGATCAGCTTGGAAAATTCGATCCAAAATCAGATGAAGGAATTTTCATAGGATATTCGGAACGAAGTAAAGCTTGTCGAATTTTCAATAAAAAAACTAAAACAATCGAAGAAACACTTCATTTTTCCCTCGACGAGAATTTTATCTTTAATAAAAGTCTTAAGGATGATGAGATAATGACTAAGACAATCACAAATACTGTTACTCAAAATAATTTTGAAGAAGATGAAAACATTGTTCATAATTTTGAAGAAGATGAAAACATTGTTCCTAATTTATGTTAAGTGCTTCATTAAATTTGTTCGTTATTGTTTTTTATATGTTGAGTGTTTGTTATATTGTTGTATGTGTTGTGTGGTTTATCATTGTTGATGTTATAAGTTATCATATATTGTGTGAATATAATCCCATATAGGTATCTCTCCTTTTTGTCGATGACAAAGGGGGAGAAAGTATCCCACTATACTAACAAAATTTGCAGGATTACAATATACCGGCACGAATTCGGGGGGAGTTAGAGAGTTTTTTGAGTTTTTCTCAAATGAAGTTGTCATCAATCAAGAAAGGGGAGAATGTTGGACATCATGTTTTTGATTCATGACAAGGAGTTCAAGACAGAAGAAGGATTATCAAATGTTCGTCAAATTAGAGTCTAAGTTAGAATCTATTATTAAAATCTATCCTCAAGTAAACCTGTATATTTTGAAAACACACGGTCATTTTGAAAATACACTGGTCAGTCGACTAAATCCGTCCAGTCATGGTCAGTTGACTAAACTGTGTTATAAACTTTTTATATTTTGCATGACTTAGTCGACTAAACACTCATGGTCAGTCGACTAAATTATGTCATATTCGAACTAATATTTTTCTGTTTCAATTCAGTCGACTAACTAATCAAATTCATTCGACTAAATATGTTCTAATTGCCATATTTTTAAATTTTCTGAAGAGACACTTCTTCTCCCCAAAGAGAAATCTCTTTCAGAAAGAGTTGCAACCATTTCTGATCGTCAGAACTCTTTGCCAACCATTGTGACTCTTCATTCACTATATATATGCATTCCATTCAAGATCAAAGCACTCAACTTTTCTATCTCTAGTCTCTTGAATATTCAAACTTCTTATTGCTTTGAGTTTGTGAAATCACGTTTATAATTCTTCATTTCTGAAGCAATCTATACTTTCCTTATCTTCACGGACACACAAATATACATATCATACTTGAGGAAAAGATTATAGGAAGGGTGTACTTCATTCGACAAATCTGTGTTGTAACAAGAACAAGCAAAGTCAAGAAAACAATTTATTTGTATCAAAGTCCTGTTCGGTTGCTAGGGCGCGAAAAATCCTGTTCAGTTGCTCAGGTGGTCAAAGTCCTATTCGGTTGCTCAGGCACTGTAAACCTATTCCTCTAGGTTAAGTGAGGGTTGCAAGTTTAATTCCAGAAGGAGTCTGGGACTAGACGTAGAACGGGAGTTCGAACCAGTATAAAAATCTCTGGTGTCATTTTATTTTATTGCTATATTTACTTACTTTTTATTCCGCACAAGTAGTTTAGATAATATTCATATTACACGATCCCACAGTCACTTTCAGCTTGCAGATGAGCCACTACAGAAAAGCCCTTTTCAATTCGGAAGCGCTTGCAAAAGTATTTGAACTCGACACTTTCGAATTGAGTTCCATTGTCAGTGATGATTTTTTGCGGCACACCAATCCTGCAAATGATGTTTTTAGTAATAAAGTTAATAACTTTCTTTGTGGTTATAGTGGCCAACGATTCCGCTTCGGCCCATTTTGTGAAATAATCTACGGCAACTATAGCATATTTGGCCGCTCCTTTTGTCTATTGGCAAGACGCCAATCAAGTCGATTCCCCATATTGCGAACGGCCATAAACTGACCATCTGTGTTAGCTCCGTTGAGAGAGTTCTTTTAATTTTTCTGAATCTTCGGCAGTGAATACATCTCCTGGGATGATCTGCATCGTCGCGATTTATTATTGGCTAGAAATTCCCATACCGAAGGACTTCTTCGCAAGGGTCCGGCCCCCAGTGTGGTCTCCACGTTCGCCTTTATGTACCTCCTTTAGGATTCTTCATGCTTCATCATCGGTCACACATCTAAGTAGTGGGGTCGAGAATCCCCTTCGATAGAGTATCCCATCTTGTATCATGAACCATGGCGCCTTCTAGAGGAGCTTCTTCCGTTGATTTCGGTTGGTTGGAAGGGTTCCTGCAAGTAGATAATCCTTTATCATGTCATCCATGTATCCGGTTCGATGGTGGTTTCGAGAATCTAGTCTACGTCCATTTCGTCTATGCTTGGGTTGGTTAGAGTTTCAACCGGAACCAACCCCAATGACTGAGCTTCTCCGGAACTTGCCAACTTAGCCAAATAATCTGCCTTGGTGTTTTGCTCCCGTGGGATGTGATTTATAGTGTAGTGCTCGATGTTGCTTAGCAGTTCTTGTACTTTGGACAGGTACGGGGCAAGATTTTCTCCACGTTCTTGGTATTCCCCTTTCACTTGATAGACGACTAGCCAGGAGTCGCTGTATATGTTAATAGATTTTATCTTGAGTTCCTTCACAACCTTCACTCCAGTGATCAGTGCTTCGTACTCTGCTTCGTTATTTGTTGCTGGGAATTCCAAGCGCAAAGCATAAATAATGGCTCACCCCTCAGGGGTTTCAAGCACTATCCCTGCTCCTGAACAGAAATTGTTCGGTGCACCGTCAATGAAGAGCTTCCATTGCGTACTTGCTTCTAACTGAACTTCTTCCTTGTCATCCCTTATAGTAAATTCGGCGATGAATCGGCCAACGCCTGCCCATTGATAGCTTTCCTCGGATGATATGCAATGTCATATTGACTTAGCTCTATATTCCACTTGAGTAGTCGTCCAGAAGTTTCTGGCCGGTATAAAACTTGATTTAGGGGTTGGTCAGTCAAAACTTTAATTGGATGAGCCTGGACGTATGATTGTAATTGATGTGCACGTAAATGTGCATATTTTTACCACCATATTTAATCTATTTAAATTAAATAAATGATCATATCGGGCATTTTAACTTGTTTAAACCAAAATTCATATTATTTTCAAATCGTCACATATTCATCTTCATCTAAGGGCAAAATGGACATTTTTGTGCATATATTAATTTGAGAAAAATTAATTGGAAATTTATATATATTTTTGTAGGAATTTGATCTCAAATAGGAGTGGTTTCATGAAGACACATGCATGCACAAGAGTGAAGAGAACAAATGAAGATGGAAATAATTCAAAGTGAAGATAATGGAGGACCCCACCTACCCACCTACCTTAATGTATAAATTAGAGGCAAATGCACATGCTTATGGAATTAATGGCTTCATGTACACTTAAATGAGGATTATTTGAAGCTAATGGTTACTTGGCCTCCACACTTCCTAAGAGGGTATTTTGGGCATTCCCTAAAAATATGAATTAGGGTTTAACACATGTATAAAATCCCCTTATGTTTCATGTAACCCCTCTCTTCCTTAGTCTCTCTTAGTTTAGTTTAGGCTCAAAATAAAAAGACAAGCTCTCTTCTCTTTCTCTTTTCATGGCTACTTAGCCATTTTTATTTTCATGTAATTTCCTTTCTTTTTCTTATGCAATTTAATTACTTGTTCATTTTCTTTCCTTGTTCATTTACTTTAATGTTGGTAGTGTAGATTTACATTCATGCAAAGTAGATTAGTTTAATTCTTGTTAATTAGCTTCTCTTTTCCATTAGCTTTCATTTCCTTCCTTTCATGTTGGTAGCTACATTTGTTAATCAAATGACAAATATGAGAGGCTAAACCCCTTCAATTTAGGGGTAATGAAGCTCTCTAATTATGTAGCTTCAACTATTTGTTAATTCATGCTCTCTTTTTGTGCTTAATGATGATCAATGAAGTGTTTTATTTGTTGTTCTTGCTTTGAATTTGATAGCCTATATTGTTGACACCAAATAGGCTATGTTTAAACAATCACTAACACAAATGCCTCTTCATCAAAATATGATTATGGCATAAGAAAGTGATTTGAAATTAAAATTTGATGGTCTATATTTCTAATCAATAGTTAATAGGCCATACTTAAAATAGATATCATTTTCACTTTCATTGTCAAGTTTCATGAAAGTTAGTAAGTGGTTTAAGGGGTGTGTTATAGTTTGATGGCTTATGTTGGCTAATCAATAGCACAAATATGCCATACTTATGATAAACACATCAATTAAAGCACTAATGACCATAAAAGAGAGATTATGATTTCATATGTGTTGAACTACATGATCTAGAGAGTGGAATTATTCTCTAAATTGTCATTTAACTCTTATATTTGCATTTCTTTTCTCTTTGTTAGTTTTCTCATTTTTCTAGCTTAACAATCTCTCGACTTTGGTATAATTTGATTGAATAGAATTTTAAAATCATCAATTCCTTGCGGATCGACCCGTATTCGCCACGTACTACAAGTGTACGCCGTGCGCTTGCGGTAAATTTTATTTCAAAATTTGTTCGGCTATTTTCTAACTCGATAGACATTTAGCCGTCCGAACAGTAATTTCCGGGATATGATCAAAAGGCAATACACTAGCTTCTCCAGTTTTGAGTAATTCTTCTCAGCTCTGGTGAATCGTTTGCTAATGTAGTACACAGGTCGCTGGATTCTCACGTCTTCCCGCACGAGAGCGACGCTCAGTGCGTGTGGGGAAACTGCTAAATAAACGAATAGATCTTCTCCATCCACCGGCTTTGATAAGATTGGGGGAGCTTCCATGCGTCGTAGCAATTCCTCGAAAGCTGTCCGACAAGCTTCACTCCATTCAAAGTTTTTCTTTCCCTTCTTCAGTGCATCGAAGAACGGTATGCACTTGTCTGCAGCTTTTGAGATGAATCGACTCAATGCTGTGAATTTTCCATTCAAGCTTTGGAGTTCCTTCTTATTTTTAGGGGCATGGACTTCCTCTAACGCTGTTATTTGCTCTTTATTTGCTTCAATGCCCCGGGCACTTACTATGAACCCCAAGGATTTCCCAGAGGCTACTCCAAAGTGACATTTGAGTGGGTTGAGCTTCATTACGTATTTTCGGAGTACCTCAAACATTTCAGCGAGGTGGTCTAGATGGTTAGCAGCTACTCGAGATTTGACCAACATGTCGTCCACATAAACTTCCATAGTCTTTCCAATCTGGCGTTTGAACATAGTATTCACTGGCCTTTTGTACGTTGCCTCTGCATTTTTCAAGCTGAATGGCATTACACTACGGCAGTACAATCCCAAATCGGTGATGAGCTGGTGTTCTCTTGGTCAAGCTCATGCATCAGGATCCGGTTGTAGCCCGAGTATGCATCCATAAACAACAGTAGTTCGTGTCCCGCCGTTCCATCCACAAGCTGGTCGATTCTAAAGAGCGGGAAGCTATCCTTCGGACACGCTTTGTTTAGGTCCGATAAATCAATACAAGTTTGCCACTTTCCATTAGACTTCTTGACTAGGACTGGGTTTGATACCCATTCAGGGTAAGTTGCATCTCAGATGAAGCCATTAACCATCAATTTATCTACTTCCTCTCTCAGTGCCTTGGACCGTTCAGGGCCCAAGCTATGCCTTTTTTGCTTTACCGGTGTAAATTTGGGGTCAATATTTAGTGCATGGCAGGCAATTTCGGGTGATACCCCATACATATCGTAGTGTGTCCAAGCAAATAAGTCCAAATAGGCGCGGAGGAATTTAGTTAGTTCCGACCGCATCTTGTTTCCAAGGCACGACCCAATCTTCAGGACCCGCGTTGGGTCATCCATACAAACTGGAACAGACACCGTCAATTCCGCCGGTGCTGCTCGATCCTCCACTGAGCTCTTCTTCCTACATCCAAAGCCTTGTCGAATCGGCTATGGTCTCCAAGCCAAGGGCGACTCTATAATTTCTATTCAGAGGGTTCACGAATGTGGAGGGTTTTCCCCACATCCTTTCCTTTTTCCTTTCTTCTTGACTCGTGCAATTCTGCAATGTAGCATTCCTAGGAAACGCTTTGGTCTCCTTTAACAATTCCGACTTCGTGCTCGGTGGGGAACTTCATTGTAAGGCACCATTGGGCCAATGCTATTCTGAAGTCGGCTAATGCGAGTCGTACCAAGAATGCATTATATGCTGACATTTCATCCACGATCACAAAAGTCTGAACGAGGGTGACCCTTCGCTCACCCTCTCCAAGCTCCACAGGTAGGTCAATTATTTCCACCGGTTGTTTGGGTTCACCGGTAAACCCTTGAATCTTTGTTTGGCACGCGGATATGCTTTTCATGCCAATCTTCATTTGATCGAAAGTACGTTTGAAAAGTATGTTAACTGAACTGCCACTATCAACCGGCACTCGTCATACTACGGCGGGCTTGATTCCTACTGTCACCACCATTGGGTCAAGAGTTGAAGCTTCAATACCTTCGTTGTCCCGATTGCGGAACACTATGTCATCGTTTAAAACCTTTTGTAGCTTGACTAGAGTCTCATCATCTATTGCTAAACATGATTCCTTTGGGGCATGCTTTAACGAACTCCCATATCGCTCCATCTCCCTCCCACTTTTTTACGCCTGATGTGGTCCCCCAGATATTGTTCCAATAATAAGCCTCTGATCGGTTCGTTTCGACCCTTCTTCACTAGTTCCAGCTTGATTTCTTTGTTCTCTAGGAGGTTGAAGGGCCGCAAGTTGATTGGGTTTTTGTGGCTTTTTCACGTATTATTGAAGCTTGTTGTCTCGGATCAACCCTTCGACGAGGTCCTTAAGGTGGCGGAATTCATTTGTATTGTGGTTGTGTGTCACATGGAAGTGGAAGAATTTCCCTGAGCGCTTTTGCTGTTTCGTTGCCTCTTTTCTAAGAGGTTTCTTATATTCTTCAGTCTCTTGCGTTGCGAGATAAATATTCTTTGGTGTATCATTGGGAGGGGTATAGTCTTCCTGTTTAAACTCTCTAAATCTTTTATTACTTCCACCGTTATTTCTTTTATCGGAGTTCTGGTTTCTTCTCTTCTGATTCCCACTCTTCCCCACGACTCCTTGAGTACTTCCAAGATCGCGCGTGTTTTGATTTGCCGCCATGTCATTTTGTCTGGTGTTCATCTGTTGTATACCAGCAGACTTTCTTTCTAGCTCATGTGCCTCCTCCAATCTCAAGTACTGGCTTGCTTTTCGATTGAAGTCTTTCCTTTTGGTAGGTTGCTTCATCTTAATCCATTTCCCGAACTCCATTTCCAGGTGAATAGCGCAGACTAACGCTATAAAAACCATATCCTCATTGGGATTGCTTACTTCTATCACTGCGATGTTAAACCTATTTATGAATGATCTCAATGACTCGTTGCGCCTTTGGACTAATCCGGATAGGGACATAACGTCCTTTGGTTGCATTGTATGGAGCCTGAACTGGTTAAGGAATTTCATTGCAAGTGGGCCATAGTTAGAAATAGATCTTGGGGGGAGTCTGGTGAACCACATAGACACAACTCCTTCTAGAAAAATAGGAAACATCGGCAGCGAACGGCCTTTGGAGCATTGGCTCCATCCTTATACCAGATATACTTGTACAAATGGGGCTTTGGACCTTCATTCCGTCGTAGGGGGGATAGTTGGCATAGTGAATTTTTCTGGGTATCTTTCATTCAAGATTTCGTCTATAAAAGGGGTCCAACTCGAGGCAGATCACCATTCATCATCCTTTCGGTTTTTACTCTCGTCCATCAACCGTTTGACCATGTCTGCTATAATATTCACTAAATTTTATTTCCATAAATGGAAAAAAGTTTTTATTTCATTAAATTTATTTCCTAAGCAAATAAGCGTATGTAAAAAATCTGAACAACTTCTGACGGTTAAAAAGCTGTTTATCGATAAAACGATTTTCGGTCACATTATCGATATATTTTCAAAATATTTATTTTGGTAAACATTTTTCCAAAACAAGTTTACCATCATTACTTATGATTTAGAAGGGGGTTAAAATGCTTATTAAATCATTTTAATAACATTTAATCCAAGATTCAAATATTTAAATACTTCAGATATTTAAATACTTCAGATATTTAAATACTTCAGATATTTAAATACGAAGTGTCTGAGATTCTAGGTCGTTACATGGATAATGTCATATCCACATCCACATTCAAAGTAATTTTTGCAAATTAAATATCAGCATCAGCAGATACAGACGAATATTAGATTATTATCCTATCTACTAATGATTGATAGATCAAGAAATACAAATAGAAATTTTTTGTTTAAAATGATTATTTTTCATTCTCAATGATTATAAAAATACAAAAATCAATAATTATTATGATAATAAATACTTTTGGGTAGTTAATATGCATTATCCTAATAAAACAATAAATACATAACTTTTATTGTACTAAACTACACATAAATAAACTATAACTTTGACAAAAACCGAATGGATAACTTTTGGATATGGATACCTTTGTATCTTCATCTACATTTGGTTTTCCAAATATCTGATATTTATCCTCTTTTTGAATAAGGATGGGAATGGATTTCGTATTTTTTGGGTATCCGTTGACAGCCTTATCCTAATGCAATCCTTAGAAAGTTCAATATATAGTTAACCCATAATGTTTTCCTCTACAAAATTGCAATCTATTCATTTGCAATTTCTGTAAAGCAATAAAATTATAGCACAAGGAATAAGATTTGAGGGTTAAGAAGCAAAAGATTATGTTGTTAAATGGAAAAGCAAATCACTAATTCACTATATGATCTAATTTTGTATGTTCACCCCAAAGGCATTCTAATTCCTCTTGGGTATTCAAGATAGTGTAGTATTTCTACCTAGCTACTATAATCATCATAAATGCAAGGTATTCGTTAAATCATGTATGCCGTTTAATTTGATTTCATATGGTCATATTGTAACTTTTAGCATTTTTTATACTTTTTTTATTTCAGTTTGTAAGATCTAAAAATGTAGAAGCGACAACTAAATACCAAGGAGCATCAAGTTTAAGTTAAATAATAAGTAAGCCAATTTATATAATTTGACCAATTTTGTTTGATTTTTTTATTATTATAGCAATGGAATATGTTAAAGTTATCATTTATTCATATTGAGGTGGTTTTTATAAAGGAGGAATCAGATCACCTTCCTCTTCTTTGTTGATTAAAGATTGGCTCAATGGATAGAACTATTGCAGGAATTCCATGGTTTCCTAAGCTTGATAAGTCCATTTTTCAGGCTCAATATAAACTAGCTCTATAATTAGGTACATGCTCTGTTGTTAAATAACTTTAAGTAGATAATTTTGATATCTATCATTTATTTATTTATGATTCTTATTATAAAATATTGCATGTAATATACCCATTTTTGTAGTGCTAGATAATGTTTATTCTACTAGCATAATTTGTATATTCGAAAAAATGATTTGCTCAATATTTAATAATTTTATAGTTGTGATATTAATACTGCTCCATGAAAACTTATCAGTGAGTCCTGTTTTATTTCTGTTATAATGGTGATTTCGAATATTCTAATGTATTTAGGTTCCCGTGGAGTAAATTAAAGAATGAGTTTGAGAACTCATATCATAATAGCTTTATGTAAATCTATAAACATCCATAGAATTTGAAGTAAGTCACACAACTTTTGTTCATGCTTCTAGCTTATAAGTGTAATCTGCACAGTAGTAATTATACATAAACCAAAATGATGCTCTAAAATATAAAAACAAGCTTTGTGTGTATTTGATCATACTATTTCACACTAAAAGAAGTTAGCTCATATATTTATTTATGTTAAGTATCATCTATGCATAATAAATAAATTTGCTCTCAGTTTTCTTTGCACACGCCCAGCGGACAAGCCTAACACATTGGTATATTCATAATTCAATTTAATTAGATATTTTCCATGATTATAAGAGAATTAAATTGTAAAAGTAAATTTAGTACAACAAATCAGATCTACATAAACTTATAACCTCAGATCCAACAAACATTAATGCTAGTTTTAGAAGAAAATTTTGATTTAATTAAGTAATTAATTGGTTAAATTTTTGGTTAAAAAAGTAAGCGTTACAACAAATATAAACTATATTAACTAATGATTTTATATCAAATCTGAACAATATCAATACTCAAAATCTCAAATAAAACATACATAAGATAGATTTTTCATTCAATTGACAGTACATAGAGAATTTCAAAATAGATTTAATAAGTGGTAAAGAATATACATATATATGAACTAGATTAGGTTTAAACATCATGAATGAATTCAAAAGGAGGAAATCAAACCTGAAAAGCCTTGTTCTTTGCAACACTTTGACTTGTGTCTTCTCCCTAGATCTCCAAATGAATCCACACCCAACTTCATAAGAGAAGGATAAACTACCTAAAATTTTATTTTATTTGACATTTTCATTTGATTTGGAATTGATTTTATTTTTGAATGGAACATGATTATTTTGGCCATGGCTTGGAAGGAGGAGAGAATAAAATGAATAAAGGAAAGAATAGATGCGAATAAAATCAGTGGAATCCTTTTATTTGAAATAATGAAACATTTCCTTTTCTTTCAATTAAAACTTCCATAATTATTCTGTTTTAATTATTCTATAACTCCACCTCTTGCCATCTTAATATGTGGTAGGTCCTATAATAACATCTAATAACACAAATTTTTCATAAACCCCTTCATGCAATTATCTTTTATTTAAACCCATTTAAAGTTACATCAATACCGTATATCAATGTGTGCAAATATAACTTTTATATGTACATTCAAATAATTGCAAACAACTCCCAAATATCAAATAAACTTAATAATGGTTAATATTTCTCAAATATGAGTTGATTTAACTAATTTACAGAATTTTATAAATTAATTAAATCATGTGGTTTTTCGAAGGATTCACAAATGTGGTTGTGTGACTCAGAGGTGCAAATTCAAATGGAAACTAATATTAAACAATTCAAATATTAATGTTCACACATCACCTTAGCTAGTGGTGTGACTCTTTGGCTGAATTTATGTGAAGACCCAAATTATTGAGGTAGAAATAATTTTATAAAAATCAGTTAATGGAAAATATTCAAAGAATAAAATAAATTGAAAATAAATATCAAGAATGAGTGAAATAAATAAGGAAGAGGATAGTTGTTTTCAGTAAATAATAATGAGGAGATAATAACTTCAATAAATAATAATGAGAAAGAAAATAACTAAGTATGAATAAGTTTTATATTTACATATCTCATATATATATATATATTGCATATAAGTAGCCAGAGGAGTATAGAGTGATAAAATAAACTCTTATGATGATTAAAATATATGAAACCAGATTAGTATTATATAGGTATAAATACATTTTATAATCAAGAGAAAACAAATGGCTTGAAACATTAGCAAGGAATTAATTGATAAAAAGATATATATATATATATATATATATATATATATATGTGTGTGTGTGTGTGTGTGTGTGAACATTTCAGATTTGTCTTAAGAAAATAAATAATGTAGATAAGTCACATGAAAATAGTGTGTAGGTGAAACATGCAAATGGCATGTACACAGAAAAAGAAGAAAAGCAACTGAAATACCCGAAATGGAATCAAAAAGAAAATGGCATATTTAGCCATAAAAACATTTACAAAATTCTCTTATTTGTGTTGGGATAAAATGGGTTTTTCACTCCACTAAAACCCTAGTTAAATGTTTTAGAAATCAAAGGAAAGGCAGCAGTTATTTTTGAAAACAGAAAGATATTTTTAGAAAATAAAACGAAGAGCAAACTCACACTGTTTTCAAGTTAGAGCATTCTCTGGGAAAGAAGAAGGAAGGTGAGTGATTAATCATCTTATGAGATTTAAGGCATTAAGACCCAAGTTAAGGGCAGCCATATTATTTATATAAAACCATATCATGTTTTTGTTTAATTTTATTCTCTGAATAAATAAATGTTGATCATGGTTAGTGTTTTGGCTGAGTCTTTGATTGATGTTTTGATCTGTTTTGATTGTTTTGGTTAATGCTTTTAAAAGACAAACACCCTGATCACAGAAATGGCTTCTGTAACTTATAATCCAGTTTTTATATGGGAATGAGATAAACATTTTTACTGAGAAATAGGGTACTAATGAAGAATGAAGTAGGCAGTGTGAATAAGGAGATTCATGCTTATGTCTAGTTCATTTTAAAAATGATATAAACAATGAAATATTATATATATATGTGCTGATTTGTTCAATCACAAGTCAATATGTTTTTATGGGTTTTTCTCAAAAACCTTACCCTATGTTCACAGTAAAATAAATGCAATGTTTTATATGACTTCACCAGATTTATGTAAGAAATGGGAATATTTCTGGAAATAAATTTATGCAAGTCTTAGAAAATATGATTGAATAAAAATAACCTTAAAATGGGATGTGGTGTTTTACATGAATACTTTGTATGTCTGGCTGAAATCCCTGAGTGAGTTTAGTACTCTCTGATTTATGAAAGGAAGAAAAAAAAATTGGAAGCATTTCAAGAATTAATAAAATTCTCCTGAAAGAAAAATGAGAATGGTCTCTAGATTATAAAGCTAATCTAGGAGTAGTGCCTTGATCTATTCATCATTAGATGGATGATGGGTATGTGCATGACTTGTTTAAGTCCTGTAGGCCTCTGTGTAAAGGGTTAACAGAATTGAGCCCCTTTGCAATGCACACATGGTGTTCAATGGCAAGAGTTAAGACCAAATAAATGATAAATGGGGATTGAGAAATTGAGCTATGGAATTAAGGGAGTCAATCCATAGGAGTATATGTACATATAACTGAATTGTGTTGATGAATGAATACTTGTGTGTATGTATGTTAGTATGAGCTTATATGTGTATATATATATATGTACCCAGATTTTTGTATGAATCTAAATAAGTATCAAACATATGAGTCTCTGCACAGAGTTTAGTAATTATAAGTTATTTATAAACTATGATTTCACTCATACCAGAATATATTTTCTGACCCTATTTTTTGCCTTTGCAATCTTTGGGGTGTCTCATTTTCATTGAGGCAGTGCAAAGTGTTGCTACAGGGAAAGATGCTTGAGTAGATTACTTGTATGGATGTTTGAAGAACTTGCTGGTTTTAAAATGCTTTAGAGTAGAAGTTTGATTGTAATAAATAATCTAGGCAAACTCTCTTATGTTTTGTGTATTTCCAGGATTGATACTTGGTTTGTTTTCTTGAAAAGAACATGTAAAAGGAAAAAAAACTTAAGTATCATATGTGCTTGTGAGTTTTTGATTCAAGTAGCAGACTCTGGAAATAATCCAGAGGATCATAAAAGGGAGAACATGCCATTTAATTTGATATGTGGATGTGTTCCCCTTGGCATGTTTGCTATATTTCAGTTATAAAGTTTAAGTTGTTTTTGAATAAATATTTGCCAAAGTATTGAGAGGATGAGTTGAACATGGTCTTGGCTAACCAGTAAGGCTTGTACATGTCTTGTAATTGATACAAGTACATGCAAAAGCTTGTAGCCATAGTCTTCAGATTCCTGAAGCAAACAAGACCATAGAGCAAGCTAATTCGAAATGAAACTGAATCCTATGGTATGTCTGGAACAAGAGTAGGATTATATTACCATAAAACCTGAAAATCATAAGTATATAAGGATTTAGGAATTGGAATTGATAAAATCTGGAACTGACTTAAACAGGAAACTGAAGTAGCAAGTCAGAAAATAGGGATAAACAATATAGACTTAAACAAGAAATGTAGAGTAATTTTGTTAAGTGTATAAAAATCCAGAACAGCACGCTCTATATGCTTTTAGCCAGAAAAATGCACAGACCTTTCTAAAATCATATTCAACACTATTTCCAATCTAAATATCAAAAATCTGTATGACCTTCAGATTAGTTTACAACTGTATTACTCACATGATCATTACATGCTTCATGAACCTGGATATGTGCATTTTGCTGACCTGAATTGCTTGTGCATGTTTGTGCATGTTTATGTTTGAACAAACCAGTGATCCATAGATCAAACCAAGTTTCAAAATGTTTTATCACTCTAAAACAACATGTATGGATTTCCGAATTCCAAAGATCTATTACATGGGTTATAAATCCACAAATTAATCAATCTGGTTTAATAGAATAAACTGGAAAATGAAGAAGAGAATAATAGGTGCTAATACTTGAAAAATGTATTAGTCAATCTTGAGTCATTCCAAGATGAAAATATCTGAAAATGTATTAATTAATCCTGAGTCAATTAAGGTAGTAACACTTGAATCCTGTATTAGTCAGTCTTGAGTCAAATAAAAGATTAAATTGTAGAAATAGCTATGTGACACAAAACCTTTCAATTATGGAAAATGTTGTGTGATTAAATTTCTTTGCTACTTTAACACTCTGATAGGCAAAGAAACATTTATATATCTTCACATATATAAATGATATGACTTGATTAAAATACTGATATTTTTATATTAGTAAATTCTGGATCTTGGGAAATAAATTAAAAGAAATGAAAGAGGCAAGAAAAGAAGTGATCCCTTGCTTAAAAAAAACTCAACTAAAAATCAGTGAAATATAGTAGAAGAAAAGTAGGTCACTTCAATTTATCACTTACAGATCTTTTCATTAAAATCGTGTTTTATATTATTTTAAGCGGTACCATTCAGTAACAACAATTTACACACATTCTCTTCGTCAACACTATATCACATTAGGATTTATGGAATTTGGTTTTGGTCAAAATTCCAATATCATCCTTATTCAAATCAGTTAGTCAATAAACAAAGTCCTTAGTTCAATAATAACATTTATCATCAAACCTAATACTTTGGCCAGAGATTTTGACTTTGAGTTGACAACAGTTGATTATGACACAAACCTCATACAAATGAGGAGGAGACAAATTCTTTGTTGAACAATGCTTCACTTTCGATGCTTCAACTAAGACCCAACTATAGTCGCTCGATGGATCGTCATGCCATGATTTGACTATAATCAAAGTGGAGTATTAATATAGAAATTTTATAGTGTTCTCGAGTTGAAGGAATTATGTATCGTTATCATCCTAAGATTTCCTTTTTGACCTTGTTGTTATTAATGAATAGGAAACTCTTGGATGAGTCATATAACGACCCGGTATTTTGGACCATTCGCATCCGCACATGTCAGACTTGAATAATTCAAAATACCGCGTTGTTAATTTAAATTTGCAAAACTGAACATATACAATAAATAAATAATCACATATCACAGACACAGATTAATAAATGCAGCGAAAATAAAAGAGATAGTAGTTCATGAAGCTACTATGTAAATGTATAAGTTACATCAGAGTTAAACCAGATACAATGGAAGAGTAATACGATACATCAGATACAAATCAGAATACATCACTGGAATCATTGAATACTGAAAGCAGAATAGATGGCTGGATCTTCAAGCAAAGCTCCATCTCCAAAAGTGAGTCTCGAATACTGGTACACTCAGTCTGACCCGAGCGTAAAGCAAAACACAAGACACTCGAGTCAGGATTAGCATTCTTATATCAATAAATCCAACTCAAGTGAAATAACAACTGAAATACAAGTAACTCAAAGGATGTTTGGAATAACCATCCTTTAAGGATCCGTTAAACTATCTACTAGGTAGTAATGTACGCTAAGTAGATAATGTCTATCAGTAATATAAGGTATCAAAATAGTGTTAAGGCGTTACCATTATCCCCCTTAACACATTTTTATAAGTGTTATAGTCTATACAGCACTGTAAACTCCACCGTAAACTAGTGGGATATCAGGGAGTACTCCATAGGTATAACACAAAAAAAATCGTAGTGGTCGCGTATATAGGGATACAAGTATGACAAGGCACATGAGGCAATACCCAAGGTAGTGAAACTACCGTTTGCCTGATCCGGACTGGTGAGAACGCATCGCCGCAGCGACCGCAACACCGCGAAACAACACTCCCAAAATCAAGGGTGCACCAATCGACAACAAGTAATGAGTAGTTTTCGAAGAAGTGTGTTCGCTCGAGGTAGCTAGCCCCCATTTGGCCCGGCATGGCTCCTGTTTTAGTCATTTCCAATTTGACACAAGTGTCAAGGCTATCCATTATCGTTCTCTTTCTTCAGTCATCACGTACATCATTCCAACCACTTCATTCTGGATCACACTCCGCGTATAGTTATTAAAGTGGTTTTCGGTTTAGACAGTGAGTATGTCCCTAACCGATTCCGGTCTCTTTAATAACTTCCGTGATTATTACACCGATTGGTCGCTTAATATATTTCAAAACCAAATCAATTTCAATTTCAATTAGAATTTATAAATCAACATTTCATTTCTCTTTCTAAATCAATTTCCACAATTTACGTTTCAAAACTTCCAAATTATCATTTCAAAATCTTATAATACAATTTCAAATTTTATTTAAACAATTCAAATATTGATTCAAGTTCATATACAGTTTCATTCCGAAATCATTTAAATTAATTTAATTTAACATTTAAATCAATTTAAATTCATTGACCGATTGCATTAAATATTCATTAAGTAAATTTGTCATTCAAACAATTTCTATTAAATTTCCAATTCATTAAATCAATTACTTAAGTTCAACTTTATTATATCAAAACTTCAAATTTAATTAAATTAGCTTCGACAAATCAACCCTTTAAATTACAAGTCTTACATTAATTTCAAAAAATCACATTTGCATTTCTTGATAAAGAAATTCATTTCACATATTCATTTACTTAGTTAAAATTTCAAAGCTCAATTAAATAAGAACTAAATTTCACTAATTAAAAGTTCAATTTTAATTATCAAAGCATTCAATTTAATTATTAAATAATTCAATCTCATTAAATTATTAAATAATTTCAAAACTTAATTCAACCATTTCTTAAATTAAACAACATTCTTTCATCAATTTCTTTATTAATATTTCATTTCAGATTATTAAATATTCACATTTAAATTTCATTAAAATTCAATTTCCAACTTCGTTTCAAAACCATATTATTTATTCAAATAAAATCTTCATTTTATTTTTAAATCAAATTATTGACCAATCAGGTTTTTATTTAATTCTCTATCCTAGGTCAAAGTTCAATTTGGGTATTTATCATTTCAATCCGATTCCAATTCAATTCAAAATCAAAGCATAGCAAAGGGAACTTGCAGTGTGATAACTGGGATGGTGTCAAAGTAAATAAACAAGCAATAACAACAATCAATAACAATCCAATAATCAATTCAAATAATCCCGAAATAACCGTATTAATTCACATTGTTGTTTGTGCGAATTAATATAATTATTTCTAGAATCTACACTATCATTTCATGTAGATTAAAGATTATTATACTAATTATTCTATGCAATTCTACACTTGACATCAATTATTAAATTTCATACTTCATCAATTAATACAACATAAATTCAAATGGTTCAAGGGTAATTAACTATTTTTCTACGCGTCAAATAATTAAACATTTAAGGGGTCATATTGTACAAATGTAACTAATCAAATTGAACACATATGTCAATCAAATTTTTAACTATCCTCCGTCAAATTCAATTTCATACTATTTATCACTTTATACATTACAATTTTAACGTCCAATTGTAAACATCAAACAATCAATCATTTAACAACCAAACTGGATTATCATTGCATATATAACAGATAATGGTGTCAGATGTCACAGGTGAACTGATACAGGTAATAACAGTGTAAATATCTAACAGCAGCATATTTCAATTGTCGTTTCAATTGAAATCAAATTTAATAAATAAAAGAACGTTAATCGTGAGTGATTGCTCACCTTTCGAGGTTAGAGAGATTAGATGATGGGGATGAGCTACGAATCTGAGCACGAATTTCGAAGCAAAGCACGATGGAGACAGGTACGATGGACCAAGCTGATAAATTGGGAATTAATAACCAAAATCAGTACGATAACACACAAACAACAACAACAAAATTTAATAATAATAATAATAGTAATAAAATAAAATAAATGAGACGTACATTATTTTGTTATTAATATTTCCAAATCAAAGCTAACTCAAACGCATATTATTTTATAATATGTAGTAGGGCCGAACTTCAAAATATAATGTATTGTTATAAATACTTTATACCCTGCACACGCAACATACGAAAACATACTTTTCAAAGCTCATCAAAATATAGGCAGCTAATATTTATAAGCTATAAAAGTATATATATTTAATAAAAGACAGCACACCTGAACATACTTTTTAAGCATATATGCAGTAGATTATAAATATAGTAGACTTTTATAAAATAATATATACAGCATAAAGTAAGCAAACTCGTACAAACTACATACATATACAAACTGACATCACATACATGCCATAAATACTAATATATATACCGTATTATGAAAATTCATACCAACATGTTATAATATACATAACACTATTATAACAAGATCCCAACAGAACAAAAATCTATATACTAATATATATATAGAACAGGTATAAACTTATATACACTTGAAAACTTTACTCATAAATTACATTATATACTTTATAACCGCTGTCATACACACAGTTAATATTATATGCGACAAATTGATGTAAGTAATATTGTTTGTAAAATTTATACGACTAACAAAATATAAATTAAAGTTATATATATACATATACCTTCAGCATGTATAAAGGGAACGACTTAAGAGGCAGAGACCCAAGGGGACTGGAAAACGATGAGCTCGGCTGGCTGTAGTTGCGGCAGGGACGTCGGAGGCACACGAGGAGAGGGAGAGGCCTTGGTTTCAGTTCGTGAGTGGGTTTGGTGGTGGGGAAAGAAGATGGCTGATGGGAGGATGATGGCTGAAGGTGCTTGCGTAATGGAGAGCGCAGGGGAAGATGGAATGTAGGCGGCGGGTTGGAGGCGATGGGTGCTTGGCTGTCACAAGGACGGAAGCTGGGCAGATGGTGGGGAGGGCGTGTGGATCGGGAGATGATGCGAGGCGGGAGGCGATGCTATCTGGTGGCCGAAGCTAACTTGGAGAGGGATGCATTGGCATGTGGAGATTGAAGGAGAGGAGGCATGGCTACGTGTAGGCTAGAATGGTAAATGACAGGGTAAAGAAATGAAAGAGCAGCAAAGAAAAGGAAGTGGAAGGGGTATAAACTACACCAACCAACGTATACCTTGAACAGTGAAATAATAAAAGCACCTTTGGAAATAGAAAAAGGCAAATGGCTGTTCAGTCATGCACGTTGGAAATTTAATGGTCAAGAGAATTTTAAAGCTAATTTTTTTAGAACCGATACGGTTGCGTTTTACTGAATTCGCGGTGTACCAGACCCCGAAACAGACAATCGAATATACCGTAAAGATCAGCATGACGAGACGCTCAAAACGATATACAGATACCAGTGATATGATTTAATTATAAAAATTTGAATTTTCTACTGGTGGAAAATGCAAGAAAAACGTAGAAAAATAAGATCGACGGAGCCAAAGAAGTCCGAATTTGGAAAAACGAAAAATGACGTTTGCTCATAAGATGGTTTAGAATTTTTCTATGTAAAATTATTTAGGTTCCGAAAACATTTTATTTTCATCACTTTTTAACTGATTAAATTGAAGTAAATTTACGCGCGAAATAAACTTTCATATTTTCGGACGAAAATTTTCCAGTTGCTATGTTTAACTAGACGCATTCCAAATATCAAATTTATATTTCAAAATTTTATCGTTTAAAATTTCACAAAATTTCAACTAATTACGATATTAAAACAGTTAAAATTTACAGGTCATTACACTCTCCCCCACTCAAAACTTTTCGTCCCCGAAAAGGAAGGAGGTAGGAGAATAGAAACAATCAGAAAGAAAATAGATTAAAAGACAAGATAAAACAATTAATTTAAACCATATAATCTCAAATTAAACTAATTAATATTTAACAATTTGGTTTAATCCACTTGGTTTCACTTAAGTTCAATCAATCTATCTATTTCTAAATTCATTATCTTACTATCTAGTCATCCTCAATTAACAATTTCTAAATCATCAATTTGTATAATCAATTATTGTACTCATATTTTATTCAACAGATTTAATTCTTTTATTCCAAATTATTATTAAATTTGTTCCACGTAATATATTTTATCACATATATTTAAACCATATAAATTAATTTAAACCATATAAATTTCAATTTAAATTAATTTATATTCATTAATTGATTTTAAATTCAAGGTATTTCCATAAGTTGATCTAATTTCAATTTATTAATTCCTTCAAAACAAAATTTATTATTCAATTAACTTATTATTCTATTTATCTGTATTAACATTTTATAATTAAAATTTAAGTGTATAACATTTATTATAACTACTCAAATTTTATTTATATTATATATTATCCAATTACATATTCAACTTCTGAATGATTTAGGTAAGTTGTATTAGAATGCAGTCGAACAATATACAAATAAAATTTTCCCAATTCAATTATTCAAGTTTAAATATTTATTCCAAATTTTGGTTTTATTTATAATTAAAATAATCTTTTAACAAAATTTAAGAATTAGATTTCCGATTAACTTTAAACAATTTAGAGATATATATAACATATTTATATCAAATCAAATTAAATTTTAAAATAAGATACCTATATATATATATATAAATCAAATTATACTGAAGAAATTTAAATCAAAATATTTTTTCAAAACAAAACCGTAGCAAAGCTACAGAATGGTATCTCCACTTCGAAACTCGAAAATGAATGTCGATGATGCAGCCGCCATCACCGAAATTATTTTCCAGCGACAAAGAGAAGAGCACTGGTTTCAATATTTTAAAATTCTTTGAAAATGATTTATGTTCGAAAATATTTTAAATACTATACACTTTAAAACTTTCAAATCAAAGTTGAAATCACCAGAAATTAAATTCTCAAATTCTTTATTTAAATTCCTTTCAAATCCCAAATCAAATTATAACCAAGTTTCGTAAATTCATTTATTTATATTATGCAATAATCAATGGTTTACAAAACAATAAATGAAAATCAAATATTGTTATTTCTGACAACAAATTCATTAACAATTTAATTTCAGAAAACTTATATTTATATATAATATAATCATACAAAACTTTTATTTTATTTACCAAATTTGAAAACGATATTGTGTCAGTTTGTTCTGCTCAAGTGTTTTTGAAAATCCTATCGATAGCGTTGATCAGACGAATCGATCGAGAACCCAAATCAACATGAACAACTTAAACAACACAATGTATATTAAAACATTTTAAAATATTAATTTACAAATACACTTCCTCGCTCAACGATACAGTAACGGATTTCAAAGCAAGGATAGGGATTCTGTAACGATACGGATTTTCGCGTTCGAAAATCGACATCCATACTTTACATCGTACTCGAATGTCGTAGATTCGAGCGTTCAAATCCGAGTCGCCGGAGCTTATAACACAGTTAAGTAAATATCACAGCGGAATAAAAAGAATATAGATATACAACATCTGATACAATATCCAGATACAATGATGATACAATGAATATCTATATACATCAGAGATATGATACAATAAATTGCAGCGGAAAGAAAAATAGATAACATCAGCAGCGGATAATCTTCATCTCCAAAGCACGATCCAGAAATAGCTCGAACTCCCAATAACGAGGCACAAAGATAAGCAAGTGCAGTCCAATCCAAAGACTGAACTAGCTCCAGATAACCTACTAAACCTGAATATCTGAAAAACCAAACTCTAGACTGCTCGTGTAGAAAATTTTGAGCATCCAGAGTTTAGGAAAGAAACAATAAACTCCGGATCAGTCATGGGACTGGTGTGAGCAACAAAAACAGTTTATCTTTAAAAACAAATAGCAGAGAATTTTAAAGTCAATTCGCAATGCTTTTGGAAAATGAAACTACCATAAGACCTCCCACCACACACACAATGCAAACGCAGACTTGGAGGAGATTTCTTCTTATGATAGTCAAAGATGCTTACTACGCAAAATCAAATCATTTGATATTATTACTAGTGCATAGTGCAGAAAACAATTTCGAAAGTAGAATATAAATCTTAGCCAGCATAGACATTTCGCACTTATGCCTACTATAGCTACCATGTTCAATAGCAGGTTACCACCACATTCCATGGCAGGTAATACAACTAAAACCGTACAGGGCTCGTATTGTTTTGTTTGGATTTCCAACAAATGGTCAGGCTAAGGAACTTCCTATTCCACGAAAGAAACGCCTCTGGCGGGACGTTCCGAGAACCAACTGTTCTCTGCCAAACAAGGCCGGCAACCCCTTTTCCCAAGGGATAAAAGAAACCTCAGATATGCCACCCCCGGTCCTTTGGGACCTTTAACCGAGGCGCCTCGAATCCAACATCACACGTCATAAATAAAGTGTGTCCACATGAGTAAGTATCTGGGCTCCATACCATGATACTACCCTTTTCCAGAAGGAATGGTCATACCCTAGGGGAGCTACCCCTGAAAACCTTGCCGCACAATTCCTGTTTCGACCATTACCGGGTTGTGAGGCTCGACGAAGTCTCGTCCACAAAGCTACGCTTTTTCAAAAAAAGCCACGCTTTGGGTCAACAGATGATCAACCTATGATCACAAAGATAAATGATCAAACAAATGATCATATCACAAATGATCAAACACTGATCATCACACAGCAACACTCAGCATGCCACATTACCAAATTGGGATATATCGCTGATAACTTCAACTACATAACCTCTGAGCTCGTACGTCTCAGAGAAGGGTGTTAAGCTAAGAGAATAAATTCTCCGCCACCAAACAGATATGTATTTGAAAGAAATCGGCTTTATATCTCAAAGTGTAATGTCAGACATGTATCCATACAAGTCTGTTCCGGGTTCGAACAGAACCGAAGGCACTTCTCACGAAGCCCTTGCAATTTCCGGATAACTTTCAATCACGTCCGGACTTCCCGTCACAAAAAGAGTGATATAAATCTCTATACCGGCGCGACTCAGTGCAGAGACATTCGACAGGTTGTCCTTTCATTTTCGAAAAATATCCAGTCTTCAACACCGGTCTTCAAATGCTATCCATATACGACGTATCACTATTCGGAATGGGTTATATGACACTAAGGTCCTCTCCCGGCTAAACCGAATAATGAGCGTAATATTCGAAAAACATATGGATATTGGGACTTCAATTAAGTCACAATTTAAACCCAAACTTTATTTTCAAATGGTTTAAAAAATTACCATTTTAATCTTTTTAAACAAAAAAGATTCAATTCACAAAGTTCACTTAATTTCACAAAGATTCATTCACAGATTTTCCAAAACAATTTTCCATTTCAATTTAACTCGTTAAATCTTTAAATCAAAGATTTAACTAATAGCTTTCAAAACAATTTCATTTCGATTGGGTTAAATAAATCATCATTTTAAATCTGTTAAAAATAAACAGATTTAATTCATAGCTTTCAAAACAATTCATTCATAACTTGAAAAATCATTTTTCCAATCCAATCTTGAAATTCCTTTAATTAAACTGGAATTTCACTTCTTAGCTGAAAGCTTTTATTCTTTTAAAACAACAGTTTTCAATTTGGAAATCTGATTCATTCATACGAGTTGAAATCCTTGGGTTAAATTTAAATTCCCAACTTATACTTTTAAATGGTTTAACTTTATATAAACACATTTATATCATCTTTAATCCCTAGTTCCAAATCATAGGATTCATTTTCAAACTTGAATTCAAATTTAAATCAAATTATTTAAATTTTCAAAACTCGATTAAGTTATTCAAAATAACTTTTATATTTGAAATTCTATTTCAAAAGCTTTTCACTTTAAACTCAAATTTCCAATTTCAAAATCAATTGAAATAAAAATTTCAATTTTAAAAACATCAAATTTAAATTATCTGTGACTTAACCGATTTCCACGTGAAATTCATATTTGTTTGTGTAAAAGGTGTAGTCCAGGGGTTTAACACAATAGTGCAACACAATGAATCATCACAGATCAAAATACAGGATATAGTTGATAAACGATATAAACTATATCGCTTATCGTTCATTCACAGATCACAGATATATATATAAATTTCAGATAAATAAACTGCAGTAAAGATTACACACAAATCAGAATATATCACAAATGATCACAAATCAGGGATATCAAACAATTCATATCATACAATATAATCCAAGCATCCATAAGTAGGATCAATTTATATTTGATTTTAATTAATTTATAGCAGATTAATTACTTATGAATAAACTACAAATCTTGGTTAATTACAAATCATTTTGATAATTGACCCTTACTCATTTATTAATTAACCTTTAAACCAATTATATAATTAATTGACCCCTTATTTCTTAATTTAGTAAATTGTTATTACAATTTAATTAATTTCTAATTGTTAATTATTCAATTATAATCATTAATTAGTTTAATTAATTAATTAATTATTTTTAAAACATTCTTCATATTTATTAACCTTTAATTAAATTTAACTTAGACTTTAAAATTTAAAATTAATCAATTAAAACATTCTTTAATTACCATATAAATCTTTAATTACTATATTCATTACAAATATAAATTAGTTAATCCTTCCTAATTGCTCCTTTTAAAAACAGTTAAATAATAATGATCACTTAAAATTATTTAAGTGGTATAACTTCAATTCTTTACTTTGCTGAAGGTCTCAAACTACACCGAGAGACCCCCCCTGATTTTCTCGAGTCAAACTCGAGTTCCTCCCACATATTTCCCGAGTCATTCTTCTCCCCTCGCGTACATTCTTCTTCTTCTTTTTTTCTTTGTTTATTTTTAAGTTGAAACCTGGAAAACATGACAACTACTCACGATTCTACTCGTACCCATACCTGAGTTTCCCACCAAGCTTCACGAGTTCTCCCCCGAGTATTCACTCGAGTCCCTGCCATGAAGTCCTCCTGATACTCATCCAACGCCGTGCACGTGCACGGATCATCGGCGACCCTTTGGTCATTGCCGCCACCACCAGCACATCGACGACAGCCCCCTCTAACTATTCTTCCACCCAGATTTCCAAATTGCTCACGAAATCGAATTCAAGCTCGATCGAACCATAACTGGAAACAAAAGAACAGGTTCCACTCGAAACCTGGAAACGCCACCTCCCTCCAAACTCTGACCATCAGCACGCTTCCGCCTCCGGCTACATCATCGTCTACCCTTCCACCTCCATCTCCCAAAAACTGGTAGCGTCCGATCCCCTTTAGAGCCCGCGCGAGATCGAACAACACACCCCCTCAAAACTAGGGTTTAAAATTTCAAACCAAAATCCTAACTGCCTCGATGCTCAGATCCATCTACCATTATTTTTCCCATAGACTATGATCATCACTCCATCAACCAGAGAAACATTTTCCACTCCAACATCCTAGATCAACAGTTCTCACCTAATACGTGATTTCCGGTCAAACCAGTAATGCTCCATCATTTTTAAACTAAAAATTTTAATTTATGTTTTAAAAATCAAGTTTCAGCATAAGTAATCAACTCATACTTCTGGATCAATGAATCTAGATATTTAAATTTTCACTTACAAAATGTTTGCCCTGTTATATTTTGTTTTCCAGAGCCACTACTTCAATTTAGTTTTAAATAAAATTTAACACTTCCTTTTATAATCTACAGTCAGGCCTTATTTTGATCCAAGTCCCAGAATTTAATGTATCAAGAGAAAATGGTTAAGAATTTAAAACTGAGTTTGAAATTTAAAAACAGGTTATCCTCCAGCTAAACCAACATTGATATTCTATATTCTCAGAATTACAAAGGTAAGCATACAGATAAACATACACATTTCAGATATTATTCAAGCAACATATAAAATTATACTAAAGCAAAATTTTCAACAAGAAGTTACTCACCTTAAATTTTGGACAGAGAAGCAAAGCCTGGAATGATTTATTTGAATCTGATGTTGCTTTTGTATGCTAATAAAATTACTTGCTTTGCTTAAGATTGAAGTTGAAGCCTTTCTTTTCTTTTCTTTTTTTCAGTTTTGATAATTTTATCAAATGGACGAACTGATGAGGAAGTTGATACATAGGAGATGTGTTGTAAAGGTGATGTTTGTTTATTAAAATAAGCATGGTTGATATGTATATATGAGTTAACAGGTGAGGTAATGGTTTGTACTAAGGACATGGTTGGGGTTGAAAGCATTAATGAGAAGTTGATATATAAATATATATATGTAGCATACTACTCTTTACCATATTAATTGACTTCGGCTGAGAGATGATATAGGTATGTTGCATTAAATGAAATGGTCCTTTTATCTTTGTTTATGCTTGCTTACATTTTTATTTTACAGGCATTATTCTACTTGCCTTTCATCTCTTTGTCTTGGCTGCAGCTTTGTTTTCTTGCTTGTTTCTTTTCTTTTGTTTACTTACTTGTTTGTTTCTTTTACTTGTTAATGTAAATAAGTTTCTATTTTAAATGTTGTTTTACATATTATATTCGAATGAAAGATGTTTATATTTTTGCTTCGTATTTATATTTACTTGTATTTGTTATTTTATTACTTTACAATATAATTGAATTTCTAATTTATTCTATTTCAAACATTTACTTCTATTTTAACTTAATATTATCATCATCATTTATTTACACTTTAAACTCAAGTCAAAATATATATCTATATATTTATTATTTTCAAATTCACTCATATTTGAGTCGGGGAAACTTGCTACAATTTTCTAATTAAATTTACAAATTTTTATCCAAAAATTTATTTAATTGTCAATTTAATTCAAAAATTCAATAAATTATTAATTTAAATTCTAGGGTCGTTACAAATTTCCCCCCTTAAAAGAATTTCGTCCTCGAAATTCGCAGGCACGAAAGCAATCGCAGAGATAGATAGATAGATTCGATCTCCTATAACTCCTCTAACACAAGATACGGATTCCGAATTCAAGTCGGAATATCTCATAATACATACCAATTGTCCCTCTTCGGACTTTGGTTTTCAAAAGAAGTTTCAATAGAATTTCAAATTTTCGGTTTCAAACGAAATCGTTTTAATTGATACAATTCAATTTAGCCTTCATATTCTATTAATCAATTTATCTCAATTTAAAATTTTCAATTTCAAATTCATTAAGGTTTAAATCAAAAAGCTGATGAGAATCGATGAAGATACGAAATAAGAATCTCCTACAATGGTTCGTAGAGCCATCATCACACCGAAACTTCTTCTTGTAGATGATACGAAGCAATCAAAAGAATTTGGAAACGAATCAAAGAAAATTGATAGAGAAAGATTGTTTCCACTGTTGTAGGGTATTGACCATTTATAGTCGTATTTCCCTGTCCCCTATCCCGTCTTCTTCTAGCACTCATATCTACTATCAGTGGATAGTAAGAGAATTTACTGAGACGTTCAGACGGATATCTGAGAATTACTCATTCTAGAGTTTACTTCACTCTATCTCTAATGAGCTACTTAACGTGTTATACTCCTGAGCTAAAGTTCAACCTTAGCTCTGATACCAAATGTAACGATACGGATTTTCGCGTTCGAAAATCGACATCCATACTTTACATCGTACTCGAATGTCGTAGATTCGAGCGTTCAAATCCGAGTCGCCGGAGCTTATAACACAGTTAAGTAAATATCACAGCGGAATAAAAAGAATATAGATATACAACATCTGATACAATATCCAGATACAATGATGATACAATGAATATCTATATACATCAGAGATATGATACAATAAATTGCAGCGGAAAGAAAAATAGATAACATCAGCAGCGGATAATCTTCATCTCCAAAGCACGATCCAGAAATAGCTCGAACTCCCAATAACGAGGCACAAAGATAAGCAAGTGCAGTCCAATCCAAAGACTGAACTAGCTCCAGATAACCTACTAAACCTGAATATCTGAAAAACCAAACTCTAGACTGCTCGTGTAGAAAATTTTGAGCATCCAGAGTTTAGGAAAGAAACAATAAACTCCGGATCAGTCATGGGACTGGTGTGAGCAACAAAAACAGTTTATCTTTAAAAACAAATAGCAGAGAATTTTAAAGTCAATTCGCAATGCTTTTGGAAAATGAAACTACCATAAGACCTCCCACCACACACACAATGCAAACGCAGACTTGGAGGAGATTTCTTCTTATGATAGTCAAAGATGCTTACTACGCAAAATCAAATCATTTGATATTATTACTAGTGCATAGTGCAGAAAACAATTTCGAAAGTAGAATATAAATCTTAGCCAGCATAGACATTTCGCACTTATGCCTACTATAGCTACCATGTTCAATAGCAGGTTACCACCACATTCCATGGCAGGTAATACAACTAAAATCGTACAGGGCTCGTATTGTTTTGTTTGGATTTCCAACAAATGGTCAGGCTAAGGAACTTCCTATTCCACGAAAGAAACGCCTCTGGCGGGATGTTCCGAGAACCAACTGTTCTCTGCCAAACAAGGCCGGCAACCCCTTTTCCCAAGGGATAAAAGAAACCTCAGATATGCCACCCCCGGTCCTTTGGGACCTTTAACCGAGGCGCCTCGAATCCAACATCACACGTCATAAATAAAGTGTGTCCACATGAGTAAGTATCTGGGCTCCATACCATGATACTACCCTTTTCCAGAAGGAATGGTCATACCCTAGGGGAGCTACCCCTGAAAACCTTGCCGCACAATTCCTGTTTCGACCATTACCGGGTTGTGAGGCTCGACGAAGTCTCGTCCACAAAGCTACGCTTTTTCAAAAAAAGCCACGCTTTGGGTCAACAGATGATCAACCTATGATCACAAAGATAAATGATCAAACAAATGATCATATCACAAATGATCAAACACTGATCATCACACAGCAACACTCAGCATGCCACATTACCAAATTGGGATATATCGCTGATAACTTCAACTACATAACCTCTGAGCTCGTACGTCTCAGAGAAGGGTGTTAAGCTAAGAGAATAAATTCTCCGCCACCAAACAGATATGTATTTGAAAGAAATCGGCTTTATATCTCAAAGTGTAATGTCAGACATGTATCCATACAAGTCTGTTCCGGGTTCGAACAGAACCGAAGGCACTTCTCACGAAGCCCTTGCAATTTCCGGATAACTTTCAATCACGTCCGGACTTCCCGTCACAAAAAGATTGATATAAATCTCTATACCGGCGCGACTCAGTGCAGAGACATTCGACAGGTTGTCCTTTCATTTTCGAAAAATATCCGGTCTTCAACACCGGTCTTCAAATGCTATCCATATACGACGTATCACTATTCGGAATGGGTTATATGACACTAAGGTCCTCTCCCGGCTAAACCGAATAATGAGCGTAATATTCGAAAAACATATGGATATTGGGACTTCAATTAAGTCACAATTTAAACCCAAACTTTATTTTCAAATGGTTTAACAAATTACCATTTTAATCTTTTTAAACAAAAAAGATTCAATTCACAAAGTTCACTTAATTTCACAAAGATTCATTCACAGATTTTTCAAAACAATTTTCCATTTCAATTTAACTAGTTAAATCTTTAAATCAAAGATTTAACTAATAGCTTTCAAAACAATTTCATTTCGATTGGGTTAAATAAATCATCATTTTAAATCTGTTAAAAATAAACAGATTTAATTCATAGCTTTCAAAACAATTCATTCATAACTTGAAAAATCATTTTTCCAATCCAATCTTGAAATTCCTTTAATTAAACTGGAATTTCACTTCTTAGCTGAAAGCTTTTATTCTTTTAAAACAACAGTTTTCAATTTGGAAATCTGATTCATTCATACGAGTTGAAATCCTTGGGTTAAATTTAAATTCCCAACTTATACTTTTAAATGGTTTAACTTTATATAAACACATTTATATCATCTTTAATCCCTAGTTCCAAATCATAGGATTCATTTTCAAACTTGAATTCAAATTTAAATCAAATTATTTAAATTTTCAAAACTCGATTAAGTTATTCAAAATAACTTTTATATTTGAAATTCTATTTCAAAAGCTTTTCACTTTAAACTCAAATTTCCAATTTCAAAATCAATTGAAATAAAAATTTCAATTTTAAAAACATCAAATTTAAATTATCTGTGACTTAACCGATTTCCACGTGAAATTCATATTTGTTTGTGTAAAAGGTGTAGTCCAGGGGTTAACACAATAGTGCAACACAATGAATCATCACAGATCAAAATACAGGATATAGTTGATAAACGATATAAACTATATCGCTTATCGTTCATTCACAGATCACAGATATATATATATATAAATTTCAGATAAATAAACTGCAGTAAAGATTACACACAAATCAGAATATATCACAAATGATCACAAATCAGGGATATCAAACAATTCATATCATACAATATAATCCAAGCATCCATAAGTAGGATCAATTTATATTTGATTTTAATTAATTTATAGCAGATTAATTACTTATGAATAAACTACAAATCTTGGTTAATTACAAATCATTTTGATAATTGACCCTTACTCATTTATTAATTAACCTTTAAACCAATTATATAATTAATTGACCCCTTATTTCTTAATTTAGTAAATTGTTATTACAATTTAATTAATTTCTAATTGTTAATTATTCAATTATAATCATTAATTAGTTTAATTAATTAATTAATTATTTTTAAAACATTCTTCATATTTATTAACCTTTAATTAAATTTAACTTAGACTTTAAAATTTAAAATTAATCAATTAAAACATTCTTTAATTACCATATAAATCTTTAATTACTATATTCATTACAAATATAAATTAGTTAATCCTTCCTAATTGCTCCTTTTAAAAACAGTTAAATAATAATGATCACTTAAAATTATTTAAGTGGTATAACTTCAATTCTTTACTTTGCTGAAGGTCTCAAACTACACCGAGAGACCCCCCCTGATTTTCTCGAGTCAAACTCGAGTTCCTCCCACATATTTCGCGAGTCATTCTTCTCCCCTCGCGTACATTCTTCTTCTTCTTTTTTTCTTTGTTTATTTTTAAGTTGAAACCTGGAAAACATGACAACTACTCACGATTCTACTCGTACCCATACCTGAGTTTCCCACCAAGCTTCACGAGTTCTCCCCCGAGTATTCACTCGAGTCCCTGCCATGAAGTCCTCCTGATACTCATCCAACGCGGTGCACGTGCACGGATCATCGGCGACCCTTTGGTCATTGCCGCCACCACCAGCACATCGACGACAGCCCCCTCTAACTATTCTTCCACCCAGATTTCCAAATTGCTCACGAAATCGAATTCGAGCTCGATCGAACCATAACTGGAAACAAAAGAACAGGTTCCACTCGAAACCTGGAAACGCCACCTCCCTCCAAACTCTGACCATCAGCACGCTTCCGCCTCCGACTACATCATCGTCTACCCTTCCACCTCCATCTCCCAAAAACTGGTAGCGTCCGATCCTCTTTAGAGCCCGCGCGAGATCGAACAACACACCCCCTCAAAACTAGGGTTTAAAATTTCAAACCAAAATCCTAACTGCCTCGATGCTCAGATCCATCTACCATTATTTTTCCCATAGACTACGATCATCACTCCATCAACCAGAGAAACATTTTCCACTCCAACATCCTAGATCAACAGTTCTCACCTAATACGTGATTTCCGGTCAAACTAGTAATGCTCCATCATTTTTAAACTAAAAATTTTAATTTATGTTTTAAAAATCAAGTTTCAGCATAAGTAATCAACTCATACTTCTGGATCAATGAATCTGGATATTTAAATTTTCACTTACAAAATGTTTGCCCTGTTATATTTTGTTTTCCAGAGCCACTACTTCAATTTAGTTTTAAATAAATTTTAACACTTCCTTTTATAATCTACAGTCAGGCCTTATTTTGATCCAAGTCCTAGAATTTAATGTATCAAGAGAAAATGGTTAAGAATTTAAAACTGAGTTTGAAATTTAAAAACAGGTTATCCTCCAGCTAAACAAACATTGATATTCTATATTCTCAGAATTACAAAGGTAAGCATACAGATAAACATACACATTTCAGATATTATTCAAGCAACATATAAAATTATACTAAAGCAAAATTTTCAACAAGAAGTTACTCACCTTAAATTTTGGACAGAGAAGCAAAGCCTGGAATGATTTATTTGAATCTGATGTTGCTTTTGTATGCTAATAAAATTACTTGCTTTGCTTAAGATTGAAGTTGAAGCCTTTCTTTTCTTTTCTTTTTTTCAGTTTTGATAATTTTATCAAATGGACGAACTGATGAGGAAGTTGATACATAGGAGATGTGTTGTAAAGGTGATGTTTGTTTATTAAAATAAGCATGGTTGATACGTATATATGAGTTAACAGGTGAGGTAATGGTTTGTACTAAGGACATGGTTGGGGTTGAAAGCATTAATGAGAAGTTGATATATAAATATATATATGTAGCATACTACTCTTTACCATATTAATTGACTTCGGCTGAGAGATGATATAGGTATGTTGCATTAAATGAAATGGTCCTTTTATCTTTGTTTATGCTTGCTTACATTTTTATTTTACAGGCATTATTCTACTTGCCTTTCATCTCTTTGTCTTGGCTGCAGCTTTGTTTTCTTGCTTGTTTCTTTTCTTTTGTTTACTTACTTGTTTGTTTCTTTTACTTGTTAATGTAAATAAGTTTCTATTTTAAATGTTGTTTTACATATTATATTCGAATGAAAGATGTTTATATTTTTGCTTCGTATTTATATTTACTTGTATTTGTTATTTTATTACTTTACAATATAATTGAATTTCTAATTTATTCTATTTCAAACATTTACTTCTATTTTAACTTAATATTATCATCATCATTTATTTACACTTTAAACTCAAGTCAAAATATATATCTATATATTTATTATTTTCAAATTCACTCATATTTGAGTCGGGGAAACTCGCTACAATTTTCTAATTAAATTTACAAATTTTTATCCAAAAATTTATTTAATTGTCAATTTAATTCAAAAATTCAATAAATTATTAATTTAAATTCTAGGGTCGTTACAGATTCAAATTTGATTAATTCAATCAAAGAAAATTTTGATTTGAGAATAAGTTGGAACGAAAGATAAGATGATTATTTAACCGAATAAGGAAATAGATAATCTTATATAAATCGCGGGCAACCATAACCGGGTCGACCGTGACTTCAAGAATAAGATCGATGTGGAATTCCGAGGTAAATCGACATTCGATCTCAAGAATATAGAATTCAGGTATAGCAGGAGATAGATAGCATCGTAAACCGAGGATACAGAAATCTCCGGTAAATCAATGCCTATTGTAAAGGAGTTTCACCACTTTACAAATCATTCGAAGATTGGCGAGACCACCGACTCATTATAAGGATCATTCGAAGTGGAGTTATGGGATACTCCAGAATTTAAAAGAAGACGAATAGTGAGGGACACGAATGAATTTCGAAACCGAGGGAACGTTCCAAAATTCAAAGTAATTGAGTCAAAAGGAAAAGATTGAAACTTGAATGAGAGTGATTCTGTAAATACATTTACCCTATATGTTTAGTTTTGCCTAGAGCTACCAAAGCTCTGATACCAACTATAACGACCCGGTATTTTGGACCATTCGCATCCGCACATGTCGGACTTGAATAATTCAAAATACCGCGTTGTTAATTTAAATTTGCAAAACTGAACATATACAGTAAATAAATAATCACAGATCACAGACACAGAGTAATAAATGCAGCGGAAATAAAAGAGATAGTAGTTCATGAAGCTACTATGTAAATGTATAAGTTACATCAGAGTTAAACCAGATACAACGGAAGAGTAATATGATACATCAGATACAAATCAGAATACATCACTGGAATCATTGAATACTGAAAGGAGAATAGATGGCTGGATCTTCAAGCAAAGCTCCATCTCCAAAAGTGAGTCTCGAATACTGGTACACTCAGTCTGACCCGAGCGTAAAGCAAAACACAAGACACTCGAGTCAGGATTAACATTCTTATATCAATAAATCCAACTCAAGTGAAATAACAACTGAAATACAAGTAACTCAAAGGATGTTTGGAATAACCATCCTTTAAGGATCCTTTAAACTATCTACTAGGTAGTAATGTACGCTAAGTAGATAATGTCTATCAGTAATATAAGGTATCAAAATAGTGTTAAGGCGTTACCATTATCCCCCTTAACACATTTTTATAAGTGTTATAGTCTATACAGCACTGTAAACTCCACCGTAAACTAGTGGGATATCAGGGAATACTCCATAGGTATAACACAAAACAAATCGTAGTGGTCGCGTATATAGGGATACAAGTATGACAAGGCACATGAGGCAATACCCAAGGTAGTGAAACTACCGTTTGCCTGATCCGGACTGGTGAGAACGCATCGCCGCAGCGACCGCAACACCGCGAAACAACACTCCCAAAATCAAGGGTGCACCAATCGACAACAAGTAATGAGTAGTTTTCGAAGAAGTGTGTTCGCTCGAGGTAGCTAGCCCTCATTTGGCCCGGCACGGCTCCTGTTTTAGTCATTTCCAATTTGACACAAGTGTCAAGGCTATCCATTATCGTTCTCTTTCTTCAGTCATCACGTACATCATTTCAACCACTTCATTCTGTATCACACTCCGCGTATAGTTATTAAAGTGGTTTTCGGTTTAGACAGTGAGTATGTCCCTAACCGATTCCGGTCTCTTTAATAACTTCCGTGATTATTACACTGATTGGTCGCTTAATATATTTCAAAACCAAATCAATTTCAATTTCAATTAGAATTTATAAATCAACATTTCATTTCTCTTTCTAAATCAATTTCCACAATTTACGTTTCAAAACTTCCAAATTATCATTTCAAAATCTTATAATACAATTTCAAATTTTATTTAAACAATTCAAATATTGATTCAAGTTCATATACAGTTTCATTCCGAAATCATTTAAATTAATTTAATTTAACATTTAAATCAATTTAAATTCATTGACCGATTGCATTAAATATTCATTAAGTAAATTTGTCATTCAAACAATTTCTATTAAATTTCCAATTCATTAAATCAATTACTTAAGTTCAACTTTATTATATCAAAACTTCAAATTTAATTAAATTAGCTTCGACAAATCAACCCTTTAAATTACAAGTCTTACATTAATTTCAAAAAATCACATTTGCATTTCTTGATAAAGAAATTCAATTTCACATATTCATTTACTTAGTTAAAATTTCAAAGCTCAATTAAATAAGAACTAAATTTCACTAATTAAAAGTTCAATTTTAATTATCAAAGGATTCAATTTAATTTAATTATTAAATAGTTCAATCTCATTAAATTATTAAATAATTTCAAAACTTAATTCAATCATTTCTTAAATTAAACAACATTCTTTCATCAATTTCTTTATTAATATTTCATTTCAGATTATTAAATATTCACATTTAAATTTCATTAAAATTCAATTTCCAACTTCGTTTCAAAACCATATTATTTATTCAAATAAAATCTTCATTTTATTTTTAAATCAAATTATTGACCAATCGGGTTTTTATTTAATTCTCTATCCTAGGTCAAAGTTCAATTTGGGCATTTATCATTTCAACCCGATTCCAATTCAATTCAAAACCAAAGCATAGCAAAGGGAACTTGCAGTGTGATAACTGGGATGGTGTCAAAGTAAATAAACAAGCAATAACAACAATCAATAACAATCCAATAATCAATTCAAATAATCCCGAAATAACCGTATTAATTCACATTGTTGTTTGTGCGAATTACTATAATTATTTCTAGAATCTACACTATCATTTCATGTAGATTAAAGATTATTATACTAATTATTCTATGCAATTCTAAACTTGACATCAATTATTAAATTTCATACTTCATCAATTAATACAACATAAATTCAAATGGTTCAAGGGTAATTAACTATTTTTCTACGCGTCAAATAATTAAACATTTAAGGGGTCATATTGTACAAATGTAACTAATCAAATTGAACACATATGTCAATCAAATTTTTAACTATCCTACGTCAAATTCAATTTCATACTATTTATCACTTTATACATTACAATTTTAACGTCCAATTGTAAACATCAAACAATCAATCATTTAACAACCAAACTGGATTATCATTGCATATATAACAGATAATGGTGTCCGATGTCACAGGTGAACTGATACAGGTAATAACAGTGTAAATATCTAACAGCAGCATATTTCAATTGTCGTTTCAATTGAAATCAAATTTAATAAATAAAAGAACGTTAATCGTGAGTGATTGCTCACCTTTCGAGGTTAGAGAGATTAGATGATGGGGATGAGCTACGAATCTGAGCACGAATTTTGAAGCAAAGCACGATGGAGACAGGTACGATGGACCAAGCTGATAAATTGGGAATTAATAACCAAAATCAGTACGATAACACACAAACAACAACAACTAAATTTAATAATAATAATAATAAAATAAAATAAATGAGACGTACATTATTTTGTTATTAATATTTCCAAATCAAAGCTAACTCAAACGCATATTATTTTATAATATGTAGTAGGGCCGAACTTCAAAATATAATGTATAGTTATAAATACATTATACCCTACACACGCAACATACGAAAACATACTTTTCAAAGCTCATCAAAATATAGGCAGCTAATATTTATAAGCTATAAAAGTATATATATTTAATAAAAGACAGCACACCCGAACATACTTTTTAAGCATATATGCAGTAGATTATAAATATAGTAGACTTTTATAAAATAATATATACAGCATAAAGTAAGCAAACTCGTACAAACTACATACATATACGAACTGACATCACATACATGCCATAAATACTAATATATATACCGTATTATAAAAATTCATACCAACATGTTATAATATACATAACACTATTATAACAAGATCCCAACAGAACAAAAATCTATATACTAATATATATATAGAACAGGTATAAACTTATATACACTTGAAAACTTTACTCATAAATTACATTATATACTTTATAACCGCTGTCATACACTCAGTTAATATTATATGCGAAAAATTGATGAAAGTAATATTGTTTGTAAAATTTATACGACTAACAAAATATAAATTAAAGTTATATATATACATATACCTTCAGCATGTATAAAGGGAACGACTTAAGAGGCAGAGACCCAAGGGGACTGGAAAACGATGAGCTCGGCTGGCTGTAGTTGCAGCAGGGACGTCGGAGGCACACGAGGAGAGGGAGAGGCCTTGGTTTCAGTTCGTGAGTGGGTTTGGTGGTGGGGAAAGAAGATGGCTGATGGGAGGATGATGGCTGAAGGTGCTTGCGTAATGGAGAGCACAGGGGAAAATGGAATGTAGGCGGCGGGTTGGAGGCGATGGGTGCTTGGCTGTCACAAGGACGGAGGCTGGGCAGATGGTGGGGAGGGCGTGTGGATCGGGAGATGATGCGAGGCGGGAGGCGATGCTATCTGGTGGCCGAAGCTAACTTGGAGAGGGATGCATTGGCATGTGGAGATTGAAGCAGAGGAGGCATGGCTACGTGTAGGCTAGAATGGTAAATGACAGGGTAAAGAAATGAAAGAGCAGCAAAGAAAAGGAAGTGGAAGGGGTATAAACTACACCAACCAACGTATACCTTGAATAGTGAAATAATAAAAGCACCTTTGGAAATAGAAAAAGGCAAATGGCTGTTCAGTCATGCACGTTGGAAATTTAATGGTCAAGAGAATTTTAAAGCTAATTTTTTTAGAACCGAGACGGTTGCATTTTACTGAATTCGCGGTGTACCAGACCCCGAAACAGACAATCGAATATACCGTAAAGATCAGCATGACGAGACGCTCAAAACGGTATACAGATACCAGTGATACGATTTAATTATAAAAATTCGAATTTTCTACTGGCGGAAAATGCAAGAAAAACGTAGAAAAATAAGATCGACGGAGCCAAAGAAGTCCGAATTTGGAAAAACGAAAAATGACGTTTGCTCAGAAGATGGTGTGATATCCCGGATTTTCGGACATCAAATAATTGGATAGTTATCTGATTTAAATTTTACAAATACTGATTTATAAATTTAACAAATTTAGATGTGATAATCTTCAGTATAAATTATTTAATATTTGACAAATTCTACTTTTAAAACAAATAATAAAGTGTTGTTATATATATATATATGTATATATATGAGTTGATTGTATATTTAATTAAAATTTGAATTTGAATTGGAAATTCAAAGAATAAATATCTTAAAATTAAATTGGATATAAAATATATACATATATATAAAAACATATTTATGCATAAAATTTACAAATGTAAAATAAGTAATATATACACAAAGACAAGTGTTAATTAGTAAGTAAGTATATTAACAAGTGTTGGAATTTTAAGATAGGAAAATGAACATGTGTCATTTTCTTCTTCTTTTTTTTTTTTTAATAATAACTAATAAAGGATAAAACTAAGAATTTAAAACATCTCTATACCCCTCTTCCATTTCTTTTATCAGCCATTCTCTAAAACAAAACTAAAACCGGTAACACACAATCCAGTAAAACAAAATCAAAGAAATTCAAACAATATCTCCACAAATTCAAGTAGGATTCAACTCAAATAAAGTAACAGATCAAATCAAGGATTCAAGATCAGATTCAATTCAACTTCAACAATTCAAAGCTTCAGATCAGTTGCAATACTAAAGTTTCCAGATCATTTCAAAAAAAAATCTCCAGTTTTAAAAACTCAAAACCTGCTCTCTGCTCATCACCTAACCAGTGAGTAAACTTTACTTTAAAATCAGTTCGAATCTATTTGCAAGTGATAAAATTATATGGATAGGATGTAATATGTTTGCCTAGATGATTATTTTCTGGAATATGATTGAAACTACCCGTATATATGGCTATATATATATCTTGTCTCTGTTATCTAAAAACCAGTGAGTAAACTAAAAGCTTTAAACAGTTTTAAGTCTAATGCATATGATAAATGTTGAAGTAAAATTTGTGATGTATGTTTGAATTTATGTTGCATGTTTGTTTTAAGGTGAATGCATGTGTATATGTATATAGAAAATTGTGTGCATTGCATGTACATGAGTATATCTTCTCTGTTCTGATATACAAGTAAGTAAAACCAACTTTGTTTAATTTTAAATCTGGATGCATGTATAAAATTTAGAAGTTTGATGTAAAATTGTTTGCATGATGATGTATTGTAAATATATAAATATAAACTGTGTGCATGTATTGAAGTACCAGTAATTCTTCTCTGTTTAAAAGAACAGAGTTTAAATTCTAGATCAAATCCCAATTTTCTTGATCTAGTCTCTGTTAGACTTAGGTAGTTAAATAATGTTTGTTAAAAACATAAGCTAAAGTTTTTTTTTTAGTTAAACAAACTTATAAATTGCTGAAATTTGAATTTTTACATTAAAACTCAGAATTGGATAAAATGTGATTTCAACAATTTAATGTCTCACATATATATGCTGAATCATCGTCAAATTTTAGGATTTTTAAAGTAAAAATCATGATTTTAATTGGGATAATTTGAGAGATATTAGTAGATGAACGGGATTTGGGTTTCATGCTTTCTCTGGTGATCGACGGCATTAGTAAGTTCGGGGTCTCGGCTGAAGCTTGCAAGATGATATGAGATGATGGCAAAAATTATCGGAGGGATGTTAGACGACTGTGGTGGCCAGTCGAGGTTAAGCTAGGGTTTAAGGATCGAGGTTGGAATATGGTCGGCGCGGTGACTATGGGTGATCGAGTTTCACCTAGGCTCGAGTGATTGTAGTGTGTTGGCTGGCGATGCTATGGAGGGAGTTTGGAAGACTCCGGTGATCGGCGTCGATGGTTCAGGGGAGATTTCTGGTGATGTGAGTTTCCAGATTTCAACTGGAAGCTCGATTTTGATTCTGGTGATCGACCGAGTTGCTGAGTAGTTCGATGGTTTGAAGATGTCGTAGTTGACTTGGCGATAGGGGTCGAAGGTGCCGGAGCGTTGCCGGTGATGTGTGCACGTGCACAGTGGAGATGCGTGTGTTAGTGTATATCTGGTGTCGTTGTAAGTTTGGGGAAGAAGAGGAGTGCTCGAGTTCGTGGTCGGGGAAAAACGTAATTTACTCGAAGTCGTGAATTGTGAAAGGAAACCCGAAGTTGAGCTCAGGCAAGTATGTGTTTGGCTCGGGTTAATGAGTTTACAGCTTGGGTCTGGGAAAGATTTAGTTAAAAATAGCTTTTAGTTCTTAAAAATAAAACAAGTTTTCAAAATTTTAAACTTAATCAAGTTTTAAACATTTTCCTAATTAATAATAAATGAGTTATACTAGTTTTTGGAAATAGTTAAAGTTTTTAAAGAAGTTATTTCAAATTAATTTATTTTTAAAGTGTTTTATATACATATATATCCTTTATTTCAAAAGTCTATTTAAACAAACTTTAATATTGTAATTGTGTAATTAATTAAGGAATGTTTCCAATTATGGATTAACTTAAATGTTTTTAGTAAATCTATGTGATAAATAATAATTGATTTTAAAAAGGTTTATTGGATAGATTTGAATTTAATAAATTAATTAATTAATGTGTTACTTTAAATTAAAACTCGATTACTTAATTAAAGGTTAATTAAGTATTAATTAAGGATTAATTAATCATGAGTTAAGTGGTTAATGGTGAGTAATTAAAGTATAATTACTTAATGAGATTAATTAAGTATAATTACTTAATGAAGGATTATTACTTAATGTAATTAAGGTATAAATTACTTGATATAATTAAAATTAAAGAATAATTATTTTTAAAGGATAATTACTTAATTAAAGATTGATTAAGGTTAATTAAGCAGGATTCAAAAGTAATTAATTTACTTCGTGTTAATTAAATTAATTAGAATGATCTAATTAATCTTGCTTATGGATGAGTAAATTTTATTGAAGGATTGGATTAATATCTAGTCTGATAATTTGTGATATACTGTGATATGATATGTTTGGTTTGAACTGCGATAATGTGGGTTATCTATCGATGATAAATTGCTGTGTGAATGTGACACCCTGTATTTAAATTAAATCGAATTCACTTAAACAACTTGGATTTAGGATGATATTGGATTCGAAGAGACCGGAGTCGGGTATCAGAAATATCCGAAACCACTTCGAATTGGTAATCTATAATTCTTTATAGATTGATTTGTAAATCAAATTGGCTGGAATGGAATAAATTAAGTAAACTAGACCATTGAAACTAAGTAACGGTACTTAGATATTGATTTGTGTAGTAAGTGTTAGCTATAACAAGATAAGAACTCGTAGTGAGGTACGAGTTACCCTGTGTTTCAAAGAGGTTTTACAACCTTAGTATTTCAATTTAAATGGGTTTACTCACGCTGGTTTCCAGCCTGACCCGGGTGTTACTTTGATGTAATGCTCGGGTCAGACCGAGTATTACAGATTTCCAGGTAAGGACGTTCTAGAGCTCAGGAGGCGAGCTGGATGGCAGGAACGTATGGAGTGTATTCCACTGTGTATTGAGAGTTGTATTGATAGTAGTATGGGGCAGGTTGATATAACTGTCCAATCTATTGTAATGATTGTAACTCTGATGAATTGTATGTAAAGTAACAATTACAGTTTCTTTTATAAAATTGCTATTATTTGTTATTATATTTAATCCGCTGCGAATGTGAGATGTTGTGTTTTCTGTTCTTCTTTCTTCTTTCTGTTCTTTCTTCTATCTCTTTTCTTTTTCTCCTAACTATCTGGAATTTTCGGGTTCGAAAATTCCGGGTCGTTACAGATGGTTTAGAATTTTTCTATGTAAAATTATTCAGGTTCCGAAAACATTTTATTTTCATCACTTTTTAACTGATTAAATTGAAGTAAATTTACGCGCGAAATAAACTTTCATATTTTCGGACGAAAATTTTCCAGTTGCTATGTTTAACTAGACGCATTCCAAATATCAAATTTATATTTCAAAATTTTATCGTTTAAAATTTCACAAAATTTCAACTAATTACGATATTAAAACAGTTAAAATTTACGGGTCGTTACAAGTCATTCCATAAATAACTACGAATACTTAACCCCTCGGTGCCCCTACAACCATAAGTAATACACTGCCCACCATACTGAGAGCATTACCCACTCTGGTCTCAACGGATGTACTGATATCCTTTCTCGAAACATCTTCATTGGGAATATTTTAAATAATATTTTATTTTATATTATGATGATTTTCGTTTGATTACAATTCCATGTAATTGTCGTCACATAAAATATCATTTAAGGATTTTCTATATTAATGCACTTAATTAATTGCTCAATTAATATATCACAATATAACAAGTCTATATAGAAAATTAAACACCTTTATGATGAACAAGATTTGTTATAGAGATATATGCAACAAATTAAATAATTATTCCTAGGGCATACCCCTAACTCTCTTACGGAGTATATAATGCTCTTTAAATATTGGGCAGTATATTACTCATGGCTTCTTGAGGCGCCAAGGGGTTATGTGCTCGTAATTATTAGATAACTATGCAATGACTCATGAAAAGTGTGATGACCCACCTTTTTGAGCGATTTAAGAGGATAATAAACCACACATGTCTAACTCAAAAAATTCAAAAGGGCAGATTATCAATGGGGTTTAATAAGAGAAAAGAAGGAAAGCAAAACACAGAATCTCGTAGTGGAATGACAAAATATAATAATCAAATAAACAGTTCATGAAGCCGTTTTACTATATACATTTGATTTCAATTTTTACTACATAATCAGAGAATAATCAACAAACATACCAAAATAATGCAGCGAAATAATAATATTAAATATGATCTACCAAACTCTATCTTCGTCTTCAAGGAATAGTGTCTTCAACATTGAAATACTCTGGCTGACCCGAGCATAATGAAAAGACAAAACACTCAAGTCAGAACCAAAAGTTCTTATGTAAGTTAAATCAATAACAAGTAAATATGAGTGTAGTAGCTTCAGAGATGTTTACGGGATTTTCCATCTCCTATCAAGTGTACAACCTAAGTGCAATAACCTAAGAGATGTTATAGGATTTTCCATCCCTTAAGGATCCGTCAAACTATCTATATATAGTAAGATAAGCTATATATGTAGTGTCTATCAGTAAAGTAAAGCATTAAAATAGCGTCAAGGCTTTACATTGATCCCCCTTAACACATTTTTAAGCAGGTAGTCTATGCAGGTCCTGTAACACAACCAGTAACGTCGGTAGCCAGTGAGTCCCTTATATGTACCATACTAAAACAAAATCATAGTGGGCGCATATAAGGATAAAAGTATGACAAGGCACGTGAGGCAATGCCCAAGGTATGATACTACCAATTCGAGTCGCCTGACTGGTGGTAACCCCTAACGGCCCACCGCGAACATCCATCCCATAATCAAATCAAGGTGCACCGATCAAGTCAAAAATCAATATAGTAATACAAAGAACAGATGTCGCTAGAGGTAGCTAGCCTCATTGGTCAGGACAAGTCGTCCTGTTTTAGTCATTTCCAATTGACACAAGTGTCGGGGTCTATCCATCATCGTTATCTTTCTTCAACTCCAGCAAATGTTCGCCAATCCAACCACTTCATTCTGGATCATCCACCGCGTACATAGTTGTTAAAGTGGTTCCGGTATTGACAGAGAGTATGCCAATATTCGGCCCTGGTCTTTTTAATAACCAAACGTCATTTTTCACACCGGTTGGTTCTTTTAAGTTTCAAGAACGAATCACACTTCATATCAAAATATCAGATTCACATTAACAACATAAATCATACCAAAATGTTCATATTTAAATCAACAATTTGAATCTAAATAGTTCCCCTTTAAAACAGTTTGAATATTGAAAATGGATTTTAATAATTAAAATAGTTTGAATATTGAAATAGTTTGGATAATTATAGTAGTTTTAATATTGAAAAATAGTTTAGATAATTAAAATAGTTTTAAAGATTGAAAGTAGTTGGAATAATTAAATAGTTTATATATTAAAATAGTTTATATTAAATTTGTTCCTTCTTTCACAACAATTTGACCTTAGGTCAAATTCCAAATCACAACTAATTCATTTTCTTGACTTCCAATTTAAATCAACTTCAATTCGGTTTCAGTTTAAATCAGCCTCAATTCAAAACAATTTCAAACTTTACTTCAAATTCAATTTAAACGGTTCTAATCAAATGACTAACAGTTTCAATTCAGATTCTCATTTAAAACAACTTAGTTGAAATCAATTTCAAATCCAAGATTCGAAATATCAATTTAAACCACTTTGATTTAAAAAAATTTAGAGTTAAATTCAAAATTTTCAACCCTTTAAAATAATTCAATTTCGATAAATTTACATCATATTTCAATTTCAACTTTAAGGTTCAGAATTAAATTCTGTAACAATTTCATTTAAACAGTTTCAATTTCAACATTTCAAATCTCAAATTAGAAAATAATTTGATTCGTATAAATCAAAATTTTATTTTCTTTAAAACAATATCATTAAAACAATTCAAATTTAAGATTTATAACCATTTAATTTAACCAAATCCGGTGTTCGTATATAATTTTCTACCCTATGGCCAAGTGATCATTTATTTCAATTTAATTACATGGATGGATATATATCATTTTTTCCACAATTAAATGACATAGGTATATATCATTTTAACATATATCTTAGTTCATTCAATTTATTACACATGACAATTTATATGATGTCATATAATAAATAGGGTAATAACTAGGGATATATCAAAATAAATAGCAACTATACATCCAATATATCAATCAATAGGCATCCAATTGCAATCAACATCCAAATCAATCAATATATCATAACAGTTACTAGTTATCTATTATTGGTATTTAACTAGCAATATTAATTTAAATGTCAATTTCAATTCAATATAAAATTCAAATTCAATTTAAATGTTAATTTAAATTACCAAACAGCAATCAATAAATTTTTATTACTTCGTGATTTTAATTCAACTAACATCAGAAAATTTAGTATTGCATGAGCAGGTTTAATCACTCACCTTTATACAAATCTGAAAATAATAGACTTCTAATCAATAGCTCCTCTCTAGTTTTCCTAAGTCTCCTTCTTGATTGCCAGCTTTATTCTTAAATTTTGCTGTTGGTTTGATTTACTTTAGTTTGCCTCCTTGTTATATATATATATATATATCTATATATATATATATTTACATATATATATTTAGAAGGTTTGAAAAAAGGAAGAAGATCTGAAAAAAAGAATTGAAAAAGAAAAGGATTAAAACAAGAAGAATTTAAAATGAAAGAGAAGATCAAGATTTGAAAAGGAAGAAGAAAGTTTGAAAAAGGAAAAGATTTGAAGAAGAAGAAAAAATGAGAGAGAAGAAGAAAATTTGAAGAGGAAAAAGAAAAAAAAGATTAGAATGGAGGCTAGGGTTTCATTTGCATCATATATTATTTATAAGGTTAGAGTTAGGTTTAGGGCCATTGAAATTTGAAAAGAGAGGCTGATGTTAATTATAAACAAATGAAATGAGGCTTCAAGAAATGAAGTTTGAAAATGAACGAAAATGTAATAAAGTAAATATGAACAAACTAGGTATTGACATAAAGTAAATATGAACAGCCTTTGTAAAAGTAGCAGGTATTAAAAAGAGGTGAAAGAAAGAATTAAAAATATGAAAAGTAGTTCACGTTTGCGAAATGAAAAAGCTTCAGACAATGTAAATGGAAAGGATAAATGGAACAAATGAGAAAACAATAAAATGAGTGTGGCAATTATTAATTAGAAAGGGAATGAACGGACCAACTCTACACTGTAAACAAACTTTTGGAATTCAAATTTCAAAAACATTTGTTCACTCAATTAATTTTGTTAACCCCAAACATACTAAAGTTGACATCCATTAAAGATTTAATTAACACACAATAAATGAAAATAAATTATGTACACAAATTTGTGTAATTAATTAAGAGAATGTACAACATTAAAAATATAACATCATAAATGAGGTAATATAAACAGGTGTATATATATATATATATATATATATATATATATATATATATGTACATCTTTATTGCCACTTATAGTTTACATTCATAAATAAACGGTATGAAAATAATCCACATAAGGAGGCAATGAATGTAAGAGTAAATTAGAAGAGTGAAGATGGAAAGGTAAATTACGTTGCAATTAAAATCTAATCAAGTCTAAGTGAAAAGGAAATAGTCAAGTATAAATCTATTTTACCTCCTTTACAATCTCCTATTAACATTAATTTAATACCGTATGAGATTTCAAATCTAAATAATCCATTTTGTAATGACCCAATTTTTCGACTTCCGAAAGTCGACATCAATACGCCCACTGTATCAAATGCCGAACCATCGAATGCCGGAAAACCGAATCATTAGGGTTAAAGAAGAAAGAGGTAGAAGAAGAAAGAGGAAGAAACAGAAACAATATCAGAATCTCACAATCGCAGAGGAACAATATATAATAGATAAATGAATAATCTTTAAACAAAAAAACTATATCAGTTCATACAATACATCATCAGAGTTTACAACAACAACACACAACACTGGCAGTTATAATAACCTTCCCATATGATTGAATACACAGTGGAATGTTCATAATATACGGAAGTACGTCTCGCCATCCAGCTCGCCTCCTGATCTCCACAACATACTTTTCTGACTTCGCTCTAGAACAACTGATAACCTGACTCTAGGCTGCCCGTGTGGAAAATTATGGGCACCCAGAGTTTAGAAAGGAATAAAAAGAGAGGCTTAAAACAGTTATTTACACAAAGGAATAAAATCCAGGTCAGTTATGGGACTGGTGTGAGATCTTAAAACAGTTATTTACACAAAGGAATAAAAAGAAATCTGGTATGCTTTTGGAAAATGAAACTACCATAAGTAAATGGCAGGTTATACAACTAAACCGTACAGGGCGCGTATTGTTTCTTTGGATTTCCAACAAATGGTCAGGCTAAGGAACTTCCTACACCACATGGGTACGCCTCTGAAGGGACGCCCCGAGAACCTAACCGAATCTCTACCAACACAAGGCCGAGTTACCTCACGCTTCTGGTGCAATGAAGCTGTAACTAGATAACTCCACACACGAGTATGACATCCCCAGTCGTTACCGACCTTTATCTGAGGATCCTCAACACCAACAACCACAAAGTAATAAATTTGCAGCAACCACATAAGTTAAGTATCTGGGCTCCATACCATGATACCACCTTTTTCATGAAGGAAATGGACATACCCTGAGGGCGCTACCCCCAAACAACCTTGCCGCATCCTTCCTGTTTCGACCATTTCCGGGGTGTGAGGTTCGATGAAGTCTCATCCCACAAAGCTACGATTTTCACAAAAGCCATGCTTCGATCAACCAATGATCAGCACTCAGCATGCCACACTACCAAGTTGGGAGTATATCACTAATAACCATCAACTACATAACCTCTGAGCTCGTATGTCTCTTAGAATGGTGTTAAGCTAAGAGAATAAATTCTCCGCCACCAAACAGAAATGTATTTGATAGAAATCAGCTTTATATCTCAAAGTGTAATGTCAGACATACAACCATACAGGTCTGTTCCGGGTTCGAACAGAATCGAAGGCACTTCGTCCAATAAAGGAAGAAGCCCATGCAATCTGGGTATCCACAATCCCGATCGGACTTCCCATCACATATGGAGATCTCTATACCGGCGCAACTCAGTGCAGAGACAATCGACAGGTAATCCTTTCGTTCTCGAAAATACTCGGTCTTTACCACCGTCTTCAAATGCACTCCCATTTCATCGTATCATTATTCGGAATGGGTTTCTATGACATAAAGTCCTCTCCCGGCTTAACCGAATAATGAACGCTTGTTTTGAAAACAAATTCAAGTGTTGTTTCAAAGGCCAATATTGATAGTCGGTTATATAACTATCAAACAACATTCACAACAAATCCTCAAGCCTCAATAATTTCCCAAATTGTTTATACTGATAGTTGGTTATTTAACTATCAAACAATATTCACAACAATTATCAAATTTAAATAATTTTTCCCTAATTATTTATTTTCAAAATATCTTCGCAAGATATATTTTAACACTTCAACACTTTGAAAACCAATTTCAAATCACTTTTCTTTTGTGGAATAAATTTCCAAATGTTATTTATTTCCACTGAAGATTTTCCGAGTTTGAATACTTTAAAATAATTTAAAACACTTATCCAAAAGTATATATATATTTGGAAGCACTTGAGATAAAAATTATTTTTAAACACTTTATCTAAAATATTAGTTATGAAAATATTATACTAATATCTCATATAAACTTCAAGCCCAAACTAATTTTTAAAAATGAAATTATTAGATAGAGTATAATTATTTAAATATCCATTTTCTAAATCAAATTTCAATTTGATCTTTAAAATAATCACTTCTATAATTAACCAAATAAATCTTTACTTTAAAGATTTAAAAACAACTTAAGAAAATAATTTCTCCAAAGTAACCTTTTTAAAACCATCCTTAAAACTTTCAATTTATATTTATCAGCTACTTTGAAAACATACTCGGCTTTCCAGTGAAAATACACTTTCCATTTCAAAATGATCCATTTAAATCAATTAATAAATCCTTCATGACTTATTTCAATTTACATTCCAAATCCGTAATTTCTTTCCACACTTTTTAAAATAAACCAATATTTATTTTTAAAACAAATAACCCATTCCTTTATAAATTCCCATTGTGAATTTACATTTCCAAATATCCATTTTCAAATTGATTTCCAAATATTCACTTTCAAACACCAAATCAAATTCCAAATTTATTTCCAAATTTATTTCAAACACCAAATCAAATTCCAAATTTTCTACTTTAATTTCCAAAAATCCAATTTTATTTATTTCTGGTATCCTACGATACCAAAAATATATTCAGCTAAACTATAACCTTCAAATAAATTCCATTTATCAATATAATCATTCACAGATTATCACATCACAACATATATAAATAAATTCAACAATGTGAGGAATCCAGTTGGATCCCTCCAACCTGTTTCCCTGCATCCACAGATGTTAGCACAATAATTAAATACCAATTCCACTTCGAGGTGGAATATCGCGGTATATGGGATTATATAATATCATCCGCTATTACGCGGCGCATAGGGTCTCATCTGCTATATAATGCGGGAAATCAATCACTCTAATATATATATACACACACTATCATATATAATATCATCCAACAGATAAATTATCAAATTCATCCAAGCACATTCCATAATTTAAATCAATTCATTTAAATTAACTAGGCAAATCAAGTGAGTGAGAGGATCTCACATTTGCTTTTGTTTTGCAATCCATTTCCAATCCAGCTTGTTTTCACGATTTTTGACCAAACTGCCTCCAGTTTCCCCTTAACCCTAGCCAGAAAGATGATCGCGAGACCCCAAATCACTGCCAAGCTCGATCCTGTTCCACTGCCAAGTTCCAAATTTGAATGAAAACCCTTGCTTCGATCCCGTAGCGCGACGATCCCTCCTTCCAGATCCAACGTGCTGCTCGAACTCGAGCAGTCGCCTTTTGCCTACCCTATCCGCGATGCCGAGCCCAAAATCGAACGGCGATCCATTGCCTTGATGAAGATGCCGAACTCCCACACGAATTTCCATCTCACGTGCGCGAGCGCGCGTGCTCGAGAATGGCCTCTTTCAACAATTGAAATCGAACAAGAAGGCTTCGACCATTACTTTGATTGTTTTTTTTATTTTATACATTACGATTTGAATTTGGGTTTTCGAGAGGAACAAAGGGTTCGGCGATTTCTTGAATTCGATTCTGAATTTCCCAGGCTTTGGCCATTAATTTTTTTTTTAGTTTGAAAATTAAATGAAGCTCGGCTATTAGATTTTTTTGAACAAAGAAGGGTTTCGTTGTTTTCCTTTCGAACGAGATATTCATCATTTTCTAACGTGTGTCTCTAATTTGCCAAGTGTTGAAGAAAGAAGAACGTGTCAAATTTTTTTCCATTGAATTGTAAATATATATATATTCCATTTTAAATTCAAATTCAAATTTAAATCGTATCAATTTCACAACTCACAATCTCGATCTCCAATCGAGGCGTGCCGCTAGGCGTTTATAATGTTAAACCTCTATCCGAACGCAATGGAAAAGGTTTCGAGTCCAAATTCGATCGTATGGAAAAGATAGCCTTTTGGACCCAGCTATTAAATTAAATTTTCGATTTTATTTCAGCGCGTTTACTAATCGTACGGTCACACTACAACTCCAAATGCTACGGAAATTGAAATCCGATAATAATACACTATTACGGATCTAATGGAACTGGTTTCGTCGAATTCCGAGACTGTGCCCCGGAAGGCTATTTTTAAATATCGATTTAAATGATAAAATTTCAAACTAAACAAAACACTTTCAAATTCAATTTTAAAAGTTCTATTATCTCCAGTATTGTCAATATAGATTTTACAAGACTTCAAATTATTTTTAACAAGCTCAAAACTGAAGATACAATATTTTACCCAGTTTCAATAATTAAATTTAATAATTTAATTGCCAAATAAATCTTAATATTTGAAATTCAAGTTAAACTATCTTCAAATATTTAAAATCAATTAAATATTTCTATTTCAAATGTTCAAAAATTCAGGGTCGTCACACATTTTTTTAATGATATAATTGGATCTGAAACATGAGTTTATTTTTTTCTGTATAAACATATATGCAGTAAAATAAAAGTAAATTTTTAAACAAATTTGAGCACTTACAATTTGAACATAATATTTCTCATTGAAATACTCATTATATTTTTAACACAAAACGTAAGTTCCACATATGCTAACTAATTACCATTTACTTCTATTTCTTATTAATGGCAAGATTTAATTGCCAGTAATTATGATAATTAAATCTCAAAACATACCCTAATACTGGGAAGATAATTAATTCAATTGTTTCCTTTATAAATTTAAAACCATTTTGCACAAACAAGAGTTATAAATTCTTACTAAATAAGATCTATTATTTTTGTAATCAATATCTAAGCTACAATACATTTCAAATAAATAAACATGTGATTTTTCCTTTAACACAAAAACATTCATTTTATTTCTTATTAAAGTAAACATTTGTTATTTCAAATCTTATTGTTAATATGCACCCCAACATTGTTTTACATCAATAAATCATAAATTTTTAATTTCTATCAATTTTTAATTCAATGCCTTATTTAATTTAATATTTTTAATTATCAAAAATATGGATTGTTACAAAAAGTTTCATGTTGGTTGATAATAACTAGTCAAACATGAAATCGCAATGTGACGATGTAATACAGTTCCATCGACTTGAGAATACCGTGGAACTTCATTGTGAATACTCCATTTAATTATAGTTAAATCATGGCATGGTGACCATCGAGCGACTATAGTTGGGTTTGAGTTAAAGCTTGGAAGTGAAACACTATTCAATAGACAATTCGCTTTCCTGATTGTATGAGATTAATATCACAGTCAATTGTAGTCAACTCAAAGCCAAAATTTCTAGCTAAAGAATAATAGTTGTTAATAAATGTCATCATTGAACCAAGGACTTTTTTTATTGACTGATCGAGTTGAATGTGGACAATATTGAAGTTTTAACCAATACCAAATTCCATACATCCTAATGTAACGACCCGTAAATTTTATTTATTTAATTAATTGAATTTTTGTGAAATTTAAATCATAAAATTTTGGAAATAAAAATTTGATATTTGGAATACGTCTAGTTAAACATAACAAATAGTAAATTTTCATCAGATAATATGCAGGTTTATTTTCCTGTGTAATTTTATTTCAATCCAAATTAGTTAATATTGATGATAATAAAATGTTTTCCAAACCTGGATATTTTTATACAATAAATTCGTAAATCATCTTCTGAGTGAGACGTCATATTTCGTTTCTCCAAATTTTGACTGCTATTGCTCCATTTACCTTAATTCTGATGTTTTAGCAGCATTTTCGGTACCGATTATCGACTTTTGACCGGATGATCTTACCACCGACCTCTATATACCGTTTTGATCGTCTCGTTGTGCTGACCTCTATGTTATACTCAATTCTGTGTTTTAAAGTTCGATACGCAGCGGAATCCGCGAAAAAATGATTTCGTATCGGTATCGGTTTTATCATCTTTTGGTTTCTGTTGTCTTTTCAGTTACCCACGTGAATTGAAGAGCTTATTAATTTCAGCTGATGACTTTTGCTTTTCCCTAACTTTGATTTTTAATTTTGGTTTGTTCAAAAAAAAAATTTGTGACCTTTCATTTGACCATACGTTATACGTGTTATATTTATTAAAGCTTGTGCCTACACGTATTCTACTTCAATTATACATTTCTTTTTTTTCACCTTTTCTCTTCTTTCTCGAATGAATTGCAGCTCCATGTTTTCTTCCTCCTTGGACCGTTGCCTACATCATTTCGATCGCTATTCTCCGCTCGAGCCACCCTTCCTCCTCTCCTTGCCGACCACCGTCCCACTGTGCACCGATCACAGCCCACACCCCTGGCCAAAAGCAGCCCCATAGCAAATGGCCGCGCCACCGTTTTCCCTTCCAGAATGAAGTAGGATGGTGGCGATGATCCTATTTGAGGTATATACGTGGACCCGACTCCCGCGAGTTGGCATAAGGTGGCTAAAATAGGAGCGATTCCGAGCCAAGTGAGGTAGCTCCTCCGATCGGACACATTCCTTCGATACTATATTCTAACTTTGTGATTGATTTGGTGGCCACATTTGATATTTTGATTTGGGAGTGTGTTTCGAGGTGGGCGGTAGTGGCTGCTATGCGTTACCACCAGTCCGGATGCGTAATTGGTATATCTACCCTGGCATTGCCTAGTTGTGCCATGTCACCTACCCTAGCATGCTTTACTATGAGTTTTGATTTGTGTCGTACCTATGGAGTATTCTATGGTAGCCTCCCGATCTGGAGGTACGATGGTACTGTATAGACTATTGGCACTATAAATGTGTTAAGGTGGAAAATGTAAAGCCTTAACGCTATTTTTAAGTAGTTTACTTTACTTTAGACATTATTATAATAGCGTATATTACTACATAGTAGATAGTTTAACGGATCCTTAAAGGATGGTTTTCCCAAACATCCTTTGAGTTACTTGTATTTCGGTTGATATTTAACTTGAGTTGGATTTATTGATATAAGAATGTTAATCCTAACTCGAGTGTTTTGTGTTTTTCTTTACGCTCGGGTCAGACTGAGTGGCTCAGTGTTCGAGACTCACCTTTGGAGTTGGAGCTTCGCTTGGAGATCCAGCTATATCTATTCAGCTTGCAGTTATTCAGTTGATTCCAGTGATGTATTCTGATCTTGTATTTGACTATTGTATTGCGACATCTATGTATTCGAGACCTCTGTTGTATCTTATTTAACTCTGTTATATATATATATATAGTAGCTTCATGAACTACTATTCTATTGTTTCCGCTGCATTATTGTTATATTACTCTGTGTCTGTGATTCTGTGATTATTTATTTACTGTATATGCTGAGTTTTGCAAAATATAAATTAACAATATGATATTTTGAGCAATTCAAATTCGACATGTATGGATGCGAATGGTTGAAAATTTCAGGCTGTTACAGTTGGTATCAGAGCTTTGGTTTTTGGCAAAACTTAGCATATATGGTAGATTTAATTACAGAATTACATTCGTTCGAGTTTGAATTCCTTTCTCTTTGATCTGAATTTCCTTTGAACTTTGGAACGTCCCCTCGGTTCCAAAAACCGTTCTTATCTTCCCCTATCCATATTCTTCTGATTCTGGAGCACCCCATAGCTCCACTGAATGATTTGTAAAAGAGTGAAACTCCTTTACAATAAGCATCGATTCTCCGGATATTTCTGTATCCTCGGTTTACGATGTTGCTATCTTTTGCTACACCCGAATTCTATCTCTGGCGATCGAATGACGATTTGCTCCAGAATTCTACCTCGATCTTAATTTTGAAGTCACGGTTGACCCGGTTAAGGTTGCCCGTGATTCATATTAGTATATCCATCTGTTAACGTTAAAATATGAACGATAACACCCGGCGTGTGTAATAAGATCGTGAAAGCACCACCCGTGTGACGGGAACAGAAATTAAGCAGGAAAAATAGCAGAAATGCAGTAAATGAACAACAGATTTATAGTGGTTCGGCCCGTAATTGAGCCTACGTCCACTTTATAGTCTCTTATTGCTGATTCGGTAACAATTTGATACAAATCTCTTCAGGAAACAGTACAATTTGATCACAAGAAACAATCTAGACTACTAGCTCAATCTTCGACGGTGAAACTCGATGAATCCATGTCGGATGTGAGGAATTTCTCTCGAAGCTTGTTGTAGTGTCGCGAATGCTTGAAGGATCCTTGATTACTGAATGAATGAAGAGTTCGACGGAGTAACAGCGCTGTAGAAATGATTTGCCAAAAAGTCCCCTTCATGTTGGAAGTGATGTCCTATTTATAGAAGCTGATTTCTGGGCAGGAAATTTGCCTAAGTCTTAGGTCGCGCACGACCTTAGTTAAGTCGTAGGTCGCGAGCGACCTAAGCTAGGTCGCTGTCCCCTTGCGGCTTCAGGAGTTAGCTAGTAAAACTGTACTTGGCTTCATTTGATCAAGTAATAGGTCGCACGCGAGTTACAGAATAGCTGTGGGAGCTCTAGGTCGTAGGGCGCTGGACCTGCTTTAATAGTTAGGTCGCTAACCTCTTTAGGTCGTCAAGTCCCTTAGGTCGCTAACTACCTTAGGTTTTTAAGTCCTTTAGGTCGCTAGCTACCTTAGGTCGTTGAGTTCCATAGGTCGCAATCCTTTCTGCTGCAAGGTCGCAAACCCTTCTGGATCTTAGGTCGCGAAGCTTTCCTGTTGCCTTAGGTCGCAAGGTCTTCTGCAGCCTTAGGTCGCAAACCCTTCTGGATCTTAGGTCGCGAAGCTTTCCTGTTGCCTTAGGTCGCAAGGTCTTCTGCAGCCTTAGGTCGCAAGTCCAGAATTAGTTTGCGATTCCTAGCACTCCTCACAAGTATGATAGAAGGATGGTCCTTGTTCTTTGCAAATGTGCACAAGAAGCGAATTTCATCAAAAGAGGGAAAACGGTTCAACGTTCTCCTGAAAAGCACACACAATCCTCGCGTGCGACCTATTACTTGATCAAATGAAGCCAAGTACAGTTTTACTAGCTAACTCCTGAAGCCGCAAGGGGACAGCGACCTAGCTTAGGTCGCTCGCGACCTACGACTTAACTAAGGTCGTGCGCGACCTAAGACTTAGGCAAATTTCCTGCCCAGAAATCAGCTTCTATAAATAGGACATCACTTCCAACATGAAGGGGACTTTTTGGCAAATCATTTCTACAGCGCTGTTACTCCGTCGAACTCTTCATTCATTCAGTAATCAAGGATCCTTCAAGCATTCACGACACTACAACAAGCTTCGAGAGAAATTCCTCACATCCGACATGGATTCATCGAGTTTCACCGTCGAAGATTGAGCTAGTAGTCTAGATTGTTTCTTGTGATCGAATTGTACTGTTTCCTGAAGAGATTTGTATCAAATTGTTACCGAATCAGCAATAAGAGACTATAAAGTGGACGTAGGCTCAATTACGGGCCGAACCACTATAAATCTGTTGTTCATTTACTGCATTTCTGCTATTTTTCCTGCTTAATTTCTGTTCCCGTCACACGGGTGGTGCTTTCACGATCTTATTACACACGCCGGGTGTTATCGTTCATATTTTAACGTTAACATTTTGGTGCTTTCACTGAGAACCCAACTCAGGCTACCACTCACCATTGCTTCTCAGAAGTTTGCTGAAAGAATTTCCCACAAAACCAGAAGTTTATCAGACATAATGGCTCCTGGAAGGAAACGAAAGTCTGTCAGAACTGACGATGACCGTGACAATACTGCCACTTCTCTCTCTCCAAATCAGGCAGCTCCAAGCGTCGGTGTTACGCGACAGGAGTTAGATGCTGCTGTATCCGGACTGTACCAGCAGATTGAAACTCAGAATAACCTGATGATGGAAAGGCTGAATGCTCTATTTGGTACGAGTCAAAGACCAGTAAATAATGAGGGAAACTTTGCTAATGCTGCTCCCAATTCCGAGGGAAGAAATATTCCTCACGGGGGATCAGGTGCTGCCGAAGGGGCACCCCTCCAAGCCGAAGGATCCAGGCCGTCACCAGTTCTTCATGAGCATTTACCTGGACAAACTCCCGAAAAGATGGCTGAGGTCTACTCTGCGAAATCTCTGAACAATGAGGAATATCTCTCTGGTATGATCAAGCAAATAATGAAAGAGAGCATGCAAAGAGATGAAGACGAAAGCGAATGGGGATTCGCACCAAGTAGAACTCCGTTTACCGAGAAGATTTTGAAAGCTGAATTTCCTAGAAAGTTTGTTCCCCCCACTATTCCTGCTTATCGGGGGACAAGTGATCCAAATCAGTTCTTGTATAAATACGACTGGCATATGACCGGCGCAAGAGCAACCGACGAGATAAAGTGCCGATATTTCCCAGTTTATTTAGAAGGAGTGGCGCTTCTCTGGTTTACCAAGCTTCCAGTCCGATCTGTAGATCAGTTTTCCGATCTCACCCGAAAATTCAAAGAGCAATTCAGGCTATACGCTTCAAAGGCAAAAGATATAATGTCACTATCCAGTCTTGAACAAAATCCGGAAGAGCCTATTAAGTCATTCTTGTACCGCTTCAACCTAGCTCTGGCAGAAGTCGATAACGCAGAGCCACGAATGATCTTGACCTACTTGATGCGTGCTATCGACAAATCGAGCGAATTTGGAAAATGGCTGAAGATGAAGGAGCCAAATTCGCTCGAGAAATTCTACAAAAAGGCTGACGAATTTATACGCTTAGAGAATCTTTCCGCACCAGCTAAAGTTGTGACAACGGGGGTGGAAAATAATGCTACCGTTCAAAGCAAGAAAGAACCGGCAGATCAAAAAAGGGAAAGTAATGGTGGGAAAAGGCAGAAAGACTTCAAAAAGCCCCGTTTCCTTAAACCCTCAGACTTTACTCCTCTGACCGATACCCCGGAAAATATCTTCATCGCCACGAAGGATGCTGTTGAATTTCCAAAACCACCGGCCGTGAAAGTTGGGAAGAATGCTGTTCAAAGCGGAAGATTTTGCAAGTTTCACAACCAACCAGGGCATGATACCAATGAGTGCCGCCATTTGAAAAGTCTGATTGAAGAATTGCTAAGAGAGAATAAGTTGCAGCAATACGTCAAGAGGAATAGAAAGGACCCATCTTCATCCAGCCAAGGGCAGTTACCTCCAACTAATTCATCTGATTCAGGAGAGAGGCCTGCTGGAAAGGAAAGACCTGTTATTAATGTGATCACAGGGGACCTCACCCGGCTGGCAGGAGTTGGGGTGAAATGGAAAGGTATGCAAAAGCTTTGAAGTATGCACCAACCGAAGAAAGTGTCTTAATCCTGGAAGATGCTTCACCTCTAAAGCAGCAAAAGACTTTCCATGATGATATTATGTTCAGAGCCAGGGATTCTGTTAATGTGGAAGCTCCTACTGAGGACCCTTTGGTTGTCTCTGTGGTATTGGGCCGGCTATTGTCAGAAGAGTGTTAGTTGATAGTGGTGCCTCATGCAACATCCTCTTTAAAAGGACATTTGACCAAATGAAAATTCCGATGACTGATGTACATGCTTCTTCACACAAGATTGCCGGATTTACAGGAGAGCTGAAACAGCCGATTGGAACAGTGGACTTGTTTGTTGAAATGGGCGAAGGACACAAGAAATTGGTTCGGAAGCAAACTTTTGTAATTGTGGATGGATTCTCCGCCTATAACGCTTTCTTGGGCCGGCCTACTCTTGCTGCTTTTAGGGCCGTCCTCGCTCCTTGGTGCTTAACAATGAAATTTCCTACTGATAATGGGATTGCTGTTATTAAAGGAGATCAAAACGCAGGACAAGAATGTTATCTTGTAGAACTCCGAGAGGCCAGGAGAAAAGAAATGGGGAAAGATGCGGCAGCTCCGCTCCGCATCAAGGAACCGACCCTGTAGCAACTACGGAGCGGCCCCTGTACTGGTGAACACAGCAATGCAAGAAAAGAAATGGATCCCAGGAAAGCCAGTACAGGGGAGAATAGAGTGGTACCCGTGGAGGTAACGGTACCAGTATCTGTAGACCCGAAAGACCCAAATAAAGTACTCAATGTGGGTTCACAGCTAAGTATAACAGTTCAAAACACACTGATATCATTCTTGAAAGCCAATTTAGATGTGTTCGCTTGGTGTCATGCTGATATGTGCGGAATCTCTCCAACAATTGCTGTTCACACCCTGAATGTCGATCCGAAATTCACACCAGTCAAACAGAAAAGAAGAACTCAAGGTCCAGAAAGGTCGGCAGCTTTAAAAGAAGAGGTAGATCGTCTCCTAGAGAATAATTTCATCAAAGAATCCACTTATCCAAATTGGGTTTCAAATCCAGTACTGGTTAAGAAGGCAAATGGAAAGTGGAGAGTATGCATTGATTTCTCAGATCTGAATAAAGCTTGCCCCAAAGACTGCTTCCCGTTGCCTAGAATCGATCAACTAGTAGATGGGACGGCTGGACATGAGTTGTTATCTTTTATGGATGCCTATTCTGGATACAATCAGATTATGATGAATGAACCAGATCAGGAGGACACAAGCTTTATTACAGATGTGGGACTCTACTGTTACAAAGTCATGCCATTCGGGTTAAAGAATGCTGGGGCAACATACCAAAGACTTGTCAACGCTATTTTCAAGCCTCAGATTGGCAAAACGATGGAAGTCTATGTTGATGATATGTTAGTAAAGTCAAAGAAAGCAGTAGACAACATGGATCACCTGGCAGAAATGTTCTCAATTCTTCGGAAGTACGGAATGAAGCTCAATCCATTGAAATGTTCATTCGGAGTAGAGTCTGGAAAATTCCTGGGTTTCATCGTAAGCGCTAGGGGCATTGAGGCCAATCCTGCTCAAATCACAGCTCTAAGAGAAGTTAAAGCCCCTAGAACAAAGAAAGAACTACAAAGTCTCAATGGAAAGGTTGCCGCTCTTAGTCGCTTCATTTCCAAGGCCACAGACAAATGCATTCCCTTCTTTGATGCTCTAAAGAAAGGAAAGAAAAATTTCGAATGGACTCCTGAATGTCAGAATGCTTTCGATCAACTGATTCATCATATGAGAACTCCTCCGGTCCTCTCCAAGCCTAGTGATGGTGAAGACCTCTTCATCTATTTGGCAATTTCATCCCATGCTTTAAGTGCAGCACTCGTACGAGAAGATATGAAAATACAACGTCCGGTTTACTACATCAGCAAACGGTTCGCTGGGGCTGAAATGAATTATTCAAAGATAGAAAAACTTGCTTATTGTCTGCTAATCGCTTCCAGAAAGTTGAGGCCCTATTTTCAATCTCATCCTATCAAGGTCCTGACTGATCAGCCTTTGAAGCAAGTCCTGTATCGTCCTGAAACTTCGGGTCGTCTCTTGAAGTGGAACATAGAACTCAGCCAATATGACATCACTTACCATCCCCGAAGAGCAATTAACGGACAAGCTTTAGCAGATTTCATTGCAGAGTCCACTGACAAAGGTGACAGTAAGGAAGAAACCACTGACTGCATTCCGATACAGTGGAAGTTGTATGTTGATGGCTCGAGAAATGATTATTGTTCTGGGGCAGGAGTTGTGCTCGAAACTCCCGAAGGACGATCACTATGTTATGCATTGAGACTGGAATTTCCTTCGACGAACAATGAAGCAGAATATGAAGCCCTTATTGCCGGATTGAAAATCTCCAAGGAATTAAATATCAAAGTGATACAGATTTTCAGCGATTCTCAGCTCATTGTTTGCCAGGTGAAGAAAGAATTTCAAGCCAAAGGAGGAAATTTGCCTGCATATTTGACAAAAACTTCCGAACTCCTCAATGATTTAGATCACTACTCAATAAGCCACATACCCCGAGAGGAAAATATGAAGGCGGATTCTTTAGCAAAGTACTCAAGTTCCGGAGAAGCTCAATTACTAGGATTAGTTCCTGTAGAAGTTCTGTCAGCTCCAAGCATTGATGAAATGGATGTTGATTGGATTATGACTACGACTCAAGAGCATGAATCATGGATGACTCCAATCAAAGAATACTTACTCAGTGGTTCCCTGCCAGAGAGTTCTAAGGAACGTCGAAAATTATTAAGAAAAGCATCGAGGTATATAATTCAAGATGGCCGATTATACAGGCGGGGATTTTCAACCCCACTACTCCGATGTGTAACTAAGGAAGAAGCCAAGACAATCTTAACAGAGGTGCACGGAGGAGAATGTGGAGACCATTCAGGTGGTCAAACACTTGCAAAGAAAATTCTCCGATATGGATACTTCTGGCCGGATATCAATCGAGATGCTGCAACTTTTTCCAGGAAATGTGACAAATGCCAACGATTTGCAAAAATCCCAAGAGCACCCTCCACTGAACTCACACAAATGGTCAGTCCATGGCCATTTGCCATTTGGGGGATAGACCTAATTGGACCATTACCGATCGCCAAATCAGGGATTAAATATGCTATTGTTGCCGTTTATTATTTCACCAAGTGGGCTGAAGCTGAACCTTTGGCCACCATCACTTCTAAAAAGATGATAAATTTTGTAACGAAGAATATCATTTGCAGATATGGTGTGCCACAGAAGATAATCACCGACAATGGCACTCAATTTGAAAGTGAAGAATTCCAGGATTTTTGCAAACGGTTCAGAATTCGAAAAAGCTTCTCAGCAGTAGCTCATCCGCAGGCAAATGGGCAAGTGGAAGCAGTTAACAAGATCATCAAGTCAACTATCAAAAAGCAACTTGAAAAAGCAAAAGGTGGTTGGGTTGATAAGCTTCCATTAGCACTATGGGCGTACAGAACTACTCACAAAACTGCGACTGGGCACACTCCATTTTCACTGGCATACGGATCTGAGGCAATGATTCCAGTAGAAGTAGAGGTTCCTTCACATAGAAGAGTTCATTTCAATGAAACCGAAAATGAAAAACTGCAACTTGAAGCACTTGATTTTCTTGATGAGAAAAGAGAGGAAGCTAGGCTCAGAGTTTCAGCTCATCAGCAGAGAATAGCCAGGCATTTCAATTCCAAAGTTCGCCAACGCAGCTTTGAAATCGGAGACTTGGTTTTGAAAAGGATCATGACAGCAACTGGTGTGTTTGGGCCAAACTGGGAAGGGCCATATGTCATAGGCACTAAACTTCTTGATGGCACTTTCAAACTCATAACTGTTGAAGGAGATCCAATTACAAGGGCCTGGAACAGCAACCATTTGCGTCCTTACTTTACTTGAAAAGAGCTCTGCTCAAAATTGTAAAATGATGATGAATGTATCAGTTGTATTGTGAAACATTATAAATCAGTGTAAATGAATGAAAGCTATAAAGTGGACGTAGGCCCGATTCTTGGCCGAACCACTATAAATCTTGTGTTCTTTACTATTTCATAATGCCTGTTTTATTTCGATATGTAAATACTTTAAATGTATCGCTAAAATATCGATTCAAAATTGCAGGACATTATAACAAGGCTTGCTCATCACAAAGCTAAGCGACCTCCATAAATCAGCTATTACACGAAAACCAAACCACAAAATTTTTTTTTTCCAAAACTCAAATCCCAAGCAAGGAAAACTTCACATAAAAAGTTGGCGACTCCATTATGATAAAACTTCGTTCACTAGTCGAGATTGTCGCTATGAATAGACATCCAACTAGATAACTTGCGCTTGTCTCGTGGAGTCATTCAACAGTGAAGTCCACTCCTTCGGATAAAGCAATTTACTTGTAAGAGAAAAAGAAGAAGATGTGCTTGGGAACGATAGTAAGAGATCGCTAACAGGCAGATGATGAGAGAAAGTTGCCAAGCAAACAAAGGAGCAGACAAAGGGAGGTATGCATCTCAACAGGAAGGCCAGAAGATCCACTAAAGGGACGCCTTCCCAAGCGGAAGTAACAGGACCCTCGCTAACTGGTCGTGATGCATCCGATCAGATAACTTACGTCCGTCCCGTGGATCCACTCGCCCCTGAGACACAACCTACCCGGCACACCAACCAACCAAAGCCCTCTAACGAGGCACGCCAATAAATGGGAGTGCTTTCCTCAATCAAAAAGATCGGTGGGACCACCGAAGGGGCATCTTGTTAATTGATTACGGACGTTTGTACAAACAAACATCCAATCAAGCAACTTACGCCTGCCCCGCGAACCCATCCGACCATAAGAAAGTAACTCCCAGGCACTCAAAAGCCCTTTTCGGAGGCACAAGCCCTCTTCGGAGGCACAAGCCCTCTTCGGAGGCACATGACCTCTTCGGAGGCAAAAGCCCTTTCCCAAGGCACCACAAGCCCTCTTCGGAGGCACATGACCTCTTCGGAGGCAAAAGCCCTTTCCCAAGGCACCACAAGCCCTCTTCGGAGGCACATGACCTCTTCGGAGGCAAAAGCCCTTTCCCAAGGCACCACAAGCCCTCTTCGGAGGCACATGACCTCTTCGGAGGCAAAAGCCCTTTCCCAAGGCACCGCAAGCCCTCTTCGGAGGCACAAGCCCTCTTCGGAGGCACAAGCCCTTTTCAAAGGCACAAGACCTCTTCGGAGGCACAACTCTTTAAGAGGAGCCCTCTCCGGAGGCATGTCCCAAAACAAAATGCTTGAACAAAAAGCATCGTCCAGAAGCACAGTTCAACTCTCAAAGGAAGGATTAACTTGTTCATCTCGAAAAGTTCCTCCTAAAAAAAAAGTTGAAAATGCTACAAAATTCTTTCAGAAAAAGTTCATTTCACTTCATAGGGAAATTCACTTCTTAATAAATAAAAGTGATTATCCCCGAAAGTTGAAGCGTTCTTCAGAAAAAGAAAATAAAAATTCTTCTAAAGACTGGATATACTCTATTAAGAGCAGAATAATTCTCCCCTTAAAAGCGGAATAATTGTCCTCTGAAGTAAGAGTATTAGTCTTAAAAAAGCTAGGAATATTGCAATGCACTTACGGCATGGGGGCAATACTATACAATTCAATTATATTAATAAAAGCAACATGCCACAAGTTCGTTGCAATATCACGGAAAACAGATGTGGAATAAATGCATTCTCAAACGCAGACAAAAAGTTTGCACAAGTAAGAAGAATCGTTTGTTCTACACTAAAAATAAAAGATAGATCATTCTCACATACACAAGAGTTTGTACAAGTAAAATAATTGTTTTATTTAGTACTATGAAAATTCTTTACATGTGCAGATATCTCAAAAAGCAAAAGCGGGAACCGGTACCCGCACAATCCCCGGTCAATACATGCAAAGAGCAAAAATAATAAGTAGAAAATCTAGCTTGATTATTCCTTCTTCTCACCACCCTTGGAGCTCTTTCCCGGCCTAATGATTAGCTTTTGAAGTCGTTGTGAACGGGTAGGGGCAGAAGGAGAAAGCGGTACGGCCAGATCAACTACTGCTTCCTCTTCAGTGGAAGTCTTCTTCTTCTTCCTTACAGCACGCTTCCCCTTCCTCTTTGAAGAAGACTCGCTCCCCGGAGTAGCAAGCAGTGTTGAAAGCTTCGTGTCGTCATCAAGAGACCGCTCCGGGGTCTTCTCAATGTCTTCAAAATCCTCCGCCTTCTGTTCCTGAGAAGCAGCCGGATCATCCAAGCCTTGAAGAGCTTCGATTTTCTCTGCCTGTGATCCCGGTTGAGAAGCAGAAGGAGGAGTAATTTGGGAAGATGGAGGAACGGCAACCGAAGGAGTGAAAGCTTGTGTAGTGCTTGGTGCCTCCGCTGTAGAAGAAAAGAAGTTAAAATCAACATCCCCCGAAAATAAAGAAGGCATCGGTTCACCAAAGTTTAAGTAACAAGTAAGAAGGTCATCAAATTCGGCTAAGTCAAATGACTGGTTCATTAGACCCGAGACGACGCCAAAAGTACCTGGAGGAGTTGGCTTTGCAAGATCCACCTCAAACTTCTCGGCTTCAATATCATCCAGTGCCTCATCTTCAGTAGGAGTAGTTGCAGTTTCTTGGGCAACTTTAGCTAGATGTAAAGAATGAGAGCTGGAATCCATAATATTAACGTCGGCTGAAGTGGAAGTATGAACGGGGGCAGTTAAAGGAGCTTCTTCTTTTGGAGGCTCTTCTCCCGTTGTTTCAGCTCGTACTTTGGCAAGTTGCTCCCTCCCCTTAACAAGAGCGGCACGATCCTCATCATTGAGATAGCGCTCCTCAAGTTCCAACTCATTATAGCCGGCCCCGCCAAGCATATCCATTGCGACTTCCCACACTTCAGTCAATGTAATTTCATAATCAGGACCAAGAAAAGAGAGGCTCCCACGACCCTGAACGCTGTGTAAATAAAAGTCGAATAAGGTAGAGCTGATGTCTGCTTTCGTCGCCTCATGTGATTGCTCAGCCGCTTCCTTTTCGGCAACGGCAGCAACTCGGCCAGCGGTAGCCTCATCACGCTCTGCCTCAACTTTAGCAAGTCGAGACTTTAGTAACTCAATCTCTACGTTCTGAGAGGTGACTTTTTCCTGCAAATCGGTGTTTTCTATGCGGTATTTCTCAGTAATATGCTGTTCAGCGGCAAACTTCATTTCAACATCTCTCTGTGCAGCATGTGCACCCCGCACTTGTTTTTGAAAGACTTCTTCTTTTTGAGTATGAGATGCAGAAGAAGAGGCAAGATCTTCCTTAAGTTTTTTAACCTCGGACTCAAGTTTTGCATAACCATCAGCAATATTTGTCATCTCGAGATTATGCTGTTTGCAAATTTTGTCCCACTCCGCCTTGTCGTTTTCCATAGTCAGCATTGCCTCAAGGTTTGCACGATTAACCCTTTGGAGTTCATCGACAAGCTTCTGCCACTGCGACATCCTCTCGATATTAAGCCTGACTGCGTCAAGACTGCTAAGCATGTCTGGCTTATCAATCGAAACTAGGTCCAAGTCAAAGCGCACCCCTTTTAGGCACCAATTCGGAAAACGGCTCTGAAGTGTTGGGGGGCCGTCCTTGACTTGATATTGCGGTCAGTTAATGATAGTCTGAATGTCAGATTTCTTCAGAGGAGGAGAGCTAGCCAGAATATCGGAAGGAATGGGAGCGTCAGTCTTTTCAGAAATTTCAGACGCGTCAATCGGTTTAGATCGTTTGCTCGGTTCATCGGCAATCTGAGTTTTTCCCTTATCATCGTAAGACTTCCGCTTATGAGAGTAGTCACTCCTATGCGAAGAGTCATATCGCTCGGCATCTTTCCTTCTTTTCCACTGATCGTAATCCCGCTTCTCCTGGGCTTTCCTTCGAGCCCTCTCTTCATTTGTTTCTTTTGGGGTATCAAGGTACTTCCTAAAGTCATAGGTGCCGCGGCCTCCACGGTACTTGAATGAGTCATAATATGAACCTGTACGTCCCATTGGAGAACCTGAAAGCAAAAAAGGAGTAAAGTTTAGAAATTTCCAGGAGAAAGAGGATAAATGTTTATAAGTGCTGAAAAATCCTAAGTGTGTGTGGCGTGCAAGCTACATGCGTCAAACTACAGACCACGCTTTAGTGTGGAAACAGAGACGACTGGCGTAGTAGGCGTCCGGGTTTGTTTAAAGGTGGAAGTCGCCTCGACAACGGGAGAAGTTGCTTTTGGATTGTTATCCCCAAAAAGCTCTTGAGAAGTTATCATGATATCGCTCAAGCCATCAAAGGTGTCATCACCCAGGAGTTCAGCAGACTTCTCTTTTTCAACCTCTGTATCAATGGATTTCTCAGGAACTCGAGGATTCTCTTCCTCCTCAGTAATTGGGGTAAGCGCCGACTTGCTGACTAACCCTACGACATCGATGGATGCGGAACATTTTACCAAAGCAGCCTCCACGACGGGTGCTTCTGATGCAGTTTCTTCTACAGAAGCTGGGGCATTCGAGGCCTCTGCTTGGGAATCTGAAGCAACTAACGTTTCCGCATCAGAACTAGAAATTTCATGAATCTGAGTCGATCTAGAAGGATGTAAAAGGCCAAACTGGTGCAGAAATTCATCTTTCAGCAAGAATTTGGCGCTCCTCTCTTCAGCGTCAACAGCACTCAAAGTATCTAAAATCGACTTACGGCTGGTATCTCGAAGAAGAGAAGGAAGTGCTGCACGAAGAAAGAATGGAATTAAGCATTTGATGGTTCGAATTATGAAAAATCTAGAAAAATGAATCGGTAAGAGGTAATCTTACTTCCGACTCTCCAAATAGCATAAAATTCCGGAGGACAGCGAACATAAAAGAATTGAGTCAAGAATCCGTGGGCACTTTCAGGCAAGTCCAGAATTAGTTTGCGATTCCTAGCACTCCTCACAAGTATGATAGAAGGATGGTCCTTGTTCTTTGCAAATGTGCACAAGAAGCGAATTTCATCAAAAGAGGGAAAACGGTTCAACGTTCTCCTGAAAAGCACACACAATCCCAGCAGGATGGAGTATCCGTTAGGGTGTAGTTGAAAGGGAGAAATAGTTAGCCGAAGGAGGAGTTCCCGAAGACAGTCGTTAAATGGAGGAATGGCTCCACTTGAACACATCTGCCGGTTCACAGCAACGAAGCCAAGAGGCGGCCTGTCAGCAGTGTCGCTTGGCCCAGGAAGTAAAGCATCTGCTTCGGCAATGCCAAATTGGATGCACAGTTGTCGGAAGACTTTATGACTTAGAGTAGTAGAAGTCCTTTCCGGAGGATCGTTTAGTGGAGTAGCAATTGGAAAAGCTTCTCCGGCTATTTCCAAGTCTTCCTGTTGAGATTCCATTCTACACAAGGAACTGGACGATCAAATATTAAGGTGCACGTTTCCTAAAAAGAGTGAAGTGTTGTGCAAAACTAATACAATAACGAGCAAATGTAAATGAAACTAAACTAATTGATACTTGTCAATTATAAAGTTTCAGGGCTTAATATTTTAAGTCCAGGAATAGTGTTGCGTTAATGCAAATAAATCAGCTTTAGTTGATCACTTCAATTTTGCTTTAATACTTCACTTAGATTTGTTAGTTCACAGCATTTCATTCACGAAGTTCATTTAAGTTTGATTTTCTTTGACAACTAATCTGTTGTTTGATGTGGGCAATCAATAGCAGTATATTCGTCCCATTTTTCTGTGAATGTTGCTTCTAAACAGGTTATTAGCATTAAAGTTGAGGCAATCCGAGAAGAAGTGCAAAACCCAAAATAATACAAGTTCAGAAAATCAGTCAAAAGCGGTTCAAAGTTCTAAGTGTTAGGTCGCTTACGACCTAACACAGGTTGCAGTGTTCTTATGCTATGTTGTTCAGATTGAAAGTTCAAGACTGTGAAAAATTGTCTAAGTACTAGGTCGTTCAGCGACCTATCATGAGTCAGGATTTCTGTAGGTCGCATGTTGCAACTGAATGGATTAAGGTGGGGCAATCTTCTTTAAGTCCTAGGTCGTGCACAATTGTTTTTAGGTTGGAGATTCTCTAGGTCGCAAATGTCGTCAGGTCGCAAAGGCTAAGGTCGTTAAGCGTTCCCACGCGACCTAACTCTTAGGACGTTCAAATCTGATAGGTTGTTGACTTCCTCTCCAAGCAACATCATATTGGGTCCAATAACCCAATACCACCAGTTCAAAAAAGGATTCATCATCCCCTTCATCCTACCTCAACGTACCACCGATTAACTAGCGAATGAATGGCAAACCCTACAGGTCCGTAGCAAAAGCTTTCGTATGATCGCAAATCACCCCGACACGTCAAATGACGAACGAAAGTCAATTGAGACTACCGTACAAAAAGTATGATGCATGGAATTGGGCTTAGGACGAGCAACAACGATTCGTGATCAAAGCAGTGACTATGGGCAAGTATAAGCTGATCCACTTACGAATTATGATCGGCGAGGAAGAATCGTTGGTTGATTGAGTCAAATTTGTCTCTGGAAGCTCGAAAAAACTGTTAATGGCGATGGAGGCTCAAGACAGTAGGGTAAGGAAGAAGGTGCGACCTAACTAATTTATATGGGACTGAAGGAGGGAGGTGAACATGCGTGCAAGTTTTAAGTCGATTCGCGACCTAGCAAAGTTGAGTCGAAGCATACGACCTAAAGTATAGTCATATACTTCGAGGGGCAAATGTTAACTCCTTTATTTCAGCGACCTAAAACTCTACGACCTAAGAAAGCTGCGACCTAAGAATGTTGCGACCTAAGGAAAGGCTACGACTTAAGAGGCTCTGCGACCTAAAGGAGCTTGCGACCTAAGAAAAACCTACGACCTAACTACATAGCGATCTAACTGAGAAAGTCCACGACTTATCAAGATAAGAAGTTAGCGACCTAACTTCTTCGCGACCTAAGATCCAGAAGGGTTTGCGACCTAAGGCTGCAGAAGACCTTGCGACCTAAGGCAACAGGAAAGCTTCGCGACCTAAGATCCAGAAGGGTTTGCGACCTAAGGCTGCAGAAGACCTTGCGACCTAAGGCAACAGGAAAGCTTCGCGACCTAAGATCCAGAAGGGTTTGCGACCTTGCAGCAGAAAGGATTGCGACCTATGGAACTCAACGACCTAAGGTAGCTAGCGACCTAAAGGACTTAACAACCTAAGGTAGTTAGCGACCTAAGGGACTTGACGACCTAAAGAGGTTAGCGACCTAACTATTAAAGCAGGTCCAGCGCCCTACGACCTAGAGCTCCCACAGCTATTCTGTAACTCGCGTGCGACCTATTACTTGATCAAATGAAGCCAAGTACAGTTTTACTAGCTAACTCCTGAAGCCGCAAGGGGACAGCGACCTAGCTTAGGTCGCTCGCGACCTACGACTTAACTAAGGTCGTGCGCGACCTAAGACTTAGGCAAATTTCCTGCCCAGAAATCAGCTTCTATAAATAGGACATCACTTCCAACATGAAGGGGACTTTTTGGCAAATCATTTCTACAGCGCTGTTACTCCGTCGAACTCTTCATTCATTCAGTAATCAAGGATCCTTCAAGCATTCGCGACACTACAACAAGCTTCGAGAGAAATTCCTCACATCCGACATGGATTCATCGAGTTTCACCGTCGAAGATTGAGCTAGTAGTCTAGATTGTTTCTTGTGATCGAATTGTACTGTTTCCTGAAGAGATTTGTATCAAATTGTTACCGAATCAGCAATAAGAGACTATAAAGTGGACGTAGGCTCAATTACGGGCCGAACCACTATAAATCTGTTGTTCATTTACTGCATTTCTGCCATTTTTCCTGCTTAATTTCTGTTCCCGTCACACGGGTGGTGCTTTCACGATCTTATTACACACGCCGGGTGTTATCGTTCATATTTTAACGTTAACACCATCTTCCTAATTTGTAATCCAATCATCTAATCTCCCTATCGAGCCTATCTTTTAGCTGAATTCTTTTGGTTAGGATCCCTCTATATTTGAATCTCTATCCTTGTTTTGAAATCATTCTTGTATCATCGAGTGAGGGAGTGTATTTATTATTAATATTAAATTGTTTTATATATTGTGTTGTTTGAGTTGTTGATGTTGATTTGGGTCTTCGATCGATTCGTCTGATCAATGCTATCGATAAGAATTTCAAAACACTTAAACAGAGCAAACAGACACAATATTATTTTCAAATGGTAAATGAAATAAATTTTTTGTATATTATATATATAAGTAAAAAAATTCAAGAATTAAAAGTTAATTAAATTGGTTGTTTGAAATGATAATATTTGATTATCATTTATTGTTCTATAAATAAATTTATAAACATGGTTTATAAATTGATTTGGAATTTAAATGAATATAAATTTAGAATTTGAGAATTTAATTTTCGGCGATTTCAAACTTTGGTTTTAAAGTTTTAAAATGCATATTATTTAAAGTATTTTTCCAAATAGAAATCGTTTCAAAGAATTTTAAATGTTGAAATCAGTGCTATCCTCTTTTGTCGTTGGAAACTAATTTCGGTGATGACTACAGCATCATCGACATTCATTTTCTAGTTTCATAGTGGAGAGACCATTTAGTAGCCTTGCTACCTTTTTGAAAAAATTATAAATTTGATTTGAATTTCTTAAGTATGATTTTATGTATTATATATATAAGTATATGTTTATAATTGATTTGATATATACTATATATATTATATATTTATCTCTAATGGTTTGAAGTAAATCGGAAATTTAATTCTTAAATTTTATGTTAAGGATTAAATTGAGAAAAGTTTTGAATAAATATTTAACTTGAATAAATAATTGAATTGAGAAAGTTTACTTGTATAATACCCAATTTCATTCTAATATAACTTACCTAAATTATTCAGAAGTTGAATATGTAATTGGATAATATACAATAATAAAATGTTTTATAAATAACTTTGAGTGTATATAGTGTTATACACTTAATTTTTTGATTATAAAAAATGTTAATAGAGATAAATAGAATAATAATTAAATTAAATAATAAATGAGATAAATAGAATGGATTTTGTTTTGAAGAAATTAATAAATTGAAATTAGATCAACTTAATGAAATATTTGGAATTTAAAATCAATTATTGAATATTAATTAATTTAAATTGAAATTTACATTGTTTAAATTAATTATTTTATTTTGTTATTCAAATCTATTTTCTTTCTGGTTGTTTCTATTCTCCTACCTCGTTCCATTTCGGGGACAAAAAGTTTTGAGTGGGGGAGAGTGTAACGACCCGTAAATTTTATTGATTTTATTTATTTAATTAATTGAATTTTTGTGAAATTTAAATGATAAAATTTTGGAAATAAAAATTTGATATTTGGAATATGTCTAGTTAAACATAACAAACAGTAAATTTTCATCATATAATATGCAGTTTTATTTTCCTGTGTAATTTTATTTCAATCCAAATCAGTTAATATTGATGATAATAAAATGTTTTCCAAACCTGAATATTTTTATACAATAAATTCGTAAATCATCTTCTGAGTGAGACGTCATATTTCGTTTCTCCAAATTTTGACTGCTATGCTCCATTTACCTTAATTCTGATGTTTTAGCAGCATTTTCGGTACCGATTATCGACTTTTGACCGGATGATCGTACCACTGACCTCTGTATACCGTTTTGATCGTCTCGTTGTGCTGACCTTTGTGTTATACTCAATTCTGTGTTTTGATGTTCGATACGCAGCGGAATCCGCGAAAAAACGATTTTGTATCGGTATCGGTTTTATCATATTTTGGTTTCTTTTGTCTTTTCAGTTACCCACGTGAATTGAAGAGCTTATTAATTTCAGCTGATGACTTTTGCTTTTCCCTAACTTTGATTTTTAATTTTGGTTCATTCAAAAAAAAATTGTGACCTTTCATTTGAGCATACGTTATACGTGTTATATTTATTAAAGCTTGTGCCTACACGTATTCTACTTCAATTATACATTTCTTTTTTCCCACCTTTTCTCTTCTTTCTTGAATGAATTGCAGCTCCATGTTTTCTACCTCCCTAGACCGTTGCCCACATCATTTCGATCGCCATTCTTCGCTCGAGCCATCCTTCCTCCTCTCCTTGCCGACCACCGTCCCACTATGCACCGATCACAGCCCACACCCCTGGCCGAGAGCAGCCCCATAGCAAATGGCCGTGCCACCGTTTTCCTTTCCGACCACCAAGAAGCATCACCTCCATTCAATCAGACCCAAGCACCCGTGCCTGTTGTCTTCTCTTGTTCTAATCCGTAGCTCTTTTCACCTCTTTTATGAGATAAAGGTATGTATAATATGTCTAAAATATTATGTGAGTATATATATTTATTATATACAGGGTATACTTGCATTCCATGTCTCAAGTATTTTGTATAATAGGTGTGGAATATTATATTCTTTGTTTAAAAAGGTATGCATATTTTACGTGTCTAATATATTTATAATATGTTATATTTTGATAATGTTTCGATCTGTTGATATACATAGTTTGGTCAGTAAGGATTATTTGATGTCAGCATGTATTGAATATATATTTGAGGTTATAGTTAGTTATATAAATTTATATATATATATACATACATCTTGTTTTAAAATATGTGTTTATATTATATATAGATTACAACATATTTGATCTGGAGAAAAGTATTATATGTGTTTGCTTTGTATGCTATAGTATCTTTTTATAAAAGTAGTATTGTTATAAATTATGTTTACAGCATAGATAGTATAATATATATAAGTTGTGTGCTGTTCGTTTACATGCTCTCTTTTTTTCTCTCTACACCGCTTGCTTTTAAAGTTTTATTATATGGATTTATGTTAGAAAAAATAAAAAAAAGTTATATTTGAGGTAAAGTAAGGTATAAATATATGGGGTTTTGATCTTAGTTTAAATTTTCACTTACAGTTTTAATATACGCATTCACGTATATGTAATGGTTTTGGTAATAGTTTAGCAAGTAAGATAATACTATTTTAAGTATCTTAAATATAATACTAGTTCAAGTATAAAATGTTGGCAGCTTCCAGATTTTTTTTATGGTATAGTGTGCCAGTTTCGTTTTGTAATAGAGAGGATATACTTATATTATATTTACAGTGGTACATATATATATATATTTTGTCTGTTATAGGTATGTTGATTTTATATATAGGTTTAGATAATTGCAATTGAGCATACATTATATACGTAAGTATTTTGCATTTTTAAAGTATATATGTATTTATATTCAAATTATTAGGTAGATATGTTTGTTTTATTTTATGTGTTTTATTTAAAATAATGATTTTGGAATGAGTGTATATTTAAATTTAAAATGGGTTTGAATTTTAAATTATGATTTCATATATGTAAATAATTGTATACGGTTATATATATATAAGTTCACTTACATAAATTTTTCTTCATCAATCCAGTTAGATTTGATTTCGTCAATTTCAAGCTTTTAGCTTCGTTCGTCAATTCGAGCTCAATCTTGCCTTGCTTTGAGGTTCGTGCCTGAATTTGTAGCTCAATTCTTTGTCAAATCTATCTAGCCTCAAAAGGTGAGCAATCACTCACGATTAATGTTCTTTTATTTATTAAATTTGATTTCAATTGAAACGTCAATTGAAATATGCTGCTGTTAGTTATTTACATTGATATATATATATATATATGATGTTATCTATATCTGTTCACCTGTGACATCTGACACCATTATCTGTTATTTATATTGATGATATATGCATGTTTATTATTATCATATCTGTTATCACACTGCAAGTTCCCTGTTAGTATAGAATTCACTATGGGTTGAAATGATACATACCCGAACGATCTGTAGAATATGAGAAAATCGTTATGGGTTGAAATGATAAACCCAAGCGATTTTCAATTAAATTGAATTTGGGATTATGGGTTGAAATGATATATACCCGTATATATTTAAATTGCGGATTGAAATGATAAATATCTGTATCACTTGACCATAGGATAGAAAATTTTATACAGACACCGTTGGTCTTTATATAAATATTTTGAAAATGATTTCTATGGTTTTTGGAAAGAAATATATGGTTTTATAAAAATATTGATTTTGGATATTATATAAATGTTATTTTATACATAGTTAAATTTTTGATTTTAAGCTATAAAATTTGTTTTAATATAAAATAAGTCCAATAATAAAGTTTGATTTTATTAAAATATAACATGGTTAAGTATTTATGTAAATTATATTTCAATTTAGAGTTTATAATGATTTTTATAAATTAAGGTTGGGAAGATAGATTTGAAATTGATTTGAAATAGTATTTAATTAAGAATTTATTTAATTAAATTGATTTGAAATTTATGGAATTTGAAATTTAAAAAGGATTTGATTTTTGATTTAAGGTGATTTATATGAATATATCAAGTTTAAATAAAGGAAATATTTAGTTTATTTGAAATTTGGGGTTTCATTTAAATGATATTGGATTTATTAAGTGAAGGTTTCAAAACTAAAATAATAATGAAGTTAAATCAAGATATATATGAAATTATCAAATTTTGTTTTGAAATTTTGGAATATAAAGCTTTGAAATATATTGAAATTGAAATGGCATATTTTATGGTTCAAATATGTATTTGAAATCGATAATTTGAAATGGTTTATTTAGAAACCGAATCGAATTGAAATTGATGATTTGAGATTAGATTAAATTTAAATTTTAGAATTCGAGTTGGTTTGAATCGATTTGTGAAATTTGAGGAAGCTATTTTTATATAAAGTATCTTTAAATTGTATCTAAAACTATTTATATCTTACTTTATAAATTATTTTAATATAAACTATTTTAATACAAATCATTTCAATATAAATTATTTTATTATAAACTATTTTAACTTATAACTATTATATATAAACTATTTTATTTTATAAACTATTTTATACCTATACTAATTTTAATATCTAAACTGTTTAAGAGGAAAGTGTTATGGATTCCAAAATGTTATGATTTCAAGCTATGATTTCAAAGTGTTGTGAATTTCAAGGTTTTGATTTTCAAAGTATTTTGAATTTAGAAGACTTATGTTTTCGAAAATGTTATAACTTTGAAAATGCTATGATTTTGGAAATGGATATTTGAAGTGAAAATAATACCGTATTGATATGGTTTTGAAATGGCAATGATATTTTGGTTTTGAAGTATAAACTATTTTGAAATGACCGCGGTGTTATAATAACGATCGGTTGTTAAAGAGACCGGGATCGGATATTGTCATACTCTCTGCCAATACCGAAAACCACTTTAACAACTGTGTATGCGGTGGAGATTCCAGAATGAAGTAGGATGGTGGCGACGATCCTATTTGAGGTATATACGTGGACCCGACTCCTGTGAGTTGGCATATGGTGGCTAAAACAGGAGCGATTCCGAGCCAAGTGAGGTAGCTCCTCCGATCGGACACATTCCTTCGATACTATATTCTGACTTTGTGATTAATTTGGTGGCCACATTTTATATTTTGATTTGGGAGTGTGTTTCGAGGTGGGCGGTAGTGGCTGCTATGCGTTACCACCAGTCCGGATGCATAATTGGTATATCTACCCTGGCATTGCCTAGTTGTGCCATGTCACCTACCCTAGCATGCTTTACTATGAGTTTTGATTTGTGTCGTACCTATGGAGTATTCTATGGTAGCCTCCCGATCTGGAGGTATGATGGTACTGTATAGACTATTGGCACTATAAATGTGTTAAAGTGGAAAATGTAAAGCCTTAACGCTATTTTTAAGTAGTTTACTTTACTTTAGAAATTATTATAATAGCGTATATTACTACATAGTAAATAGTTTAACGGATCCTTAAAGGATGGTTATCCCAAACATCCTTTGAGTTACTTGTATTTCGGTTGATATTTCACTTGAGTTGGATTTATTGATATAAGAATGTTAATCCTGACTCGAGTGTTTTATGTTTTGCTTTACGCTCGGGTCAGACTGAGTGGCTCAGTGTTCGAGACTCACCTTTGGAGTTGGAGCTTCGCTTGGAGATCCAGCTATATCTATTCAGCTTGCGGTTATTCAGTTGATTCCAATGATGTATTCTGATCTTGTATTTGACTATTGTATTGCGACATCTATGTATTCGAGACCTCTGTTGTATCTTATTTAACTCTATTATATATATATAGTAGCTTCATGAACTAATATTCTTTTGTTTCCGCTGCATTATTGTTATATTACTCTTTGTCTGTGATTCTGTGATTATTTATTTACTGTATATGCTGAGTTTTGAAAAATATAAATTAACAATTTGATATTTTGAGCAATTCAAATCCGACATGTATGGATGCGAATGGTTGAAAATTTCAGGCTATTACACCTAAAGTGATATGGTGTTGGAAAAGTGAATTTATGTAAATTTTTGTCGCTCTTGGTATCGCTTAAGATAATATAAAATATGATTTTACCGGAAAAAATCTATAAATGGTGAATTCGACGAAACTATCACACCAGTAGCTACGTGATGTGTGAAGTTAATATTTGGGTTGTTCAAAATTAATCGCTGATTGAATTCACATCTCTGAGTCTTACAACCGTATTTGTGAATTCTTTGAAAAACCACATGCTTTAGTAAGTTTATAAAGTGTTATAAATTAATTAAATTGATTAATATTTGGGAAATATTAATTATTACTGTATTTGACATTTAGGGTATTGTTAGTAATTATTTGGTATGCAACTAGAAGTTATATATGCACATATCGATATATGACGTTGGTATATATTTAAATAGGCTTTAAATATAGCTAACTACTTAATAGGCTTTAGGAAACGTTGGTGTAGGAGCAAGCGTTGGTCGACCATACAAGGATATAGGAGGGGCTTGGATAAGATCTAAGCCTAATTGTGAATTAACTGGAAATTAAAGGGGAGTTTTAAAGAAAGAACGAGAAATGTTTTTATTCTCTCCATAAAAACAATAGTCTTTCATTCATTTCGGATTTATTTTTCTTTTTCTCCTTCCAGCTTCTTCATCCATGCTGCCATTTCTATAAGCTCTTATAACAACCTGAAATTTGGAAATATTGTAATTGACATTTAAAAATATTTTGGAAGTAATTTGAAATTTATTTATGAAAACAAAAGATAATTTGGGATTTAAAAAGAAATTTTATGTTTTCTAAAATATTTATAAATTAAATTATATAGTTGTGATTTAATTCGGAAAATAAAGTGGAAATGATTTTTATAGACAAAATAAAGTGGAAGTGAGTTAAAATATGATTTGAAATGTTTATATGGAATTTAATTGCATTCTTGGGCTTGAAATAGAAAATTGTATCAGAAATGATAAATGACAAAGAAAGATAAACACAAATGCATGTATTTGTTTTGATTTTTCATTTGCTTAAATATTAAGAAATAAATTAATAGACTTTTATTTTCTCTACTAAATAAAACAAATAAGAATGATTACTTCTTAGAAACTAAGAATTGAATTTACCTAATAAAACAAGAAAAATTTATTAGACTTTCCTAATAAAACTAAAAAGAATCATTAACCTTCCATAATAAAACAAAAGGAATTACTAACCATGCCTAGTAAAAAAATAGTATAGTAATAATAATAAGAAAAATTATATAATAACTTGCCTAATAAAACAAAATAGTATAGTGACTTTCCTAATAAAACAAAATAGTACAGTGACTAGCTTAATAAAATAAATAGTATAATAACTTGTCTAATAAAAAAATAGTTTAATTACTTGCCCAATACAACAAAATAATATAATAACTTGCCTAGTAAAATAAAATAGCATGATTATGCCTTACTTATGTATAAACCCCTAACTCTGTCCTTGTATTTCATTCTCTCTCCCTTAACCTTGTTATCCCTAATTAAAACACTCCATCCAAAGATCAAACAGAAGCGCCATTCGATGATTTGACTCCTTCCACCTCTACCATTTACTTTCTTTAGTTAGAAACCTTATTTCTTTTCCTGTGTAAGTTAAACTATAAAAATTTCTACATAATTAAAATTAAAGCATAAACAATAGATATGTGTAGTAATCAAGAGCAGTGTGTCCGCTTTTATTTTGCTCTGCTATTATTTATTTCATTATGTTACTACTGCAAAGGTAGGCTCTATCACCACCACATTCAGTTATTTTATTTCGCAAAGTTAGGCTCTACCCCACCACATTTTGTTATTTTTGTAAACGTAGGCTCTATCACATTCTGTTATTTTATTTTTACAAAGGTAGGCTCTGCCACCACTACATCATGTTATTTTATTTTTGCAAAGGCAGGCTCTGTAACCACCGCATTATGTTATTTTTGCAAAGTTAGGCTCTCTACCATCATAGTCTACTATTTTAGTTTTGCAAAGGTTGGTTCTACCACCACCGCATAGAGTAAGAATATTGTTCAAACTTATAACCCTTAGTGACACTAGATACGCTATACTTAGGTGGGAATTACTATCATATATAAAAAGGTGAATGTGATAAACCTCTTAGTGGCATCGGGTTAATGATAGTTGGTGGGATTACTATCATATTATAATTTGAATATATTAATGCCTTAGTGACATTAGTTAACGATGATTAGGTGGGATTACCGTCATATATATGGTTGTAAAACATGTTAAATATTGTAAATTGATCGATGAGTGCTGTACTAGATAGAGCTAGTATCTATCCTAGTTGGATTGATTCAGGATAGCACCCTGAGTGCGGCATCCTTGCCCCAATGTCACTAGTTTGATGGTATGTTGTACGGTTTTATTTTTATGGCTACATGACTTAAATATAATGATGTATATTTGAGGGAAATCATGTATACTAGGATAGACCAGGGTGGATCATGTACAGTACTATAGATCGGTGGGTGCACCTATAATGCTGATTCATAGCTGATACTGGATATCAATGGGTGTTAATTCGGTTTCTTGTATATTTAAGTCATAGCTGATACTGGGTGTCACTGGGTATCTGTAATGCCCCAAACTTTTGAGGAAAATTATTTTAATAAAATAATTCAGTTCTAAAATATTTAGACTAAATGTTGAAGGATTTCTTGATGAAATGATGTGCAAGAGTATGTGTGCACATGCACACTGGAAATGGCACAAGGAAAAAGGTTTAAGATCTCTAGAAAAAAAAATGATGATAATAAAATAAATAAAGAAAGGAAGGAAGCATTTCAAATATGATTTTGAAATGTGAATTATTAACCCAATTAAAATATGTTTTTCTGTATACATTGAAATTAAATACTCTTTATGAAATTGGATATGTATACATACTGAAATTAAAAATATATTAGTGTATTGAAATTAAAAATATGAAACATATGCATATGAATATTTTTACAGGAAGTAAGGAAGAATTAAATAAAATACATATATGTCTATACACAGGTACATTTTCTTTGAAGCAGGAATATATTGGAACTAAGCAAGAAAGATAACATTAAAATGGTATGAGATATATTATAAGTAAGTATGTGTAGGTAAAAATAGTAAAGAGGATTTTCAGAAATGAATAAAAATATAAAATATGACTAAGTCACACATTTAACATGACTTGAGCAAGTATTCAAAAATAGCCATTTTCTGGAAAAGCAAAAGGAGGAAAGTACTGACCTTAATTAACTAGTATGGCCGGGGTATTAAGGATGGAAATGTGGATACAAAATGCATGATGCTAGCCAGGACAGAAATGGAATTTTATCTTGATCAAACCCTAGTGAAAATGCTTATAAATAAGTAGTTATGGCCAGGGAAATCATTTTTACCCGAGATACTTAAAATAAGAAAGGAAGAAAACATTTTAAAGGAAGGGAAAAATACTCAGGGATTTTCTGAATCAACTAGAAGGGGATACTTAGGTGAGTAATCTCACTAGATTCATGGCATTAAGGCCTGATATGAGGCAGCCAAACCTTTATGTTGCTATTGATATTTTCTGGTTTTTGTGAAACACAGTTTTATTAATATTCTTTGAATGGTTTTGATTTGATATAATGTTTTGTTATGGATGCTCTTTGGATGGCCTTGATCTGATAAGATGTTTTATTATGGATGTGCAAGCTACTGTTTTATTATATTCTAAAAAGCTAAGGCATCATATCTTGAAATCAGGGGAAGAATACTTATATCTGATATGGAATCATGGCAAGTAAATCTCAACAGAGAAAATAAAATAAGCTGCAATATACATTGTATAAGTGCTGAGGCTTTAGAAAAGATATTAGGGGTGCAATAGAGATTTCTATGTGCTGAGTCCCTGATAAAATAGTAAAAATCTACAAGACAAAAATTATGATTCAGCTAGATCTTGAATCTGGCTCAATCATAGTTATTTGCAGATCATAATAAATTCATTATGCCATGTTTCTATTCTCAGTGTAAATATTCTTGTACTTGATTCAAAGACAAGATATATGTTAGCAATATTCTTGAAAATAACTATTTGTTTGCCTTTGGAAAATATGCTTGCAGTATTACAGGGGTGTTTCAATGAACACAGTGACATGTTCACTTACCTATCTGATGATAGGATTAAATAAATATAAATTAGTAAATGAACTAGGAACTGTGAGCCAAGAAGGCTGCTGGAATGCTTGTTATATTTAAAGTATGCAAGTTTGGCACATGGTTTGTTTAAGCCCTGAGATCTTTGTGCAATGATGTGAACTAGTTCATTGCAATGTGTCCCTATGATTCCTTGATAGCAGATGAGGCTAGGATTAAAGTGATATATATGTAAAGGCTATGCAAATTTATGAAATAGGAATATGAGTATTTCTTAGATTTGTTGAAATGGAACCATGATTGTTCCAGGGCATCAAAGTGCTGCAGATTGATGTGAATGCTTGCGTAATCATGCTTGTGCTAATGGTTAATTTGTGAAGTTATTGCACTTGCATAACAATTTATTTGAAACATAGTAATATAGTTGATTTAAGAAAATTGCTTAAGCAACTGTCTAGTATTTATGTATCATTTATTTGCTTAATATCATGAATATATTGATGTTGCTCATACCAGATCATAGATCTGACCCTTGTTTGCTCGTGGCATATGGGGGTGTCTCATTTTCAAAATGAGGCAGCCACTAATGCTCTTACAAGAAAAGCAGGACTTAAGTAGGAAGGAAAGTTATGGATAATGAGAAAGGATGAATGAGCATGCTTGCTAGTTTTTCTTTTAATAAGAGCATAGGATGATTTATCTGCATGTATTCATGAAAACTTATGTTTTTAAATCTTCTGTTATGTAATGAATTTTCTATGTTTGTCTGAACTGGTTGTTTTCTGTTGCATTTTGTTATGTATTAAGGTTTGAGAATTGAAAGATTATATGAGTTATGAACAAGAGAACAAGCTTAAAGTATTATCTAACAAAATCTGAAAGAATATATATATATATACTTGAGAAATTAACTAACATATTCTATACTTTGCATTAGTCAATCTGGTGTCATTTAAAAGCATTAAGTTTGGGGTAAAATATGGTTTAACCTGGGGTAATCTTTCAGGTATTTAGTTACCTTTCATTGGAGAATTTTGTAAAAGAATTCAAGTCCATTTGTGAGTTGTTTTGTGAAGTGTATATATCTTAAATAAGGCATCAAGTAGTTTGCAAATGAATAACATTTTAAAGAGACATGGTTGATGTTTGTCTGGTTGATCATATTGGTCTGTAATTCAGTAGTGAAATGCATTACAAAACCCTTTGTCCATTTAGCAAGTGTTTAACCCAAAACTTCCCTTCAAATGCTATAAATATATGTGCATTTTGGAACTGGTTTGTACTATCAAACCAGAGAACACTCTGCAATCAAACCTGGCTCACCAAAAATCCAGGGATTGCACCATTTACAAACACTTCCAGAAAATTTAGAAACCAATATGCACAAGAACAAAACATGGTGTGACTTATAGGCTAAGTTAAAAGCAGATGAGTTTCAAAGAAAAATCATGAGCCAAAAATGATATATGTAAATATCATTTTCTGGCCTTAATTAGATATTAAACATTTGAACTGTACAAAGAAAAAAAATCTCAAGCATTCAGAGATTATCTTGTCAAGATGAATTATTAATAAATCTTAATTTGAATGATCAAAAGTTATCATTATAAATAAATATGAGCAGGATCTACTCACATATTATAAGTATCAAAAACATGAAAATCAATAATGGGATGGGAATTTAAAATTCAATTCAAATCAAACAGAATATGCTCTTATTTACAAAATTTAAATATATATATACTCTGATTTAAACAAGAGGGACATATACATCATCATATGTATATGTATATTTTTATGATTAAACTTATATACTAATATTAGTAGGAATTTTAAAATCCTGGACAAATTGTTTGAAAAGAAAATGACTCTGAGAATTAAACTGAATTGTAAATGTAAAAAACAATTCCTAATAAAATTAAGGCAAAGTCAGGAGGGTCATTTCAGTTGGTATTAGAGCAAATGGTTGCATTGATTGTTGAATATTATAGAAATGTATTATATCTATTTGTTTTGGATGAAATAATTTAGATAGGAAAATATTAATTATAGAAAATACTCACAGTACACTAATACTATTTGCCCATAACTTGGTTAGCAAACCATGGTAGGAAGGGGATCTCATCATGCAGGAACAAGTGCACCACAAATGCTTGATATGCAAGAGTTTGTATGGGTTTTAAGGGATGGAATTGGGCATAGGCCTGAGAATCCACATGAGGAACTTTCAAAACTATTAAAGGCTTATACAAACTTGGGAGGCAAAAGTTTTGAAGGGACTGAGAATGTGATGGAAATTCAAGCATGGTTGAGAACACTGGATAGGATTTTCAATGACATGCAGCTTGATGATCAGAGGAAGAGGCAAGTGGCTTCAAGACAGCTGAAAGGAGTAGCCCTAGGCTGGTGGGAGGTGATCATAGCTGGGAGAATTGAAAATGAAATCACTTGGAATCAATTCAAGGAGATGTTGGAGGCAAGGTTTGTACCAGCATCAGCTAAGACCACATTACTTGAAGAATTTATTAGACTCAGGCAAGGAACTTTGAATGTCACTGACTATACTCAAAAGTTTGAGGGATTATCCAAATATGGAGCAATGCTAGTGGCAGATGAAGCATCCAAAAATGATAGGTACATTAGAAGTTTGAACCCAGGACTTAGCAGAGCCATGTTACCATATGCAGATAGGACTTTTGATCAAGTGATAGATCTGGCATTGAAATTGGAACAGCATGACAAGGAAAGAGAGAAGTACAGGAATTTTAAGAACCAAAATAACAAGAAGAATAAGGGAAGATATCACCCTTATGATAAAAAGAAGGAGGAGACAGACAATAAGAAGGCCAATGACACCAAGGCTAATGATGCTAAGAAGAAATTGGTCTGCCATCATTGTGGAAAGGAAGAACACATTAAACCAAGGTGCCCAGAGTTAAAAGGAGGAGCCTTCAAATGCTACCTATGTGGGAAAGAGAGGCATATGAAGAGGAACTGTCCTGAGTACAAGCAGCAAGGGAAGTTAGCAAATCTGGAGGGCAAAAGCAAATCTACAGTGGAAATTAATGCTGAAAATCATAGCCAAGTGGAAGGTACATTACTTATTTGTACTATACCCATAGCAGTAGTATATGATACTGGGGCAACTCAATCTTTGATTTCTTATGAATTAGTTAAAATGCTAAAATTGAATTGCATATTGGTTGAAACTCCATTGCTTATACAAAGTCCACTTGGGAGTTCTAGTGTTTTAGATATGATTTTTGTGGATGTGGAATTAAACATAGGTGAAAACATTTTCATTTCCAATTTATATGTTTTAAACTACCCAAATATAGGTGTTATATTGGGGGTAGACTGGTTAAGGCAATTTAAAGCCATAATTAACTTAGAATCATCCACCATATCATTGCAAAATCTTAGAGGCCAGAGAATCATAATTTTATGTGAAGTGGCTAAAGAAAGGAAATTATATCATTTAATTGACTTGGAAAAAGATTCCAGTGAACTCACTATTGAAGAAATTCCCATAGTCAATAAATACTTGGATGTGTTTGGGGAGGTTAAGGGTGTTCCACACCATAGACCAGTAGAGTTTCAAATCAATCTTATTCCCGAAGCAAGCCCAATAATAAAGAAACCCTATAGAATGGGGCCAAGTGAACTAAAAGAATTGAAAAATCAGTTAGAAGAATTAGAAAGCAAAGGATTTATAAGGCCAAGTAATTCATGCTGGGGTGCCCCAGTAGTGTTTGTAAGAAAACATGATGGTACTTTGAGAATGTGTATAGATTACAGAGAGCTAAATAAAGTTACTATTAAGAACAAATAACCATTGCCTAGAATTGATGATCTCTTTGATCAACTCAGTGGAGCTAAAATATTTTCTAGGTTAGACTTAGCATCTGGGTTCCATCAGATGAAGGTTGAGGACTCAAGTGTTAAGTACACTGCATTTAACACCAGATATGGTTTGTATGAGTTTCTAGTTATGCCATTTGGGCTGACAAATGCCCCTTCATATTCTGTAGATTTAATGAATAGAATATTCAGAGATTATTTAGACAAGTTTGTGCTAATTTTTATTGATGATATTTTGGTTTATTCCAAAACAGTAGAAGAGCATAAAAATCATAAGCATCTGGTTTTGTCTAGATTGAGGGAAAAAGATTTAAAGGCAAAATTTTCAAAATGTGCATTTTGGAAAGAGGAAGTACATTTCTTTGGCCATGTTATTTCTGCAAAAGGAATTTCAGTGAACCCCAATAAGGTTGTAGCAATTCAAGCATGGAAAAGACCAAGTACAGTGAGTGAGGTAAGATCATTTATGGGGATGGCAGGATATTATAGGAGATTTATAAAAGATTTTTCTAAAATGTCATCACCACTTACAAATTTAACTAGAAAGAATCAAGTGTTTATATGGACTAAAAATGTGAGCAAGCTTTTATCAAAATAAAGGAAGCCTTAGTTAATGCACCAGTGTTGAGAGTACCTGAAGGAAATGAGGGATTAATTGTGTATACTGATGCAAGTGGCTCTGGGCTAGGGGCTGTGTTGATGCAACAAGACCAAGTAATAGCCTATGCATCTAGGCAATTAAAGCCACATGAAACTAGGTATGCAACCCATGATCTTGAACTAGCAGCAGTAGTGTATGCCTTGAAGCTTTGGAGACATTACTTATTAGGTGCCAAATTTATTTTGTACACTGATCATAAGGCACTGAAATATCTATTCTCACAGAAAGATTTAAACATGAGGCAACATAGGTGGGTGGAGTTTCTAGCTGCCTATGACTTAGATATACTCTATACACCAGGTAAAGCAAACAAAGTTGCTGATGCTATAAGTAGACAACATGCTAAGTTAGCTATGATGATGATAGAAGAGTTTAAGGACTTGTCTTTGCTTGCTAAGTTAGAAATTGGGGAGAATGGCTGTGTGCACATGGATGTACATGTGCATGGTGCACAGGAAAATAGAAGGAAGTTGAGCTTAATGACACTTCAATCTGAATTAATTTTGAAGGTAAGTAAAATGCAAGACCAAGACCCTATTATAGTTAAGAAGAAAATTCTCATATCAAAAGGGGAAGAAGTGACAAATTACCATATTGATAAAAAATGGTTATTTAAGGAACAAGAATATGATATGTGTTCCAGAATACACAGAATTGAAGGAGAAAATTTTAAATGAATATCATAGGAGTAAGTACTCCATACACCCAGGCAGTACAAAAATGTATCAAAATTTGAAAAGAAATTTTTGGTGGAAGGGAATGAAATTAGATGTGGTCAAACATGTTGCAAAGTGTATGACTTGCCAACAATTTAAAGCAGAAACACAAAGACCATCAGGGTTGTTACAACCTCTAAGCATACCACAGTGGAAATAGGAGGATATATCTATGGATTTCATAGATGGCCTGCCTAGGTCTAAAAGAGGAAACGCAAGCATATGGGTAATAGTGGATAGGCTAACTAAAGTAGCACATTTTATCCCAGTGAAATAAAAAAAAAGGCACCAAAATTGGCTCAAGTATTCATGAAAGAGGTGGTAAGATTACATGGCATTCCCAAAACCATTGTGAGTGATAGGGATACCATCTTCACCTCAAGATTCTGGAAAAGTTTTCAAGAGGCCATGGGGAGTGAGTTATGCTTAAGCACCGCCTACCATCCACAATCAGATGGACAAACTGAGGTGGTGAACAAAGTTCTAGAAGACTTATTGAGAGCATGTGCATTGGATTTTGGAGGCAACTGGGAGGATCATCTCCATCTAGCTGAGTTTACATACAATAATAGTTATCAAAGCACCATAGGGATGGCTCCATTTGAAGCCTTATATGGCAAGCCATGTTTATCACCTGTATGTTGGGTAGAGACAGGAGAGAGGGCTATTTTAGGGCCTGAATATGTAAAAGAGACTATAGAGAAAATTGGGCTAATAAGAAAAAGGATGGCAGCAACTCAAGATAGACAAAAGAAGTTTGCAGACATGAAGAGAAAGCAGGTGGAATATGGAGTGGGAGACTTTGTTTTCATCAAGGTTTCACCCATGAAAAAGGTCCTAAGGTTTGGCAAGCAAGGAAAGCTCACACCAAGGTATGTTGGACCCTATAAATTTTTGGAAAGAATAGGTTCATTAGCATACAAATTAGAACCGCCAGAGGAAATGAAAGCAATGCACAATGTGTTTCATGTATCACAACTTAGAAGATGGGTACATGATAAGGAAGAGATTTTGGAGAAACCCACTCAAGTCCAGATCAACCCTGACATGGTTTATGAGAAGGAACCAGTGGGGATTTTAGCTAAAGAAGAAAAGAAATTAAGAAGTAAAACTTTGAAACTAGTGAAGATCCAGTGGAGTCTTGATCCAAATGACTGTACATGGGAGTTAGAGGACAAGATTAGGATAGATTATCCTAAGCTTTTTGCAGATTAAAGGTAATTTTAAAATTTTCTGGAAAATCTAATATACATATGGTTGTTATGATTTAATTTGTTTGCTTATGCATATGTTTGATAGATTCCTTAGAATCAGTAAATGCTTGTTATAAGTATTAGAAAAATTGTGAGGACACAATTCCTAAAAGGAGGGGTGAATGTAATGCCCCAAAATTTTGAGGAAAATTATTTTAATAAAATAATTCAGTTCTAAAATATTTAGACTAAATGTTGAAGGATTTCTTGATGAAATGATGTGCAAGAGTATGTGTGCACATGCACACTGGAAATGGCACAAGGAAAAAGGTTTAAGATCTCTGGAAAAAAAATGATGATAATAAAATAAATAAAGAAAGAAAGGAAGCATTTCAAATATGATTTTGAAATGTGAATTATTAATCCAATTAAAATATGTTTTTCTGTATACATTGAAATTAAATACTCTTTATGAAATTGGATATGTATACATACTGAAATTGAAAATATATTAGTATATTGAAATTAAAAATATGAAACATATGCATATGAATATTTTTACAGGAAGTAAGGAAGAATTTAATAAAATACATATATGTCTATACACAGGTACATTTTCTTTGAAGCAGGAATATATTGAAACTAAGCAAGAAAGATAACATTAAAATAGTATGAGATATAATATAAGTAAGTAAGTATGTGTAGGTAAAAATAGTAAAGAGGATTTTCAGAAATGAATAAAAATATAAAATATGACTAAGTCACACATTTAACATGACTTGAGCAAGTATTCAAAAATAGCCATTTTCTGGAAAAGCAAAAGGAGGAAAGTACTAACCTTAATTAACTAGTATGGCCGGGGTATTAAGGATGGAAATGTGGATACAAAATGCATGATGCTAGCCAGGACAGAAATGGAATTTTATCTTGATCAAACCCTAGTGAAAATGCTTATAAATAAGTAGTTATAGCCAGGGAAATCATTTTTACCCGAGATACTTAAAATAAGAAAGGAAGAAAATATTTTAAAGGAAGGGAAAAATACTCAGGGATTTTCTGAATCAACTAGAAGGGGATACTTAGGTGAGTAATCTCACTAGATTCATGGAATTAAGGCCTGATATGAGGCAGCCAAACCTTTATGTTGCTATTGATATTTTCTGGTTTTTGTTAAACACAGTTTTATTAATATTCTTTGAATGGTTTTGATTTGATATAATGTTTTGTTATGGATGCTCTTTGGATGGCCTTGATCTGATAAGATGTTTTATTATGGATGTGCAAGCTACTGTTTTATTATATTCTGAAAAGCTAAGGCATCAGATCTTGAAATCAGGGGAAGAATACTTATATCTGATATGGAATCATGGCAAGTAAATCTCAACAGAGAAAATAAAATAAGCTGCAATATACATTGTATAAGTGCTGAGGCTTTAGAAAAGATATTAGGGGTGCAATAGAGATTTCTATGTGCTGAGTCCCTGATAAAATAGTAAAAATCTACAAGACAAAAATTATGATTCAGCTAGATCTTGAATCTGGCTCAATCATAGTTATTTGCAGATCATAATAAATTCATTATGCCATGTTTCTATTCTCAGTGTAAATATTCTTGTACTTGATTCAAAGACAAGATATATGTTAGCAATATTCTTGAAAATAACTATTTGTTTGCCTTTGGAAAATATGCTTGTAGTATTACATGGGTGTTTCAATGAACACAGTGACATGTTCACTTACCTATCTGATGATAGGATTAAATAAATATAAATTAGTAAATGAACTAGGAACTGTGAGCCAAGAAGGCTGCTGGAATGCTTGTTATATTTAAAGTATGCAAGTTTGGCACATGGTTTGTTTAAGCCCTGAGATCTTTGTGCAATGATGTGAACTAGTTCATTGCAATGTGTCCCTGTGATTCCTTGATAGCAGATGAGGCTAGGATTAAAGTGATATATATGTAAAGGCTATGCAAAATTATGAAATAGGAATATGAGTATTTCTTAGATTTGTTGAAATGGAACCATGATTGTTCCAGGGCATCAAAGTGTTGCAGATTGATGTGAATGCTTGCGTAATCATGCTTGTGCTAATGGTTAATTTGTGAAGTTATTGCACTTGCATAATAATTTATTTGAAACATAGTAATATAGTTGATTTAAGAAAATTGCTTAAGCAACTGTCTAGTATTTATGTATCATTTATTTGCTTAATATCATGAATATATTGATGTTGCTCATACCAGATCATAGATCTGACCCTTGTTTGCTCATGGCATATGGGGGTGTCTCATTTTCAAAATGAGGCAGCCACTAATGCTCTTACAGGAAATGCAGGACTTAAGTAGGAAGGAAAGTTATGGATAATGAGAAAGTATGAATGAGCATGCTTGCTAGTTTTTCTTTTAATAAGAGCATAGGATGATTTATCTGCATGTATTCATGAAAACTTATGTTTTTAAATCTTCTGTTATGTAATGAATTTGCTATGTTTGTCTGAACTGGTTGTTTTCTGTTGCATTTTGTTATGTATTAAGGTTTGAGAATTGAAAGATTATATGAGTTATGAACAAGAGAACAAGCTTAAAGTATTATCTAACAAAATCTGAAAGAATATATATATATATATATACTTGAGAAATTAACTAACATATTCTATACTTTGCATTAGTCAATCTGGTGTCATTTAAAAGCATTAAGTTTGGGGTAAAATATGGTTTAACCTGGGGTAATCTTTCAGGTATTTAGTTACCTTGCATTGGAGAATTTTGTAAAAGAATTCAAGTCCATTTGTGAGTTGTTTTGTGAAGTGTATATATCTTAAATAAGGCATCAAGTAGTTTGCAAATGAATAACATTTTAAAGAGACATGGTTGATGTTTGTCTGGTTGATCATATTGGTCTGTAATTCAGTAGTGAAATGCATTACAAAACCCTTTGTCCATTTAGCAAGTGTTTAACCCAAAACTTCCCTTCAAATGCTATAAATATATGTGCATTTTGGAACTGGTTTGTACTATCAAACCAGAGAACACTCTGCAATCAAACCTGGCTCACCAAAAATCCAGGGATTGCACCATTTACAAACACTTCCAGAAAATTTAGAAACCAATATGCACAAGAACAAAACATGGTGTGACTTATAGGCTAAGTTAAAAGCAGATGAGTTTCAAAGAAAAATCATGAGCCAAAAATGATATATGTAAATATCATTTTCTGGCCTTAATTAGATATTAAACATTTGAACTGTACAAAGAAAAAAAATCTCAAGCATTCAGAGATTATCTTGTCAAGATGAATTATTAATAAATCTTAATTTGAATGATCAAAAGTTATCATTATAAATAAATATGAGCAGGATCTACTCACATATTATAAGTATCAAAAACATGAAAATCAATAATGGGATGGGAATTTAAAATTCAATTCAAATCAAACAGAATATGCTCTTATTTACAAAATTTAAATATATATATATACTCTGATTTAAACAAGAGGGACATATACATCATCATATGTATATGTATATTTTTATGATTAAACTTATATACTAATATTAGTAGGAATTTTAAAATCCTGGACAAATTGTTTGAAAAGAAAATGACTCTGAGAATTAAACTGAATTGTAAATGTAAAAAAAAATTCCTAATAAAATTAAGGCAAAGTCAGGAGGGTTATTTCAGTATCGATTCAATTTTGGTAGTTGAACAAATTTATCATAATTATATGATTATATGGTATGATATTAACAACTTGTGATTAGGGAGAATCATAATTAAGTAGATTTGCGATTGTGATCACATTAAATAGAAATAGACCATTTGATTTGTGTATGATATCCACACGGGGTTGGATAATTGACATATTAATATATTAATGTGTTATATTTGTTTTGTTCTATTTTATTATTTGATATTTGAGTTTACTCACAGCTTGTTTTTAGCCTGAACTTGGTTGTTATTTGTTTTAACAACCTAGGGTTAGTCTAAGGTTATATTTCAAGATGTAATTTAATGATATCATTTATGCCTTGTGATTTTGTGAGAGGAATGCGTATTGTAATAATACATACCTCAATGGGCCTAAATTTTGACAAAAATCGAAACCCAAGTCCATCAAAGAACAGATCGTTGGATTTGGTACCTGCAAATAAGCATGAGCATTATCAAAGATTGATAGAAATCTAAACTCACAGTGGAAACAATAATAGGACAAGAATAATGATTATGACTATTACCTTGGAATTAATGGTATTACTTGGATAGCAGATTGTCACATCAGCGTCGAACATGAGAGAAACGAAGACTTCTCAAACAACTAAACATGTCCAGTGACCCGTTCCTTTAAATCTATCCCGTGGGTTGTAATGAAGAGGGGGTCAGAACAACGTTCTGGTGACTGGAAAATCTATAAACCGTCCATAACATAAATTTATACCGATTGTTTTCCATTTAATTATTATGTCTATTAAAGTTATCAATTCTAAGCTAACCTTGAATTTCACACACGATTACTTACCTACCCATTCCTAAGGAACAAAATACTGACAAAGCCTTATCAACCACCCAATACTTCCATATCCATTTGCCACGGGCTTCTACTATCACCACATAATACTCTTAAAAGAGAAACAGGCAGACTCTGCAATTTAAGAGCTCGATCAAGGTAGACTTCGTCATTTAATACCTATTCCTAAGGTGGACTTCTAGTATCGTCATTATTGGTCTATTGGTAATAGCTGTAGAGACCTTTGACCACTATCTATGGCCTCATAATTTGTAATAGCCATACCACTAATGCATCTATCGTTATTAAAGTCTTAGCAATGTGAGAAACCATACCCAAGCCACTTGAAACCTTATTAACAAGGACTAGGCAGGCCTCTGACCATATAACACCTATTTATAAGTAGGCCTTTGCCATTTAATACCTAATCCCAAGGCGGACTCCTCATTTGTACCATATAGCTGATTTTGCTTGGAAATCTCATTAGGATACTTAATACTTCTTTTATAGGAGAGAGGCGAACCCTAGGTCAGTCACTTAGTACCTCAAACCTGTAGCAAACTCTTTCCAAGGTATCCATCATCACTCTTAATTATAAATATAGAATCTCATTAAGTTACTTCTTTCGATAAGGAGACGGGTCGTAAGATAGCCACTTAATACCTCAACACCGAAGTAAACCTTTTTAGTGACATCCTTATTTATTTGAAATCTCACTAGGCTACTTAATACTTCCTTTTAGGAGAGAGACGAACCCTACACCCACTTAATACCTGAAACCAAAAGTGAACCCCTAAAGAGATATCCCTCACCGCTCCTAATTCCAAATTTGGACCATTTAATACTTTTTTAATTGGGAAAGAGGCGGGCCCTCAAACAACCACTTAATACTTCTGACCCTAAAACAGGTCCCATCTCTTGCAAAGTCACGGGTCCTAGGATTAGTGATATCTCACATCAGTAGTAAGTACACCCAACTGCTGGTAGCCTCAAAGTGAAGGATGGTCTTCTGTTATGTGACTCTACTAACCCCGCATCGCTAACCTACGAAGTCCAACTAACCATCCTAAGTCTTTACTTATATTATCTTAGATAGACATTGGACTTAGATTATTAATTCCTTTTTTATTTAAGGTAATAATATTTACCTTAAATACTTATCTACCCGTAAATCCCCTTTTAGTGCTCATAAACGGCAATTTGTCCATAAAATCCTAACGAACATTTCCTAAGACATTTATGTATGGTTACTAATTTCAAATTAGTAACCTTTTTATATCTATTCCATTTTTATTAATCTCATTAATACACTTGTCCCTATTTGTTGTAACTCCTAACTCATTTCTATTAGTTGCCCATTAATTGGGGGTACAGTCTTTAATTAACCAATTGTAACCCCTAATCTAATCCTATCCATTATTTCCCATTAGTTGACCGTTAATTCGGGTTACAATCTTTTATTTTTCTATTAATTATTGGCAATTCCTAATTTATTGCTCGTTAATAGGAATTACTACACTTCATAATTCTACCTATTCGTTTTCCTAAATATAATAATAACTAACTAACGTTACGCATAAATAACGCACGAATAAACAATTGTTCTTCTTTATTAAGGCAATAAATACGTATAAACTACCTAATAAAACAACTTATTCCTATCCAAATATATTCTACTCATAAATATGCAACTAGAATATGATTTCCATATTTAATTTGCTGGATTTAAATTCCTTAGGAAGATTTTTTGCTATGATTTCCATAATTAGTTTTAACACAAAAAGGAAAGATTGACTTGTTTGAAATTACAATTAATGGATAATTTCTTTTTAATTGGAATAGACAGTGTATTCAATCTATACTTTACACATCTTTTCCATTTCATTTGTGGGTATTCCTTGTTAAATCAAACATCATCCTTTTGAATCAAAAGTGGAAAAAATAAAAAAAATTATAAAAACCAAACAGATTTTCTTCCCACAAATTAAACTATGGAAAATCTACAACATAACACAAATTGGGCAATAATCCAAAAATCATATTTTACACCCAAGTACGGATTTGGAATAAAAATATACAACATTCAAATTCTAAAATCTTTAGGACTTATTTCTAGATCTAGGTGTAAACATATTCCAAATTAGATCTAAAACATGAATATGTAGGCAATAGTTTTCTACACTAATTTAAGCCTAGAATTCAAAATAAATTGATTTAGGCATAAAAATCAAACATATGCCAATAGAATAGATCTAGAATCGTAAACAATATATAAAATTTCCCACTCACCTTTTAAAAGCGATCCAAATCTCCAAATCTAAAGTAAAACCTTAAATTCATCTCCAAATCCTTTTAATTCATCTCCAAATCTAATGTATAAAATGGTATATACATACATTACAATTGCAGATCTGAGAAGAGATTTGGGATTGGGAGAGAAAATAGATACAAATACATATATATATATATATATATATAAATTACCTCAAATACGCGTATAGTTGATTCGCTTCTCTTTTCCTTTTTATTAGATTTCTATTCTTCTCCAATTTGTATAAATATAGATATAAATATCTTATTTTTATAATTTAAAAAGAAAGTGTTGAAGAAGAAATAGCAAAGCTTCACTACTGCCTCCAAAAAAATATGAGAAGAGAAGGGAGGGTTTGGCCTGAATTTATAGGCGCTAGAATCAAGCAGAATTGTTAGATCGATATATATTAATTCTGGGCCGTTGGGCTAGGCTAACCCTAGCCGCTACACATGAAGCGGTCGATCGCCCCCTTCCTAGGGGTTGACCGCTCCAATATGTGGGTCGACCTGTGGGTCCAAGATAATTAATATATAAACGTTAATTTCTTAATCGAATTTTTTCGTTCTGAATTCATTTTTCGTCCGTAACTTCTTCGTTTGGACTCCGATCGCAAAACTCCAAATATAAAAGTTGCTCATAATTTTGCCACGAATGGAATAGTGCAAGTTTCATGGTCAAATTCCATCGTTTGTACAAATTCCATTTTTGAAGCTTAATTAATTAACCAACTAACTAATTAAATAATTAATGCCAAATTACAAGGTGTTACATGTATGGTCTATGTATAGTATTCCATTTCTCATATTTTTCCATACTAGCCATAGAAGATGAGGTGATCTTCGACCAGATTATTCGAGACTTTAGGATAGTACTCTAGTGTTTGATAGGGAGATGGTGACCATGTGCATAGTTGTGTATATATCTTTTTGATGGTCAATGTAACTAGACTATGACATCTGTTGTATATCAGGATGTGACCTATATTTATATATGTGATTTTTTGACCACATTGATGTTGTTGTAGATATTTTATTTTATGTAATCTTATCTCTATATTATTTACCTAGGGAAACTCTTGTATATTGTTTTATGCCGAGATAAGATACGTGTTTGGCAGAGATTTAGGTATATGACATCACATATTCATGTTAACACAAGAAAGTATATACGAGAGATCGCTCATATCGTGTCCTTTACTCCATGCTTTCGGACGGTAACCTCCCTCTGGTAGCATGGGTTCTGGGACAGGACATCATATTGTGTTATTAGAGCTAAAATTTGAATAATTCAGAGATAGAAACATGAATTGGCCTTAGAGGAGTGAGACTTAGGTGGTGTACCTAAATATAGATAACATATATATTTGATATATAAGTGGAAAGATCAACTTTTGAATTTTGATTGACCGTGTGATTGATTGTCGGAGTATTGTATAAGTGTAGATAGGAAAAACCTTTCTTATTAATTTGTGACTTTTATCCATACTTCTCTACTTCTAATGAATTCTCCTTTCACCTCCCTGATACAAAAAATATGGTTAGACCTAGAGGTAATCCTGTTGGTGCCCAAACTAGATTTCATAACAATCGATCTAGTGGCATTGGTACTTCTAATGTAATGATGACCATGAATCAGTGGACGAAATTTATGAGAGGCATGTAGGATACTGCAATAGTTAAGATTCTACTCCTTGTTGAAACTTTACTCGATAGCATAGTTATTATGCTAGTCTTAGGTGGTAAGACATTATTTGGGAATGAAGGGCCTACAAGAGTCCATACCTGGTTGAGAAACTATGAGATAATCTTTGATTTATGGCTCTCACAGATCTACTGAAGAGGAAGCTCCCATCTAGACAACTACAAGGCAGAGCATTAGATTGGTATGATGATATGACTTAGGAGATTCCTAAAGAAGTGATTTCATGGGAGTAACTCAAGGATATGATTAGAGCTTATTTTGTTCCTGAAGCAGCCAGCGCAATGCAACTTAGGATGTTCATCGGTCTAAAGCAAGATAACATGATAGTGTAAGAATATATGAATCAATTATGCGTTCTTAAAAATACAAACAAGCATTAATTAGTACACCCTTAGGGAAGAATGATAAGTTTGTTCGAGGAATGAAGAAAGACCTTAAGGACAGACTTCTAACTTGGTCGTGTATTTCATTTGAGGATATAGTGTGTTAACCGGCATCTTGGCCCGGTTACAAAACGACAGTTGAAGAAATTATCATTAGCACTAGACAAGATTCTGATCAAGGAGAGACTGGAGGTGGTAGCAAGTTGTCAGGCCCACAACAAAGCAAGAGCATTCGGCCTGCCTGGCCTGGTGCGCAGATTCACCTATTATGGGCAGAGGCACCTTGTTCCTAAGCCCATGAGGGAAGTCCAACCCATCTCGTCTATAAATAGGAGGGCAGTAGCACAATGAAAGGGACCTTTTTTCGGGAACAATGGGGAGACTCTGCCACTTTGAAGACTGATTATTTTCAGTTCAAACTTGTATTCAAGTCATTAATATATGGATTGTATCTGTATTCAACTACTTGTGAAAGAAATAAAGATCAAAACTCAAAGTGGATGTAGGCAGTTACGCTGAACCACTATAAATCCGGTGTTCTTACTTTCTGCATTTAAATTAGCATATTCTTCCTTGTTTAATTTAACTTCATCACTTACATCTCTACACAATCTTTCTCAACGAGGTTAGTGACCAATTTTGGTGCTAAGATAGTGAATACAATACTTTGTTACGAGAGTGTCTATAAAGAAGATAAAGAAGCAGGAATGCTGGATGAATAGCAAGGCGAAGGAGCAAAGAGAAAATTCTTATATCTCGGGAAGGACAAGAGATTCGAGAAGAAGCAATTCAAGCCCAAACCTAGATTTTAGCAAAAGAAGAAGATTGATAAATCCCAGATTGTGTATTACATTTGTCGAGTCAATGGACACTTCGCAAATGAATGTCAGATAGCTCAAAATAGTGTTATCAAGAAATGCTTCAACTGTAATGAGATTGGATATATCATAAAGGATTATTCGAAGCCGATCAAGCAGAAACAAAGGAAATTATTTTCTATTGAATCTGTAGGCCCATCAGATCATGCAAAGGAAAGCAGCCGTAGTTCTAGAAGGTATGATTACGATATCTAAAATCTATACGAGTTCTTTTTAATACGGGTGCATCACATTCATTTATGTCAAATGAGCTAGTGGAGAAATTAAAGCTGGATTATAAATTGCTAGCAATATCGCTTAAAATAGTAAATCCAATAGGTGGCTACACTACTTTAGGGATGAAATGCTATGATTTGATTGTTGATTTATATAGATACTATGTTATGTGCCATTTGCATATGATGAGTCACTTGGGTTTTGGCATTATTTCAGGAATGGATTAGCTTGAGCATTATAATGCTCACTTGTTTTGTGTTAATCAAGTTATTACTCTGAAGCATCTCGATCATAGAAATTGCATTGCATTTGCCCTCGAGGCTTCGAAAGTCGAGTCTTGTATTTCACTTTATGCCATAGAATCTCAAGATAATAAAGTCGAGAAAATTCTAATTGTGAGAGAATTTTCGGATGTGTTTCAACTCGTTGAAGGATTACCCCACGTAGAGTTATAGAATTCTAGGTAGATTTGATTTCGGGTTCTCATCCTGTTATATTACCTCCTAGTCAAATGTGCCCTACCAAGATGGAAGAACTGAAAACTCAATTGGAAGGACTCGAGTAGAAGAACTTTATTAGATAGAGTAGTTCGCCATAGGGTGCAGCGGCAATATTCATAAAGAAGGTGAAGGGTCACTATGTATGTGCATTGACTACAGGAAGTTGAATGTGATGAGGATTAAAAACCATTATCCATTGCCGTAGATCATTGAACTTTTTGACCAGGTGAGTGGAGCAAAAGTTTTATCGCAACTTGATTTAGCTAATGGTTTTCATCGATTAAGAGTAGCCGATGACATTATTCCCCTTACAGCATTTAAAATCAGATATGGATCATACGAGTGGCTAGTTATGCCTTTTGGTTGATGAATGCATTGCTTATTTTGTAGACTTGATGGATCGAAATTTTCATAGTTATATGGATAAATTTGTATTAGTATTCATTAACGATATCTTGGTCTATTCAAAGATCGAGGAAGAGCATATAGAAAATCCGAGAATTGTCATAGAAAATTTGAGATCACGTCAACTCAAAGTTAAACTTAGAAAATGTCAATTTTAGCGAAAAGAAAAGAAATTTGGTGGATATATTTTCTCTAAAAATGTATTCCATTTATCCAAAAAATATTGAAGCTTTTCAGCAGTGGAAAACACTGGAATCAATAACAAAGATTTGTGGCTTCTTAGGATTGGCAGGATATTACAGATGCTTTATTCAAGACTTTTCAAAAATTTCAACTCCATCGACCTATATGATGAAGAAGGAAGTAAAATATAACTGGTCAGAGAAGTGTGAAATGACATTCCAAAAGCTGAAAGAACTATTATCTCACACACCTATTATGTTAGTTCCTAATGGAAATAAAGATCTGATAGTATATATCGATACTTATGGGACTAGTCTTGGAGTGATGTTGTTGCAACACGATAGGGTCGTAGTATATGCATCGAAAAAATTAGGACCAAATGATACTAGATAAACTACTTATGATCTAGAATTAGCAGCAACAGTATTTACTTTGAAATTATGGAAACATTATCTTTTAAAAGGATGATTCGTTCTGTATGCAGATCATAAATCTTTGAGATTCTTATTTTCTCAAATAGTCTGAATATGCAACAGCGAAGGTGGATTGAATTTCTAGCTGCTTATGACTTTGAGATATAATACACTCTAAGGAAAGGAAATAGGGTGGCTGGTACTCTTAGTCGGAAACAAAAAGCCATGGTTTCTATGATGATAGAAGGATGGATGACTCATTCGCTATGTTGGCTATTTAGAAGTTCAACAAGAATTAGTTGATAGAATTTGAGCTTGTCAAAAAGATGATCCTATGCTGATTGATTGAATCCAACGGTAGCAGAATGAAGAAGATAGTGATGGTACTTAAAATTTTATTTGCGCTACGCCTAGTGAGTGGTATCAACTAATTATTCTCCCTCCTACTCCTCAAACTATGTCATTGTATTACCACATTGCACTAGAAATTCTTTTTTCATAAGAGACGGTAGCGTAATTAGGTAATCCTTGAAATAAAAGAAAGTACATAATGTAATCAAGGAATGGTCGATATAATATTTGGGCAAGGGCAATCAGGTCCTTTGATCTGAAGACGTTCGAGCTTGACTCGAATGGTAGCTTACGATCAAAAGGAAGATCATGTGTTCCTGATATAGCTAACCTAAGGAAAGACATTCTTGATGAATGTCATCTTTTCAGGTTCACTATCCATTCAGAAGGAACAAAAATGTATAAAGACATGAAACACATGTACTATTAGGAAGGAATGAACCATCAAATAGCAGAATATGTAAAGAAGTGCATGACATGTGAGCTAGTGAAGGGAGAACATCAGAAACCCAATGATTACTTCAGCCACTAGAAGTACCATAGTGAAAATGATATCAGATTTCTATGGACTTTATCGATGGACTTCCTTGTTTGAAATAAGGAAATGAAAGCATTTGAGTGATAATCGATTGACTCACTAAAAGTGCTAATTTCATTCTTGTACATTCGAATCAAATAGTAGAAAGCTTAGCAAGATTATCTGTCAAATATATTATCAAACTATATGGAGTACCTAGCGGTATAGTTAGTGATCAAAATCCACTTTTCACTAGCCATTTCTAGGAAAGTTTGCATAGTACCTTAGGAACACAACTCAATCCGGTACGGCCTGTCATACATATACGGATGGACAAACTTAACGAGTCAATAGAATTATAGAAGGCCTTTTGAGAGCTTGCTTTCACGAATCTAATGGTTCTTGGGAAGACCATCTTCATCTTATGGAATTCTCTTATAACAATAGTTTCTAGTCCAACATTAGCATGCTCCTTTCGAAGCTCATTACAGAAGGCCATGTTGTTCACTAACTTGTTGGTTGGAAACTAGTAATAGACTAATGATAAGACCAGATATGATGCGAGAGATAATTATAAAGATCGAGTTTACCAGAGATCATATGAAAATGGCTAAGTCTAGGAATAAGAGTTATGTTGACAAGCGTAGAAAGGACTTAGAACTTTCAGTTGGGGATTTTGTATTTGTAAAAATATCTCTAATGAAAGGAGCAACTAGATTTGGAAAAACTAGGACATTAGATCCAAGATATATTGGACCTTATCTAATTATGGAGCATATTGGAAGCCTATCATATCGAATTTATTTACCTGTACATCTATCAGGAGTACACAACGTGTTCCATATGTCCCACTTGAGGAAATGTCTATAGGCTTCTGATGGTGTTCTAGAGCTAAGACAACTTAAGGACCTAGAAATTGAATCGAACAAGACTTTCAAAACCGAGCCAGCACGAACTATAGATTCAAATGTGAAACAATTAAGAAATAAAGATGTTCTATTAGTAAAAGTTCAATGGCCAGACAATCTCAAAGACTGTACATGGAAGACCGAGGAACTAATAAGATATACATATCCTAACTTATTCTCTGCTTAGCTGATTGGATTTAAAAGTAGATGGGTGTTTAACTTTATTTGATTCATGGATGATTGGATGTTTTAATTGTCTCTTGTTATAAATTAATCTTATTTAGAAATTTTGAGGATGCAATTTTTTATAGGTAATATTGTAATTTGACATTTAAAAATATTTCGAAAGTAATTTGGAATTTAATTATGAAAGCAAAAGATAATTTCAGATTTAAAAAGAAATTTTTGTTTTGTCAAATATTAATAATTAAATTATATAGCTGCGATTTAGTTCGAGAAAATAAGGTGAAAAATGATATAGGAAAAATAAAGTGATAGTGAGTTAAAATATGATTTGATATATTTATTTGGAATTTAATTGCATTTTTGTGTTTGAAATAGAAATTTGTGTCGGAAATGATAAATGGCAAAGAAAGATAAATGCAAATGTACGTATTTCTTTTAATTTTGCATTTGCTTATATATTAAGAAATAAATAAAAAGATAGTTATTTTCTCTACATAATAAAAAAAATGAGAATGATTACGTTTTAGAAATTAAGAAAACAATTTGCCTAATAAAACAAGAAAAAATTATTAACCTTACATAATAAAACAACAAATAATTGTTAACTTCACTTAATAACACAAGAAAAATTATTAACATTGCCTAATAAAACAAAATAGCATAATAATTAACCTAATGAAACAGAATAGTATAATGAGTAGCCTAATAAAAAATAGTATAATGACTAGCCTAATAGAACAAAATAGTATAACGACTTTCCTAATAAATAAAATAGTATAATGGCAAGCCTATTAAAATAAAATAGTATAATAACTTGCCCAATAAAATAAAATAATGTAATTACTTGCCTGATAAAATAAAATAGTATAATAATTTGCCTAGTAATACAAAATAGTATAATTACTTGCCCAATAAAACAAAATAGTATGATTATGTCTTGCTTATATAAAAAACCCTGACCCTATCCTTTTATTTCATTCATTCCCTCTCCCTCAATCTTCCTTTACCCCCACTAAAACACTTCATTTAAAAATCAAGTAGAAGCGCCATTCGGTGTGTAAACTTCTTCCATCTCTACTGTTTAGTTCCTACAATTAAAAACCTATATCTTTTCCTATGTAAATTAAAGTATAACGACATAATTGAACTAAAGCATAAACCACAGATTTATGTAGAAATAATGGGCAGTGTGTCCCCTTTTGTTTTGCTTTACTATTATTTATTTCATTATGTTGTTATTGCAAAGGTAGGCTTTACCACCACCACATTCAGTATTTTATTTTGTAAAGGTAGGCTCTACGACCACTACATCATAATATTTTTGCAAAGGTAGGCTCTGCCACCACCGCTTTCTATTATTTTATTTTTACAATGGTAGGCTATGCAACCACCGTATCATGTTATTTTATTTTTGCAAAGATGGGCTCTACCATCATTGCATTCTATTATTTTTGCAAAGGTAGGCTTTACCACCACTACATTCTGTTATTGAATTTTTGCAAAGGTAGGCTCTGCCATCACCGCATCCTGTTACTTTATTTTTGCAAAGGTAGGTTGTACCACTACCACATATTTAATATGCTATGAAATGTTTAATTATTTACATGTATTGTTATGAACGGTTGATCATTTATGTTATTTACATAAAATAAGAATATTAGTCAAAGTTGTAATGTTCTCCCTTTCGAAGATGACTACAAATTGTAACTTCGTTCCTCATTTTACGGCCAGCCTCTCGACTTCTTAACCAACCCGTGAAGGGACGTGTAGGGGTAAGAAAAAGCTTCATCGCATCGTTCATAATGTAAGAACCCCCTATTGCTGCCAAACACAAATGCAGGAATCATAGCATATAATATAACATAAACAGTAAAAAACTATCACTCTAAGATACATAGTATATCAGAGTTAAAAACAAACCTCATCAGCCTAGATAGTTATAACTTTCTGACCTTATAATTGCTGATGGGCATACATAATAATACAGCAAAAAATATAAATACAACAGCAGGTGAACATCTAGCTCTTCTCCATGAACTCCATGCTCCTACCAATGACAACCTAGAAAAACTCGGTCTGACCAAGCGTTATAATAAAATAACATCAGGATCAGTCTAGAAAACTAGCATGAGAAAACTTAAGGAATATGATGAACATATTATAATCTATGAGACCAAACCATCAAATACGGAACGGGTTTTACCACACAAGAAAGACTTCCATACATTAAAATGTGGAAAAAAACAGAATAAAATCCATACTTGAAAGAATGGCATAAACAAGATCAAAATCCAAACTTAAAGGATGGACACTATAATTAAACACAAAGAAGAGCACAAGGCACTTCTCAATGCAATTAAGAAAACAATTCAAAGATTTGAATCAAACAAGGAAAAGGAATTTTTCCAACAATGACTAGGAGGGTGCGCCCCCTTACCAAGTATACCTCTAGAAAATATACTTGAGAACTCGATGGCTTTCGAACAACTCCAAGTCGGACTCTACCAACTTTACCGATAATTCGAGTATTTCACATCTTTACGCACATACAACCGAAACCAATCTAGAGTAGATGTGAAAGTACCCTAATGGCAGTAACCCCACATAGCTTGGCCCCCACCCACTCTTTGGTTTTAGTAATTTCTGATAAATGATATCAATGCCCTAAACGAGCAACAAATCATCTTAGATTGACGAAACTCAAAGAAGATAGCAAAATCGATAGTCAATAAATCAACTATCAAAAATAACAAAATGCTCGTATATGGAAATTAAATCTCATACACTTATCAGCACTCGTAAATTTCAAACTGGTACTATCCCTCGATTAACAATGGAGCCGAACAAATTGGGGCATTATTGCCTCTCAGACCTTGCCTCAACATATATTCTTATCCTTCGAGATAGAAACGAGTTTCCATACCTTGATGTTTAGTGTTAAGTAGATGCCTAAATCCTTTCCATATAAGTGCTATCGCTTATGGAAGTTAAATTTCTTACCCTTATCACCAAACTTTGATTTCCAACCCGTACTATCCCTCGCTTAAAAACGAAGCCAGGTAAGTCAGGGCGCTAGTTGCTTGTGGCCTTGCCTAGACACTCCAGTTTTTAAATCTCACAGATAGTAATCAATCAACCTTCTTGATGTTTGGTACTAAGGATAAGACTAAATCCTTCTAATGAACGAAATCAAACTTTTAAACTTTTAAAACATTTGAGTCACACTTGTGCTTGATTTTTACATAAATAATACTTGTAAAACACTTTAAAAACACCTCTTTAAACTATTCCTTTAAAGAGCTAATTATATTTCTAGGTTTATCAAAAAGAAGGGTTAAAAATAAATGTCATTAAAACATTGTTTACTATAAACCCAAAACTAATTACACTTAGCTTTATCTTTAAAACAATCTTTTTAAAGATTTTTTTTCATTTATAGAATATCATTGATAATCAACTTATTATAATCTTTAAAAAAAACTCCTCCAAAGATTTAAGAATATCAACATTTATTAATTTAAGTAACAAGCTTTCTTAATAACATTAAGAAATCATTTATTACAACAAAAGTGTTATAATCCATGAATTCTTTTCTACTTTCCAAAATAATTTATCATAATAAAATGTTATAATCCATGACTTCTTTCTCAATTCTCAGAGAATATTGATTACGACAATGGTGTTGTAATCCGTGCTTCCTTTTCAGTTTCAATAATCTTAAAAATACTTGAAATATAGTTTAAAACATCCATTTCAAATATCTCTTAAAAGAAATCTCAAGTTTAAAATATATTAAAAACTCAAAACCATTTCCTTTTCTTATTTCCAAAATAAAAATTCTTCTTTTAAATATCTGTATAAATTCCAAACCATTTTTAAAACACTTAAATATATGTTAGAAAAGTTCACTAAATGGATTGAAGAAGTTAAAACCATATTATAAAAGTTGGAAATAGTGCCGCAAAACTGCTGCTAAAAAGAGTATGGAAAATTCCTTTAAATCGATTCTTTTCAAATTGGAATTTTCTCAATGTTTTTACACAGTATGAATACTATATTTTATTTTTAGAACAACATACTATGAGTTTAGTATACATTCAGAAAATTTTAGAGACTTTTGAAGTCAACAAAAACTCATTTGAATGTTGTTTAAAACTTGACTTTTGAATTGCAAAACCGCGACCAAAACTTTTCTAACTTTTAAACACTTCGGAGTTAGGTGTTATAACCTTTTCCAATCCATAAAAACTTGGTTCAAACAACATTTAAAAAACGCAAAGCACAACCAAATATCTAATGATGCTAACACAAGCACAATACTCTAAACACAAGATTTAAAGAGATGGGATTTCAAAGTGCAGTAGTGCGATTTCAAAGTGCGAAAGCACGACTATTCATTATTCAACATTTTTGCTACTTTAAAATCTCAAACGACAAACAAACATTTACATAACCAAGATGCATTTAAAATTAAATCAATAATGGCGAGAAATCCCTTAGGATCTGTCTACAAAGTCCCCTTTAAATCATATATATATATATTTGTATGTATGTATGTATATATATATTTCTTCGAAGTGTTCTGTAATGACCTATTCGCTATGAACACACTTTGACTTCCTCTTGCTTTTGTCCCTTGAAAAACAATGGTTACTTATGCCTTCTGCTTTTAAGCGAGAATCAAATCCAAACAAGCAATATACACAAGTATAAACAATATAAACAACAATTAATATTTTACAATATTTTTTCAATTTTAAAATCACTTTAAAGTGAGATTAACTCAATTTCTCCAAACCAAGTTCAAGAAAAAAGACTCAAAGCTTCCTTCCTTGACCAAGAAACGACCAAAGAAACCTCCTTTCCTTACTGCAGCTCAATTCAAAACCCGGGAACCGCTTTACTTGCTCACGCACATGCCAAAAATTAGGGCTCGGCTCCAAAACTTTGCAACTTTGGTATTGTAGAGATGTTTACAATATTATTCAGGTTTATTTAATATTTTAGAGGAGAAATGAGTGTGTTTTATTAGGTTTTACTTAAGAAAGTTTATGGGGATAAGAAGGAAGAAGATGAAGAAATGAGAACAAAAGAAATGGAAAGTGTAAAAAGTGAAATGAAATAAGGTGCTTCTTTTATAGAATTGGAAATTTGACAAATGACATCCACTACCCCTTTGCCAAATTACCCTCCAAACCTTAGATATTTCAACTACCTCATCATACACCCATGTACCATCCATGTGGCTTTAAGTATGTGCCATCAAATCGCATAAAAACTAGCAAAAATTAACCAAAGTCTTCTCTCTTTTAATTATCTTCTAGAAAATGATTAATGTTAATACTTTAAGTTAGTGAATTAATTATTCCTATATGTTATATGAATATATATAGACAAAGGTATGTGTGCAACAACGTTGCAATAACTTTCGTTTGGTAAAATGTCGAAAATTCAAAAAAAGAATTTCATTCATATTCTCAATTTTTTACCGAATTATTCATTTATGTGAACAAATTTACAAAATGAGTTTACCTTATTATTTATTAATTAAAGTAGTTTAATAAGGCTATTATATCCATTTAATTAATATTAAATTTACAATTCAAATATTAAAATAATTCCTATATTTAAATATAAAGTGTTCACATTTTTTTGGGATGTTACAAAACTTATAATCCTTAGTAACGCTAGATATGCAATAGTTCAGGTGGGAATTACTATCGTATAGAAAAATGTGAAATGTGATAAACCTCTTTGTGACATCGATTTATCGATAGTTACTGGGATAACTATCATATTGTAATTTGAATATATTAAACTTCTTAATGACATTGGGTTAACGACAGTTAGGTGTGATTACTACTATACCGATATTTCCCAAACGTTGTCAAAGGAAGCTTGAGGCAACAATTGAGTCGGAAGAGTTGCTCTCACCACAGGAGTTGTAATAAGGAAAAGAAACAAAAACGAATTTAGATAGTGTTGCACCAATATAATATGCAGCTGCAGCAAGATAGAGGGACTGCGCTCGTAATAGAAGTCAAGCTATGAAAAGAACACAATGGCAAAATCCATGTAATGCTACACCAAAGTCCTAAAGACAGAACACAATGTAAGACAAAACTGCACTCCCCATTAAATATTGATTTGGCACTATAATAATGCGCCTGAAACTTAAAGTACCCATAAGGTAGAAAGGCTAATCTAAAAGTCTAACTCTCACCCATGGTAATGTAAAACTCCAATACATCCTCTTAAGCATCTATACGCAAGTGGGGATGCGCTATAATCTTGAACTAACAACTAACACGGTAGGTCTGCACCAAAATCTTAAAAACTCTGACCTCAAACACAAAAACTCAAGGGATGGGGGCAATGGAAAGAAACTGCTCTGCAACCAAGGGAAAAAACCTCGCACCTCAAAGGCAAACCAAGATGACCCAACTTCATCCTCCATGATCGTTAGATCTGACTCGAAGGCAAAAGTGATGGCGCAGTCCTCCAGTGATTAAAAGCGGTTCAGAATAGAATCATGCATGGGAATCACCCTTAAAGGTGGCAGTTCGATCTCATCAGCCAAGCAATGCAACCCAACTCCAAATATCCCCACATTATGATAAGTTAACATTGCAGAGTGGACGATGCAATACACCTTCACGAGTTTCAGTGCATTTCTAAAGCAAAAGCATAATACTCGGCGAAGTAAGGCAAAGTTCTAAAGTACCAATAAAGGTATAAGCTCTACCTCAAAAGAAGGACAGCACCTCATTGCAACCCCATCCACCTGTAGGAGCAGAACATATGGTTAGTGCTTGAATCGAGAATGTACAAGCTATTTAAATAATGAGTTTTTCCCGCCTCAATCCAAAACACTCCTACTACAATTTCAAGTTTCCGCCTAAAGATAAAAATTCAATCACTCAAATTGCAATTTCCCGCTAAAGGCCACATCAACAATCTACTCACAGCAAACAAACAAGATGGATGGTCAACACGGGCCACAATCTGAAGGTGGAAATTAAAAGAGCGGAATAATGACGTTGAATGTCCATGTGCATCTTTGTATTATAAATGGATAGGGTATTGTAGCAGAGAGGGGGATCTTTTTTCGACTTTACTCTTTTTGGCATGAAAAACAAAAGAAAAACTTATACTCTCTGCCATTACTATCTGTACTAAGGATATAAAGAGAAGAAAGTGATATACCCATGGATGTAGGATTCCTTAACATCTGAACCACGTAAATTCTCCGTCCTTTTATTATTTTCAGTACTTTATTATGCAGTTTTTATTTAATCAGCTCTAATATCGAAATAATGAACGAATTTTGTGTACTTCAAATTTTTGCGCTTATAATATCATACATATTAAAGTAATATAATTACTCATCATCAAGGTAAGATTAACATCACTTAATTTTGCCGATTCATAATTACGTAAACATTCAACATCGTGGTCACTTCATAAAAATACTTGGGTGTTCGTAGGACAAAAAATTATCACCAACGATTACTATCATATATACAGTTGTGAAACATATTAAATATTGTAAATTAATCAATGGGTGTTATACCAGATAAAGCTAATATCTATCCTAGCTAGATTGACATAGGGTAGCACCTTGAGTATGGCATCCTTGCCCCAACGCCAATAGTACGACAATCTATTGTATGTGATTTGTTGTTATGGCTACATGACTTAAATATAATGATGGATTTAGAAGGGTAATCATGTAGGCTAGGATAGACCAAAGTGGTTCGTGTACAATATTGTAGATCAATGGGTGCACCCACAATGCTGATTAATAGGTAATGGTAGGTATCATTGGGAGTTGATTCAATTTTTATTATATTTGATTCATAGGTGGTATTGGTATTACTAGACATCGATTCAATTTTGGTAGTTGATCAAATTTATCACAATTATATTATTATATGGTGAGATATTAATAACTAATTATTAGGGAGAATCACAATTAAGTAGATTTGTGATCGTGGTCACGTTAAATAGAAACATAACTTATAATGTATATATGATACCTCATGGGGTTGGGTAATTGACATATTAATATGTTAATGTGTTATATTTTGTTCTTTCCTCTTTTATTGTTTGAAATTTGAGTTTACTCACAGCTAATTTCAAGCCTGACCAGGGTTGTTATTTGTTTTAATAAACCTTAGGTCAGACTAAGGTTGTATTTTTGGATGTAATTTCGTGATATAATTTATATCCTCTACTTTTGAGAAGAATGTGTATGGTCAATATATAGTATTCCATTTATCATATTTTATCGCACTTGCCATAGAAGATGAGGTGATCTTCGATCAGATTATTTGAGACTTCAAGATAGTACTCTAGTGTTTGAGAGGAGATGATGACTATATGCATAGTGTTGGAACTAGGCTAGTCGCTGGTTAAATATGTGGATTTTCAAATTTTCTTTCCATTTTTATCTTAGTTGTAATTACTCGCAAACTTAACACTATAAAATATCAATTGAATTAACAGAATAGTAAATTGGGTATCATGTTTATAAATGTTGTGAAGGTCTTCCAAGAAGATCGATTTGATATATTGTTTTGATGCATTTTTTAGTTATGATTTGTGAAATAGAGGCGATATAGTGTTTAAATAGCATACACAGCTGTTTTGGGCTAAATCGGGTACACGGCCAATAACCTAGCTGAAGCGACTATATAAGTGAGGCTACGGAACCCTACTTGTCACCTATATTTTCAATTTTCTTCCTTAAACCCAAAATCAACCTAAATTCTTTCAAATTATATTAAAATGTGATTAAAATTTAGAGTATCCAAAACCTATCGAGTCATATATGGATTCAAATATTTCGATGAGGCAAAGAGATATCTGAAATTTATTTTCCAATCCAAAGCTCAAGTTCATTAGAAATTGGTAAAGAATTTGCAACCATTCATTTTAAGAGTTTTGATTCAACGGTGAAACAACGACCAATCGACGATCGTGAAGTATCGTTGTGTCCGGGACGATAAAAGAAATACATCCATGGTGGCTGATCGTCTCAGATCAACCCAAGGTGACCAGAATGATTCAAAAAGGGCAAAAAACCCTAGGTGGTGGCTATTGGAGGTGGCCGAACTTTGGTCGAAGGTGACGTTGGTGATGGGCATGTCGGTTGTGGGGTTGGATCGATCGTTCATGGCCGGAGGCATCGTCGATGGTGGTGCAAATAGGCGGCTAATGGGTTTGCTTGCATTGCGTACATGAAAGTAAGACTGAATTATTGAAATTAATTAAATTAATATTTAATTATGGAAAATTATGATATAGCCACTGATTTTAATATTTTAAGCAACTTTTGCATACGAACTCCAATTCACACACAGTTTATTCCATTGTACTCATGATGGAATTCCAAACGATAAGACGTTGGGTTTGTTAAGTTTGGATACTGTTGGAAAAAGCATGTTGGTATGATTTATTTAATTTAAATAATCGAACTTGAAATTATAAAATTGATATCTATTGTTGGAAAATTATAGTTATCGATATGTGTTGTGATATATTAGTGATTGTTTGGATATTTTGGATATGCGTGGCTATGTTGATAAATTATTATTGATTATTATATTATTGAGTGTTTAACTGTAATCAATTATGGATTAAGAATTGAATGTAGTGTTTCCTGCTTGCATTAATTACGTTGGTTGCAGTGGTTGCATTAATTGCACCGGTTATGATGGTTGCATAAATGTTATGGTTGTTATGTGCTAACGACTATTTGGATGTAGGAGAAGAGAAGGAAACAGAAATACGTAGGATTAATCCCCTAAAAGGGATATGTAGGTAATCTTTTCCTATGCAATTTCTCGAGCCTATGGTCGTAGTGTATAGGGTTAGGCGCGGTCCATATATAGTTGAAACCTTTTTTCGTTTTATTATATATATATGTATGTATGTATATATGTATATATATATATATGTATATATCTGTACAGGTGTGAAGTCGTAGGTAAAGCACAAGTGGGAATAAAAAGGAGGATGAATGTTGTATCACGGATAGCTGATTTGGTAATTCTTTTATACCATTTTCATATTATTCATGAGTTATTGATAATTGATGCATTTAAATAGGAATTGATACAATAAATGTTATAAAATAATTACATTATGGAGCTAATGTTTATTTATTCTGATGATTGATTCTATTGTGAGGCTTTCTTATATTTTCGTAACAGCGTGTCCTTAAAGTCGATCTGTCTTTTGTTGATGGGAAACCTTTCATAATCATCAACCAGTCTCATATTATGGGTAGTGCTAGGAACCAGGTTATGTCTATTCTTATTTGGGCATACTTTTTGCACATTCCGTCTGTTTTACACCTGTTGGTGGGTTTGAATTGGTTATCATGGACTATTGGTAAATTGAAATGTTTTGATTCTAATACAGTGGCACGCGAGAGATTGGTATATGCTAAGGCCCTTATTGAAATAACCCCTTAAAAGCTGCTTTCTTCCTTGATTAGTGTTCAGCTTGCTATTGACCAAGTAGCAGAAATTCGTGTTAGATACGGCCGGGCGCTTGACATCTGTACCACTTGTCATTCTTTTGGCCACATTGCTGACTCTTGCAAGCTCCAGAGCTCGTCCATGGCACCTCCTCCACCTAAGGTGTCGCTTCCTCGTCCCCCTGCGTGGAGGTGGGTTCCTAAGGTTAGGAACTATTCTTTTGAGGTTACGATCCAAATAATTAGCCCTTCTGAAGGCCCTATTGCAACAATTCCAAAAGTTGCTATTGTTCCTTCTGTGACTCAGCCTACCACCACTACAGCTGAAGGTATTGTTTTCTGTTTGATTTCTACTTACGATGCTACTGTTGATCATGTGTCTTCTATCGCCCCCCTTCCACCGACTTTTGTAATTGAGTGGAATTCTTTTGAGAATCATGGATTTATGAGCCATCTGAGATGATATATGCCCTAGTTCAAGATAAATTCCTTATTTTTGTTAGTGAAATTGAAGGTGAATCCAGGCATCTTTATTACTTTGTTGATGGGGAAGGACTTGTTCTTTTGGTAGATGGTGATCTTGGTGCTAGGAATAGGGTTGTACTTGAAGATAATAAATTTATCTACTACCAGGATTACTATATTTTTATTCCAAATATTGTATCACATTTCACAGGTTTCATGCATGTGACTGGCCCAGTTTCTTCGGATGTTGGTAGTGATTCCTCCTCTTCTGAGGAGAACTAGCTTTTGGTCATTTATAGTAGCTTAGGACCTTTTGACTATCTCCTATTTTGTATTTTCCTTTTCTTAGTAGTTGAGATATATTGCATTGTTCCTCTATTAACTATTGATTTGTTAGTAATAAAAGTTGATCGTCCATTATAAAAATCGACCGACCTTGCCAAAAAAATTAAATTGTAAAACTAACGATCTGCTACTTCTAATATCGAAAATTAGTCGCAATCGTATTTTATGGCGTTTCTAATTAATTTCAGATGTTGGAAAAAATAGAGCATTGCATATGGTATTAGAGCATAGGTTTAGCGACTCCTTAAGCGTTAAGTATACTTACCCATTTAGTGTAGGTTAATTTTCACATTTGATTGGGTTAAAATATAGAATAAGAGAGCATTCTTATTTATGTTTATATGTTTTATATTTATGGATTGTGTGCATAACCATCATTACATTATCATATGATGTAGTTATTTATAGTGCCTTTGAGTAGGGAACAAATATTATAGGAATGTGGTAGGATGAGCACTTAAAAGAGGGTTTAAGTGCTAGTTATAACCGAGGTGGCACACATGTAACATTAAAACCTAACCTTAAAAAGTGGGCCTATTTTTATGGAATTTCAACTTGAAAAGTTACATTGAAAATACATGTTTTTGGACTTTGAAAGGTATTTCATTTAAAAAGAAAAAAAAATGTATGTTTTAGACTTAAAGTGATTTACTGAAGTTTTAAAAAGGTGAAAATATATATTTGACTTGATGAAAATTTATTTTGAGGGTGTTTTACAAAAAAAGCTATTTTTAAGATATTGGAACATAGAAAACACTTTTGAGGAGTTATTTAATGAAGAAAATATTTGAAAGTATTTTTGTTAGAAATGTGTTGAAAAATATCATTTTAAGTAAAGAGTGAGGAGAACATTTTTATTTGAGAGAATAAAATATTTTGTTTAAAAGAACATCCATGAATTTTGAAAAGCTTTTGTATGGAAGCTAATTTTAGTTATAAATCATGTGAAGAATATTTATCTTCATAAACAATATTTAAAGAGGAATCATTTTTGTAGACAAATGATTTTGATTGGGGAAGGTACACAATTTTTTTAAAAAGGAAATGTTATATTAAGAATATGTGTAAAGATTTTTTTTTAGCAAAAAATGAAGTTGTATTGTAAAATATCGTTAAATATTTTAGGAAAAAATACTAGGAAAATATTTTATAATAATGGAAATAATTTGATTAAAAAGTGAAAAAAGAAAGGAAGTAAAATATTTAGTTTGAATAAACTTCTGGAAGTGTATTTTATTTGGAAAACTCTATTTGAAGATTCTAAAACTATACTAGGTGGCACAGGATATGGGACGACTAGTGATGTGAGTTTTAAGTTTGTCCAAAGCTCGGTACGATGACATGAAATTATATGCCTATTTTGTGTGGCTTACCCTAATGTGTCGTATGGATGTCTAGTTGTTCCCTTCTGGAAAAAGAGCAGAGATATGAGATTTGATTACTAATTTTGGTGTATGGGGTTGAGATGTTTTACTTTAGTATTACTTATTTGTTTTGGCTGATTGACATTAGTTGTTTTAATTTGACTGTTTCATTTGACTGCGTTTATTTTATGCTTTATGGCATGATTGTTTGAATTAAATTATTCCATTTGTATTTTTTACTTGTTTGATTATGGTTGTTAATTAGTTATGTTATACATTTTTGAGTTAGTTCTTTTTGCTTAATACATTTGTTGATTGTTTGTTTTACTTCGACCCACTTAATTGTTGTTTGCTTATGTTTGTCTTGTTATGATTGTGTACATTGTATAGTAGGATACATTGCCTATTATTGTGAATAATCTTACGATGAGGTATTTACCCAATGTTAACTTTCTGAGGGATGTGCATTGCAAAAACTAATGAGGTGATAAGGGACATATATGGACCAATCACGGTGGATGATGTGAGATTTTCTCTAGTTGACTTTGAGATGTGCCTTGGGCAAATGGTTGTTTGATTCAGATCAAGCGCAAGGAAATCATACGAGCCAAGTGAGGTGTTCTGAACTTCGACCTATCGATGGTGTGAATCGTTTTAGGTCGAGTACTTCGGGTGGGAAGTGTATGTGGACTTGGTAGCATCCAAAGAGAAAGAAAAAGAAAGAAAAAAGCATACGTAGACTTGGTGATGTCCGAGTAGGCACGTTTAACAAGGAGAAGTGATGTGGTGGACGTGGTGTGTTCTAAATTTAGTCATGTGCTAAAGGGATCATTAATAACTCTGGATGTGGAAGGTGTTTCGTGGGGCAAGGGTATGTGAGAATGGTCACCTATGTACCTTGGACCTTGGTGATGGTCCAGCCTGCCTTGGTGATGGAAGTACCTTGGTGATGGTACGTGATCGAACATCAAATCCAATTGCCATGTGGTGCATCGCTGACTTTGGTGATGGTCGTAGAGTTATCAGGTATCCAAAGGCATCTCGGTGATGATGCGAGATCGGTGATGGTTGGGATGAAATGACATCTTAGTGATGATGTAAGACTTTGGTGATGGTCAGCATGAAGTGACATCAGGGTGATGATGTGAAACCTTGTTGATGGCTTTGATGACATGAAGCCTTAGTGATAGCTATGATGAAGGGAGACCTTGATGATGATCGTACAAATTGTCTTATATTGGGAAACATCTTAGTGGTTATGCAAGACCTTAGTGATGGTCTAATCCGCCTAAGTGGTTGCAAGGAGTGTTTAGTATAGGACATTGGTGATGGTCTATTTCACCTTAGTGATGGAAGGGGGCTACTTTCGGATTTGGTGTGGATGTAGTGTTAAGTAGTTCGTGATCTTAGTAATGGACGAAAGGGTTATTGTGACAAACCGTCTCCTTCGACCTTCGAAAATTGACACTATACATCCACGGTATTCACGTGCCGTAAATCCAAGTGCCAGGGAGGCAGATTATCAGGGGTTAGGTAAAGTAAAAGTGGAAGATAGAAACACAAATTCTCACATTCTGTTAAATTATATAAATAGATAGTACATTCAACCACTCTCACTAGGGTACATTAGAGTTATGGTATGAACTAACCCAGCCAAGAACAGTTATAACTGCCTGCTCCCACACTTGCTGGTACTCACAAGACTTAAACGCAGCGGAAAAATAAAAAGATAGATAGATATCCACATCAGACGCTCTAGCTCCACGCTCCAAAAAATCTTCCAGAATGCTTCACCAAAAAATGTTCCTAACATGATCCTGACTACTTGGCTGCCCAGAAAAATAAGGCATCCAGAGTTCAAAGGGAAAACAAAATAAACTCCAGGTCGGTCATGGGACTGGGGTGAGAACTCGAAATATGATGTTTTGAAAACAAAATGGTATCTCATAAGACACGCCGCACATAAATACGGAATGGGTTTTTACCTTATGATAACCAAATCTTTATTACGTAAAATAATTAGATATTACTTTTAATGACATTTCTTTGAAAACATTTGCAGGTAAACTTATTAATCTTAGCTGAAATTGTTACATTGGTTAAATTCCAGCATATTAGCCACAAAGTGGGTTCTACAAACAAAATGGCAAGCACTTATTGGAGAATGGATTTCCATACAAATGACCAGGTGAAGGGACTACCTTTCGGCAGTACATCTCTAGAGGAATGTACTGAAGTCCAACTGATGGTCCTCTACCAACATAAGATCGGCCTACCTCTTCCTAGATAGTACTGAATATGTCATCACCTCGGTCGTTACCGACCTATCTGAGACGTCTCTTAGCATACACTACAATAACTTAAACCCGATCATTATAGCGAGTAAAAATATATCTAGAAGGGGATGATCATACCCTAAGGTTGCAAACCACATAGCCTTGCTGCATCTACCCTGTTTCGGTCATTTCCGGGTGTGAGGCCTAAGGATACGATTACCTTTCGCATAGCACATCATCTTTCCTCTTTGAATGCCACATTGCCATTCCATAATCACACAACTGATTTCTATAAACGTATAAATCCTAAGCTCGTACTACTTTGGAAAGGGTGTTAAGCTAAGAGAAGTTGCCTTCTCCACCACCAAACAGATGATATGTTTATAGAGATCAATTTATGTAACTAGGAATGCAACGTTGGACATTCGTCCATACAAGTTATCCAGGAACAGGACCAACCGAAGGCACTCTCCTACCACATCCTATCAGGAATTTGCACCTAGGATTAGTAACGAGAAGTCCTTGCATCAAAGATCTTAAATGAAGAACTACAGCCACAGAATATGATATGGGAAATTTCCCCCAGGGTCTGTGACAAGCAGCCCTACATTCCATCTTCCAAATCTTATCCATATCTTCACTTCGAATACGTAAATTGGTTCGAAGTGGTCTCCGGAAAGGAATTACCCAAATCCGACCCCCGTTCCTTCGAACCAATCATCGATAAAAGAGGTCAAGTAAATAGGTGAATAATAATTGATATTTTCATTTCTTTTATCAGAAATATATTTTAGAGATATATAACTTTAAAACACTTCTTTCCGATATATACGGAATCATTAAACCTCTCTTATCAAATCCTTTGATTTCTTAAAACTTTTTTAAACTAATTTGAAATCATTTCATTTTTCGCTTGGGAAAATATCTCCAAATCATTTATTTTAAATCCTAACATAAATTTCTTAATTCAAAACTCAAAATTTTGATTGAATTAAAACCATGTTATCTAGGATGTTAATCCAAAACCAGTAAATATTAGGTGAGCGGAATCTATAGAAATCATCTAATTCTACTCAATATTAATTCCCATATTCAACAAGTACTATAGGCAGAATAACGATGAAATCACCTTTTAAATTCCATGAATAGTACTAGTTTCCCTCTTCGGGTTTTAACACCGAGTACAAGAAGATTATCCCCAAAAAATCCAAGTTATTTAAATTTGGAAAATTATATCCTTTATACTTTGGAAAATTTTGATCCGAGTAAATCAAATTTACCATCCACTCCATCGGGCCAGTCTGGATAGCCAAGGAGAGCTGGAAATAGGTTTTCCAAACTCAAGCCTAGACACTATCTCTCTGACACCCATAAGGCGGTCAAGTTATTTGATCGACTCTAAATCATTTAACACACTATACTAACTTTTAATTATTTATTTAACCACTTCATAAATTCTTCAAATCACCTTTAAAATACTTTTTTAATCATTTAAAAACATTTACAAAAGATTTGAAAAATAATGGTTTCGTTTAAAACTAAAATTTAAAATTGTTGCGAAAAAGTGCTGCGAATAGTGCTACAAATAGTGTTTTCAAATCTTATTGATCAAAACGACTTTTTATCATTTGAAAATTCATTTTTTATAATTCAAATCGCCTTTAAAACATTTTAAAAGATTTATAGAATTTATTTCATATTTTTAAACAATCTTAAAATATCATTTTCAAAGAAATCCTGTTATGGATTCTGAACTGCAAAACCGCTATTTTTTTGAAAACTTATTTGACTCATATTTCAAAATCTATCTATCGAAATCTCGACTTTCTTTCTTTGTTGGAAACTATGGATATAATAGTCCAGAAAATTCTTATCTCGAATAATTCCGAGCTAAATTCTATTATACATACTCATTTGACTTTTATGGCGTGAAATCGCGAACCGCCGTTATGCGACGCGCCTATTTTTGACTAAATTTTCAATTACCTTTCAAACTTCACCAAAACACTTTTAAATGTTTATAAAACATTTTAAAATCATATTAAACCATTTTAAAGAGGTTTAACACTCAATATACACCATTTCATTAAAAAAAAGGAAAGTGGTTTCCTTTGTTCTTATCGACGTGTATTTTCGTGACTTGCATACATATTCAACATTCATATTAAACAATCATCATCAACAATCAAAATAAAACATATATAACATCCAATAGCATATAATACTATAGTTTAGGAGTTTCTCACCTTGGGTTTAAACAACTAATTAAAAATTGGTTATAGCTTCGCTATTTAGTTTTCGAATGTCACAATCCTTTGGACTTAAGCTCCTAGGTGGCTTAGCCTAAGCTTTGGATGGCTTGAGGAGGTCACGGTCTAGGGTAGAGGAATAGAAAGGCTCGGCCTTCAATGGAGGAGGTGGAGGCCGTGAATGAAGAGAGGAAGAGAGGAAGAGTGGAGTTTCGGGATTGCTTTAAGGTGCTTAAGTGTATATAAGTATATGTTAAAATTTTAAATTGTTTTTGAGAATTATTTTGGCATTATTTACTTTAGGTTGGAAGCCATGAAAGTGTGGAGAGAGAGCTTAGGAAATGAAGAGGAAGATGAATGAAAATGAAGAGGAGAGTGTGGGGTATTTATAGGCAAAGAAGAGGGCAAAATATCTATGCATACATCATCATTTTCATCACCATCACATGCACCATCATCATCACTTCCTCCACTCTTAAGCATGGCTAGAAACCCATCACCCATGTGCCCATCACTTCCATCACTTTAAGGCATGCATATGTTGACTTTTGCATGCTTAAAAAGTAAGAATAATAAAAATAACTTATATATTTGTATACTTAAATATATGCGTATATGTATGTTTATGTGCATGTGAATATGTTTTCATGTATGCACATGTACATGTGTATATGCATGTTATTTACCTCCATAATGTTTCACAACTTCTATACGTTGTATCGTTACAAATTCCGATTTCGATTTTCGGTCATATTTTCACTTTTTAGTTAATATGCATATATTTGTAAGCAAAATTTGAAAATAAATTTCTTATCATTTTTAACTAATTAAAATGATCATATTTCATTTATAAAACCATATAAATTAATATTAATAATTATTTACAAAAATTGTTATTATATCGATAAAGCGAAATGAATTTTTCTTATGATTTCAAATCAAGTATATATCTTTATAAAATTAATGATAAATTATTACTCAAGATCATTACAATAATTATTAAATCATTTTATTCTCAAATTAATACATTTATTAAAGTGATGTATTTGGGGGTCGTTACAGTTATTGTGTATCCAATTGTGTTTGGTATGAGACCTCGGTGGTGGTTTATACTTTCATACAATATAGGTGACCGGTATAGGAGTTCGCATGTGTATTTTTTTGTTTGTATGCTAGTGTGATGATGATACCTTATTGTTTTAAGTATGTATGCTTTATTTTGGTGAGCTATGATGATAGTTGATCCATGTATTTATCTATGCATACATGTTGTGGCTTGTGTATGGAGTTAATCTGGTTTAGATTGTTTCACCCTTTATTGATGGGGTGTTATTTACATACTATACTTCAAATGGCATGGGTGAAGAAATGTGTGTGGTATTATAGTATATGTGTTCATTATTGTGAATGAATCATTGTGTGTCATTATTGGTTGTGCGGTGCAAACGTCGTGTAATATATTGAAGATGGTTGATTATGATTAATATAATTTCCCGTATTTTATGATTAAACCTGTGATGATGATTGATCGATTTGGTTTGGGTTATGTTTGGGAAATTGCGAGGGTGCAGTTCTTTTAGGGGAAAGAGCATAACGACCTGCAAATTTGACACTACAAAATAATAAATCAATTAAAAATGAATTTTTAATAAAATGGTGAAGTGGGTATCATGTTTGTAACCATTGTGAAGGGCTTTCTAAGATGATCAGTTTGATATATAGTTTTTTGATGCATTTTGAGTTATGGTTCGCGAAATAGAGGCGATATGGTGGTTAAATAGCGTATGTAGCTGTTTTTGACTAAATCGAGTAGACGATCCATAACCTGTAACATCACCCATTTGGAGGCCCAAAACTAATTGCTATGGATGCTGCATTCATCCATAGTTATTAATTCTTGGTGACCAAATACGGTAATGTTAGATACATTGATATACCAGAAACACATGAATATGATAAATTTTAAACTCAATTTTAAAACAAATTTTCCATTTCATTCCAATCGTATTTCAGATTCATTACATAATCCCAATTCGTAAACCACGTTCAGAGAAATATAATTATTACAAATTACGCCAAGAGCGACATATGAAGATGCCCCGTTGGTTGATCAAAGTCTAAATATAGGCACTAAGTAACTTTTCCATTACATCCAATTACACATCAGAATCAAACAGAAAGAACTTCTAATAGCTAGCTTGCCTCCTACACGTCTCTGGAAGCTTATTCGCCTAAAGGTGAACCTGAAAACCTTAACTCTCAAACTACTCAAAGTCAATTAGCACCCGAGAGTTTAAGGGGAGAACATAAACTTCGAGTCAGACAAAAGTCTAGTGTGAATAATAACCAACCATCTCGAACCATATAGATATCTAGTGAGACCACGCCACTTAACGGAATGAGTTTTCCTCTCACTAGTATCCTAACCCAATTTATAATAACCATATACTATGCATCTGCATCCACAATGGTTAAAACATAACGTAATAAAATGTATCATGACGATTTGCAAACATGCCATATGCTCTGGATTTCCCATCCTCATTCACCCGACTATCTATCTCATGTTATAGTTTCTAGGGTCACTATTAACCTATTAGTTCTCATAGGCTAACTAATAACCTATTCCAAGTTTACGGACTATCTGTCCTATTTTATAGTTTTTATGAGATCATTAAGAACCTATTGGTGTCTACTAATAACGTCATCCAATCATAGTTTTCAAGGGGTCACTATGAACATATTGGATTTTCCAATAACATCTCTCATGTCATAGTTTTCATTGGCGGACTATGAACCTATTGATCTCTATCAACAACCTGTTCCGAACGTAGTTTTCATGGGATCACTAAGAACCTATTAGCCCCTGCCAATAATAATTCCATAACATAGTTTTACGGGCTTACTAAAGACCTGTCAAAACCAATAATATTTTGATCATTCTTGAGCATCCTATATTCTGGTCTGTCTGACCTCCTGGATGCAACTCTACTCATACAATAGTTAACTCAATGTATATTCACTACTGGGTCAACTTGGCCTGTTATTCTGCCCTTTAACACCCCAAGATGTAGCTATCGGTTATAAATGAAGTGAATATGATTATACGCATTCATGATAACTGATCAATTAACACAACAATATAAACATCCATGGTTTAATTCCTTGTAATCATTTTCTAATGAAATATAGTTAATACCCTTAGCCTATTGTCTTTAGCAAGGAAAGCTTCCTCTAAAATTTCAAAGTTAAATGTCATTTCAAAACCCTTTTACATTGCCATGTATTTACTTTAAAAATGAGATTAAGTTCTCAAACTTAAAAACTAAGGCTTTCGAATATATCCTTTGGATCATTGTGACATCATGAGTTAACCTTCGTCACTCTCCCTTTCGACTTCATAGAGCAAACAAGCCCTCCATCTCTCTCCCTTTTCAAAATCATTACTTAAAACCTTATACATTCTCTTTCGAAACCATCCAACATACCTTTCGAACATTCGAAAACATTCCTTTCGAAACACTCAAAAACATACCTTTCGAAACACTTAAAAACATACCTTTTGAAACACTCAAAAACATACCTTTCAAAACACTCAAAAACGTACCTTTCGAAAGCATTGGGATTCAAGTGATAATTTATGAAAGCATAACTTAGAAACCAACTAAAAGTATCACTTTCGAAATCATTGATTGAAAACAAAACAAACTTCAAAGTATAAAAGGGAACACTTTCGACAGCTACCCTTTCGAAAACATTGGAGAAGGCGGCTTTAATGGTAGATAAGGGGTATCGATTCGAAATCTACCTTCCGTACTCATTGGCCTAAGGGTTATAAAATCGTCTTCTAACTAAGGTAGAAGTATAGGTGCGGCAGCATGAGTATCGAAGGGGTTCAAAAGCGGCAACCCTTTTGATAGCTTACTTTTAAAACAAGGGCGGACCAATAGGTTCGAAAGCAAGTAAAAGCGGCTTCGACCCTTTCGCAAGCATGCCTTCGACACCATTCTTCCCTTCTGCCTTTCTCTAATACACTACATACCATGCACTTATCCATGTGCATTGGTTTCGAATGGGTGTGAAAGGTTATAAATGGGTATGGTGGTGAAAGTAAGCATGGTAAGTGGCGAAGTTGTAGTTTTCTATAAAACTGATTTTTCGCTTTTCAAAGTAAGTTCTTTTTACCTAAACATCAATATTTGTCAAAATTTCATTGGCTACGAAATCTTTATCATATACTCTTCTAAAAAACTGCTGCCACGTTAATTTAAAATATTTGAAACATTTTATAGTTAACAAAATAGCCTAAAATCTTAAATAACAATTAAGCCCCTCTAGCTTAATTAAATAATTTACCTTAGTAAAACATTTAGGAAAATTCCTCAACAAATCACAATAATTCACATTGAATATGTTTTATAACATATATAAATTTCAGACCTGAAAACATTATTTAATTGCTTAAATAATTTAAACCAAAAATTCACTACTTTCTCTCATAGAAAATTCATAATAAATTATCCATGGCTTGGAATATAATGAAAATTTAAACCCATCTCTAAAATAATGTTTTACATAACATATTCAAAAATCATGGCATTTGGAAATCATTTTGCATGATTTTAGCCTTAAAACCAAACTAGATTATTCCACAAAATCCTTATTTAAAATTATAATATGGCACTTAAATCAAAACATATCTTCATTCATCGAATCATACGGTTTAAACCTCAAACCCAAATTTAAAACATAAAAGATGACTTATATGAGATGGTTTAGATCATTATTCACCCTATTTGGATAAGAAACTTGAGATTAGTTCTTGATTTAATCTTCCTAGCTTAAATCTTTAGCCTCTAAATGATTTTAGAGCTCCTCTTCACCTAGGGTTTTGGCCGACCTTCATCTCTCTTTGTTTATATTTTTGGTTTATGAAAATGTGAATGAGAATGAGGTAAGGGGTCTAAGGGTTATGGTATACGACTATTCCTATTTTTCCCTTGCCTTATTCTCTTAAGTTTCTAATTTATAAATCACAGTTATTATTTCATTTGGTAAGGCACGACCCTAATTAGTTTTCAAATCTCAATTCCCTTACCACTCTAACCTCCACATTATTCTATTTAATTTATCTAATTAAATATCCTGAATAATGTTATTTAAAATTAGGAGTGTTACATAACCTAGCTGAAGCGCTATATAAGTGAGGCAACGGAACCCCAACCGTCACCTCTATCTTCAGTTTTCTTCCTTAATCCCGAAATCAACCCGAATTCTCTCTAATGGTGATTTGAAAATTAATTAAAAAGTGATAAAAATTCAAAGTGTCCAAACCCTACCGAATTATATATGGATTTGTAGCTCTCGACGAGGCGAAGAGGCATATGAATTTTGTTTTCCAATCCGATGCTTCAGTGTATCGGAAATTGGCAATGAAGTTTCAACCATTCGTTTTAGGGGTTTTGATTCAATGATGAAAAAGTGACCAATCAACTATCAGAAAGTAACGTTGCATCGAGGATGATAAAAGAAAAGACATCCACGGTGGATGATCATCTTAGATTGATCCAATCTGACCAGAATAATTCAAAAATGATGAAATACCTTAGGTGGCGATGGCTGGAGGCGATGTAGGTGGTCGTACTCCGGTCGAGGGTGTCATTGGTGATGGGCATAGCGGCAGTAGGGTCAGATCGGTCGTTCATGGTCGGAGGCGTCGTAGGTAGGGGTACGTGAAAGTAAGATTGAATCATTAAAATTAATTAAATTAATATTTAATAGCTAAGTGTTCTGTTATTTTTGTTACCTCATATTTATGGTAATTGATTGGGATAGTTTAGGGGTAGTGTTTCCTACTTGCATTGATTGTGTTGGCTAAAGTGGTTGCATTAGTTGCATTGGTTGTGATGGTTGAATAAATGTTATGTGCTAACGAATATTTGGATGTAGGAAAAGTACAGGAAATGGAACTACATGGGCTTGATCCTCCAAAAGGGGTACGTAGGTAGGCTTCTCTTATGCAATAATTGTCGAGCCTATGGTTGTAGTGTATAGGGTTAGGCACAATCCAAACATAATTGAAAATTTTACCATTTTTATTTTATATATCTATACAGGTATGAAGTTGCGGGTAGGAGGAAATGAGGGAATGGAAAGGAGGATGAAGGCTATATCGTGGGTAGCTGATTTGGCATATTCTTTTATACCATTTTCATATTATCCATGAGTTATTGATAATTGGTGTATTTAAATGAGAATTGATGTGATAAATGTGGAAAATTAATTGCATTATGGAGCTAATGTTCCTTTATTATGATGATTGATTCCGCTGTGAGGCTTTCTTTTATTTTCGTAATTTGGAATATTGTAAAATAAATGATCCACTACTTTGAATATCGGAAATTATTTGCAATCTTATTTTGCGACGTTTGTAACTAATTTTAGATGTTAAAAATAGTGGGACATTACATTAGTTAAGCCTATGAATCATAAATTGATTTTAGATCTAATCTAAAATTTTGAATGAAATGTTCATTTTATTTATTTTGTTTAAAATTAGTTTATGTTTAATTTTAAGTTTTATGTATGTTGTAACGAGCGCATCAAATGCACTCATGTGTGAAAGTGCAAGTGCAACATAAGAGAAGTGTACATAGTTAATATGAAGGCTGTTTAGGTGCTGCAATTTACACCACAACGAACAGATTTCCCCTTTATATATGTCTTCGTCGTACAAAATTAAATAAATTACAAAAAAGATTTTTTTAGTGCACACACACATATACACATAAATATGCAATGTATACTTGTTTACATTAAAATAGACTTTGTTTGTATGACATGTATTAAACTTAAAGTAGATAAATTAAAGTTGGTTTTAATTAAGAGACGGTTTAAAAACAAAACTAAAACATTTTGCATAAAAGTCCATTTTGTAAACCTCAAAATAAAAACATATGTGTGTGTGTTCATATACATATATGAATATATATATATATATATACAATAATTAAATCAATGTTTTAAAGCCAAAACAACATATAACAAATATATTCAACTAGTTTGTAATTTAGAAGACAGTCTTCAAACAATAAATTAATCTAACTTAGGTCCAATTGTTAACTTAAGAAAGAAACCAAAAGTTTTAAAGTTTTTTTTTTGAAAAAAAACTTATGAATTTTAAATTTACTTATTTTTTTCCTATAAACAATACCAACTTGTAGTTTATGCATTCAATTCTCAACCTTATAATACGAAACTTAATATATTAATATAATTGTTTTAGAAATTATTTTATTCAAATAATAATTTCCAAAATAAAAATGAATTAGACAACATAGGCACAGAAATATTATTGATTATGAGATTCAAATTCAAAATAACACATAATATAAACAAAGAAACAGAAACAGTAATGAGTCTAAAATTATTAACATAAACAACATATGAATAATGGATAGAGGACATGAAGATGTCAAAAACATATTAACAATATAAGCATACAACTGATTTAAGGGAGGAAAATAGACATCTTATCATATTACAAATTCATACAGGTGAAATAAATACAAAAGGAGGAGGATTCAAAGCATGTAAAAATAATGAATTTGTATATAAATAAAATAAAAGGTTACCTTGAGATGTAGCCAAGAGAAACATCTTGAATGATGAAAGGATTCCTAGATCCAAAGAATCAATCTCCAAATCTTGCAACAATTGAGAGATAACTACTTCTTTACTTTTGTTTGATCTTTTGTTTTAGAGTTATGGAACCTTAGTCCACCATATAATTTAATAATTAATATGTAATAAATATTTATTTATTTACTTTCAACAATTAAAAATTAATTAAATTGTTGGTTTATTCGGAATATTCATTATTTTGGTTGTGTGACTCAAAGGTGTAAATTCAGTCAACAATTAATATTGAAAAATTCAATATTAACGTTCACACATCACCTTAGCCGATTGTATGACATTATAACTAAGTTTGCCGCTTACACATCTTTTGGTAAAATCAAATTTTACTTATTAATAGTGGTCCCTGATAGTAATGATTATTTACACCAATTCTCTTTGTCTAAACTATATCACATTAAGACTTATGGAATTTGGTTTTGGTTAAAATTCCAACATCATCCGCATTCAACTACGTAAAACAAAATCCTCGGTTCAATCATAATAGTTATTACTAACCGTACTACTCTAGCTAGGGATTTTGACTTTCAATTGACTATAGATGATCGTGATGCTAACTCCATATAACCGATGAGGCGAATTATCTATTGGATAGTATTTTACTTTCAATGCTTCAGCTCAGACACAACTATAGTCATTCAATGGAAGTCATGTCACGATTTAAATATAACCAAAGTGGAGTGTCCACATTGAAGTTCAATAATACTCTCAAGTCGAGAGAACTGTGCAACATCATCGCTTCAAGATTCTCTGTTTTACCTTAATTACATTAACCAATAGAAAATCTTGCGTGAGTCGTTACATGGTTATCCAAAATTATTGGTAACATAATTCCTTGGTATCCCCAGTAGCCATGAGTAATATATTATCCAATGTTTGGAGAGCATTACATACTATAGTCTAACAGATGTATCGATATCCAGTCTTGATACATCTTAACTAGGAATATTTAAAATGATATGTTTATTATATTATGACAAATTGCTCAAGATTATAACACATTGTAATTACTATCACAAAACATACTATTTATAGATTTTCAATTAAATATACTCAAATAAAATAATTAATTAATATAACATATTATATCAAGTATATAATAGAAAGAAAAACACCTTTTATTTCAAACGAGATTTTATAATAGAGTTAATAATTTACGATAAATTATAGAATTATCCCTAGAGCATACCCTTAACTCTATCAATCTCTCACTTGCACTTGGGGTCAATTATGAAATCTCAATCTCATCATTTCGGTCAGCTTGGATAAAACTGACCAAGCTGTGAAAAGATTTGTTATTTTGTCCTTCGTATCTACCCTTTGTATCACGACCTCTTTCTTCTCAACCAATTCTCTAATTAGGTGGAACTTTTAAAGAACGTGTCATGATTTCTTATTTGCTTTAAGCTCCTTTGCAATCTGCATTGGTGCATTTTTATCACAAAACAACATCATCGGTTTCTCCATGTCATGAACTAGACCTAGCTCACTTACTGCCTATCCAGACTGCTTCCTTAGCTACTTCATTAAGGGTGATGTATTCGACATTTGTCGTGGAATCAGCTACCATTTCCTATTTGGAACTCTTCCTACCGATGACCCCATCGTTTACGGTAAAGATGTAACCTAAGACCAACTTACCATCATCGATATCGCTCTGAAAGCTAGAGTCTATATATCCCTTTTTATGGAGGTCTCCATTCCCATATATAACGAATAAGTCCTTGGTATTTCTTAAATATTTTAGTATACATTTTACATCCATCTAATGTTTTTCTCCAGGATTAGACTAGTATCGGCTTAAGCATCGCAGTGTGTATACTACATCTCATCTAGCATATAGCATGGCGAACATTATGGAACCAACTGCCAAAGCATGCAGTATCCTCTTTATATGCTCTTTCTTCTCATCGGTTCGAGGAGAATCCTTCTTTGAAAGGACGATTTCATATTACGTAGGAACACTTTTGCACTTCGAGTTCTCCATACCGAACCTTTTTAGTATGATGTCTATATATAGGAATTAGGACAATTGTGTCTATGTATAGGGATTGGGACAATCCCAACAACATCTTAGATCTATCTCTATATACCTTCATACTTAGTATATAGGTTGCTTCTCCAATATCCTTTATAAAGAAATTCTTGAAAAGCCAAGCATTCACTGATTGCAAAAATGAAATGTCATTTCCAGTCAATAGTAGATCATCGGCATATAAAATTAAGAACATGATAGCACTTAGTTGTTCCTTCCGGGATACACACGCTTCTTTTGTGTTCTGATAAAAACCAAACTATTTGATTACTTTATCAAAACACTTATTCCAATTCCCTGAAGCTTGCTTAAGTCCAATAATGGATGTTAACAACTTGCAATCCTTGCCCTCGCCTCCACCGAGCTTAAAACCCCTAGGCCATGACATATAGACTGTCTCTTCCAAATCACCATTTAGAAATGTCATCTTTATGTCCACTTGCCATATTTAATAGTCGTTGAATGCATCAATTGAAACGATCCGTAATTTTATCACTTTGAAAATAGAAATATTTAATTTTAAAATATTCAAATATAGATTTATTTCAAAAACATAATCATGTTTTTTACAATAAATAAAATGATAAACTTATTTTTAGAATTTGATTACAAAATCAAGGTCGGATTTTCATTGTAAAAGTAACAAAAGTCGGTTTTCAATAAAATTGAATATATGATCAAATAAGTGTTTTGAATGATAAATAATCTATTTTGATTTTTTATAAATTAATAAAAAGATGGTTTATATTGGTTTTATAAACATATATACATGTTTTATGGAAGTGTATAAACTTCGTCGCACTTTGACAAATCGACGTCGTATTTTTATAAATTGAACTTTAATATAGTTTTATAACTCAATTGATCTTGTTTTAATTAATTAAAAATGATAGGAAACTTATTTTCAAGTTTAGTTTACAAATATATATTGTTTGATTAAAAACAGAAAATGTGATCGTAAAATGTTTTGTAGAAAGTCAACGTTTTGTTAAATATAAGTTATGTAAACGTTTTTGCAACTTGAATAGTTATTTATATGAACATACTAACACATAAACATGTATTTAGAACTAATAAGATTAATTAAACTAAGTAGTGATTAATTAAATAAAGTTAACAAAATCTTGTTAAATCACATCAAATCCAAACAAATCTTCCCTTTAGCCACAAAGGAATCCACATTCATTTCCTTAAGTGCTAAGGCAAGGCACAATACATGAAGTGAAGTTTTAAAAGTGATAGGAGGAGATGATGTAAGGAGACAAAGCATGAAGTGAATGGGGGAGGTGATGTGCTTGCGCAAGGGGTGATGTAGGGAGGGGTGTTTTGGTAATTTGAGTTTGCTTCGTGCTTAAGGAATTTAAGGCTATAAATACCTTCCACTTCTTTCACAAATTCCACACACTTTCTATTCTTCTTCTTCCTTTTCTATGATTTCTAATGGCCTCTTCTTCTTTGCTAACAAAGTAAGGAAGTTATGCGGAAAAGATAGCGAAAATAAAGTAAAATATAATAGTATATATACACTAGTGTTTCACCTTGAAAGAAAGTCAAACTCCACCTCTCCACCTTCAAAACTCACGGCCACATCATCATCTCACCCTTGGCCGAGCCTAACATAAAGCAAGGAAGAATTCAGGGAGCTCTAGAGCAAGTAAAGGAGGAGGAAGTACCGCCGGTTTGGTTCCAAGAAGATAGGAGCAAATTCGAAGTGTCGCAGAAGCTCTATCGGATTTACGGAGCTTGGGAAGGAGGGAGCTTTAGTAATAGTGAGTATTCGAGTTATCTTCAAATTATTCAACTCCTTAAAATATTGTTAAGTATGTTCAGTTGGTGAATTTATTTGTTGGTTGAGAATTGGATGATTATATGGATGTTAAGATGGTTGATAACTTGGTTGTGAAACTCTATAACCAATTGATATGAAAATAATATTCTAGTTAGGTAATGGTTAGTAAACTAACCCTAGTTAGTTAATAAATCTAAATGAAAAGTGTATGAAGTTGTTTAGCCTCTTTAATGATAAAATAATAAAATATTGTTTTAAATAAGTTAAAATAGTTTAATATGGTTTCAAAACATATTTAAAGTGTTTCATACAAGTTTCCGAATAATTCACCAAATGGTCAAAATCGAGCTCGTCGCATAGCGGCAGTTCGTAATATTCGACCCGTAACTTTAAATCAATGTGTAGGATGCAAACTAAGTCGAAAATCTTTGAAATAAGAAATTTACAGATCCTTGTAACCATAGTCTTCAAATGAAAATGAAAAATCAAGATTTCGTTTGATAGAGTTTGAGTTATGTCCAAAACAAGTTTTTGGAAAAATCGCGATTTTGTAGTTTAAAACCCGAATTTGAAATTGATTTAAAATGAATATTTTTAATGTTTAAAAACAAGAAATAAATTTTATAAATCTTTTAAAATGTTTTAAAAAAGATTTGAGTTATAAAAATGAATTTTTAAATGATAGAAAAGTCGCTTTTATCAAATAAGTCTTTAAAGCACTATTCGCAGCACTTTTTAATAACTTTTGAAATATGTCTTTAAACTTAAGTATTCTTTACCAAATCTTCTATAAATGTTTTCAAATAAATAATTAAGTGTTTTAAATATGATTGGAGGATTTTATAATTTATTTTAGAGAGTTTAAATAAATGATTTAAAGAAAAGCTGTCAAAATCAAGTGATTTAATCTTGGCTCTAAAAGCCGACGAGTAGACTAGATTTTTCTATTCGTGAGATTCGGGTGAGGTTCTTAAACTAAGGAGATGTTCGGGAGCAACCAGTGCCCTGGATCATCTGGCCTTTCTTGGGCGAGGGACATATAAGGTCAAAATGTCGGAAACGAGTTAAGTATAAAAGATTAAAATTTCCAAATTTAAATAACTTATATTGCATGCAGATAATCTTCTTACACTTGGTGTTAAATTCTGAGGAGGTAACCTACACTATTTGTATGAATTTAAAAGGTGATTTTACTACTATTCGATGGATATTTAAGGTTGAATACAGAAATTGATATTGAGTAGAACTAGTATAATTTCCATGATCCTTTTTACTCAATAATTTTTGCCAGTATAAGATTTAAATAAATGATTTGAAATTATTTTAATTTCTATACTTGAAATTAATTGTTTTGGGTTTGCAGTAAACTTTGTCTTGAATAACAATGTTTTTAACCCATTAAAAAGTTATGATTTGAATATAAGAAACCTTTGATTTAGATTTAAATAATAATTTGGAAATGCTTTTCCTAAGAAAAAAGCAAAATGATTTAGAATTATTCCAAAGTTTAAAAAGTTTTAATTAACCAAAGTATTTGATAATATGAGGCTTAATGATTCCATATACTCTGAAAAAGATAAAGGAATAATTTAATGAATCTATCTTTAAGAGCAATTTAGTTTGAATAAAAAGATTAATTGATTGGATGTTGTTTGACAAACACCTATACCTGATATCTTTTTATCGATGATTGGTTCGAAGGAACCAAGGTCGGATTTGGGTAACTCCTATTCGAAAACCACTTCAAACCATTTTATACGTTCGGAAATGAAGACATCTTGATGATGAGACATGTTGAAGATGATGATTATTAAAGATCGAAGATCTTTATAGCGGAAGGACTGCTTGTTGACATTCTCTGGGTCGCTCCCAATATAGAGATATTTATTATAGCAGTGGTCCTGCTGTGTTTTGAAATCTACGTAATGTAAGGACTACTCGCTACTGATCCTAGGAGTTATTCCCAAAGATGTGGTAGGATGAGTGCCTTCGGTTTCGTTTAGTCCCAGAACGAACTTGTATAGACGGATGTCTGACATTACATTTCTAAGATCACAAACGTTGACTTTTACAAATATACATCTGCTTGGTGGCGGAGAAGGCAACTTCTCTTAGCTTAACATCCTTCTCCGAGACGTAAGAGCTCAGAGGTTATATGTTCGTGAAAGTCAATAGTAATCGAAGTGTGGCATTCTAAGTGGAATGTGCTTTGTGGAAGAATAAAGCGTGGCTTTGTGAAAAACAAAATATGGCTTTATGAAAAGAAGAGTGTAGCCTCTCTAGCCTCACAGCCTGGTAATGATACGGGATACTATGTGGTCTGCAAGACACAATTTCGGACTATTGGATGAAATGCGGAAAAGGCTACAGCCTTCCATGGGTAGAATAAGTGGCGTCTGAGTCCTTAAATGAGTAACCATTAATATTGATTCTCATCGATTGTTGACAGCATTATAGTGGTCTGAGTTCTTAGATGTGTAGTCATCGGATATACGTTTGTTGCAACCAAAACACCGCATCAGGCCATTAGTTCCTTGTCATGTTGGAAATCCAATCCCAATATGAGCTTTACAGTTTTGATTGTAGTCCCAAAATGGCTGTAATGCTTTGCAAACATTTCAGCTACCCCTTTGGTATCATATATTCCATTCAGGTATATTCCGTTTGACCTAGTCCGGATATATTACCAAAGACTTAGTCTGGGTATTGATAATTGTTTTATATATATTTACTTGAAAAATGTTTTCAAAACCAATGTCGCTAAAGATAATATTGAATTGTTTTCAGTATAAAGTATTTTGGTTATCGTAAGGTAAAAACCCGTCCGTATTTATGAGCGGCGTGGTCTTACGAGATATTATTCTTCTTCAAAAGGTTTTGTTTACCGATCTATGACTTCATCAAATGATTTTTGTTTGAGTTTCTCATGTTGATTTATCAAGCCTAATCCGGGTATTTTTAATACTCGGGTCAGATACGAGTTATTTCAGGTTTAGCTGAAGGCGCTTGGAGTTTCCAGAGGAGAGCTGGAGATCTTCATCAACATATAAACGTATTCTGTTATCCGCTTCATCTACTACACTTGTTTGTTGTTTGTCAGCATTTGTAAGGACAGAGATTTATAACTGTCCAGGCTAAATCTAGGTTAGACCTGATATATGTATTTCAAAAATTTCCGCTGTAAAGGTAATTAATATTATAAATTATTTCATTCGTGTGAGATTCTATTTTCGATTCTATCTTCTTTTCTTTTTCACCCCAACAATCCATCTTTCCAGCACTTGAAATTATAGCACGCGAATACCGTGGATGTATTAGTGTCGATTTCTAAGGATCGAAAAAGTGGGTCGTTACATCAATAGCTAGCGTTCTCTGAATAGACTTAAGCATTGCTAAGGATGAAAAGGTTTTGTCATAATAAAATCCTCGAATTTGATGAAATCGTTTCCAACTAGCCTTGCCTTGTAAGTCTCCACTTGTCCTTTTGCATTAACGTTTTCTTAAAAATCCATTTGCAGCCAATGGGTTTTACTCCTTCGGGCATATTAGGCAAAGTCTATACTTCATTTTCATACATGGAATCCATTTCAAATTTCATAGCTCCAAGCCAAAGTGTAGAGTCTTTACTCTGCAACGCTTGTTCGAATGATATAAAAGTGTCATCTTACAGTGCTAATTCTCGCCATCCATGAGAAAACCTTAGTATCTCTGGTGCATGAGAATCCCTACTAGACGTTATAATATGTTGCGTGTTTTTGTATACGGGTGAATTTGGTTCTCTCACTGGTTTAATCTCCGTGTTAGACTCTTGGTGTTATCCAATTCCACAATTTTGCTATTAATTTCCTTTGACATAAGTTCCTTTTCTAAAAAGACAACAGGTTGAGAAACAATAACTTTTCATTCCTTAGTGTTGTAGAAAATATATTCCATGGAGTTCTTGGGATATCCTATGAGTTTACGCAAGACCGGTCTTTCCTCGGGTATATTGGGGCCAACATTCTTAACATAGATGGACCACTCCACAACTTTAAGTGTTTAAGGTGGGCTTTCTTCCCATGCCACATCTTATATGGCGTCTTAGGCATAGATTTCATGGGTATCAAACTCAACATATGCATTGCGGTTTCTAGCACATATCCCCAATAGGACAGACGTAACTCGGCTTTACTCATAATTTAACGAACCATATCTAACAGGGTTCGGTTCCCCCACTTCGAAACACATTGTGTTGTGGAGTATATGTTAGAGTAACTTTAGAGATATTCCTATTATATTGTTAGAGCTCTTGTCCAATTTACTCACCTCCTCGATCGAATTGAACTATTTTAATCTTATGGTTCATCCGATTTTCGACCTCATTTTTATATATTATTAGTTTATTGTAGATATTAGATTTGTTCTTCATAAGATACACTTAACTTAGTCTCAAGAAATCATTCATAAAGGTTACAAAGCAAGAATAATTATCTTTGGTAACTATAGGCATTGGCCACATACATCACTATATAGGGGACTTAAGAGTTCATTAACTCTTCTCATTGCTCCCACTAAAGGGGTGCTTGGTCATTTTCCTTTGAGACGCGACTCACACTTATCAAATAATTCGGAATCAGATGATGTCAGAAAACCTTCATTTTTCAATTGTGCAGTTTCTCACTTATGTGGCCTAGCCTACGATGCCAAAGGTAGTTATTATTTATGTTAACATTAGAAAAGTTACTCATAACATAGATAAAATTAGTATTAGTCGCATAAATTCCATTACCATCGAAGACTTTACTACCATTCACATAATGTTCATAAAATTATTAACACAGTAAAATATATAACTAGTCTCAGACAATCTTGATAAAGAAATAATACCACAAATAAAGCCTCTCACATAATAACAATTATTTAATACTAATCCATTTGGCAAACTTAAATGGAAATCTCCAACTTTGTTGCATCTACTAGAGATTCATCAACAACTTGAAGCTGCATCTCTCCCTTTGCCACATGACGCCTATTCATAGTAAATGTTCTTAGAATATTAGTACAGTTGAACATTACATTTCTTTTACTAATAAGCTTCCACTAGTCTTTTATATTTCTCAAAACCCTAAAACATAGAAACCTTTCGACTTCACTCGTCGGTGTTAGAACCCGTTAGCTTCGGGATTTTGACCTTGAGGAATATCAAAAAATCATACTCCTATAGACGATGTATAGCACATTATCAGTTGTTTTATATACAATTCCCAACCCATGGTTCTTTGTCCTAACCTTATTTCAACCTTGAAGAATATAAACAAATCGAAATAGATTATTCACTCGTATCTACCATTTCATGACAGCCTAAGTATAAATGTACATACCTTGAGGAATATAAAAAAATACATACATATATCTTATCTCATCTATTCAATATATTAATAGTACTGCACATAATATCCTTAGCTTGAGGAATATCAACAACCGAGGAGTATGCAAGTAATCTATTAATATATAAATGGTAGACGATAACTTTAAATTAAAGATTCATAATCTTTAATCCATTTAATTGAGTGATATCGACTTATGGAATAATGTATGTCTTTTGAAGTACCCTCGTGATTCAAATGTCGAACACATTTGAAATCACGGTATACGTACTATACATACGTATTTATTCCTTAAATCTAATTAGGGTTTCTTATTGTTCTACCTTTTATTATACATCCATATTATATAAGTTTTAATTATTATACAACTTTTATAATTTAATTAACTTATATAATAGTCTTATGTATAATCTTAATTAATATTATTAATTAAATCTTGATTGATTAATTAATTAACATTTTAATTAATTTTATATTATTTAATTAAAGGGGCATTTCACTAGAAGGAAAAACTTTGCAGTCCAATTAGTTTTTAGGACACACATCCACAGAAATTAATTTCAAGGCCAAACTCAACAGAATAATTACTTTTAAGGACAAAGTCAAAAGTCTAATTACTTCCAAGGACATAATTTCATAGGTTTTTAGGCCTTAGAAACTAATTATTTTGCATTTTGTCCTTAAAAGTAATTATTTCAATTGTGTGTCCTAGAAACTCATTGCACTTGCTAAAGAGGCCCTTGTGGCTAATTTCCACTTAATTAAACATATTATATTGTATATGAATACTATAACTCTTATAGTTACACACATATATCTTTATATATGTGTGTTATATTATATATTAATTAACATTTAATTAATTAATTAATTAATTTAATAATTTAATTAATTATTTAAATTTTGAAAATTTTATATCTACTTATGTTACCCTAAACAATTCATGATAATGTAGCATATATCATCATATATGTTACATATGATATAATTAATTAACTATTTAATTAATTAATTCAATTTATTTATCTATATAGTAAATAATTAATTTTGAAATTTTATTTCATTTTTCAAAACAATTTTGGAAAACATATTATAACATTTATAGTATATTTCTTATTTTAACTTTTAAATTTGTTTTTAATTTCAAAACAAAATTTAAAAATTAGCCAAAATTCAAATTGAGCCTTTTCTATTATGGATAATCTTTGGGCTCTCTTCACCTTTCGAGCTAGGCTAGTAATCAAATAAGGGAGGGTCTTGATAACCCAAGCCCAGTGTAACGAACCGGATTTTCTACCCTCAAAAATCGACACTAATGCGTCCATTGTATTATATGCCAAACATTCAAGTGCAGGAAATATCGATTTGTTAGGGTGAAAGAAGAAGGTAGAAGATAGAAGAAACCTAAACAACACAGAATCTCACAACGCAGCAAATAATATATAATACAACAATGATATTTACAAAAAGGAAACATCTTTATTCATATATACAACATCAGAGTACACTAGACTTATCCTAAATTTGGACAGTTATAGAAACCTGTCCTTATATTGACAAACATACAGACTCTATAATACAGCGGAAGAAAAATATATGTGAATACGCCTTGACCATCCAGCTCCTCTCCAACTCCAAAGTATCTAGCTAAACGTGAGAAATACATGCTCGGTTTGACCCGAGCATTACATGGAATAAAGCCCGGGTCAGTCTGGTAAACCAGCGTGAGCAAAACTCGGTAACAAGTAACAACCATACCGATTTCTACATTTGAAAACCTTTCAAACAAAGGGTATCTCGTAAGACCACACCGCACATAAAACGGACGGGTTTTTACCTTACGATAGCCAAAACATTTCATATCAAAATCCAGTGATATTATCATAGTGTCTAGGTTTAAAGTAAATATATAAAATAGCTGAAATGCTTGCATCTCGCATTCCAACATTAGACTCTACAATCAAAACCGTAAGGCACGTATTGGAGATTGGATCTCAACAATGGCAAGGTAAGGGACTACCTTCTGATGATACCTCTAGAAAATGCATTGATGCTAACACAGAGTTGGCTGTTCCTTTAACATGGCAGACCAGATTACCTCACCCCTTTGACACCGAGGCCTTATACTACCATGATGTTTGTGCGCAAACGAACTCTGAAAGGGTCACCTAGATGGAGGTCACCACTCCTAATGGTAGCTGACCATATAGTCTGTTGCATGCCTTGTTTTTTCCATTCTTCCCGGTTGTGAGGCTTGAGGATACGCTTTACCTTTCTGGATAGCAGTCCCTCTTGGAATGCTAACACCGCCCTCCCAGTTGTAGTGTAGTGCCAACATTCATCCATATAAGTTTTCCAGGATAAGGACAAACCGAAGGCACTACTTCTACTACATCCATTTTGGAATCACCCTCGGGATTAGTAGCAAACAGCCCTTGTACTTCAATGGCTCCGTCTTCGATCCCATGCTTCAAGATGTCTTCATTCTGAAACGCTTGAGTTGGATCGAAGTGATTTTCGGATAACATATCTGATCCCGGTCGCTTCGAAACAACTTTCAATATTTTTCGGTAAACTCAACCACGGTTCCTTAGGAAATAAACAGACAAATGACAAGAGCGGAGTTCACCTCCTAACTGTTTGTGGATGGATTTTCATATCATTCATCCTAGAAGAATAAACGAGTTTAAACGTACAATATAGCACCTTCGACGGTAACTGTACCATATAATTCTCATGTTTCTTGTGACGACCCGACTTTCCACTCCCGGAAAATCGCATCGACAGAAAGAAAGAAAGGGGTGAGAAATAGAAAAGAGAAGAAGAGAAAAGAAAACAACAACAGATACTCACAGCGGAAACGAAACGAAATATAATATATCACATAAATATTACATAGTATCATATACATCATCTATCAGAGTTACACAGATTACACAACACATACTAGACAGTTATAAACATCTGTCTAGTTATTACATCTCAACACAATACAGATCAATACAAAGATCAACACAGCGGAAAACTACTATCTATATCTACAACGCCGAAGCCTCCTGCTCCATTGCTCCTCCAGATTACTCGTCAAAGCTAAACCTGAATCCCTTGGCTACTCGTAAAAATTTGAGTACCCAAGAGTTTATAAAACAGAAATAAACAACTTGGGTCAGACATGGGTCTGGTGTGAGTAACAGGTTAAACTTGTTTAACTTCAAAACCTTTTGAAAGAAAAGGTATCACGTAAGACTCCCCACAAATAAACATGGGTAAGTTTTTACCTTATGCTAACCAAAACATTTGATAGGAAATTCGATTGTATTATAATAGGTCTAGGGTTTTCAAATAAATATGAAATAGCTGGAATGCTTACATCTCACGTTCCAACATAGTTGGGCACAACTAAAACGTACGGCACTTATTGGAGTTTGGATTCCATCAATGGCAGGGCTACCGGGGTACCGCCCGTCACAGTACGTGGCCTAGATCACCGTACCGAGGATCACTCCCAATCCCCTGCAACACAAGGCCGGAACATCCCTTACTGGATAATTCCCGCACAAGATACCCCACGGTTGTCATGATTCAACCGCACCACTAAGTCGAAAATAGAAAGGGACATCTAGACAGAGGTCATCTTGTCCTACTTGGGTGCTACCCACTAACCTTGCTGCACCTCCCCTGTTTTAGCCATTCCCGGTTTGTGAGGCTTGAGGTCACGATTACCTTTTAAAAGAACACATCTATCTTAGAATGCTCATCGTCCACCTGACGATGTGCTGAAAGCATTCAATCCATACAAGTTCGTTTCGGGTTCGAACGAAACCGAAGGCATTATCTCGTTACACTCGTATTGGAATCACCCTCAGAGTTAACGACAATAACCCTTGCACTCTGAATCTTCATCTCGAATCTGAAAGTACTATCTCCGTCAACTCATTACGAAATCACCCACAGAGTTATACTGACAAAGAATCGTTCTTACACCTCGAGTCTTCACTTGCTCCATTTGGATTTCACGACCTAACGTAAATTTGGATCGATGTGGTATTCGGGTCTCCAGACCTGGAAATCCGGTATACGGAAACCCGATCCCGGTCTCATCGAAATCCAAAACGTATCTTTTAAGGCCAAGTTGTTTTAAAGGTTAAAACAATTTAATTCAATTATCTTTATACACTTAGAAAGATAATTCACAATAGATAATCAACATTATCAATATCATCAGATAATCCATATTATCACAATTCAACTAAACATCCATATCACATAGCATATATCTCATCAGAGATATCAATCAAATGCAAAGCATTCAGTATTATCATCCATCCATAAGTAATGATTTATATCATCTCTAATTAATTTAAAGTTAATTAAATTAATTACTTTTATTTTATAAATCCTTCTTACTTAAACATTAATTAATTACAAATTAATTAATTATCCTCTAATTACCTTTTTCAATTAATCATCTTTGATTAATTATCTTTTAATTACCTTCAAGTAATTTATCTTTAATTAATTACTCAAATTAATTAACCTTAACCACTTATATTAATTAACCTTTAATTACTTCATTAATTAATTAACTATAATTAATTAAATTAATCACTATAATTAATTATATTAAACCTTAATTAATTACATTAATTAATCACTTCATTTATTAATTATACTTAATTAATCAATCTTAATTACATCATTAATTATATTTATTAATGATCCTTAATTACAAATTAATTATTAATTACTTAAATTAAATTAATTACATTAAGTAATTAACTTTAAATTAAACAACATTTATTAATCACCTTGATTAATCTTCAATTAGTAATTAACTACCCTTAATTACTTTCATTTACTAAATTAATTCTCCTTAATTAATTTCTTAATTAATCCCTTGATTAATTATTCAAAGTAATTAAACTCAAATTACTTTCCTTAATACATAACCATCAATTAATTACTTCAAGTAATTATCTTATTATTTACTTCCTAAATAATCATACCTTAATAATTACATTAAGTAATTATTTATCAAATCATCCATTGATTAATTTAAATTAATTAAACTTAATTAATTAACTTAACTAAATCAAATTAACTTCAATTAATTACAAATGATTAATTAATTCCTTAATTACTTTTATTAAGTAATTACATTTAAACCATTTTCACAAATAATTATCTTTAAATCAATTAATCTAATTAATTATCAAAATTAATCACATTAATTATTTATTTAAATAATCTCAAGTTAATGACCTTTATTAACTATTAACAACCCTTTAATTACTTTTCTTAAGTAATTAACTTAGATTAATTATTATTAATTTCAAATTAATAAATCTTAATAACCAATTTAATTAATCTTTAATTATTTAATTAATTAAGTGTTAACCATAACTTAATTAATCTTTAATTACTTTATTAATTAATCATTAATTATTATTCTAATTTATAATCCTTAATTACAAATTAATTAATCCAAATCATTAATTAATTAGATTATTCAAACCATTTTAATTACCCTAAAATTTCAATGATTTTAACTTTAAGATAAAAACATTTTCTTATCCAAGGTTAAACTATCATTCACAATTACATTTTGAAAACATCCATTTTCAAATTAACTTTTAAATTTCATTTTAAATTCTGGATTTAAAATGAATTCCAATTTATCTTTAACAAAGTTAAAACCAATTTTAAAAAAACTTTACATGTTAAAGAATTCCTATATCTTATAAAAGAATTTTTTTTTTTAAAAGAGCTTAAATCAAATGCCTTTTTAAATTTAAAACATTTAAATATAACTAACATTTAAATTGATAAACTTAATTATTCCCAATCTAAGATTCAAAATCAAACTTGAATCCATATATTAAACTTTATTTAAAATTCCTATTTAAATTTTATTTCACAATTTAAATTCAGATTTAAAATTCAAAACACCCAGATTTTTAAAAACCTGGCAACCACAAAACACTCGAGCTCTACTCGAATTTACTTCGAGTCTCCTCTCCAAAATCTTCGAGCATCACTCGATCAAATTTCAAGAAAAACTCGAGCCATACTTCTCTGTTAAAACCAACTTCACCCAGATATTCGATCGCGTGCACGTGCACACCCCATTGCCAGAGCTCCGATCATCGATGACGACCCCAACACATCGGCGATCGACCACAAACTCGATTACGACCATCACCTCTTCTATCTATACTCGAAATCGAGATCGAGTATTTCGAGCCCCAACTGGAATACATACTTCCTCCAAAACCTGGCAACAATCCCTTGTTTTCGAAATCACGATCACCAGAATGCTAGCGACTTCGGCGACGAGTTCGTCCATGTCATAACTTCAATTTCCCAGAGTTCTATTGAACTCGATCGACCAGAGACGTCGGGGAAGACCAATTTCCGATTACTACAAAAATTAGGGCTAAAACCCAATTCTGATCACCGCCGCCTCCAAAATGTTTAGAACACCTTCCAGATAATTTTCCTCTGATCTTCGATCCTTCCTCCATCAACACTGAAGGTCCCAGCCTCTACGATCAAACAGATCACTAGGAAAGCCCCAAAATACAAATCCTGAACAAACTCGAACTGCTCGTTCGATTCAACTCTAAAAATTATGATTTTAGTTTTAAAAATCATGTTTTTGTTTTAGGGTTTGAGTTTATATACCTGAACTAAGTAATTATGAATTTTGAGTTTTGCCAAAACTTAAGCTTGTACTGTTCTTGTTATTTTTCCAGAGCAGATTTAATTTGTTTAGCTTTCATAAAATTTTAAAGTTTAATCTATGCTTAAACAAACAAATTTTATTTGAATTCTAAGAGTTAACAGAATTTATTTAAAGAGATAATGGATTCTTTGAAACAGAACTTGGTCTTGAAACTGGAAAAATGTTACAGGTATTTCACAACATGCACTCATCTAACATCCAAATATTTACAGAAATTTCATATATGTATACTAACATTCTCACTTCAGAGATTTACAGGTAACCACATTTATACTTAAGCATTTTAGAATAGATGCTACTCCCCTAAAACAAATGTTGAACAGAGCACTTAAACAGCATGCACAAAATATCAACATTCACTTATGCAGTATACACTTATACTCAACCATACTAGCATTCAACCCAATTGTATTTTAAATTTTTTAAAAAAGTTACTCACCTGAAATAAAATGAAACAGAGCCTTATAATTTGAAAATCTTAAAACTGTTTTTGACTTAAGACTGGAATGCCTCTTTGAATCTTTAAACTTGCATGCCTCACTTGATTTAAGAACTTGAGTTGTTGAAGCTTAAATTGCTTTAATCTAAATGCATGCTTGTTTTCCAGGTTGAAGAAATGAAATGCAGACAGGTTGCTTTGAATTGTTTCCAGAGATGAATAGAATGCAGAGCTGATTGTTTGAACTTGATTTCAGATTTTGACTTGAAAAAGAATTACAGATTGCAAATGAATGCAACAGGCTTGAGTTGATTTGGAAAAAGAATTACAGGGTATTGATTTTTGATTTCTGGTTTGAGGAGTTGATTACAGATCTTTGATTTGGTTTGAGGAAAGTTTGTTTACTGATTTCAGATATGCATTTGTATTTGAGAAAGAGGTTTGAGTTTCTTGTTTTTGAAAAGGAAATTAGAAAGAATATGAAGTAAGGAAGATGCAAATGTTTATATAAGTGAATTTATGATAAACAAAAAAAAAATAGAAAATAATTTAGACACTTGTCATTAGAGTTCATCATTTATTTACACATGTTAAAACAAAGACTTTAGATAAAGACACATGTCTTTTAAGTATTTATCTTATTTCTATTTATTTTTAAAGTAATTAAAAAGCCTTTTTCTTATTTATTAAACACTTATCTATATATATAAATCATTTTAAAGAAACAAAACCAATTATATTTATAATTAAAAGTTATACAAATATTATAATATCCAAACAATTTAAATATTATTCTCTTGAATTTCAAAGCTTAAATTCAAATTCAATTAAATTAAATCTAAATTCCCAATTTACCCAAAGCTTCTAAAAAAAATAGAAAATATCTTATTAACTTTTAAAAGATAAAATCACCAATTAATACTAATTTAATCAGATTAGTAAATTAAATTCAAATCTTATTATCAAAGATCATCAATATCAATTTAATTATTTAACAGATTATTAAATTGATATTGTTAAAATTTCCGGGATATTACATTCCTTCCCCCTTAAAATAATTTCGTCCCCGAAATTTAAACAAAGGTAATTTAATAATCTTATTAAAGATTTTAAATTTTAAAACACAAGCATATACTATCATCCATATGCTAACAACCATAGCAACCAATTCATCCAATCAATCAAATCTAACTATCCAGACAAAATTCTAGATAGAATTCCTCGAGTTTCCCCAAGTATATATATACCGGGATACTCGCTCTACAACAATCTAAACTATTAAGCTATAGATCTCCTACTCATCTAGATCTACAGAACTAAACAGGAAATCAGACTACAGACGAGTCTGACTCAACTACCAAATCTTCCAGAACTGCTGATTCCAAAACCAAAGATAGATCTTACACGTACCCCTCAGAGATACATAAAACACAATGAATCTCAGTCATCCAAACTGACCATTCAATTCTGAAGACCAAATACTTATCCAAATCAGAACACATAAGAGATCCAAAACACAACTCTACTTCACAACTATCAGTAGATTCCAAACTTACTTCCCCTATCCAGAGGTATACTCCCAAACTGCTTCTGCTGCACCACTCTGATCTGAGGTAGAATGAAAATGCTGATGAAGAACACAAGCATAAACTGAACAACACATCCAAGAATATGGTTCAACGGATTCATAAAGAAAACTCAGATACTCCATCAAAACCTGAGCTGCTTCACCAAACTCCATCTCTAGAAAACATCCTTCTACTCAGCTGAACCACCGGTATCAAACCTGGAATCCAGTCGATAAGAAAACTCAACCTTCAGATGCGGACAACTCCTGACTTCTCTGAAGACATCCAGAAAAACTCTGATAACCCAAGAGAACCCTCAAACTATCGCAAGTCACTTTTTGCGATCAACCCAGCCTATTTCCAAAGAAAACTGTTCCTCTTAACAAATCAAAACAGCCCATACTTAACTATCCAATCCATCTAAGAAATGGATCCTCTTTGCTGCTTCTGAACTTCACCTTCAGAAAAACTGCTCAGCCTGACAACTTCCTGCCATCACAGAATACTCCGAGCTGCACTGCTGACACTGATGCCAAGGATTTCCAAAGCTTTTCGAGAAACTCGGACTCCAAACCAAACAGAAGCACCATGATGAACTCAGCCACAACACTGAAGCATACACTTCTTAAACTCGTTCCAAAGAAAACATCTTCGGGAACATCCATAGTCACTGCATCTCATCACACAGCTACTATTACCTGAGGTATCAAGATACCATCACTTGCTTCTGTTCAACCGACAGATCCAACTCTACTCATCCAAACTGTACTTCAAGATAAACTCCGAACCTTAACAGGTTTCCTTCAGAGATTCGATGAAATCCTTCATCACAGCAAAACTTACTCGAGACAGTATTGGGTCTACAGTCTCGATAAATACACTTCCAACCTTAATTCCAACCATTGGTAGTCGTGTTTCATACACTACTACCCTATCTACCTTTATATCTTATATTGGAGAACCTGTACGGGTAACCCAACAATATAGGTAGAATATATATATATATAGTTATATAAAAATTACAAATACGCTCTCTCACGATAGATACCACTCCAGAGCTAGGTATTCACTCAACCAATAGCTCTGATATTCACTTAACCAAAAGCTTAGGCATTCGCTCAACCTAAGCTCTGATACCACGTGTGACGACCCGACTTTCCACTCCCGGAAAATCGCATCGACAGAAAGAAAGAAAGGGGTGAGAAATAGAAAAGAGAAGAAGAGAAAAGAAAACAACAACAGATACTCACAGCGGAAACGAAACGAAATATAATATATCACATAAATATTACATAGTATCATATACATCATCTATCAGAGTTACACAGATTACACAACACATACTAGACAGTTATAAACATCTGTCTAGTTATTACATCTCAACACAATACAGATCAATACAAAGATCAACACAGCGGAAAACTACTATCTATATCTACAACGCCGAAGCCTCCTGCTCCATTGCTCCTCCAGATTACTCGTCAAAGCTAAACCTGAATCCCTTGGCTACTCGTAAAAATTTGAGTACCCAAGAGTTTATAAAACAGAAATAAACAACTTGGGTCAGACATGGGTCTGGTGTGAGTAACAGGTTAAACTTGTTTAACTTCAAAACCTTTTGAAAGAAAAGGTATCACGTAAGACTCCCCACAAATAAACATGGGTAAGTTTTTACCTTACGCTAACCAAAACATTTGATAGGAAATTCGATTGTATTATAATAGGTCTAGGGTTTTCAAATAAATATGAAATAGCTGGAATGCTTACATCTCACGTTCCAACATAGTTGGGCACAACTAAAACGTACGGCACTTATTGGAGTTTGGATTCCATCAATGGCAGGGCTACCGGGGTACCGCCCGTCACAGTACGTGGCCTAGATCACCGTACCGAGGATCACTCCCAATCCCCTGCAACACAAGGCCGGAACATCCCTTACTGGATAATTCCCGCACAAGATACCCCACGGTTGTCATGATTCAACCGCACCACTAAGTCGAAAATAGAAAGGGACATCTAGACAGAGGTCATCTTGTCCTACTTTGGTGCTACCCACTAACCTTGCTGCACCTCCCCTGTTTTAGCCATTCCCGGTTTGTGAGGCTTGAGGTCACGATTACCTTTTAAAAGAACACATCTATCTTAGAATGCTCATCGTCCACCTGACGATGTGCTGAAAGCATTCAATCCATACAAGTTCGTTCCGGGTTCGAACGAAACCGAAGGCATTATCTCGTTACACTCGTATTGGAATCACCCTCAGAGTTAACGACAATAACCCTTGCACTCTGAATCTTCATCTCGAATCTGAAAGTACTATCTCCGTCAACTCATTACGGAATCACCCACAGAGTTATACTGACAAAGAATCGTTCTTACACCTCGAGTCTTCACTTGCTCCATTTGGATTTCACGACCTAACGTAAATTTGGATCGATGTGGTATTCGGGTCTCCAGACCTGGAAATCCGGTATACGGAAACCCGATCCCGGTCTCATCGAAATCCAAAACGTATCTTTTAAGGCCAAGTTGTTTTAAAGGTTAAAACAATTTAATTCAATTATCTTTATACACTTAGAAAGATAATTCACAATAGATAATCAACATTATCAATATCATCAGATAATCCATATTATCACAATTCAACTAAACATCCATATCACATAGCATATATCTCATCAGAGATATCAATCAAATGCAAAGCATTCAGTATTATCATCCATCCATAAGTAATGATTTATATCATCTCTAATTAATTTAAAGTTAATTAAATTAATTACTTTTATTTTATAAATCCTTCTTACTTAAACATTAATTAATTACAAATTAATTAATTATCCTCTAATTACCTTTTTCAATTAATCATCTTTGATTAATTATCTTTTAATTACCTTCAAGTAATTTATCTTTAATTAATTACTCAAATTAATTAACCTTAACCACTTATATTAATTAACCTTTAATTACTTCATTAATTAATTAACTATAATTAATTAAATTAATCACTATAATTAATTATATTAAACCTTAATTAATTACATTAATTAATCACTTCATTTATTAATTATACTTAATTAATCAATCTTAATTACATCATTAATTATATTTATTAATGATCCTTAATTACAAATTAATTATTAATTACTTAAATTAAATTAATTACATTAAGTAATTAACTTTAAATTAAACAACATTTATTAATCACCTTGATTAATCTTCAATTAGTAATTAACTACCCTTAATTACTTTCATTTACTAAATTAATTCTCCTTAATTAATTTCTTAATTAATCCCTTGATTAATTATTCAAAGTAATTAAACTCAAATTACTTTCCTTAATACATAACCATCAATTAATTACTTCAAGTAATTATCTTATTATTTACTTCCTAAATAATCATACCTTAATAATTACATTAAGTAATTATTTATCAAATCATCCATTGATTAATTTAAATTAATTAAACTTAATTAATTAACTTAACTAAATCAAATTAACTTCAATTAATTACAAATGATTAATTAATTCCTTAATTACTTTTATTAAGTAATTACATTTAAACCATTTTCACAAATAATTATCTTTAAATCAATTAATCTAATTAATTATCAAAATTAATCACATTAATTATTTATTTAAATAATCTCAAGTTAATGACCTTTATTAACTATTAACAACCCTTTAATTACTTTTCTTAAGTAATTAACTTAGATTAATTATTATTAATTTCAAATTAATAAATCTTAATAACCAATTTAATTAATCTTTAATTATTTAATTAATTAAGTGTTAACCATAACTTAATTAATCTTTAATTACTTTATTAATTAATCATTAATTATTATTCTAATTTATAATCCTTAATTACAAATTAATTAATCCAAATCATTAATTAATTAGATTATTCAAACCATTTTAATTACCCTAAAATTTCAATGATTTTAACTTTAAGATAAAAACATTTTCTTATCCAAGGTTAAACTATCATTCACAATTACATTTTGAAAACATCCATTTTCAAATTAACTTTTAAATTTCATTTTAAATTCTGGATTTAAAATGAATTCCAATTTATCTTTAACAAAGTTAAAACCAATTTTAAAAAAACTTTACATGTTAAAGAATTCCTATATCTTATAAAAGAATTTTTTTTTTTAAAAGAGCTTAAATCAAATGCCTTTTTAAATTTAAAACATTTAAATATAACTAACATTTAAATTGATAAACTTAATTATTCCCAATCTAAGATTCAAAATCAAACTTGAATCCATATATTAAACTTTATTTAAAATTCCTATTTAAATTTTATTTCACAATTTAAATTCAGATTTAAAATTCAAAACACCCAGATTTTTAAAAACCTGGCAACCACAAAACACTCGAGCTCTACTCGAATTTACTTCGAGTCTCCTCTCCAAAATCTTCGAGCATCACTCGATCAAATTTCAAGAAAAACTCGAGCCATACTTCTCTGTTAAAACCAACTTCACCCAGATATTCGATCGCGTGCACGTGCACACCCCATTGCCAGAGCTCCGATCATCGATGACGACCCCAACACATCGGCGATCGACCACAAACTCGATTACGACCATCACCTCTTCTATCTATACTCGAAATCGAGATCGAGTATTTCGAGCCCCAACTGGAATACATACTTCCTCCAAAACCTGGCAACAATCCCTTGTTTTCGAAATCACGATCACCAAAATGCTAGCGACTTCGTCGACGAGTTCGTCCATGTCATAACTTCAATTTCCCAGAGTTCTATTGAACTCGATCGACCAGAGACGTCGGGGAAGACCAATTTCCGATTACTACAAAAATTAGGGCTAAAACCCAATTCTGATCACCGCCGCCTCCAAAATGTTTAGAACACCTTCCAGATAATTTTCCTCTGATCTTCGATCCTTCCTCCATCAACACTGAAGGTCCCAGCCTCTACGATCAAACAGATCACCAGGAAAGCCCCAAAATACAAATCCTGAACAAACTCGAACTGCTCGTTCGATTCAACTCTAAAAATTATGATTTTAGTTTTAAAAATCATGTTTTTGTTTTAGGGTTTGAGTTTATATACCTGAACTAAGTAATTATGAATTTTGAGTTTTGCCAAAACTTAAGCTTGTACTGTTCTTGTTATTTTTCCAGAGCAGATTTAATTTGTTTAGCTTTCATAAAATTTTAAAGTTTAATCTATGCTTAAACAAACAAATTTTATTTGAATTCTAAGAGTTAACAGAATTTATTTAAAGAGATAATGGATTCTTTGAAACAGAACTTGGTCTTGAAACTGGAAAAATGTTACAGGTATTTCACAACATGCACTCATCTAACATCCAAATATTTACAGAAATTTCATATATGTATACTAACATTCTCACTTCAGAGATTTACAGGTAACCACATTTATACTTAAGCATTTTAGAATAGATGCTACTCCCCTAAAACAAATGTTGAACAGAGCACTTAAACAGCATGCACAAAATATCAACATTCACTTATGCAGTATACACTTATACTCAACCATACTAGCATTCAACCCAATTGTATTTTAAATTTTTTTAAAAAGTTACTCACCTGAAATAAAATGAAACAGAGCCTTATAATTTGAAAATCTTGAAACTGTTTTTGACTTAAGACTGGAATGCCTCTTTGAATCTTTAAACTTGCATGCCTCACTTGATTTAAGAACTTGAGTTGTTGAAGCTTAAATTGCTTTAATCTAAATGCATGCTTGTTTTCCAGGTTGAAGAAATGAAATGCAGACAGGTTGCTTTGAATTGTTTCCAGAGATGAATAGAATGCAGAGCTGATTGTTTGAACTTGATTTCAGATTTTGACTTGAAAAAGAATTACAGATTGCAAATGAATGCAACAGGCTTGAGTTGATTTGGAAAAAGAATTACAGGGTATTGATTTTTGATTTCTGGTTTGAGGAGTTGATTACAGATCTTTGATTTGGTTTGAGGAAAGTTTGTTTACTGATTTCAGATTTGCATTTGTATTTGAGAAAGAGGTTTGAGTTTCTTGTTTTTGAAAAGGAAATTAGAAAGAATATGAAGTAAGGAAGATGCAAATGTTTATATAAGTGAATTTATGATAAACAAAAAAAAAAAAAAAAAATTTAGACACTTGTCATTAGAGTTCATCATTTATTTACACATGTTAAAACAAAGACTTTAGATAAAGACACATGTCTTTTAAGTATTTATCTTATTTCTATTTATTTTTAAAGTAATTAAAAAGCCTTTTTCTTATTTATTAAACACTTATCTATATATATAAATCATTTTAAAGAAACAAAACCAATTATATTTATAATTAAAAGTTATACAAATATTATAATATCCAAACAATTTAAATATTATTCTCTTGAATTTCAAAGCTTAAATTCAAATTCAATTAAATTAAATCTAAATTCCCAATTTACCCAAAGCTTCTAAAAAAAATAGAAAATATCTTATTAACTTTTAAAAGATAAAATCACCAATTAATACTAATTTAATCAGATTAGTAAATTAAATTCAAATCTTATTATCAAAGATCATCAATATCAATTTAATTATTTAACAGATTATTAAATTGATATTGTTAAAATTTCCGGGATATTACATTTCTCCTAGATATTTCCAAAGTTACATTTCAATACATATTTGATGGTTAGTAATTTAACTATCGAATTAAATAAAACAATCAAACATTGATTCAATTCCATATGGAATCCTCTAAGCCTTTATCAATTAATCCTTAGTTAATAAAATCACTTTATAAAACCTGATCAAAAGATCTTTAAAAACATTTTTCCCAAACCCCTAACGTTCCCTTTAAACTTGGAAACAATTCACATTATTTACTAAAAACATTTTTGAAATTCCCTCTTCAAAATTCCATATTAAATGGCCAACAATTCCCTTTTAAAAACATCTCCTACAATTAAACCCGTTTACTTCACATTCCAAACCTCTTTATAAATTTCCAAACTAGATTTAAACTTCCTTTGAAATCTCTAAAATGATTTATAAATCTCTTTCTAATTTAAAACTCTTTATAAAACTTCTTTATAAAACCTTTATAAAATTTCCTTTATAAAATATCATTTAAAAATTATCTTTTGTAAAACACTCTAAGTAAACCATAAGTAAAATCCCTTTAAAATAGGTTATTACTTATAAATAAATTTACAGCATAATAGTACAACTAGGAAATCATTTATAAACTTTAAACTCTAAATTTATTGAAGAATTGAAGGTAATTAAAAAAACATACTTTATAAATTCAAAAAGAGGCTTAGCAATCCCAATGGTACTTATTTAAGTTACCATTTAATTTCAATTCCAATTCACTTAACAGTTATTTACATAAGCAACATGTATGTAAATACAACTCATATCCAAATTCAGGTAATAACATGTCAATATGAACTAACTATCTCATACATGTCCAAATAACATAATAGCAGGAGGGTGATTTGTCCTACTAAATAGATGTCTAAACAATTCAATCAATTCATAGCAGAACGAGAATTTATTCTGCTAACACATATCCACAAAATCAAATCACTTACACTATAGCAGAATGGTGTTTTGTTCTGCTAACAAATATTATTTAGTCTTCCTAATTATATAGGGTTACTTAAGGTCTTGACAAGAGATCCTCGGATTTGGAATCAGTTCACTCTATAAAAAATTGATTTAAAACACATTCGGTTCAGTTTTAAAATCACCTTTGAAAAGATTTAAATAGATTTAATCAGCTTAAACCCCAATTAAATCTTAATTAACCCTTATTAATCAAGCTTAAGTCATAATTAAATTATAATTAGGCTTAATGAACTTGATTAAGTGCTAATTAATTTACTAATGCAGCTTGGTTAAGGTTAAACCAAATTGTTTAAAAGTAAAACCCTAATTAATTAAATATTAATTAAATAATCCATTAATTACTTAATAATTAATTAACTATTAATCTTAATTACTTCTTAACCATATAAAACATTAATTAAAATTTTAGTAATTAATTAACGGTCATTAACTTAACTTAAGCGATGATTAACCTTTATTCACCTTCTTAATTACCAATTAAGTGCTAATTACCTTTTAATTAACTAATTAATTATATTACAACTTAATTACTTTTTAATATTACTAATTAAGTTTGAAAAACTTTGTAAACTAATTTCAAAATAAAACAAATTTGAAATAGAAATTCAAACCTTTGCCGAACTGCATCCATAGCGACTGTCATTACGAGTGCAGTTTGCTCTAACCCACCTTTAAGCGAAGTCACTTTACTAATACCATACTATTTCATGATTGAAACATACCTTAGTAAATTTTCACACTTTAAAACCAATTACACAAACTTTAACCAAAATCTAAACTTTAAACTCTTGAAACGAGTTTGATTTCAAATCCGACCTCAAATCTGTCTCGACTGCATACAAAGTTTCAACTTTGTCTTAACCCATCATAACTATAGTCAAGTCGTCATCAACCCTTTATATTCACACATCACATTCATACAACAAATTGTATACATATACCGATATATATACAATTACTAACTTTGCAATAACACATCCATTCGAGTGCTAACACTAAACTATACATTAGCACTTATCATCACATTTCAAACATGCCAAGATCCAACATATATATAACATACATATAGCTAAGGATCAACACAACATATAAAGGAAATTTCTTTCCAAAAGATTAGGAATTTACTCACTGAAAGCTATCCAAACTCTTGCTAAATTAGGGTATGACATAGCACTTCCATTCCTAAGCAACAAGATGGAGTCTTGAACCCTAAATGCACTAGGTAGGCTCGGCCTTGAAGGGAAGAGGAAGCGAGACTTGTTTTGGTAAGGTGGGGCGACTTCGGATAAACATTGAATTCTCAATAATAAATCCAAAAATATGTCATTTTGCAACTAAGTTTTAGGCTACCTTCTCATGGAATTTCAAAAGGTAGTCAAAGAGAAATTTATTGGAATTTCATTTATTTATCATTTCAAAAAAATAATCACTCATTTTCGATTTGATTTGATGAAGTTATGGTCCAAAGAAGATGGACCATTTTCGAAATTTAAATTCTAAGCTCAAAATTGCTCTGTAAAGAATTTGTTTTTTGACAAAACTATGACAGAAATTTGTAAAGGTGGTCAACTAGAATGTTGTAGCCATTAAAATTTCACACAGTTTTAGAAAAAGAAAAACTCCATTTGAGTTTGAAATGAAGAAGAAAAGGTTAGTGGAAAGAGGAGGAAAAATGGAGAAACATATAGGCTATTTATAAGCAAGATTTCACACCTCATCATTTTTTCAAGTCACGTCACTCTATTCTTTCCCTCATATGTCACATTCCCTCCCCTCTCTAGTCATATCACCTAAGTAATGATGGTTAATGATGATAACCCTAAGATGTGATAAGATATATATATATATATATATATATATAAGTTTTTTTTCCTTTCAAAAAAAATATATAAGTTTATTATTTTTAAATTTATGAATTGTCCCATCACTCTCTTTATGTATATATATAAGTTTAATTATTAATCAAATAAGATGTGACAAGAGATAATTATGGTTAATGATTACAAATCTAAGATGTGACAAGAGAGGAATGTTTATATATATTTATATATATATATATTTATATTTATATATGCAAGATTTTTTTTTAAAACTATGCCTTGTCACATCCTTACCAATCCAAATTGACATAAGATAATTTATTTATAAGTGTATTATTATTTAGTTAATTAACTCTTATATACATATAGCGCACAAAGACGAACAATATTCCTGACAACTTTCCGTTGTCGAAAGATCAAAATTTCGGAAAACGTTCTTCGGTCACATTTTCTGTTTTTCTACGAACTATTTAATTTGGTAAACAAATTTTGAAAACAATTTTACCATCATTATTAATTAATTAAAATGGTTTTATTTTCATTATAAAACCTATATATTGAATATTTAAAATTATTAAATATTCACTAATCAAAGCAGTGAAATTCCAGGTCGTTACATTCTTCCCCCGTTAAAAGAATTTCATCCCCGAAATTACACCTCGACCTATCCAAGAAAACACTTAACACTATACATCAGCTCTTATGATGTACATAGATAATTCTTGTGCAAAATCTGATTCGATCTCAATTCGTATACATAACTTTCCATCCGAACTAGTATCGCTCACCCGATTCTCTAGTGCAGACTCCTATCGGGCTCCTTGATTTGGAACCTCTATTCTCCTTACATAGTTGTAACTATGATAGAAAACTTTGGTCCCACACCAAGAACCCTCATCAAGTGCTCGTCGTCAAAAGTCGAGCAATAGATCCTTATTCGGAACGATAAAAATACCTCAAAGTCATGTACTCGAATCTTGGATCAAAACTATATGAAAAGAAGAAATGATCTACGTCCACCCTACACACTTACTTATTAGTTCTCCCTAATACCAATTCAATTTCCACTAAATCATTTATGAAACATTTCATAAACTACACTGGTTCAACTTGGATAATACTCCACTACAGCCTAAGAGTATAGACCTCTATTTGGTTCCACTATTTCGTTTTTAATTCACTTCCCTAAGGAAATTCAAGATCCAAATGCCCGGCTTTTATTTTCAAAAACTTTTTGAAATGGAACTCTATATTTTAAATCATACAAATATATAGTTATAGCCCGAGTAACTCCAAAATGATACTAAGGGACTGGGTACTACCAAACAGTATTATGCATTCCCTTACAAAGAAGAGTAATACTTAAGAGAAGTGTTTACCATCTGAGCACGTCCCTTTCCCAATTTTAAGTCATTTTCAAGCCACTCGAACTAGTTAACTTAAAAATATTCCTTTTATTTCCATATCCTTATTTTTAAAACAATATTATACATTTTCAAACAACATTTATCACCAACACACTTTGGGTTTGTTCGGGTTGGACTTATTTCGATCGTACAATGATAAAGAGAATAATTACTAAGTGCATTACCACGTTCACCTAAGCAAACATCCGCGTCACTTAGCAGATTATTCTGATCATCACAAAACAATCAAGACTTGTTCCCAGTACCAATCCAAAGATAACACTTCTTACTTACACTTTTATCCCCAAAAATTTATACTTAAACCAAATTGGTTTCAAATATTATTATTATTATTTTCCCAAAACCTTGAAAATCATTTTCCTAAAAGCACCAGGATTTAGGTTCTCAAGTTCACAACCTAAATTCTTCCAACTTAAATGATACATTTTTTTATAAACCCAAATCACTTATATTAAACCATTTTAAATATTTATCCCAGAATATTCTAACTTTTAAATCAAATTCTACCTCAACATTAACATCGAACGCCCTATAGTCAAACTGTGAAACTTAATTCATAAGGTGTTCGATTCCAATTTTTTTCCCAACCTTATCTACCCAACCCATAACTTAAAAAGGGAACATACTAATAATAGTCGATGCTCAACTAAACGAGCATGATTAAACAAACCCTAAATGATGATAATAACAACATATTATTATCTCCTAACACCCCAACCAACTAAACTATACTATTTTTGGAAAATCATTCTTTTTATATATAAAATATATTCTAGTTAAATTTATTTCATTTACCCAATTTCAAAATAATACTATGTCGATTAAACTTGTTTAAGTGTCTAGGAAATCCCTATCGATAACGTTGGCCAAACGCATCGACCAGAATCCTTAAGCCACTCAACAAATCAAACAACACAATATAAAACATTTTTATATCACTAACAAATACGCACTCTCATATATATATATATATATATATATATGCACTCAAACTCATCCAAGGGTCTCACTTACCCTATCTTTGATGAGTCAAACCCCACCAAAGCCAATGTTCTCGCTTAACCTTCAGCTCCGATACCAAATGTAACAAACTGGATTTTCAACCCTCAAAAAATGACGCTAATACGTCCACTGTATTATATGCCGAACATTCAAGTGTCGGAAATACCGATTTGTTAGGGTGAAAGAAGAAGGTAGAAGATAGAAGAAACCTAAACAACACAGAATCTCACAATGCAGCGAATAATATATAATACAACAATGATCTTTACAAAAAGGAAACATCTTTATTCATATAAACATCAGAGTACACTAGACTTATCCTAAATTTGGACAGTTATAGAAACCTGTCCTTATATTGACAAACATACAGACTCTATAATACAGCAGAAGAAAATATACGTGAATACGTCTTGACCATCCAGCTCCTCTCCAACTCCAAAGTATCCAGCTAAACCTAGGAAAAACATGCTCGGTCTGACCCAAGCATTACATGGAATAACCCCCGGGTTAGTCTGGTAAACTAGCGTGAGTAAAACTCGATAACAAGTAACAACCAAACCGATTTCTACATTTGAAAACCTTTCAAACAAAGGTTATCTCGTAAGACCACACCGCACATAAAATGGATGAGTTTTTATCTTACGTTAACCAAAACATTTTATATCAAAATCCAGTGATATTATCATAGTGTCTAGGTTTAAAGTAAATAGATAAAATAGCTAAAATGCTTGCATCTCGCATTCCAACATTAGGCCCTACACTCAAAACCATAAGGCACGTATTGGAGATTGGATCCCAAAGATGGCAAGGTAAGGGACTACCTTTCGATGATACCTCTAGAAAATGCACTAATGCTAACACAGAGTCGGCTGCCCCTTTAACATGGCAGACCGGATTACCTCACCCCCTTGACACTGAGGCCTTATACTACCACGGTGTTTGCGTGCAAACCAACTATAAAAGGGACATCTAGAATAGGGTAACCGCTCCTAACAGTAGCTAACCCCATAGCTCTACTACATGCCCTGTTTTTTCCATTCGTCCCGGTTGTGAGGCTTGAGGCTATGCTTTACCTTTTTGAATAGCAGTCCCTCTTGGAATGCTAACACTGCCCTCCCGGTAGTAGTGTAGTGCCAACATTCATTCATACAAGTTGTCTAGGATAAGGACAAACCGAAGGCACTACTTCTACTACACCCATTTTGGAATCACCCTCAGGATTAGTAGCAAGCAGCCCTTGTACTTCAATGGCTCCGTCTTCGATCCTATGCTTCAAGCTTCATGCTAAAACACTTGAATTGGATCGAAGTGGTTTTCAGATAACATATCTGATCCTGGTCTCTGCGAAACAACTTTCGATATTTTCTGGTAAACTCAACCCCGGCTCTTTAGGAAATAAACAAACAAATGACAAGAGCGGAGCTCATCTCCTAACCGTTTGTGGATGGATTTTCATATCATTCGTCCAAGAAGAAAAAACAAGATTATATGTACAGTATAACACCTTTGACGGTAACTGTACCATATAATTTTCATGTTTCTCCTAAATATTTCCAAAGTTACGTTTTGGTCCATATTTAATAGTTAGTAATTTAACTATCAAAATAAATAAAACAATCAAACATTGATTCAATTCCATATGGAAACCTCTAAGCCTTTATCAATTAATCCTTAATTAATAAAATCACTTTATAAAACCTGATCAAAAGATCTTTCAAAACATTTTTCCCAACCCCTAACATTCCCTTTAAACTTGGAAACAATTCACATTATTTACCAAAAACATTTTTGAGATTCCCTCTTCAAAATTTAATATTAAATGGGCAATATTTCCCTTTTAAAAACATCACCTACAATTAAACCCATTTACTTCGCATTCCAAACCTCTTTATAAATTTCCAAACTAGATTTAAACTTCCTTTGAAATCTCTAAAATGATTTATAAATCTCTTTCTAATTTAAAACTCTTTATAAAACTTCTTTATAAAACCTTTATAAAATTTCCTTTATAAAATATCATTTTCAAATTATCTTTTGTAAAACACTTTAAGTAAACCTTCAGTAAAGTCCCTTTATAAACCAGTTATTACTTATAAATAACTTTACAACATAATAGCACAACTTGGAAATCATTTATAAACTTTAAACTCTACATTTATTTAAGAACTGAAGTTAACTCAAAAACATACTTTATAAATTCAAAAAGAAGCTTAGAATCCCAATGGTACTAATTTAAGTTACCATTCAATTTCAATTCTACTTCACTTAATAGTTATTTACATAAGAAACATGTATGTAAATACAACTCATATCCAAATGAGGGAATAACATGTCAATATGAACTAACTATCATATACATGTCCAAATAACATAATAGCAAGAGGGTGATTTGTCCTACTAAACAGATGTCCAAACAATTCAATCAATTCATAGCAGAACGAGAATTAATTCTGCTAACACATGTCCATAAAATCAAATCACTTACACTATAGCAGAATGGTGTTTTGTTCTGCTAACAAATATTATTTAGTCTTCCTAATCATATAGGGTTACTTAAGGTCCTGACAAGAGATCCTCGGATTTGGAATCAGTTCACTTTAAAAAAATTGATTTAAAACACATTCAGTTCCGTTTTAAAATCACCTTTGAAAAGTTTTAATAAATTTAATCAGCTTAAACCCCAAATAATCTTATTTAACCCTTATTAATCAAGCTTATGTCATAATTAAATTATAATTAGGCTTAATGAACTTGATTAAGTGCTAATTAATTTACTAATGCAACTTGGTTAAGGTTAAACCAAATTGTTTAAAAGTTAAACCCTAATTAATTAAATAATCCATTAATTACTTAATAATTAATTAACCATTAATCTTAATTACTTCTTAACCATATAAAACATTACTTAAAACTTTAGTAATTGATTGACAGTCATTAACTTAACTTAAGCGATGATTAACCTGTAATCACCTTCTTAATTACCAATTAAGTGATAATTACCTTTTAATTAACTAATTAATTATATTACAACTTAATTACTTTTTAATATTACTAATTAAGTTTGAAAAACTTTGCAAACTAATTTCAAAATAAAACAAATTTGAAATAGAAATTCAAACCTTTGTCGAACTGTATCCATAGCGACTGTCGCTATGAGTGAAATTTGCTCTAACCCACCTTTAAGCGAAGCCACTTTACTAAAACCATACTATTTCATGATTGAAGCATATCTTAGTAAATTTTCACACTTTAAAACAAATTACACAAACTTTAACCAAAATCTAAACCTTAAACTCTTGAAACGAGTTTGATTTCAAATTCGACCTCAAATCCGTCGTGACTACATACAAAGTTTCAACTTTGTTTCAACCCATTATGACTATAGTCAAGTTTATCATCAACCCTTTATATTCACACATCACATTCATATAACAAATTGTGTGCATATACCAATATATACAATTACTAACTTTGCAATAACACATCCATTATAGTGCTAACACTAACTCATACATTAGCACTAATCATCACATTTCATACATGCCAAGATTTAACATATATATAACATACATATAGCTAAGGATCAACACAACATATATAAGGAAAGTTCTTTCCAAAAGATTAGGAATTTACGCATCGAAAGCTATCCAAACTCTCGCTAAATTAGAGTATGACATAGCACTTCCATTCCTAAGCAACAAGATGGATTCTTGAACCCTAAATGCACTAGGTAGGTTCGACCTTGAAGGGAAGAGGAAGCGAGACTTGTTTTGGTAAGGTGGAGCGACTTCGGATAAACATCGAATTCTCAATAATAAACCTGAAAAGAGATCATTTTACAACTGATTTTGGGCAACCTACTCATGGAATTTCTAAAAGCACTCAAAGAGAAAGTTATTTGAATTTCTTTTCTCTATCATTTCAAAAAAAGAAACACTCATTTTCGGTTTGATTTGAAGAAGTTATGGTCCAAAGAAGATGGATCGTTTTCGGAATTTAAATTCTGAGCTCAAAATTGTTCTGTAAAGAATTGGTGTTTTGACAAATCTATGATAGAAATTTGAAAAAGTAGTCAACTAGAATGTTGTAGCCATTAAAATTTCACACGGTTTTAGAAAAAAAGAAAAGCTCCATTTGAGTTCGAATTGAGGAAAAAAGGTTGGTGGAAAGAGGATGAAAAATGGAGAAACATATGGGCCATTTATAAGAAAGATTTCACACCTCATCATTTTGTCAAGTCGCATCACTCTCTTCTTTCTCTCATATGTCACATTTCCTCCCCTCTCTAGTCATATCACCTAAGTAATGATGGTTAATGATGATAACCCTAAGATGTGACAAGATATATATATATATAAGTTTATTCTTTTTAAATTTGTGAATTGTCACATCACTCTCTTTAGATGTATAAGTAATTTTAATTATTAATTAACTAAGATGTAATGAGAGATAATTACGGTTAATGATTACAATTCTAAGATGTGACAAGAGAGGAGTACATATATTTATATATATAAGATTATTATTTTTAAAACTATGTATTGTCACATCACTTACTAATCCAAATTAACATAAGATAATTTATTTCTAAGTGTATTATTATTTAGTTAATTAACTCTGATATATATGTACATATAGTGCACAAAGACGAATAACGTCCCCGACAACTTTCCGGTGTCGAAAGATCGAAATTTCGGAAAACGTTCTTCGGTCACATTTTCTATTTTTCTGCGAACTATTTAATTTGGTAAACAAATTTTGAAAATGATTTTACCATCATTATTAATTAATTAAAATGAGTTTATTTTCATTACAAAACCTATATATTGAATATTCAAATTTAATTAAATATTCACTAATTAAAGTAGTGAAATTCCAGGTCGTTACACCCAGCCTAGACATTTCTTTTCTAGACACTCTACTAAATGAGTGTGCTTAATTAGTCGGGTATAACATGACTAATTTAGACTGCATAGACTACCAAGCACCGATACCATTGTTGGAACTGGACGAGTAGGAAGCATGTTAAAGGAGTGAATTTTTTTTCATTTTTATCTTAGTTAAGCTTATACAGCATAAATTGATTTATGATCTTAACTAAAATTTTGGATAAAATCTTCATTTTATTTCTTTTGTTTAAAATTAGTTTATGTTTAATTTTAAGTTGTACATATGTTGCAATGAGTGCATCAAATGCACCTATGTGTGAAAGTTCAATTGTAAGTGCAACATATAGAAAGTGTACATAGTTAATGTGAATGTTGTTTAGATGTTGGGATTTACACCGTGATAGACACATTTTCTTTTTATATATGTCTTTGTCATCCAAAATAATCTTTTTACAAAATAAGGTTTATTTAGTGTATGTATATATACACACACATATACACACTATACGTACATACATATGTACACACACAAACATGTACACTTGTTTACATTAAGATAGACTTTGTTTGTATGACAAATATTAAAGTTAAAGTAAACAAATTAAAGCTGGTTTTAATTAAAAGATCGTTTAGAAATAATATTACAATATTTTACATAAAAGTCCATTTTGTAAAGCTTGAATTAAGAAAAAATATGTATGTACGTCTGTGTATGTATATATGTTTGTTCATATATATATGTGTATATACAATAATTAAATCAATGTTTTAAAACCAAAACAACATACAACAAATATATCCAACTAGTTTGTAATTTAAAAGACACACCTTCAAACAATAAAATTAATCTAACTTAGATCTAATTGTTAACTTAAGAAAGAAACCAAAAGTTTTAAAGTTTTTTCTTGAAAAACAACTTATGAATTTTAAACTGACATAAACAATAACCAAAATTGTTTCAAACCAACTGGTAGTTTATGCATTCAATTCTCAACCTTATAATACAAAACTTACTCTATTAATAAACCTGTTTCAAATAATAATTTCTAAAACAAAATTGAACTAGACAACTTAAGCACATATAACTTCATGATTATGACAACAATGGAGAAGACGGATAAGGAGATGTTAACAAAATATAAATAAGATAAGTATACAATTGATTCAATGGAAGAAAATAGTGATCTGGATCATATTGTAAATTCATACGGGTGAAAAGGATAAAAATGGTGGAGGATTCAAAGCATGTAAACATGATGAATTTGTATATAAGTAAAATAGAAGGTTACCTTGAGATGTAGCCAAGAGAAATACCTTGAATGATGAAAGGATTCCTTGATCGAAAGAATCAATCTCTAGATCTTGCAATAATCAAGAGATAACCACCTTTTTGTTTTATTTTTGTTTGATAATTTATTTTAGAGTTTTGGAACCCTAGACTACCATAGAATTTATTAATTAATATTTCATAAAATTTAATTAATTTTCAATGATTAAAAATTAATTAAACCATGTGGTTCATTAGGAATATTCATCATTTTGGTTGTGTGACTCAAATGTGTAAATCTAGTCAATGATTTATATTGAACAATTCAAATATTAATGGTCACACATCATGTTAGCAAGTGGTGTGACATTTTTGCTGAATTAATCACTTATACAACTTTTGGTAAAATCCAATTTTACTTATTATAAGCGGTCTCTAGTAATAATGATTATCTACATCAATTTTCTTTGTCAAAATTATATCACATTAGGACTTATGGAATTTGATTTTGATCAAAATTCCAACATCATCCACATTCAAATTTGTAAGTCCAAAAACAAAGTCCTTGGTTCAATAATAATATTTATTATTAACCATACTACTTTGGTCAGAGATTTTGACTTCGTGTTGACTATAGTTGACCGTGATACTAACCCCATATAACCGAGGAGACGAATTCTTTATTGAATAGTGTTTTACTTTCAATACTTCAACTTAGACCCAACTATAGTCGTTCAATGGATGCCATCCACAATTTAACTATAATAAAAATGGAGTCTCTATATTAAAATTTAATGGTATTCTCAAGTCAGGAGAGTTGTGCAATATCGTCACTTCAAGATAATCTATTTGACCTTAGTTATATTGACCAACTGAAAACTCTTAAGCAAGTCATTCCATAGTTATCCAATAACTATAAGTATGTAATCCCTTGGTGCCTCAAGCTGCCATGAGTAATACATTGCCCAACATTTGGAGAGCTAACATACTCTAGTCTCAATGGATGTGTCGATATCCAATCTCGATACATCTTGACGAGAAATATTTAAAACAATATATTTATTATATTATGAAAAATTGCTCAATATTACAACAAATTGTAATTATTATTACAAAACATATCATTTATATAAATATACTTAAATTAATGTTAATTAATATAACTATTATATCAAGTATATAATAGAAAGAAAAACACCTTTTATTTCAAACCAGATTTTGTTACAGAGTTAATAATTCATAATAAATTACAGAATTGCCCTAAGTGCATACCCTTAACTCTATCACATAATTTTGTATGTCTTTTTGATGGTGACTATAACTAGAAGATGACATCTTTTTTATATAAGGATGTGATATATTTATATGTGTGTGTGTCTATATGTGTGACTTTTTGATCACATTGATGTTGTTGTAGATATTTTATTTTATGTAATCCTATCTCAATATTATTCACTTTGCGAAACTCATGTATATTGCTTTGTGTCAAGATGAGATACATGTTTGGCAAAGATTTAGGTATATGACATCACGTATTCGTGTTGACACAAGGAAGTATATACGAGAGATCGCTCTTATCATGTCCATTATTCCGTGCTTTCGGACAGTCTCCTCCCTCTAGTAGCATGGGTATTAGGTTAGGGTGCCATAACTCCCTAGGTCATAATCAATTACCAAAATAAAATACATCAAACAAAATAAAAGCAACGTGGTTCATTCGATTCTAGCAAGATTGAGTGTTGATTCAAGGAGTATATGAGTTGATTAATGAATTAAAGGGTCACCAAGGGCTAGATTTATAAAGGTAAAACTATATTTGTTTTATATGCTAATACATCCTGACCCAAGTTAGTATATGTAACATATAATTAATTTCCATTGAATTTTGTTAAAGTTTGATTTATTATGCAAATATTGGTTATAAATAAAATTCAAAAGGAGAAACAAACATGTAACTTTGATCTATTTAATTTTGTTTTGCGTATTTATGAATTAATATTTTCAAACATGTTTTATGTATTGTTAAATAATTTAATTATATGTATACATAAATATATACAATGACAATTTACTTTGGCTGCAATCAAGCATGTAAATCTAAAACTGTTGTCTTCAAATTGTTTTTAAGTTATGATACTTTGTTGTCTATATGGTTAAAATAAATTTGAAATTTATTCTATTACTTATTTTGGATTATTATATATATAAGCTTAATTTATAGCCGTATGGAACTTTGTTCATATTATTGTTATCCAGCCTTTTGACCAGGCAATATTTGGATAGACTGGATGAGTCGAATTTAAAAGCTATCAAGGTAGGAAGCCCGGATAGATAGCTAAGGGAGTCCAGAAACCAAGTGCAAACAGAGCCATGAGACAAATACCAATCCACCACAAGAAACGAGGATCCAAAATCCACCAAAGTGGTGGGTCGGTACCGATCCATGTTCCTTCATCATTTTAAGCCCCACTTCCTCCTACCGACTATTCTTGATGCTAGAAGCCTATTTCAAGTTCCATTGCATAGTTCCATTGCATAGTTCCCATGCAATTCTCTGTTGATCTCCACGAGCACTTAAAATCAGCAACTCCATTCTTCCACTGATCCATCGTTTGGACACACAAACAAACTAACAATGATGCAAACAAGTTTGGAATCATGAAGCTAACCACGAATTGAGCCATGATAAATCATTCACAAAAATCCATTTGAGGATCTTATGGATCAATACCGATCCAAGTCCATGGACCTGTACCGATCCATGTTTATCGATGAGGTGTCCACCAATTTTCTCGAGGAAACTGGTTTGGGCATAGAAAACAATGTGGAGATCGTGGGGGTGAGTTTTCAGGCAACCTACAACTATAAATAAGAGGGCAGAGGCTCATTTTTTAGGATTAATTAAGCTCTCGTGCTCTCCTACTCTAATCTCTTGTAATCATCCATGGATTTATACCGATCCATAAGAATTAGTGCTTGTAAACCAGTGATCTTATCAATAAAATCACTAAGTAGACGTAGGTCAAGATTAGACGAACCACTATAAAACGATGTGTGTTCTTTTCTTGCTCATTTTAATTTACTTTTCTTTACTTTTTATTCTACATACAATCGCTTGGGTGTTTGTGCCAATTTTTTGGTTCAAACATTTCGGTGCTTTCACTAAGAACACTTTCTTAGGCTACTTGGATCCATCATCTACTGCTGGATTGCTTAGATCTGAGGGATAGATCCAATCTTCCAACCTTACTATTCTACTATTCATATTTTCAATAATCTACAAGAAGCTATTTTCTATGGCCCCAAGAAGAGACCGTTCTACAAACTCTAGAGTTGGTAATGACACTCAAATTCTTTAGCATGTGGATGAAGTTGCCCAACTAGAGCAAGCTAAAGTCTAGAGTCCAATTGATGTCATGACAAGAATGGAGATGTATTGTATGATGAAGAAAATTGAGGATAGGTTCCAAGAGAGTTGCAATGAGATGAATCAGCGGATGAAAGAGAGCTTGATATTGCTGAATGAGCTAGCTCAGAACAGCCCTAAAAGGAGCGGGAGGGACTTAACATCTTCTGATTCAGATGGTTCCTCAACATCCGAGCAGAGACAGAGGAATAGGAAGCATAAAATAGCTCAAAAAGAGGTTGTAACTTCAAATCAGGAACCGAGACAAACACGTGGCAAGGGTTTGTGGATTGGTACCGATCCAATAGGAGGATCGATACCGATCTGACAAATGTCAGAGCTAGAGCTCACCCTCTGGATGGCGGTATGGATTTGACCTCTGGTCATGTTATAAATGATCAGAATCTGGAATATCGAGCTACTGCTAACGATCCGCTGCACATGAATCAAACAGGGGGGACTGCTAGACCAACGGATCTCCTGGAGTCAGAAGAACCTAGGTATCAAGGATATGCTTGAGAGCGTTCGTCAAGTCGAACACTCGGAACAGATCCCGATTACCACCGTTTAGCTGAACCTGTGGAGCCGGAGTACTTGGCTGAGATGGTCAGGAAACTTGTGAGTGAAAACCAATTCAGAAGTAATGATGAGTGGTGTACATCTCCAAGTTGGAACCTGTTTACTGAGAACATTCTGCACACGAAGTATCTGCGAGGTTTGTAATGTCGACGATGCCATTGTACGGTGGAAAAACGAATTTGTGGCTGCCCTTGATGAAATACGAATGGCATATGGACTCTGCTAGAGCATCTGACGCCATGAGATGTCATTGTTTTCCAATCTTCCTTGAGGGAGTAGCGACGATGTGATCCACCCGGCTCCTACTAAGATCCTATCGTCTTTCACTAAGTAGATGCAAAGGTTTCTAGAGCTATTTCGTCTACACACTTCACGTCCAAAGGATGTGGTGTCATTATTAAACCTCCTCTAGGGCGTAGGAGAGTCATCGAAGGATTTCTTGAATATGTTCCATACAACTATTATGAAAGTTATGAATGCTAAGGATGACATAGTATTAATGGCACTGATTAGGGGGATTCATCTCAAGACTGATTTCGGGAGATGGTTGGAAATGAAACCCTCGTCGATGATGGATATTTTTTATAGAAAGGCTAATCGGTTCTTGTGCTTGGAAGAGGAACACACTCGCTCCTGAAGGGATGATGCTGGCCTTCAACTGTGTGATATAGAGCAACATTGCTGTGAAACAGTCCAGAGAGAGTTCCAGAAATGTGGATGTGAATGTTGGCAACAAGAACGATGGTCAGAAATAAAGTGATGATGGGGCCAGGAAGCAAAAGCCGGATAATAGGAATCGTCTCAGAATTCCTAAGTATGACAGCTATACTGAATTGAATAACTCAATAGAGAATATCTACCTAGCAACTCTAGGTACTGAGCATTATAGGAAGCCGTCTCCGAGAGAGTCGATTGAGAAGAAGAAAAAATCTGGTAAGTTTTCTAGGTTTCATGAGGCACACAGTCATAACACCAATGAATGCAGACATTTGCGTGATATGATCAAGGAGTTGATTCGCAAAAAGAAGCTGCAGCAGTTTGTGAAAGCCCCGTAGGATAGCGCAAGGAAATTCTAACCCTCCCGAGTCAACATCCCAATGGGAGCAAGCCATGCATAGTGGTGAAGAGCCTAGACGGCTTGGAAAACTTTTGGTGATCAATACAATCATCGGTATACCACATCCAGTCGATAAGAGTTTGAACGAGATGGATATGTATGTTGGTGCATTGAAACATAAAGAGAATGAGAGCTGCTTTACTATGGAGGATGGAGCTTTAGAAAAACAATTCAGAACCATGACAGATGACATTGTTTTCTAGAATAGAGATGCTGATGGGGTGGAAGCACCGACGATTAACCCGCTCGTGATTATAGCCTTGATTTGGCCCTGTTGTTGTATGGAAAGTGCTGGTTGACGGTGGGAATTCGATCAACATTTTATTTAAGAAATCCTACGACCAGATGCTTCTAGAGGGCAAGGACTTGAAACCGTGTAAATCTCGGATCTAAGGATTTAACGGGATGGCTACGAGGCCAGTCGGATATGTAGAACTACCGGTGGTGCTTGGTGAGGGCGACCGCAAACGAGTGCGGGTCGTGCCTTTTGTGGTGTTGGATATTTACCCTACTTACAATGCATTTTTGGGCCGACTGGCCCAGGCTGAATTCATAGTGGCTATAGCTCCTTAGTGCTTGACAATGAAATTTCCTACAAAGAATGGTGTGGGAATAGTCTAGGGAGATCGAGGGCTTGGCTGCGAGTGTTATGTCGTTGAGTTGAAGGAGGCGAGGCAAAGAGAGAGAGAAAAGAGTGTAGAGGGGACCCTCTGCATCAAGGCTTTGGATGCATAACAACCACTGCTTGAGCCCTGGCTCAGGCAGCATAGTCGGTTCCATAAGGATATGCATCCACGTAAAGAGCCACTGGATGAATGGGCAGCTCCAGCCGAGTTGAAAATCAACATCTCAGCCAGTCAGGATGACCCGACATGGATCTTGAAGATCGGATCGCAGCTTGGCATTAGGATGATGAAGAAGTTGATTGGTTTTCTTCGGGCGAACCTGGATGTGTTTGCCTGGATACACTCTGACATGTGTGGGATCTCACAGGAGATAGCGAGCCATGCATTAAGTATAAATCCTAAATGCATTCCTATGAAACAGAAATGCAGCAGCCTGGGTCTGGAGAGATCCGCTGCCCTCAAAGAAGAAGTGGAGAAGTTGAAAGATAACAGCTTCATCCACGATGCTTTATACCCAGAGTGGGTATCAAACCAGGTCTTGGTGAAAAAGTCAAATGGGAAGTGGATGACATGCATCGATTATTCAGACCTAAACAAGGCGTGTCCGAAGGACAGTTTCACGCTCATAAGGATAAATCAGCCGGTATACTCAACAGCCGGACATGAATTGATTTCATTCATGGATGCATACTTTGGATGCAATCAGATTCTAATGCACATCCTGGACCAGGAACACACCAGTTTTATAACTGACCTGGGACTATATTACTATCTTATCATGTTCTTCGGATTAAAGAATGCTGGAGCAACCTACTAAAGGCTGGTAAACAAGATGTTCAAAGATCAGTTTGGATGTTCGATGGAAGTCTATATGGATTACGTGCTCGTGAAGTAACGATATTCAGGAAAACCATATTGACAATTTGGCAGAGATGTTCAACGTTCTTCAAAAATATGGCATGAAGCTCAACCCTTTTATATGCTCATTTGGCGTTGCGTTAGGGAAGTTCTTGGGCTTCATTGTGAATTCCTGGAGTATTGAAGCCAATCCGAAAAAGATCGAGGCATTAAGAAACTTCAAAGCCCTGAAGACGATCAAGGAGGTCCAGGTTTAAACGGGAAGGTCGCCACCGTGAGTTGATTCCTCTCCAAAGCAACAGACAAATGCATTCCTTTCTTTGACGTAATTAAGAAGGGAAAAAGGGATTTCTCTTGGACGTAGGAGTGTAAAGATTAATTCCAAGCTTTGGTTAATCACTTGGAGAGACGGCCCATTCTTTTGAAGCCGCTGGATGATGAGGGCATTTTTATATATCTGGCAGTGTCAGTACATGCTCTGAGCGTCGCACTCGTACGTAAGGAGTCCCACATCCAGTGACCGGTCTACCACATTAATAAGCGATTGATAGGAGCGGAAAGAAATTACCCAAGGCTGGAAAAGCTTGCATGCTGCCTATTGATCACTTCAAGGAAACTCCGCTCCTACTTTCAAGCTTATCTAATCAAAGTTCTCGCCGACCAGCCTTTGCGACAAGTCTTGCAGCGAACTGAGACTTCTGAAAGGCTATTGAAATGGAACATTGAATTGAGCCAATACGATATAACCCATCACTCTCGGAGAGCTATTCGAGGTCAAGCTTTAGCGGATTTCATAGTTGAGTACACTACGTGAGACGATACTCCGAAGAGTAGTGGTGAGCAGAATGTTAGGTGGAGATGTACATGGATGGTGCATCAAACGAACATTATTCCGTTGCTGGAGTTGTAATTGTCACACCCGAGGAACGTTCGATCTGTTATGCCTTGAGACTCGATTTTCCTGCAACAAACAATGAAGCGGAGTATGAAGCCTTGATTGCAGGGCTCAAAATCGCATTGCATATTTTTTGTGATTCCTGGCTGGTAGTATGCCAAGTACGGAAAGAGTTTCAGGCAAAAGAAGCAAGGATAACTCCTTATCTAAACCGGACCCTTGAGCTTCTTAGTGGCATTGAATATTACATGATAACGTATATTCCTAGAGAGGAAAATATAAAGGTCAACTCACTGCCTAAGCTGGCCAGTTCTGGAAATGCGCAGCTCATGGGCCTAGTTTCGGTGTTGTCGGCTCTGAGCACCGACCATATAGATGTCAATTGGACCTTGGAGGCCAAGTAAGAGAAGAAGCTATGGATGACTCAAATAAAGAACTATTTACAGAGGGGAATCCTTCCAGAAAAAAAGAATGAGCACCAGAAGCTCCTTCGCCAAGCTTCAAGATATATTTTGCGGCAATGAGTACTTTACAGGAAAGGATTCTCAGTCCCGATGTTACGGTGTGCCGCCAACGATGAAGCCAAAAAAGTCATGAGAGAAGTCCATGAAGGGGCCTGTACCGACTACATCGGAGGACAAACCCTAGCAAAGAAGGTTCTCCACTATGGGTACTTTTAGCCAACTGTCAACTGAGACACAACTGGTTACACTAGAAAGTGTAACAAGTGTCAAAGATTTGCTAAGATTCCTAGAACCCCGCCAATGGAGATTACTCAAATGGTCAGTCCCTGGCCTTTTGTAGTTTGGTGAATCGATATTATCGATGTGTTGTCGATACCTAAAGGTGGCGCGAAGTACATCATCGTCGCCATTGATTACTTCACCAAATGGGCTGAGGCAGAGCCACTAGCCACAACTACCATAAAGAACATAACCAACTTTGTGGTCTGGAATATCATCTATTGTTTTGGAGTTCCATAAGCAATTATTACCGATAATAGGACCCAATTCGACAGCACTGAGTTTAAAGATTTCTACCACTGATATCACATAGAGAAGGGATTTGCAGCGGTAGCACACCCCTAAATGAATGGACAAGTTGAAGCCGTGAACAGGATTATTAGGTCCATTCTTAAGAAAACAATTGGAAAAGGCTAAGGATATGTGGGTCGATGAACTTTCATTAGCGCTTTTGGGTTATCGGAGACCCACAAGTCGGCGACTGGCCATTCTCCATTTGCCTTAACCTATGGATCAGAGGCTATGATTCTGGTTGGACTGGAAGTACCTTCTTATCGAGTGATTCACTATAATCCACGGATGAATGAGCAACTCCTGCCGGAGTCTCTCAATATAATCGATGAGAAGCACGATGAAGCTGACTTGAGAGCAGCTGCACACCGAAGTCGAGTCGCCTGATATTACAACACCAAGGTCAGGAATCAGACCTTTGAATTTAGTGACCTGGTTCTCAAACGAATCTTCCTAGGCCCCCGAAATTTGGGCTTGAGTTAGGAAGGTCTATACGCAATTGAACAAAAGCTTGGAGACGACACTTTCAAGCTAGCAATGTTGGATGAGACATGGAATAGCGAATACTTACGATGCTATTTCACTTAGAAATTAATTTATACATAATTAATACCATGTAATAAGACAGAACCTATCATTTCCCATCTTTTATAAAGTGAAATGGCTTTTCGAATCCGTGACTCTGTTTTACATAGCTTAAGAGTTGTGAAATATGACCGACTCAAATGATTCTGTATATGTATAATGCAGGTATGCAAGTACCCGGAGTTAGGTGCCAACCAAACTTCTACAGTCCATGATTGGACCCTTGGAGTTCAACCACTCTTGGCATTCAGAGATGAATGACAGCAAACTCTTGTCCTGGATGTGAAGATAGGAGTATAAACTAAAAAGGACGTGACTTGACCGTCTATCTGCTAACTCTTGTTCATAAAGTGGGGGCTGGAGTATAAACCAAAAAGGGACTTGATTTGACCGTTCATCCACTAACTCTTGTCCTTGATGTGGGGGTAGGCGTATAAACTCGAAAAGGACATGACTCGATCGTCCATTCATTAGCTTTTTCCCAAAGTTTGGTGGAGCACCTTTGTCTTGCCCAGAGAGTGGCAAGACCAAGATACAAACCAAAATGGATGTGACTCGACCGTCCATTCATTAGCTTTTGCCTGGATCTTGGCAAAGCTCCAATGACTTGCCTAGAGGATGGAAAGGTTGGAGGTCATTGTCCGAAGTTAGGCAAGATCTCTTATGAACCTCGATCGATGCTCGAAGATAGCGCGATCGCATTTAAAGTTCCTTCAAAGGAATGCTTAAATCACCTTTCCAAGTGATCGAAGTTTGGCCAAATTCCAGAATCCGATATGATCACATATAATTTCCTAGAGATTGGGACTTTAATGATCACTTTACATTCATAAGAACGGTAGAAGGCCGGTAAATCACGGAACGGGCTAATGGCTTAGTCCGACAATAATCATGAAAAAGAATGGATCGCAAGTACAACGAATGAAAAGCGCATTTCTCAAATACTTAGACAAAGTCAAACAAAGATAGGACAAAACAAAAGTTTTTGTTATTCACATTCGAGATAGAACTTGGAAAGAAAAGTACAAATTTTATTTACACCTAAGCTGAAAACAAAAGCGGGAGCCAAACCTGTATAACATCGGCCTAAAACCAAAATAGACTCTTACAAATGCAAACTAAAAATGAATCTACCTACACAAAACAAGCCAACGATCACTTCTTATGCTTTTGCCACTTGGACTTTTTCTTCTCTTATATAGAGGGAGGTGTAACTTGATCAGGTTTCTTCCATGTACCATTCACTCATGAAGTAGCTCAGTTTGTTCCATATACTGGTAACAACTCTACAGTTCTTAGCCGGTTCCAAATAAGTCAGAGAAGGGCTTCCTTTCCAGCCCTTGAAACTATATACATTAAATTTCCTCATCACTGGGTACTTGGTGCAAGTGTTGAACAAAGACAATATATGTGCCGTGAAGGAAGGAGTAGCTATTTGGATGCGGTTGCATCGAAGCCAATCTCATGAAGTTCAGAACTCGATGAATGAATTGATTTAATGGTAGTACGCATCCCGCCAGGCACATGTATCTATTACAACAGCACAACCCTCTGGGGGTTTATGAGCTCTCTGGTGATGATAAGGGGCATTACATCCTCAAATGGGATTCCATGTTTATCGCAGATTCTACGGAGTGATCCCTCTTCAATCTTTGAAGCAATGGAGTCGACATGATCATCTATGATAATAACATTCTCAAGAGTGTCAGGAGCAGCTTCGACTTCAGGGCCTTCTACAATGGGACATACTCCTTTTGCTTTGGCTACGAATTATAGGTTATTCTTTCCATCAAAAATATAGTCTTATCTCATAGGAGAATCTATTATGACTCGAAGGAGAACGAGGATTTGCTAAACATTTCCTTGGATCTGATTGAGGAGAAGCAAGACGAGGCTGCTTTGAAAACCACGATGCTATAGCAAAAAGCGGTGAAATAATGCAACTCTAGGATAGAGCATCACCCGCACAAGGAAGGAAACCTAGTCCTGGAGTGAATTTCCCCTTGGCCAAGAGCACCTGACCCGATCTAGGTAGGGCTATATTTTATCAGCAGGGATATAGAGAATGGAGCCAACATTCTCATCATCGTGGATGAAGCAGTATCTGGGTAAACATGTAATGCTTGTGACCACTATTTCGCTTTTTACGCACTGACTATTACAACTACATGGATTATGGATAGGTGTAAGTCAATCGTCACAGTCTTACCGAACCCTATGGATATGGTATGTGAAACAACGATAGAAGATCAGTGCTACCAAACCACCATAAGAACAACCATCCCATGCTAAATAAATTCCTCAATTTATAGGACTATACAAGCAAGGCCATTGCATACTAGGGAGCACTCAACTCTGGAGCATCATGGAAAGCTTGGACAAACCTTTGGTCGGCAATAGTGAACCAGATTTACCTATGATCAGGACATGATCGTGGAATGGGTAATTCACAGTTGACGATCGACTCAAACGCCGACAGTGATGGACCAAAGTAATCCTTAATCGGATGCCTAACATTGACAATCGGCTTAAACATCTTACCGATAGTGATGCACAAGAGTGATCCCTAACTAGGTGTCCACCATTGATGTTCGGCTCAAACTTCTTGCCGGTAGTGATGGACCAAAGTGATCCCTAATTGGGTGTTCATCATTGACAAACGGCTCAAAATTCTCCCCGGTAGTAATGGACCAGAGTGATCCCTAACTGGGTGTCCATCATTGACGATTGGTTCAAACTTCTCGCCGGTAGTGATGGACCAAAGTGATCACTAACTGTGTGCCCATCATTGACGATCGACATAAATTTCTCATCGGTAGTGATGGATCAGGGTGATCCCTAACCAGGTGCCCATCATTGACGATCGGCTCAAACTTCTCGTCAGTAGTAATGGACCAAAGTGACCCCTAACGGAGTGTCCATCGTTGACAATCGGCTCAAACTTCTCGCTAGCGGTGATGGACCAGCGTGATCCCTAATCAGATGTCCATCATTGACGATCGGCTCAAACTTCTTACCGACAATGGAGGACCAGAGTTACCCTAACCGGGTGTCCACCATTGACGATCGGCTCAAACTTCTTGCCGGCGATGGTGGACCAGAGTGACCTTAATCGGGTGTCCACCATTGATGGCTACGAGCTTTTGGGATGGCTATAGAGAACCTAACTTATCGGTAGTCAGGACATGATTGTCGCTTAGTTGTTTCACCCCCGACATTCGACTTTGGATTTCTGTTAGCAACGGATGGCTGAGCTTGCCTATAGTAAACCACGATTGCTGGTTGGGCGTTTCAATGCAAGCAATCAATACTAGAATTATAGAGAATAACTACCAACTAACTAATGCTAGGACAAGCTTGTATACAGTGCATGTAGAATGTATGCATGAAAACAAACAAGGACACATGGGATTGGATTACAAAGACACTTCACTAGAGATCACTTACCTTAGCGAACTTAACAGTGATTGATCCTGGACAAGTGTGCAAGGTAGCAATGAGAAAGCATTCCATCCGAGGTCGCTTACCCTATTAACTTGACAATGATTAATCATGCACAATTACACGGGTTAGCAATGGGAAGATTATCGAAAGAGCTTACAAAGTAATAGAATATGACCTTACAGAGATTGCTCATCTAGGCGAACTTGCCAGTGATTGATCCTATGCGAATATGCCAGGGGCAAAGGAAGAGTTGCTAGAAGTGTTAATAAAATAACAAGCAACTATTTCACCAATATGCTTACCATGTCGAACTTGTTAGTGATGGACCCTGTATAAGTACGTAAGGAAGCAATAAAATATTAGCAACAAGTTAATGGCTAAGTAGCGATAGTATACAAAAACAATGCAATAACTAATCCTGATCAAGTATGATAATTTCATTTATAATTTCTATAAGATACATATGCGCTTGTGTATGTGTTCATACAGGAAATATAAAGTATGGGCTAAGGAAGCATCAGTCACAAAAACTGCTTACCCTATCGAACTTGTTGGTGATTGATCTGATACAAGCATGCATGATAGCGGTAGGAAAGGTTGCTAATGGAATAAGCAAACCAAGCAATCATGTGCAACAAACAAATCGCAATCACTAGTAAGGAAAAGGAGAATATGGACATCAATAAATACCTAACACAACAACGCATAAAAATCAAAAGAAAATTAGTTTCACAAGCACATGTTCAACCCACGTTCAAAACTTCAGCAGAAACCACTTACTGGCTAAACATTTTGGTGATTGACCTATATAAGTATGCATGGTAGTGATGAAGGAGTCACTAGCGGAATAACTTGGTGATCATGTCATAAAAATACATCACAGTCACCAGTCTTAATTGGCCAAACTACATTTAGCGCCTTAAAATACACATCGTCAAGTCCACGTACCATGGAACCATTATAAGTTCCTTTCCCTATGGCACCTTGACATTCTCAGAACATTCCTAAGACAACGCATGGCCCTCGGGACCCGGGGGCAAGGAGTTTGAACTAGAGGGAGAAAAAGCCTACCGACAAAGATGAGAATCAATGGGATGTCATGCTGGATGATTATACTAGCTGCGAACGTCATACTGATAAAGGATGTCTTGGAACAATCAACAAGCTTTCCCCGAGTAAACAAAGCTCTGCAACATGTTGGCAGCAGAAAACTTACCAAAAGGATGAGAATAAGGACATAGATATTTGGGGTTTGAGGTAACCATTGCATGAGAAAGAAAGATGATTTTGGATGAAAGAAAGCATACTTTATATTCTATGAAAGTATGCTTTGGAGGACAAGTGTTATGGACATTTTCGCCAACAGCGTAGTGCATAATAAAGGCAGCATTATGTAATCGCAAGGGCAAGGCAAAGTGTTAGGGGCAAACTTGGCATAGTCAAGTTATATACTCAAACACTTGTAAAAGGTTCCTAATGTCAGGACATGCGCCCAGGTCGAAACCACATCTTAATCCGAGCTGCGGATTGGAAAATATGATCGTCTTAAAATTTGTCCACCACCTAACCAACTCGGGCCCTACCTTAGAGAGCTATTACCTACTTCAGGAAAATAGAACATTAGAGGCATTTGGAATACTCTACTCAATGATATAAAGTTGGCGGTCTAAGTTTCATTCAATTCTGACTTAAAATGAAGGAGTTATGGCACATAAACATGTGTAGCTCAAGTGGCTGAGAGTCATGCTTCCAACGAAGAGGTTAGGAGTTTAATCCCTGGAAAGCACGTTATTTTTATGGAACAGGAGAACGGTGAACGGTACAGTAGGGAACCTAACCGTTTACTTCCTAACCATTTACTACCTAATAGATCTTTACGCAACCTCCCACTTATAATACCTCATGGATGAGCTAAACCATGAGGAGAGAATGACTGGGCAATAATGGCAGACTGGTTTGGAGCTATATAAAGTACTTAACAAAATCTTTGCCTAACTGAATTTCTGGAGCACTTATGAACAATAAGGAATTATCTTAGCCTTGTCCAATCACCTTCAAATATCTAATCCACCATCCAACACTGATTTATGGAGGACCAAACACAACATTTATGGCAACAGAGTTTAAACGGACTGAGGTACCTCTGGACCAAGGCATCCACCAGACAGAGAGACCGCTAGGCGAGGCACTACCAGATCAAGGCACCGCCAGACAAAAAGCTCGCTAGACGGAGACACCACTAGATAGAGAGAGTGCCAGACCAAGGCACCGTTGGATTGAGATGCCACCAAACAGAGAGACCACCGAATCGAGGCACCGCTGGATAGAGAGACCGCCTGACCGAGGAACCACCGAATCATGAAACCACCGAACAAAGAGACCACTGGAACGAGGCATCGTTGGACAGACAGACTACCAGACCGAGGCATTGTTGGACTGACGCACCACTAGATAGAGAGACCGCCAGATCAAGGCACCTCTAGACCGAGGAACCATTGGATCAAGGAACCACTAGACAGAGAGACCGTCGGATAGAGAGACTGAGGCACCGCCAGACACGGCTAGACTGAGGTACTATCTGACCAAGGGGCACCAAACCCAAGGCGCTAAACCAAGGATGTAAAGCAAGCTAAAATAGGAAACTCTAGATCAAATCTTATATATATGGAAAGTACCGAACCGAGCATGTTATACAGGGAAACTACTTATTTTATCGGCCTAGCCTTCCCATACCTTCACTCTTATATATACAAAATCATCCAACAACAATATAGGAGAATTCTTACGTGCCAAACTTACAACAGCAATGGCAGACAAGTCAAAGAAAGCTAGGAATAGGCTAGTAGGAACAACCTAGTAGGAAAAATTAACAGGAACTGCCTAACAGGTTCTGCCTACAAAGAATTGCCTAACAGGGACAACCTAGCAGGAATAACATAGCAGGATAAAGCTAATAGGAACTGCCTAGTAGGAAATGCTTAGTAGGAACTTTTTAACAAGGACAACCTAGCAAGAACAACCTAACATGAACTGCCTAGCAGGAACAGCCTAACAGGAACAACTGAACAGGGATATGCAAATAGGCATAGATAAACAGGAGTTGCCAAAAAGACTTCCTTAGGTCTATATCTTACTTTCTGTTGAGCAACATATCATCATATTATGTACCCCAAGCATTGTATTAAAAAACTATATAAAGGATAATGAAAATAGACAGTAGATGTAGGCACATTCTAGCCGAACCACTATTAATCTTTGTGCTCTTACCTTACTGAAATTTACTTTCTGCATAACCTATTTATGATCTCCTCTCTAAAAATCAATCATAATACAAATATAACAGCTGTGTTATACAACCCATATTCACATCTCTACAACAAATCGATTGGAGATGTTTGTCCACTTTTTATGCAAACAGACATATATACCCCCATTCCTAGAAAATATATTTGGCAATGTGGGACTAAAGAAAAACTTTTATATCCATTGTGCAATTAAATACCCAATAATCCCCTGTTTTAATTGCAGAAATAGATTTTATCAGTTTTATCTTTATCTTCCGTTATTGCCCTACCCCAAAAACATAAAATGATATTACATGCATACAAGAACTTGTTTATGACTTAAACCTTCAATTAGTATAAATATGCCAAAGTAATATTAAAGTAAATAGTAGCCTTATCCTTTAACCTGTTACTTTTGCAAAATAATACCGAACATGTTATATACACATGTTATATCTTTCTTAAAATAATTTGTTAAGTTTTTGCTTAGCACTATTATGGCCATGTGCTACTTTCTTGGTTTCATGAATGATCCATACAGTAAACCTAAAACTCCCACGAGGAGCGGCACCACTCCTACATTCACATAAGTGAAGTTATTTTATATGCCCCCACTACTCGGACACTTCTTAACTTCATTAAAGGGCAATTCTCAACCTTCTATTTGTAGCATAAACATGCTACACTTGGCAAATTGGGCATTTCTTATGAATCGGCAATCTCAATCACTTCTAAACAACTTGTTCTTACCCTTTAAACCTTTCACTAATTGGATTTGTTAGTTTGAGGTTGGGTTTCTATTATCTATGATTTATTTCATTATAGGTTTTATCCCCATCTCCAGTGAAGTCCCTTTCATCGTATCTCTAGGTAGCCCTTTTGTGAAAGGGCCGGCCAAGTTCTTACTAGTCTTTAAATATTTTATTGTGACAGTTTCGTCTTCAATTAGTTGTCTCATATACTCATGTCTTAGGCTTATATGTCTAGATTTTCCATTGTAAGTATTACTATAAGCCCTAGAAATAGTAACTTGACTATCACAATGTATAGAAATAGGAGGCATAGGTCTTGGCCATAACTTAATATCTAGTAATAGGTCAGGGACATCATTCTACCTCCTTAACTGCAGGTGCTAATGCTATGAATTTTGATTCCATTTTCGAGTGTGATATGCATGTTTGCTTCTTTGATACCCATGATATGCACCTCCTTCGAGTAGAAACACCCAAACAGATGTGGATATATTCTTATTTGTATCAGTAATCTAACTAGCATATGTATATCCTTCAAGTGTAGCTGGAAAATCATTATAAAGAAAGCCGAGTCCCATGATTTTCTTAAGATAACCAAACACTCTACTAATTTCTTTCCAATGTTCCCCGCTTGGATTGCTAGTGAACCTACTTAGTTTACACACCGAGAATACTATATCTAGTCTAGTACAATGCATAAGGTACATTAGGTTGCCAATTGCACTAGTGTATTTAAGTTATGCAATTGATCTTCCATTGTTCTTTGCTAGTTTAACACTTGAGTCAAATGAAGTGTTATATTCTTTATAGTTCAAATGTTTGAATTTGGAAAACATTTTTTTCTATATAGCATGTTTGACACAATGCATATCCGTGATCATGTTTTATGATTTAGATTCCTAGTATAGTATAACTTTACCTAGATATTTCATTTTAAACATAAAAACTAGACACATCTTGGTCTCTAATATGCCAAACATATTTGTTCCAATAACGAGCATGTCGTCAACATATAAACAAATCATTATAATGTATTCCTTTGTAACTTTCGAATAAATACATATGCCTGCATTATTATGAATGAACCCACAGGATAGAATGGATGAGTCAAATTTCTTATGCCATTACTTTAGTACTTATTTCAAACCATACAGGGATCTATTAAATTTGCAAAATTTATTTCCATTTCCAGGGATTACAAACCCTTCTGGTTGATTCATATATAACTTTTCATTCATATCTCCATTCAGGAATGCATTTTTCACATCCATTTGACGAATGTATAAATTATATAATGAGGATAATGCAATGAGAGTTCGAATAGAACTTATTCATGTGATTGGTGCATAAGTGTCAAAGTAATCATTACCCTCCTTTTGTTTGAATCCTTTATCAACAAGTCTTGCCTTAAAGGTTTGTATAATATTATCATGTCCATATTTTCTTTTAAAGATCTATTTACACCCAATTGGTTTAGAATCAGGTGGAAGACCACTAATTTCCATTTTTTTGGAAATAATAGAGTCCATTTCATTGTTTATTGCTTCATCCCAAAATGCAGCATCTCGTCAGTTGATGGCCTCATCGTAAGTTTTAGGATCTTATATGGTATTTAAAATGATAGGAGTTTTGGTTATTACTCTTTCTCTATCTCGTTCGACCATGAAAAGTATATCTTGTGAAGAAATAAATTCATGGGGTAGTGTTTTTTCTTTTCTTTCTCACTTGGATGTTCTTGGTCCTTCACCATGCAAGTTCAGATTTGTTTTGTTTTGCAATTCATTTTCAATGTGAGGATGTATTTCGATATTAGGAACAAGAGCATTTTTAGTAGGCTATTTAATAATTTTCGTATCTTTGAAAAATTTATTCTCAAAGAATTCTACATCATAGGATTCGACAGTTGAGTTAAAGTTTAGATTAAGAAGTTTATATGCTTTTCTATGTTCGACAAAGCCAATAAAAACACTTCTTAAAGCTCTCAGACCTAATTTGGTTCTTTTAGGATCAGGAACCCTATAGTTAGCCAAGCAGCCCCACACTTTTAAATATGATATATTTGGTTTTCTATTCTTCCAAAGTTCATAAGGACATACATTTGTTTTTCGAGAAACAATTATGTTATGTAAGTAACATGCAGTATTCAAAGATTCTCCCCATAAATTTAAAGGTAGCATTGATTTTACAAGCATGCAACTTGCCATTTCTACAAAGTATGGTTTTTCCTTTTGACCAAACCATTCTGTTGAGGGGTATATGGTGCAGTTCTATCATGTATGATCCCATTTTTTTCACAGAAAACATAAAATTCATTGGAAAAATATTTCAAGCCTCTATCACTTTGGAAAACTTTAATTTTTTTATTCATTTGGTTTTTGACCTCTACTTTGTAAATTTGAAATTTATTGAATGCTTTATTCTTATTTGTCATAAGATATAGTAAGTATATTTTGAGTAACCATCAATAAGTAAGTTTATTTTCAATAATCATCAATAAAAGTAATGAAGCATCTCCTTCCCTATGAGTCAAAACACCATTCAGTTCACATATATCAGAATGTATTAGGTCTAAAATTTCAGAGTTTCATTTAACTCCAAGAAAAGGTTACTTGGTTATCTTAGCTTGCATGCAAATCTCACATTTATTGCAGCTAGATCCCATAATTTTAAAGAAACCAAAAGTTTACACTGTAATGGATTTAAAATTCAAATGTGCTAATCTATCATGCCATAAACTATAAGACTTAACAATATAAGTAGAAGTAGCATTATTATTAATACTTAGCTTGTACGTCCATTATAGCCATATACCTTTTGTTACATCCTGTTACAGCCATATCATTTTTCTGCAAACCTCCCCTTTTTTTACAATGACTTCATCAAACTCAAAGACGACACAAAATTCTCTTTTGCATACAAGATCAATAGAAACCAAATTCTTTCTAATATTTGGTACATGAAGAACATTAATAAGTGTAACGATTTTCCCAGAAATAAAGTCTAAGACATGGTTTTCTTTTCCAGCAACTTTGGCACGGTTGTAACCTCCCATTTGAACTTCTTGACTATCGTTGACAACTTTGTAATTTTTATACAGCGATTTGTCATAATAAATATGAACATTCTATCCACAATCAAACCACCAACCATTAGATGTATCAGCCATATTGATTTCTAATACCATGGCCACAAGTTGTTCTTCTACTATCCTAGTAGCTTTCTTTAGGCCTTGGCATTCTCTTGCAAAATGTCCATTTTTCCCATAGTTATAACACTTTCCATTTTTCTTTTTCTTTTTATTATTTGTTGCAGGGTTTCCATTGTAACTACATTTTTTACTATTATTATGGTTGCTACTGTGTGCTCCTGTTTCCACAACTTAGACATCAGTTTTGGACAGATTCCCTTTACTTTTGCGATTGCGAGACTCTTTATCAATATGATGATATTTTTGAATCTGTTCCAAATTGAAATCTTCTATTTTATGAAAAAGAATTTTCCTATGATTGCTCCAAGTCGGATGTAGTTTTGTAATTATAGCGCCAACTTGAACCAATTCATGAAGCTTAATATTAAGAGCACTCAGTTTATGAATAATTCCTTATAAATCATGAACTTGACAAAGTATTGGTTTCCCATTGGCAATTTTAAAATCTAAGTATTATGTAATAAGAATTTTTTTTGTACCTTCTTCTTGTACCTTATATTTTTTTCTAAAGCATTCCATATTTCTAGCAGTGTCTTCATCTCTTTGTGGAAATCATACAGTCGATCAAATAGCGGATTTAAGGTGTGGCCACAAGAGTAGGGTGTGTTCCTCACGTTTAGTGCATGCCTTATTTTCTTCATCAAAATCGTTTGTTTTTGGTTCAAGAAGGGGATCCAAGTTTGGATTCAGCGGATAGGATAAACCAACTGCAGTGAGTAAAAAGGCCATCTTGTCTTTCCAGCACGTGAAGTTGTTGTCATCAAATTGATCGAGTTTGATCATGTCTCGGTTCATCGTTCTGATGGAGGCTATATTCATTTCATTCTCCATAGTTGTAAGAATTACTTATAAAAATTGTTAGTTTTGAAGTATATGAGAATATGAAATCGATATGGCTTTGAGGCATATCAGAATCGACGCTTTCTTTTAAAAGTTATTTGCCCCCACTTAAAAAAAGTATCTATAGAGTTCTAGAAAATACTTTCCCGGAATACAACAAAACCAAGGAGGAATGCATACAACATATTCTAAATTCATCGACATAAAACAAAATTACTTTAAGGAGACAATTATTTCTTAAGGAAGAAGATGACGGAATTATTTATACATAACATGTATCCATTTGTTCAAACATGACTATTAGAAATGGACATGACTGGTCGTTTTAAATTTTTTATAAATGACTATTCAAAAAATCACGACTATTATAGAGGCTAAGTCCTAGAAACAGGACTGCGTAGGTGCGTGATAAGTACGTTTAGAACTTCACGTGCGCTTACATGCTTTGCGGCACAGCCCATTTCAGTCCATATCATTCAATTTATCCAACTAAAAAACAAATCAAAGTTTGGTATATATACCACATTCCTAAAATATATTTGGCACTGAGGGACTAAATAAAAACTTTTATATCCAATGTGCAATTAAATACCTAATAGATGCGGGGAAAACGAAATTCCTTTATAGTGTAAAATAACTAGTAATTTCGTCCGATCATAAATAAGTATTTCCTTTTAACATTTTGTTATGACGTTCAAAATTTTCTTAAACATAACAACTAATGTTGAAAAATGGAATAATAAATGAGGCATTAATTGCCTGGGGAGTATGAGTCTTGTCATACATAATAAAATATGAATATATATATATATATATCAAGATGTGATGGCCATATTAGTTGTATAGTTATTAAAGTATTAGAGAGAGACCAACTTAGCGGGTGGTGCAACGCACCACCTCGCGCCTACACCCGTGCCCTCGCCCGAGCTCATGTCCGTGGGTGAATGGGCGGTTGAGGCGTATTGTGGCACATAGCACTTTGTAGTTGGTAGTTCAGTTCAGTTTGAAATCAAAACGAGATTTATATTTTTGTGCCAACCAGAAAAATGGTCAAAATTTTTGTATCTCTCCAAACCAAAAGAATCGTCATCTTAACGTACAAAAGATGGTTAAAGGGTCGCAACCTTTTCGAAAAGGCTCGACCGTTGGATGATAATTCTGTTATAAATAAACCTCATATTTCTAACCAACAGAAATCATCTACTCCCTTCACCGTTCTTAACTTGAATTCTCTTGCATTCATCGCCACTCCGCTTGCAAGCACAGCATTACGGAGTTCGTCTTTTTCATCTTGAGAAACAAATTGCTTATATCATTCAGTGCCATAAGGGAGCAATATTGTTTTAAGGAAACAGTGCTATACTAGACTTGAGCGTTTTTAAGCAATCAACCTATCATCAGTGCGGTAACTTACTGTATCGCATACACTCTTTTTGTCTTTGATTTTATAACAATCTTAAAACAATATTTTGTTTGTTTGTTAATTCTGTAGATGATAATGTCTCAGCAAAGCAACAACAACTCCACAGCAACACAACCTGTGGCAAGTAATCAGAATCGAACTATGGTTCTGATTGTGGCTCTATCTTATAGAGAAAATCCCGAAAAGTTCATTGGGATGGACTTCAAACGCTGCCAACAAAAGATGTTGTTCTATCTGACAATTCTGGATCTCGCAAAGTTCCTTAATGAAGATGCTCCTATAGTGGCCGAACTGGAACCTGACGCGCCTAAAGTAGAAGCCCTGAATGTTTGGAACAGTTCTGGTTTCATGTTCAAGAACTACATCCTCAATGAACTCGACAATAGCATGTACAATGTGTATTGTACTACAGCAAATTCCAAAGAACTATGGATGGCCTTGGATAAGAAATACAAAATAGACACTACACCAGAAAAGACTTTTGGTAGCGTTGAAAAAACGCTACCATAACTTATGGTAGCGTTTTAGAGAACGCTGCTATACGACATGCAACTAAAAGTCTAAAACTTTTTGTTGCGTTGTAGTAAACGCTACTAAAAGTCACTTTTAAATGCAACTATAGGTATTTTCTGTAGGATTTAAAAAACGCTACCAAAAGTCACTTTTAAATGCAGCTATAGGTTTTTTCTGTAGGGTTAAAAAAACGCTACCATAAGTCTTCATTTTTTGGTTGCATTTTTTGTTTATATGCTTTTTTTGATTTTCAGTAGCGTTTTTAAAATGCAACTGTATAATTTTTTGGTTGCATTCAAATAATTGCAAAAACATGCTAATCTCACAATCAAATATAATATCCATAATCAATTCGATAGTAGTTTTTCAACAAAATAAGTCACATACTACAAGCATTCACAAACAAGTTTCCACAAATGATACTAACAAAATACGACAACATATATAACAATTAAATTCATGTTCGTTGCTTGATTACCAATAGTTCATTGTTGTCGATGGTCTTCGCTTCGAAATAGCTAATTACCTGCAAACGAGTTTAACAATCAACAATATATATATATATGTATATATATGTATATATGAAAATCATGTAATCTATAACTCGATATTCTATATTAACACATATTAACAAAAATTGTTCTATTTTTATATGCATCCTATATAGTTCCCCAACGAATACACAATTTTCAATTTACACGGATATTCAGATCAAAACTGGGTTAGAAGTCTGACTGGATTTCATTCTATGTGCAGATTGTGTACAGTACTATGGGCAGATTGTGTATTCAGTACTATGGTCAAGTTAAATCTTATAAAATATGAAAAAGTATCTGGAACGTCCGTAATCCATCGATGATGCATCCATCCACTAATTGAAATGTACAATTTTCTTTACCCTTGTCGTTTTCTATCAATTGGGTTCTCTAAAACAAAAATATTCCCTAAATTCACATTGTCGTAACTGTATTAGGCAACAACTGTAGTGTCAGTTACTTCCATTTATTTGTGTTAGCCCTCATGTATAACTACATTTGTGTAATACATGTGCACTGACATAACGATTAATCTGAGTAGACAGTTTTAGGAAAAATGGTTTATTTAAGTTTTAGTTTCAAGTGTATCAATTGTTGTGGCTCTGCAGATAAACACGTTTACCATAGAGGATATGTACTGAAATGTTGTGGCTTTGCAGATAAAAACTTAAATGTTGTGATACAGATTTTTTTTTTAATACCTGTGATATCCCGGGTTTTTGCGCAATATAAATTTAATAATCTGGAAATATTTAATCTGGAAATATTGATTTAAAATTAATAAGATTTATTTTCAAAGCTAATAAAGTTTTAATCTATTTATAATATATATTTTGCTATATATATTGTGAATAGAAATCTTATGTTTAAATAAAAGATGTATTTTCAAATTGTAATATATATGTATGTATATGTTATGATTTGAAGTTGTATTGAAATTTAATACAATAATTCTCAAATTTGTGTTAAAAATATTTCTATTTAAATATATATGTATATTTGTATATATTGGGATTTTGGTTTGAATTTAATAAAAGTGTTTCAAATTTATATATATAAAGTATAATTTGGAAAGTATAATTTAATATAATATTTTTTTCAAAGGGTATTTGGTATTTTAATTTATATCTCTTAAAAGATAATTAAATTGGATTTAAAAATATATAAGATTTTATTTGTTTTATAATATGTTTCTTTAAAATAGTTTATATATACATATATTAAGATAAGTGTTATTTTTTGATAAAGTAAGTATGAAAATATTTATATTAACATTTAAATTAAATAAAAATTTATTTAAATTACTTAGGACATGTGTAAGATTATTACAACATATATTTACAATTGTAAGCATAGGGACATTTCAAGTTAACAAGTGTCATTCATTTAAAATTTTATTTTCTTTTTAATAAATCATAACTAAATTTATAAAAGAAACATACATTCCTTCTTCTTCATTTTTCTTTTCCTATTCTTCTCTATTCTCAGTTCAAAATCAAGAAACTCTAAACAAAGAATTCCAACCTGAAAACAAATCCTCAAACTAAAATCAAACCGTATAAAATTCTCAAAGCAAAACAGAAACCTGAAATTCAAATTTACAATTAAGAAGAGGATCAAGCAACTAAATCAAACAACCGTTTCAAAGATCAACCTGAGGAGAAATTAATATCAAACAAGAATCAACATCAGTTTCAGTTTCAACATCAAATTGAAAGCATGCAGTAGGATTTCAAATTCAACATTTTCGCAAATCAAATGTAGAAGCCTGGAAAACACTGCTCTGTTTTGTTCTCTGGAAATAAAAAGGTGAGTAAATTTCTTTTAAAAACAGTTTTAAAAATCTGTTGTTATGATGCATGTGATGAATGATTTTAGATTGGGTTTCTTAGTATATGGATATGAGTGCATGTATGTATATGTGAGATGTTTGTAATGCCTGTAAACATATATGTATGAATAAACAAAATCTGCTCTGAGATCTGCAGTCTCAAGCTCACACAAACCAATTTTCATATCTCCTGATGCAATCAAAAATTTAGGCTTGATCTTTGAATAAAGAATTATTATAGCAGTATATTGTAATAAGAAAAAAAATAGTTTCAGAAATATATATCATGTATTCAGCTCAAAAATTTATAATTTACAGGGCTAATCAAAAATATGGGTAGAATCAATTATGCCAATTTAAATTAGTGATTATAGAATATGATTTGTAATAAGAAATGATGAATTTTAACATGCATTTCATAATTTTTAAGTTGATATTCAACTGGGAATTTAGGAATGGAAGGTTTTGGCAATTTGATCAATTGCCGATGATAAACTAAATGATTGAAGCTAAATTCGTAATCGAAGCTTGCTTTAATGTTGTGGATAAAGGGAAAAATACAATAGAATTTTTCCAATGTCTAAATTGATCGTATTCGATCAAACTAGGGTTTAGGCAGGAGTTTTGCTCGTCATGGTTGTCGAAGCAATTTCGACATGGACAGGGGACTGGAATCGATCGCGATGGTGGGGATGGTTGCTGGAAGTCGTGACGAAGTTTCGGTGAGGTGGGCAGGCGATCTCGAGGTGGGAGGCGTCGTAACGGTGAAGTTTTCTGGCTATGATGGTTTCAGTTTTTGTCGAGATTGACTCGATTTCGATTCGCAGTTGAATTTTGATTTCTGGGTTTGGATTCGTGATCGAGGTGGTTCGAGTGGTCAGTGAGGATGGTCGCGACAATCATCTGTAGTCGGCGGCGATGGTGCAAGTGCACCACGTGCACGTATGCACGTTTGGGATATCTGGATACGATAGTGGTTGGGGAAGATGAGTTGAACTCGAGAGCGTCTCGAGTTGTTGTCGAAGCCTACGCGTGTGCGACTCGAAGCAGATGAAGGTCGCGAGTGTATCGAAGGTTGATCAGGAAAGTCTCGTGATGTTTTGCTTGTGGACTCGAAGCTAGTTCGGGAAGAAGTGTAGTTTGCTCGAGTTTTTGATTTGCTGGAAGCTCGGGTTTTAGTACTTAGGTTTCCAGAATTTAAAGGAAATGAAATATAATAAGTTTTAAAGTTTAAAATAACTTAGTTTCTAAAGAAATGTTACTAAGTTTTTAAAAGTGTATTTTAAATGAATATGATTTCAAATCAAAAGTAAATATAGTTTTTAAATATGTTTATTAGCATGTTTAAACTATTTTAAATTATGATTGATTTCTAAAGTATTTTATTTTTAAATAAATTAAATAATTAAGATTTAGAAATCAATTAAGATAAGGATTTTCTTTAGTAATTTAGAATTTTGATTTAATTAAAGATAATTAAATTTGTAAAGATAATTAAGATAATTAAATTATTAACCATTGAAAAGTTATTGGTTAATATAAAGGATTTGATTTAGATAATGTTTTCTTAATTAAAAATTTTTAAATAGGAAGTTAAGAAATCATTTAATTAAATTTAAATGATTAAGTTAAATAATTAATTAAGTAATTAATTTACGATTTATTAAGATAACCACTTTGGAGTTAATTAAGTGTAATTAATTGGTGAAGTAATTAAGTAATTAATTACTGAAGGTAATTAAGTAAAGGATAATTATTTTAGGAAGATTAATTAATTTAATTGATTTGAAGTTAATTAATTAAAGAGTAATTAATAAATTAGAGGATTAAGGTTAATTAATAATGTGATTAATTACTAGTTAAGCTAATTAATTAAAAGAGAGTAATTAATTAAGGAAGTAATTAATTAAGGGTTAATTAATTAAGATTAATTAATCAATAATAAGTGATTAAAGAATAATTAATTAATATAATTAATTAAAAAGTAATTAATTAAGATAAGTAATTACAAATTGTTAATGACTGTTTATGGTTAATTAAGGTTAATTAATGAATGTAGTTAATTAAAGATTAATTATTTAATTAACTAGAAGGTAATAAATTAATGAAATAATTAGAGGATTAATTATTAATGAATTAATCAAGGTTGATTAATAAAAGTAATTAATTTAAGTATGATTACTTAATTGTAATTAATTGAAGATTAATATAATTAATTAATAAAGGATCATTAATTATTGTAATTAAATGATAAGTAATTAAAGGTTAATTACTGTATAAGGTTAAGGATAATTACTTGAATGTAATTAAAGTATAATTAATCAAAGGAGATTAATTAAGGAAGATCATTTAGATGTTTAATTAATTAATTTGTAATTAATTAATGATAATAAGCAGGATTAAGATAATCCAAGTAATTAAAGGATAGTAATTAATTTAATTAAAGGCTAATTAAATTGATTAGAGTTAATCAATTCTGTTTAGATAATTGATTAATACTGGATATTTGATATTGGGTGATTGGTTGATATTGGATGATTTGAATATCTCTGATATATATATGATATATGCTGCTTTGTGAGATGAATGTTGATATGAATTATCAATTGTGATACTATGATTTATCTATCTGTTTATATCATCCTGAATAAGTTTAAATGTTTAAACCTTTAAACAACTTGGCCTTAAAAGATACGTTTTGGATTTCGATGAGACCGGGATCGGGTTTCCGTATACCGGAATTCCAGGTCTGGAGACCCGAATACCACATCGATCCAAATTTACGATAGGTCGTGAATCTCAAGTGAAGATGAAGATTCAGAGTGCAAGGGTTATTGTCGTTAACTCTGAGGGTGATTCCAAAACGAGTGTAACGAGATAATGCCTTCGGTTTCGTTCGAACCCGGAACGAACTTGTATGGATTGAATGCTTTCAGCACATCGTCAGGCGGACGATGAGCATTCTAAGTGATATGTTCTGATTAAAGGTAATCGTAACCTCAAGCCTCATCAACCGGGAATGGCTAAAACAGGGGAGGTGCAGCAAGGCTTCGTGGGTAGCACCCACTGAGAGCAAGATAGATCCCTGTCTAGAGGTCCCTTTTCTTTTATTCAGCTTAGTGTGTGGTTGGTCGCGCCAACTACGGGATTATCTTGTTCGGGATTATCCAGTAAGGGATGGTTCTGGCTTTGTGTTGCAGGGGAGCGGGCGTACTCCTCTGTACGGTGATCTAGGCCACGTACTGTGACGGGCGGTACCCCAGTAGCCCTGCCATTGTATGGAATCCAAACTCCAATAAGTGCCGTACGTATTAGTTGTGCCCAACTATGTTGGAATGTGAGATGTAAGCATTTCAGCTATTTCTGTATTTTACTTGAAAACCCTAGACCCTATTATAATACAATCGGATTTCCTATCAAATGTTTTAGTTAGCGTAAGGTAAAAACTTACCCATGTTTATTTGTGGGGAGTCTTACGTGATACTTTTGTTTTCAAAGGTTTTCAAAGTTAAGCAATCTAACCGTTTACTCACACCAGACCCATGTCTGACCCAAGTGTTTATTTTCTGTTTTATTAAACTCTTGGGTACTCAAATTTTTACGAGTAGCCAAGGGATTCAGGTTTAGCTTTGACGAATATTCTGGAGGAGCAATGGAGCAGGAGGCTTCGGCGTTCGTAGATATAGTATTCCGCTGTGTTGATATCTGTGTTAGAGTCTTGTATTGTATTTGAGTTGTAATATCTAGACAGATGTTTATAACTGTCTAGTATGTGTTGTATAGTTGTGTAAACTCTGATAAGTGTTGTATACTATGTAATAGTTTATGTTATTAATATAATTTATTCGTTCCGCTGTGAGATCGTTGTTGTTGTTTCTTTCTTTCTTCTCTTCTTTTCTATTTTCTACCCCTTTCTTTCTTCATAATGATGCGACTTTCTGGGCATAGAAAGTCGGGTCGTTACAGTTGGTATCAGAGCATTAGGTTGAGTGAATACCTAGGCTCTGAAGTGGTGTCTATCTTGAGAGCGCGTAATTGTTAGTTATATAAAAATGGTTTTATATTGTGTTAATTGATCGGTTGAGTGGTATATGGATTCTGGTCAATACGAGTAGCTAACGTTATTGATAGGGATCTCTAAACACTTGAACCAGGCCAACGGACACAATATTGTTTTAAAGAGGTTGATGAAATAATTTTACCCAGAAATAATTTCTATATAAAAAAAAATATCATTTTAAATATATATATTTATGTATTTCTACCTATTTATTGGGTTACCTGCTCGGGTTTTCCAATATAAGTTATAAAGGTAGATAAGGTGGTAGTGTGTGTAACACAATTACCAATAGTTGGAGTTTGAATGTTTGAGGTTGGAAGTATATATCGAGACTGTAAACCCAATATCGTCTCGAGTAAGTTGGCAGTATGGAGTAAGGATGTCTCGGATCTCTGAAGAAAATCCTTTTCAAGATTCGGAGTCCATTATTGGAATGTAAGATTGGTTGAGCTCGGGTGAGCAGATTTTTTAGAGTTGAATCTATCAGTTGTACAGAAGTAAGTGATGGTAGCTTGGCGACTTCAGGAAGGAGCAGCTGTGTGATAAGACGCAGTACCTATGGATGTTTCCGAAGGAGATTTTCTTTTTGGAGCAAGATTAAGAAGGTATTGGAGGAACAGTTGATGTCTACCGCAGGAAAGACTCGACTGTATAGGAATTCTCTGATATCAAGTAAGAGAGTTTTGTCTATTTTGAAGTATGGGACTAAGGTCGATTAGTTGTTCTTCGGACATGGTCTCATTGTTCCCTTAAGAAGAGTAAGTTATTGGCGATTGGTTTGGAGCCCGAGTTTCTTTTGGATGTCTGCCATCTCGAAGATTCGTTGAGAGGTTTGTTGATGGTTTTAGTTTTGAGAAGCCTTTGGATTAGAAGTTCTTGGTTAGCTGTGATAGCAGTGCAGCTCGGAGTGTTCGGTGTGCTGTCGAGATAGAGTTTGGAAGCAGCAGTGTGGTTCGTTTCTTCGATGGTTCCGGAATCTTTGTGGTTCTTCTATCAGCAGTCCGGGAAGATGGTGAATGTTTTCTTGAAGGGTTAACCTTGTTCGGAAAAGTTTAAGGCTGTTTTAATTAGTAAAGAGAGAACAGTTTCTTTGGAATCCGAACTAGGTAGGATCGTAAAAGTGACTTGCGATTAGTTTGAGAGTTCATCTTGAGTAATCTTTTGTATGGAGTTGAGGCATCTCAAGAGAAAGTAAAAGTTATCGAAGAGGTCAAAGGTTTGCCCGTAGGTAAAGATTTAGTTTATATCGATTTGTTCCTAGAGAAGGATTGGTGAAGTATCTTAGAATTTTATGGAGTATCTGTGTTTTCTCTTCTACTTCTAGTTTCGAGTTTCCTCTAGCCAAGGATAGCTGAAGACAGTACCCTTGACCGAGGACTCGTCTATTCTTTGAGAAGTTGGTTATGTCTTTAAGATAACCAATGTTTCCGCTTGTTTGTGGATCTAGTTTGTGCTCGAGTTCATCGACATTCTCATCTATTTCAAAATCAGAGTTGTGCAGCGAAAGCAAAGGTAGTAGCTGTGCAAGAAAGGAAGTAACCTCAGATTTCTACAAGAAGTTTATGTGAATTTCTAAGTGGGTATAGAATTTTCTGGAATCTAGGAGAAGGAAGTTCAGTCTTCTATTTCTTATGGAGAAGAGTTTGTGGATTTCAGCAGATTTGAAGATCATTTTGTGCTTGGTTCATAATTGTTTCAAAAAAAAACATCAGTAAGGGTTAAGCTGACCAGGAAGAGATGAGGTAGCCCAGGATCGTCTAATGAGTTATGCAGATATGAGACAGAGTTTGGAATTCGGAGTTGGAGATTGGAAATTTGTTTTAAGTTTTCTCCAATTATAAAGCTATCAGATTTGGTAAGTCTGGAAAGCTAGCACTGAATTATTTTGGATTTTCCTGTGTTCTCGATAAAAGTAGTTCTTTGATCTACAGGATTGAATAGCCAGTTTGGATATCTGGAATTCATTGTATTTCACGTATTTCTGAGGGAGTACGTGTATGATTCATTATTGATTATAGGTTATGCAGTTCAGATGGATTTGGAGTTGAGCTGGACTTGAGTGTGGTTTGATATTCTGTTCATATTTGTAGATCTAGAGAAGAGAGGAGCTCTGGATCATAATGGTGTTGTTTGTTTAGTTTCTGTAGAGCGAGTCTCCCGGTGATTTATACTCGGGGAAACTCGAGATAGTATTATGAAGTCTATTCTGATTTATATCAGAATAGTTAGTTAGATTAGATTGTTTGATTGGTTGCTTTGGTTGTTAGAAATTGGATGATAGGTTTGTGTTTGAAATTAAAATATTTGTTGGATTATTAAATTAACTTTGCTTTTAATTTCGGGGACGAAATTATTTTAAGGGGGGAGGAATGTGATATCCCGGGTTTTTGCGCAATATAAATTTAATAATCTGGAAATATTTAATCTGGAAATATTGATTTAAAATTAATAAGATTTATTTTCAAAGCTAATAAAGTTTTAATCTATTTATAATATATATTTTGCTATATATATTGTGAATAGAAATCTTATGTTTAAATAAAAGATGTATTTTCAAATTGTAATATATATGTATGTATATGTTATGATTTGAAGTTGTATTGAAATTTAATATAATAATTCTCAAATTTGTGTTAAAAATATTTCTATTTAAATATATATGTATATTTGTATATATTGGGATTTTGGTTTGAATTTAATAAAAGTGTTTCAAATTTATATATATAAAGTATAATTTGGAAAGTATAATTTAATATAATATTTTTTTCAAAGGGTATTTGGTATTTTAATTTATATCTCTTAAAAGATAATTAAATTGGATTTAAAAATATATAAGATTTTATTTGTTTTATAATATGTTTCTTTAAAATAGTTTATATATACATATATTAAGATAAGTGTTATTTATTAATAAAGTAAGTATGAAAATATTTATATTAACATTTAAATTAAATAAAAATTTATTTAAATTACTTAGGACATGTGTAAGATTATTACAACATATATTTACAATTGTAAGCATAGGGACATTTCAAGTTAACAAGTGTCATTCATTTAAAATTTTATTTTCTTTTTAATAAATCATAACTAAATTTATAAAAGAAACATACATTCCTTCTTCTTCATTTTTCTTTTCCTATTCTTCTCTATTCTCAGTTCAAAATCAAGAAACTCTAAACAAAGAATTCCAACCTGAAAACAAATCCTCAAACTAAAATCAAACCGTATAAAATTCTCAAAGCAAAACAGAAACCTGAAATTCAAATCTACAATTAAGAAGAGGATCAAGCAACTAAATCAAACAACCGTTTCAAAGATCAACCTGAGGAGAAATTAATATCAAACAAGAATCAACATCAGTTTCAGTTTCAACATCAAATTGAAAGCATGCAGTAGGATTTCAAATTCAACATTTTCGCAAATCAAATGTAGAAGCCTGGAAAACACTGCTCTGTTTTGTTCTCTGGAAATAAAAAGGTGAGTAAATTTCTTTTAAAAACAGTTTTAAAAATCTGTTGTTATGATGCATGTGATGAATGATTTTAGATTGGGTTTCTTAGTATATGGATATGAGTGCATGTATGTATATGTGAGATGTTTGTAATGCCTGTAAACATATATGTATGAATAAACAAAATCTGCTCTGAGATCTGCAGTCTCAAGCTCACACAAACCAATTTTCATATCTCCTGATGCAATCAAAAATTTAGGCTTGATCTTTGAATAAAGAATTATTATAGCAGTATATTGTAATAAGAAAAAAAATAGTTTCAGAAATATATATCATGTATTCAGCTCAAAAATTTATAATTTACAGGGCTAATCAAAAATATGGGTAGAATCAATTATGCCAATTTAAATTAGTGATTATAGAATATGATTTGTAATAAGAAATGATGAATTTTAACATGCATTTCATAATTTTTAAGTTGATATTCAACTGGGAATTTGGGAATGGAAGGTTTTGGCAATTTGATCAATTGCCGATGATAAACTAAATGATTGAAGCTAAATTCGTAATCGAAGCTTGCTTTAATGTTGTGGATAAAGGGAAAAATACAATAGAATTTTTCCAATGTCTAAATTGATCGTATTCGATCAAACTAGGGTTTAGGCAGGAGTTTTGCTCGTCATGGTTGTCGAAGCAATTTCGACATGGACAGGGGACTGGAATCGATCGCGATGGTGGGGATGGTTGCTGGAAGTCATGACGAAGTTTCGGTGAGGTGGGCAGGCGATCTCGAGGTGGGAGGCGTCGTAACGGTGAAGTTTTCTGGCTATGATGGTTTCAGTTTTTGTCGAGATTGACTCGATTTCGATTCGCAGTTGAATTTTGATTTCTGGGTTTGGATTCGTGATCGAGGTGGTTCGAGTGGTCAGTGAGGATGGTCGCGATAATCATCTGTAGTCGGCGGCGATGGTGCAAGTGCACCACGTGCACGTATGCACGTTTGGGATATCTGGATATGATAGTGGTTGGGGAAGATGAGTTGAACTCGAGAGCGTCTCGAGTTGTTGTCGAAGCCTACGCGTGTGCGACTCGAAGCAGATGAAGGTCGCGAGTGTATCGAAGGTTGATCAGGAAAGTCTCGTGATGTTTTGCTTGTGGACTCGAAGCTAGTTCGGGAAGAAGTGTAGTTTGCTCGAGTTTTTGATTTGCTGGAAGCTCGGGTTTTAGTACTTAGGTTTCCAGAATTTAAAGGAAATGAAATATAATAAGTTTTAAAGTTTAAAATAACTTAGTTTCTAAAGAAATGTTACTAAGTTTTTAAAAGTGTATTTTAAATGAATATGATTTCAAATCAAAAGTAAATATAGTTTTTAAATATGTTTATTAGCATGTTTAAACTATTTTAAATTATGATTGATTTCTAAAGTATTTTATTTTTAAATAAATTAAATAATTAAGATTTAGAAATCAATTAAGATAAGGATTTTCTTTAGTAATTTAGAATTTTGATTTAATTAAAGATAATTAAATTTGTAAAGATAATTAAGATAATTAAATTATTAACCATTGAAAAGTTATTGGTTAATATAAAGGATTTGATTTAGATAATGTTTTCTTAATTAAAAATTTTTAAATAGGAAGTTAAGAAATCATTTAATTAAATTTAAATGATTAAGTTAAATAATTAATTAAGTAATTAATTTGCGATTTATTAAGATAACCACTTTGGAGTTAATTAAGTGTAATTAATTGGTGAAGTAATTAAGTAATTAATTACTGAATGTAATTAAGTAAAGGATAATTATTTTAGGAAGATTAATTAATTTAATTGATTTGAAGTTAATTAATTAAAGAGTAATTAATAAATTAGAGGATTAAGGTTAATTAATAATGTGATTAATTACTAGTTAAGGTAATTAATTAAAAGAGAGTAATTAATTAAGGAAGTAATTAATTAAGGGTTAATTAATTAAGATTAATTAATCAATAATAAGTGATTAAAGAATAATTAATTAAAAAGTAATTAATTAAGATAAGTAATTACAAATTGTTAATGACTGTTTATGGTTAATTAAGGTTAATTAATGAATGTAGTTAATTAAAGATTAATTATTTAATTAACTAGAAGGTAATAAATTAATGAAATAATTAGAGGATTAATTATTAATGAATTAATCAAGGTTGATTAATAAAAGTAATTAATTTAAGTATGATTACTTAATTGTAATTAATTGAAGATTAATATAATTAATTAATAAAGGATCATTAATTATTGTAATTAAATGATAAGTAATTAAAGGTTAATTACTGTATAAGGTTAAGGATAATTACTTGAATGTAATTAAAGTATAATTAATCAAAGGAGATTAATTAAGGAAGATCATTTAGATGTTTAATTAATTAATTTGTAATTAATTAATGATAATAAGCAGGATTAAGATAATCCAAGTAATTAAAGGATAGTAATTAATTTAATTAAAGGCTAATTAAATTGATTAGAGTTAATCAATTCTGTTTAGATAATTGATTAATACTGGATATTTGATATTGGGTGATTGGTTGATATTGGATGATTTGAATATCTCTGATATATATATGATATATGCTGCTTTGTGAGATGAATGTTGATATGAATTATCAATTGTGATACTATGATTTATCTATCTGTTTATATCATCCTGAATAAGTTTAAATGTTTAAACCTTTAAACAACTTGGCCTTAAAAGATACGTTTTGGATTTCGATGAGACCGGGATCGGGTTTCCGTATACCGGAATTCCAGGTCTGGAGACCCGAATACCACATCGATCCAAATTTACGATAGGTCGTGAATCTCAAGTGAAGATGAAGATTCAGAGTGCAAGGGTTATTGTCGTTAACTCTGAGGGTGATTCCAAAACGAGTGTAACGAGATAATGCCTTCGGTTTCGTTCGAACCCGGAACGAACTTGTATGGATTGAATGCTTTCAGCACATCGTCAGGCGGACGATGAGCATTCTAAGTGATATGTTCTGATTAAAGGTAATCGTAACCTCAAGCCTCATCAACCGGGAATGGCTAAAACAGGGGAGGTGCAGCAAGGCTTCGTGGGTAGCACCCACTGAGAGCAAGATAGATCCCTGTCTAGAGGTCCCTTTTCTTTTATTCAGCTTAGTGTGTGGTTGGTCGCGCCAACTACGGGATTATCTTGTTCGGGATTATCCAGTAAGGGATGGTTCCGGCTTTGTGTTGCAGGGGAGCGGGCGTACTCCTCTGTACGGTGATCTAGGCCACGTACTGTGACGGGCGGTACCCCAGTAGCCCTGCCATTGTATGGAATCCAAACTCCAATAAGTGCCGTACGTATTAGTTGTGCCCAACTATGTTGGAATGTGAGATGTAAGCATTTCAGCTATTTCTGTATTTTACTTGAAAACCCTAGACCCTATTATAATACAATCGGATTTCCTATCAAATGTTTTAGTTAGCGTAAGGTAAAAACTTACCCATGTTTATTTGTGGGGAGTCTTACGTGATACTTTTGTTTTCAAAGGTTTTCAAAGTTAAGCAATCTAACCGTTTACTCACACCAGACCCATGTCTGACCCAAGTGTTTATTTTCTGTTTTATTAAACTCTTGGGTACTCAAATTTTTACGAGTAGCCAAGGGATTCAGGTTTATCTTTGACGAATATTCTGGAGGAGCAATGGAGCAGGAGGCTTCGGCGTTCGTAGATATAGTATTCCGCTGTGTTGATATCTGTGTTAGAGTCTTGTATTGTATTTGAGTTGTAATATCTAGACAGATGTTTATAACTGTCTAGTATGTGTTGTATAGTTGTGTAAACTCTGATAAGTGTTGTATACTATGTAATAGTTTATGTTATTAATATAATTTATTCGTTCCGCTGTGAGATCGTTGTTGTTGTTTCTTTCTTTCTTCTCTTCTTTTCTATTTTCTACCCCTTTCTTTCTTCATAATGATGCGACTTTCTGGGCATAGAAAGTCGGGTCGTTACAATACCCGAATAAACTGAACTAAAACTTAATGTTGAGATATGATGTACTGAAAAATAATACTTACTGGAACTTGATTCTCCAATGACATATGCTGCTGGCCAAGCTATCGTAGTACCAAAGGCATCTTCCATGTACGTACACTCAGATGTAGGTCGCCATAGCAATGCATCATTAACTCTCACAAAGTTTACCCAAACTTTTACCGCATCTTTTCCCAGCGGAACACAATGAACCATCGTTGTTGGATCAGTTGAAGCGATAGTTCCTTTAGCCACTACTTGTCCCATTTCACCCACATCAATCAGCTTACATCTACTATTTGGTACTAGATTTGCACCCTGTTGAATAAGCAAATAAATAAATAATCATCAAATATGTCGTAATCATCAAATAAATAAGCAAAAGGATTAACCGTTTGAAAAAAAGGATTAACATGTTATCATTGCAATCACAGCTAACTAGTAATCAAATAATCATCAAATATTTGGTACCAGATTAACGTCAGTAGCATACAGTCAGTATGAAAATAATCCACAATAGTAAACTCTCCCCTTGACACGGTTACTAACTAATTTAGTAGTGACATAAGAATTCTAGAATACTGACCAAAAGTAGTGACATACCTAACTAATTTAGACCTTTTACCTCCACTATTGATTATAATACAAAACTTACATTAAGATAGCAAATAGATCAAACATCCAAAAAGAAACAGCAAATAAAACAAAATTATACCTTCATCCAAGTGATCAATTCCAAAATATCGACGTAATGGTCAACGTTTGCCATCAACAATCTGACCTGCATGAAGTACTCATAATTTAAATCCATTATCTGTGACCATGAAACAAAGTAAATCAAGAATTAAATCATCCTTTTATAAGAAATAAAGACAACCAAAGGTTGCTTTCACTTGAATTTTTTCCTACTGGAAACTTAAACTAAAATCACATATGGCTCACATTAATCAAAGAGAAATAAAACCTATGAGAAAATACATGCCATCTTCAAATAAAGTATACGTGAAACATAAATTAAGAAACAACAACAATATGCTTTATTTAATGTAATAATGAACACTTTTCCCACAAAAATACATGACATCAAGTTGATCTCCTATAAGCGATTGATTATGAAGATGAACTTCCTTCTCCTAACTACTTGATAATTACGCAAAAAGAAAGAAAAAAAAACATTTGACTATAAATTCTCATTAACGTTCAAACAAGGCAAACAAGGTAAATGTAATTTGAAAAGAGAGGGTGAATTGGGTGTACTCAGCCCAAAATACAACCATGTATCCAAATATTACAGATGAATTAGGATTTTGTGAACTCTAAGTAAGTAAAATACCAACGGATTAGTTTGTAAAAAATTAATTCAAAGGGTTGATCGGCTGCTACAATAGACCTCCCAAAGTACAAAATAACAGATTCATTCAACAACAATCCAAACTTGTTATGAAAACCGAGAAAAATAAATAGTTCGTCTAACCTTGAGTTTGTTCAGGTTTTGGAGAAGAAGCAGAAGAACCCATGGCACGAATGAATGATTTTACATTAGCTAACTGTTTTATGAAAAATGAGAAGCATTATCATTTGGTTCACATTCTCTGCTGTGTTGTTGGCTGTTGAATCTAGCAGTACTGAGGCGTCGCATCCCTTTATATACAAATGCAAATGTTATTTGTTTGAACGTAGCTAGTGATTAATTTGAGGGATAATTAGTTGCTTACTCTGACGAAACAGTCGTGGAAATGCAACCTGATGAGGCCGGGTGCAATGCCGGAGTCGTTGGCGAAGGCTTTAGCCACTGCTTGCTATACCAAACTCTCTGCTGATGGGCATGTTTTGTTGTAAAATCCTATGGTCAGGTCGGCACAGGAGCATGTAATGAGAGCCATGGCGAGCAGGGAAAAGAGAAGAGGTCTCTTCTGAAAATCCATTGTTCTGCAAAGGCACGAAGAGAGGAGATGTGTGTACTCGTTTATATAGGAGAAAGTCAAATTATATGACGTCCCAAAAAATGAGAAGCATATCATATAACGTCACCGTAGAAAAAATGAAACTCTGCATGTTTTTTATGCATTGCATGAGCTAAAGAGTGTGTTTTACATGCATGCACACCAACATTTCAAAATATATAAAATCGGAGGCTTTGGTCTGAACATAGATAATGTTTAGATGCGCTTATCAATTTTGTCTGACAGGGATTAGACATTTGGGTATCCAATCTAGTGAAGTAGCTAGCGTATTGATTTTCTTTTCATTATTAGGCTGCTTTACATTATTTTTATCGAAGGGATACGCATACCATTTTCTTCTGCTTCTTCTGCCATTGGTTATAACTCATAACTTGTTGGTTTTTTACCACTATTTTATGAAATAATCCACAACTTATAACTCTGTTATTTTACATCTACAGGAAAACTTCATACCAAATTATGGTAATGATTTCGATCTAGGTGCTGAAGGAGACCTATTCAAAGCATCTAAAACAATAATCGAAGAACCATTACTTGCATTAGACCCCTAACAACTGCTATGGCTATATATCAAATGGATAAGATGTAATGGCTCAAACTATAAGCTGTTGATATGGAAAAGCAAAAAGAACAGCTTAACGATGTCCTATATGATTGCAAGAAAGAACTTCTAGCTAAATATGCAATCAATGAAATGTTGAGTGAAGTACATCAACTTACAAATTTTAAATTCCCTTTCAGCTAAACCGTTGAATGTAAATTAAGTAAAAAATAGCAATAGCCATACAAAATGAATGATGAAATTACATGTCTGAACAAAAAATGGATTCCAGTAGCAAGTATATTGCACTCGGAAATGATCAGTGAACTGAAACACTTGTTTGGAATGATATCTGCAAGCAAATGTTTTCTTACAATTATGAATATTGAAAAAAAAAGTCTATCTGACAATTATTGAGTTCAAGTGTTCACCATGAAGTTTATTTATATCCAACTTCTTTCATCAAATGATGATACCCCCTGCCACGTATAAGCCTTTGCCATAAATATGGTAAATAATCATGAAAGCTCATCTTCAACTTTTTATGAACAAGCCTAATATCCAATAATAGATGATAGCTGAATAGCTTCATTTAAATACAGAACATTAGAAGGTAACGAGTTCAAACTCACCATCTGGCAAGGCATCGTTCAATTCCACGGGTGATTGGCCGAAGGAAAGATGGTTCTCTCTGAGGGTACAGTATACCAACCTAGAATAAAGCATTAGAGTAAAAATATAAATCACTCTATTCTTGAAAACATGTAATGATGAAATATTAGGTGTAATAAAAAATTATGTGCACCTCCATAAGAGCTATCGCGGAAGGGTCATCTAAAATCTCAAGGGTAATCTCAGTTAGATAATACATCTACACATGAAACAAAATAGGTATAAGAAAAGATCAAATAGTATAGATACATAAATATGATGTATCCATACATACTTATAAATACACTTTTGCCTTGAGTTTAGATTTTAGCCAAAAGGGATTGCTTGCAATAGCAAATAACTCATATGTTTAAAATAGAAAGATACACCAAAGCATCAAAATTATAAGAAGTACATGACACATCATATGGTAAAGGGTTTCAAGATTGAAAAGGTTTATTTCAGACCTTATAAGGATGTTTTAGGCATAGGGCATTCAGATGGCATTTCTTGTATTCTTGTTCCTGGAGTATGAGAGCCTAATTTTGATTCCTGGGTTTATTTTTTACATTAAAAATAATTCTATTTGATGCATCATATTATGATGTGACACGATTTATCTGATTCACATGTTTAGGATTGGATAAAAAAGCATACATTTACTTGCAGTATTTTACATAAAACATTTCATTGAACTACTAATGGAAAATGACAACATACTTGTGAACCTGAACTTAACAAACCAAAGTATATAATACGGAAATGTAATGATGCTGTTACCTCGAGTTTATCCAGAAGGCAATGATGAATGTATCCAAAATTATAATCATAATATGTACAATTAGTAGTTTTTCCTTGGGCACTATGATCGTAACTATTTGGAGATGTTCCATGTACCACTTCACTAATTCATGGATCTGTAAATGTTACCCATGAAACAATCATGGCTTTTCCATCAGAATCGTCTTGAGTAATGTACACCTATAAAACAATTAGAAAAAGCAAATTATATACAGGAGAATTATTAGGTAGCAGTGTTCTTGCAAAAGTTGGAGATGAGCAAATATCAACTACAAGCTGTTTATTGGGATATTATAAGCTTACTGTGTTGATAAATTAATAAAACAAACCAGCTAAATTAATTTTAATTTACCTACTGCTAAAAACTGATTTTTAGGAACTACAAAATCTTTACTGTCTATAGGAATATCAACTATAAGTAGTAATTATTATATAGTATATTAATAGTTGAGGACTTCAATTACATACTATAGAATAAAGATAAAATTACCGCCTTTAATCAGTTAACTATTGATACAAATTCTCAAGCCTGCATTAACTCATGTGGTCTTACATTGATTGACACTGCATGTAATCATTTCTCATGAAAGGGTTTCAAACTTTAGCTTACATAGTTAAATTGACAGACTACTTAGAAACATTGGATTTGTTAACAGGTTCAATCAAGCGTCGATGACTTTATTAAATCACTCAACAAATGAAAATTTTACATACTATATCAGACTATAAAATTCCTTTTCAAAATGAACCGAGTAAAGTTTATCTAGTTCATTAAGTAGGCGAAGACAATCTCTTTGTCTAATCAACATAAAGATATATATACACTACATTGGTTATCATTTTTTTCCTTTTTACCTTGAATCAAAGAACCTTTTCAATTTGTTTGTATGTCAGTGGAAAATTTAAAGCTGAAGCATTTTCATGGTCTAATGACCACAAATCAATGAAGCAAAAAAAAACAAGTATTTTCAATTTGAGTAACAATTCAAGGTTAAATCATTTGAGTATGACCTATTTTAAGAATGTTACTTGTATTACAATGAGTATGAATGCATAAGGAAAAACACATGGTCAGAAACAGATTTTTATCTACATAATCCAATAAGTTAACATAAGGTATAGTATATTAATATCAACTGTCTATAGGAATATCAACTGCAAATAGTAATTATTTTAATTTTATCTTTATTATATAGTTTACTAATAAAGAGTTTGGGCCACAAATTTCAAGATTACACATGTAAATCGCATTTAATTTTAATATGTATAAACAAACAACATATATTATCAAACCAAGTTAGATTGTTTCCCAACACAAATAGTAATTATACAAGTATAGTATGTGACTATATTCTCAACACATAAGGTAAATTGCAGTTAGGATTGGACTAAGAAATCAACTAAGGGCGTGCTTGATTTTGCACTATATAGTGGTCATAATTATATAGGTAACTGCAAATTTTACATATTAAGGCATTCGATTTTAGCACTATATAGAGGAAACTTGTATACAATATACCTCCATGAAGTGCATCGTGAATCCATAAAATTGCCTCATCACTTCTAGCAAACTACATCGTGAATCCCTCAAATCGCCTCATCACTGCCAGCAAACTACATCGCGAATCCCCCAAATTGCGAATTAGTATATAGTATACCTCCATCGCTGCCAGCAAACTGCGTCATGAATCCCCCAAATTGCATCATCACCATGCCGAAGTTGATTTGGGGTGAAGCCAGAGATAAGTAATTTTAGAAATGAAGATGAGGGATTTTATTGATGGTTGATAAAAGATGAGGAGAAAGGAAAGGCATCAAATCAGATCAAAGAGTACTTTAATTGAGGGTTTTCATTGATATTTTGAGAGGAGGAGAAAAAATGACAAGTGGTAAAAGAAAATGAGCGGCATGTAAAATTTCAGCAACATTTATCAGCGGGAAACATTTGGCCATGTTTATTTCTTAATTTTCATATTATAAAATGGTTAATGGTTGCATATAGCAATAAACGCTACTAATAAATGCAACCGATAGCAAATTTTCTTATAGTGAGAAGATGCAGGCATGAAGAAGTTCATAGCAGGAAAATTTATGGACTTCAAGATGATTGATGTTAAGATAGTAATCAGCCAGATCCAAGAACTACAAGTTATCATCCCTGAACTATATGATGAAGGAATAACCCTCAATGAATCCTTTCAGGTTGCTGCTGCAATTGAGAAACTTCCACCATCATGGACAGATTTCAAAAACTACCTTAAGCATAAGCGTAAGGAGATGACAATGGAAGAACTTGTAGTTCGACTGAGAATAGAAGAAGACAACAGAAAATCTAAGAAGAAAACTACGCATAACATGATAGCTAAGGCTAATGTGTTCGAGAAAGAGAAACCCAACAGAAGGAAACGTGAGCATGCTTCTAAGAAGTCAATGAAATTTCAGGGTTCATGCCATAATTGCGGAAAGAAGGGGCATAAAGTAGTTGAATGTCATGCACCCAAGAAGAAGAAATCATAATCAAGCATGGCTAAAATTTCAGATGGCATTTCTAATATGGATTTATGTGCAGTAGTGTTTGAATGTAATTTGGTAGGTAACTCGAAGGAATGGTTTGTAGACACAGGAGCCAGTCGACACATATGTGCAAATAAGTGGATGTTTACAACCTATAAAACTGCTATTGAGGACGAACAACTGTTCATGGATAAATCATCCACGTCAAAGCCCGAAGGCAAAGGAAAAATTATGCAGAAATTAACTTCTGGAAAGGAGCTTACCTTGATTGATGTTCTTCATGTTCCAGAGATCTGCAAAAACTTAAATTCAGGGTCACTTCTTAGAAAACATGGCTTTAACCTCACCTTTGTAGCTGATAAATTTGTGTTGTCAAAGAATTAAGTGTATGTGGGTAGAGTTATGCGAGTGATGATGTATTTAAAGTGAATGTAACCACTACTGTACCAAATGTTGATATGAATAAAACTGGATCTTCTGTTTATATTGTTGACACTTCTAACATATGACATGCTAGATTAGGTCATGTAAATTTCGATACATTATGAAAACTAGTTAATCTAGAATTTATACCAAAATGTAAAATAAATTCTAGTGATAAATGTCAAATTTGTGTTAAAGCAAAATGACACGAACTTCTTTTCATCATGTTGAAAGAGACACCAAACCTCTAGATTCAATACACATAGATGTATGTGATTTGAAAATTAGTCAAACTAGAGGAGGAAAGAGATATTTTGAATGTTTATAGACGATTGTACAAGGTATTGTTACGTATACCTTCTTAGAACAAAAGACAAGGCATTTGAGATGTTTAAAAACTATAAGGATGAAGTTAAAAATCAACTCAATAAGAAAATCAAAGCTTTAAGGAGCGATAGGGGAGGAGAATATAAATTTCCATTTGAGGAATTTTGTGCCCAAAATGTATTTTACACCAAACTATAGCTCTATATTCACCTCAGTCCAACGGAACCGCCAAAAGGAAAAACAGGCCCCTTAAAGAAATGATGAATGCTTAACTAATTAGCTCTAGTCTGCCAGACAACTTCTGGGGAGAAGCTATCTTGAGTGCCAATCACATATTGAATAAAGTACCTAGAAAGAAAACATCCAAATCCCCACATGAACTGTGGAAGAAATGACCACCATCATACAAATACTTAAAAGTGTGGGGGTGCCTTACCAAAGTAAAAATTCCTAAACCAAAGAAGGTCAAAACTGGACAAAAACAGTAGACTATGTATTCATAGGATATGTGCAACATAATGCTGCATATCGATTCCTAGTACCTAAGTCTAAAATCGATGATATTCACTACAATACCATCATTGAGTCGAGAAATGCTAGATTTTTCGAAGATATTTACCCTTTAAAACAATCTGTTGAACACGATGTTCAAAAGAGGCAAAGAGAGATAGAAAATTCCAATCCATATAAGGGTAATAAAGAACAGACTTGTGAAAACACACAACAAGATAATGATAAACATAAAAGGCAACGTATTTCAAAAAAAAACATTTGGACCTGATTTATATGCCTTAATTTTAGAAAATAAACCACTAACATATAATCAAGCAATGTCCTCCTCCGAGGCCCCTTTCGGAAGGAAGCCATTAACAATGAGGTTGAATCCATTATGAACAATCATATATGGGAATTAGTAAATCTACCTCTAGGATGCAAAGCATTGGGTAATAAATGGATATTTAAAAGAAAACTAAAACCCGATGGCTCAATAGAAGAGTACAAAGCATGACTTGTGGTACAAGATTATATGCAAAAGGAAGAGTTAGACTACTTTGACACATACTTGCCTGTAACGCTAATAACATCCATTAGAATGCTAATAGCAATTGCATCCATACTAGAATTAAAAATACATCAAACGGATGTTAAAACGGTATTTCTAAATAGTGAACTAGAAGAAGAAATATATATATGAAACAACCAGAGGGTTTCCTAAAACCAGGAAATGAAGGAAAGGTTTGTAGATTAATAAAATCTTTATATGGGCTTAACCAGCACCAAAACAATGGCTTGAAAAGTTTGACGAAACTATGATATCAAATGGATTTCGCATAATCGAATGTGACAAATGTGTTTATACCAAAAATACAAACAAAGGTTATGTTATTATATGTATGTATGTAGAAGACCTACTCATACTAGGAAGCAACAAGGAGATAATAAATTCAACAAAAAATATGTCTTCCACCAGATTTGATATGAAAGATCTAGAAATTGCTGATGTAATCCTTGAAGTAAGAATACATAAAACTCTACAAGGATATGCATTATCTCAGTCACACTATATTGAGAAAATATTCAAAAAATTTAAAGAGCATAACATAATTATCGCAAAATCACCTATAGACTAATATCAAAATTGGGTCAAAAATAGTGGTGATAGCATTTATCAACTTGAATATTCTCGCTTACTAGGCAGCATCATGTATGTCGTGAACTGTACTAGACCAGATATAGCTTATGCTGTAAGTAAACTTAGTCGATATTATGAGTAACCCAGGAAAGAATCACTAGAAAGCCATAATTCGAGATTAGGATACTTGAAATACACACAGAATTATGGACTATATTATTCTGGATATCAATCTGTAGTAGAAGGAGATGCAAATTGGATAGTGGGTCAATAGACACAAAACCCACAAGCGGATATGTGTTTACTTTAGAAAATGGGGCAGTATCTTGGAAATCTTCCAAACAAACTTATATAGCAAGATCTACAATGGAATCAGAATTCATTTCCTTAAACAAAGCCATGGAAGAAGCATAATGGCTTCGAGATTTCTTAGAAGATATTCCAAGTTAGGAAAAACCTGTGCCACCAATAGGCATACATTGTGATAACCAATATGCTATTGGAAGATCCAATAGTAAACTCTACAATAGAAAGTCTAAACATATTCATCGTAGACACAAGACTATCAGGCAGCTTCTCTCTAATGGATTTATCACTATTGACTATTTAAGATCAAATGATAACATTGTGGATCCATTAACAAAAGGCTTGCCTAGAGAGAAAGAAAAAATCTTATCGATTGCAATGGGCTTAAGGCCTATAGTATAAAACAAGTTTTCCTCAATGGAAACCTAACCAATGGATTTGAGATCCCAAGATCTAGGTTCAAAAGGACAACTAAGTTCAGGATAAACTCAGTAGCACTGGTAACATTTAAACCATTCCTATGATAAGTCACTGCATAACCCGTCGAAGAATAGGGTAAGCTTAGCTTCTAATGATGTCCATACTTGGTTATCAAGAGAACCAAGTGGTGTATTGCAGAATACTCCTTATAGAATCACTTACGTGAGTGTGAAGACACTGCTTCAAGGAGAATTACAAAGACCAAAATTCTCTAAAACACTCATGAGACCAAGTAGGTGTTTGTGGCAGAAACGAACACAAATAGAGAACCAAGGAAAATAAGAAATATTATTGTGTGTTATTTATGGTACAGACTTACGCAAAAAGACAAATAGTTCAAATACAACTCGGTCTACTGATTCGTCAGTAAGTCCTATAGATAAACATTAGGAAAGTTTAAGACCCTCGCACTACTTTAACCAATGCAATAATGTTTCATTGAGTTAAGAACACTGAGCAAATGCTCATTCATGTGGGGGATTATTAGAAAATGGAATAATGAATGAGGCATTAATTGCCTAGGTAATATGAATAGTCCCACATCTTGTCATAAATATTAAAATATGAATATATATATATATATACACTAAGATGTGATGACCATAATAGTTGTATAGTTATTAAAGGGTTAGGGAGAGAGACCAACTTAACGGGTGGTGCAACGCACCACCCAGCGCCCATGCCCATGCCCGTGCACGAGCTCGTTTCCATGGGCGAATAGGCATTTGAGACTTACTGTGACACTTAGCACTTTGCATTTGGCAGTTCAATTCAGTTCAGTTTGAAATCAAAAAAGATTTTTATTTTTGCGCCAACCGGAAAAAACAGTCAAAACCGTCATATCTCTCCAAACCAAAAGAAGCGCCATCTTAACGGTCAAAAGACGGTTAAAGGTTCGCAACCTTTCCATAAAGGCATGACCGTTGGATGCCAATTCAGCTATAAATAGGCCTCAGAATTCTAACCAATAGAAATACTCAGAAATCATCTCCTCCCTCCACTGTTCTTAACTCGAATTCTCTTGCGTTCGTCGCCACTCCGCTTGCAAGCACTGCATTGTGGAGTTCGTCCATTTCATCTTGGGAAAATTATTGCTCATATCCTTCGGTGGCATAGAGGGAGCAATATTGTTTTAAGGAAACAATGCTATACTGGACTCGGGCATTATTAAGCAATCAGTCTATCATCAGTGCGGTAACTTACTGTATTGCATACACTCTTTCTATCTTTGATTTTATAACAACTAACATACAAACATGCATGTGTCTTTTCATTTCTTGATTTTATAGTTCAATGTTCTGAAATCAGTTTCAATTATATATTTTATTGTAATTTTAATCAAATAAAAATAATCAATACTACATGCAAAAGCTTAGTTATATCAATTAAATATTACTCTATTTAAAGAAATTTTATACATCTATACCTGCACGTGCCAAAGTACTCGCACCATAATATAAAATATTATCATTCATTAATTTTAGTTTTTACTTTAGCAATTAACAAATGATGTCAAATATGAGATAAAATGAACGGTAGTACTTAATTTTGATAGTATGATTTGCATTATGAGTCAGGTCAAAATATTCTTTAAAATATTTTCCACTTTGCCATATATAATTATTTTGCTACGTATGACATTAAGTTAAAAAAGAAGGTGTAATGATTTCTACAACAAAATTTAATATGTGTTAAACCATCATATACAATATTTAATATGTGTTGAACCAACGTAAACGCTTATTTTAAGCTTCTCTATAGATTTTACATACATATTATCCTACATGCCTGGAGCATGAGTCATTTGTACAAATACTTATTAATAGTTGAAGCAGAGTAACAATTTTTTAATTCGACCAATTCTAAAATATCCTTGCTATACACAGATGAGGACCATAAGGTCATAAATTCGAATACGACTCAATGCAAAATTAATCTATGTTATTATTTAAAGTTTGGAATATTAACAATTATAGGTTTGAATCATCATAATGACTATCTTTCATACATAATTGGTCTTTCTATTTTCATATTTTAATGTCTCCATTTTTCATTTATTTCAGAGATACATCGAATGCACTTTTTATTTATATTTCTATATATTTATAGCATGCTTAATGGAAGTTTTATTTAAACATTTAGAAAAAAAGACTATTTCATCTTACCATGTATAAAAAAATCTTTAGGTAACAAATTTCATTACGTTCGGCTTTTTTCTCATACTTAAAAGATTTTGAAAAAAAAATGTCATAATAGAAAATTAAGATTATGCATTCATACGTACATACATCCATGCATATATACATACATATATACACATTTGTACTTTTACATGATTTAATCTAGAATTCAATATTCTAAAGTCATTTCTAACTAAATAATTTCCTTACAAAATATCAAACTTAAAACAACTAAAACTAAAGGTTAGTGTTTGATTATTTCAACCAAATATATATTTTTGTTTAAAGGTATTTTTTATACAACCCTCAATGCAAGTGTTAAGGTACTCACAGCCTAATAGAAAATATTAACATTCTTTTCTATCTTGTTCGTAAACAATTTCAGTCAACTCAGTTTCTACTTTTACAACTAGTAAATAGTGACAAACTATGAGCTAAGTCTAATAAAACGAAAAAAATTGTTAATTAGTCAAATAGTCCGATTAGCACTGTACGGTATGTCAAAATACTCTCTAAAAAGGTTTTAAACTCTACCATATATAATTCCTTTGCTATTGACATCGATGTGTGGATCAAAAAAAGGATGAGAGAAAATGATTATTACAACGGTATTTAATATGGATTAAACCACCATACTATGTTTATATTAAACTTCTCTACAATTTTTACATGCATTAAAGTGATGTTATGATATTAAAAGTTGACGATTAAGCTTTTGAATTTCAAACTATAATCTTTTATCTTTCATGTGTGGAGTGTCAACCCTTTGTACCATTTATTAGTCTTTCACACGCATGTCATTTGTATAATTTATTTTGCATTTTATCTAATGATCATCTACGATTTCTACTAATCATTTTGTATTACACGCGTGAAGCACGTGCCATTAAATCCCTTCTATTATATAATAATAATATCCCGATCATATCCTCTGATGAGGCGGTACTCTATTATTTTTCTATTAAATATTTCTTATATTTTTTATAGATACTTAAATGACAGAAGTTACAAGCTCGAGTCTCAACAAAGATATTTAATGTCGAGCAATGTCAACAGGGTTGGCTCAGTTTGTTGATGGTTTGGACAGCGAGATCAAATGTCACAAGTTCGAGCCCATAACTAACATGTATTGGCACTAAATACCATGTTCAATATATATATATATATATATCTGTGTGTGTGTATAGGAATAACTAAAGAGACAAAATTTGACACAATACATGTTAGCCATTGGATTTTTATGTCTTTAAATAGAAGGTAGAAATTAGGAGATCTCTTGTGTCAGATTTTGTGTACATATTACATACATTCATACATACATACATACACACACACACACACACACATATATATATATATATATCCATGCATGGATGTATGTATATATGTATGGAGCGACTATTAACATACAAAATAAAACATAAAAATTGATATAACAAGTATTGATCATTGGATTTCTCTGTCTTTACATGGAAGGTGCAAAACATGAGGAGAACTAATGGTTAGGATTTGTTGTGTTAGATTTTGTGCCCAAATAGAATTTTATGTATATGTATGTGTGTCTGTGTATACATATGAAAATTTCTATTTGGATACAAAATAGTGACACAAAATTTGACACAAGCAACCTCAACCATTAGATCTTCTATTGGTTTCCGCCTGTAACGACCCGTAAATTAATCGCTTAGTATTTGAATATTTAAATCATTTTTAAATACTTAAATAATGGATTTTAATAACCAAATAAATTTATTTTAAATATAAATCAATGATATTAAAATCATTTTTAAATTTTGTTTACCAAAATAATTGGTTAAAATAAAAATCGAAAATGTGACCAAAAATGTTTTTCAAAATTTTGACTTTTCGGCATCTAAAAGTCATCGAAAACATCGTGCACATTTTGTATAACTCATATACACATGCACACACATGTACACATGTCATATGGTAAGCTAAGTAAAGTATTAATAGTAATAAACCATGATTAATTTAAATATAAACATGATAAGACACATTATGTAAATAAAAGAAAATAAAATATAAAATAACCTCTCATGCACCGCCATAACCTAAACAACCTAGTTTGTATGCAAGGCATGGTGGAGGGTGGACCTAGGGGGGTGCGTTTGCACCTAGGGAGAGGGGGGAGGCATGGAAGCATGCACATGACAACATTTAATATATTTTAAATGTTAAAGTTAATTTAAATTATTACTCCATTTCTTTTGCCTATAAATACCCACCATCTCCACACATTCTCACTTTACATCTTCATTTTCATATTCAGTTCTCTTCTCTTCATGTTCAAGAATATCCATGGCTACCAAATCCATGTCTAAAGTTGGCAAAATATATCTTCTCCACTTTAAAACTCCATATATTTATATACAAACACTCCTCCACCAAAAAAAGCCATTCCCACCTTAAAAATCCAAGGTCGAGCCCGATATTTCCCCAGGCTGAACCCAAACCCAGCCACTAAGGGCCCAAAAGTCCAAGTCAAGGTATAGTGAAGGCAGTTCGTGAGTTCGACAACTTGTTGTGGTGATTCGGTTAAGTTAGTAGTGTTTTGGTGAGTAAAGCTTCCACCTTCAAACCAAATGTTTTCAAACTATATTCATGTTCATGTTATAGCTATTGAATGCTTGTTGTATTGGTGAAATAATAGTTTGGGTGTTGGATTGGTTTGTTGCTTGAAAGTTAGTCGCTTTGAAAAGTTAGTAGGCCAACTATAAGATATATGAAATTTTAGTAGTTAAATTTATGCCTTTGTTAATAAATGCTTGATGTATGTTGTATTATTGTAAATCACCATGTATACACGCTCATACCCTTGTTATGTGATGTGTGGTTGTATTGTAAATGACATAAACTAGAATTCTGAACTTCCCGTATAGCAATAGTCGCTATATCAGCACTTTCGGAAAATCACCTTTTATCAAAACCGTTTGGTTTCATTATCGTGCTTGGAATTATTTTACAAGTTAAGCAAGTTTCCGATTAATGATGTTTTCAAAAATAATTAATTATTTTAAAAATGATTATTTAATTTAATTAACTATTTAATTAACAAGGATTATAGTTAACCAATTAACTTATTAACGGTGTGTTTAAAAGTAGCTAATCACTTGGTTAATGGTGTTTAGAAAATTAACTAATCATTTTATCTAATGATGTTTAAAGTTAATTAATATTTTAATAATGATGGATTAAGGTTAAATAATCAATTTACTGATGATGTTTTTAAATTAGTTAATGACTTTTAAAAGATGATAAATCTGTTTAACCTTCAATAAATCTTTCCTTAAATAAAGTTTAAATTAATTAATCACTTTTAAATAATGATATAGTTATTTATAAATTAATTAAATTAATTATATTTAATTATTATTAATTAATTTAAATTAATGATATTTTAAAAGGTGATTTACCCTTTTTAATTAAAGGTTATTGAAATTAACTAATTAACTTAGTTAACAAAGTTTTAAAGTTAATTAATCAATGTAATAAGGATGTTTTAAGTTGTTAAATCCTTTTTATAATGGTGTTTCAAAGTTAGTAAACTCTTTTAACAAAGTGTTTTTGTAACAACCCGCATATTTTACGATTGTATATTTAAATGTTTTATTTAAATATAGCATCGTTAGTCGGATTTAAGTTTGAAATGTTACTTTTTGTAAACAGTCGAATTGGGACTCGAGACCACTTCCATTGAGTCCAAAATGGCGTTTATAACTTTTTTGAGTATAAACATCAATAGGTTTGGAGTTGGGTGAAATTTGCTATTTTTCTATTGGGCTTTGGATTTGGGTTTCATCTCATTACTCATCTAATACCCTATAATCCACTCAAGTTCCTTCATTCATTTTCATTTCCTAACACTCTCAAGCTTAAGAGAAAAATGGGGGAAATAATAGGAAATTAGAATTCCAAACCCTAGTTTACTAGGAAATTCAAATTCAAGCTCTAGAAAACAAAGAGAAGCTAAGGTAAGCATCCTCTTCTTCTTCTCCATCTCAATCTCTCTTCAATTCTCAGAAATTCCTAACCCTAACTTAGGAAAAACTTCACCTTTGATAATAGATTGAGGATTCTAGAGGTGTGTTGAAGAGGAATTGTTCTTGCCTTGTTTTAAAAGCTTCTTGTTCATTGTTTTTGGGTTTAAAGGTGAGTTCTTTAACTCACATCTATGTCTATAGCTGTCATTGTTGTTAGGTATGGATTCCTAACATTTGTGCATATTCATTTGCTTTTGATTTGGATTGGTTTTGTGAATTCTCCAAATTTTGGTGTTTTGGTCCAATTTTATGAAAATCCTACTATGGATGTTTGGACAATGATATTTGGGATGTATCGAAGAGCCTTTAAGGCTGGGTTGTCACTTGGCGTAAATCCTTAGTCGTCGTTTCTCGTCCAATCGCTCTCGATACGTTTTGGCCACTTTGGCCTAGGCAAATTGTTGCCCAGACCAGGTGACCAGACGTCTGGTGACCAAGTCTAGACGTCTGGTTTGGACCTGGAGCAAAAATATATGCACGCGGATTAATAAAAAAAGGGCAGAGACTAATTTCAGACGTCTGAAAGGGTTTCAGACGTCTGGATTGTCGAACCAGACGTCTGGAAGGGTTTTTCTGGAATTCCCAGAAACTAAATCCAGACGTCTAGATTGACCCCCAGACGTCTAGAACTGGGTATTTTTGCCTGTTTAGGCTTTTCTTGATTGAATTTCCATTGTTCATCGATTTTAGTTGCTCCGATTAGTTGTTATCACTTTTATCAACCTTGATGACTTCTTTTTCGGGATTTCTGGGAATATCCATTTTGATGGATTTGGTATCGATTTCTTTGGATTTAATTCACGTCTTCGTATGTGAATTTTTGGTGATTGATTGTTTCTACAATCATTTCTGTGATTTGTCACTTTAAAATACAAAGGTTTCTATACTAGTAGTAGATACTTTAACTCTTTCATCAAAACGATTTCGACACTATTTTAAATATAAAGCTCTCTTTGAAAACCGTTTTCCAATCTAATAGTATATATAAACCTTTACCTCATTCGTATGAGAAATCTAATTAAACGGCTTAGTAAAACAAGTGGTATGAAACGCTTGCGTTTACTTCATCGGTTAATTCTTGGACTTGTTCGATTGAACTCTTGTGACAATTTTCGAGTGGAAATCTACAATTTGTTCATAAATATTTATGTTAAGCCAGTGGTTATGGGACATGAAGCTAAACTCATTTATTTACTAGCTTAGTGTGGTTCACACTTTTTATTGATCGATGATGATCATTTTGTGATTTAGACTAGCGATGTGCGATGTCTATTTATTTGTGTGGGGACTAAAAACCCCGTTTGTGGAACTTCGGTTCAATTTGGTGGCGTAGCGACCCATGGTCTTTGGGCCGTTTATGGAGCTTCGGCTCAAAATTGATGGTTAGCGACCATGGAATAGCATTCCGTTTGTGATACACGTGTTGGTGAGCTTTCATGCTCCCGTTTGTGATAGGCCTTCCCCTTTTTGTGTTTTCTGGATTTCTGGTTGTGATTTCTAGAATTTGTGTTTCACCAATTTTTGTGGATTGGCATTGATATGTTTTGTCAATATTTGTGTTTTGGTGAATAATTTAAAGAATGTGATTATTTTTGGTGTTTTGAGATGATTTGAGATATTGTATGATTTTTGTTGTTATTTAATGTATACTTGTCACAGTATGGCATTATTGTTATCATACGTTTTTGTCATATCTCTTATCCTATCTCATTTTATCTGATATTTATAGCTAGACTTATTAGTTTATTATTTTCTTCTTAAATAATACTCGGGTCAGACCGAGGTATTTCAGGTGCTCCTCCTTGACTTCTTATCAGGGATTATCATCTGATTTTTGGCTAACTACTTTAGATTAGTAGCTTTTGTTATTATACATTTGAGATATAGACTCCTTGATGTATAATTATTCTTTTGTCTAGCACTTGTATCTATTCTTTTGTGATGTAGTGGATCTAGTTTGACCACTATTTTGATGTACACTTTTATGTGTTATATTCATATATGTTTCCGCCTTTGTGATATGAATATCTGTGACTGATTTGTGTTATGTTTATTTCTATATTTGTTTCCGAAGGCCACTTAGCCACTATGTAGTAGCTTTGAGTTTGTATTTGATATGTCGGATTTCCTCTTGAAACAAAATGCATGTTATCTATCTGACATATCGGTACTCGCATAAAGCAATTACACAAATGGTCGCTCCTCAACAGCCTTATTCTTCGTGCTAGTCGACGGCATTACCCCGTAGTGTCCTTGGCTAGTGTGAGTATAGAGGTGGGGCGTCACAGCTTGGTATCAGAGCCAAACTTCGGAACAATGTAGAATAATCTAGCAAGGATCATTGTCCTAAGTCTTTCTTAGAAGTCGTGCCGTAGGATTTATCCAAGTCTTAGGACCCGTTCTATCCTATTTTCTGTTATGATGCCTTGTTTTATCAATCAAGTTTGTTTGATATTCATTCTGAGAATAACCTTTTTCCTCTTCTTTCTTTCTTTCTTAAAGAAGAGAAATGGTTAGACCAGGCCGTCCCAGTGCCGTTCGATCCAGTGCTACTCCTCAGGATGGAGTATTTATGTCTGCCCAGCAACTTCTAGATCTTGTGAAAAATGCTCAAGCTATCGGACCCATTCCAGAGCCTACTCATCCTAAATCTGGGTTTGCACGCTTGTGCAGTGATTACACCAACTTGGGTGGAAGGCCTTTCAAGGGTTCCAAAAGCATTATAGAAGTCCAAGCTTGGCTTAGAACATGCGATCGCATCTTTTCCCGCATGAATCTTATTGATCTTCATCGAGTCCAAGTGGCTTCTAGCATGCTCCAAGAAAGAGCATTAGATTGTTATGAGCTTCTGATCTCGGAGATTATTCAAGCGGATCTTACTTGGGAGCAATTCCGGGAAAGATTCGAGTTGAAATTTGTGCCGAAAGCAGAAAAGTATCTTTAGCCCGATGCTTTATTGACCTTATTCAAGGTGAATCTTCTATGACCGACTACGTCGCATCTTTTGAATTTCTTTCTAAGTATGGGGTCGCGTATATTAATATCCCATTGAAGAAAAATCAGAGATTTTTTTATGGGTTGAATAAGAACCTCAAAAAGCCATTACTTCTGAAATTAGAAGTTTCTTTCGATCAGCTTGTTGATATCGCTCTTCGACTCGAAGAGGCCGATAAAGAAAGTGATGTTGAAGTCAAACAAAACATCAATAAGAAGAGGCCTTTTAAATTCAAGCCTAATACCAACAAGAAAGGGAAGCAAGCAACTTCGGTAGCAAATACTCCTACCTCTCATCGTGGAGAATGTTACAATTGTGGTTCTAAGGACCATTATGCAAACAAGTGCCCGAAGCCCCTTTCTTGCTGCTATTGCAAGAGTTCGGGTCATACTATATCTTTGTGTCCCAAACTTTAAAGCAAGAAGGAAGGCAAGCTAAATGTTGTGCAAGCCCCTACTAACACTTCTCGTGGTCAAGGTATTTCTCATTCTATCCTTGATGGCATTATTATATTTCGTGGTTTTCCTATTTGAGTTCTTTTTGATACGGGTGCATCTCACTCTTTTATATCAAAAGAACTTGTTGATGCTTTGTCTTTAAATGTTATTGGCTTGATGACTTCATTGAGAATTGCGAATCCGGTTGGTGGGTCCGCAACACTCAGTTTACTTTTTAAAGATGTCGAGATTATTTTAATTGATTATTCTTTCCGAGCCGATTTGCATGTTATGCACTACTTAGGTTTCAGAATAATTTTGGGAATGGATTGGCTTAACCGATATGAAGCCCATATCCTATGTCCTGAGCGGACTATACATCTTCGACATCCTCAATCTGTTAAGCAGATTTCTCTTGTTCTTAAAGATTCAGATTCCAATTCGGTAGCATCATTATATTCTCTAAATCCTCATGATGACGATAATGATGATGAGGAAGATGTCATTTCTCTCATTCACGTTGTTCGTGAATTTCCTGATATATTTGAGCCCGTTTTAGGATTACCACCTAAGCGAGCAATTGAGTTCAAAATTAATCTAATCCCTAGAGCTCTACCTATTACTCGTCCTCCTTATCGTATGTCCAATAAGGAAAATGAGGAGATGCATAAACAATTATCTGAATTGGAAGCGAAGTAATTTATTCAATCTAGTTCCTCTCCATGGGGAGCTTCAGCTATTTTTGTGAATAAATCTAATGGTACACTTAGGCTTTGCATTGACTACCGCAAGCTTAACAATCTCACCATCAAGAATAAATACCCGTTTCCTCGGATTGATGATTTATTCGATCAACTTAGTGGTGCTAAATTCTTTTCACAGTTAGACTTAGGAACCGGTTATCAACAGCTCCGTATTGCAGAGGATAGCATTCCTTTGACATCGTTTCGTACTCGTTATGGATCTTATGAATGCTTGTTATGCCATTTGGTTTGACGAATGCTCCATCTTATTTCGTTGACCTTATGAATCGAGTTTTCAAAGACTTCCTCGATCGATTTGTTCTCATCTTTATCGATGATATTCTAGTTTATTCTAAAACCGAGGAAGAGCATGAAAATCATCTTCGGATTGTGTTGGAAACTCTTAGGAGCAACCAATTGAAAGCAAAATTTTCTAAATGCTACTTTTGGCAATCTCGTGTGAAATTTTTGGGGCATATTATTTCTGATCCGGAATTTCCGTGGATCCTTCAAAGATTGAAGCAATTCAAAATTGGAAGAGACCGGAGAGTGTGATGGAAATTCGTAGCTTTCTCGGATTGGCGGGCTATTACCGTCGGTTCATAAAAGATTTTCTAAAATTTCCGTACCTCTTACTAATTTGACAAAGAAGGGAGTTAAATACATTTGGTCTAACAAATGTGAAGCTGCTTTTCAGAAACTAAAAGAACTCCTTTCCGATGCTCCTATTCTTGTGATTCCCGATGGGAACCAAGACTTCATTGTTTATACCGATGCTAGTCGTGTTGGTTTGGGTGTCGTTCTCATACAAATTGAACGTGTTATCGCTTATGCTTCTAGGCAATTAAAGCCTGCCGAGACTAGATATGCCACTTATGATTTAGAGCTCGCGGTTATTGTTTTTTCCCTTAGAATTTGGCATCATTATCTTTTGGGAGAGAAGTTTGTTCTCTACATCGATCATAAATCTTTGACGTATTTATTTTCTCAAAAAGAACTTAATTTTCGTCAATAACGTTGGCTCGAGTTCCTTGCATCTTATGATCTTGATATTCTTTATACTCTCGGAAATGGAAATCATGTTGCCGATGCCCTTAGTCATAAGCAAAAAGCGGTTGTTTCCATGATGATATCCAAATGGAATGATCTCGCGACTTTATCCACTTGTGAGATTCGAGATCGTGAATCTGATTCATGTTCATCTTTTGTTTTGTGTAGCCTTAAGGCTCATCCTTCTCTTTTAGACCGCATTCTTGAAGCTCAAAAGCATGATCCCAAATTGGTTCTTCTTAGCCAAAGTTGTAGGGATAAAATTGAAATTGAAGGGTCTAAATACTTTGATATTGATGCTCGTGGCGGTATTCGAAAATTTGGTAGACTTATCGTGCCAAATATTTGTGATCTTCGTAAAGATATTTTAGAAGATTCTCATCGTTCTAAATTTACTATTCATCCCGGTAGTAGCAAAATGTACGCGGATATGAAGCGACTTTACTATTGGGATGGAATGAAATCTGATATTGCTAACTTTGTTAAGCGTTGCATGACTTTCCAACTCGTTAAGGCCAAGCATCAAAGGCCTGGTGGGTTATTGCAACCTTTGGTCATTCCCGTTTGGAAGTGGGATCAAGTCTCCATGGACTTTATTGACGGTCTTCCCCATTCTCGTTCGGGCCATGATAGCCTATGGGTGATAGTAGAAAGACTTACAAAATCCGCCCATTTTATTCCCGTTTGGTCCAATCGGACCGTACCTCTTTTGGCCAAACTCTATGTTAGAGAAATAGTTAAATTGCATGGAGTTCCTACTTCTATTGTTAGCGATCGTGATCCATTGTTTAATAGTGGATTTTGGAAAGGTCTTCAAAAAGCTTTAGGAACGAAGCTTAATTTTAGCACCGCTTATCATCCTCGGTCTGATGGACAAACCGAGCATGTGAATCAAACTCTTGAAGATCTTCTTCGTGCATGTGTTCTTAATTTTGGTGGAAGTTGGGAAGATCATATTTCTCCTGTTGAGTTTTCCTATAACAATAGCTTCCAATCTAGTATTGGTATGGCACCTTTCGAGGCACTCTACGGAAGGCCATGCCGATCTCCTTCGTGTTGGCTTGAAGACGGTGAGAAGCTGGTTTTAGGTCCAGATTTTATTCGTGATGCCATAGAAAAGATTGACCTTATTCATCATAGGATGAAAGAAGCTCAGAGTAGACAAAAATCCTATGCCGATAACCGAAGAAGGAAATTAGAATTTTCTATGGGAGATTTGGTGTTCATTCGTGTTTCACCTATGAAGGGCGTTGTGTGTTTCAGTCGATCGGGAAAATTAGCACCTCGATATATTGGGCCATTTCCCATCACCGAACGCATTGGTTCCGTGGCTTACCGCCTTTTACTACCGGCTCAATTTTCTTCTATTCATAACGTATTCCACGTCTCTCAATTACGGAAATGCCTTCGAGATTCTGATTCTATTCTTGAGCCCGGTGTTATTGAAGAAATTGAAGTTTCGCCTAATTTGACTTATGAGCAACATCATATTCGTATCATTGCTTCGGAGGTTAAACGCCTTCGAAATAAAGATGTTCCTCTTGTGAAAGTTCAATGGTCCTCAAATCCTAAGGATTGCTCTTGGGAATCCAGAGAATTCATCGAGCGAACACATCCGGACTTACACTCTCGTGCTCTTTAAAGGTGAACTTCTCATTTTAAAATTTCTTCTTTTGTGTTGTTATGCCTTTGTATGGTTGTTACTTTTTATTTCTTCCCCTTAATTATTGCGAGGATGCAATTTCTTTAAGGAGGGGAGTCTGTAACAACCCGCATATTTTACGATTGTATATTTAAATGTTTTATTTAAATATAGCATCGTCAGTCGGATTTAAGCCCAAAATGTTAATTTTTGTAAACAGTCGAATTGGGACTCGAGACCACTTCCATTGAGTCCAAAATGGCGTTTACAACTTTTTTGAGTATAAACATCGATATGTTTGGAGTTGGGTGAAATTTGCTATTTTTCTATTGGGCTTTGAGTTTGGGTTTCAGCTCATTATTCATCTAATACCCTATACTCTACTCAAGTTCCTTCATTCATTTTCATTTCCTAACACTCTCAAGCTTAAGAGAAAATGGGGAAAAGAATAGGAAATTAGAATTCCAAACCCTAGTTTACTATGAAATTCAAATTCAAGCTCTAAAAAACAAAGAGAAGCTAAGGTAAGCATCCTCTTCTTCTTCTCCATCTCAATCTCTCTTCAATTCTCAGAAATTCCTAACCCTAACTTAGGAAAAACTTCACCTTTGATAATAGATTGAGGATTCTAGAGGTGTGTTGAAGAGGAATTGTTCTTGCCTTGTTTTAAAAGCTTCTTGTTCATTGTTTTTGGGTTTAAAGGTGATTTCTTTAACTCACATCTACGTCTATAGCTATCATTGTTGTTAGGTATGGATTCCTAACATTTGTGCATATTCATTTGCTTTTGATTTGGATTGGTTTTGTGAATTCTCCAAATTTTGATGTTTTGGTCCAATTTTATGAAAATCCTACTATGGATGTTTGGACAATGATATTTGGGGTGTATCGAAGAGCCTTTAAGGTTGGGTTGTCGCTTGGCGTAAATCCTTAGTCGTCGTTGCTCGTCCGATCGCTCCCGATACGTTTTGGCCACTTTGGCCTAGGCAAATTGTTGCCCAGACCAGGTGACCAGACGTCTGGTGACTAAGTCCAGACGTCTGGTGACCAAGTCCAGACGTCTGGTTTGGACCTGGAGCAAAAATATATGCACGCAGATTAATATAAAAAAAGGCAGAGACTAATTTCAGACGTCTGAAAGGGTTTCAGACGTCTGAAAGGGTTTTAGACGTCTGGATTGCCGAACCAGACGTTTGGAAGGGTTTTTCTGGAATTTCCAAAAACTAAATCCAGACGTCTGGATTGACCCCCAGACGTCTGGAACTGGATATTTTTGCCTGTTTAGGCTTTTCTTGATTTAATTTCCATTGTTCATCAATTTTAGTTGTTCCGATTAGTTGTTATCACTTTTATCAACCTTGATGACTTCTTTTTCTGGATTTCTGGGAATATCCATTTTGATGGATTTAGTATCGATTTCTTTGGATTTAATTCACGTCTTCGTATGTGAATTTTTGGTGATTGATTGTTTCTACAATCATTTCTGTGATTTGTCACTTTAAAATACAAAGGTTTCTATACTAGTAGTAAATACTTAAACTCTTTCATCAAAATGATTTCGACACTATTTTAAATATAAAGCTCTCTTTGAAAACCGTTTTCCAATCTAATAGTATATATAAACCTTTACCTCATTTGTATGAGAAATCTAATTAAACGGCTTAGTAAAACAAGTGGTATGAAACGCTTGCGTTTACTTCATCGGTTAATTCTTGGACTTGTTCGATTGAACTCTTGTGACAATTTTCGAGTGGAAATCTATAATTTGTTCATAAATATTTAAGTTAAGCCAGTGGTTATGGGACATGAAGCTAAACTCATTTATTTACTAGCTTAGTGTGGTTCACACTTTTTATTGATCGATGATGATCATTTTGTGATTTAAACTAGCGATGTGCGATGTCTATTTATTTGTGTGGGGACTAAAAACCCCGTTTGTGGAACTTCGGTTCAAGTGGCGTAGCGACCCATGGTCTTCGGGCCGTTTGTGGAGCTTCGGCTCAAAATTGATGGTTAGCGACCATGGAATAGCATTCCGTTTGTGATACACGTGTTGGTGAGCTTTCATGCTCCCGTTTGTGATAGGCCTTCCCCTTTTTGTGTTTTCTGGATTTCTGGTTGTGATTTCTAGAATTTGTGTTTCACCAATTTTCGTGGATTGGCATTGATATGTTTTGTCAATATTTGTGTTTTGGTGAATAATTTAAAGAATGTGATTCTTTTTGGTGTTTTGAGATGATTTGAGATATTGTATGATTTTTTATTTGATGTATACTTGTCACGGTATGGCATTATTGTTATCATACGTTTTTGTCATATCTCTTATCCTATCTCATTTTATCTGATATTTATAGCTAGACTGATCAGTTTATTATTTTCTTCTTAAATAATACTCGGGTCAGACCGAGGTATTTCAGGTGCTCCTCCTTGACTTCTTATCAGGGATTATCATCTGATTTTTGGCTAACTACTTTAGATTAGTAGCTTTTGTTATTATACATTTGAGATATAGACTCCTTGATGTATAATTATTTTTTTGTCTAGCACTTGTCTCTATTCTTTTGTGATGTAGTGGATCTAGTTTGACCACTATTTTGATGTACACTTTTATGTGTTATATTCATATATGTTTCTGCCTTTGTGATATGAATATCTATGACTGATTTGTGTTATGTTTATTTTTATATTTGTTTCCGAAGGCCACTTAGCCACTGTGTAGTAGCTTTGAGTTTGTATTTGATACGTCGGATTTCCTCTTGAAACGAAATGCATGTCATCTATCTAACATATCGGTACTCGCATAAAGCAATTACACAGATGGTCGCTCCTTAACAGCCTTATTCTTCGTGCTAGTCGACGGCATTACCCCGTAGTGTCCTTGGCTAGTGTGAGTTTAGAGGTGGGGCGTCACAGCTTTAAAGCTAATACTTGTAATGTGAAGCCAAATACAAATTCGGGTTTTTAAAAGAAAAGGTTTGATTTCGGTTATGGAAATGAATTAATTTTCATAAAGCGATTCACTTATATGGAAACGATTTATTTGTATAATTAGCACTAATCGTCGTAGAAGTAGACTTGTCGCTCTTTCGAGAGTTAAGAATAATCATAAGACATAACTTTGAGGTAACACTACCTTGACTTGTCCGGTATTATTGTTAACCAAGAAATAGTATAAGTTTGAACTCGATGAGTGGTGATAAGTATACAAGACTTAATTTCCATATACGATCATTTTATATCCTCGATAGTTGGTTTCTTAACAATCGATTACTTCAGCTCCTTTATTATCGTCATTCAAAGATGATGTGTTGCTCCATTGAGCTTTGATATCCTTTGTTGGAAATGACTAAAACCAAAGCACGAGAGGGGGCCAAGCTATGTGGAATTGCTCCTATTAGGATACTTTCACATCTCATCTAGATTTGGATTCGGTAGCACTATTAGATGTGAAATATTCTGATTCTCGGTAAGGTTTGGCGGGGTTCGGCTTGGAGGTTTCCGAGAAGTGTCATAGAGTAAATGAGCTTCTTAGAAGTATATTACTAGAGGTATACTTCAAAGGGGGTGCACTCGCCTAGTCATTTGTTGGAGATTTTCCTTTTCTGATTTGATTCGAACCTTCAAATTTATTTCCTTATTTGCATCGGGAAGAGTCAACCACTATTCATGGAGTTTAATTATTTATCCATCCTTTATGTTTGGATGTTGATTTATGTGAGAGTAAACCCGTTTTGTGTTCCACGACGTGGTCTCACATGTTTGTGTTTAATTATGTACCATATTGTTTAAAGTTTTACTCATACCAGACATATCGTCTGACCCGAGTTGTTTGTTTTCCCTAAACTCTCGAGTACGCATTTTATTTGACTAGTCCGAGAGTAGCAGGTTTTGTCGGGCTCTTTGAAGACGACGTCCGAGCAGGAGGCTTTTTCTACTTAGCTATCTATTTCACTATATTATCTAGTTTTTGTAAGTGTATTTTGTTTCAACGTATGTAAAGGCAGGATGTTATAACTGCCTAAGCTGATTTGTAGTGCTTTTGTGTAACTCTGATAACTCCCAGTTAAGGAGTAACCTGATGTACTATTGATTGTTATGTTTTATTCAGCAGTTTCGTTATGAGGTTTTCTATTCTGTTTTTTATTTCATCTCACGATAATTTATCTTTCTGATGCTTAGGAAACAGCACACGAACACCGAGGATATGTGTTAAGTGTCGTTCCTAAGGGTCGGAAAGGTGGATCGTCATACCACCTCTTATTTAAAGATAAAAAATCCAATTGTAAATATTTGTTGTGTCAAATTTTGTATTTTATTTTGTATTATATATATATAGCAGCTATTGGACACAAAATCTGACACAACATATCCTAATCGTTGGACTCGATGTGTTTACATAAGAGGTTGAATTCAGGGAAGGATCCACTTGTTCAAATTTATCTTTTCCTTGATTGTGTCACCATTTCAACTTGTGTCCCAATAAAATTACTCATATATATAAATATACCAAAAATGGCTGATGGAAGTAGTTCAGGATCTGAATAAAAGATGTGGGCTAAAATGTTTTGATAGAAGGGAAAAATTTAAATGCAGGATGAAATTGGAGTAAGCGAGTGCAGCTGGCGGCGACATCAATAGACATAGGCTAGTGGCAGGGACGGCGGCGACACATGGTGGTGGTGCTTAGATAGAGGGTTTTCATTTTTAAGAAGGAGTTTGCATTTTTGAGGAGATGTAGCAGGAAGTTATGGGTGGTGCTTCAGTGAAGTCTGGTGGAGGTAGGACATCGCTGGTGGCGGTGGAGATGACATTGATAGTTCTTTTTTTGTGAAGTAATGGGCAGAAAATGCTAAATTGAATTAGCATTATTTTGAACTATAAAAGTGAATATAACATTATATAAACGTATAATGCTAGTTTAATATAACATTTCTTGAATTATGAAAATGAATACTATTTTAGTTCATTTAGTGCTAGTTCAGTTTTGCATTATTTGAATTGTAAAAATAAATATAGCATTATGTACTAATTTAGTACTAGTGCTAGTGCTAGTTTAGTTCAACATTTTTGAACTGTGAAAATGAATGCTATTTTACTTTAGCTAATGCTAGTCTAATTTAGCATTTTGTTTATCTGATGCTAGTTTAATTTGACATTTCTTTTGCTGGTAGATTTTTTGAGTCATCATCGATGTTGGATTGTCGACTAGGGTTTTTGTGTAGTGTAGTAGTGTGTCGCGGCGACGAAATCGAGTGGCGTTTAGGGTTTGGGTTTGGTTGAAATTGGGTGGCGAATTTTAGGGTTGCAATGAAATTAAGCGATGGTCATGGAGTGGCTAAAAGGTGATGTAGGGAGTCGGGGATAACGATGGAAGGTGATGTGGTGACATGGGGCAACGATGAAGTGGGTTGTGCAGGCTGGAGAAGATGTCGACAATGAAGTGGGTTGCATGGGCTGGAGAAGATGTCGGCGATGAAGTAGATTGTTCTTTAGAGTAAATTTTAAAACATGTTGACTTGAGCCAAAAATCAGTTTCAAGTTTGTCCCTTTATCCAGTGGCTATTGAGATACAAAATTCGATACAACATATTTTAGCCATTGGATCTAGATGTGCTTACATAAGAGGTTAGAATCCAATGGTTTAGATTTGTTTCATCATCGACCGTGTCACCATTCCAACTTGTGTTCCGTGGAATTTTCAATCGACTAAATAATAGTAAAACAGAAGAATTTCTAGCTCATTCATTGATTTTAGGAGTTTTCTCCGCTCTACTTAATTCTCTCAAGATAAATTTTATTTTCATTTTTTTAATTTATCACTATATTGTTTCTATACTAAGCTTTTCAAACCATTTTACGTTACCTACTTTTTAAAAAAAATTACAATTATATACAAATCTCTTCTTAATCCTCTTCTAGTATTTTACATTCATTCATATAAACTAAAATTAATTACAAGATCCAAAATTTAAACCATTTGATAAGCTCGATAATATTTAATACATCAAATAAATCCTAAAAGATGACAATTTCAACATTAATACCATGGTCGCATCAAAAAATTGGTTAATTTTTCATTTAGATAAAAGGATATATAAATCACATATCATAAATTATATACATTAACTAAAATGATACATTTATTTTATAATTCGTTTATCTCAATGAAGTTAACATGCACTACACTAAAATATTCTATTTTTAACTTCAATACCTATATTTTAAATTTTCTACAATAACTTACAAACTTTTATCAATTCTCTCTTGACGTTTTATATTAAAATCATATATTTAACTAATTATATAATCTTAAATTTAAAGTATCCAAATAGATTCAATTAACCAATATTGATTAATTTATGTGATAAATCTTAAAAACAAACAAATTAAATATGTATACAATACCCACAAAAATGATATAATTATATTTTTATTTAAATAAGAGATATATAAGTCACGTAATATAAAATGTATACGTAAATAATAATAATTTTTTATTTATGATTCATTTATTTCAAAAAAATAATCATACATTGCATTTCAAAATTTTGCTTTCAACAACCTTTAAAGGGTAAATTTATATTTTTTACAATATTGCAATGTGAACACACAAATTGGATATAAATATATGTTTTATAAAGTTATCATTTTCAACATGATATTAAACCTTACCCAACTCATAACCCAACTAAATGCTATAAAACATTAGTTTGTAATTATTAAAGTTGTAAACACGACTATCTTACACCAAAATGTAATTCATGGTTAGCTGCAAAGTTAAAATTGTTTAATAATTGAAATCTCAAATAGTAGACAAAGGTTCATGTGTAGATAAGCTAGCTATAAGATGCTTTTCTCATCAACAATTACGTACAAAAGTTCGTTTCAATTTTCTCCTATTTTTCTAGATTTAACTCCTTATGAATCCAATTATGTAATATTCATTAATTCATTTATAAATTACTAAAAACAATAATTCCACACACACACACACACACAGAGATATATATATATATACACAACACTCATATTAATAGAAGTTGTAAAGTTTTTTACGTTCATATGTAAAAAAATATGTATGTCACATAACATCAATTTTACATTATATAGTATAAGAACAATTTACACACACACACATGAGCTAGGACATTAAATCCCAATAAGTATGTAGTCAACAAGGATTTAATCCTTTACCATACATCTGAGCCTCGCATGTCATTTTAATTTGTAATTTATCTATTTAAATAAATTTATCATATGTTGGATTATAAAATAATAATTGAAATACAAATATTATTTATTTAAACATCACTGTGTTCAACGCATGGGTTAGCGCGCAAATATAAACACATATATAATTTAATGATCCTATTATTATGGATTTTTTTTCACTTTAACCCCATTTTTTAAACTTATTACAGTTATAGCCTTGTTTCTAAACTTATCACACTTATAGCCCACTTTTGGCCAGCTCGGCGCTGAGCTGACCATAGTATACTCGCAGCATTTCAAATGCTGCCAATATGTATTTTTTATTTTATTTTGTGAACTTAGTAGGCATCTTTTCAAAAGCCGCCCACTACAGTATAAAAAAATAGATAGGCGACTATTCAAAAGTTGTCAATGGGCGACTTTTCAAAAGTCGCCTAATCATTTTACTGCTATAAACAGAACCCATTTCCCCTCTTTCCTCACTTTATCCATTCCACAAACCAGTAAAAAACTAAAAGTTTTCCCCAATTTTCCCTAAGGCCAAAATTTTATTGCAAACTTCATAGATTTCTTAGTCAATTTGAAGCACGGCTTTCTCTTCATCGCAGGAAGCTTCGACAAGTATAATTTCTACTCTCAATCTCTAAATTCTAATTTTTTGGCGATATAGGGTTTTGTGAAATATGATAAGTTCCTTGTTGTGAACTTGTATAACTAGTTGTATGAGGATATAATTCACAAGTTCGTCGCTTTTACCTTGTTTAAGTAGGTATTAGACATTGTTAATTATAGTTAAATTAAATTTTGTATTTAACAAATGGCTGAATTTTGTGGGGAGTACTCTGAGATGGTATCGGAACTGATAGACGGTAGCGTATTATACTTGCAAGAATGCCATCGAACGAACAACCACGCTTGGATAGAGGTAATACACTTTCTTATGGAATAGAAATATACATCGATGTTGATTATACGTAGTGATTATATTTGGTTGTTTTTTGACAGCGCAATACTCCAGATGAGACTATTGATCACTTATCTAAAGTGAGGAAAATGACTTTGTCTCATCCCGCAGTGCTAGAGCTGATAGATCAAGTTGGCTTTTCAATTATCGTGTAGTTGGGGTATACCCAATTGGGTCATCGTCTTATCACCGCTTTAGCAGATAGATAGAGGCCGGAGACATCTACATTCCACCTTTGGGTTGGGAGATAACCATCATGTTAACTGATGTTGTTGTTTTGCTTGGTTTACCCATAGATGGTGCTCCATTAAGCAACCCAGAGCTAGTAGATTACATGGAGTTATGCAAGACGCTTTTAGGTCTATCTCCTCTTGCTGATTAAAGGTGGGGTAATGAGATGATAATTACTACATGGTTTAGGGAGCATCTTGCTAACGACGTTCCAATAGATGCTGCCAAGATTCAGATTGCTCTGCACGCTCGAGCCATTATATTGCATATCATCACTTCATGTTTGATTTGTGATCATTCAAAAACCCGTATCTGGCTCAGATGGCTTCCATTTCTAGAGGACTTTGATGTTTGCTGCCAGTATTCATGGGGTAGTGCGGTTCTAGCCTATACATACACGGAGCTGACGTGGCTTGTTTTGCTAGAGAACACATATAATGGTGGTTGTTTGACTCTAATGCATGTATTATCATCTGTAACGACCGATATATTCATCACTTAGAAAAATGTTATTTAATTTAAGATTTTTCAAAGATAAGGTTTTATAACATAAATATGATGTTCCAAACCAAAATAAATAATGGTAATCATATTTTGAATAAGTATTTACAAAAATATCTTCTTCGGACAAATATTGGCAAAATGATCAAAAATCGTTTTATCAATAAAACTACTTTAAAAAAAGGGAATCATGCACGACTCTAGATACATACACTCATTTACATATATTAACAAGAATATGTAATAAAATGATTTATTTTATTTTTTGAAATAAAATACCTTTATGACATCATCAGTGATATCAGCATTTTTGAATAATTAACTTTTGAATTTAAATTTAGTTTAAATAATTTAATAATATTTTTTAAATAAGATAAAGCCCTTTTTATTAATAAATAATAATGGAAATGTTATTTTCAAACTTTGGTTACAAATATATGTATATTAACTAGGAAGTGAAAATGTGACCGTGAATCAGAATCGAAAATCATAACGGTTTGACGTAGAAAAGTTATACAATGTTCCAAGCAATAAGTGACATACGTATATACACTTATACACATCTACATCCATGCACATTCAAATACATGTAAGAATCACCATATATATTTACAAATTTGCTTATGGTTAAAAGAAATAAATATCAAGGTATTTCTCACCAAAAATCAAATCAACTTACCATCCAAAGGAGGCACATGGCCATTCACATGGAGGGGGTCATTTTAGCCAAACATGATGTAGGGGGGAGAGAGAGGTGTGGTGGTGATGAAATTGTGATGTGTTTGTGTGGGAATATCATGATATTTGCATCCTTACATTTATCTACAAATAGCACCCACCTCTCTTCACTTCATTCACACTTCTTCTTCATAAAATTCCTAAGCTCTCCATCCTCTTCTTCTCTACATTAATGGCTTCCATAGCCTAAGAAAGAAAATATTACAAAATCAAAACAAAGTTATACCAAAATCAATCAAAATCTATACCATTTCAAACCAAAGTTCAAGTTAGTGATCTCTTCCTTCTCCTCCACAAAGGCCGTGTGCAACCAAGCCCTTCACCACCACTTGCCAAGCAAGGCTAAGCCCTTCAAGCCTCCAAGATCAAGGCCAAACCCCCTAGGAGCATTTGTGCTAGTAGTCGTGAGCTCCGATTTCGAGATAGCGAAGCTATAGAGTTTTAAAGTTAGTCCAATCGAAAATCAAGTAAGAAACTCTATTTATATATATATATAATGATGATGTGATATAATCGCTATGGATGTTTACTATGCTTTGATCATCAAGTATTGGTTGTTTTAATATAATGTTGAATTATGCAAACAATCACGTTAAATACACGTCGATATTACATAAGGAAATCACTTCCCGAATCAAGTTATAAAAGTGATATGGAATCGTTAGACCTCTTTGAAAGGATTATAAATTTTTTTATAAACATTTAAACTTGCCCCGAAAAGATTTGAATATAAAGTAATAATCAACTCAAAACTAGGCGCATCACATAACGGTAGTTAGCGATTTCGTGCCGTGAAAGTTAAACGAGTATATATAATGGAATATAGCTCGGAATTCTTCGTGATAAGAATTTTCCAAACTATTATATCCATAGTTTTCAAACAAAGAAAGAAAATCAAGATTTCATCTAGTAGATTTTAAAATAAGTCCAAAAAAAGTTTTCAAAAATATCGTCGTTTGGCAGTTTAAAACCAAAATTTGAAATTGATTTAAATGGATATTTTTAAATGTTTAAAAATATGAAATAAATTCCATAAATATATTAAATAGTTTGAAAGAGATTTAAGATATAAAAATGGACATTTATGAAATAAAATTGGTATTCTGTTCAATATATCCTTAAAACACTATTCGTGGCATTTTCTGCAACAGTTTTCTATAACTTCTACAAACCATGTTTTGACTCAACTATTCTTCCCCAATCCTTTTACAGATCTTTTTAAATAAATAATTAAGTGTTTTAAAGATGATTTTGGAGTATTAATAAAAATCTAAAAGAAATTTTGTTTGCAAAACTGATTTTAAATAAATGATTTAATCTTGGCTCTAAAAGCCGATGAGTAGACCTGATTTTTCTATTCGTGAGATCCAGATGTGAGGTGCCTTAAATTAAGGAGATATTCAGGAGCAACCAGTGCCCTGGCTCACCTAGCATCTTCCCTGGGTAAGGAATAGATAAGGTTGAAATGTTGGAAATGAGACAAGTATAAAAAGTTTAATTACCATCATTAATTTAATTCAACTTGGGTTGAATAGAGAAATCTCTTATACTTGGTATTAAATTCCGAGGAGGGAACTCATCCTATTCATGTGAATTTAAAAGATGATATCAGCGTTATTCTATGAATAGCACAAGTTGAATACGAAAATTGGTACTAAGTATAATTAGTACAATTCTACATACCTTTCTTTTCCAAAATTAGAGAGAGGTATACTGTACATACTGAAAAAGATATGGTTTTGAAGAAAAAAATCTCTAGGAGATATTTTGGATTAAAAAAGATACTAATAAATGGAATAATTATCACACACCTGCTTAACGTCTTTTTATCGATAATTGGTTTGAAGAAACCAGGATCGGATTTGGGTGATTTCTATCTGAAAACCACTTCGAACCAATTTACGAGTTCGAAAGTGAAGACATGTTAAAGACAATGAAGTTGAAGGCGGGGATCTTCATAACGGAAGGACTGCTTGTTGATAATTTCGGAGTAGTTCCCGGGATAAATAAATAGCAGTGGTCCCTTCGTTATAGGATCTTCATATGCGAGGACTACTCGCTACTAATCCAAGGGGTGATGCCAACAGGCTATGGTAGGAGAGTGCCTTCAGTTTGTCCTGTTCTTGGACAACTTGTATGGATGAATGTCTTACATTGCATTTCTAAGACACGATACATTAATCTCAACAAACGTACATCTGTTTGGTGGTGTAGGAGGTAACCCCTCTTATACTTAACACCCTTCTCTGAGACGTACTAGCTCAGAGGTTGTACTTTTTTTGAAATCAGTAGTGTGTTGGAAATGGAAAATGTGGTATTTTAAGTGAAAATGTTCTAAGAAAGGTACGTTACCTCAAGCATCACACCCGTGGAATTGTGAAATAGGGGTTGCTTTAAGGCTAAGCGGTTCGCAATCATTAGGGTATGATATCATCTTTCAAGATCTCTCTATTTCTACTCATTATGACGTCAGGTTTAAATTATATGTTGTATGCTATGGGATCCTAGATAGGTCGGTAAGGGCCGGGGTGATATCATATTCGATGTTATTTGTAGCATCTGTTGGTCTTGGTAGACCGGTCTTCATTCGCAGAGGTTTCAAAGATGTCGATCCTCGGTACATTCCTCTAGAAATGTACTGTACGGGAGGTAGTCCCTTACCTCGCTATTCATTGGAAATCCAAATCTCCAATAAGTGCCTTCGATTTTAGTTGTAAACTTACTATGTCGTTAAATTTAACCAACGTAACAATTTCGGCTATTCGAATATGTTTATATGAAAGGTTTACAAAGAATGTCATTAAAAATAATATCACTGGATTTTACATAGAAATGATTTGGTAATCATAACGTAAAAATTCGTTACGTGTTTATGTGCCGCGTGGTCATATTAGATACCCTTTTGTTTTCCAAATACTCATAGTTTGAGTTTATCACACCGGTCCCATGACTAACCCGTAGTTTATTTTCCTTTTTCCTTAAACTCTAGGTGCCTTATTTTTTCGGGTAGCCAAGTAGTCAGGTAGCTTGGAGCATGGAGACTGGAGGGTCCATTTGTCAATAGTGGTCTATTTCAAATTTCCATTGTATCATGTAGTATGTAGTAACTACCAACCTCTGTAAAGATAGGCAGTTATAACTGTCCCTGGCTGGGTTAGTACTTATTGTAACTCTGATGAATCACTGATTATATGTACTTTCCATATGTATAATTAATGCAAATGTGAGATTTTGTTGTTATTCTTCTATCTTTATTTCTTTTAAATACCACTGATTATCTACTACTCTGACATTTGAATTTGCGGAACATGAATGCCGAGGATGTAGTAGTGTCGATCTTAGAGGGTCGAAAAGGCAAATCATCACGGTTGGTATCAGAGCTTAGGTTGAGCAAACTCCTAAGCCTTAATAGAGTTGACTCATTAGAGATAGAGTTAGTAATACCCTAGAATGGGTCAATGAGAGAGCGTATTTGTAATTTCATCCAAATAAATCCATCCATGTCATTTTATGCTTAATACTTATCCCCTAAGATAATCTCGTCTATGTATTCTAAATTGATATCTTACTATATTCAGGTAGTAAGAGATCAGTACAAGAAGAGGACGAGGAAGGGGAGGCAGTAGCACGACAACCACTAACTGTCAAAATGCTGCAGTTGTGGAAGAAGTAATGATTCCTGAGCAACCCCAAATTAACTTTGCAACTCTTTGCAAGAATTACACTAGCTTGGGAGGGAAACGATTCCAAGGAACCGAGTCTATTGTTGAAGTGCAAGCATGGCTCCGCTCGTGTGAAAGAATATTCAAAGGATTGAACGTAAAGGATGATCAAAAGAGGTTCTTAGCTTCCTAGCAATTGCAGGAAGGAACTCTAGCATGGTGGGAATCCATCACTTTAAATGATTCTGAAGACAATTTCTCATGGACGAGATTTAAAGAAGTATTCGAAGAGTAGTATATACCTGCAGCAGGAAAATCCCGTCTTTATAGAAATTTTATGGACTTGAAACAAGAAGATATGTCTATGGAGGAGTACTCAAATAATTTTACTGAGTTATCTCGTTTTGGGTCGGGACTAATAGACACGCCTTTAAAGGAAGAATGAGATGTTTATTACGGGAATGAAAGAGCAATATTAGGACCGAACGACCACACACGTGAAGGGAACTTTTATGGACCTATTAGATATAGGTTTCCGATATGAAGAATTGGATAAAAGGAATCCGGTGGTAGCCCAAGGAAATAGCAACAATCAAAACAAGAGAAAGAAGCCGTGGCTGGGAAAGAATGGTGGAGGATCTTAGGAGAACCGTTATAAGGATGTTGTTTGTTATAATTGCCAGAAAAAAGGCCATCTTGCAACAAACTAAGGAGTCCCAAGGTGCAAAAGCAGTAGCAAGGAACCGTCTCTCCTATGGTTCAGAAGAGTATTTGTTACAATTGCCATCGGCCCGGACACGGGAAAAACAAGTTCCCGTTAATGAAGAAGGGAGAACAGACCAAGGTTTTTGCTATGAAGAATGAACCTTCAATCTCTGAAGATTGAAGGGCAAGGGAGTCAAGAAGGTAATTTATGTGTTAATGATATTTCAGTTAGGATATTATTTGATACTGGGGCTTTCCATAGTTTTATTGCTAAGAAATTGGTTGATAAGTTAAACCTTACTCCAGAAATAGTAGAAACCCCTATCCGCGTATCTAATCCTATAGGCGGTACGGCCAATCTTTGTATGATATGTGTAAATGTACAAGTTACCTACCAAACCCACCAATATTTATGTGACCTATTTGTCCTTAATTTTATCGGGTTTGATATTTTACTCAGAATGGATTGGCTATCCAAGCATAGAGCTATTCTAGACTACAACAATCGAATGATTATATTAAAATCTGCCACCGGAAGTGTGTTAGACCGAATAATATGTGAAGGACCTAGCCCAGTAAGAGACAGCTTCATGTATGCATTAGATTCATCTCAAGTGAACTTGGAAAGAATATCGATTATTAAAGAATTTCAAGGTGTTTTCAAGGAAGTTAAAAGTTTGCACCCCTGTCGGGAAATTGAATTCCATATTGACTTAATCCCTGCTGCCAGACTCGTTATTCACCCTATTCGTAGAATGACTCTAAAAGAAAATATTGAGTTGGCAAAACAAACTGATGAAGTATTAAAAAAAGGGGCTAACTAGACCAAGTCGCTCAAGTTGGGGTGTAGCTGTGGTTTTTGTTGCAAAGTCCGATGGCTCCCTTAGACTGTGTGTAGACTACCGAGACCTAAATAAGCAAACGATAAAAAACAAGTATCTTCTACCCTGCATAGACTACTTGTTTGATCAATTACATAGTGCTCGGGTATTCTCAAAAATGGATCTAGCTAATGGATTCCATCAATTGAGAATAGCAGAAGATTGCATCCCCTTGACTGCATTCCGAGGGCCAGAAGTTTCTATGAATGGTTGGTTATGTCATTTGGGCTAACCAATGCACCCGCCTATTTCATGGACCTTATGAATAGAGTATTGAGAGACGTACTAAACAAATTCTTGTTGGTCTTTATTGATGATATTCTCATATATTCAAAGATCGAAGAAGAGCATGAAAGGCATTTAGAGATTGTGTTGAAGATATTGAGAAGGAATGTGCTAAAAGCACAAATTTCAAAATGCTGTTTCTGGGAAAAAGAGGAAAGATTCTTGGGACATATTGTGTCAGGGGATAGAGTTTCACTGGACCCAGGAAAAATCTTAGCTATACAAGATTGGAGACAACCACAGACTCCGAAGGACATCCGTAGCTTCTTGGGATTAGCCGGATATTATCGGAGGTTTACTCAAGACTTATCCAAAATTTCCTCTCACTTAACAAAGTTGACAATAAAGGATGCTAATTTTGAGTGGACGTAGAAATGTAAAGAAGCATTTCATGAACTCAAGAAAGGGTTAACTACTGCTGATGAAAGCAGTGGTTTAACCGTGTATACTGATGCATGTAGGGAAGGAGTAGGTGCAGTTCTGCTGCAGCATGGAAAGGTCATCGCATATGCAAGCAGACGACTGAAGATCCATGAAAGAAATTATGTGACACGTGACTTAGAGCTATTCACCATGGTGTTTGCATTAAAAATATGGAAACATTATTTGCTAGATGGAAAGTTTGATCTCTTCACGGACCACAAATCTTTGAAATATCTTTTCACTCAGAAGGACTTGAATATGAGGCAGCAACGTTGGTTAGAATTCCTAGCATCGTATGACTTTGATATTTTATATACACCAGGAAAAACCAATGTTATGGAAAATGCACTAAGAAGAAAGCATGCCATTATAGCTCATTTAGTGGTGCATCCATCATTGATTTGTCGTATAAAGGAGAATCGGCTCAAGGATCCAATTATTGCAAGGATAGCCAGAGAAGTAGAGGAGAATGTGATACCAGGAAGATGGATAGGATTCAAAGTGGATAAGCAAGGAATTCTAAGAATGAATAGAAGGATATGTGTTTCCAATGTTAATGGGATTTGACAGGAAGCTTTAACCGAATGTCAAAATTCTTCACTCACAATATATCCCGGAGTTACTAAGATGTATGGAGATATGAAAAATACTTTTTGGTGAGGTGGTATAAAGAGAGACATTTCCATCCATGTGAATAGATGCGCAAATTGCTAGTAGATCAAGAGTGATCACCAAAAGGTTGTCGGACTACTCCAACCACTTGAGATTCAAAGTGGAAATGGGACCAAATATCCATGGATTTCATCGATGGCTTGCCTCGGTCAAGGAAAGGGAATGAAGGCGTATGAGTTATCTTTGATAGATTGACAAAAACGCACACTTCATCCCAGTAAAGCCCACAAGAACATCCTCAAGCTTAGTGAAGATATATATGAGAGAGATTGTTCGACTACATGGAGTTCCAACTAGCATCGTAAGCGATCGAGGTCCAATCTTTACCAGTTAGTTATGGTAAGCCTTATAGACAGCTTTGGGCATGAAGCTGGATATAAGCATCGCATATCATTCCCAGACTGATGGGCAAACCGAAAGAGTAAACAGGGTATTAGAGGATCTTCTGAGAGCATGTGTATTAGACTTTGGAGGTTCGTGGGAAAGCCACGTTCATTTGGTAGAGTTTTCTTATAATAACAGCTATCAGGCCAGTATTGGTATGGCACCTTATAAAGCCTTGTATGGTCGCCCGTGTAGATACCCGGCATGTTGGATCGAAACCGGAGAGCGGTTAGTACTTGGTCCTGATATGATCCGAGAAGCTTCAAAGAAAGTGAACATGATCAGAAAGAAACTGAAAGAAGCACAAAGCAGACATAAGAGTTACGCCGATCAAAGGCGTAGGAATTTAGAATTCTCAGTTGGAGACAAGGTATTTCTAAAGATCTCGGTAATGAGATTTGGAAGAACTGGCAAGCTAGCTCCTCGATATATTGGACCTTTTCCCATTCTAGAGCGGATTGGCCCGTTAGCTTATCGAGTAGAACTACCAGAGAGGTTGTTGGGTGTACACAATGTGTTTCACGTATCATATTTACGTAATTATGTGTATGATCTTGAACAAATCATAGAGACAACTTCCCCAGAGGATTTAGAAGTAGAGCCCACTTTAACAGTTATCAGACAACCTAATAAAATAATGGATCATGATGAGAAGCGATTAAGGAGAGAGGTTGTGCAATTAGTTAAAGTTCAATGGAGTGGTGACGCAAATGACTATACATGAGAAACATAGGATAGGATGAAGAAGTCATATCCAAAGCTTAGGATGGATGTATAAATTGTATATATTGTATCGAGATAGTGTACTCACCACTTGTGGTGTAGTCACTTATCATAGCTTTGTATATATTTCATCAGATATGATATATTCCTTTTAAGTTATCTTCTTCTCATCTTTAATTTCGAGGATGAAATTCTTTTAAGGAGGGAAGTCTGTAACGACCCATAAATTCATCGCTTAGAAAAATGTGGTTTAATTTAAGTTTTTTCAAAGATAAGGTTTTATAACACATATGTGATGGTCCAAACCAAAATAAATAATGGTAATCATATTTTGAATAAGTATTTACAAAAATATCTTCTTCGAACAAATATCGGTAAAATAACAAATATCGATAAAATAAACGAAAACCGTTTTATTAATAAAACTACTTTAAAAAAAGGGGAATCATGCACGACTCTAGATACATACACTCATTTACATATATTAACAAGAATATGTAATAAAATGATTTATTTTATTTTTTGAAATAAAATACCTTTAGGACATCATAAGTGATACCAACATTTTTGAATAACTAACTTTTGAATTTAAATGTAGTTTAAATAATTTAATGATTGTTTTTAAATCAAAAGAAGCCCTTTTTATTAAAAAATAATAATGAAAATGTTATTTGCATACTTTGTTTACAAATATATGTATATTAACTAAGAAGTGAAAATGTGACCGGGAGTCGGAATCGAAAATCGTAACGGTTCAACGTAGAAAAGTTATACAATGTTCCAGGTTATAAGTGACAAACATATATACACTTATACACGCATACACATCTACATCCATGCACATTCAAATACATATAAGAATTAACACATATATTTACAAATTCACTTATGGTAAAAAGAAAAAAATACCAAGATATTTCTCACCAAAAATCAAATAACTTACCATCCAAAGGAGGCACATGGCCATGCACATGGAGGGGGTCATTTCGATCGAACATGACGTAGGAAGGAGACGTGTGGTGGTGATGAAATGCTGATGTGTTTGTGTGGAAATATCATGATATTTGCAACCTTACATTTGCCTATAAATAGCACCCACCTCTCTTTACTTCACTCACACTTCTTCATGAAATTACTAAGCTCTTCATCCTCTTCTTCTCTACATTAATGGCTTCCATAGCTAAGAAAGAAAATATTACAAAATCAAAACAAAGTTATACCAAAATCAATTAAAATCTATACCACTTCAAACCAAAGTTCAAGCTAGTGATCTCTTCCTTCTCCTCCACCAAGGTCGTCTACAACCAAGCCCTCCACCACCACTTGCCAAGCAAGGCCGAGCCCTTATAAACCTCCAAGACCAAGGCCGAACCCCCTAGGAGCATTTGTGCTAGTAGTCATGAGCTCCAATTTCCAGGTAGCGGAGCTATAACCGTTTTAAAGTTAGTCCGATCGAAAATCAATTAAGAAACTCTACACGTATATATATAATGATGATGTGATATGATTTCTACATATGTTTACCATACTTTGGTCATCAAGTATTGGTTATTTTAATATAGTGTTTAATTGTGTAAACAAGTCACGTTAAATACACGTCGATATTACACAAGGAAATTATTTTCCGAATCAAGTTATAAAAGTGATATGAAATCATTAGAACCCTTTGAAATGATTTGAAATGATTATAAATGTTTTATAAACATTTAAACTTGCCCCGACAAGATTTGAATATAAAATAATAATCAACTCAAAACTAGGCGCATCACGTAACGGTAGTTAGCGATTTCGTGCCGTGAAAGTTAAACGAGTATATATAATGGAATATAGCTCGAAATTCTTCGTGATAAGAATTTTCCAAACTATTATATCCATTGTTTTCAAAAAAAGAAAGGAAATCAAGATTTCATCTAGTAGATTTTCAAATAAGTCCAAAAAAAGTTTTCAAAAATATCAACGTTTAGCAGTTTAAAACCAAAATTTGAAATTGATTTAAATGGATATTTTTAAATGTTTAAAAATATGAAATAAATTTCATAAATATATTAAAATGGTTTGAAAGAGATTTAAGATATAAAAATGGATATTTATGAAATAAAATTGGTGTTCTGTTCAATATATCCTTAAAACACTATTCGTGGCATTTTCTACAACAGTTTTCTATAACTTCTACAAATCATATTTTGACTCAACTATTCTTCACCAATCCTTTTATAGATCATTTTAAATAAATAATTAAGTGTTTTAAAGATGATTTTGGAGTATCAATAAAAAGTTAAAATAAATTTTGTTTACAAAACTGATTTTAAATGAATGATTTAATCTTGGCTCTAAAAGTGATGAGTAGACCTGATTTTTCTATTTGTGAGATCCGGATGTGAGGTTCCTTAAACTAAGGAGATATTTAGGAGCAACCAGTTCCCTGGCTCACCTAGCATCTTCCCTGGGCAAGGAATAGATAAGGTCGAAATGTTGGAAACGAGACAAGTATAAAAGATTTAATTACCATCATTAATTTAATTCAACTTAGGTTGAATAGAGAAATTTTTAATACTTGGTATTAAATTCCGAGGAGGGAACTCGTCCTATTCATGTGAATTTAAAAGATGATATCAGTGTTATTCGATGAATAACACAAGTTGAATACGGAAATTGGTACTAAGTATAATTAGTACAATTCTATATACCTTTCTTTTCCAAAATTAGAGAGAGGTATCCTGTACATACTAAAAAAGATATGGTTATAAAAAAAATCTCTAGGAGATATTTTGGATTAAAAAGGTACCAATAAATGGAATAATTATCACACACCTGCTTAACGTCTTTTTATCGATAATTGGTTCGAAGAAACCAGGATCGGATTTGGGTGATTTCTATATGAAAACCACTTCGAACCAATTTACGAGTTCGAAAGTGAAGACATGTTAAAGACAATGAAGTTGAAGGCGGGGATCTTCATAATGGAAGGACTGCTTGTTGATAATTTTGGAGTAGTTCCCGAGATAAATAAATAGCAGTGGTCCCTTCATTATGGGATCTTCGTACGCAAGGACTACTCGCTACTAATCCAAGGGTGATGCCAACAGGATATGGTAGGAGAGTGCCTTTAGTTTGTCCTATTCTTTGACAACTTGTATGGATGAATGTCTTACATTGCATTTCTAAGACACGATACATTGATCTCTACAAACGTACATCTGTTTGGTGGTGTATGAGGTAACCGCTCTTATACTTAACACCCTTCTCTGAGATGTACAAGCTTAAAGGTTGTACTTTTATTGAAATCAATAACGTGTTGCTGGAAATGGAAAATGTGGCATTTTAAGTTAAAATGTTCTAAGAAAGGTAAATGTTACCTCAAGCTTCACACCCGTGGAATTATGAAACAGGAGTTGCTTTAAGGCTAAGTGGTTCGCAACCATTAGGGTATCATATCACCTTTCTAAATCTATTTATTTCTACCCACTATGACGTCGGGATTAAATTATGTGGTGTATGCTGTGGATCTCGGATAGGTCGGTAACTACCAGGGTGATATCATATTCGATGTCATCTGTACCATCTGTTGGTCTCGGGTAGGCCGGTCTTGATTCGCAGAGGTTTCAAAAATGTCGATCCTTGGTACATTCCTCTAGAAATGTACTGTACAGAAGGTAGTCCCTTACCTCCTTATTCATTGGAAATCCAAATCTTTAATAAGTGCCTTCGGTTTTAGTTGTAAACCTATTATGCCGTCAAATTAAACAAACGTAATTTTTTTGGCTATTTGAACATGTTAATTTGAAAGGTTTTCAAAGAATGTCATTAAAAATAATATTACTAGATTTTATATAGAAATGACTTGGTTATCATAAGGTAAAAACCCATTCCGTGTTTATGTGCGGTGTGGTCTTATGAGATACACTTTTGTTTTCCAAATACTCGTATTTTGAGTTTCTCACACCAGTCCTATGACTGATTGGGAGTTTATTTTCCTTTTCCCATAAACTTCGAATGCCCTATTTTTTCGAGCAGCCAAGTAGTCAGGTAGCTTGGAGTATTTTGGAAGGAGCATGGAGCATGGAGATTGGAGGGTCCCTTTGTCAACAGTGATCTATTTCAAATTTCTACTGTATCATGTAGTATGTATTTAGTATCTACCAGCCTCTATAAGGATAAGCAGTTACAACTATCCCTGGCTGGGTTAGTACTTATCGTAACTTTGATGAATCACTTGTAGTGATTGTATGTACTTTCCATATGTATAATTAATGCAAATGTGAGATTCTGTTGTTATTCTATCTTATATCTTTATTTCTTTTAAAAACCCCTGATTATATCCGCCTCTCCGGCACTTGAATTTGTGATACGTGAATACCAAAGATGTATTAGTATCGATCTTCATGGGTCGAAAAGGCGGATCATCATAGCATTATTACTCTTCATATGCATTTATTTTGTATGTTCATATACATTGCAGTCTTATGTGTATACACGTTCGCAGTTATGGTGTTGGACGTACCTTCCGGTCGGGAGAATAGCAATGAAAAGGACAAATGTTGATTTATCTCTGGCATATGGTGCAGATATGTTTATTACTTTATTTGATTATATACATAAGTTTTGATCCAATAATTCATAGTATTCTCCTATTTTAGGTGGGTAGGACCAAAGTGCACCGCGAAGTCTCTTAGGCGCAATGTTATGTTCTACCGCAATGAGTTCGATGTACTCGATTACGATTCTGTGACATGGACCCCATACACACATGTGCTTGGAGACCGTCCAAACTTCTGCACTGCTTATATTCATTTATGGACAACACGGGTTCCACTCATTTGTTTGAGTGATGTAGCGCATCATCTACTCGACAAAGTGATGCGACAATTTGGTATGCAACAACATTTGCCAAAACAAGCTCCTAATTAAAGGACTGATATGGCATCTAGGGAGTATGATATGGCGATTGAGACATGGAATCATTACCATATGCACACACAAAAAGAAAAAGACCTCATGTCAACGGACGAAGAATATTATACTTGTACTTGAACATTACGCGCCACTATGTTCTTCGTGTCAAAGAACCTCATGTTGTGACAGACCCGTACACTCTTAGAGCTCACCTTGAGAGGAATATGGTATGTACAGTCGTTGATTAACTAAGTGTAGTTAATTTATATATGTTTTAATTAATTTGTTTTGGTAGGCGAACATCATTTATCATGCACTAGAGTTGGTTGATGAGCTATCCTAAGAAGTATGGAAGTGTTCGAAGGGTAAATGCTTTAGTGCAAAGCGCTTTTTACAAACAATCTTGGGGAAGAACAAGCTATCATGACCCGCACCGCCTCCTCCTCCTTCTGCACTCACAAAAGCACTTCTAGTAGAGTTCGAGCCTTATCCTACGACTCTTATATACAAAATACGTAGACATCAACAAGGTACTTCATCCTCACAACCTTCGCAAAAGGGAATTTGGACTTGGGCCTTCTCAACCTCCAGGGACCATGGAACCAAGCAAGGAGGAGGATTCGCTGGACGATGTTCCATTATCATAGAGGAAGCCAAAAAGAACTCCTCCAGAAGTTCGCAACTTAAGAGATTAGATTAGATTTTATGGATTTAATGTTATTTGTAGTATATTGGTATTATGGATTTATTGTTTTATCGGACGATGTGTCGGATTAGAATGTTTTATTGGATGTTATGGATTTATTGTTATTTATTGATGTATGGAATGTTAAATTTAATCTCGAAAACATGTTGCTATTGTAATTTGGTTTATTTAATATGGATTGTCGATGTTGGAAGTTGTTGTTGTGTAGGATTAGAATTTCCAGGTTTCTATTTGAAACCTGGAAATACTGGGGCGATCTTTCAAAAAGCGCCAGTGGGCAACTTTTCAAATGTCGCCCATTGGCGATTTTTGAAAGATCGCCCCAAGATGTTACTTTTACTACATAACATCACCCCTTCCTCTCTCTCTTTCTCCCCCTCATCCTTTACTTTACCAATTCTTAACAAAAAACCCAAACCAGAACTACCCTTCCCTTCCACAATTCATCTTTTCTCATCCAAATTATGTAATTTTTGCAGATTTGCGTCATAATCTAAGGTAATTTTCAATACTTAAAGTTGATTTTCAATTTTTTTACATTTGTTGATAAAAGTTCTTATGTATCTTTAGTTGCAATGGATCAGTGGGAAATTGATAATGAGACATTAATGAAATATTATGGTTATTTGGAGTTTGATTCTAATGTAAACGTGGCTAACTTTGAATATGTACCCGCAACTCAATTATCACCACAATCCCAACATTATAGATTTATGCCTGCAACTCAAACAAATGTTGAATCAAATCTGCGTAGGTCAGGTAAAGAAGTTTGCATCGAATCAGAAGTAGTTATTGGAGAATCGGGACACGTCAATGACAATTTGCAATAATATTTCACCGCTATACATGGTGGTAAGTGGAAAAATCGCAATAAAGCGGTAGATATTGGAGAGGCCCCCTCCCACTAAAAATATGTTGCTGTGGTGTTACGTGTGATGTGATCATGGAAAGAAATGAATGTAGGTCGTAGGGTCTACGTATGTTCACATTATAAGCTGAATAGAGAAATGATTAAATCGTTCAATTGTTGTAATTTTTTCAGTGGATAGATCCTCCAATGTGTCGTAGAGGACTTGAGCATGCTCTTGAGATGCAGGCTGAAGTTTCACGGTTGAAAAAAGAGAATCTTCGATTACCAAAACACAATTCTTACTTACAGTCGAAAGTCCCTTTAGAAGCGCAGTTTGATCATGTTTTTGGACATCCAAATGAGTAATTTATGGTAATTTGGTGTATGTTGTATTATATACTATATCATATAATGTATCATATGTTGTATTGTATGGTAATTTGGTGTATGTTGTATCATATGGTAATTTGGTGTATGTTGTATCGTATGTTGAATTGACTGTTAATATTATGTATGTTGTATCATATAGAAATTTGGTGTATGTTCTTTCAAGCACAAACCTGAAACTTTGAACATCAAATATATCAATACAAACAAAATCTCATCCATAGTTTCAACACAAACAACGTGCTACAAACAACACAAACAACCCGCTACAAATAACATGTATAACAAGTGATATTACAAATGTGCATGATATTCCAGGTTCTCAAACAAACATATCTAATACCAATACAAACAAACTGAGTTACTATCAACACTAATAAAAGTTAAGTTGTTGAAGTACAACAATTCTTCTTATGGCCATGCACTCCACATCTGCTGCACCTATTTGCCTTTGGAGCCTACGTCCCGTCCATGGTGCCTTTAATCTTGTAGACCTAGGCCTTCCGGATGCTCTATGAGCTGTTGGAGGCAGAACCAATGGTTCTTCATGTGCACTCCAATAACGTTTATCACGAACGGGATGAAATTCTGGTGTGTAAGCCGCCGGGTAGTTATGAACCATGTATCAGGGTAAGGCGAAGTCATAATGAGCTCTATTCGAACCATTAGCAACTGACAAATAAGCAGCCATAACATGCGCACAAGACAGTTATTAAAGTAATAGGATGTTTCATGTACAAGAACAAGTGTCATCATCGATTGTTTCTTTAAATTCATCACCAAAGTAGTGAATTACTTGCCATTCGACCTGACTGAATCGGACAATCCTTGAAAGTCTTGCTTCACTTGCTCTTGCCTATTTTTACTTCCCATTTTTGAGTTAAACGAGATGTCGAAGTTTTAGCAAACTCTCTTCCTTGACAAAAATAATCCACTGATCGAAAGAAGGTATGAGCAACCAAAGCTTTAACAGGTAACGATTGTGCACCTCTAAGTATACCGTTAAAACTTTCTGATGCATTATGAAAGAACCATATATATGGTGTTTTGATTAACAACCATACAATAATGCTACTAATATGTTATTGAGTTATTTCAGGTCAAAACGATGATTGAAAAGTTGGAAACTAAAATGGCCAAAAATATGCAAAGTTGAGATTCGAACCCAAGTGGGCTGAGAGATGAACACATGCCTTTACCACTAAACCACACAAGCTTTTGGAAATTACAATGATTCAGTCGACTGAAAGCCTTGTTCAGTCGACTGAATATGGACAACTTGTTTATTGTTTTTTGTTATACTCTCAGGCTCGAATCCAGTCAACTGAAGCCTTCTTTCAGTCAACTGACCTAGTATAAAACGGCTAATTTTTTGAAGTGATATTTTCATGTCTCTTCTTTCCATAAGTTGCATCTCTCCGCTCCTGCAGCCACTTCTCCTCATCAATGGCGAAATTGGATGGTTGCACCCCTACTTTACCATCCCTACAATATCTATATAAACCCCTAAACATCCTTGAATCAAAATACAACTCTATGCTTTGAATCCTAGGCCTCGAACTCTCAATCTCTAAGCAATACTTCGAATTCCAAGAAATTCATGTAATTTAGAGATTTCGACTAGTGTGCTTCATCTCCATATCCCATATTCTAGTTGAATAAACTCCTTAGCCTCTACACCTCCACTCAATATAGTCTAGTCTGTGAGTTATTGTACATCAAAGTGACATTCTGTATATCAAGATACACCGTGTCAGAAAGTAACATTTTTTACACTACTTGTAATTGTTATTGAAGTCCTGTTCGATTTTTCATGTAGAGTTTGTAAACTCGTTCCTCTGGTTGAATTGAGGGTGTTGATAGTAAAATACTGAAGGGGATCTTCGGAACTGGACGTAGGACGGGAGGTCCGAACCAGTATAAAATCAACCGTGTGATCTACTGTTATATTATTCCGCTGCATTTACATTGTTTATTACCATTGGCCATCTTCGATCCTATTCATAGCGACTAACAAGTGGTATTAGAGCTCGGTGTTCTACCGACCGTAACATCTTAGAACAATGGCCAGAAATAGAAGATCCAGTCGAAGCTCTAAGACAGTCGAGAAAAAGCAAGTTTCTAAAAGCAAGCAACTGGAAATAGAATCTTGATACATATGCAATATGGCTACACTCAGATATAAATCAATACATAATGATTCTATTTATAATGATCTTTTATCATCACCTGATAGTTTATTTAAAAAATTTAAATTGTTACAATAGGTTAATAATGTTGCTTTATGAAAATTAGTTGTGAACTTAAATATGATAAACTAAAGGAAGAAAATGATTTCTTAATGAAACAAACTAGAAATTTTGAAACTGCTATTGAAGAACTTGTTTCACAAAAAGATTTTTTATTAAAAGAAAATAAGCGTTTAAATTATAAAACATTGATCTTTAAAAGAAAATTGATGTTTTGCAAAATGAAAATATATTTTTGAAAAATTCTTTAAATGATTCTAATTCTAAACTTTTGTCTCTTAAAAATATAGAATTATTTAAAGAATGTCAAATATTTTATTATTTTGCAAAAAGAAATCTGTGACTCTAAAGAAAATTTTGACAAATTAAATAAGAAAGTTACAAATTTCAACAAGGGTAAAATGATTTATCTTCCTTAGTTACGAATACCGAAGCTCACAATGAAAGAATTGATTTAGACTATAAACAAGATAAATATATAAACAGTACTAGATATGCTTTAATGTATACACATTTTAATACTAATGCTAAAAACCATGATAGTCCTAAAACTCCTATAAAATGTGATTTTAAAATATAGGTTCCTCCTAATTCAAGCAAAAATGATAAACAACTATATATTAGCGACTATTTTGACTCGGTCATAAATAATGAAAATTATATTTTCAATGGATCAACCATATTTACTTGGGTGTGGTTTCCTAAGATGTAAATCCTGGATTTTACAAAAAAAGAGAGTATCATTATGCTTGCAACAGATCAATATATTAGATACCCATTAGTTTGATATATAGTAAATACCACATGATTAAAACTATTTATTTTTGGCTTATCTATGATATTCCCTATTTTTTAATATTTCTCGTACTTTTTGTTAGTTGCAAAGGGGGAGAAATAATGAGCATATATATAGAGGGAGCATGTAGTTGAAACTTAAAGAGAAACATTATATTTAGGGTGAGTTTTAAAAATATATTATGCCTACGCTCGTATTCCCTTTTGCTGATGACAAAAGGGGATAAGAATGCGTGCTTTACATATTTTATATTGGCATTTATATGAAGTTGAGGGAAATAAACTTATTATATAACATATATACAGGGGGAACTATTGTTTTATACTATAAATTTGCGTAGTTGTCATCGTCAAAAAGGGGGAGAATGAAAGAACCATATATATGGCGTTTTGATGATAACAACCATACAATAATGCTACTAATATGTTTATTGAGTTATTTCAGGTCAAAACGATGATTGAAAAGCTAGAAAACAAAATGGCCAAAAATATGCAAAGCTGGGATTCGAACCCAAGTGGGCTGAGAGATGAACACATGCCTTTACCACTGAACCACACAAGCTTTTGGAAATTACAATGATCCAGTCGACTGAAAGCCTTGTTCAGTCGACTGAACCCAGTCGACTGAATATGAACAACTTGTCTATTGTTTTTGGCTATACTCTCAGGCTCGAATTTTACACTAAGCCAATCGACTGAAGCCTTCTTTCAGCCAACCGACCTAGTATAAAACGGCTAATTTTTTGAAGTGATGTCTTCATGTTTCTTTGTTCTAGAAGTTGCATCTCTCCGCTCTTGCAGCCACTTCTCTTCATCAATGGCGAAATTGGATGGTTACACCCCTACTTGACCATCCCTACAACATCTATATAAACCCCTAACCATCCCTGAATCAAAATACAACTCTATGATTTGAATTCTAGGCCTTGAACTCTCAATTCCTAAGCAATACTCCGAATTCCAAGAAATTCATGTGATTTAGAGATTTCGACTAGCGTGCTTCACCTCCACATCCCATATTCTAGTTGAATAAACTTCTTAGCCTCTACACCTCCACTCAATATAGTTTGGTCTGGTTATAAGAGTTATTATACATCAAAGTGACATTCTGTATATCAAGATACGATGTGTCAGAAAGTAACATTTGTTACACTTCTTGTAATTTTTGTTGAAGTCATGTTCGGTTGTTCAGGCGGAGTTTGTAAACCCGTTTCTCTGGGTGAAGTGAGGGTGTTGATAGTAAAATACCGAAGGGGAGCTTCGGGACTAGACGTAGGATGGGAGGTCCGAACTAGTATAAAATCAACTGTGTGATCTATTGTTTTACCATTCCACTGCATTTACATTATTTACTACCATTTGCCATCTTCGATCCTGTTCATAGCGACTAACACATTGGTCGTCATAACATGAAAACAACCACCATCATCCTTGCACAAAGCCCGGTTTTTCTCTTTCCCACCCAATCTTCTTTCTATCCAATTATGTGTTATAATATTGGCAGTCTTAATTTCCTCTCGGATTTTTACATACTCAACTTCCTCCGAAGCATATGCTGCAGCATAAAATAAACCTGTCAAACTTTTGTTTCTAAATCTAGCGGCTTGAAAATTTTCTTTTAAATGTCTAGCACAGAATTTATGCTTATGAGGTAATCTCCAGTGGCTCCCTAATGTTGTGGTATTCCTTTCATTCTATCAAAAATGAAGGTGATACGTCGATTGTTAACATTATGAATAAACCTTCGCATGTAAGCAAAAACTAGCCCTAACTATCACATGATTCTGACTCAACAATCACATAAGCCAAATGATAAAGCTGATCATTTGCATCTATTACAGTTACAACAAGTAAGTTACCTTTATATTTTCCATGCAAATGTGTGCCATCAATGTAAAGCAAAGGCCGACAATGTTCAAAACCATCGATATAAAGCCCAAAAAGCACGATCAAAAACTCCATACTCATCGGTTGTTACGTGTCAACACTACTTAGATTCGTTCTGGCAATTCCGATAAAATATCGTCGTAGGTTGGAATATGACTCTGCCCAATCACTATATATCCATTCAATTGCCTTACTCAATGCTCTCCACGCTTTCAAATAACCAATTTTAATAAAAGTTGTTCCTCCATTAAAACCTGCACTATTCCAGCTGCATGATCTTCAAAACCAAAAGGGTATATGTTGCTTGCTTATGATTAGTTAACTGTTGGGTTAACGCAAGTATGATCGCTTGGATATTTTTTAATAACCCACCATCCGAATTGTGATTTTTTTGAATCTATATCATGTATTCTCCACGGACAATTTGAATTGACATTGTAAATGACGGTGTATTTTGCTTTGTTTGACCTAATTGGCTTAAAATAAACTGCATGTAAAATTAACCATTCACTTAGTTGTTGCAGAAAATTTCTTTTGCTCTCAAATACCATACCAACTTTGAAACCATTTTGAACACTGAACGATGAAAAAATTTCATCGTTGAATTGCAGATTTGAGATGATGGATCTAGCCATCATTTGTGCATTACACAAGCCATCATTCAAAGGTATCTCCATGTCCGGTTCATCATTGTTGCCACAAGCATCGTCTTCGCCTCCAAAATCATAGATTAGTGGATCATTGTTTACTTATATGTTATCGATCCACGTTGTATCATTCTCTAGTATAGTTACGACAGTCATGCTACCAAGAGCATGAATGTCATGTACTTGTACATCTACATCAGCATCTATATCTATATCGTCATCGGATATATTAGGAACCCCTAATTCAACTGTTATTGAATGTTCGATTGTGTATCAATATCATGTGCCGGAAAGCTACAATATGAATATATGACATTTTTAATACGGTTACAAAATGCAGCACAATTCATTAACATTGCAAAACGTAATGTACATTTGGCTCATATGGTATAATTCGAAAGGTGTGGACTGCATCAGACAAGACCTATGGCTATTCGATGGTCCAGCACTATTTTATGTCGGATGTTGCTGTGGAGTAAAGCTACAGAAGAAAATAATTTTTTTATCACATCTAATACAATGAATAATATACAATCTAAGAAGATTACAAAATATGTGTTACCTTTGACTCACTAGTCCAAAACTATCATGCATCAAATATGGATGGCTAAATTGTACATTTTGCTAAAATTTATGAAAGGAGGATATCCGAAGAACATTTGTTGTTGCCCATATCGTGCTACATTCATAGGAGGATTACTGTAACTAGGAGACCTTGAGAAGTATTCATGCTCCCCAACATTCTAGAATGATCTTCAACACCATAGTAAACTATAGGTGCCGGTATAGGTTGTTCTACCACCAAACTTCTACTTTTCTTAACAAACAACTCTATGAATTTAGATACGACATAAATCACTAAATCAACATCGTCATCGTCGATAATTTTTATTGCTTTAGATTCAGAATCGGTTGGCCAAACTGCAAACCAAATCAATATCAAACTCCTCTGAATTTAACTTAGTCGTTTTGTAACCGATTCTTTTAACTGTTCAAAGTTGGATCCTTTACGAACTTTTGCCAGTTTGTAGGATCCACCAACATATTTTTCATACATTTGATCATTAATAACCAATTCACCATCAAAATAACATATAGTTAGAATAAAATTATGAGCCAATCTACAATAATAATCGATACAACATTATACAATTTTCATTTACAAACCTACCAAAAAACTAGGGTCATAAATTCATGCCTTGATTGATCCGAAGTACCGAGATGTTATTTTTGAAGTAGATCTTTTAAAACACAAGTTTTGATTATATTTAATTCAAACGGTAAAAGATTTCAAAAAAAATGGAGAGGGTTTTGGGTTTTTTGTTTAGAGTTTGGTAAAGTTAGGAATGTGGAGAGGAGAGTATGGGCTGTTGTCTTTTACAGGTCAGGAAAGTGGTTTCAAAAGTCGCCCACTGACGACTTTTGAAAACTCGTCAATCTATTTTTATAACGTAGTGGACGACTTTTCATCTACTTTTTTATAACGTAGTTGGCTTTTATTCACAAAAACAACACATCCCGGCGGCATTTGAAATGCCGCTAGTATACTATGGTCAGCTCAATGCTTAGCTAGCCAAAAGTAGGTTATAACTGTAATAAGTTTAAAAACAAGGTCATAACCGTAATAAGTTTAAATAATAGGGCTAAAGTGAAAACAAATCCATTTATAAGTGTACCTGCACACACATGGATTTAGGGTGCGTTCTTTTACGAACCGAAAGGGAAAAACGAAAGGGGCTGGGAAGGGAGTAAGTTCGCGAAAGGGGAATGCGTTCTTTTACGAAAAGGGCAACGCGAAAGGGGCAAAGTTATTATTTTATTGTTTGTTTATGTTATTATTTTATTTACGTTAATTTTTTTTAAATACGGAATACAAATGCATAAATAAAAATTCATAGTTCAGAATTCACAATACAAATGCAGAAATAAAAGTACCGAATAAAAATGTAGAAAATAAAATACAGATAAAACAAACTAGCTTCTCCTTCTCAACTGCCTAACAAGATAAATAACAGCCTTCTAAGCTGCTCGGGGTTGTCCAACAGGGCATGCGAAGGATTGAAACCTCTGCTATCATACTCAGCCAAACAAATTGCGACCTCCCATTCTTCATAATCCTCATCCTCCTACTTCGCTTCCATACACCTAGCGAGAGTCAGATCATGCGAAGAACTGCCAACAGACCTAGAAGGACCACCAGTGGGCCGTTGCTGTCTAGGCGCTCTACGACTAGAGATCTCCGCAGCATCACCCCTAAGATAATCGCCATAAAGCTGTGCATCGAACTATAGCTGAACAGGTGGATTTTGTGGAATTATAAACTGACATTTGTTAGTTCGGATGCAGCCATCAAAAATCACGTCCAACTGCCTAAAACGAGCAGGCGATGCATGTTTGTATTTGCGGTATCTTGCTGTAGCTATATCCCACCACTCGTTGGATCCACCGACCGTGTCCTGTTCTTCGTTCCAATAGCCACCTAAAATATGTAGCAGCTTGTTCCATGGGCTCCACTCACATTTCTGATTATCGAACTTGTTTTTCATTTGTCCAACGTTGTAATCCAGACCAGTTCTTTCGTTGAACTGGACTGTGATATCTTCATACCACTGTGCAACACGGTGGGCATGCGTATCAATGTTTTCGAAACAAACATCGATGAACGCATTTGTCCTGTCGGCATTCCAGTCGATGATGGTTCTTGTAGAAGAAGCAGTAGAGTGGCTAGACATTCTGAAAAAAGCAATTCAAAAAATAATTCAAAAAAATCCGAAATATATATATATGGTAGATAATAATACGAAAAACGCAAATATAAAAAATTTACCTGAAAAAATCGACGACAAAGCTTGTACAAATTGCTGAATTTTCGGATTGTATGGTATTTTTTGGTGATTTGGTTGAGAAATGGTTTGATATATATTGGGAATGAAGGGAAATATGGCGGTTGGGGATGAACCGTTCGCTGACGCGTCCGATGCGTCTGACGCAAACGGTTCGTTTTCAACCGTCGCTTTGAACTGGACAACAGCGTAGCGCCCACGCTTGACGCGTGACATAGACACAACGCTGACTAAATTAAAATTTAAGTAAGAAGCTATGAAAACTTTCAAGTGTTGAAATTTGAGATTTATTTATGAAGATAATGGATTTGAAAACTCTAAGAACATTTGATTAGTAAAAGAAAGAAAAAATTAGAGCACCCAATTAACGTATTCAATACTTGTTTAAGACAAATCTTACGGATGGTCGCTCCTAACCAGCCCTATTCTCTGCATTAACAGACAGTATTACTCCATAATGCTCCTTGTTAATGTGGGTCTCGGGGTGGGGCATCACAGCTTGGTATCAGAGATATACAAGCACAAAAAGAAGGACTCTAGAATATTTACTTACTATAATCATTCAAGCAACAGATTTAGTTTTACAGTAAGCCAAAATCAACAAATTTCAGCTTGCAAACATGATTTAAGCTAGATGTGTGAGTTATAAACTCACCTTATATGTTTTTAAGCAAATTTGAATAGCAAGCTGAGACTATTTAGCCTTGAGAAGCTTTAGGAACCTGTAAAAAGAGAATACACAGACATGCAATAAAAAAAGGAGAAGTTACAAACAACACAAACTTCTCAAAAATCATAAAATGGATGAGATAATTTGTGGTTTTGATATTAATTACCTGCTAGGAATTTGATTTACAAATTTTTCTTGAATTTCTCTTTTGATTTTGTTCAATTTGGAGCTTGGTTTGATTAGTTAAGAGGAGGTTGCCATTTTTCTTTTTATGGTTTGTTTTAGGAAGGAGAAGCAAAATGAGGAATGTATGTACAGGCAATAAAGAGAATTTCAAAGCCATAATTTCCAAACGATTTCAGAAAAATTATTTTAAAACTATTTTTCTTGAAGCAAAGTATCTTTTGTATAAAATACACATTTTTGCACTATTCGAGAGAACGAGGAAGTGATTTAAACGATTTAGAACTACGGTGGCTAACAGATCTATCAAAACAAAATACAACAACAACAAATACATTAGATCACAGAACAGCAGTCACACACATATATACATATATACAGATACATCATAGTACGTAAGAAGCCATGAAAACTTTCAAGTGTTGAAATTTGAGATTTATTTATGAAGATAATGGATTTGAAAACTCTAAGAACATTTGATTAGTAAAAGAAATTATAAAATCCATTCTTTGTGTTTGACTTACCTTAGTGCAATTATTTAGTGACTTGCATTTATGTAGTCCTATGATTTTGGTGGTATTTGGGAAGACCACCTACCACTTGTTGAGTTTTCTTACCATAATTGTTGTCAAACTAATATAGGTATGGCTCCTTTCATAGCTTTATACGGAAGGTCATGTCGATCACCATCTTGTTGGTTGGAGTCCGGGGTAAAGTTATGCTAAGTCTTGACTCTATTAGTGAAGCTTCTGAAAGATCGATCTCATTTGTCAAAGAATGATAGAGGCACGGAGCAAACAGAAATCCTACGCAGGCAACCGTAGGAAGCCTCTAGAATTCTCTGTTGGTGATCTTCTGTTCCTTCGAGTTTTTCCGTTGAAAGGGGTAATGTGTCTCCGTCGGTCCAGGGAAGTTGGCTCCTTGATATAGGACCATTCCCAACTATTGAGTGTATTGGCCCAGTTGCTCATCGTGAATCACTTCCCGCTTAGTTTTCTGGTATTCACGATGTATTTCATGAATCTCAACTCTTTAAATGTCTTCGGGATTTAGGTTCTGCTGATGACTCTTATGTTTTGCAAGAGCTTGAGATCTCACCTGATTTATCTATTGTGCAACATCCTGTCCGTGTTCTTGCTTCGGAGGTTAAACGCCTCGAAATAAGGATGTACCGCTCGCGAAGATTCAATGGTCCGCTAATCCCAATGACTGTACTTGGGAAACTAGAGAATTTATCGAGCGATCTTATCCTGGTTTTCTATCTTCTCGTGTTTAGGGTAAGAACTCTAACTCAAACTTATCTATTTTTCTTTGCTAGATGAAATAAATCGTGTTGAATACGGCTCTTCTCTAGGAATTGCGGGGACGCAATTTTTATAAGGGGGGAGTCTGTAACAACCCCGGTTTTGTACCTATGAAATTAAATTATAACGGTGGTTATAATTTAATAAAGGAGGAATAAAATAATTGGAGATATAAAATTTATTACGTTTGTTTATTTTAAATAAACAATGAATTTTGGTAAGATAAAATGGAGTTAAGTTGGATTGGTTGGAAATTAAGTTTGAATAAAGATAAAATGTTGGAAATAAAGTTTTAAAAACTTTATTATGTTAGTTTGGGGTAAAAATGAGCATTATATGGTTTTAATTTGATAAAATGTAATAATTTTGGAAATTATTGCCAAATGGTGATTTTTGTTAATTTTAATGAAATATCAAAATTTAATGTGATAAATATTGTAAATAAAATGTGGAATATTGGTTAAAATCAATATTTGGATGTAAAAAATAATGTTAATAAGGTTTTCTATATTTAATTGAACAAGATAATATGTAATTTTATTGTTAAAAATATTGTTTTACGTAAATAATAGTGTAAATTGAAGTATTTAAATAAAAATAAGGATTTAATGATGGAAAATAGTTTTTAAATGGCTAAACTAATTTTTGTATGTTGGAAAACATTTTTGTAAACATAGAAATATGTTGTATGAATTTATTTAGTCAAAATATGTGTAAATATGGTAAAATATGAGAAAAAAAGAAGATGAAACATAGCTAAATTTAACTAAGTGTTAATATTTAGGATTTTAGGGTAATGGGTTAAGCCCAAAACCCATTTCTGGAGTAATCTGGAGGAAGGAAATGCCTGTACGTACATTCCTCATTTTGCTTCTCCTTCCTAAAACAAACCAGAAAAAGAAAAATGACAACCTCCTCTTAACTAATCAAACCAAGCTCCAAATTGAACAAAATCAAAAGAGAAATTCAAGGAAAATTTGTAAATCAAATTTCTAGCAGGTAATCAATATCAAAACCACAAATTATCTCATCCTTTTTTTGTTTTTTGAGAAGTTTGCGTTGTCTGTAACTTCTCCTTTTTTGTTGCATGTCCGTGTATTCTCTTTTTACAGGTTCCTAAAGCTTCTCAAGGTTAAATAGTCTCAGCTTGCTATTCAAATTTGCTTAAAAACATATAAGGTGAGTTTATAACTTACACATCTAGCTTAAATCAGGTTTGCAAGTTGAAATTTGTTGATTTTGGCTTACTATAAAACTAAATTTGTTGCTTGAATGATTACAGTAAGTAAATGTTCTAGAGTCCTTCTTTTTGTGCTTGTATATCTCTGTTCTTGTCATGAATTCATGCCGGAATTTCTCCGGAACGTTGTCTATGTTTAGTTGTATGTGCATGTCAAATTTCATAGCTTGAATCATCTTGGAAGTGCTTAGAATCGGTGCACAAAGTTGGAATCGAGACAGGCAAAAAGTGCCTGTAGCTTTCGCGACCATAGGTCGACCAAGAGACATTGGGGGTCGACCCTAGGGTCGACCTAAGCTATTCATGGGTCGACCCATGCCTTTTTAGGGTCGACCTGAGCAAAAGAAGGGTCGATCCATGTTTGTTTTATTGTCCAGGTTGTTTTCTTTTTGTTCCCGTGCACTGTTTTGCTCATTCATCTTATTCCAGTGATTGTTATGACCAATTCTTGCCATATTTGAAGTGTTTTAAAGGGGTTAAACCTATCAATAGGTAAACCAACATTATTGTTGATCCGTACTCCAGATTAACGTGTTTTTGAGTAGATTTCATATGCCGATTTTATGGCGTTTTCAGTGATTTTTGATGTTTTCGAGCACGTGTTTTCTAAACCGATTTTGGAATGATTTTTATAATAAAATAGCTTTCGAAATAAATATTTTACAACATTTATAATTATTTTTGAAGTAATTAAAAATATATATTCTCTATAATAAAGTGGATTTCAAAGCCATAATTTCCAAACGATTTCAGAAAAATTATTTTAAAACTAGTTTTCTCGAAGCAAAGTATTTTTTGTATAAAATACATATTTTTGCACTCTTCGAGAGAATGAGAAAGTGATTTAAACGATTTAGTAAAACATGTGGTATGAGAGACATGCGTTTACTTTTTCGGTTAATTCCGGATTTGTTCGTTTGAAGCTATACACATTTCATGGACCTTCGGGTTGTCTGCCAGTATTGGAACTTCGGGTCATTTGGGCTTTTTAGCTGTTTGTCCTTGGGGATGTTTGACCTTCGGGTTGATTGGCCTTCGGGTCGTATTAGGCGCCATATTCGTGATACAGTACTTGGCGGGCTTCGACCATTTTGTTGAGCACGTGCATCTTTTGTGATATGGATCCATCTTTTGTGATATTTATTGATTTATTTGTGATTTTCGAATGTTTTCGCCATTTCAAGATTATTGGGCCATTGAGCCGTTTGAGGAATTATTATACGGTGATTACATTTTGGAGTTTTGAACTCTTAACCGAGTTCTACATATTCGGATTTTGGTTGCCATCCTTTGGCGTATTTTTGAGATTTGTGATTTTCTATTTAGGAGTTATTTGTGGTTGCCATCCTTTGGCATTTATTTGATATTTTTGATTTCCTATTAAGGATTTATGGTGTTGAGGGACGCCGTAATATTGGTTGTTGTTAATGCCGATGATATGGGGCGAATATTTGTGACTAATTGACGTTGTAGTTGAACTTGCCTCTTTCGAGAAACCCTCATATGACATTTTGGTAGCTGATATGTATGTTTAGTGTTGCTTCTTCTCTTTTGAGAAGAAATATTATCATTTATCCCTATACTTCATCTATCATATACTAATCAGTTTATTTAAGCTAGACTGACCCGTGTATTTTATATACTCGGGTCAGACCGAGTTGTTTCAGGTTAGTCACTTGCTGTAGATTTCTGCTATGCTGCTTCCGCTATGGATTTTATTGCTTTCTTTTGATGCTAGTCATCTTTTGTGTAGCCTTGTAGTTATTTTGTGTACTCTGATATGTACATATTCTTTTGACTCGGTGTTTATATTGTGGTCTATGTACCACCACTTGTGTATTACTATGTAGTGTACTATGATGTATTTGTATATATGTATATACATGTATGACCGCTGTTCTGTGATCTGTTGTATTTGTTGTTGTTGTTGTATTTTGTTCTGATAGATCCGTTTGTGTTAAACATTTATTGAGTATGTTGATCCACTTGAGAAAGGTAAAAGAAAAAAATTAGAGCACCCAATTGACGTATTCAATACTTGTTTAAGACAAATCTTATGGATGGTCGCTCCTAACCATCTCTAATCTCTGCATTAACAGATAGTATTACTCTGTAATGCTCTTTGTTAATGTGGGTCTCGGGTGGGACGTTACAGCTTGGTATCAGAGCTGAGTTCAGAACAAGGTATGATAAATACAGTAAATTGAGTTGTAATAAATAAAAGTTTGAAAATAAATTAATACGAAATTGAGTATTAATTTTTATTTTAGATGACAAATGCAGCCATCGAACCTTAGTAATTGTTGAGATCAGTGGCGAGACAGTTTTGACCATTTGGTCAACTCTGCAGCCAGTTGATAAAGTTATTCACCATAAATAAATGACGAGGCAATGCCATTTTATTATTTAGTATTTGTGAAATTGAATATGGTTATGCTTTTAATTGGTTATATAAGTATAACCTATAGGAATCTAAATAGTTATATCATATGGTGATCCTAGTGAGTAGAGTAAATAATTCTAATTAAAGAGATGTCTTAATTGGAAGAAAATATCATGTGATGCATTGATTAATAAAATGATGTATTCAAGATAATAAAATACATTGGTTAGAAAATTAAAATATCAATTGAAAGGATATTTTGGTACAAAGTTATAAATGATGACTATGAAAATTTGTTTTGACACTTGGTTGTTTGAATAATAAAAGATGGTAAGGTATAAAACTCTATCTTAAAGAAAATGAAGAAATGCTAATTTTAGACTTCTAGCATGAATTTGTGAGCAAGCTTTTGTTTTTAAATTTTGATAGTATTAAAAATTTGTTGGTATGAATTTGTAAAATTCTTTTGAAAACAAGTTTAAGTTAATTATCAACCTTAGCTAGTTTTATTTTGATAATAAGATGGAAATTTAATTTTGTGATAAGAGGAAATATGAATTTGAATGGTTCATTTATCATAAAATGCTATATTAAGAAATGCAAGGTATAATAAATGAATAAGGCATGAGGTACAATCATTTTAAATTGTGAGAACAATTTAAAAATTAATATGTAACTCCAAAATTTATTTTGAATGAGATAACTAATCTCTTCCATTATCAAGAGATAATTATCTATCCAAAATAAATTTTTGTACATATTAATTTTTATAATAGGACAGAGATGTCCATCCATTTTCAAACCCATTTTAGACTGAATAAAATGCAAAATCTTCCAAAGTGGTAAAAAGAAGATTTATAGCCTACTGAAAGAACTTTCATTTACAAAAAGATTGAGCTCATTTGGAGTTATAATTCTCAACTTATCTCTGTTTTAGTACATCACTTTTCCAAATGAAATTTCAGTTTTTAAAATCAATTTAAAATTTGAAATTCCCAAACCATTTTAATTCCAAACCACATTTTCTAAACAAGCTTTTTATGCTAAATCGTTTATTACATGATCCTCTTTTTCGGAAATCTAAAATATTCAAAATTATAACTAACTTCATTTAATCATCTTTTAAAATAAACAATTCACTAATGGAAAAAACTTTTATCACCTTCCACAGTAAGTTTTTCAAACAAAAGAACGGCACCTCAGTAGTTAACAGAACGGCTGTGCATAAAACCTCTGCCCACCCCCATTTTTTACCTTTTCATCTCTGTTCTCTTCTAAACAAAACAAAAGGAAAGTTTGCCCTAATTTGATAGAAGCGTGCAGCAGATTTCTATGTTTGGTTCATGGGTAAATCTCTACCACTTTTAATTTCTATAATTTATGCCAATGTTTAGCCATTAGTTGTAACAGAAGTATATCCCAGTAAATTGTTTAGATTTGTGTATGTCTTCTGAATTTATGTTCCTCTTTAGGCTAATCTCAAAAATAAAAATAAAAATAAAAATAAAAATAAAGAATAAAAGAAAAACGAAAGAGGAATGTTGTCCAAAATAATTTATAGAATTTATTTTATGAAATAGATATACAATTTGATATATGCAGTTTTCGAGTTTGATTTCATGGATAACATGAAGCCATCGAAATGTTGTTGAAAAGTATTTTAAAAAAAACTGACAGCTCTTTCAATGGATCGTTAGTTTTTTTTTTTTTCTTTCTTTCCTTTTTTCCAAGAAAATGTGGAAAAAGTTAAGCTTTGTATGTCAAGTAAAGTCCATAACTATTTGCTACGGAACTCGGGTTTACTAATGTTTCATTTTAAATAAGAAAAAGTTCTCGTCGAACGGGCTGTTGCTGGCCTGTCAAAAATTTCGACAGAATTCGTTCCATCGACATCCAGTGTGTCATAACACAAATGAATTTCTAGGTGCAGTACCGGTAAAATGAAGATAATAGCAACCATTAAAATAGGTGAATAACTGCCAGCGAACATTATTGTTCATTTAGCAATTACTCATTGCGTGTGTAAGACTAAAAGTTGATGGTTTATTGCAAAACATGATGGTTTTATTCAATTTGGTTGATATAACACATCCATGCAAAGCTGCAAATACTGTAAATGTCATGGATTTGTAGCGTGTGTCTGTCTTCACTACAGATTTGAAATTTTGGTGAAATGGATTAGGCACTAATTAACATGTACTCATAATAAGACACTTGCTTTGAAGCTCATTCTCTTTTGCATCGTTGGATTTTTTTTTTTTGGTGGATGAACTATTGACCACAATCCAGCTTCAACGGACGTAAAAGTTGCTTCTGAAAATTTGTGCACTAGTAAAATGTCAGATTCACCAAATAGAATAATCGATTCAATGCTATGAATTATATAATACCATTGATGGGACTTGGGAGCAATGACGTTGGAATTGACGTAAGTGACCATTTAAATGAAAAACTGAAATTATATGTACGGCACATTCCTAACCGTGCATACCAAAATCTATGTATATAAAGCCTATCCTAGATGAAGCCTTCACCTCCCTACAAATTTCATGAAATAAATTTTTATAAAGCAATAGCCAGCGGTGAGTAATTTATCAAGCACTGAACTTGATAAAGATTGCAAGCAATATGCTTAATATCATTAGGTGGTTGAAAATATCTGTATCTTTGTTTGGTGTAAAATCTACTGCAGGTTGATCATCTTTTTATGAAACTAACTGTCATCTTTATTATGGACCACCTCAGTGTCATGTTTTTTTCTTTTCCTTTTACAATTAAAAATGTATAGTTGAACAGGTTGATATATAGGATAAGTCATGAACACATTGATAACAGTTAACGTGGCAACAAAGTATGAGATGAGAAGTGCACACTGCACATTCGAAATGGCTAGCATCAAAGAATGTAATGACTGTGTTGTTGCAACCACCCATTAACACACACACACGTGTGTATGTGTGTGTACATGTGTATATGTATGTATATACATATGTTGTTGGTAGAGATTGTTAATGTACAATGCTGCTTTTTGTTAAATAATGATGATTTTGTTTTGACATGCTTGCATTCAAAAACCATCATCATTTTGCTATTTTGAATGATGGGGCTGTGTGTAACTGTGGTAAAACTGAAAGTAAACCAGCATTATTTGTAAAATAATCCTTAATAATTTGGGTTTGTGGTAATTATTAGAACCCATGTCACAATAACTATCCCTTTCTTCTTGTTGAATTACAAGTATGTAGAATGTCGGCTATAAGTCAAACACAACCAAAACAAAAAAAGATATTCTTCTTCTTCTTCAATTAATTTTTTCATCTCCCATGTGTCATAATATGAACGAATTTCTAGTTGTGGTACTGGTAAAATGAAGATAATAATAACCATTATATTAGGTGAATAACTGCCAGCGAACATCATTGTTCATTTGGCGATTACCCATAGATTATATTAAGATTAAAACTTGATGGCTTAATGCAAAACATGATCGTTTTATTCAGTTTGGTTGATAGAACTTGCATGCAAAATTGCGAATACTGTAAATGTCATGGATAAAGTTTGTAGGGCGTGTCTGTCTTCACTACAGATTTGGAATTTTGGTGAAATAGGTAAGACACTAATTACCATTGTACTCATAATAAGTCACTCTTATTGAAGTTCATTCTCTTTTGCATTGCTGGATTTTTTTTTCGCGGATGAACTATTGACCATAGTTATCAAAAATCTTTAAATCCTGTTTCAGATCGGATCTCTCCCATTACGATTTGATTCACATTTCGATTGAAACTTAGTTAAAAACGCAATTTAGAAAATCTTTCAATCGATATTGATATATTTAATATACTGTTTGGATCCTAAGTTCCAACTCTAATGTTTTCTAAACAAAATAAATGTGGAACATTAGAGAAAATTGAATTTCAGGTTCATACGTGGAAGTTCAATTTCAAAGTGTGCACAAACCTTAAAATATGAAACTTCTTAACCTAAGATTTATGATTTAAATCTCGTTTCGATTTAAAATTAAAACTTTACGATTTACGTATTGACTTTCATTTTGAAAATATTACTATTGACCACAATCCAGCTTTAACGAACTTAAAAGTTGCTGCTGAATTTTGGTTTACTAGTAAAATGTCAAATTCACTAAATAATATTATTGATTGAATGCTCTGAATTATATAATACCATTGATAAGGCTTGGGAGAAATAACATTGGAATCATTGTAAGTGACCATTCAGACAAAAACTTGAAATTGTTATGTAAGGTGCATTCCTAACCATGCATAATGATATCCATATCATTAGAATGCCTATTCTAGACGAAGTCTTCATCTCTCTACAAATTTCATGAAATAATATTCTTAGAAAGCAATAGCTAGCGGTTGGTAATTTATCAAGCATTGAACATGATAAGAACTATACTCTTAATATCATTAGATGGTTGAAAATATTTATCTTCATCCAATATTTGTTTGGTGTAAGTTCTACTGCAGGTTGATCATCTTTTTATGAAACTACTCTTTTTGTTTGTTCTATAAAAACATAATCCAAGGGCAATATTATTTCCAGAAGTACTTTACCTTCATATATCTGTTAGCACCAAAATTAGTCACTAACATCCGTAGAATTTCATGGACATCAGAGAATTAATGGAATCTAGAGAACAAAGCATAAAAGTAAATTGACACAAAGATTTTATAGTGGTTCGGCAATCTCGGCCTATGTCCACTTCAAATTTCATTCATTATTCATTTGATTGCAATTACATGAGTTGTTCGATTGGCTAGAATTCATTGATACAAGTTTATAAGAAAAATAGCCATTGCCGAGTATTTGGAGTAGGAAGAAGAAGACGATGAAGTCCCCCCAAAAAGAGAGAGCGAGCCCTCCTCCAAAATGGCCCCTACCCCTGTATTTATAGACGAATGTAGCCTTTAGCCTAACTGACATCTTCAAGCTTGAACCCCTTTGGCCACTTGGACCCACCATAAGAAAAGCTCAGCCCAACACACTATGCTGACCTCACTTATACACTCCAATTTATCAAACATCTATGCTAACACCTATTCCACCAAGCTAACCTTCATCATTTTGACATCCTGTATCACCTATCCGTTGATCTTATTTACCCTGGGCTGGATATAACTGTTCGGATATCATGCTCTGGTCATATTATTGTCGTCTCATGGCCATCTTTCTCATCAATAGTCAAGTCTGGTCCTCGTAATCACCTTTGTTTAGCCGGGCCAAAAGGCCGGATAACATTTGCCCTCCAAAGTACGTCTTGTTGCGTACATGACGTGCTTTGAGTCGAAGCAAGTTAGAGTCTCAAGAAAGAAATCCATAATATTTTATGAATAGTCATTATTCTTCAATTTTATCCTTCTAAAGTGTCGTATCCTTCTTTGGTCGTCATAACGCTTGTTCGATTCCCAATAGTATAAACTCAGGATTGTAGTTCATCAGTGACCATCTGTGTTCGGTTCTTTAGGGCTAGTAAACTTCGGCTATCTAATCCAGTCTTTTCTTAATAACCCTAAGTGAAAATCCAATTTCTGTTGATTTCAAGAAGTCGAATTTTATGAATATAAACGTGCACGTTCAGGTACATGTTCTTGCCATAGGCTCCCGGATGCGTTTTATATGTTCATGAGTCATCATCAATTCCTTCTAGTTTAATTGCAATTCGATTGCAGTTCCTTGTTTATTTTTTTAAAAATATTGGTTGTAATCAGCCACTCGATGAGAGGGGACTTCAAGTTCTACGTGGATGATGGCCTCAGAGCCGTAAGTAAGGGCGAATGGAGTATGGTCAGTCACGAACTCTCGGGTAGTTCTGCAATCCCATAATGCTATTGGGAGCTCATTCACCCATTTACCTCTAGCCTTTTCCAAACCTCTCTTCAGAATAGACTTTATGATTCTGATCACAGCTTTAACCTGTCCATTTGCTTGAGGGCGAGCAAATACCACAAATCTCTTTTCAATATGATGCCGACGGTAGAAGTTTTCAAATTTTGCGTTGTTGAATTGAGCTTCATTACCGGTTATAACGGTTTGTGTAAGGTCATAATGACAGAGGACAGTGAAGTTGATTATTTTCTAAGTCTTGGTATTGGTTAAAAGTTCTGCATCTGCCCATTTGGTGAAGTAATCAACTGCTACGATGATGTATTTCGCCCCACCTTTAGGATCAGCAAGGAGACGATGATGTCAATGCCCCCAAGTGGTAAACGGTTATGGACCAGCCATTTGAGTAATTTCCATCGGCGGGGCTCTCGAATTTTTTGCAAACATCTTGCACTCATCGCATTGTCTAGCATGATCAACCGCATCTTGATTGACAGTCGGCCAGTAAAACCCGTAGCAGAGTATTTTCTTTGTTAGGGTTTGCCCCCTGATGTAATCGCCGCATTCTTCTTCATAGAATTCACTCAAGACTCATTTGATATCATCATGGGTGATACACCGAAGCATGTGAATGGGTAAACTCCTTTCTACAGATGACTTCTTCTTGGATGATTTGGCATGAAGCTTCGAGGAGGATCTGTCATTTTCCATTCCTCCGTTCAGTAAGAATTCCTCACTGTAGATAGTCTTTGATAGGTGTCATCGATGACCCCTTTTCTGGCACTGTCTCTAAGATCTAGCCGATCTCCATCCGTCAATGTTTGAAATATTAAGTACTTCAACCAAAACAAAGTATGTCCGTTGCACGTCGCTGAAACTGGTCAGCTTGGCCAGTGACTCGACTCTTTTCATTTCGTTTGCTGAGGATGTGTGTAATGATATAATACGTGAAGTTGGCTAGTAGTTCTTGGACCCGACCGAGATAAGGAGCAAGACAATGCCCCCTGACAAGATTAACTTCCCTAACTTTGCATACTACTAATCAGGAATCACCAAAGATATTTAAAGTTTCCACTCCAAGTTCTCTAGCAAATCTGAGGCTGGCGGTCAAGGCTTCATACTAAGCATCGTTGTTTGTTACAAGAAAATCGAGTTTTAGGGCATAGCAGATCGATCATTCTTCAGGAGTCATTAACACGACTCCTTCGCCATAACACTGATAATTGGATGCTCCATCCGCGTACATTTTCCATCTGTTGGTTGGTTCTCCACTACTCTTCGAGTAGTCGTCTAATGTAGTGAATTCAGATATGAGGTCTGCTAATTTCCATTCTTGGATAGCTCTTCGAGGGAAATAAGTGATATCGAATTGGCTTAGTTCGATATTCTATTTAAGTAGTCTTTCAGACGTCTCAGGTCGTTATACGACCTGTCATAATGGGCTAGCTTTTGTAGCTTTGGGTTGATATTCAATGCATGGCTCGCGATAGTCGATGAAATCACACACTGTTTGCACAAAAAATGGACAAACACCTCAAAGTTGTATGATTTAGTAGATCTTATGTTGTTCTTAGTGATTTGGGTGATTTATGCAAAAATATGAAAAGCAGGGGCTAAACTGTAAAAAGACATACAAGTTTATAGTGGTTCGGCCAGAACGTGCCTACGTCCACTTTATATGTTATTTCTCCTTTAGATCTCAGATTACAAGTACAAAGCTTTGGTACAAGTATCTAAAAGCGTTTGAAAGTTCCTTCCGTGCTTGAGCTCTCAAACCTGTCTCTCATTGTTGTACCCCTGCCCCTCTATTTATAGAGTGAGGTTGGGGGCAGGGGTCTTGGATGTATATAGCTGCTGGTGGGCCTGGGCTGAAGCAATCTGGCCTGGCAAATCTGGTTCGGCGGAGCTTTGTTCGGTCGTAGCTGTGGAGGAGTTGGTCTGGCGATGAGCTATGTGGTCCGGCGTTGGTGATTCGGCGAGGCTTAGGGATGGAGTTGGACCTGTGGTAGGGGCTCGGTTCGGTGATGGGTCTTGGACCGGTGGTGTGATGAGGTCGAAATAGTTTGGTTCGGCAGTTGTGAGGATGCCGAATGAGGTAGTGCCGAATGAGGTGGTGCCGAATGAGGTGATGCCGAATGAGCTTTTGTACTGGGAATGCCGGATGTACCAAGGCATCCTGAGTGCCACATGATGACTGCCGAATGACCTTGATGATGATATGCTTGCTGGCTGCTTCTTCTTGGTTCGGTTGTGGAGGAAACGCACCCCACACAGACATTCCAGTTTTGACCAAAAATGGGATAACACTTTGCCCCCCAAAACATGACTTGCGGTAGGAAGACGTGTTTTGTAATGCCCTGAGCTGGATGTTCATATCCTGTCAACAACCTGCAAAGAGCTTGATAGTTTTATATGGCCCCAAATGACGACCGTTCGGGATCGAGCTATTTGGGATGAAGCGCGGCCGTTCATGGTCAAGCGCCTAACTTCAAATGACGACCGTTCGCGATCGAGTCACTTGAGGTGAAGTGCGACCGTTCGCGGTCAAGCGTCTAAATCCATGCGACGATCGTTCGAGATCGAGTCATTTGTGGTGGAATGTGATCGTTCACGGTCAAGCGCTTTACTTCAAATGACGACCGTTCGGGGTCGAGTCATTTGAGGTAAAGTGCGACCGAGCCCGGTCAGGAGGCGGACCTCAAATGGCGACCGTTCGTGATCAAGCCACTTGGGGTGAAATGTGACCGTTCGCGGTCAAGCGCCTTACTTCGAATGACGATCGTTCGAGATCGAGCCATTCGTGGTAAGGTGCGACTGTTGGCGGTCGGGGGGTGGACCTCAAATGGCGACCGTTCGCGATCGAGCCACTTGGGGTGAAATGTGAGTTGTGCCGTTCGAGGCGAGTTTGTGACTGTTCGAAGTCGGGTGCCGTTCGAGGCGAGTTGTGACCGTTCGAGGTCGGGTGCCGTTCGAGGCGAGTTGTGACCGTTCGAGGTCGAGTGCCGTTCGAGGCGAGTTGTGACCGTTCGCGGTCGGGGTGCCGTTCGAGGCGAGTTTATGTGTGCCCGGGGGGGACTTAATACCATCCAAACCAGATTCACGTTCGGGTGAGTTTCTGGATTGTCTGTTGTGGCGGTTTATCACTATCTCAGAGCATGCCTAGGGATCGTTTGCGATCCCGTACATGTGTAAGTAGCTTAGCGATTTTAGAATTATCAAAACCAAATATCCATTCAACTGATGAAATTTAAAATAGAAATGTTCAGCAAAGTCAAATCCAAATTTAAGAAATAAAGAACAAAAGCAAAGCAGTGACGTCGGAGTGCAAACGCCTATATCGATGTGGTTTATAGTTGTATCAGAGCATGCCTGAGGATCGTTCGTGGTCCTGTACATGTGTAAACAACTTAACCGTATCAGTGTGGAGTTTGCTGCTCGTTCGTCGTTATCTTGATCAACGGATAATAAGATGACTTCTCGATCCTGAGCCGTCTTCAGTTGGTGCGGGCGGTGGTCGTTCTTGTCCCACCGTTGTGGCCCTACTTCTCACATATTGTGATAGCAAACCATTCCGAATATGCCCCTCCACCTCATCTTTCAGATGCCTGCAATCGTTGGTATGATGACCATTCAGGTCGTGGAACAAGCAATATCTGTCTGATTTCCTTTCGTTAATAGTCGGATCCCTTCGCATTGGCCTACGGTAGGGAACCTGCTCTCTTGTATCTTGATAGATTCGCTCCAAACTCTCATTCAGCTCGGAGTAAGTGGTGAATCGCGACTCTTTCCGTGGCCGCTTTGACCTGTCATCATTATCCTCAGCCTTTCTCTTTCCTTTACCAGTCTTCGCACCCCTTCCAGGTGGGTTTCCGCTCTTGATTGCGTAAATGTCAACTTCTTCCTCTCTTTCTGCACTAGCATCTTCCAAACGCAGAAACTTTTCAGCCTCGTGATAGAACTCTCCCAGATTCATAGGCGGATCTTTAGTTAACGAATTCTTGAACTCCGTACTATCAGCTATTCCAGATACAGCCGCCATCATGACCATAGATGGATCTGGTCGATCCACTGATGCTGCTGCCGCATTAAATCGTGTTAGAAAACTCCTCAAAGTCTCTCCAGTTTTCTGCTTCAAGGTTGCCAAAGTCATCACATTCTTGGGTCTTGCAATATGAACCCTGAATTGCCTCATGAATCTCTCAGTTAAATCTGCCCACGTTCCTATGGAGCCGCTTTCCAGTTGTCTGAACCACAACGCCGCAATATCTGCCAAGTACAATGGAAAGCACCGGGCCATAACCTCCTCTGATGCCCCCAGCACTTCCATATGCCTTATATATTTTGTCAGATGAACCGTGGGGTCTGTCCTTCCATTATACATATCCAATGATGGTAGCTTAAAATCTGGTGGGTTTCTAGCTCGCCTGATTGTTGTGGTAAAAAGACTCCTATTCACATCCTCCAGGTCTCTATTCACTAGTCCGCCTCTCATGGCTCGTCTGACCATCTCCGCCAGTCTGTCACTATCTCCAAGTTGTAGTCCTCGTTCACTGCCTTCGACCTGCCCCCTGAGTCCGTGGGAGCTTTCAGGTGTATGCCCCTCTGGCGGAGCGTTCATTCTTCTATTGTTACCAGGTTGTTCGGATGCCCCCGTCTCTCTTGTCGGGATTGGATCAACATGTTCTGCGTGTGTGCTCCCTAGCTCTGGTGCTACGCCAGATGGTCCTGCTCCGTTCTGAACTCCAGTTGCGCCTTGGTTCCGTGCTCCAAGTTGCCCAATCTGTTGAAGCAAGTTCTGGATCATCTCTTCTTGTCTTCTCATCATGGCCTCCATCTCATCCCTGGTGATGAAGACTGAAGCTTGGTTTGCTCCTGAGGAAGCCTCTTGACTCCCTTCCTGTTGACTTTGCTCTGGCCTCGGCCTTCTGCTTGATTGTCTTGCCATGATTCTCCCAATCTGAATCTTTAGACTTTCAAATTCAGCTTCCAAGCGGTAGAATCCTTGAGTTCAATTCTCAGTGAAAGCACCAAAAATGTTTGCACAAAAAATGGACAAACACCTCAAAGTCGTATGATTTAGTAGATCTTATGTTGTTCTTAGTGATTTGGGTGATTTATGCAAAAATATGAAAAGCAGGGGCTAAACTGTAAAAAGACACACAGGTTTATAGTGGTTCGGCCAGAACGTGCCTACGTCCACTTTATATGTTATTTCTCCTTTAGATCTCAGATTACAAGTACAAAGCTTTGGTACAAGTATCTAAAAGCGTTTGAAAGTTCCTTCCGTGCTTGAGCTCTCAAACCTGTCTCTCATTGTTGTACCCCTGCCCCTCTATTTATAGAGTGAGGTTGGGGGCAGGGGTCTTGAATGTATATAGCTGCTGGTGGGCCTGGGCTGAAGCAATCTGGCCTGGCAAATCTGGTTCGGCGGAGCTTTGTTCGGTCGTAGCTGTGGAGGAGTTGGTCCGGCGATGAGCTATGTGGTCCGGCGTTGGTGGTTCGGCGAGGCTTAGGGATGGAGTTGGACCTGTGGTAGGGGCTCGGTTCGGTGATGGGTCTTGGACCGGTGGTGGTGATGAGGTCGAAATAGTTTGGTCCGGCAGTTGTGAGGATGCCGAATGAGGTAGTGCCGAATGAGGTGGTGCCGAATGAGGTGATGCCGAATGAGCTTTTGTACTGGGAATGCCGGATGTACCAAGGCATCCTGAGTGCCGCATGATGACTGCCGAATGACCTTGATGATGATATGCTTGTTGGCTGCTTCTTCTTGGTTCGGTTGTGGAGGAAACGCACCCCACACAGACATTCCAGTTTTGACCAAAAATGGGATAACACACACGCATGTCAGAATGGGTTCAAGGGAACATATCATCATTTATACAGAAAAATCCAACTAATTCTTTTATCATCATTGCACTAAGCTGTAATCTGATCTTCAGCACCCGTGAAGGGTCACCATGGCTGACTGTAATGTCGACTGTCAACTTAGCGCGTGCAATCTCGAATTCTTTGAGTTCATATGTAACTATTTTGCGTAACATTCAATGTGAAATTTGGTTGGGACGGTCAATGTTGATGGTTACTTTGGTCGAATCCTAAAGGCTTGTCATGAGTTATTAAGTCTGATAGTGAAGAGCTCTGAATGCTTTGATCGATTATCTGCAAATGGCCAAAGATCAGGCTTAGAAGCACGTTGAAGAAAACGTCGAGTAGAGGTTAGCCTCGAGTTGCGTGAAGTTGCATAGCTGGATCTTACTTTGAGTTTGAATTTGCTTGTATATTCGAGTAACGCGCTTTCCATTCAACGCATTCATGATCCTTTACCCGTCCTTTGGGTTGAAGCGATAGTCAGTTGCCCACGAGATCAGGCATCGATTTAAGGATTCTATCTCTAGGCATTCTTTCGGCCGTAGCCTTGAGTAGTTATAAACAATATGTATAAGTTTCAATATTGAGCTATCACAGCTAGTCTTTGGATGATCATGCTTCTGCTCCTAGTCTCGGGTTGATAAATGTACTACGTGGGCGGTTGAGTCTCGTCCTAGCTATGTTTATACTCCCACATAAACTCCGAAGACATAGAGTTGATCGGTGAATAGTTGGTTCACATTCATCCTGCTTCTCGCTCGTGCCCCAAGTCTGGGGCATATACCGATAAGTAGGAAGGCCAGTCATGCCCACTTTAGCTTTACTTTCTTTCCCGTTGAATCATGGGATCAGGTCAGTTGATGGGAGGCTGAGTCTCGCCTATCCTGGATTGTATTGTGTTTTTTCATTATAAGGGGAATACTTCGATGCCTCGTCAGTTTCTAGGCATAAGTTAGGTATTAAACGGTCAGCCACGTCCACTTTGGTTCATGTTCTGTAATCAGATTTCAGGGTAAAGTTGGCTCAAGTGCAGTCCGGTCATGCTCATCCAATTTCATACTCCTCCTGACGAATCGAAGGAGGGTGCTGGAGAATTAATGACCAAGTCTTCACTGTTTACTCTCCTTTCCACACTCTGGTGGTCATAGTTTTTCAAGGGACATTCGGGTCACATTCGTATGTGCTTGGTGTGGATCGATATTGACCCTTGATCTGAGGTATGATATAGTCGGTCGTCCGTAGTTTTGGATGTCGTTCGCTTGGTTCTGTATTGAGGCCTCCTTGCAGTCGTTGCCTTAAGTTGTAAAGAACACCAAGCTAGAGCTATAATGAGCTGTCGTATTCAACTTTCAGTGATTTGTACTCCTGCCCCCAGCATTGATTTGGCCAGGCCATAAGTCGGATGGTCGAAATCCATCCTTAGCGAGTAAATACTCCTTATGTTGATTTTAGGCTGAAGTTTGCGGAATAGAGAACGGTCGGAATCCACTCATCTATTTATTGATGTTTATACGCCACTCTGCATTCTGATGACTTAGAGTTATTCTTCCCCCGGTCGACTCGTGTCCAATTTGCATTCATGCTTCGATCCACTCTCCGGGGACTTAGAGATTTGTCGAACGGTTTATACTCTAGTCCACAGTCAAGGACGTAGAGATTTTTGTCAAGTCGTTTATACTCTGGTCCGCGCTCTGGGGACTCAGAGTACTCTAGTCCGCTTCAGGGACGTAGAGGTTCTTCTCAAATTATTTATACTTTAGTTCGCACTCTGGGGACTCAGAGTACTCTAGTCCGCTTCAGGGACTTAGAGATTTTCTTCAAGTCGTTTATACTCTAGTCCGCGCTTTGGGGACTCAGAGTACCCTAATTCGCTTCAGGGACTTGGAGATTTTGCTCAAGCCGTTTATACTCTAGCCCGCTCTCTGGGGACTCAGAGTACTTTAGTCCGCTTCAGGGACTTGGAGATTTTGCTCAAGTCGTTTATACTCTAGCCTGCGCTCTGGGGACTGAGAGTAGTCTAATCCGCTTCAGGGACTTAGAGATTTTGCTCAAATCGTTTATACTCTAGCCCTTGCTCTGGGGACTCAGAGTACTCTAGTCCGCTTCAGGGACTTAGAGATTTTCCTCAAGTTGTTTATACTCTAGCCCACGCTCAGGAGACTCAGAGTACTCTAGTTCTCTTCAGAGACTTAGAGATTTTTCTCAAGTCGTTTATACTCTAGTCCGCGCTTTGGGACTGAAAGTACTCTAGTCCGCTTCAGGGACTTAGAGATTTTCCTCAAATCATTTATACTCTAGTCCGCGCTCTGGGGACTCAGAGTACTCTAGCCCGCTTCAGGGACTTAGAGATTTTTCTTCAAATCGTTTATACTCTAGTCCGCGCTCTGAGGACAGAGAGTACTCTAGTCCGCTTCAGGGACTTAGAGGTTTTTCTCAAGTCTTTTATACTCTAGTCCGCGCTCAGCGGACTCAGAGTACTCTAGCCCACTTCAGGGACTTAGAAGTTTTTCTTCAAATCGTTTATACTCTAGTCCGCGCTCTGAGGACTGAGAGTATTCTAGTCCGCTTCAGGGACTTAGAGATTTTTCTCAAGTCATTTATACTCTAGTCCGCGCTCTGCGGACTCAGAGTACTCTAGCCCGCTTCAGGGACTTAGAGGTTTTTCTTGAGAGCAGTCGTATTTCCACCCGTTTGATTTGTATTTCATTTACCGTGTCGAGGCTAATGTTGTCGAATAAACGGTCGAACCGCGTTTGTTCATGGAATGAGACTATGCCCCAGCATCAAGGACGAAACTTGAAAAATGGACTGTCGATTCTCGTCCGCTTGGTGATTGTAGCTCTTCCAATCAAGTCAAGGAAAGAGGTATATGATAGATGGTTGGATCACATCCATGCTGGGGTTGGATATTCAAGTCTCGCACAATTTGCTTCGTATCTCTTTCTAGAAAATGAGGATAATGGATTATTGAATAGACAAAGTAAGTTGCATATGTTTCAAAGTGCAGTCCCGTCCATGTATTGAGAGCGATGGTTAACGAGTAGACATTCTATCACAACTACTTCAAGTCGGGCTTTCGAACAACGTTTTGTGTTCAGGGTAGGATTTGATGTGTAGATGATCAAATCATGTCCGCTCTAGTTGATCCCGACATCATTGAGCTTCAGGAGAGGCATATGTATTTTATCGAACTTTACTTTATGACCCGAGGAGTGGATGATCGGGCCACATTCATTCCAAGCCTTGCTTAGGCCACCAAATCAAATATGGAGGTCGATGAATGGACGGTCAATCATGTACGCTTTGTATTGTGCTCTGACTGTGATGAGCTTTTCAATCTCTAGTCCTTGGCCCCAAATCAAAGGCACATGGTTGATGATGAGCGATCGAATCATGCTCGTCTTGATGAAACAACACAAATCCGATCAAGGTCTGCGTGGATTGGTTGGCGGCCAACTCTGAGTACTTTGTCACATGCATCGTTTTGGAAGAAGTTTAGTTCAAGTCGGTCGTAATTCAAAGCACAATTGAAATTAAAATAATCCAAAGAAGATTTGTATAAATCTCATTGATAAGGGGAGCAGCATCGTGTGCTCGCTATTCAACTCTGCCCCTAGCCCCTTCTAGCGGGATGTCGACTGCCAACAGTCCAATTGATAATTAGAGTTCTTTATTGATAGGCATTCGAAATTCCTGGCTCGCCCTTCTACAAGGCTTGCACGTACTATTGAAGCTTTCAAAGAGCATATGGGTCGAATTCTGAGGTCTTGTTTTGTATACTGGAATCAGAGTCCTTAGCCAACAGGCCTGCATTGTTATTTTTCCTAGTTTGCTCCACTCCTCCTAACTTTGGTTCTGATTCATTTTGTAACAGAAACGATCCATGGTCGTAGGAGGTTCTCCACCTAACTAGCTGCTAAAATATATTTGGAGGTTGACTCCCCTCAAACGCGATCGTATGATATCCTTGTTAGCATTTGGAACAAATTGCTTGGAGTCAAATATTGGTTTGCTTGGAGTCATCTTGGCGTTTGCCTAGAGTCATATCATCTATGTTCTCCAACCTTTGGGAGTATCGTTTGAGTAGCGGTTGCTTGTCCGTTCCCTTGTTGCCATTCAGAAGCTGCCGCTTGATCCTCTATGCCTTGGTCAGTCATAGGATGTAAGGGAAGTGGATAGAATGTTCCTTCATTAAGTTGAGTTTTGAATTCACTATGCGGAGGCACTGCGCTGCGGCTAGGGTTCGGGTGGGTTTCCAAAAAAAAACTTTTTAGAGCCTTTTTTTAAATTTGGGTCGTACCCGAAAAAGTTCTTTTTTTGAAAATAAAGGTCGTATATGAGACCGGTGTAACTTAAGTTTGGATCGGCCTATGCACATGGTTCGGTATATTTGATACTGGGTCGGCATGCTTGTAAAGCACAAGAATATAAAATGGTTCGGTGTTAGGCATGGTGGATCGGCCAAGACGGTTTGGTATTGAAGTTTAGGCATGGTGGATCGGCCAAGAGTGGCTCGGCAAGGCGGTTCGGTGTTGGAGTGCAGACATAATGGATAGGCCAAGAGTGGCTCGGCCAAGGCGGTTCGGTATTGGAGTGTAGGCATGGCGGATCGACCAAGAGTGGCTCGAGCAAGGCGGTTCGACCAATGCGGATCGGCCAAGAGTGGCTCGACCAAGGCGGTTCGGCCAAGGTGGATCGGCCTGAGTGGTTTGACGCGTACAGTTCAGCAGTTTGAGTCTATTCTCGTTGGCCCGGTCCGGATTGCTTCTTGTATATCGCTCGGTCACGGAGAGAAGGCTAAGGTGGGTCAGCCATTCATCGTTCGTTCGAGGACGTTAGCAGATTACCAGTAAGACAACATGGTTGACTTTACTTCACTTCGGGTTACATCCATAGCTGCTCCGAGTTATAGGAGATGTCACTTCGAGTCATGCACGAGGGATTCATGGTTCAGACAGGCTGACTCGGTGACTACTGGTTCGGTCACATGGGGTCGATATACACAGGTCGGCATTTGCTCAGTATATATGCTAGAGCGATCGGCTGTCAGCTTTTGAGTGGGGGATCGGCTGTCAGCTTTTGAGTGAGGGGATCGACTATCTGCATTGAGTAAGGGGTCGGCTATCTGCATTGAGTGAGGGGTCGAACTTTATATAACTCCAGTGCAAACTTCAACATTCAATCCCAAAAACTTGCGTACATCAATGAATCCAATCCTATGGCTAATAGCTTCCTTTAGATCTCTTTTAAATCTGAGTAGAATAGGAAGTTTGCTGGTAAACAACTGGATTTATCTCGCGAATATGGAAATCCACTGATAGACGAGTCTTTTGTTAATAACCCTAAGTGAAAATCCAATTTCTGTTGATTTCGAGAAGTCGAATTTTATGAATATAAACGTAGGTGATTACGAGGCTACACAAAGGTGATTACGAGGACCAGACTTGACTATTGATAAGAAAGATGGCCATGAGACGACAATAATATGACCAGAGCATGATATTCGAACAGTTATATCCAGTCCAGAGTAAATAAGATCAACGGATAGGTGATACAGGATGTCAGAATGATGAAGGTTAGCTTGGTGGAATAGGTGTTGGCATAGATGTTTGATAAGTTGAAGAGTGTATAAGTGAGGTCAGCATAGTGTGGTGGGCTGAGCTTTTCTTATGGTGGGTCCAAGTGGCCAAAGGGCTCCAGGCTTGAAGATGTCAGTTAGGCTGAAGGCTACCTTCGTCTATAAATACAGGGGTAGGGGGCCATTTTGAAGGAGGGTTCGCTCTCTCTTTTTGGGGGGATTTCATCGTCTTCTTCTTCCTACTCCAAATACTCTGCCATTACTATTTTTCTTATAAACTTGTATCAATGGATTCTAGCCAATCGAACAACTCATGTAATTGTAATCAAATGAAGAATGAATGAAATTTGAAGTGGACATAGACCGAGATTGCCGAACCACTATAAAATCTTTGTGTCAATTTACTTTTATGCTTTGTTCTCTAGATTCCATTAATTCTCTGATGTCCATAAAATTCTACGGGTGTTAGTGACCAATTTTGGTGCTACTATGGACCACCTTAGTGTCATGTTTTTTCTTTTTTCTTTTACAATTAAAGATATATAGTTGGACAGGTTGATATAGGATAAGGTCATGAACGCATTGATGACAGTTAAGGTGGTTTCAGCGAAGTATGAGATAAGAGTGCAGGCTGCACATTTGAAATGACTAGCATCAAAGAATGTAATGATCCCTCTTTTGCAACCACCCAATAATATGTATGTATGTATATTATATAGTATATACATATATATTGTTGGTAGAAATTGTTAATGTACAATGCTACGTTTTTTGTTAAATAATGATGATTTTGTTTTGATATGCTTGCATTCTAAAACATTCATAATTTTGCTATTTTGAATGATGGGGCTACGAGCAGTTGCTGTAAAACCAAAAGTAAACCAGCATTATTTGAAAAGAATTCTTGGTCATTATTGGAACCTATGTCAAAATAACTTTCCCTTTCTCCTTGTTTCCAAATATTCCTATTGAATTATAAGTTTGTAGATATCAACTATAAATCAAATACATTTCAAGTTGGCCTACATGACCCTCAGTTTGCTACTTAAATATAAGACGTTCACTTTAAAGAAGGCTTATCTAGTTGGCATGTGTATTTCCTCATCAATGCAAGTAGCAAATTCATATCCGCTTGTAGGTAGCAACCATAAGATTCATAGTTTTTAGAGGGTTATGTCCACTCTGTAAGATATGGGCAAAACTGACAAGCTAACAATTTAGGTGCAATCGGTGGGACCTTTGGGTAAATGAGCGTAAGTTAGGCTTATTAGCCATTGTGATCAAAGTGTTCAAGATGGCCAAAGTCAAAGCATATATTGTTACTACTATAAAGTAGAAAGTACTTTTCAATGCTTTCATGGAACATACATAGCCATGCGAGTTACATTAAAACTTGAAGCAGTAGTCAAATACTCAAAAGCGCAGCAAGATGCAATACATGCGTCTTAGCATGCACTTTTTTGTGCAGATTTTGTGCAATTAATCAATTATAATGTCTAACTGTTAACTTATTATGCCTAATCAAAGTTTAATGCTTTTTTGACAAAATTTATGTAACTATTACTCCATGAATCATACGAGAAAGTTTAAATAATTATATGAGTATCTCAAAAATTATGCAATTGAGCATTTGGTAATTTTGCAAAAGTGACTATGTTAATGATCATTAAAATAGTAATTGAGCACTTAACGTTCCAAATAACATTCTAACTTAGCAATTTACATCAAGTAAATGATCAATAAACAAAAATTTAAAATTTTAAAAGTTAAAATCGAAAAAATATAAAATATCTAATGAACCAAATAAACAGAGAAAAATAGAAAATTAGAAAAATAAAGACCGAATAGTAAAGATTTACAACAAAAATAGTAACAACAATAACTAAATCATTATTTCCAAACAAGTTATGGTCGGCTAAAGATGAAATCCAAAATTAAATAACAAAGTCAATTTAAAAGTCATAATAACAATAATAATAAAACCATGATGATAATAATAAAATAAAGCCAAATAAGTAAACAAATAATAATAATAGTAATAATAATAACTAAGTAAAATAAAAATATAGATAAAAAAACCATAATGATAATAATAATAATAATACTAATAGTAATAATGGTACTAATAGTAACATTGACCGAAGATCAAACACTACGTCTTAGGTTTCTATTCATTAGTCTTATAATCTTAAACTTATAACACAACTCCTAAACCAATCCTAAGCAAAAAAACTCCTAGCTCATGGCTCTGGTATGTAGATCGCTATCTTCCACGCGCTCCTGTTCGACACCAGCTTTTCAGATATATTTCAATCCTTCAAGTTTCTTTTTACTACTTCCTCCCATGTCAATCTTGGTCGACCTCTGCCTCTCTTTGAGCATTTGATGCGGCCTATAATTCTAACATGCACAGATGCCTCGAGAGACCTCCATTGGAGATGTCCAAACCATCTTAAGCGGGTTGGACTAGTTTCTCCTCAATTGGTGTTACTCCAAGTTTATCACGTATATCATCATTTCTAATTCAGTCTCTTCTTGTATGATCGCGGCTTCATCGCAGCATACGCATCTCTGCTACACTTATCTTCTGGATGTGTTGGCTTTTAATAGGCCAACATTTTGCCCCATACAATATCGCAAGCCTGATTGCCGTTCTGTTGAACTTTCCTTTAAGTTTCTGTGGGACTTTTCTGTCACAGAGAATGTCAGACGCTTGTCACCATTTCACCCATCCCGCTCGAATTCTAAAACTAACATCTTCATCAATCTCACCATCATACTGCAACATTGATCCTAAATAATGAAAGGATTCCTTCTTGGGCACTACTTGTTCGGCCAGAGTGACATTCTCATCCTCTGATCTGACACTGCTGAACTCGCACTTCATATACTTTGTTTTAGTTCTGCTAAGTCTAAAACCTTTTAATTTTAAAACCTGTCTCCACAGCTCCAGTTGTCTATCAACCCCAATCATACTTTCGTCAATTAGCACAACATCATCAGCAAAGAACATACACCTATGAATCTCACCTTGTATACCCTTCGTAACCTCATTCATCACTAGGGCAAAAAATGTAGGAGCTCAAAGCTGATCTTTGATGTAATCCTATGTTAATAAGAAAGTTACTGGTTTCACCCTCGCATGCTCTGACACTAGTCACCACATCATCGTACATATCTTTGATAAAGGTAATGTACTTTATTGGACTCTTTTCTTTTCCAGAACCCACCACATAACCTTTCTCGGTACTTTGTCATAAGCTTTCTTCAAATTGATAAATACAATGTGTAGATTCTTCTTTTGCTTTCTAAACCTCTCCATAAGTTGTCTTATCAAGAAAATTGCCTCTGTGATCGACCTTTCAGGTATGAATCCAAATTGATTTTTTGAAACGCTTGTTATCCTTCTTAGTTGATGTTCAATGACTCTCCTCCAAATTCATTGTATGACTCATAAACTTAATTCCTCTGTAGTTTGTGCAACTTTGAATATCTTTATTCTTAAAATTTGAAACTAATATGCTTTTCCTCCACTCATCTGACATCTTGTTTGATTTGAAAATATTATTGAACAACTTAGTTAGCCAGACTATTCCTGTATCTCCAAGGCATCTCCACACCTCAATGAGGATGTCATCAGGCTCCAATGCCTTCCGGCTTTCATCCGTTTTAGCGCCTCCTTTACATTGGATTCTTGAATTCTCCGAACAAAATGTCTACTGGTGTCATTAAAAGAGTCGTCCAGCTCGATCGTAGTGTTATCACATTCTTTATTGAATGACTTGTCAATGTAATCTCTCCATCTATTTTTTATCTCATCGTCCTTCATCAAAAGTCTGTTATTGTCATCCTTGATGCATTTAACTTGGTTGAAGTCTCTCGTCTTCCTCTCACGGAGCTTAGCTATCCTATAGACGTTTTTTCACCCTCCTTCTTACTTAGCTTTTGATATAGATCTTCATACGCCCGACCTCTTGCTTCACTCACCGCTCTCTTAGCGTTCTTCTTTGCCACTTTGTACTTTTGCATATTGTCATTGCTCCTGTGATGATGTAAGCACTTATAATATTCTTTTTTTCTTTTGATAGCGTTTTGCACATCACTGTTTCACAACCACGAATCTTTAGGTTTACGTTTATTTTCTTTCGTTATCCCAAACACCTCAGTAGCCGCTTTTCGAATGCGCGTTGTCATCTCATCCCACATGTCATTTGCTTTTTCTTCCATATTACATACCCCTTCTCCCATCACTCTATCATTAAACACTCGTGAGGCGTCTCCTTTGAGCTTCCACCATTTCGTTCGACTAATCTTGGCTCCTTTATCCCGTCGAACACGCATTCGAAGACGAAACTCAAATATCAAAAGCTGATGTTGTGGATGACACATTGTCCAGGTATGACTTTGCAAGCTACACAAGCTCGTTTGTCATCTCTTATAGCAAGGACAAAGTCAATTTGGCTGGAGTGTTGGCTGCTACTGAAAGTAACTAAGTGCGATTGTCTTTTCTAAAGAAGGCATTAGCTATCATGATGTCATAAGCAATAACGAAATTCAATATTTCTTCTCCTTCTTGGTTCCTATCGCCATATCCAAAACCACCATGCACTCTTCCAACCCTCCGCTAGTTGTACCAACATGGTCATTGAAATCTCCTCATATGAAAAGTTTCTCGCTACTAAGCACATCTCTAATCATGACATCTAATTCTCAGAAATTCCTTTTGACGGCTTCACTTAGGCCTACTTGTGGGGTATAGACACTAATGACGTTCATAACTATATCACTAACTAACAACTTGACTAGGATAATTCTGTCCCCTTGTCTCCTAACGTCGACCACTCCATTTTTAAGGTTCTTGTCAATTAAGATGCCTATAACGTTCTTATTACGTTCTTTTCCGGTGTACCATAACCTGAAGGTTGTGTTCTCCACCTTCTTCGCCTTCTGGTCCGTCCATTTGGTCTCCTGAACGCATAAGATATTTACACGTCTTCTATTCATAGTATCAACTATCTCTCTTAACTTTCCTGTTAAGGATCCTACATTTCAACCGTCTAATTGAATCTTACTTTCATCGACTAGCTTTCTTGCCCCTCGCACTCGCCGAGTAAAGTGCGAAGATCCTTGCTCATTTATCACTACATCGGGGCGTCGATGTAGCGCGCCACTAAGAGAGTGACGACCCAGCCCTTGCATATTTATCACCCAACAAAAATAGTAAATGAGAAATAAATTATAGTAGAAAATTTATTTAGATTCTCAATAAATCAGAAAAAACTTAGGAAAAAAATCACAAATGTGACTTTTAATCAATTAAAATGTGAAACAAAAATAAAATACCAAGAAAAATGTGAAATAAAAACAAAATATCAAGAAAATGTTATAGTATATTTTTGTGGATTATTAAGCTTATCCACACCTCATTCTTGTTTTAAAACTAAACCATTTTATATTTGGATATGAACACCATTCTGTCAAATTACCATACTTTGCATACAAATTAAGTAGTTAATTTTGTGAAATTTCGATAAAATTTCCGATTTCGGACTTTATCGTTTTATTTCTAGTATTCCGGTTAAAATCTTGATAGCAAAAGATCAATCAAACTTCTTGATATTTCGCTCTGAAATCTTACTTTATTTATCAGAAAAAAACAGTGAAATAGCTGTAGCTATTCCGATGTCCGTAACGATGAAATAAATAGGTATTGACCCAGCATAAGTATCTCTTATCATATATATACCGTTCTTGATTTTTATCCACTAACAACCTTTTAATTAGCTAGAAATGCTTCTCTTAGATTCTCTTCCTTGAAGCTTGATTTGTGTAAACCCTACTTCTCTTCTTTGTTCAGATTTCAGAATACTTTGATCCACTATAATCCTTATATCTATGTCAGTTTTTCTTTTTCTTCTTTCTTCTTCTTTCATATTCATATAATTAGTTATATTGAAGCTTCTCATACACTAAATTCATGAGTTGATCATTGTGAAATTAGTATCTTTAATGCTCAATTGTGACAATGTCTCAGATTAGGTATTACTACCTTTTTTTTTTATATCGAAGCTGAAGCTATAAACTTATGATGTGTTGGTCTTAAAAACTGGTGAAAGCTTGGATTTTTTTATCTCCTGCTTTATGAGGTATGAACTAATTGTAAAACTATTAGTCTAGTTGAGATTTAAGTATGACCAATTGTGATTGAAAAATTATGTGGTGTTTTGCAGAAGCAGTAATTTAAAAATAAAAATCTTTAAAAATACTAGTATATTTATGATGTTTTTGCATAGCATGATAACATTTTTAACATGTTAATAATATGTTCAATAATTTGCCGATATTATACAATATTTGTAAAATCACATTTCTGTACTTGATCGATATGCAGTCAAGTGAAATAATATATCATGTCCGACTTTTTTGATTTTATCCCGATATTATCTCGATGTTTTTAAATAGCATATATATGTACTTGATTGATATGCAATCGATATTAACTACATAGGTTTTAGTGTATCCTTAATTAAATAAGGGAGCAACTATTAGGACACAAAATCTGACATAACATATTTTAACCATTAGATCTCGGTGTGTTTACACTTTACATAAGAGGTTGAATTTAAGGAGGAATCCAATGATTCGGATTTGTTGTGTCATCAACTTGTGTCCCAATAGAATTTCCCAAAATATTACGATCAATTCGTGTATCATGTAATTATTATTATGACAAATAAGGATTTTTTGCTTCTTCAATCAGTGCAATACCTTTTCCGTTGATCAATAATTACATGTCATTGCTTGCATCCTTGGAACGAAAGAAATATGCTTCCATTTAAGTCAGTTTGCTATTTCTTACTCCATTTTGACAGCATTCTTCACTGATGTTAAAAAAAAATTTCCCATTCAGAAAAAGGTTTAGTATGAATTTTACTAACACTCCGCTCATAAATTCTCCACCTCGAAGGTATCATTTCAGTTAATGTTCTTTGTACTGGAAAACTTTGATGGAAATGTTGATTCAGAGCTCCCTACCTAATCTGCTAACTGCAAAACTCTCTTTAGTGGCTGACAATATAAATCAACAGTCTATATCATGTGATTCATCAGATTGTTGTAGCATGTGTAAAAGCTCTCCAAATGATAGCATGAAAATTTCAGGGAAATCTACCTGTTATAGCAGGCGCAGCGGTGATTAGAGCTGTCAACGGATGCTTTCGGATACGGATAGTGTCATATCCGTATCCGTATCCGAAATCATTTTCGGATATCGGATATCCGTATCCGTTTAATTTTCGGATATCGGATATCCGTATCCGCTTAATTTTCGGATACGGACGGATATCGGATATTTATCCGCTCCGCCAATAATTGATAAATTTAAAGGTATAAACGAAAAAGTTTAGATCAACATAAAACATTTTTTGTACTATTGTTTATAAAAAACAAAGAAATAAAAAATATGGTGATAAAACATTGTTTTATACTAATATATGTATGTGTATCCAAAAATATTCAAAATTTAAACACTCATAGCCCTATTTTCCTATTTTAAATTATATAAATATGCATCAGTTAATCGGACGGATATTTTTCGGATACGGATACCACTATAACCATATCCGTATCCGAAAAGCTTTTCGGATATCGGATATCCATATCCGCTTTTCGGATAACGGATATTTTTCATATTTTCGGATACGGATTCGGACGGATATCGGATTTTTCGGGTACCCATTGACAGCCCTAGCGGTGATACTGAATTAAATTGATCTGCAAGTAAGGAAATCCTACGCCTCAATTCTGACATCCTTGTTCAAAATACATGCGCTGAACTTGCATCTAAATGGAAAGGTTTCATATACAAAAGGAAGAAGCAACAGAAACGAGGCAAATCAATTTGTAATAATGTTGCATCTAAATGGGATGGCTTTGTATACAGAAAGAGAAAGCTTTCTTGTTCTACTTTAGTGAAAAAAGCATCAAACTCCAAAGTCATATTCGCAAAACCTCTAGCTGAAATCAATTCAGGAAGAGATTTTTGCATGTATATCCTTAAAATGAATGGGCTTCTTGTAGGGAAAGGCAACAACCATGCTTGTGAAGCTTCTGAACTTAGGAGTGTTACTGACACAAACAGTTTCCAGTCTTGTGAAATTTGTAAACATTTGGAAAATCCCTTAAAAATGGTAATTTGTGACATTTGTGAAGGAGCATTTCACTTGTCGTGTTATCACCCCAGAGTTAAGGATTTGCTAGTGGATTATTGGTTTTGTCGGTCTTGTTACAGGAAAAATTCCAGGGCATTGTTAATTGAAAGTTCTGAAAATTTAGCTGATATTCTGAATGCAAGTAGATATTGTCGTGGTAAAGGTGGTCCAATAATTTGTATGCTAAGGGATGATCAGACATTTATATCTCGGGTTCGAATTGGTGAAGGTTATCAAGCAGAAGTTTACGACTGGAATGATCCAATATCTGAGCAAGCTGTTTGATTATATCATTTTGTTTCATTTTGGTTATTCTAGAATGAAATTGTCTATTTTGAAGTAGACTTTTTCTCAAGAAATGTACTTATGGAAAGTTAGCATACATGATTTTGAATATAATCGTCATACCATAATGATTTATCATAGCCAGCTTAAACATAAGCTAGAGCCAAGGAAATACAATACAAACTTAGTCATGGATATAACTGCAAGTTCTTTTCTGCATTCATCGATCACTTGACTGTCTATGTCCAGTGATTTCAACACAAAGAAACCATACACAATGCTTAAAAATTAGTAATATAATTATATCTTTTCTTAGGTCATCACAATTATCAATTTATGTGTTCTATACTTCTATTATCTTTTACTTAGGTAATAAAAATTTGATATTACACACATCTATTAATTCCCATCTTCTCACTTTAGCTTTAGATTCATGTTTACAGAATTATTTATTATATATATAATAATAATAGTAGTAGTAGTAGTTCAATCAAATTCTTGATGAGGTGACACTATTATTTCTTAATTCAATATTTTCTTACAGTTTTTTATAGATAGTTATAGGTAAAATGTCACAATTCGAGTCTCATCAAAGTTATTTTATTATATTTTTATCACCCGCTTATTTAATTATTTATTTGTCTGTTTATAACAGTATAATAAAATCATTTAATCTTCTTTTCTCAATTATCTCCTTTTATTTAACATTCTAGTCCCTCGTAATTTGAAATTCTCATTCATATTAGTCTATTTGCCAAAGTTCGAGAATCAGTTTCGGTTTCGGTTTTGATCATTTGAAATTTTCTTACTTTTGGACGATTTTGAAACTATTGAAATCTCCTCATCAATGTTTTAACTTAAGCTCTCAATATCTTCAAAATTCTCAACTATTTTATTTATCATTGCCACTTGCCACTTAAGCTATTATGCTTGGCTCATCATCATCATTATTTTTATTTATGTTCTTCACAGTATTGGACTCACCAACTACTTTAATATCTAAAATATAAACTTTCTACTATCAATCACTTATTTCAATATCAAGCAACATATTCAAATCTCAATAAAATTGATTAATTTGAATTTTAAATAAATGAAATCGACATAATTAATATTTATCCATACAGTTATGAAATAATGAACTCAGTCAAAACGTCAGATAGTTTAGAAAAATATTAAAATTACATAGATGAACGTATAACTCAAAATAAAAATAAACCAACCCACTAAAAATCACACATAGCAACACACATATTTTACAATATCTTAGTTTGCAACGCATGAGTTAAACAGTAGTTTTTATGTATTTTTGTTTCTGTTGCACTATTGACGAGGTTCCTTTTACAATTGCTCCATGCAGAGACTGCAAATTTTAGTGAACATCCTCAAATGATTCATTCTGCATGTATTAATCTCGCTGTAATCTTGCATTTTTTCATTTTAATTCATTGTTTGCGTCTTTCTTGCGCCATGGGGGCGTATATGTGTGTTCTGTTTTTTATTCAAGTATCCGTTTTGGTATAGGCACCAAACCATGAAAAGACATTTCCAACTAGCTTCATTGGTAACTGGATTCAATGTAGAGATGTTATCCTTGAAAGCTCAAGAGATAACAGAACTATATGTGGAAAGTGGCGTAAGTAAAACCATGGCGTGAGATCTCGCCCGGAATGACGAAATCCCGGCCATCTCGGACCGGTATCGGTGAAGACCGGTCCGAGTTTGGCTGAAAATTCCGGTTTCGGTTCCAATTTGATCGAAAAATGTGGTTTTGATAAATTGATGAGAAATCGAAGTAGAAACAAAAACAATAATGAATAAATTAAGAAAGGGGATACGGTTACCTCTTCTGGATTTGCCATTAACTTTAGTAAAAGACACAGAGAGGAAAGCAGGGAAGAGAGAAGGGTAGAACGCAAGAGTGAGAAAAAGGAAAAGGTAATATTATATTGTAATTAGTACACAGGTCTATACTTTCAACAGTGAGGTCTGAACTTTCAGCATTGAATGATTTTGTTTTATTAGTGGACATTTCTGCCTAGGCTACTAAAATGGTAATTTGGACTTGTACAATAATAAATGAGGTTATCTTTTTTTGGTTCCATTTCAATGCTTTTATGATTACTAATGATACTACTCTATTTGAAAGTTATAGTTTTTAAGCTTTTCTTAATCATAACAATACCAAAATTTAAAACCGCTACTTCCAAAAATTAACGAAATAAATATATAGAGGTATATAACTAAAGTATTTGTTAATATAAAATGCTAAAAATTTAGTTTCATTAGTCAAACATATACTTAAAAAAATTAGTTATTGAGATAAATGATTAAAATGTATCTGTTATATTTTCACTAATTCTCGATGAAACTCCGAAACTGAAATCTTTACCGAAACTTTCGAAATCAGCGAAACTTACCGAATTCATTAAAATTTAAAAGACCAAAACCGAGTTCTCAAAGGTAAAACCTTTGTACGAATTTCCCAGTAACTCTTCATTTTTTGTATTTAAACTGTGATTGAAAAAAGTGTTAAAAAAATCAAATTTAGAGTTGACTAACTCTACTATCTCCTTTATTATTATTATTATTACTTTATTTTTTTTTTCTCCGGGGGAAGGGGGCATAGTCCCTTGTTAATTATTCAGTATATATGGTTTGCATGCAAGGGATAATCGAAAAAAACACATGCTAAATTAATAAAAAGAACCGGTAAACATGAATTCTAAGCTATATATACATACATGCACATATAACTCAACAAACTAATCCAAAATCAACAAATTAGTGGCAGCAGCGGTCCAATGGTCAAATGTGACGGTGATATGTTTTGAGTACTACTACTACCTAAAGTTGCACCGTATCTTCTATTCCTTGTGAATTGTTTCTTTGTCTGTGAACTTGCATCACTTGAGATCTTGAATTTACTGCCCCATCTCATCTCAACTCAAAAACAAAAACCTTTTACATCACACAAGATCTTGAATTTACCGCCCATCTCAGCTCAACTCAAAAACAAAAACCTTTTCAACTTGATTATATATAGATGTTCTTCTAATGCATAAAATAGTTTTTCTTTTGTGCATGAGCTAGCATTTAGAATCATGTAAGTGGTTGATTTGTGCATGTGAATTTCATTGACCTTTTCACAACAAAGGATCCTGTTTATTGGGTTTCACGTTTTTATACATGAGGTGTTGCTTGATCAGCACACCATTCCAAAAATAGACACTTTTAGTATATATTTTAATATAATTTGAAACTAATTTGTTAATACGACTTAGCCCGTAAGTTTATTTATTTTATAAAAGAATATTATGTATAATATATACAAATTTGGCCCAAAAATGCAATTTTCATATATATATATGTGTGTGTGTGTATATATATATATATATATTAAAATCAAACTTTAAACTAAATACAATTTACTTATTCAAATAAATTTAGTATAATTATATATAAATATACAGGGTTCGAAAAATCCTTTTTTTGTTACGAAAACATATTTAAAATATATCATCGTATATTCTTATGAATATATATTATATATTGTTAACAAGAAAACTTGTCAACACCCCAAAGTGGAATTAAAAATGTAGATGACTCCTTTGAGACCTTCTTTTTAAAGGTGAAAGCAGTTGAGACCTTTCAATCAGGTTAAGATTGCTATAATCCTTTTTATTCTCTCCAGTTTTCCTTTCGAATAGGTTATAGTAGTTGAATCTCCTTCTTATTTAACCTTTCGACTTGGACGAAACACTAAAAATCTTCCTTTTATTGCCTTTCGAACAAGTTAAGCTGGTTTAGTATCCTTTCGAAACCCCCCTTTTGAATTAGTTGAGGTGATCCTAGGGTTGGTTCTAATGAGTTATGGATGTGGATTAAATGGATATGTTTCGACTTCTTCGGAAGATGACCTTTCGTCAACTTGAGGGTAGGAGCTAAGACTTTAATGATTTTGGTTGAGCTAAGGGTTTTGTCTTACTCTAATGGATTTCTCTTCGATCAATTTGACATAAGAAGATTATAAACCGAATCTAATAAAATATCAAATCAGCCGAATATTCCAAAAATTCCATAGTCTTGCTTTGACTAAACTCAAGTAGTACAAATTGATCAAATTACCAATCTAATTTGAAAATTAGGGTTTACAACTTTAAGAAAATACAAGAATGGAGTGAAACAATTCGGCTTCCAAAAACAAGACCCCTAGGGTCTTATTTATAGGTGCGGGTTGACATCTTTCGAATCAGTCCTTTTGATTTGGTCGAAAGGCGGCCCTGGAGATCTTTCGTTGTCGTTCACATTAAGGCATCCTTCTGTATTGCTTTCAAATGGACTTGAGTGCTTTCGACTTCATCGAAAGGGGTAGGTATGCTTCTCCACCTTGTGTTGTTATGTTGTTGCAAGTAAGAAGAGGCATAAGCTTTCGACTCTGTTAATAGGTAGATCTTTGGGGTTTCGAAGGTGTTGAAATGCCGAAGGTTTTAGAGCGGAAGGTAGCTTTCGAAGGCATACTTGTTGACTGATGCGAACCCCTTCTTCTGGTATAGGAGATTGCCATATTGAACTTTAGTAAGCTTTTCTTTCTTAATTGCGAAAGGCTTCGACCGGTTCGAAAGGCTTAGTTATGCTTTCGAAGGGGTTGCTTTAATGGAACATCTTTTCGTGAAATGCGAATGAAGGCGAAACCTTCAGTTTCGAAAGGTTTGGCACGCATGTGAGTGGCTGTAATTTGCTGCATTCGAAAGGTATTCCTCAACTTATTCGAAATGTCTTCATGCAGGTGGAATCATTTGTTTCAAAAGGAAGCACTTAAAGCGAAATGACTCTTTCATCCCCTTTCGATTCCTTTGAAAGCTTATAATACACTCAATCTTTGCTGTAGCATCCCTTCGATTCTTTTGAAAGGCTTTGTTGATGCTATCATTTTTTTGTAACTTCTTCTCTTCTACACTTCTTGGTTTCGACAAGATCGAAGTGAAAATTGGTGGTTACACTTGCCCCTCCCCTTGTGAAAGGATGCTATTGACTTTCCAAGTCAACCATTTCGAAACCCACAAAGTTTTCCGCCTTTTGATATTTCAGATAGATCTCGACCGTCCTTTTAAATTTGATCGGACAGCTTCTTTTGCACCTGCCGCTTTTATAAATCGCGCTTTCTTCTTCTCCTTTTCATTTACCTGACATTGAAAGCTCACAACAAAGACTAAGAATTACAACCTCCTTTTAAATCTTTATTTTTATTCAACGCAATTTCAGATCTAAGGTATGTGCTTGTTGTTTTATCCTTAAAATTAATTTATCGCGTTCGATTTCAATTTTAAAGTTTTTAGGTTTTAACCTGTATTTCTGTTTTGAGTTTAATAACACGATTTGAGTTTTCATTTGTATGAAATTATGCTTGGATTCGATTTATGATGTTAACTTTGAGTTAGAATTCAAATTCAAACAGATTTGGGGACTGTTCGTTATTACTGCTTATGAACCCATGCTCAAATTCTATTGCGCTCAATTCAAAAACTTTTTTTTAAAGCTTGAATTTGGGATTTTTATTGTTGTTGGGTGTAAATTCGTGTTCGAATCAATTGAATTGTTAATATTTTGAAGTATCGAGTTAAAATTGAATTGGAAAAGCAGACACGGTTCCACTGGCTTCAAAGAGAAGGCCAAGCTTAATTTGGCTTTTCAACCCTTTCAAAAGGGGGTTGAGGCGGTCAATTTCATTTTACTATTTCGACCTCTTTCGAAGGGGTCGAAAGGAGTTCATGTGTTCACCTTTAAGTGAACCCCTTCGAAGGAGTTGATGTAATCGATAAGAAGCGTACTTCTTCGAAAGCAAGAGTATGTTTCGACACTCTTCTGATACCTTTCGAGGAAGTCGCCTTAACGTGTCGCATAATACATACTTTCGAAAATCCAACTTCTATATTAAAGGATTCGAAACCTAATGTATATAAAAGTGAATTTAATCTGCCGTTTGATTCATGTCTAATTTTAATTTACTTTAGAAGATGTTGAGTGTTAGCAATTCACTCTTCTCACCATGAATTAGATTGAAAAAAACATATTTTGTTTAAGTTGAAAATCGAATTAAACCTTTTGACTTGATCGAAACCTATTATATCGAATCAAGTTTGGTTCGGTATGTTTTCGAAACCGTACACCCCTTTTCGACTTACTCGAATTTCATTGTATTTAACTGAGATTTGATCATCATTTTATATAAACACCGTCGAAACATCCCAAAGCCCTTTCATTTATATTGATTTTACTTAAACCCAAGTCTTTCGACTTAATTGGTATATAGGGTTTCGACAGCATTCATATTGTTTGAGTAAAACAAAATTCATGGGTTTCGACATTGTCGAAAGATTTATTTGTCCTGTTTGTGGAATGTTGTTAGCGTATATTTATATTCAAATTAGTTGTGGAGGCTTTAACTATTCCTTTTAATAGTAAAATCTTCCTTGGACTTTCGACCAAGGTTCGAGAATTCGGTTTCGGTTTCGGTCATTTGATATTTTCTTGGTTTTGGTCAATTTCGAAAATTTTGAATGTTTCGGTTTTTGTTTCGATTTCGGTCCTTATACTATAATTCTGTATTTGTAATTAAAAAGCAATAATAAGCATTGCGTTGCATAAAGAGATAATAATACAACATATAATATTATTACATCCAAAAACAATTCCTTAGAGTTGAATTGTAGTAAAGCTTTAGTGGTTAAAGGCAAATCGTTGAAATTCGCATGACAATATAATTGCATAACAATGTCTAAAAATTGTTTCCCAATCTCTCTAAAACAATAAAATAAAATTTGCCCAGCCCATCATTCAAACCCAAACCCCATACTAACCCAAACCCACCTACACTACTATTCAGTTCCTAACCCTAAATTATCTACGCATCATCAAAAAGAAAAACCACACACCTCGACGACTACTGTAAAATCATCGCGATGCCTGCTGCTATGAAAATCGACGACGACGACTTCTCGATTTTCTCATCTCGATGCTTGATTTGTGCTGCGCCTGAATTTGCTTCTCGAATTTTGAATTTTTGATCCTCGACTGGTAATTTTGCTTTCCAATTCGTAAATTTATGTACAATTTGTTTTGATTTACTGGTTTTTTATTTGTTTTTTGATTTTTTTACTGAAGGTTGGCGGGACGAGATTTTAACCTAATCTCGTCCCGCCATCGGTCGGAACCGAACCGAGGTGGCCGGAATCTCGGGATTCCGGCCGGAACCTTAAATCATGCTTTCGACATTGTCGAAGGGTGTTTGTAGGTGTTCTCATTCCATTCACCCTTTTGACATTATTGAAGCTCAATGAATTTCATTTCCTAAGTTGACTTTAACATTCTTTCAAGGATTTGAATTCACAAATTTTGGATGTTATTTGAATTGTTGTGATTGGTTTTCAACATCCTTGAAAAATGTTAATTAATGGAACAAATTATAACTTTTTACTGAAATGATTTCACCTGACAGGATCATGGTGTGAAAAAGGTCTCCTAAAAAGCTGAAAAAGATATAGTACCGATGATGGAATCTTCTCCAAAGGTCGAAGCCATTTCCAAACACTCTTTAATATCTTCCTAGGATGAGGTTGACGCTATTCTAAATGACTTTGGCATCACGGGGTAGAAGCCATTCCCCCAAGCGATAGCGACACCATGCAAAATCCTCCCAAAGGATATTTAGCTTATACCGCCATTCATATTTGGCATGATGACTTCCTTCCTTTCCCAGATTTCTTGTCAAAGTTCTTGATCCATCTGGGAATTGCACCTATCCAGCTATCCCCCAATGTTTATACATATCTTCTTTCTTTGAAACTTATGGCTTTGGAGTCGGGCCTTCCTTTGTTAAATGCTGAAGTTCTCAACTATTTGGTCCGACTAGTCAAACTCAACAACTTAAACAACCAGATCTTTAGAGCTAACCCTCCAAAAAACTAATCTTAGAAGGGGTAAACAAATTTAGAGACTGAGACACAATTCATCTTCGTCAAATGCTTTTCAAATATCAGTGGAGTCTTTTCTTCTTCTCCTAAGTTGATCGTAGTCTTTATCTTTATTTAGTTACTTTCTTTTGCTAAGCTACGCTTATTTATCAGGTCCTTCTGCTAAAGATCTCAATGAGGAGGACAAGAAAACTGTAAAGCTGTTGATTGCTGCCTCAAATAGCATCGGAAATAGGCTTACACCGTTGACTCCATCAAACCTTAAAAAACATTCTCTTCTTCCCGCTGGGCAAAGAGTCCTTGGTCAGCCTTCCCTTGTTCAACATACTTCTCAGAGCAAGCGCTTCTTGTCTTTAGGTGTAACGACCCGTAATTTTCGATAATTAAAAATAGTTAATTCAATAAGATTATGTAATTTAATGTTGGAAGAAATAAAAATTTGTGATTTAATAATAAGAATATAACTGGAATGAAATGTAATAGTATTAATTTAAGGAAATTGATAACTGCTTAAATTGTAATCCCAATTAATTAAAATGAAAAAAAATTATAATTGGTTATAGATTGTAAATTAATTGTAATAATGTGTGTATTAATTGATAATTTGATTAAAGGAGTAATTGACAATTTAAATGTTGTATTAATTAATGAAATAGTATGTAATAAATTGTAATTGAATAAAATCAGTGTTGTGGTAGTAATTATAACACTTGTTGTAGAAAATAAACTTATAAATGAGATTAAATGTAGAAAAAGTGACAATTGTTATATGCTACCTATTTATCTAAATTGTTGAATTCAATTGGAAATCAATTGCAATTAAATGTAATTAAATATTACATTTTGATGATGTGAATGCAATAAAATGTACAGAAATGTCAATTACATTCATAAGGCAATAAATTGATTTAATAAAAAGAGTGAAACCAAAATAATTTAATTTATTGGGATTTTAAAATTTTAATTAATGTGAATTTCGACAAAAATTCAATATAATTGAAATATTGCAACTAATATGGTAAAAGATGATAATTGGAGAATATTAATGTAATAAAATATAAACCAATGTTAACTATGTTTATAGAATAATGATTGATTGAATAAAAAGATTGAAATCTAATTTAATCAATTCATTGAAATTGAATTATAATTAATTGGATCTAATTACATTTGAAATTGAACACTGTAATTAGTGTAATATTTAACACTGAATTGATATGTAAATTTGTATTAAATTATTGAAAATGTCTAAGTGATCAAAAATGATGAAATTTGTTAATTATCAAATTTGAATGGAAAAAGTGATTTAATTAATTTAATATTAATTTATTTATTTAATGTAAAAATATCCATTTTGGCCACTGTCTCGGATTTCGACGAAACCAGTTTCATCGGATCCGTAACGGTGAATTATTGTAGGATTTCAAGTTTCGTAGTGATCGAACTTGTCATTTGATCATACAGACTCGAAACGCCTAAGAATCAATTTAATTGAAATCAATTTGAAATAAACTGATTTTAAAGATAACTTCTTCATACGATGGAATTAGGACTTGAAACCTGTTCCATTGAGTTTAAAAATATCGAAAACATCTATTTTGATACATGGGATGACCCACTTTCGTTTCGGAAGCGAAACGGGCTTTTCGGGTCGTTATCGTCAATTCGAACCAATTCGATATGTTATTCATTCTTATCGGGCTTTGTTAATAAATAGTCTTGTTCCCTAAACCCTAGCGGTCATTTTCATTATTTTGTACGTACATCAACTTCTGTCAGTTCCTCCTCAAATGGCAGAAATCCAAATTCCTAAATTCAATTGCAAATTAAAATCAAATCGAAAAATTAAAACTCCTCAAACTATATCGAATTATATATCGATTTGAAGTTCTCGATGAGCGCAGCTCAAATCTGTAGTTCGTTTTTGCAATCGGGTTCTGGTTTGTCCGGTATTGGCCAAATCATACTCAGCCGTTCATTAGGTTGCGATCAACTTCGGCCGATCGTCGATTGGAGGGTACTGGGTTGTGGAGATCGTCGCATGCAGCTCATTTTTGTGGTTGGGTTGGCGAATTGATGGCTAGATCGAGCTTGAAAATTCAACTAGGGTTCGAATACGTGGCAGCGGCTGTCTTTTGCGTGGGTGATCGATCATCGCAAGGGGACTCGGAGTTCTGGAAGGGGGCACAAGGACGGAGGCTGGGTCGCGGCGTGCGTTCGGGCAGTTTGGTGGCAACGTAGTCGATCTCTGGAGGGGGCGGCGTGTGTTGTTTGGGTTCGAACGAGCATCAGGCGCGATAGCTAGGGTTTCTGAGAATCTAGGGTGACATATACGTTTCTTTTTTTATATTTTATTTTATTTAAATTTTGATTTCAAATGTTCTGATATGCATAACTTTTACATACGAACTCGGTTTGACGCGTGGTTTTCTTCGTTGGGATCGTATCGAAATTCCGGACATTTTGACGCTGGTTTGGACGAATTCTAAGACTGTTTAATTTTGGGTCATATTTTGGATTTCTAATCGATTTGAAATCGAAGGTGAGTGTTTTAACCCACTCACAATTACTAGACTATCTTATGTTAGTTAAATTAAATTTATGATGTGATTAAAAATTAATTGATCGATGTTTGGTATGTTTAAATTGTTATTCTAGTTAAATTTGACTTTTATTGCATTTAATCATCGTTTAATTTATATTGAATTTAATTGTCAATTTAATACCTGTTATTGATGATCAGTTATCTATTGATGTTTATTGATTGATTTGGAAGATGATTGTGATGAATGTTTGATTGTTGATATTGGATGACTGGATGTTATATTTTATATTGTTTTAACACTGCAAGTTCCCTATGAGTTGAAATGATACATACCCGAACGATCTATAGATTAGGGAAAAATCGTTATGGGTTGAAACGATAGACTCGAGCGATTTTATTGATTTTATTAATTCGGGATTGCGGTTTGAAATGATATATAACCGTAAAATTTTAAATTGCGGATTGAAATGATAAATATCCGTATCACTTGACCATAGGGTAGAAAATTATATACGGACACCGAATGGTTAAATTAAATGATTTTTTAATCTTTAAATTTTGAATTCAGTTAACTGGTATTTTGAAATAGAAATTGATGTTATATAAACTAAATTATTTTCGAAAATCCAAGCGTTAAGGTTGAAATTGGAATTTATTTAATGAATTGCTCAAAGGATTTAAATTGGAATTTCAAAGTTGAATTGTCAAATACAAATGAATTATCGAAATTGAGTTATTAAAATGTTTGGATATAACTTTGAAATCTATTTTAAAACCCACTTAATTAATTTAAACTATTCCAATTTATTTTAACCAAATTTAACCTATTTCAAACTAATTAACCCACTTAATCTATTTTAATCTATTCTAAGCTAATTTAATATACTTTAACCTATTTTAAACCATTTAAACTTTATTAAACTATATTAAACTATTTTAATTTATTTTAAACTATTTAATTTATTTTGAAATATTCTAATTTATTTTAAACTATTTAATCTATTTTAATTCTATTTAATCTATTTTAAATTCATTTAATCTATTTTAATCCATAATAAACCTATTTAATCTATTTTAAACCATTTAAACTATTTTAAATCTATTTAAAGTATTTTAATCTATTTGAAATTTATTTAATCTTTTTAAACCTATTTAACCTAATTTATATCTATTTAAACTTGGTTAAACTAATTAAACTATTTATAACTGTCAAAAGTATTTTCTAAATTTCAGATGGTGTAAAGTGGAAATGTTTATAATCAAAGTCTTGATTTTAAAGCGAATAAGGTTTAATGATGTTATAACATAAGTAGGGATTTAAATGACATATTTGAGAAATATGATGATTTTAAATGAGGATTTAATCTATTTTAGAAATACGAATTCGAAAGTGATATAATTTCAAATGTGACATAATTTCAGAAGTAAATGTGATTTCAAAAATGATATGGTTTTGAGAATATGATTTTTTGATATTAATTATGATTTGACTTTTGGAAAATGTAAAAGAACCATCCGGTGTGAAATAAACGTTTGGTTGTTAAAGAGACCGGGATCAGATATTGTTATACTCTCTGCCAATACCGAAAACCACTTTAACAACTGTGTATGTGGTGGAGATTCCAGAAATGAAGTAGGATGATTTGGCGAACGATTCTGTATGAGGTATTTACGTAATTCTGACTCCCGTGAGTCATCTTAGATGTGACTAAAACAGGAGCCATGCCGGACCAAGTGAGGTCATTCCTCCTATCAGACACATTTCTTCGATACCATATTTATTACTTTGTAATTGATTTGGTGGCCATCCCTTGATTTTTGATTATGGGAGTGTGTTCCGAGGTGGGCGGTAGTAGCTGCTATGCGTTACCACCAGTCCGGATCCGCAATTGGTATATCTACCCTGGCATTGCCTCGAGTGTCGTGTTCACATGCCCTATCGTGCCTTCTACGAGTTTGTTTTGTGTCGTACCTATGGAGTGCTCTCTGATAGCCCACCTGCGGGTGGAGTTTACAGTATCTGTATAGACTACGACATTATATAAAATGTGTTAAGGGGGATATGGGTAACGCCTTAACGCTATTTTAATACTTTACTGTAGACACTATTATAATAGCGTATTGTACTATGTATGTAGATAGTTTAACGGATCCTTACGAGATGTAAATCCCGAACATCTCTTAAGTTATTGCACTCACGTTGACACTGGATAGGAGATATCAAACCCCGTAAACATCTCCGACGCCGTTACACTCATATTTATTTACTGTTGATTTAACTTACATAAGATCTTTTAGTTCTGACTCGAGTGTTTTGTCTTTTCAATTCACTCGGGTCAGCCTGAGCTTTTCAGTTTATCGAAGATGGAGGACGAAGATGAAGATTTTGTACTATATTTATTTCACTACATCATGTTGTTCTGCTGCATTTATCTATTATTTATTCTTGTTTTATGTAACTGATCTGTATTATAAAGGTTTTATCAATGTTATTTGTAAACAGCTTCATGAACTGTTTATTTGATTATTATATTTTGCCATTCCGCTGCGAGATTCTGTATTTGTTTTCTTTCTTTCTCTGCTTTTTCTTAATTACCCCATAACAGTCCGCCCTTTTGAATGAGTCGAGTCTGACATGTGTGGTTTATCGTCGATTTGAACCGTCCAAAGAGGCAGGTCGTTACATTAGGAGATCCTAAGAACTTCTCCCCTACGTCTTCAATTTGCCTAGATCATTCTGGTAAGCTTAGACAATAGACATAGTACTTGTAGTTTGTTGTGTTATTTTTTAATTTTCTTCACTGACTTATAATTTTTTGAATTTTCAGCAACTGCTCCTCAGATCGAATCAATCGATCCAGTTCTCTCAACTTCCACATCTGGTGCATCATCCCTGACTCTGGTCATCGCTGGGTCGAAGATGGTTGTTAAGAGAAAATTGAGAAAGGTGGCTGTAGCAGGCCCATATCTCAAGAAAGCTAAGATTGTTGAAGTTCCAGATTCTCGCCACCAGAAGAGGGTGAGACTGTCGATGTGGGCAGAACTTTAGAAGTCCTATTGTTGAAGCTTCTCTCGATCCATCCAAAACAACTCCCTCGGAGGACGATCCTCTATCTCGCATCGTCGTTTCCTGCTCTGCTCATGTTATTGAGCAGATGCAAAAAGGTTTGGGAACTTCAACTCCCTCTCAAGAGTTGAACCCTTCTAGACCCACGTCACCAGTGCCTTCAGATAATTTTGAAAAAATAGTTCGATCTATCCTGAACTTTTCATCCTTTACTTCTATTCACCCTCATTTTGTTCCTGACTTGGTTAGTCACTGTCGATCCCTAATGGAACAACAACTTCTGGTGCGTTTCATATTATTTAACCTTATTATTATCGTTTCTCTCTGAATGCTGATTTATGTCATTCTTTTCCTTTCAGATTTCTAAAAGCTGGCTCTCTCTTTAAGAAAGCGCATCAAAATCTTCTGCTGAGACATCAAGACTTCAGGAGAAAATTTCAACCTTGAACAGTCGGATCATTTCCCTATCTGCCGACAAAAATAATGCTATAAAGGAACATGAAAGACTGAGAGCCTCTCTTGCTCAAGCAGAGTCTATTATTTCTAAAGAGAAAAGCAAAACAACTTATAGATGATGAAAATTTGGCCTTGAAAATGGCTTTAAAAGAATCTAAAGATGAGAAGGCTCGAATGGTAGCTAAACAATCCTCTCTCAGGAAGAAACTGAAGTAAAAGAAAAGTTCGTTAAAGTTGGCTGTCAATACTATTTCCGAAGCCAAGCTAAGGGTGTCACAATTTCTGAGCACTTCCCTCGACAACATCATTGTAAACTCTTATGAGGACGCCCTTTTGCTTGCCTACGCCGACAACATTGAGAAATGTCCAGATTTGAGCTTCCCTTCACTTGACCCTGCTCTTGTCAATAGATTTATGGACGAAGTCAAAGAAACGGAGCAGAGAGTTGAAGTCCCTAAGAGAGAGGAGATTGATGCTTTCAAAATCTTATCATTTAAAGTCCCTTTTATCGAAGTAGACTCCGATTCTGATGAAGAAGGTGATGAAGATGAAGCCGCCGCTGAAGAAGGCGACAATGATGACGATGACGATGACAACGATAATGATGATGATGATAATAATAATGATGATAACGAAGATAGAAGCCAGGGTTCAGGTGGCAACGGAGGCGGTCACGCCGATGTTTATGAGAAAGATGGTGATGACATTACCGGAGCTTCAGAAAAGGTCAACCCCGATCCAAGTATCTGTGAAGCGAGCCCACCTGAACCCCCCGAGCCATCTGACCTTCAAGAAAAGACTGCTAACATCAACGTTGAAGAACAAAGAGAGAAAAAGCAGGTCTCTCAAGCTTCAGTTTCCGTCTCTCAGGTATGGAATTCCTTGTTTAAATGGCTTTCAATTCCAACATAATAATAGTTGCCATCTTTTATTGTAGATAAGGAGAAAATCCATCGATCTTTATAAAACATAGCTTGAAAGAAAACAAGCAGAAATAAATAGCTTGTATAGAGTTAGATAAGCAGTTAAAAGAATACAATACCCTCTCTGACAAGTATCATAGGCTCGATAAGAGTGCAGCAATGTTAGTGACTTTCAAAGATCAAGAAGTTGCCCTCCGACTGAAGAGGGCACACCTTCGATATGATAGATTTTTGGAGAAGAATCGGGAATTAATTACACTCTTTTGGATGTTGGTTGAAGATAGGAACATCCTTGTAGACTTCCTATATAAAGCCTATTGCAGACATCCGACTGTAGATTTTTCATACTTAGGTGACTTTAGTAGGGTCTACTTAGGCATTTACGTAGGAGATATTTGGATGAATATGGATCAGATCCACATCCAGGGGCTTGCTGGAATTTACCACGAGTCAAATCGATTCCTCATGAGTTGCCTCTTGAAAAACTTAAGTATTATAAGGACAAATTTGTTTCAGAGTTATTCAAAAAATCAATTTTGTATGAACCGGATGAACACTTATAATTCTGTAATAATACTGATTTATAAATTTCCCGTTCTAGCTTCGTTTTATACTTAATTTCATTTTATTACGTTATCACAGAATAAATGTCTCTCGGGCAGCATTGTTTCTAAAGATTATTTAAGCAAATATGTTAGACTAAGAAGAAATTATCTGGGAAAGGCTTCGCTTTTAAAATCTTCAAAATTAGCCAGATACTGCTTTCTTAGAGACTTGCAGTGACTTTACAGGTAACATCCCGCCTCTGTTTTAATTTTCTTGGTGAAGAAAAAGAAAAGCTTATCATACCAAATTAATATGTGGTCGTGATAGTCCTCCTTTCGGGGAGTGGGACTATAGCAAATACCCTCCAGTGATTACCTTGGAAGGATTTAATGCTCCTTTTGATTCAACCGTTACTCTTTTAGCTAACATCTTGAACAAAGTCAAAAACGCGGTTTCTCAACTTTAAGTGTAAAACAAGCGTCCCATGGAATTGTACTTTTTGTTTCATTTCTACTTAAGTTGTAATCTTTTATTGTTATAATAAAAGAGATTGATTATTTGAGTTTTGACTTTATTTTCTTTTTGTTTGTTTAAATAGGAGTTACAGTTATCTGAAACGCCACTCTTGTTAGATTCAACATCTCGTTTTATCAGCATCAGAGATAGGTTGTTAGCAGATATTGAAAAAAGGAAGCTCCTTAACGATCCTTTGTCTACTCGTCTTCAAGTCAACGCTAAAGCGCTAGAATGGTGTAGGAGATTTTTACTTCAGAAGATAATTGTTAGAGGCCTTAACGATCAGATTACAAATCTTGAAGCGGACATCAAGAACAAAGACGAAACAATTTCTCAACTAAAGCGTCAAGTTAAATCAAACCCCTCGATTGACTTTGATCAAGATATGTCTAGGCTCCTTCAACAGATAAGTGATTTAGAGATAAAGTTAAAAGACAGTCAAACCCAGTGTAAATCCTTGGAGTTTATTATGGGGGACAATATTCAAAATATCAATTTTCCAATTTCTCCGATTGCCTGGTCTGCTGTGAAATTGACAAGGTCCTCCTCTTTAGCTATTCAAAAGTTTTCAGCTACGACTAACCCTCCGTCTGGCTTAGACGAGAGTGCAGTAGGAGAATGGTGTAGAAAGGTAAAATTCGAAATGATGAAATATTTTGACGGTCAAAAGAAAGTGAGGCACTCACAGCACATAAACGAGTATGCGGCTAGGATTCAGAAACTTGAACATGATAAATATCTTCTTCAAAAACACATTGTAGATTTAAGGCAAAACAAAACCCTCAAAGGTGCTAATAAAGCTTTCAACCATGCTTTAAAGGCTCACATTGATTTCATCGATGATGCTGATGAAGTAAGGAAAAAGGAAAAGAAGCTCAAAGAGATTCTTTGTATAGCAATTTAGTATATTGTCGATCCTTTGATTGCTGAAAATCTAAATAAAACTACTTAAGACTTGTAAAACATACACTTGTGTTGTTCACTTGTAAATAATTTAGTAAATTATGTAAATATTACCTGGTTCGTAGTCTTTTCTTATAATGTTGTTTCTGTATCTGCTTTCTGATAACTTGGACTTTGACTTTATATTTACTGATCCATTCAGTCTTCCTTACTGATCTTATTTCCCTGAAAAATTCGAAGTAAACAATATTCTTTATTGTTAACTTAAAATCTATATAAAAGTTTATCTACATTATTAGCGGAGGTTAACAGGTCATTATGTAAACATATGATAATAAGTGAAAATTAATTCTATAATTGAATACGGTTGAATGTCTTGAAACCCATCTTCGGTAATGATGAGAGAGAGTTAGGAATTCAACTTCAACTATATTGATAGAATACCAGAGATCCATCTTAGAGAACCATAAATTCAATTCTGGATTCAATTATAGATGTTTATAAATTCATTTTTCGGAGATAGCTAGAAAGTCAATAATAATCGTGTAATAGAAGTCCAGAAATCACTGTCTGAAAGTTTGTAGTAGAAGTCCAGTGACCCTAATTCGGGCAATAGATCTCGAGCTTTATTGAAGATTAGGAATTCATAGAAATCCCAATATTAATTACTCTGGAACCCAGATTCGGGTATTAACGAATGAATTTTAAAAGTTGAAAGATTCGAAACAGATTCAGGTATTAATGGATGATAATAAGAAATCCACAATAATAATCTCAATAATAGAAATCTAAAGCCCAGATTCAGGTATTAATATATAAAGTCCAGTAATAGCTCTGAAACCCAGATTCGGGTATGATGAAGACCATAGATTATTAGCAAAGACCCAAAACCTTAATTCGGGTATTAATAAGTGAAGTCTCGAACTTAATAATGAAAGAGCCGAAACCCAGATTCGGGTATTAATATATAAAGTCCAGTAATAGCTCTGAAACCCAGATTCGGGTATGATGAAGACCATAGATTATTAGCAAAGACCCGAAACCTTAATTCGGGTATTAATAAGTGAAGTCTCGAACTTAATAATGAAAGAGCCGAAACCTAGATTCAGGTATTAATAAGTGAAGTTCAGAAATTATTCTTTGATAATCAGTCAGAGGCTGTAAATTCTTATTTGAGCCTTCTATTCTGTACCGCTTCTTGGGTTTTTGTCTCTTTTGCATGTATCATCATTTAGGCCTTGTATATTGTCGTTATTTGATTTGCTACTTTACGGGCTCGGACGTCTTAGTCCGTTGTTTGATATGCCGCTTCTCGAGCTCGGACGTCTTAGTCAGTTGTTTGATATGTCACTTCTCGGGCTCGGACATCATAGTCCGTTGTTTGATATGCCACTTCTCGGGCTCGGACGTCTTAGTCTGTTGTTGTCTGGTGCGCTTGGTTAGCTTATCTACAAGCAGGACCCAAAGACTTACCCAACCTCCCTATAGGAGGCGCCTTGATCTGGTCATAGCGTGGCGCGATCAAGGGCTTGTCGATGCTTTAACCTGGTCATGGCGTGGTGCGGATAAAGGCTTACTCTAACCTCCCCCTAGGAGGCGCCTTGACCTGGCCATAGCGTGACGCAGCTAAGGGCTTGTCGATGCTTTAACCTGGCCATAGCGTGGTACAGATAAATGTTTACTCTAACCTCCCTCCAAGAGGCGCTTTGACCTGGCCAACTTGGCGCGGACAAAGGTTTTGACCGTTTAAGATAATGTCCAAGTGCAAGGAGAATTATACTCCCAACCATGTAGATTTTTCTTAGTAAAGTGGTTCTTTATTGAATTCAATTAAGATCTCTTTACAAACTCATTGATTTTTCCTTGTCTGAAGAAATTGATCACCATTCCTTCCTATATTGATTTGTCTCATGTTCATTCATCATATGGTAGTGACAATAAGATCCTCCCCGATTTCTTTCATATTTAGGTTTTTTCTTCTGTGATGGCCAATAGTTGAGTTCTTCCTTAGTTAACAAATAAACATTCTCGATTGATGTTGTCAAATTGCATTTATAAGGGAGTCTCGACTTGAAGTTTGTCTTTTGAGGATGATTTCTAGATCTTTTATTACTTGGTTCTGAAGCTTCACCCTCAACGACCAGTTTTCTTTTCAAAACCCTTTGAAGTTCATCTGCAGGCAATGCCCCATTTGTTGCTTGATGCCATTTATGTGCACAAAGGCGTTGTAATCAGCCATCATTCCTTCTTCAAAGATTGTGCCTTTGGTGTAAAGTTGAATTGTTTTCCTCATTTGAGCAAACATATTATCATTTTCATTGTTTGTTCCTCCTAAGGCAAAGATAGGCGTTGGGCCAATGTGAAAAGGGTTTAAACTTCATTTATCTGGATCATAAGATTCAACTTTTTTTTATGATCCTTAAAGCTTTCAATCTCGGCATTTGTTCTTCATGTAGTTTAGAATCAATAACTGTTCTACGGGAGAATCCAATTGGATGTGGCTCTAAGGATCCTTGTTCGGACCTTTTGATTTTGCTAAACATGATGATGTAAAGTCAAAAGTTGGTAAGCTTGGAATAGAATTGGATTAGAGTAAAGTGGAGTTGGAAATTCAACAAGATCGGAGGTTCGAGCCCTCCTTCTAGCGTCAAAAATGTTAACAAGAAAGCTTGCCAACACCCCAAAGTAGAATTAAAAGTGTAGATGACTCCTTTGAGACCTTCTTTTTTAAAGGTGAAAGCAGTTAAGACATCTGAATCAGGTTAAAATTGCCATGATCCTTTTTATTCTCTCCAGTTTTCCTTTCGAATATGTTATAGTAGTTGAATCTCCTTCTTATTTAACCTTTCGACTTAGACGAAAAACTAAAAATCCTTCTTTTATTGTCTTTCGAACAAGTTAAGCTGGTTTCGTATCCTTTCGAAACCCCCTTTTGAATCAGTTGAGGTGATCCTAAGGTTGGTTCTAATGAGTTATGGATGTGGATTAAATGGATAGGTTCCGAATTCTTCGAAAGCCGACCTTTCGTCAACTTGAGGGTAGGAGCGAAGGCTTTAAGGATTTTGGTTGAGCTAAGGGTTTTGTGTTACTCTAATGGATTTCTCTTCGATCAATTTGACATAAGAAGATTATAAACTGAATCTAATAAAAATATCAAATCGGCCGAATATTCCAAAAATTCCATAATCTTGCTTTTATTAAACTCAAGTAGTACAAATTGATCAAATTCCCAATCTAATTTGAAAATTAGGGTTTACAACTTTAAGAAAATACAAGAATGGAGTGAAACAATTCGGCTTTCAAAAACCAGACACCTAGGGTCTTATTTATAGGTGCGGGTTGACACCTTTCGAATTAGTCCTTTCGACATGGTCGAAAGGCGGCTCTGAAGACCTTTCGTTGCCGTTCACATTAAGGCATCCTTCCGCATTGCTTTCAAATGGACTTGAGTGCTTTCGACTTCATCGAAAGGGGTAGGTATGCTTCTCCACCTTGTGTTGTTATGTTGTTGCAAGTAAAAAGAGGCATGAGCTTTCGACTCTGTTAATAGATAGATCTTTGGGGTTTCGAAGGTGTTGAAATGCCGAAGGTTTTAGAGCGAAATGTAGCTTTTGAAGACATACTTGCTGACTGATGCGAACCCCTTCTTCTGGTATAGGAGATTGCCATATTGAACTTTCGTAAGCTTTTCTTTCTTAATTGCGAAAGGCTTTGACCGGTTCGAAAGGCTTAGTTATGCTTTTGAAGGGGTTGCTCTAACGAAATATCTTTCTGTGAAATGTGAATGAGGGCGAAACCTTCAGTTTCGAAAGGTTTGACGCGCATGTGAGTGGCTGTAATTTGCTGCCTTCGAAAGGTGTTCCTCAACTTATTCGAAATGTCTTCGTGCAGGTGAAAACATTTGTTTCGAAAGGAAGCACTTAAAGCAAAAGGGCTTTTTCATCCCCTTTCGATCCCTTCGAAAGCTTATAGCACACTTAATCTTTGTTGTAGCATCCCTTCGACTCCTTCGAAAGACTTTGTTGATGCTATCATCTTTTGTAACTTCTCTTCTACTATTCTTGGTTTCGACAAGGTAGAAGTGAGAATTGGTGGTAACGTGTGTGTGTGTGTGTATATATATATGGATTAATGTTAATAGTTAAATATATATTTAGCTCTGAAAATAATTTTATTATACATTATCCTATAACCGAAAACAAAATCATTTTTTCAATATATATACACTTCGAATTTAATATATTTATGTCATTTAATTAATTATAGTATATATATACATATTATTTAAAATAAAAAACAATTGTTCTTTTCATGGTCGAATATTATGAAAAATTTGAAATAATTAAAACAAATTAATGAAAAATTTGAAATAAATTAAAACAAATTAATGCAACTCAATAGATTCAACATGTAGATTACACGAGCTATTCCTTCTCCTTACTCAGCCATTAGATTATCGTTAAACCATAAGCTTCAACTTCCTCTTACTGAAGGCTAGGGTTTATATTTTCTTGTATGTTTAGAACGAGAGAGTATGAGGTTATTTATAGCCTCTCAAAGACCATGAAATATCTAGATATTTCCTCTTATTTTTCTTATACCTCATATACGATAAACTCTTTTATCATATTTATTAATTTTAGAACATATATACACACACACACACACACACACACATATATATATATATATATTATTATATATATGGCTGGACATTATTTTTTAAATATTTATATAATTTTCGGCCCATATATTATATCTGATTAAATATTTAAACATTTATTTCGCCGAATTAATTAATTAAATTAATATATAATCTTTATGTATTATTTTTATTAATTTCAAGGTCTCCAATAAATAAATAAAAATCCATAAAATTAATATTACATCTATATTAATTTTCTTCATTTTAATTTATTACATTTATAAATTAATTCGATTAAGTAATTTTGAAATATGCTGGCAAATACTGTTGTGTGACGCCAATGTGTGAATTCAACTCTTAGTAATATTTTAAACATTAAAGTCTATAAGGACTTTGCTGAAGCACATGACACGAGTTCAGATGCTTACAAATCGTCTAGGTGAAAATTTAAATTATGATCTTTTTAAGCTGCGCCTTTAAGTAACAATATATTGTGTACGTTAGGTCTCTTCATCATTATTACTAAGACATCTAGAGCTTGGTCTACCATCAACACTCTAATAATGTTCTTGGTTAATTGTGAAATCCAAACTTACAAGTATTTTGATTTAATCTGATAACATTTATCGATTAACCGTGTTGCTCTTACTATAGACTTTGACTTACAGTTGACTACCAATTACGTTGACACTAACTTTCTATATCGAAGGAGACAAATTCTCTATTGAATAGTATTTTATTTTATATGTTTCAGACTAATACCCAACTATAACGGTAACACAATCCTAATTGCCATGTGGTTGATTAGGTACAATATAAAGTATTATTCATATAAGATTAACAGTATTCTCAAGTCGAAAGACTTCTACACATCATGAGATCTTCTATTTGATTTACACATAATTAACCCATAGAAGACTCTTATTGAGTCATTCTGTAATTATCCTCAATAGTTAGAAGTACGTAACCTCTTGGTGCACCCAACGATCATGAATAAATCGACGTTCATCATAAGAAAAGCATTACGTACGTTAGTCTTATATGAGGTATATATATCCTATTCTCGTGGCATATGGATTAGGAATATTTAAAGACATGTATTTATTCGTGTGATCCAGTATTTGGTTACGAACGCATTTGCAACTGCGATCGACTAAATACTTTATTCTAGGGGGTTTCTACTTGTATATATTTAACAATAAAACATTACTTATATCACATATAACAACACGTACCATATAAAATAAAACCAAACACATACTTTCATTTTGAACAAGATTTCTTTACAAGAGATAAGTTTAATATAGTATATTACATAATTGCTCCTAAGACTTCCACTTAACTTTATCAATTATAAAATTACACTATTAATTCCAAAATATAATTAATATATAATATTTATTTTAATCGATTTTTAATATTAACTACATACATAATACATATATATATGTATATTAATTTTCAAAATAAAAGAATAATAACATACATTACTATATGCAGTCACAAATAACTAAAATATTTTAAACATTAATGTTGAGTTTTTAAAATTGTGATTTTTAACTTGAGTAATTCAAATGTTAAAATATTATATATATATTAATTAATTTTTGAATTTAATAATTATTAAAAAGTATATATATATACATATGTGGAAAATAAGCACAAGGGAAAACTTTGAAAATAATTTAGTTTGAAAAACTACAAGTTTCATTTTTGGGCTGAAGGACAAACTTTAAAAAAATTAGGCTGAAGGGCAATGCTAATTATAGCTAGCATTTGTATAGTGTAAAAACCGAATATAATGCTAGTTATAACTAGCATTTTGTATAGTGTAAAAACCGAATAACTAGCATTTGTATAGTGTAAAAACCGAATATAATGCTAGTTATAACTAGCATTTTGTATAGTGTAAAAACCGAATATAATGCTAGTTATAACTAGCATTAATATAATGCTATGCTAGTTATAACTAGCATTTGTCCTTCAGCCTATTTTTTTTTAAAGTTTGCCCTTCAGTTCAAAAATGAAACCTGTTGTCCTTCAGCCTATTTTTTTTTTCAATTTTGTCCTTCTCCCTAATTCACTCTATACATATTTATATTTTACAAGTAATAATCGAAATATAATTTACAAGTAATAGTCGAAATATAAATATGATCTCCTTATCCTTGCTAGGCTCTGTCCTTTTCTTTTCTTTTTAACATGAAATTGAAAATTGATTCATCAAAAAATATGTATGTATGTATGTATGTTTGTATGTATGTATATGAGTGTGTGTATATAAACACTTATATATTTGCATATATGAATGTTTTTAGATATAGGCTCCTTAAAAAACTTTTATGATATTACACACATATATATACTCATGTATTTGCGTATATGATTTTTTTAGATATATGCTCCTTAAAAAACTTATTATATACATATACATATATATATATACACATACACACACACACAAGTGTATACATACACATGCATGCTTTATACAAAATGCAAAATTTTTTTGAGAAAAAAATGAACGATTCCCTATTCGAGGAGAGCACTCATCCATTTTATTCTACACTTAAAAAAAGTTGTTATCAACAAGCCTCACGGATGGTAAAATCCCTTCATGCAATACAATAAAAACTCCAACCTAGTAACTAAAGTTCATAATGTGAATAATATGACAATGAAGTATAGTAAAATACAAAACGTAGACTAAACTCTAGAAATGCTCTAATGCCCGTCTTCCATCCCTAAGATCAAAAACGGCTAAATCCATACCTGCAGTTGATATATCTAAATCTGAAAAACAACCACTCAACCAAATGAGTAGAACAATAACACACATATAAGAGCGTTACGGCACGCGCTTCGCGCGTGTTGATGACACACAGTTTGCACGTGAATTGTGTTTGTATAAATTGAATATGTTTTTAACATATTCAAGTGAAATGATTTGCACAAAAATTAAGTCATATTTTTGCGTTGAAATCATACATAGTTAGTTTGAATTTTTATTTTTTTGTTGCAACATTTAATGTTTTTTCATTAGTTTGAATTTTTATTCCTATTAATTTGTAAAAATGGTTTATTTTTTGGATCTTATTTTTAAATGATATTAAGATTTATTAATATTTGTAGAGGGAAGTTTTGAATTCATAAAAGAAGTTTACTTGTTATATCCTATGTTTTTGTTTAAGTGACACTAGGGTTTAATAATATTTGTAGAGGTTTATTTGTTCGATCTTATGTTTAAGTGATATTAAGATTTAATAATATTTGTAGAGGAAAATTTGCAATTTGTAAAAGGAATTAGATCCTTATTTTAAGTGATATTAAAATAGAGGGGCGTTACAGTATGCGCTTCACGCGTGAATTGTTTTTCTACAAATTATATATGTTCAATCATATTTTTGTGTTGAAATTAAGTGTAGTTAGTTTTATTTTTTATTTTCAAGTTGTGAGGTTTTATTTTTGTTTGTTTCAATTTTTATTTCTATTATTAATCAATGAAGAATGAATTTCTAAAAAAAAATTATTTGTTAGATCCTATTTTTAAGTAATATGACTTGATTTGGTAATATTTATAAAGGGGCGATTTGAATTTGTGAAAAAAGTTTATTTGTTAGATCATATTTTTAAGTGATATTAAGAATTGATTTGGTAATATTTATAGAGAGGCATTTTGAATTTGTTTAAAAAATTTATTTGTTAGAATATATTTTTAAGTGATATTATGATTTGATTTGGTAATATTTGTAGAGGGTTGTTTTTGAATTTGTTAAATAAGTTTATTTGTTAGATCCTAATTTCAAGTGATAGTGAGATTTTGATAATATCTGTAAAAGAACATTTTTGGTAGTTAACACTGACACAAAAAAGTGTGATACTAAAGGTACTACAACTATTATTAAAGATTTGACTCGCTCTTTGAAGTCTAATTATAATTACATTTGAACAATTCTATTATATGAATAATTGAATCAACATCTAGATTTGAATACATCTAAATTAATTGTAGGGAGGTTTTATCTCCTAATTTATTGGGGAGATCATAAAAAATAACAAATTGATATTTAAAAAGTTATATATAGGGGTATTTTGGGAAGTTCACGGTCAGACCAAAAAATTGTGTTTCTATTTTAACTATTAATAAAGATATGTATGTATGTATATAAATGTATTTTACATACATATATATATATATATATGTCATAATAATAAAATAAACGTACTAAGTATAAACTACAAATGATATAAAAAAATAAATCCAACGCTTAATATACTGATGTAACAACTAAGACATGGAATGAAAATTTAACTTTTAAATTACAATAATTTAACAACCAACTAATACCAACATATAATATGGCATTGGTCACGTGGGCATACATATCAATTAAAAAGATATTTAAGGGACTATTATTTTTTCTACTTTTATTTATTACATTTTCCTTTAATAGATTAATACGCGATTTCACCTTTTTGACATATACTTTAAACTTAATATTGTTATCTTTATTATAAATATGATTAGAAATCCAATTAAAACAAAATACAACAATTTTATATATTAAAGTATCTGTTGAAGTATTTATATTACTACATATTCTTTGATTCTTTTCAAACCATATATACCAACTTATAATAGTAAAAATTGTATCAATTACTAATCTATGGAAACCAATATAATAAAACCTAAGTCTACTCCAAAAAAATTCACAATTAATATCCCTATTAGTTATCTTAAAGTAAAACATATTAAAATAAGTCATAATAATACAAGTAGTGATGTGACACTCAAAATATAAATGTGAAATATTTTCCGTTACCAAATTATAGAAAAAACATTTATTATCAACCAACCACTATATTTATCCTTTTTAAAAGTTCTATAGTATTTAATTTTCCATGTACGATTAACCACATATGTATTTTAGCTTTAGATGGATTGTTATCTTTTCAAATGTATCTAAATATATTTGACTTAATACCCGAAAAATTAAGAAATTTATAAAAAGAGTATGTTGTATAAACTATCTATTATCCCAACACCATATTTTAATATCGTTTTCATTATCAAAATTATATAATTCTAATCTAGCGCAAAGTAAGGCAAATTTAAACATGTATTTGCAACTGAAGTACGATTAAAACTAAACTCCAAAGGAAAATTTTAATTCGGTCTATATATTTCAAAAATCAGCACATTTTTAAAATTACATATCTCATAAAGTTCTTTAAAGCTATCATGTCAAAATGAAGTGTTATTCCTTGAACGTACCACATTATCAATTCCTAATTTATAAATATCATAACTTTTATTATCGATTTCCAGAAGTGTGAAATATTATTTATATTATTAATAAAAAGTATGTTGTAAATTAAATGTGCCATTATACCATTAATTCGAAATTATTTCTTTCCAAATTAAATTTTCATTATTATTATTAAATTTCCATAACCATTTTCCTACCAATGATGTATTTAAATTATGTAAATTTAAAATACCCAACCCTTCTCTTTAGCATACCATTTCCTATTTGATAAGACACTTTGAATTATTATTTGGATTATCACCACTCCATAAAAAATCTCTTCTTGTTTTATCTATTTTATCAATTACCTATTTCGAAAAGCGATAAAACGACATCCGGTATATGGGTAATGCTAATAAAACAAAGTTAATAAGGACTATCCTACCTGCTCTCGATAAAAAGTTACCATTCCATTGAGATAATCTTTTATTAATTTTGTCAATTATTATTAACCAATCATGTTTGAATTTAGATGGCCTTATTAAAAACCTAAGTATTCTATGGGAAATTTCATAATTTTACAATTTAATGTACAAACAACTTGTTCCTCTATCTTATCTATATCATTCAATACTAGCACTGAACTCTTATGAAAAATAATTTTTAAACCAGAGAGCTATTTAAAACTATATATTATAAACTTAAATGCTATAGTATGTCTTGGTAAATGAGAAGTAACAAAGCATAGTATCATATGCAAACTGAAGATAGAAAGACCATTATTACAATCTCATTTCCAACATCAGTTAAAATCCCATTACTACTGGATGATTTGATAATCCTAACGGAAACATCCGCTGCTAAGTTGAACAATAAAGGTGACTATGGATCATCTTGTCTAAGACCTCATTTTGATTGTATTTTATTATCTATATACCATTAATCATAATACTCGAATTTTCAGTTTTAAGTAAAGATATAATCCAACCTACCCGTCTAATGCTGAAACCCCTAGCCAATAAAAGGTCCTTAAGTAAATCCCAATTTACAGAATTAAAAGCTTTTGCAAAATCAAGTTTTAAAAGCGCATAAGTGATATTATTTTTACAACAATAATTTATAAATTCCTGAACAGACGCTACCCCATCTGTAATGTTTCTACCCTTTATGAAAGCAGTTTGAGCATTATTAATTAGTTCGTTCATTTTAACATTTAATCTATTAGCCAAAACCTTTAAGATCATTTTAAACGTTAAATTTAATAATGAAATAGGTTCAAAGTCTTTTAATTCATTTGCTCCCACTTTTTTGTCAAGCAAGATTAGGTTGGCGAAATTAAACCTACCAAGCTATAATGTACCATTATAAAATTCATTAAACATTTTAATTATATCATATTTTAAAACATTGCAAAAAAATTCATAAAATAAAATAGGAAAATCATTGAGACTGGGCGATTTATCATTAGGCATTTCCTTTATTGCCTTTAAAATCTCCTCCTCGTAAATGGGTTATCCAATCCCTCTAAATCAATTCTAGTGTCATTAGGATATAAATCGTCCCATTTAGCCTTAATCCTTTGTTTAATCTTAGTTTCAAATATACCTTTATAATAATTAGTAAAAGCGTCGTTTAAGTCTTTTTGAGCAAAAATCTCAATAATATTAGTTAAAATAGAATTAATGGTGTTACTACGTTTTCTACCATTTGCTACTTTATGAAAAAATTTAGTGTTCTTATCTCCCTCATCCATCCAATGGATTCTAGATCTTTGTCTTCGAGGAATGACTGTTTGGAATTGAAATAATCCTACATCGCTAGATAACTTGGAGAAGTGGTGCATAAATATAAGTTGGTAAGTATATAACATTGGGGATTTCTTTTGTTACAACAAAGTGTGTCATCTCATATGCATAGCCACGTGCTGGAGATGAAGAGCTTGACCCGACCCCCGTTACATAACAATTGGTATCGGAGTCGAAGGTTGCGAACTGGGTCATGCAGACAAACAATGCTCTCAAAAATACTCCAAGGGAATACGAGTCAAGGGGAAGATTGTTAGGGTTGTCTCGCATGTGACAAGGAGGAACGTCGGTTTGAAATTGGAATAGTTCACATCGCTAAATAACTTCGAGAAGTGATGCATAAATATGGGTTGGTCTCACATTGGGGATTCCTTTTGTTATAACAAGGTGTGTGCCAACTCATATGCGTACGCCATGTGTTGGAGATGAAGAGCTTGGTCCGACAGCCATTACACATTACTTCTTCTTGTGTTAAAATTTTATTTAACTCCTCTTTTAAATTAGAAAGTACATTATTTTCTGTAATATCTAAATTTCTATATTATTCAATTTTATTCGACTTTAAAATTTCATTTAATAATTTTTCCTTTTTAATTCTAATGTTACCAAAAACCTCTTTGTTCCATTTTCTAAGAAAAAGCCTTAAATCTCTAAGTTTACTTACAAATATGTTAGCAATGTTACCTGAAAATTTATAATTATAAGTACTCATTAAAAGCCATCTATTTGTAATTAACTCTGTAAAATTGTTTTCTAGCATCCACATATTTTCAAATCTAAAATTTTTATTGCCAGTATTTTAATTATTACAAGATAATACAATCGTACAATAATCCAAGTAAATTCTCCGAAGTCCAACATCTTTACACATAGGATATCTATCTTCTACTTCATCACTAATACAAAAACCGGTCTAGAAGTGTCATCGATGGATCTTCTCTATTATTAGACCAAGTGAAACGTCTGTTATATTACTGTAGTTCAATGAAGTTACAGTTCACAATAAATTGATCAAACTCCTCATGGTAGAAAAATCCCTTTCTCTTGGAGATCTTTCTCCTAAAAATCTAGTGACATTAAAGTCCTCACCCATCATCCAAGGGCCTGGAGCGAGCGATTTAAACTCTAAGCATTCACCCAAAGTACCCTTCGTTCTAATTTGGAATTTGGTCTATAAACATCAGTGACATTAAGAAACGAGTCATCGCTAAGATCGGTGAAAACTAAGAGCATCGAACGTGTATTAACAATATATTGTAAAAGTTTTACATAGTTTTCTTCCAACCCACCATTAATCCTTCAGAACTACCCCTAGCTGGAAGATAGACCCAACGACTAAGATATAAACCCCTTAGACTCCTATATAATCTATAATTAGGTAAATCAATTTTAGTTTCTTGTAATAGTGCAATATCAATACTATTATTTTTTAAAAACGATCTAATTTTATAATATTTTCCTAAATCATGTAAACCCATAATGTTCCAACTGATGTATCTCACGGTCAACTGTTCTAACCCACTCCAGTTCCCTACTTCTAACATATTCAGTATCTAACTGAACGTCATCAAAAATAAAATTAGAGTTACTAGCTAAATGGTACATGTCACTAGTAGATAATCTACTAAAAGCAAACGGACAATAAGTGCCGCCTAAAATAAGGTCCATACTTGAGCTAGAGTCCTTAAGTATTCTAGTGACCGCTCTACGGATACGATCACTCCTCCTCACTGATCTAGATGAAGTATAATCTGAAACAACCTCTTGCACCGAAACTGCTTTCTGTTATAAGATCTATTTTGTACAAAATGCAAATTTGTACATGTTCACTTTAAATGTGAGCATTTACAAATTCTGACTTGGTTAAACTCAGATCTATTTTTATAATAAGTTTTAAGGAGCCTATTTTACCTATGTTATTTTATTTGAGGAGCCTATATCTAAAATTTGCCCTTATATATGTTATTTTACTTACGTAGGCACACACTATATACATCCCTTATTTAATCATAGAACATGTGATGTCCATGATTTATTTATATATATATATATATATATATTAATAAGTACAAATATAATTAATATTATCTATTTTAATAATAATAACTTTTAAATTCAAATCAGATAAATATTATACATTAAATATGATTTGATGTATAGAACTTTTTTTCATAATAACACATTATAAGATCTTGTGCGAAATGTAATAAAGGATTTTTTGAAATTTACTATTTTACCCTATTGCGTATAACACCTGATCCATCACTAGTAGTATTACAAGTTGTATTTGGGTCTCTATAACAAAAAATTTAGGGCAAACGTTTCGCCCTAGGAAGGAAAATAACTTGCTGTCCTGAGGCTATTTCCTTTTTAACGTTTGCCATTGAGCATATTTTCATGTATTTTCAACAATTAAATATAATGAGATTTTAAAATCTAGAATAAAATGTTGTATATGATTAACTAAAATTTGATCAAAAATAATTAGTCTAATCAAAAATGTCCACTTCAAATTAATCGTCTATGACCTTTCTAAATATATACCCAAATTATGCAATCTTCACTCAATCAAGAAGAAGAAAAGGTGGAACCCAGTGCACGAGGCTCCCGCACAATAGCGGGCTCTGAGAAGGTCGATATGCAGCTTTTTCCTCGCATTGCGAAGATGCTGTTTCTGAACTCGAACCTGAGCACTCAGATCACCATGCGGTGACCTAACCGTTGCGCCAAGGCTACACCTCGCAATCTTCACTCAATCAAGAAAACAAAGTTTTATATATAAGTCAAAACTCTCTGTAGCAACTCATTTTTTTTAATATCATCATATATTTCCGTTTTAAATCAATTTTTGTTTCCATCAATTTGTACCTCACATACAGACTATGAATGCAAAGTAAGTTGTAAGAACTCAAAGCACTCTCTGGGTGATGTATATCAAAATCTTATATTTGCCCTCTGTACCCATTCACATTCTTTTATATCTTCATCGTATTTTATCCCAAAAATTTGTGCGCTAATAAAATTCGTGAATTCTTGCATTAAGGAAATAGTGAACAATTTATTTCTTTTTTAAAGTACAATATGATACCTGAATAGTACGTAGTGACAAGGTTTCAAATCTCGGATTTTGAAGAAAATCTCGGGCTGATATCTCGGCTGAAATGAAGAGATTTGAAACTCTGTTAACTAAACAAACTATCAAATCTTGAATTTTGGAGAAAATTTTGGATTTCTATCTATGATGAGATGAAAGAGATTTAAAACCTTGCGTACTGGTATGGTATAAATCATATGTTTCCATATTAAGCTCGAGGCGGGCACTCAATTACACATTATATCATGTACATAATTTCTATTGCCAATTAATTGATTAAACCGTGTAGCTTCCGTAGAATATGATCCCTGGTTGAGCCAAATGCTGCTTTGCATCCATGTTGCAATTTCCATAAGGGGTATTTGGTTTAAATATGTTAGCATGCTTAAAGGACTTCCACCTAAAGTATGAGAAATTAAGGTACCATTTGATTTGTCATTTTTAGTTGTGTTTTCGTCAGAAAAACGTGCACACGATGCATGTATTTTTGAAAAACAACTGATTTGGAAAATGAAACTAACATATAAAATAGAAAACAAATTTATTTTGTTTTTCGTGTTTTGAGAAATAATAAAAGAATGGAAAACAATTCATCTCCTCCGCCGTCCATCCATCATCTTTGTCGTCCCTCCATCATTGTCGCAGTGGTCTAAATTTTTATATTTATCTTCTGTTATCCTCATATTTTGTTATGAATGTTGAAAACGCAAAACACAAAATACAAAATGTAATCAAACGGACTCTTAACTTTGAGGATGTTTAATCCAAGGTTTGAGGTTTCGACCGAAACACCGAGATTCCGGTCGTTCCGTTTAGGTTTCAGTAGAAGCCGAAACAAAACCGAACCGAAATTCCGGTTCAACAAAAAAACCCATTGAACTTCAAATTATACAGAAAAAACCAAAAAATGGAATTAATTTGAATTTTCAAATATAGAAATATTCAAAATCTCAAATTTTAACTTAGAAAACGTACAAATTCACAAAATATATCAATGATGTAACTAAAAAAGTTGAAAATGAAGTAATGAATGAACGTTTTTTAGTGTTTTAAATATTTATGATTAACCGGTATTCTCTGTGTATATCTTATTTTTCAATTAAGTATAAATTATACATTTTGTTTCAATAAATTAAACAAATATATGTATAATTATATGAAAAATAAATAACAAGATCCGAAACCGGAATCGGAATTTTCGAAATTTACGAATTAGGTCGAAATTTCTAAAATTACAAAAGACCGAAACCGAGTTCGAAACCGAGATCTCAAACCTTGGTTCAATCTATATTATGGACATCACGTCCACAAAAAATGACATCATTTCGAAACTTCTAGCTTGTTCAAAATGTTAAGTCAAATATCAACCGTCAAAACATCAATTTTAACCATCAATTTGAAATATGTTAGTATTATCTAAATAAACCAAAAATTTGTAGAGATGATCTTGAAACATGTAAGAGTATATCTGTGAAATTTCATTTGGTTTCAAATTGTGTAGCTCTAGAAATTGTAGGAGCATAGATATGGTGTAACGAAGAGGGGTGTAGAAGAACCCTTCTTATATTGATGTTTTGTTTACTCAAACATTCCCAAGGTTTTTTCTGCATTGTGTAGCTCTAGAAACCTAGGTGTGTAGAATAGGGTTTGGCGAAAAAAGGATAGTGGATCCTATGTATGTATGTAGGGAGCAGCTACCGAAACACAAAAATAAACATAAAATCTAACAGAGTATATTTCAATAATTGGATATCATTGTGTTTACATAAAGGGTTGAATTCATAGGAAATTTAATGGTTCAGATCTACTATGTCAAAAATTGTGTTCAAATAAAATTTCTCATGTATTTGTATATACATACGCATATACACGCATATACACGCACATATATCCATGCACACGCAAATACACACATTTTATACACACACATACATATATGTAATATATGATAAGAGTTTGCTTCCCAATGCTGCTAACATTACCAAAGAACACACACACAGACGCATTGTTAACGATGAACACATATGGGTGGGATCTTGTTTGAATGGAGATTTTATGAATTTGAGTTTTAGACTCTTGTAAGCTTGTCGGTAGTTTGTGATTGCCTCATTTGGGCATTTTGATTCAATTCCGCAGTTTCATTCTACGGCAGTGTGATCTATATAACCCTTTTAAGACTTAAACTTATGGGTTATTACTTAATAATTTTATATACATATATATCTGATGGATCAACATAATAAAGGAATATTGACTTCTAATTCTACAGTGGACAAATTTTTGAAAGAAGCCCAGAAAAAAAGAAAAGAAAACTAACTGGAAGAATATGGTCATTTCATAACTTATTGTAGCTCGGTTTTCAGCATGCTAGAATGTGTACATGTGCACTTCTGAGGGAAAAAAAAAAAGAAATTTTACTTGAGCAGCGCAAGAACAAAATTGTGGAATTTTCTTTCTTTTTGTTTGTTTTTTATTTTTTTTATATAATTTTTTTAGTTTTTGTTTTGTTTTTTTTACTTGAAGACTTTGAAAGTGCGGAAGAACAAGTCCATCATCATAACATGTGTATTTTTAAAATGTGCAAATTTGTTCATGCACACTTTCAACGTGCTCAAGTTCACTTTCAGATCTGGTGAAAACAGATCTATTTCTGGAATAAGTTTTAAGCGGAGTCTAGTCTATTAGTTTTTTCAGATTTATTTCAAAAATAAATTCCCTTTTATAGTCATACTTTATGTGAAGCTGTACCGTATGCATGATCTTTGATGGGCACTCCGGTATATGTAACAACACTTGTATGCATTTACAATACAGGGCTCCACTTTTTGTCGTCCAAACTGATAACTGGGATTGTTCTTGTTGTGTTCTTTGGGATTCAATGTGTGCTGATTGTGCTGTTCCGCAGGTATTATTTACAATTGAGTTGTTGATTTGATATTCCAGTTTACTGGTAAAATGGTTCTTGGTGGTTGGAACTGATTAAATTGCGACAGTATATTTGCCCCATTTCTAGCTTCTATCATTCTACTTACTTTGACCATGTCGACCATATTGCCAAATACAACCGTAAGATTTTATTTCATAAAATATCTTAATGTTGTTCCAGCTGAACTAATTCATATGTTTCTAAAGAGTCCATTAACATTATTGATTGAGCCACATTCACTACGACTAACCTCATATTGTAAGCCAATGTGATAATCAGTGTGGCACGAGTTTTTCAAGAAATATTTTATTGGATGCACAACTTGTTCAGGCATTGTGTTTATAACATCGCTGTGTATAGTGTCAGTTTGTCAAAATGTATACTTAACATCTGCCAAACCCCGCCTACAATGTCTAATAGTTCACAACATGATTATTTTATAACATATCTTGATAACATTCGTAACGTATTTGTTTGACTATTGACTATTATTGTATATGATATAGCTAGCTTGGCCATATGACCAAATATAGATACGAGTTTCTGTGGAATCAAATCTCCTGGTCCAATTCACCTGTGCCCCGGTGTGCCAAACCAGCAAGTGTTTGAGAAAATTTGCAATAAAAAGGTCCATTTTTTTTATGTGGATCATTTTTCAAATTATACGGTTAAGTATCAAAATATCAGGGCTCGTTTGGTTTGCTGTTTTTAGTTTTGTGTTTTCGTCTAAACAAAAATGTGCATTGCTTATGCATTGTTGGAAAACACACAATTTTGAAAATTGAAATTAACATAGAAAATAGAAAATAAGTTTACTTGATTTTTCGTGTTTTGAGACATAACAAAAGGACGGAAAACAATTCCTCTCCTCCATTTCTCGTCCATCGTTGTAATGGCTAAGAATTGTAAAAAATTTCCTCATGTTTTCTTGTATTTTGTAGTGTATGCTGAAAACACAAAACACAAAACTCAAAACGAAACCAAACAGACCCTTAGTGATTGGACACATACGGACAGCAAGTGTTTGAGAAAATTTGCAATAAAAAGGTCCATTCTTTTTTTTATGTGGATCATTTTGCAAATTATACAGTTAAGTATCAAAATATTAGTGATTGGACACATAGGGACAGCTAGAGTTTGGACCAGATGATCTGCTCCTACTTTTTGTTCCTCGACAAACGCCCACATTATATGAAAGTGGGTGTTTTCAGTTTTTAAAATGTTTAGGTAGTGTATGGTTTAAAAACGAATAAGTATTTTCGGTTTTCAATATGTATTTTGAATATGAAAAGAATGAAGAGACGACGAAGATGATAAAAGAAAGACGGATGAGACGACGAAGGGGATAGAGAGACGACGGAAGAATGGATTGTTTCACGTGCTTGTGTTATTTTTCAAAACGCGGAAAATAAAAAAAAACTGTTTTCTATTTTGTATGTTAACTTCGTTTTCTAAATTAGTCGTTTTCGACAATATAAATGTGTCGTGTGCATTTTTGTATGGACGAAAACTCAAAACTAAAAATAATAAACCAAACACTACCTTAGTGTTCATTTTGGTACTACCAATTACTGAATCTATGCACTTTTGGTAGGATGTTACAATAATGCATCAAGATATAAAAAAACCTAGGGTCCGTTTGATTTCATTTTGAGTTTTGTGTTTTGCATTTTCAACATGCATTACAAAATATGTGTAGAGCGGAGGAGATACTTCAAAAATCTAAGCCATTACGACGATGGAGGGACAGTGGAAGGGGTGGATTGTTTTATGTGTTTTTGTTATTTCGTGAAATACGGGAAACAAAATAAATTTGTTTTCTATTTTATATATTAACTTCATTTTTCTAAATTTGTCATATTTCAAAAATACATGCGTGATACTCATTTTAGTTAGGACTGAAACCCAAAACTAAAAAAGCAAGCCTAACCGGGCACTAGTTTATGTATCTTTTCTTTTAATGGCATGTGACAGAACTTCTCTTCTTTTGATAATTTAGCATCTTCATTCTTTCATGCTATCAAAATTGGTTGAGTTTTAAAGTTAATTTTGTTTTACCCTCAATTATTATTTTTGATTGCCTATGTTTTTTTCTTTGGATGCACTGGAGTTTGAAACAGAGGTGATTCTGGACCATTTAAAGTACTTGAAGACGGTATGCACATTACATTAATCACCTGTTTTCTAATTTCAGTATTTTAGGACTTATATTTCTATAACAAGATGAATATGAGAAATTTGATATCTAGGACGTTTTCTTCTATAACAAGGTGAATATGAGAAATTTGTCAAATTTTGAATCCAAACAGATATCTTGCTCTTGTTTCTTGAGTGATTGCCATGTTTTTTTATGCAATGTGTTTCTTAGTTTATAATCAACAATTTACTAGTTAAAAGGACAGTTGTGTATAAAAAGCCTGAACATGGAGAAGTTGAGCACATTTTAGATATATTATAGACTCTCATCTTTACAATCTTACAATTTGATTTTGCTAAGAGTTTGATCTAATTTTATGCAGCTGCAACCCGGACTGACCATTTGGTAAATATATACGTCAGAAACAAGAAAACCAAACTTTTGGAATAGAAATATGATATGTACATCTTCATCAAGTTACCATGCATCTGGGTATTCTGAACTTGATGAAAAGTGAACGTACATGTACCAAAGAACTATGCATCATTGGATCGATGCACTATTTTGTGGTTAGACTAACCGCTGATGTGAAGGAAACCGTCAAAGTACAAAAGAGCTAAACACACTTGCTTATACATTTAATGACTTATTTTTATGTTTTATCAACATATTAGTTGGGAAATTTTCATTTCAACTAATTATTATGAAAAATTGTAATTACGCCTTTACTTACAAAAATATCTTAATCATTTTTAATAATTATCAATTTACTTATTTCATCCAATGATATTGGATCTTAAGGGTGGTACTGGTAACTTACCATGATAATGACAGTTATTACTGCAAGAACATATGGTAGCATTTACAGTCAACCTATGCTCTGTTCAAATCAAAGCTCTGGATGGGAACAGGGAAAATGTACATTTTGCACAAACAGTCAAATTGGTGTGTTCACCTCCTTTAATTCATTTTATATCCATTTTCAATCCAAATACACGTAAAAACACCCATTTTCCTATCCAATTCAAAGAACACAAGAATGCATAGTATGTTGACCAAATTTCTCTTCGTAAATACCCATTTTGTATGCGTACATTGTTCGTTGTGATAGCAAGAGCATAATTATAGTGTACAATTTTATTTTAGTTTGTATCAGACGTTGAAGTGTAATGTCTAGTAGCTGCAGACATTTACATGTTAAGTAGTAACCATTGTTGTACTGACACAAAACAGTGTCGGTTCTTTTTAATACAATCGAGAAAAATCACTTTATTGCATTTTTAAATAATTTTTGACCTCATGTGTTTATAATGTCTTATTTCATGACATTACAGACAAGAGGATTGGATTGTAAATTCTCTGAATATTTGAACAAATGAATAAAATGGTACATAGTTTATCCAACAAAATTCAGGAACGATCCTTCCACTCATAAAGAAATTCAGATATAAATATTATCAATGATTACATGGCACGTGTACATCAAAAGAAATGATGTCCTTTCAGAACTCAACGTCTCTTCTAAGGTAAAAACAATACATCTGATGCTCTGCTAGATGAACAAATATGTAACAGTATTGATACTCTTTATATTTATCAGTTTATATATTCTTCATTTTTCTTTTTTCTTCTCCAAATGAGGGAAGGCGCCTAAAATGTTGTGAGCCCGAAGATCCTGTCTTGTCAGAATACCCACAACAGGTGATATCTGCAATGTTCAAAATAAAGTAAGTCAGCAACTCAATAAACAACTAAACAAGCAATTGATGCATCATGTTTTATGCAATATTTTATCTTCTTATGGAACACATGAGTTATCTTATCTAATCAAAGTCATATCTTGTGCAGATTCTAAATGTGAAACTTACCCCAGCACCTTGAAACTTGGGAACGATCAACAGATGCCTGAGTGCAACCTGCCTAAACAGCACAACTGCCTTAGCCACCGACATAGTCTCCACAACAGTGTAAGGCGTAGCATTAGTGAATGGATGCAAATCAATGTACATTTCCATTTCTTCTTCAGTAATGGTCTCCACCACATCCTCTATTTTAAACCCTCTCTGTGCTAAATCAACCGAGTCAAACTTCTCCCTCACTTCCCATTCCTGTCTCCTCCTCTTCTCAACTGTAAACCACTTCTTTCTCAATGCAGCAATGAGGTGTGCCCTTAGCACAATCCCATGAAGCTCCGACTGCACCACCCCTTGATCAACCACAGGGAATCCATTATGACTAGTGGTTTTCAATACATCCACAACACGTGCAACTTTTTCAATGCCTTGTAGACAAACAACGCTGACTTTAGCAGCTGCAAGCTCACCTACTGTTAAGTTTCTCATCCATGGCTCAGGGTTAGGCTCTAAGAACGGCAACCCTTTCATTTCTAATATTATTTCATATATACTTGGGTTAAACGCGTCGCCTACTGTTTTTGATATGAGCAGCACCAGCATTGTGATTGGTAGAAGGGATAGATTATTTGTGAGTTCTAAGAATATGACACAGAGAGAGACGGTCATTCTCATTGACCCAGCCATTAAGGAAGCAGCACCTAGAACAGCGTACAAGCCTTGATCGAGGCCAGACATATACAGGCCCAGCAAACGTCCGTAGGCCGAGCCCATTAGAATTATAGGAAGGAAGAGTCCAGAAGGGACAGCTATTCCGAACGTGATAAGTCCAAGAATGCAGTAGAGTGCGAAGAATATTAGTAAAGATACCGTACGGAACTCCGTAGGGGTAGAAGTGGAAAATATGTTGCGGACTGCATCATCGTTTGTGGCATGCAGTAGACTTGCGAGATCGTTGTAGTATCCGTTAGGGCAGTTGAACTGCTTGAAATTACCTGTTCGCCCTGTGGTTGGGCATGGAGCCTCTATCGAAGGGTCGCATGGAGAGCACGGGGCTAGAAATGGTAGTCCGTACAGGCAAATTGATGTGAATAGTGAGACAGATAGGGCTAACACAAATTTTGCGGTTCTCCCTTTCCTGCAATAATAAATCAAATATGTTTTTATGCATGATCAAATGTCCCTAATAGAATGAGTTCCTCTACTCTGGTCAGAGTCAAGAGTAGCTCTACTTTAGTTCTCTTATAGAGTATAAAGGATCTCGTTCCCAAATGTCTTACCACTGTTATCAGGAATTAGATACTTACTCATTGATGAGATTGTAGAGTCTGAGAACTTTATGTAGGAAATGATTATACAGGCTGCCTAAAATACCACCAATGATGCCGATAATGAGAACAGGAGGCAGATCTTCCCATTGATATCTGACAGTCACATTGCTAACATCAAAAAGGATGAGTCCTCCTCTACCAAAAAGACCGCATTTCCCATCATTGCAGTACTCGATAAAACCTCGTAAAACAACAACCACGACTGCAGTGCTGAAGAAGCTCCTCCATAGAAGGGCACTTCTCCACCATGTTGCTACCTCTTCCAGAGAGAATAGAACGCCGCCTACTGGCGATCTGAATGCTGCACATACACCTGAAGATGCTCCACATGTGATCAGATCTCTTCTGTCTCTGTCGTTTTTGAAGTATCTAAGCCATCTCCACTTTAAGTGGTATCTTTCTGTGCCTCCTTGAGATAGAAGCGACGATATGCAAGCTCCAATGTGTACTAAAGGCCCCTCTTTGCCTAGATCTAAACCTGCTGATACTGCTCCTATGCTGCCAAATATCTGTTTATAATATCAAATATTGTCAAAAAGATTTACAATTTTGGTTAATCAGTGTACAATTGTATTTACCTTGACAATTAAAGGTGCAGCTCCATACATATTGGGTGTATCGACGCCGTTAAGGTATGCTTTGATTTCAGGTATTCCAGGTCCTGCTGCAGTCGGAGCAAATAACACACATAGAGCAGCAGCAAATGCAGTCAGACAGAGATTTGCTCCCATGAAGTACATAAATCCAGTACCATATCTGTGGTTACAGCGAAAGCATTCATCAGTACAAGTAAGACTGCAGGAACAGGAAATAAGGTAGTGTTTTAATACTCAACTTTCACTGTCCACATAATAACTAACAAGCATCATCTTGTATCCTGCAATATTTTCAATAGCGAGGTTGATTAGAGAAGCAATAACTCCAGTTAAAAGCCCTACTAAGAAGGCAAGGGTCCATTTGAGGAAAACATATTGAAGAACTTGGACTTTTGATCGACTTCGCCAGTCATGCTTGAACAGATCATTCTCATTGATCCTGTGAGAAAGATTCATATATAGCAACATGAAAACGTATAGGTAATGAATTTTGAACTAATGCGTGCATAATTAACAAGTGTTTACTCGTAGTCCAAGCTCTCTATATGGGAGACTTTAGCCCCAACCATTGCTAAGTGACTTGAGGTGAGTGTAGGGCTTCTTTTTAGCAATGGTTCATTTAGCGAATTGTTGCATTCGATATCTCGCTCTTCCTCTTTGGTTTTGATTTGTTTTGCCATATCTTCACTTGAGCTTTCCTCCATTAGATCTATCCGTGTGATTCAGATGAGGCTGAGAAAATATGAAATGGAGAGATTAGAGGAAAGTTTGAGGCGGCAATAATATATTATGTGCTCTTGGCTTCATATTGCCTTATGTATCATGTGGATGTTATTATAATATAGGTAGGCACACTACTCTATTATTTGCCATAATTATATATATATATATATATATATATATATATATATATATATATATATATATATAGTGTGTGTGTGTGTTTCTCTATACATATTTAAAGGTTTAACAATTTTTAGTTGTCAAGAGAATCAATTTTCGAGATGCTGGTTATGGTGGTATCAGGTATGTTATCATTAACAGAGATGAAGTTTTCATCATTGTATAATTGCGTTATTCTATTTCAAAAATGATGTCACTTTTTCTGCATTATATATACATCAACACTGCTACATCTTGTGCATTTAGTGGGCTGGCTAATTTATTAATTTGTTGACAGTACTATATGTTACAAGTTGAAGAACTACAAAAACATTAATTTGTATTCAAATTTTCTATCCAATCATGTGCATGGCAAGAGAGGATCAGTTATGGACCATGTATTAATTAAATTAGAGATAAAGTTAACTTAATCGACCGGTTAACAAATATACAATCACGTTTGATTAAAAAATAAAAAGAAAGGACAAATATATCTGTATTGGAAGGATGAGTACAAGCATATACGGTGAGATTTTGAATGGTATTCATGTCATTTTGTCATGGTAGGTGATAAAGCTCACCACAGCAGGCTTTTTCATTGCTCTCTTCTTGCTTGATGGCAACTAAAAACAAGTTGCTACTTGCTAGTGACACGTGAGAATATGGTTTACAAGTAGCAACCAAATTACCTTTGAACTTAACAAAAGAACAAGGATATAATTCTGTGGCAACTACTCGTGATTGCTTTATTTCATTAATCGCTAATACAATTTCATTTTTCTTTATCTTTGTACAAGTGGCATGTAAGACCTACCCGTCTGTTAAATTTGCTGCTGCTGTTTATACTGGCATTGTTTGACATTTGGTAGTTTTGATTGTTCGAATTTTGATGATATGACACAAATTTTTTTAATTGGAAAAAGCATGAAGAAACGGTCGAACAGACCAAGCTTAATGAATAATGTAAGGTTGAATAACAAGTTTAGAAGACAGACCGCGCACAGAAGCAAGCTCCATGACTTGTGGATGGATAACTAGGAATCTTTTAATAGTTTAGAAGATGAGCTTTCCGAGTGCTTCTGTAGTTTAATATCTATTTAAATAAAATGTTGTTGATGTTTGTACTCTTTAGTTTCATGGTTTTGGTCATAGCAACATGGATAATTTGCGGCCTATTATATTTGAAAATGTGAAGGAATACATGTGATAAGATGGTAGAAAAGTAATGCGGCCTTTCGAAACCGATAAAGTCGTAGAATTTTCCCAACTGGATGATAAGAATATTATTAAATTTGATAGCTGCAGAAATCAAACAACTGTCAACATGGTTTGGTCTGGTCTGGTTAGTTCCGTATTGTTGCGTGTTACAGTAGTTTCTGAAATTTGGTTCTCATTGTTAATGTTAGAAGAGTCTTTCTAATCTTTATTCTTGGCTGGCCCATGTGATTTGAATTATTAGAAATGATGGTTTGGAACACCCGTAGCCTATTATTACTAAACATTGCAGAACGAATAACTGATGAGCGAGCTGTTTTCCACGAGGAACCCAACACTTTGGAGACTACTGTATTTTATTATATGTAATACGAAATCCTATTAAATAATACTAAAGCAGAAGAAACTGTAGCTATTTTATTGATTGTAGGTGCTTTCTCTATTCTTTTAATTTTCTGTAGATATTTTAGTTTTACATTTTTATAATTTATTCTTTTATAGTTATTTTACTAAACTTCTCATGCCGATTTACTTCAAATACACACTTTTAGAATTTTCTATAATAATTTACAAATGCCTTCTTAGTTCTTTTTTAATATTTTATATTTAAGATCATACATTTAAATTAATTACATAATTCATAATTCATACCATTTGATAAACTCAGTTAAGTAATATTCAATATGCCAAGTAAATCCTAAAGTATGATAGTTTTAATAGTATACCATAATTGCATCAACAAACTATGACAATTTTAATAGTATACCATTGTCACATCAACAAACTAATAAAATTAAAATTTCATTTGTATACAAAATTATATTTTTAGCTTTAAATATCTATATTTTAAAATTTTCACATTTACTTACAAACCCTTCTCAATTCTTTCGTAATATTTTTTTATTCATGTACATATATTTAACTAATTATGTAATATTGAATTTAAATTATTCAAATAAATCCAGTTAACTAATATTCATTAATTCATCTAATAAATTCTAAAATAAGCCAATTTAAGTATGTATACAACACTCATATATTTAAGCAAAGATGATAATATTTTTATTTTTATTCATATATAAAGATACATAAATTGCATAACGTAAAATGTAAACATGAATAATAATAATATTTTTATTTTATAATTCATTTATCGTAAAAAAAAATATCATACATTGCATTAGAAAATTTCATTTTTTACAACTTTTAAAGGATAAATTTATACTTTACAACATTGCGATGTGAAAGCATAGATTACACTAATAAAAATTATGTTATGTAGTTCTCATTTTCAATGTGATATTAAAACTTACTCAACTTAGTGCTACAAATTATTTTTCTGCAATTATCAAATTAAGTTGTACATGATCCTCCTACAACAAGATGAAATTAACGGTTTGCAAAGTTAAAAAGGTTTAATAATTGAAATATCAGATAATGGAAAAAAGTTCATGCGTAGATATGTTGATCATAAGATGTTCTTCTCAACTATAATTACATACAAAATTCTTCTCATTTTCCCCATCCTTTCTAACATTCAGTTCCTTATATTTAATTAGTTAAGTTGATTATTGATTTGAAATATCTAAATATATTCAATTACCATGTATTCATTAATTCATTTATAAATCTTTAAAAATATTAATACTAATTGAAATGCTAAAGTTATTTTTTCACATACACACATGTATATATAGTGCGCTAGGATCAATAGCCCCCTATATTTAGCACCATTTGTAGCCCTTGATATGGCCATAAGTTTATATTTAAATATGAGGAAAAAAATTTAAAGGACAAATTATTTTAAATAATTAGGCACAAGGACAGATGTATTTTTTTGTCTCAAGTACAAGCCCAAAGCCCATTCACGGATTAAAACAATCCCCTGCCTTTCTGATTCATTCCATTCGTCTTCCTTGTTCGATTTCAACCTCTCTATCATTCGCTCTCAAAATTCCAATTGACAACAAAAATGGCACCCCAAAGTAGAAGTAAATCGCTATCTTCAACTCAACCGCAAATTTCAATGCATGAAGAATAACCACCAGAAATTGAACAACAACCACCGATTCGTGAAACCGATGACCTAGCTTCAGCAGAAATTTAGCAACAAACTCCAAATCAAGAAACCGAAATCGTACCTCCATAAGATATTCAACAGCCATCCGCAATTTCAAAAAAGAAAAACCTAGCTTAATCTCAGTCGAAATCAGAAACGATGAAAACAAAAGCCAGCAAGTTAAGATGACGAAAACAACCAATTGAAGAAGAAGAGCAACAAAAATAACAGAAAACATACCAGAAAAGGTAACTGATACTATAAAATCAAGTACAACAAAGTTAATATAGTTGTATTATAATAGTATTGAATTTATTTAACAGAACAATGAAGAAAATATGCAGTGAAAAACAGCTGCTGAGAAAGCAACTGAAGAGCAGTTGCAAAAAAAAGAACGAAGATCGAAGATCGAAGAGAAAAATGAAAAAACCATTCAAAAGGAAATTCCAAAAGAAACTCAAAATACAATTCAACAGGTAAATTATACTTCAAAATTATGAAACCGATACTAACAATATTATATTATTAAATGTATTCTAATAGTATCAAAAATGTTAAACAGGAAAAAGCTTAAAAAGAAAAAGGGAAACAAATTGCAAATGAAAAATTCAAAGATGAAGAAATCAATTCGGTAAAATTACAAACACTATGACTTTATGACATGTTACATATCGCAAAAATGACACATGCAATTTGTTTGGTAGAAAACGAGGCTTTGTAGTTTTAACAATAGTTTTCATCGTCATTTATTACAAAACTGATACAAATGTATTGGAAAAGTGATACCTACTATCTGTTTGATTTAAGTTGGTGCTTTGTAATTGAAGAAATTATTTTCACTCGCATATACTGTAACTGATACCACCATGCTGTAAAATTGATGCCTTATACTGTAGAAATTATTTTCCTTTCTTATTTATAGCAAAACTGATACTAATATCTTATAAAAATGATATCCAATTGGTATTTCTTTGAAGTTGGTACTTTTAGTTTTACAAATTGTTTTCACTGTAATTTGTTATAAAATCGATAAAAAGATAAACAAAAAATGATACCTCCAATATGTTTGTTTGATGTTATTGTTTAGCAATTTTAAAATTATTTCAACCGTACTTTTTAACAAACTAATACCTATATTTAACAAAAAATGATACTTAATGTTTGAAGGTAACAGTTTGGAATTTTAAAAATTATTCAAAATATCATGTTTATAAAAATCGATACTTATATCTAACAAAAATAATACCCACTAACTATCTTGACTACGGTTGATGCCTTTATAATTCTATAAATAATTTTCAATGTATTTTGTAGTAAAAATGGTACCAATACATTGCAAAAATGATACCGTAAGTATGTTGGTTTGAAATTTCTACTGTATACTTTTTTGAATTGGTGTCACTGCATTATGTTTAAAAACTGATACCTAAATTGTGTATGTTTGATTTAAACGGTTTGGAGTTTCCAAAATTATTTCAAATGTCATTTTTATGAAACTGGCACCATTATTCAACAAAAATGATACCCACTAGCTGTTTTAAATAGAGTTGATGTCTTTCTAATGTTATAGAATAATTATCGTGTAATTTATAGTAAAAATGATACCAATAGCTTGCAAAAATAATACCACTAACATGTTTGTTTTATGCCTGTACTTTTTACTTTTATACATTGTTTTCACTGTATTTTATTTAAAAACCGATACCATTATAAATCAAAACTTATACCAACATTATATATGTTTCAGGTTAATGATTTGGAGTTTTAAAATTATTTGCACTGTTAAGTTTATGGAAATTGATACCAGTATTCAATGATACATACTAGATGTTTTGAGTAGAACTTATGTGTGACGCCCCACCTCTATACTCACACTAGCCAAGGACACTACGGGGTAATGCCGTCAACTAGCACGAAGAATAAGGCTGTTGAGGAGCGACCATCTGTGTAATTGCTTTGTGCGAGTACCGATATGTCAGATAATATAACTTACATTTCATTTCAAGAGGAAATCCGACATATCAAATACAAACTCAAAGCTACCGCATAGTGGCTATGTGGACTTCGGAAACAAATATAGAAATAAACATAACACAAATCAGTCACAGATATTCATATCACAAAGGCGGAATCATATATGAATATATCACATAAATATGTACGTCAAATTAGTGGTCAAACAAGATCCACTACATCACAAAAGAATAGATACAAGTGCTAGACGAAAGAATAATTATACATCAAGGATGTCTCTATCTCAAATGTATAATAACAAAAACTACTGATCTAAAGTAGTTAGCCCAAAAATCAGATGATGAACCCTGATAAGAAGTCAAGCAGAAGCACCTGAAATACCTTGGTCTGACCCGAGTATTATTTAAGAAGAAAATAATAAACGGATCAGTCTAGCTATAAATATCAGATAAAATGAGATAGGATAAGAGATATGACCAAATACGTATGATAACCAAAATTCCATACTGTGTCAAGTATACATCAAATAACAATAAAAATCATACAACATCTCAAATCGTCTCAAAACACCAAAAAGAATCACATTCTTTAAATTATTCACCAAAACACAAATATTGATAGAGCTTATCAATGCAAACCATGAAAATTGGTGAAACACAAATTTTAGAAATCACAACCAGAAATCAAGAAATCACAAAAGGGGGAAGGCCTATCACAAACGGGAGCATGAAAACTCACCAACACGTGTATCACAAACGGAACGCCGTTCCATGGTCGCTAACCATAAATTTTGAACCGAAGCTCCACAAACGGCCCGAAGACCATGGGTCGCTACCCCACCAAATTGAACCGAAGTTCCACAAACGAGGTTTTTAGTCCCTACACAAACAAATAGACATCGCACATCGCTAGTTTAAATCACAAAATGATCATCATCGATCAATAAAAAGTGTGAATCACACTAAGCCAGTAAATATAAGAGTTTAGCTTCATGTCCCATAACCACTAGCTTAACTTAAATATTTACGAACAAATTGTAGATTTCCACTCGAAAATTATCACAAGATTTCAATCGAACAAGTCTAAGAATTAACTGACGAAATAAACGCAAGCGTTTCATACCACTTGTTTTGCTAAGTCGTTTAATTGAATTTCTCGTACGAATGAGGTAAGGGTTTGTATATACTAATAGATTGGAAAACGGTTTTAAAATGAGATTTGTATTTAAAAGTAGTGTTGAAATCGTTGTTGTGAAAGAGTTTGAATATTTACTACTAGTATAGAAACCTTTGTATTTGAAAGTGACAAATCACAAAAATGATTGTAAAAACAATCAATCACCAAAGATTCACATTCGAAGACGTGAATCAAAACCATAGAAATCGATATCAAATCCATCAAATGGATATTCCCAAAAATCCAAAGAAAGAAGTCATTAAAGTCGATAATAAGTGATGACAACTATCCGGATCAACAACAATCGATTAAAAATAGAAAATCCACACAAAACAGCCTAAATAGGGAAAAATAAATGTTTCCAGACGTTTGGTTTGGAATCTAGACGTCTGGATTTGTTTTCTGAAAATAGTTCAGAAAGCCACCCAGACGTCTGGAATACCGAAGCAGACGTTTGAGCCATAACCAGACGTCAGGTTTAGAATCCAAACGTCTGGTTTTGTTCTATGGAAATAATCCAGAGAACCCCCAAACGTCTGAAAATTCAAGTCAGACGTCTGAGACTCATCCAGACGTCTGATCTTAGATTTCAGACGTTTGGAATTAGTTTCTGACTTTTTTTTAATATTTTGCGTGCTTATATTTCTCTCCAGGTCCAAACTAGATGTCTGGACTTGGTAACCAGACGTCTGGTCACCTGGTCTGGGCAATAATATGCCTAGGCCAAAGTGGCCAAAACGTATCGGGAGCGATCGGACGAGCAACGACGACTAAGAATTTACGCCAAGCGACAACCCAGCCTTATAAGCTCTTCGATACACCCCAAACAACACGTCCAAACATCCATAGTAGGATTTTTCATAAAATTGGACCAAAACACCAAAATTTGGAAAATTCACCAAATCAATTCAAATCAAAAGCAAATGAATATGCACAAGTGTTAGGAATTCATACCCAACAACAAAGAGAGTTATAGACGTAGATGTGAGTTAAAGAACTCACCTTTAAACCCAAAAACAATGAATGAGAAGCTTTTAAAACAAGGTAAGAACAATTCCTCTTCAACACACCTCAAGAATCTTCAATCTATTATCAAAGGTGAAGTTTTTCCTAAGTTAGGGTTAGGAATTTCTGAGAATTTGAAGAGAGATTGAGATGGAGAAGAAGAAAAGGATGCTTACCTTAGCCTCTCTTTGATGTTGGAGCTAGAATTTGTATTTCCTAATTAAACTAGGGTTTGGAATTCTAATTTCCCATTCTTTCCCCCATTTTTCTCTTAAGCTTGAGAGTGTTAGGAAATGAAAATGAATGAAGGAAGTTGAATGGAGTATAGGGTATTAGATGAGTAATGAGCTGAAGCCCAAACCCAAAGCCCAAGTTGAAAAATAGGAAAATTCACTCAACTCCAAACATATCGATGTTTATACTCAAAAAAATTGCAAACGTCATTTTGGACTCAATGGAACTGGTCTTGAGTCCCAATTCGACTGTTTACAAAAGGTAGCTTTTCAGACTTTAATCCGACTAACAATGCTATATTTAAATAAAACATTTAAATATAAAATCGTAAAATATGCGGGTTGTTACAAACTCCCCTCCTTAAAGAAATTGTGTCCTCGCAATACATAAGGAAGAAAGAAATAAAAAGTAACAACCATACAAAGGCATAACAACACAAAAGAAGAAATTTTGAAATGAGAAGTTCACCTTTAAGAGCAAGAGAGAGCAAGTCTGGATGTGTTCGCTCGATGAATTCTCTGGAATCCTTAGGATTTGTGGACCATTGAACTTTCACAAGAGGAACATCTTTATTTCGAAGGCGTTTAACCTCCGAAGCAATGATACGAATAGGATGTTGCTTATAAGTCAAATTAGGCGAAACTTCAATTTCTTCAATAACACTGGGCTCAAGAATAGAATCGGAATCTCGAAGGTATTTCCATAATTGAGAGACGTGGAATACGTCATGAATAGCAAAAAACTGAGCCGGTAATAAAAGGCGATAAGCCACGGAACCAGTGCGTTCGGTGATGGGAAACGGGCCAATATATCAAGGTGCTAATTTTCCCGATCGACTGAAACGCACAACACCCTTCATAGGTGAAACACGAATGAACACCAAATCTCCCATAGAAAATTCTAATTTCCTTCTTCGGTTAGCGGCATAGGATTTTTGTCTACTTTGAGCTTCTTTCATCCTATGACGAATAAGGTCAATCTTTTCTGTGGCATCCTGAATAAAATCTGGACCTAAAACCAGCTTCTCACCGGCTTCAAGCCAACACGAAGGAGATCGGTATGGCCTTCCGTATAGTGCCTCGAAAGGTGCCATACCAATACTAGATTGGAAGCTATTATTATAGGAAAACTCAACAAGAGAAATATGGTCTTCCCAACTTCCACCAAAATCAAGAACACATGCACGAAGAAGATCTTAAAGAGTTTGATTCACACGCTCGGTTTGTCCATCGGACCGAGGATGATAAGCGGTGCTAAAATTAAGCTTTGTTCCCAAAGCTTTTTGAAGACCTTTCCAAAATCCACTAGTAAACAATGGATCATGATCGCTAACAATAGAAGTAGGAATTCCATGCAATTTAACAATTTCCTTGACAAAGAGCTTAGCCAAAATAGGTACGGTCCGATTGGACCGAACAAAAAGAAAATGGGCGGATTTTGTAAGTCTATCAACTATCACCCATAGGCTATCATGACCCGAACGAGAACGGGGAAGACCGTCAACAAAGTCCATGGAAATTTGATCCCACTTCCATATTGGAATTTCCAAAGGTTGCAATAACCCACCGGGCCTTTAATGCTCGGCCTTAACAAGTTGGCAAGTCATGCAACGCTTAATAAAGTTAGCAATGTCAGATTTCATTCCGTCCCAATAATAAAGTTGCTTCATATCCGCGTACATTTTACTACTACTGGGATGAATGGTAAATTTAGAACGATGAGAATCTTCTAATATGTCTTTACGAAGATTAATAATATTTGGCACAATAAGTATACCAAATTTTCGAATACCGCCACGAGCATCAATATCAAAGTCTTTCAAATCTTCAATATCAATTTTATCCCTACAACTTTGGCTAAGAAAAACCAATTCGGGATGATGCTTTTGAGCTTCAAGAATGCGGTCTAAAAGAGAAGGATGAGCCTCAAGGCTACACAAAACAAGATATGAATATGAATTGGATTCACGATCTCGAATCTCACAAGTGGATAAAGTCACGAGATCATTCCATTCGGATATCATCATGGAAACAACCGCTTGTTGCTTACGACTAAGGGCATCGGCAACACGATTTCCCTTTCCGGGAGTATAAAGAATATCAAGATCATAAGATGCAAGGAACTCGAGCCAACGCTGTTGACGCAAATTTAGTTCCTTTTGAGAAAATAAATACTTCAAAGATTTATGATCGGTGTAGAGAACAAATTTCTCTCCCAAAAGATAATGACGCCAAATTCTAAGGGCGAAAACAATAGCCGCGAGCTCTAAATCATGAGTGGCATATCTAGTCTCGGCAGGCTTTAATTGCCTAGAAGCATAAGCGATAACACGTTCCATATTCATGAGAACGGCTCCCAAACCAACACGACTAGCATCGGTATAAACAATAAAGTCTTGGTTCCCATCGGGAATCACAAGAATAGGAGCATCGGAAAGGAGTTCTTTTAATTTTTGAAACGCGGCTTCACATTTGCCTGACCAAATGTATTTAACTCCCTTCTTTGTCAAATTAGTAAGAGGTACGGAAATTTTAGAAAAGTCTTTTATGAACCGACGGTAATAGCCCGCCAATCCGAGAAAGCTAAGAATTTCCATCACACTCTCCGGTCTCTTCCAATTTTGAATCGCTTCAATCTTAGAAGGATCCATAGAAATTCCAGATTCAGAAATAATGTGCCCCAAAAATTTCACACGAGATTGCCAAAAGTGGCATTTAGAAAATTTTGCTTTCAATTGGTTGATCCTAAGAGTTTCCAACACAATCCGAAGATGATTTTCATGCTCTTCCTCGGTTTTAGAATAGACAAGAATATCATCTATAAAGATGAGAACAAATCAATCGAGGAAGTCTTTGAAAACTCGATTCATAAGGTCAACAAAATAAGCTGGAGCATTCGTCAAACCAAATGGCATAACAAGCCATTCATAAGATCCATAACGAGTACGGAACGATGTCAAAGGAATGTTATCCTCTGCAATACGGAGCTGATGAAAACCGGTTGCTAAGTCTAACCGTGAAAAGACTTTAGCACCACTAAGTTGATCAAATAGATCATCAATCCGAGGTAAGGGATATTTATTCTTGATGGTGAGATCATTAAGCTTGCGGTAGTCAACGCAAAGCCTAAGTGTACCATCCGATTTCTTCACAAAAATAGCTGAAGCTCCCCATGGAGAGGAACTAGATTGAATAAATTGCTTTGCTTCCAATTCAGATAATTGTTTACGCATCTCCTCATTTTCCTTATTGGACATACGATATGGAGGATGAGTAATAGGTAGAGCTCCGGGGATTAGATTAATTCTGAACTCAATTGCTCGCTTAGGCGGTAATCCTAAAACGGGCTCAAATATGTCGGGAAATTCAGAACAATGTGAATGAGAGAAATAACATCTTCCTTATCATCATTATCGTCATCATGAGGATTTAGAGAATACAAGGATGCTTTCGAATTGGAATCAGAATCTTTCAGAACAAGAGAAATTTGCTTAACAGATTAAGGATGTCGAAGATATATAGTCCGCTCAGGACATAGGATATGGGCTTCATAACGGTTAAGCCAATCCATTCCCAAAATCATTCCAAAGCCTAAGTAACGCATAACATGCAAATCGGCACGAAAAGCATAATCACATAAAATAATTTCGACATCTTTACAAAGTAAACTGAGTGTTGCGGATCCACCAACCGGATTCGCAATTCTCAATGAAGTCATCAAACCAATAACATTCAAAGACAAAGCATCAACAAGTTCTTTTGATATAAAAGAGTGAGATGCACCCGTATCAAAAAGAACTCGAATAGGAAAATCACGAAATATAATAATGCCATCAAGGATAGAATGAGAAATACCTTGACCACGAGAAGTGTTAGTAGGGGCTTGCACTACGTTTAGCTTGCCCTCCTTTTTGCTTTGAAGTTTGGGACATGAAGATATAGTATGTCCCGAACTTTTGCAATAGCGACAAGTAAGAGACTTCGGACACTTGTTTGCATAATGGTCCTTAGAACCACAATTGTAACATTCTCCACGACTAGAGGTAGGAGTCTTTGCTACCGAAGTTGCTTGCTTCCCTTTCTTTTTGGGATTAGGCTTGAATTTAAAAGGCCTCTTCTTGTTGATGTTTTGTTTGACTTCAACATCACTTTCTTTATCGGCCTCTTCGAGTCGAAGAGCGATATCTAAAAGCTGATCAAAAGAAACTTCTAGTTTCAGAAGTAATGGCTTTTTGAGGTTCTTGTTCAGCCCATAGAAAAATCTTTGATTTTTCTTCAATGGGGTATTAATATACTCGACCCCATATTTAGATAGAGATTCAAAAGATGCGACGTAATCCATCACAGAAGATTCACCTTGAACAAGGTCAATGAAACGTCAAGCAAAAGATACTTTTTCAGCTTCTGGCACAAAATTTAATTCGAACCTTTCCCGGAATTGCTCCCAAGTAAGATCCGCTTCAATAATTTTGGAGATCAGAAGCTCATACCAATCTAATGCTCTTTCTTAGAGCATGCTAGAAGCCACTTGGACTCGATGTAGATCAATAAGATTCATGCGGGCAAAGATGCGATCGCGTGTTCTAAGCCAGGCTTGGACTTCTATAACGCTTTCGAAACCTTTGAAAGGCTTTCCACCCAAGCTGGTGTAATCACTGCACAAGCATGCAAACCCAGATTTAGGATGAGTAGGCTCTGGATTGGGTCCGATAGCTTGAGCATTTTTCACAAGATCTAGAAGTTGCTGAGCAGACATGAATACTCCGTCCTGAGGAGTAGCACTGGATTGACCGGTGCTGGGACGGTCTGGTCTAACCATTTCTCTTCTTTAAGAAAGAAAGAAAAGAGGAAAAAGGTTATTCACAAAATGAATATCAAACAAACTTGATTGATAAAACAAGGCATCACAAAAGAAAATAGGATAGAACGGTACGAAGACTCGAATTAAATCCTATGGCACGATTCCTAAGAAAGACTTAGGACAATGATCCTTGTTAGATTATTCTATATTGTTCTGAAGTTTGGCTCCAATACCAAGCTGTGACGCCCCACCTCTATACTCACACTCGCCAAGGATACTACGGGGTAATGTCGTCAACTAGCACGAAGAATAAAGCTATTGAGGAGCGACCATCTGTGTAATTGCTTTGTGCGAGTACCGATATGTCAGATAATATAACTTACATTTCATTTCAAGAGGAAATCCGACATATCAAATACAAACTCAAAGCTACCGCACAGTGGCTATGTGGACTTCGGAAACAAATATAGAAATAAACATAACACAAATCAGTCACATATATTCATATCACAAAGGCATAATCAGATATGAATATATCACATAAAAGTGTACGTCAAATTAGTGGTCAAACAAGATCCACTACATCACAAAAGAATAGATACAAGTGCTAGACGAAAGAATAATTATACATCAAGGATGTCTCTATCTCAAATGTATAATAACAAAAACTACTGATCTAAAGTAGTTAGCCCAAAAATCAGATGATGAACCCTGATAAGAAGTCAAGCAGAAGCACCTGAAATACCTCGGTCTGACCCGAGTATTATTTAAGAAGAAAATAATAAACGGATCAGTCTATCTATAAATATCAGATAAAATGAGATAGGATAAGAGATATGACCAAATACGTATGATAACCAAAATTCCATACTGTGTCAAGTATGCATCAAATAACAACAAAAATCATACAACATCTCAAATCGTCTCAAAACACCAAAAAGAATCACATTCTTTAAATTATTAACCAAAACACAAATATTGATAGAGCTTATCAATGCAAACCATGAAAATTGGTGAAACACAAATTTTAGAAATCACAACCAGAAATCCAGAAATCACAAAAGGGGGAAGGCCTATCACAAACGGGAGCATGAAAACTCACCAACATGTGTATCACAAACGGAACGCTATTCCATGGTCGCTAACCATAAATTTTGAGCCGAAGCTCCACAAACGGCCCGAAGACCATGGGTCGCTACCCCACCAAATTGAACCGAAGTTCCACAAACGAGGATTTTAGTCCTTACACAAACAAATAGACATCGCACATCGCTAGTCTAAATCACAAAATGATCATCATCGATCAATAAAAAGTGTGAATCACACTAAGCCAGTAAATATAAGAGTTTAGCTTCATGTTCCATAACCACTAGCTTAACTTAAATATTTACGAAAAAATTGTAGATTTCCACTCGAAAATTGTCACAAGATTTCAATCGAACAAGTCTAAGAATTAACCGACGAAATAAACGCAAGCGTTTCATACCACTTGTTTTGCTAAGTCGTTTAATTGAATTTCTCGTACGAATGAGGTAAGGGTTTGTATATACTAATAGATTGGAAAACGGTTTTAAAACGAGATTTGTATTTAAAAGTAGTGTTGAAATCGTTGTTGTGAAAGAGTTTGAATATTTACTACTAGTATAGAAACCTTTGTATTTGAAAGTGACAAATCACAAAAATGATTGTAAAAACAATCAATCACCAAAGATTCACATTCGAAGACGTGAATCAAAACCATAGAAATCGATATCAAATCCATTAAATGGATATTCCCAAAAATCCAAAGAAAGAAGTCATCAAAGTCGATAATAAGTGATGACAACTATCCGGATCAACAACAATCGATTAAAAATAGGAAATCCACACAAAACGGCCTAAATAGGAAAAAATAAACGTTTCCAGACGTTTGGTTTGGAATCTAGACGTCTGGATTTGTTTTCTGGAAATAGTTCAGAAAGCCACCCAGACGTCTGGAATACCAAGCAAACGTTTGAGCCATGACCAGACGTCTGGTTTAGAATCCAGATGTCTGGTTTTGTTCTCTGGAAATAATCCAAAGAACCTCCAGACGTATGAAACTTCAAGTCAGACGTCTGAGACTCATCCAGACGTCTAATCTTAGATTTCAGACGTCTGGAATTAGTTTCTGACTTTTTTTTAATATTTTGCGTGCTTATATTTTTCTCTCTAGGTCCAAACCAGACGTCTGGACTTGGTCACCAGACGTCTGGTCACCTGGTCTGGGCAACAATATGCCTAGGCCAAAGTGGCCAAAACGTATCGGGAGCGATCAGACGAGCAACGACGACTAAGGATTTACGCCAAGCGACAACCCAGCCTTATAAGCTCTTCGATACACCCCAAACAACACGTCCAAACATCCATAGTAGGATTTTTCATAAAATTGGACCAAAACACCAAAATTTGGAAAATTCACCAAATCAATTCAAATCAAAAGCAAATGAATATGCACAAGTGTTAGGAATTCATACCTAACAACAAAGAGAGTTATAGACGTAGATGTGAGTTAAAGAACTCACCTTTAAACCCAAAAACAATGAATGAGAAGCTTTTAAAACAAGGTAAGAACAATTCCTCTTCAGCACACCTCAAGAATCTTCAATATATTATCAATGGTGAAGTTTTTTCTAAGTTAGGGTTAGGAATTTCTGAGAATTTGAAGAGATTGAGATGGAGAAGAAGAAAATGATGCTTACCTTAGCCTCTCTTTGATGTTGGAGCTAGAATTTGTATTTCCTAATTAAACTAGGGTTTGGAATTCTAATTTCCCATTCTTTCCCCCATTTTTCTCTTAAGCTTGAGAATGTTAGGAAATGAAAATGAATGAAGGAAGTTGAATGGAGTATAGGGTATTAGATGAGTAATGAGCTGAAGCCCAAACCCAAAGCCCAAGTAGAAAAATAGGAAAATTCACTCAACTCCAAACATATCGATGTTTATACTCAAAAAAGTTGCAAACGTCATTTTGGACTCAATGGAAGTGGTCTCGAGTCCCAATTCGACTGTTTACAAAAAGTAGCTTTTCAGACTTTAATCCGACTGACAATGCTATATTTAAATAAAACATTTAAATATAAAATCGTAAAATATGCGGGTTGTTACATTATGTCTTTCTAATTTTATAATTTTCAATGAAATTTGTAGAAAAAATGCTACCACTGGCTTCTAAAATTTATACCACTAACATGTTTGTTTGAAGCTTGTAATTTGTGCTTTTATAAATTGATTTCACTGCATTTTGTTTAAAAACTGACATTATTATAAATCAAGCACGATACCTACAGTTCATACACTTGAACTTATTAGTTTGGAATTTTAAAAATTGTTTCAGATACCATTTTTATAAAAAAATGATACCCATGTTTAACAAAACTGACACCTTTTAACTGTAAAAATGATATTCCTTATATATTTGCATGAAGTTGTTTCATTGCAGTTGATACCCAACATATTGTTATATTTCAATATTATTTATTTCACTGTAAACTTAATGCCTCTTTTTCAAACAATAGGATGATGATGATTTTGTCAATCCACATCCTATAAGCATGAATGTCATATCTAAAGGATTAGAACAGGATCCTACAAGCACTCAAGATTTACCAAGATTTGCAAGATGGGATTTGCGAAAGCTTAAAGACATAGTAGTCAAACAATTTTTGAATAATGTAAAAGATGATGATGTAAGTTAAAACTCCATCTTGCCTGCATTAATGAATATCATTTTAACTTTTACTTGGAATCAATTTTAACACTATATCTTTTCTTCTATCATTTCTGACCATACATAGTATCAGTTGTTACCTCATGCCTAGTATCAGTTTCAATACTTGGTATCAGTTTTTCCTCTGTATAATACATGTTTTGCTTCATCGTAGTATCAGTTATAATACACAAATAATACTTGATATCATTTTTAACACTGTATAGTATCAATTTATAACTCTACATAGTTTCATTTTCAAAACTATTATCTTTTCTTTTATTAAAAATTTCGATCATCATTGTAAATTATAAGATAATATCATAGCTTAAAACTAAAACAAAATTTTCGTACCGATTATACAGGTGAAAGAAATAACTAATCTTCTTCCACATGAAGAAAGACTTCTTCAAACAACATCTAGAAAACAACAATTAAGCAACAAAGAAAAATAAAAGCAAGGATTAAGCAACAAAGAAAAACTCATATGTTAAAACTAATGCTAAGTATGGTAGTAAAACTATTAAATACTTTAATTCAAAGCATACTATCTGTTTGCACCATTATCTCTGAAATACAACGTTTTATATTAGTTACAAACCTGCTACTACAAGTGATTCAAATTGATACTAACAATATATTTTACTTAAAATAGGCTTGACTGTGGCATATACGTAATGATATTCATCATTTCACTGAATAGAAGCAGAATACCAATCAAATTAGAAGCTGAACAAATATTGTCAATAAGGGCCAAAATTATGCATGTGATACTGACGGACAATGAGCACCGCTGGAATTTGGCCAAGTGCATGTCAAGCCTGGAAGAACAATAAAAAACAAAAGAAGTGAATTTGTTTGCAAAACCTATTGCTATATTCATTTGCCCTAACATACATTTGACATGTTGTGTTAAAAGTAGTAGAAATTAGATTTTTTAATGTTGATAGAAACACTTCCTGATATTATGTAAACTTGTTGCAAAGACTATGTACTTTTTTCTAATGTTGCAAAAATTAGCTTTGTTTAACTCTCTCACACTTGGTATTCTGTTATGATCATAAATATATTTGTATTTACAAATGAAACTGATACCAGCAGTGTGCATGAACTGATACTATTTTTTTCGCCTACACGTACGATTGGAATCCATGCTTGATTACTTTATAAATCAATTATTTTAAATGTTATTTACAACAAAAATGATACCAATATTCATGTAAAATGATACCCAGTAGTTGTTTCATATAACATGATCCTCTATAAATTAAATTTACTTCATTGTAATATATAACAAAAGTAATATCAAAAAATAGTGCAAAACTAATACTTAGTACCTCTATGATTGAAATTCAAGCTTGAAGATTTTATAAATTATTTTTAATATTATATACAATAAAAACAAATACCTATATTTATGAAAATATCATACCCAGTAGCTGTTTGATATTATGATGCTTTATAAATTTAGTTATCTAGTTTACTGTCATGCATGACAAAAGAAATACCAAAATAGTGCAAATTCATACCTAGTAGGTGTTTGATTGAAAATCATTATGGTTTATTTTATAAACTATTTTCACTACAATTTATAGCAAAATTGATACCTACGTATATGAAAAACTGATACCCAGTTGCTGTTTGAAATAATTTGACAACAACACTATGCCAAACTACAATTTTACACTTCTACATCATATATTGAGTTGCCAACTGTTCACTATAACATACTGTACATTATATATCGACATTTAAGCCCATAATTATTCTCATAGTTTTGCACTTCATAACTCAACAAACGAATAATTCCAGTCACTTCAAAACTAGAAGAAAAAAACCATCATGTACAAATGATACAAATAGCATGCGAAAAATGATACCATAGTTATTTATACCTGAAATAGATTAAAAACACACAAAACCAATATTGTAATTTTCAATACCTCAAACTGATACATATAACATACAAAAATTGATACCACATTTACAAAACCTAATACTGCATTTTCTACATACCTGAAACTGATACTAATAGAACCAAAAGCTAATACCAAATAACCAACAAAAATAAATAAACTGAACAACATATAAACATTACAACACATTACTTCCCATGCAACATATATATTCTAAAACACACAACAATCAACTAAAAATGATACCATATAACAAGGTTCAACTACAAAGATCAAGTCAGTGTCAAATTTAATATATGATAAACCAATACAGCTATATAACAACGTTCAATTAAATAAAATTGCCAAAAAAGATATAAAACCAAGTGTATCTTCTTAGAAGCTTGACAATCAAATTATATCTTCTTAGAAGCTTGACAATTACGCTTGTTGTGACCATACTGCTTACATACTGTAACGACCACGACTTTCTCTGCGTAGAAAGTCGTGTCGCTAATAAGAAAGAAAGGGGTAGAAAATAGAAAAGAAGAGAAGAAAGAAAAAAACAACAACAACGATCTCACAGCGGAACGAATAAATTATATTAATAACATAAACTATTACATAGTATCATATACATCTATCAGAGTTACACAGATTACACATCATATACTAGACAGTTATAAACATCTGTCTAGTTATTACAACTCAATACAAAACAAAGATCTAAACAAGATCAACACAGCGGAAACTACTATCTATATCTACAACGCTGAAGCCTCCTGCTCCATTGCTCCTCCACAATTCGTCAAGGCTAACCTGAATCCCTTGGCTACTCGTAAAAATTTGAGTACCCAAGAGTTTATAAAACAGAAATAAACAACTTGGGTCAGACATGGGTCTGGTGTGAGTAACAGGTTAAACTTGCTTAACTTCAAAACCTTTTGAAAGAAAAGGTATCACGTAAGACTTCCCACACATAAACATGGAAAAGTTTTTACCTTACGCTAACCAAAACATTTGATAGGAAATCTGATTTTATTATAATAGGGTCTAGGGTTTTCAAGTAAAATACAGAAATAGCTGAAATGCTTACATCTCACATTCCAACATAGTTGGGCACAACTAATACGTACGGCACTTATTGGAGTTTGGATTCCATACAATGGCAGGGCTACCGGGGTACCGCCCGTCACAGTACGTGGCCTAGATCACCGTACCGAGGATCACTCCCAATCCCCTGCAACACAAGGTCGGAACATCCCTTACTGGATAATTCCCGCACAAGATACCTCACGGTTGGGATCAGCAACCGCACCACTAAGTCGAAAATAGAAAGGGACATCTAGACAGAGGTAACCTTGTCCTACTTGGGTGCTACCCACTAACCTTGCTGCACCTCCGCTGTTTTAGCCATTCCCGGTTTGTGAGGCTTGAGGTCACGATTACCTTTAAAAAGAACACATCTATCTTAGAATGCTCATCGTCCACCTGACGATGTGCTGAAAGCATTCAATCCATACAAGTTCGTTCCGGGTTCGAACGAAACCGAAGGCATTATCTCGTTACACTCGTTTTGGAATCACCCTCAGAGTTAACGACAATAACCCTTGCACTCTGAATCTTCATCTTCACTTGATTCACGACCTATCGTTAATTTGGATCGATGTGGTATTCGGGTCTCCAGACCTGGAAATCCGGTATACGGAAACCCGATCCCGGTCTCATCGAAATCCAAAACGTATCTTTTAAGGGTCAAGTTGTTTTAAGGTTAAAACAATTCAATTCTTATCTATACTACACACAGATAGATAATTCAATAGATAATCTACATTATCATCACAACAGATAATTCATATTATCATTTCAATTCAACCAAACATCCATATCATATATCAATCATATCTCATCAGAGATATCAAACAATGAAATACATTCAATCTCATTCATCCATCCTTAAGCAATGATTTATATCATCTAATTAATTTAAAGTGAATTAAATTAATTACTTCATTTTATAAATCCTTCTTACTTAATCATTAATTAAACCAATTAATTAATCATACTCTAAGTATCCATCTTAATTAATCATTCCTGATTAATTACCCTTTAATTACTTTAAGTAATTAATACTTAATTAATTTCAAAAATTAATTATCTTAAACCATTAAGTAATTAATCTTTAATTACTTCATAATTAATTAACCATACTTAATTACATTAATCTTTAATTAATTATAATTAATTAATTACTTTAATCACTTATTATTGATTAATTAATCTTAATTACTCAATCCTTAATTACATCATTAATCATATCAATTAATGATTCTAATTACTTCTTTAATTTATTTCTCCATTTAAATTAATTATATTTCATAATTAATCTTTAATTATTAATCACCTTTGATTAATCACATTTAGTAATTAACTACTCTTAATTACTCTTCCCTTAATTAATTTACTTCTTAATTAATTATCCTTTAATTAATCCCTTGATTAATTATTCAAAGTAATTAAACTCAAATTACTTTTATTAATCCATCTTTAGTTAATTACATCCACTAATTAACTTTAATTACTTTCCTAAGTAATTTATACTTCCACTAATTACATTTAAGTAATTATCAAATCACCAAGTGATTCCTTAAATTAATTAAACAAATTAATTTAAACTTATCAAATTTATTTAATTAATTACCTTAAGTAATTAATTCATTTAATTAATTCCATTAAGTAAATTATACTTAACCAATTTATAAATGCTTATCATTAGTTAATTAATCTAATTGATTATCAAGATTAATCACATTAATTAATTATTCAATAATTCCTAATTAATGAACCCTCATTAATTATTAACAATTCTTATTTAAGTAATTAAACTTAAATCAATCATTTTTAATTACCAATTAATAAATTCTTAATTACCATTTAATTAATTTCTAATTAAATTAATTGCTAATTAATCTTTAATCACTTGATTAATTAATTCCTAATCATTTATTAAAAATCTATACTTATTTAAATAAATGATCCTTAATTCTTAATTAATCAACTTATAATCCTAATTATTTAATTAATTAACACTAAATCATTAATTAATTAAATTATCAAATTATTCTTTAATTATCTTATTAATTTAATGAATCCTACATCATTAAATCTTAATTACTTCTAATTTAAAGTATTAACCCTTTAACTACTCTAATTATCATTAACAAAGACTTTAAAACATTTTACTTTAAAAGTTTCTTTTTAATTCATTTTAAATTAAAGATTTAAAATAAATTACAAATTTAACTTTAACCAAATTTAAATCAAATTTATAAAATCTTCTTAAATTCAAATGTTAAGAAACACTTAACATTTAAAGATTTTTAAATTCAAACCTTTATAAAATTATATTTTTAACATTTTTCATTTGTTAAACATTATAAATTTAATAAAAACTTATTTATTTGAATTAAGATACAAATTAACTTGAATCCATACTTTATATTTGATTTAAAACTAGATTTAAATCTTGCTTTCAAATTTTAAAATAAGTTTAAAGTTTTAAAATCAAACAGATAAAAAAGAAAACTGCAACAGGTAATTGACCCGAGACCATCAATATTTTCTCCCGTGCCAAAACCTAAAAACCCCAAGACAACTCCGAGTTTCCCCTTCCTTTTCTTTTTAACTTTGCTAAGTTTTAAAATTTAAAACCGTGATAACTACACGAGCCTCTCCTTCGAAACCCCGAGCCCAGTCCCCAATTCCTCGAGTACGACTTCGAGTCTCTCACACTAAAACTTCGAACCAAACCCAGACTTCATCTTCCTAAACTTTAAATTCTTCCAGTTGTACGAGACGTACATGTGCACGTGCACGTTGCCCTCAGTCACCTCCGATCATCAATGATGATCGTTCCACATCCAAAACCACTCCACCACCCCAACTCGATCATAAGATCGTCATTCCTAAGTCGAAATCGAATTCGAGCTAAAACACCCAAACTGGAACCATCATCGGAAATCTGGAACCCACCTCATCCACAACACTCCGACCATCAACGACTCCGGAATTCCTGCCACACCATCGCCAACCTCCCTGCTACCATTCCCTCGAGTTTCGTTAGACTCGATACACTAGAGAGACAATGCCGATCGAACATCAAAACCCAGCCAAAACTAGGTTTACAAACCCAATCGCCCAACCACCATCGCCACGGTCATCTGCCCCTACTTCCACCATTTTTACTGACCTCCCCGATCATCCTTCTATCACCAGAAAGAACCCCTACTTCCCAGACCATAGAGATCATCATAAAACACCCAAACTATAAAATTTAGACAAACCCAAACCGCTCCAAAATCCCATTACTAAAAATCATGATTTCTGTTCTAAAAATCATGTTTTAGTTTAAATATTCCACTAATATTCTTGAATCAACGAATTGAGATATTTTAATTTTTACTTATTTTAAGTTTTCTCTGTTGTTTTTGTTTTCACAAGTCATTCAAAATTTATTTAACTTAATCATAATTTAAACATTAATCTATATACTGAAACAAACACTTTTGTTTGAATTTTAAATCCTAACAATAAACAGATCAAGTGATAATGGATTTTGTTTGAAATCCTAGTTTGAAACTAACAACAGTAATGTCATTGATACCACAGGCATGCATACATCCATACAGTCATATATACACAGATAATGCATATGTACAAAGCATACTTTGTTTCAGAAATTCTCATGCGACCAGATTTATACTTAAGCTTTTTAAAGAAAAGTTACTCACCTGTTCAAAGATGAAACAGAGGCAGTTTAGCTTCTGAAGGCTGTAAACTTGCATGCTTGTTTGAATTTGATTTTTAAACTTTAGTTGTTGAAGCTTTAAATTGATTTTAACACATGCATGTTGCTTCCAGTTTGAAGAATGAATGCAGACAGTATGAATTCCTTCCAGAGATGAAAAGAATTGCAGGTAGGCTTGAGATGATTCCAGATTTTGGAAAGAAAATGCTGGCTTCAGATTTGCTTTGCATACTTCCAGATTAAAAGAAAATGCATCCTAATCATCTCAGGTTGAAGATAATGAATGCAGTTGCCATTGTTTGAAAACGTGCAGGTTTGCTTTAATTTGGAAATGATGGCTTTAGAGTTTTGAAACAGGAGATGAATGTTTGAAAATGTTACAGGCTCTTGATTTGGAAATGTGTTTACAGGGGTTTGAGGAAGTGGTTTCAGGTTATTGAATTAGATTTGGTTTGAGAAGTATTGATTTCAGATTTGTTTTGAGAATGGTTTACAGGCTGAAGTTTTCTTTGTATTAGAAAAGAGAAATAGCAAAAGAAATGAGGAGAAGAAGGCATATGTTTATAATGGTAAAATGATTTATTAAAAATAAAAAGAAAACTAATTTTAAAAAATGACATTTGTCACTATATTGTTTTATTAGTTAACACTTGGTAAAACAAGCCTTTAGAGATTTACACATGTCATTTAAGTAATTACTACTTATTTAATATAAATGTTAATAAAGGCTTTTACTTAATTTATTATTTTATAAATGCTTATCTATATATATATAAATTTCTTTAAAGAAAATAAAACCAATTAAAAGATTTATCTAAAGTATATTTAAAACTAAAATGTTATTTATTTAAATAACTTTGAAAAGTCCAGATTAAACTAAATCTAAATTTCCAATTTACCAAAGCTTCTATTTACAATATATATAAATAAATATATATATATATATATCCAAATAGAAATATCTTATTAACTTTTTAAAAGATAAAATCATCAATTAATACTAATTTAATCAGATTATTAAATTAAATTCAAATCTTATTATCAAAGATTATCCATATCAATTTAATTATTAATAGATTATTAAATTGATATTGTCAAAATTTCCGGGATATTACATTCCTCCCCCCTTAAAATAATTTCGTCCCCGAAATTTAAACAAAGGTAATTTAATAATCTTATTAAAGATTTTAATTTAAAACACAAGCATATACTATCATTCATATGCTAACAACCATCGCAGCCAAATCATCCAATCAAACAATTCTAACTATCTAGACTAAATTCTAGATAAAATTCCTCGAGTTTCCCCAAGTATATATATATACCGGGATACTCGCTCTACAAACAATCTAAACTACTAAGCTATAGATCTCCTACTCATCTAGATTTATAGAACTAAACAGAATATCAGACTACAGACGAGTCTGACTCAACTACCAAACTTCCCAAAACTGCAGATTCTAAAACCAGAGATAGATCAAATACGTACTCCCTCAGAGATACGTAAAACTCAATGAATTCCAGTTATCCAAACTGACAATTCAACCAAGTAGACCAATTACTTATCCAAATCAGAACACAGACGAGATCCAAACATAACTCTACTTCACAACATCAGTAGATTCCAAACTTACTTCTCCTATCCAGAGATACACTCCAAACTGCTTTCGCTGCTCAACTCTGATCTGAGGTAGAACACAAGCACAGACTGGACAACTTATTCCAGAAATAAGGTTCACTGATCCATAAAGAAAACTCAGATACTCCAGCAAAACTTGAGTTGCTTCACCAAACTCTATCTCTAGGAAACATCCTTCAACTAGACTGAACCACCGGAATCACTCCTGGAATCCAGTTGATAAGAAAACTCAACTTCCAGATGCGGACAAACTTCTGACTTCTCTGAAGACATCCAGAAAAACTCTGACAACCCAAGAGAACACTCAGACAATCGCAAGTCACTTTTGTGATCAACCCAACCTAATTCCAAAGAAAAACTGTTCCTCTTTACCAATCAGAACAGCTTACACTTATTTATCCAATTTATCGAAGAAATGGATCCACTCTGCTGCTTCTGAACTTCACTTCCAGAAAAACTGCTCAGCTAGAAAACTTCTTGCCATCACAGAACACTCCGAGCTGCACTGCTGAACACTGATGCCAAGGACTTCCTATTCCAAAGTTCTTCGAGAAACTCGAACTCCAAACTAAACAGAAACACCATGCTGAACTCAGCCACAATACCAAAGCATACACACTTCCTTAATCTTGTTCCAAAGAAAACATCTTCAGGAACATCCATCGTCACTGTATCTCATCATACAGCTACTATTATCTGAGGTATCAAGGTACCATCACTCACTTCTGCCTACCCGACAGATCCAACTCTACTCATCCATACTTCAAAAATAAACTCCGAACCTTTAAAAGGTTTCCTTCAGAGATCGATGAAATCCTTTACCATAGCAAAGCTTACTCGAGACGGTATTGGGTCTACAGTCTCGACAAATACACTTCCAACCTCAACATTTAAACTCCAACCATTGGTAGTCGTGTTTCACACACCACTACCCCATCTACCTTTATAACTTATATTGGAAAACCCGAACAGGTAACCCAACAAATAGGTAGAAATATATATATATTTAAAATGATACTTTTTATATAGAAATTATTTCTAGGTAAAATTATTTCATTTACCTCTTTAAAACAATATTGTGTCCGTTGGCCTGGTTCAAGTGTTTAGAGATCCCTATCAATAATGTTAGCTACTCGTATTGACCAGAATCCATATACTACTCAACCGATCAATTAACACAATATAAAACCATTTTATATAACTAACAAATACGCGCTCTCATATATATATATACACTCGGACTCAAACAGGTTGCTACAGATCCTATTTCTAATGAACAATCCTTCCGAACCTAGGTATTCACTCAACCTAGCGCTCTGATATTCACTTAACCAATAGCTTAGGTATTCGCTCAACCTATGCTCTGATACCACTGTAACGACCACGACTTTCTCTGCGTAGAAAGTCGTGTCGCTAATAAGAAAGAAAGGGGTAGAAAATAGAAAAGAAGAGAAGAAAGAAAAAAACAACAACAACGATCTCACAACGGAACGAATAAATTATATTAATAACATAAACTATTACATAGTATCATATACATCTATCAGAGTTACACAGATTACACATCATATACTAGACAGTTATAAACATCTGTCTAGTTATTACAACTCAATACAAAACAAAGATCTAAACAAGATCAACACAGCGGAAACTACTATCTATATCTACAACGCTGAAGCCTCCTGCTCCATTGCTCCTCCACAATTCGTCAAGGCTAACCTGAATCCCTTGGCTACTCGTAAAAATTTGAGTACCCAAGAGTTTATAAAACAGAAATAAACAACTTGGGTCAGACATGGGTCTGGTGTGAGTAACAGGTTAAACTTGCTTAACTTCAAAACCTTTTGAAAGAAAAGGTATCACGTAAGACTTCCCACACATAAACATGGAAAAGTTTTTACCTTACGCTAACCAAAACATTTGATAGGAAATCTGATTTTATTATAATAGGGTCTAGGGTTTTCAAGTAAAATACAGAAATAGCTGAAATGCTTACATCTCACATTCCAACATAGTTGGGCACAACTAATACGTACGGCACTTATTGGAGTTTGGATTCCATACAATGGCAGGGCTACCGGGGTACCGCCCGTCACAGTACGTGGCCTAGATCACCGTACCGAGGATCACTCCCAATCCCCTGCAACACAAGGTCGGAACATCCCTTACTGGATAATTCCCGCACAAGATACCTCACGGTTGGGATCAGCAACCGCACCACTAAGTCGAAAATAGAAAGGGACATCTAGACAGAGGTAACCTTGTCCTACTTGGGTGCTACCCACTAACCTTGCTGCACCTCCCCTGTTTTAGCCATTCCCGGTTTGTGAGGCTTGAGGTCACGATTACCTTTAAAAAGAACACATCTATCTTAGAATGCTCATCGTCCACCTGACGATGTGCTGAAAGCATTCAATCCATACAAGTTCGTTCCGGGTTCGAACGAAACCGAAGGCATTATCTCGTTACACTCGTTTTGGAATCACCCTCAGAGTTAACGACAATAACCCTTGCACTCTGAATCTTCATCTTCACTTGATTCACGACCTATCGTTAATTTGGATCGATGTGGTATTCGGGTCTCCAGACCTGGAAATCCGGTATACGGAAACCCGATCCCGGTCTCATCGAAATCCAAAACGTATCTTTTAAGGGTCAAGTTGTTTTAAGGTTAAAACAATTCAATTCTTATCTATACTACACACAGATAGATAATTCAATAGATAATCTACATTATCATCACAACAGATAATTCATATTATCATTTCAATTCAACCAAACATCCATATCATATATCAATCATATCTCATCAGAGATATCAAACAATGAAATACATTCAATCTCATGCATCCATCCTTAAGCAATGATTTATATCATCTAATTAATTTAAAGTGAATTAAATTAATTACTTCATTTTATAAATCCTTCTTACTTAATCATTAATTAAACCAATTAATTAATCATACTCTAAGTATCCATCTTAATTAATCATTCCTGATTAATTACCCTTTAATTACTTTAAGTAATTAATACTTAATTAATTTCAAAAATTAATTATCTTAAACCATTAAGTAATTAATCTTTAATTACTTCATAATTAATTAACCATACTTAATTACATTAATCTTTAATTAATTATAATTAATTAATTACTTTAATCACTTATTATTGATTAATTAATCTTAATTACTCAATCCTTAATTACATCATTAATCATATTAATTAATGATTCTAATTACTTCTTTAATTTATTTAATGTAATATCCCGGAAATTTTGACAATATCAATTTAATAATCTGTTAATAATTAAATTGATATGGATAATCTTTGATAATAAGATTTGAATTTAATTTAATAATCTGATTAAATTAGTATTAATTGATGATTTTATCTTTTAAAAAGTTAATAAGATATTTCTATTTGGATATATATATATATATATATATTTATTTATATATATTGTAAATAGAAGCTTTGGTAAATTGGAAATTTAGATTTAGTTTAATCTGGACTTTTCAAAGTTATTTAAATAAATAACATTTTAGTTTTAAATATACTTTAGATAAATCTTTTAATTGGTTTTATTTTCTTTAAAGAAATTTATATATATATATAGATAAGCATTTATAAAATAATAAATTAAGTAAAAGCCTTTATTAACATTTATATTAAATAAGTAGTAATTACTTAAATGACATGTGTAAATCTCTAAAGGCTTGTTTTACCAAGTGTTAACTAATAAAACAATATAGTGACAAATGTCATTTTTTAAAATTAGTTTTCTTTTTATTTTTAATAAATCATTTTACCATTATAAACATATGCCTTCTTCTCCTCATTTCTTTTGCTATTTCTCTTTTCTAATACAAAGAAAACTTCAGCCTGTAAACCATTCTCAAAACAAATCTGAAATCAATACTTCTCAAACCAAATCTAATTCAATAACCTGAAACCACTTCCTCAAACCCCTGTAAACACATTTCCAAATCAAGAGCCTGTAACATTTTCAAACATTCATCTCCTGTTTCAAAACTCTAAAGCCATCATTTCCAAATTAAAGCAAACCTGCACGTTTTCAAACAATGGCAACTGCATTCATTATCTTCAACCTGAGATGATTAGGATGCATTTTCTTTTAATCTGGAAGTATGCAAAGCAAATCTGAAGCCAGCATTTTCTTTCCAAAATCTGGAATCATCTCAAGCCTACCTGCAATTCTTTTCATCTCTGGAAGGAATTCATACTGTCTGCATTCATTCTTCAAACTGGAAGCAACATGCATGTGTTAAAATCAATTTAAAGCTTCAACAACTAAAGTTTAAAAATCAAATTCAAACAAGCATGCAAGTTTACAGCCTTCAGAAGCTAAACTGCCTCTGTTTCATCTTTGAACAGGTGAGTAACTTTTCTTTAAAAAGCTTAAGTATAAATCTGGTCGCATGAGAATTTCTGAAACAAAGTATGCTTTGTACATATGCATTATCTGTGTATATATGACTGTATGGATGTATGCATGCCTGTGGTATCAATGACATTACTGTTGTTAGTTTCAAACTAGGATTTCAAACAAAATCCATTATCACTTGATCTGTTTATTGTTAGGATTTAAAATTCAAACAAAAGTGTTTGTTTCAGTATATAGATTAATGTTTAAATTATGATTAAGTTAAATAAATTTTGAATGACTTGTGAAAACAAAAACAACAGAGAAAACTTAAAATAAGTAAAAATTAAAATATCTCAATTCGTTGATTCAAGAATATTAGTGGAATATTTAAACTAAAACATGATTTTTAGAACAGAAATCATGATTTTAGTAATGGGATTTTGGAGCGGTTTGGGTTTGTCTAAATTTTATAGTTTGGGTGTTTTATGATGATCTCTATGGTCTGGAAAGTAGGGGTTCTTTCTGGTGATAGAAGGATGATCGGGGAGGTCAGTAAAAATGGTGGAAGTAGGGGCAGATGACCGTGGCGATGGTGGTTGGGCGATTGGGTTTGTAAACCTAGTTTTGGCTGGGTTTTGATGTTCGATCGGCATTGTCTCTCTAGTGTATCGAGTCTAACGAAACTCGAGGGAATGGTAGCAGGGAGGTTGGCGATGGTGTGGCAGGAATTCCGGAGTCGTTGATGGTCGGAGTGTTGTGGATGAGGTGGGTTCCAGATTTCCGATGATGGTTCCAGTTTGGGTGTTTTAGCTCGAATTCGATTTCGACTTAGGAATGACGATCTTATGATCGAGTTGGGGTGGTGGAGTGGTTTTGGATGTGGAACGATCATCATTGATGATCAGAGGTGACTGAGGGCAACATGCACGTGCACATGTACGTCTCGTACAACTGGAAGAATTTAAAGTTTAGGAAGATGAAGTCTGGGTTTGGTTCGAAGTTTTAGTGTGAGAGACTCGAAGTCGTACTCGAGGAATTGGGGACTGGGCTCGGGGTTTCGAAGGAGAGGCTCGTGTAGTTATCACGGTTTTAAATTTTAAAACTTAGCAAAGTTAAAAAGAAAAGGAAGGGGAAACTCGGAGTTGTCTTGGGGTTTTTAGGTTTTGGCACGGGAGAAAATATTGATGGTCTCGGGTCAATTACCTGTTGCAGTTTTCTTTTTTATCTGTTTGATTTTAAAACTTTAAACTTATTTTAAAATTTGAAAGCAAGATTTAAATCTAGTTTTAAATCAAATATAAAGTATGGATTCAAGTTAATTTGTATCTTAATTCAAATAAATAAGTTTTTATTAAATTTATAATGTTTAACAAATGAAAAATGTTAAAAATATAATTTTATAAAGGTTTGAATTTAAAAATCTTTAAATGTTAAGTGTTTCTTAACATTTGAATTTAAGAAGATTTTATAAATTTGATTTAAATTTGGTTAAAGTTAAATTTGTAATTTATTTTAAATCTTTAATTTAAAATGAATTAAAAAGAAACTTTTAAAGTAAAATGTTTTAAAGTCTTTGTTAATGATAATTAGAGTAGTTAAAGGGTTAATACTTTAAATTAGAAGTAATTAAGATTTAATGATGTAGGATTCATTAAATTAATAAGATAATTAAAGAATAATTTGATAATTTAATTAATTAATGATTTAGTGTTAATTAATTAAATAATTAGGATTATAAGTTGATTAATTAAGAATTAAGGATCATTTATTTAAATAAGTATAGATTTTTAATAAATGATTAGGAATTAATTAATCAAGTGATTAAAGATTAATTAGCAATTAATTTAATTAGAAATTAATTAAATGGTAATTAAGAATTTATTAATTGGTAATTAAAAATGATTGATTTACGTTTAATTACTTAAATAAGAATTGTTAATAATTAATGAGGGTTCATTAATTAGGAATTATTGAATAATTAATTAATGTGATTAATCTTGATAATCAATTAGATAATTAACTAATGATAAGCATTTATAAATTGGTTAAGTATAATTTACTTAATGGAATTAATTAAATGAATTAATTACTTAAGGTAATTAATTAAATAAATTTGATAAGTTTAAATTAATTTGTTTAATTAATTTAAGGAATCACTTGGTGATTTGATAATTACTTAAATGTAATTAGTGGAAGTATAAATTACTTAGGAAAGTAATTAAAGTTAATTAGTGGATGTAATTAACTAAAGATGGATTAATAAAAGTAATTTGAGTTTAATTACTTTGAATAATTAATCAAGGGATTAATTAAAGGATAATTAATTAAGAAGTAAATTAATTAAGGGAAGAGTAATTAAGAGTAGTTAATTACTAAATGTGATTAATCAAAGGTGATTAATAATTAAAGATTAATTATGAAATATAATTAATTTAAATGGAGAAATAAATTAAAGAAGTAATTAGAATCATTAATTAATATGATTAATGATGTAATTAAGGATTGAGTAATTAAGATTAATTAATCAATAATAAGTGATTAAAGTAATTAATTAATTATAATTAATTAAAGATTAATGTAATTAAGTATGGTTAATTAATTATGAAGTAATTAAAGATTAATTACTTAATGGTTTAAGATAATTAATTTTTGAAATTAATTAAGTATTAATTACTTAAAGTAATTAAAGGGTAATTAATCAGGAATGATTAATTAAGATGGATACTTAGAGTATGATTAATTAATTGGTTTAATTAATGATTAAGTAAGAAGGATTTATAAAATGAAGTAATTAATTTAATTCACTTTAAATTAATTAGATGATATAAATCATTGCTTAAGGATGGATGAATGAGATTGAATGTATTTCATTGTTTGATATCTCTGATGAGATATGATTGATATATGATATGGATGTTTGGTTGAATTGAAATGATAATATGAATTATCTGTTGTGATGATAATGTAGATTATCTATTGAATTATCTATCTGTGTGTAGTATAGATAAGAATTGAATTGTTTTAACCTTAAAACAACTTGACCCTTAAAAGATACGTTTTGGATTTCGATGAGACCGGGATCGGGTTTCCGTATACCGGATTTCCAGGTCTGGAGACCCGAATACCACATCGATCCAAATTAACGATAGGTCGTGAATCAAGTGAAGATGAAGATTCAAAGTGCAAGGGTTATTGTCGTTAACTCTGAGGGTGATTCCAAAACGAGTGTAACGAGATAATGCCTTCGGTTTCGTTCGAACCCGGAACGAACTTGTATGGATTGAATGCTTTCAGCACATCGTCAGGTGGACGATGAGCATTCTAAGATAGATGTGTTCTTTTTAAAGGTAATCGTGACCTCAAGCCTCACAAACCGGGAATGGCTAAAACAGGGGAGGTGCAGCAAGGTTAGTGGGTAGCACCCAAGTAGGACAAGGTTACCTCTGTCTAGATGTCCCTTTCTATTTTCGACTTAGTGGTGCGGTTGCTGATCCCAACCGTGAGGTATCTTGTGCGGGAATTATCCAGTAAGGGATGTTCCGACCTTGTGTTGCAGGGGATTGGGAGTGATCCTCGGTATGGTGATCTAGGCCACGTACTGTGACGGGCGGTACCCCGGTAGCCCTGCCATTGTATGGAATCCAAACTCCAATAAGTGCCGTACGTATTAGTTGTGCCCAACTATGTTGGAATGTGAGATGTAAGCATTTCAGCTATTTCTGTATTTTACTTGAAAACCCTAGACCCTATTATAATAAAATCAGATTTCCTATCAAATGTTTTGGTTAGCGTAAGGTAAAAACTTTTCCATGTTTATGTGTGGGAAGTCTTACGTGATACCTTTTCTTTCAAAAGGTTTTGAAGTTAAGCAAGTTTAACCTGTTACTCACACCAGACCCATGTCTGACCCAAGTTGTTTATTTCTGTTTTATAAACTCTTGGGTACTCAAATTTTTACGAGTAGCCAAGGGATTCAGGTTAGCCTTGACGAATTGTGGAGGAGCAATGGAGCAGGAGGCTTCAGCGTTGTAGATATAGATAGTAGTTTCCGCTGTGTTGATCTTGTTTAGATCTTTGTTTTGTATTGAGTTGTAATAACTAGACAGATGTTTATAACTGTCTAGTATATGATGTGTAATCTGTGTAACTCTGATAGATGTATATGATACTATGTAATAGTTTATGTTATTAATATAATTTATTCGTTCCGCTGTGAGATCGTTGTTGTTGTTTTTTTCTTTCTTCTCTTCTTTTCTATTTTCTACCCCTTTCTTTCTTATTAGCGACACGACTTTCTACGCAGAGAAAGTCGTGGTCGTTACACATACACCACATCTACTTTTCTTATTTTGAAAATATTCAAATCCTCCTTTCCGTTTTATAGAAGGTCCACTGGCACCTCGTTTCTCCTTTGGTGGCTTAATAACATCTTCAATGCTTGCATCAACAATTGGCTTATCAAAATTAGGAATAAGATTAATAGAATTAGCATAAGAAGAACGATAAGCATCAACGGTGAAATTGTACTCAACAAATTCATAAACAATCAACTTTGACTTGTTCATGCACTTAATAGCGTGATCACAAGGAAAACATGTAACTTTTCATTGATTGCAACTACAACTCCACTCTTTAAGAGCAACACGATGTGAGATTGGTGATTTTACTTCAAAAACAGACTCTGAAGACTTGTATACATCCAATCTGAATCCTTCCTCCATCAATTCACTTAAACGAGACTCGATAAAAAGACAAAGAATAGTATTCCACAATGGACACTCCTCTCTCCTTTTAGCCATTTGTTCCATAACTTTAATTCGAATTCCATCTAAGCATACCGTAATATGTAAGGCTCGTTCATCCAAAATCAAACTATTAAAACTTTCAGCGACATTAGAACTATATTCACCATATCGTTTACTTGGAAAAAACAAATCAGCCTACTTATTAAAAGGCTTATCCTTCAAGAAATTCACAACTGCAACACCACCTACTTCACAAAATTTAGAATGTGCTCCTTCAAATTCATACAAATTAGAAGCTCTAGAACGCATCTTGAATAAATCAATGATAGACATATTCGAATTGTTTGCCTTAACTACTGAAAGTAAATTCTGTTATATATGAAGATAGCAGTAATTATGAAAGGATGGAGGAAATACTTCATGAACGCCTAAAATTAAACCTTGATGGTGATCCGACATAAAAACCAAATCACGATCTTCTTGAAGCATTTGTTTTAAATGATTCAAAAACCATTTCCAATTATCCATATTTTCTAGAGAAACTATACCTATAACTAAAGGAAAAAACCCTGCACATAACAGTTTTAAACAAATATTAAAACTAAATACAATCAACTGTTAACTTAAAAACTTATACCTAAAAACTACTACCGATAACTAAAAACTGGTACCTAAAAACTGCTATCGATAACTAAAAACTGATACCTAAGAAATAGATAATTAAATTCTGACACTATACATTAAAACATTTTAAAATAAAAACATACCTTGATTACCATTTTTTGCAGTAGCTCCCATCAAAACACCTGGTCGTCCCCTTAAATGAGTAGCATCTAAAATATCATAGGTCGACAATGCTTGAAACCAAGTAAACAAGCACCAAAACTAATAAATACTCTCTCAAAATGATTAGTAGAAGCATCAACATCCATATCGACATAACTACCTGGATTATGCTTCTTCATTACTTCTAAATACCAACTCAAATCATTGTATGACATAGCATCATTACCATGCAGTTCCATCAAAGCAAGTTGTTTTCCACAATAAACAAAAGAGCAAGACAACTCAAAATTGTATTCTCTTCTAAAATCATCTATTATATCTTTAGGCTTTTTACTAGGACAATCACGAATCTCATCAATAATCAACTATTTAACAAATGCACTAGAAAGATGTGGATTATTCAAATTTCTAAGGCCAGCCCCACAAGAATGATCTCTGATCAAACTTCTAATGAAAAACCAATTAAGCTGTTCGAAATCACAAGAATCATGCACTTTAAAAAGACATCCATTCGTAGATGAAGAGCAAATAGCAGTAATTCTTCTAGAGCAATTCTTTAAAAACACTAATTCATATCCCTTTTTAATTTGGTATGCCATCAAAAATTCCCTAAAATCATTAGCTCCTCCAAAACGAAAACCAACAAAATCGGAAATGGATAATTTCGAACCTCTCTTCAACGTATCCTTCAAATAACTTTTACTTTGAACAATAACATTTGAACACAAAGATCCACTAGAAGATGAATAACTAAGAAGATTAGATGAAATTGAAGTAGAACCAGCACCAACATTTTCCAATTGAGAACCCTTGACCTTAACGGTTAAAGGAAAGAATGCACTCTTCTTATACAATTGAAAACAAACTATGCTCTGAAGATCAGAATCGGTATCAACCACAATAACTTTATTCTCAAGGACATAAGAAATCTCAATACATAAAGGAGTTAGTTGAGACCAATACCGACAAATGCCATTCTTCAAATCATACAAACAACAATCAATGGACAACCGAGTGCTGAAAGTATTATCATCAAATACAAACAAACAAAGAAGGCTATTATCACCACTGCAAAAGGGAAAAACATCAGTAAAAAATCATAAAGAAAATAAAACAGTTTTTACAAAACTGATACCTACTGACAGTAAAAATGATACCTAAAAACTGAACCTCAAATTAATAGTAAAACTGATACAAAAACATACTTCATGAAATGTTTGATACTAACAAAACACTAATTTAACTCATCCATTATTTGGTACATATCATCATCTTTACTATTAACAATTACTTTTTTTCTATGCACAAACAAACAAAACATTAAAAATACTTCCACACTACAGCATTGCAAAAAAATGATACCTAAAAAGTGATCCTCACTAAAATAAACGTAGCAATACATTATTAATCAAACCAATATGAATACAAAAAAATAGCAGTTAGAACATGTTTGCTTCAGAATGTCAATTTATTACCTAACACTTGATACTAATAGAACAATATGTTTGATACTAATACACTTCATTGAACGTTTGATATTAACACAACACAGTAATTCAACCCATTGAATTTCAATACATATAATTATTCATATTCCATAACAACTCCATATTCATATATACACAAACAAAACATTAAAACACTTCTAAACTTCACTACTGTGAAAAATGATATTAACAAAAACTAAAAATGATACCTAAAAACAGATCCACAATGAACTAGACACAGAAATACATTTTCATCCAAATCAATATGAATCCAACATATACATCAGTGAACAAAAAGCAAATAACTTTTGATTTAAAGCAAAAAAAACATAGCTGCATATAAAAGAAAAGAAAAGAAAATGAACTTGCTACTACTGTCCAAATTTGCCATAGAATATGAAAGAAGAAAACACAACAACAAAACTGAATTCAATTATTAAAAAGAAAAACAAGTCGATATTAGAAACGACCAAATTAAAAATGTGATAGAGGAAAAACTTGAAAAAAATAGAATCATACCTAAATCTAAGAATTTTCAGTATCCAATTGAAAGAAACGAGAATCAAAATCACGATAATATGAATGGATCGTGCACCACAATAAAGAAGAAGAAAATTCAAATTTGAACGCAAAAAAGAAAAAGCGAAGAAGAATTAAAGAAGAAGAAGAAGAGAAGGCGCGCGTGACAGTTATAGGGTTATTTAAAATAACATTTTTGTCCTTGAGAATAAAATATTAGCGGGCTTTCCTAGCTAGCAAAAAAGCCTTTAAGTTTGTCCTTGATAATATTTTCCTGTTTAAATATTTGGTCCATGTGGCAGGAGTGAGAACGAACGAATATTTAAGTAGAAACTTGTGGTTAATATTAGGGGGCTATTGATCCTAAAAATATAGTTTGGACAATAATTCCGATAAGAATGTGTGGTTCGCAAGGATTAAACCCTCTACCTTACATCTGAGTGTCGCATGTCGTTTTAAATTATAAATCTCTTTATTTAAATAAATTTATCATATATTGCTTTTAAAAATTCTATTTTTAACAATAATTAAAATTTAAATACTGTTTTTTAACAACATTACCATGTGCAACGCATGGGTTACACACTGGTTGTCATATATATCATAATATTTGTATGGTAACTTGTTTCAAAAGATGATGTGGAATTTTGAGATTTGTGCATTACAACATAGTTATTGTTACTTCTACTTTTCTTTGTAGGTACATCAGAGATTTATAAGATAAACATTTGTTTTGATTTTAAAAGACACGAAAGTTTTATTTTTGGCCCAAGGATAAATTTTTTACTATAATTTCTCCCAAGATCGACTAATTTTTTGTCGAGTCCTGTTGGATCATAGGTTTTAAGTGCTGACAAGATACAATAATTCATGAATCTACGACAACATCTGGACTTATCGACTCAAAATATTGGTTCGTTTTGTTATATATCTTAGCCAGAGTCAATAAGTATATACAGTCTAGTTTAGAGCTTTGTTAAAATCTTTCTTTAAGGTTCATCACTCACAAATTCTTAAAAAACTTGCATTTGTTTTATATATATCATATAAACACACAAATAGTTTTATTGCACAGAAATAACAGCACTCAGTCGACTGGCATATTGTAAACAATCGACTGAGACAGTATAAAAATATTTTTAAAACCATTGACCAGTCGACTGAACACACCAGGTCAGTCGACTGAGTCTGTGCAAATTTTTGTGCGCGTTTTGAATTCAGTCGACTGACCAAGCATGTCCAGTCGACTGAAAACTGCAACTGCCAACTTTTTGAATAGACACTTCTTTTGATCAAGAGTTATCTTCTTCCTGGATGGATGCATCTCTTAGCTATTAATAGATACCTATTACCAAAAGCCATAACTCTTTATACACTATATAAACACTCAAGAATCATTGATCAAATTATCTAATTTTCTAATCTCTCTTGATCTATAGTGCTTTGCAATCTTGAGTACATTATTCACAAACTCTCATACGATCATTGCTTACCAATTCACTTCTATATTCTTTAAGCAATATTAATCTTCCTAATCTTTATACACACACAATTATACAAATCAATCTTGAGGAAAATATTATAGGAAGGGTGTACTACAAGTGACAAATCCGTGTTATTCAGAACACACAAAGTCAAGTTAAATCCAATCTGTAAGAAAGTCCTGTTCGGTTGCTCAGGCGGTCAAGTCCTGTTCCGTTGATCAGGCGGTCAAGTCCTTTTTGGTTGCTCGGGTGGTGTAATACCTATTCCTCCGGGTTAAGTGAGGGTTGCTAGCTATAATTCCAGAAGGCGTCTGGGACTGGACGTAGAACGGGAGTTCGAACCAGTATAAACATATCTGGTGTCATTTTACTATTTACTTTTATTTTTTTATTCCGCACTAGTAATTTATTATATTCCATATTACTCGATCCTATAGCACAGTTACTTTTATTTGGTATCGGAGCGAGGCCATCAAATAACCGTAACATAGTTATCTGATATTTTTTTAATATGAAAAACAACACCAACACTGTAACTAACACTACCTTTCTAGAAGGTCAATCTACTGCACGACCATCTCTATTTAATGGAATGAACTATAACTATTGGGCTACTAGAATGAGAATCTATATACAAGCAAGTAGTTATGAAACCTGGAACATTATGCAATCTGAATATACTATTCCTACTACTAAATATTCAGCATGGTCTAACACACAAAAATTAGACGCTACTGCAAATGCTAAAGCTATGAATATGTTATATTGTGCATTAGACAAAAATGAATTTAATAGAATAAGCATGTGTAAAACTGCTTATGAAATTTGGCATACAGTTAAAATTACACATGAAGGTACTAAAAAAGTAAAACAGAGTAAAATTTCTATGCTCAAAAATTAGTTCCAGAATTTTAAAACGAAGCAAGATGAGACTATAAATTAAATGCACTCTAGATTTTAAGATATATATCATTCTTTGATAGCATTAAGAGAAACTTATATAGATTTTGATATTGTTTCAAAAATCCTCAACTCACTAATGGATGAGTGGGAACGAAAAGTCTTAGCTCGAAGAAGCTAACAACATTTTAACCATAAAACTGGAGGAGTTGATTGGAAATCTAATGTCTTATGAAGTTAATCTCCAGGAAAAATGAGTACAGGCTCAAGATAAGAAGAATATAGCATTCCAGGCAGAAAAGGATGAATCAGATTCAGATGAAGAAGATATGGCATTCATTGCTAAAAATTTCAAATTTTTTTGAAATTTAGAAAGAGCAACAAATTCAGAAATAACAAGAACAGTTTGAGCAACAATAACAACACCAACAAACAATCATCATCTGCTCTAGAATGTTATGAATATCACAAGACAGGCCACATCAAGAAAGACTGTCCTGAGAAAAAGAAAGACAAACATAAGCATAAGAAAGAAAGATTCAAGAAGGAAGCTTTCTCTGTCACTTGGGACAATTCAGAATCATCTTCATCATCAGATAGTGACTCAGACAGTGATACAGAACAAGCCAATGTATGTTTTATGGCGTAAAAGATGAGATGAGTGATCTAACTTTTGATGATCTATTAGAAATAAACTCAGAATTACTTGATAAGCTAAAAGACATCAAAAGGAAATATAAAGAATCTCTTGAAAAACTGAATAGAACTGAAATCGAAGTAAATATGCTAAGAGATGAGAAACAAATCTTAGAAGAAGAACTTGAGGTTACTCAAGAATCTTGTTCTAATATGACATCTCAACTCTTTATGTTATATCAATAGATAGAAACACAGAAAGAAAAGAATGATGCACTATTAATTGAAAATCATGATCTTAAAGCAAATGTCAAGATTTTAGAATTAGATAACTCTAGCCTTAAAACAAAGTTAGAAGATATTACTAAAAATGTCTCTAATTTTAATAAAGGAAGAGAAAATCTTTCCAAAATTATAGAAAATCCTCAAACTACTTCAAATAAAAAAGGACTAGGATATAAGCAATCTTCTAAAATTATTCCAAAGAAAAAGAATTCTTCATATAAAAGGAATAATAAAGTTGAGAAACCGAATTCAAAAATTTCAAATTTTACTAAATCAATTAAAATTTGGGTTCCTAAAACAAATAACTATTTGATTAGAAATAAATATATAAAACTGTTCATAAAAACAAAGATTTTATTTTCAAAAGGAATTCTGAACCTTCTTAGGTTTTGCTTCCTAAGATCTAACTCTTAGGACCCAAAATAAAATGGTGGGTACCAATGTTATTTCTGTATTTTGCAGGTACCACCTAAAAGGAGAGGAAAATGGATACTAGACAGTGGTTGCTCAAAACACATGACATGAAACAAAGGGACGCTAACTAATATTATCTACTCAGATGGAGGTTCTGTCACATTTGGAGATAATTCCGAAGGATATGTCATCGGCAAAGGCGATGTGAGCAATAATGGTATATCTAATTTACCTCTTATTACAGATGTTTTATTAGTTAAAAATTTTAAACACAATTTACTTAGTATCAGCCAATTGTGTGACAAAGGATTTAATATTTCATTTTCTGAAAATAAGTATAGCATTTTTGATCAAAATAAAAATCTTATTTTTGAAGGTTTTAGAGATAAAAATATTTATGTTTTAAATATGAATGTAAATTACAATACAAATATGTGTTTAATAGCCAAAGAAAATGATCCTTGGTTATGGCACAAAAGATTTTTCATATTAATTTCAAAGCTATAAATAAATTATCTCAAAATGAGTTAGTAAAAGGTTTACCAAAAATGAATTTTAAAGCAAACAATATTTGTGATGCTTGTCAATTAGGAAAATTATCAAAATCATCCTTTAAATCAAAGAAAAATATTTCTACTATACAACCACTAGAACTATTGCATTTGGATTTCTTTGGTCCAACTCAAGTTCAATCTATAAACCATAGTAAATATGTGTTTGTTATAGTAGATGATTTCTCAAGATACTTGGACTATTTTTCTAAAAAATAAAAGAGATACTTTTGAAAATTTCAAGATCTTTGCAAAAAGAATTCAAAATCTCAAAAATTTGAAAATTAAAAATATTAGAAGTGAACATGGAGGTGAATTTGAAAATGAAGCTTTTGAACATTTTTGTAATAAAAATGGAATTTATCATAATTTTTCTTTTCCTAGTACACCACAACAAAATGGAGTGGTTGAAAGGAAAAATAGAACGTTACAAGAATGTGCAAGAACTTTATTAAATGGAAGCACATTACCAAACATTTCCGGACAAAAGCTGTAGCAGCGGCTTACTATGTTCTAAATCGTGTTTCCATCCGACCTTTAACAATACACACTCCATATGAACTTTTTCGACAAAGAAAACCGAACATTTCTTATTTCGAAACTTTTGGTTCAAAATGTTTTATTTTAAACACAAAAGATCAGCTTTGAAAATTCGATCCAAAATCCGATGAAGGAATCTTCGTAGGATATTCGAAACGAAGCAAAGCTTATCAAATTTTTAGTAAAAGAACAAAAACAATCGAAGAAACACTTCATGTTTCATTCGACGAAAATTTCAAATTTAATAAAATTTTTGAGGATGATGAAGTTATACCTAAGATAGTCACAAATACGATTACTCAAATAATTTTGAAGAAGACGAAAACATTATTCATAACTTTGAAGAAGATGAAAACATTGTTCATAATGAAAATGAATTAAGATCTCCTCCTAGGATTTTACGAGATCACCCAGTAGAAAATGTCATAGGAGAAATTGATTCACATATTAGAACTAGAAATCAACTTAATCAAATGGGTCATGTAGCATTTCTTTCTAATATTGAACCTAAAAATGCAAAAGAAGCCTCTACTGATGACTATTGGATTATAGCTATGCAAGAAGAGCTAAACCAATTCGAACGAAATGAAGTTTGGGAACTAGTTCCTAGACCAAGTGATCAAACAATCATTGGTACTAAACGGGTCTTCAAAATAAAGCAGATGAACAAGGTAATATAACTAGGAATAAAGCTAGATTAGTTGCATAAGGATATAATTAAGAAGAAGGAATTGACTACGAAGAAACGTTTTCTTCAGTCGCACGACTTGAAGCAATACGTATCTTACTAACCTTTGCATGTTTTCATAATTTCAAACTTTATCAAATGGATGTTAAAAGTGCTTTTTTAAATGGTTATATAAAAGAAAATGTTCTTGTTGAACAACCTCCTTTATTCACACATGAAAAATTTTCAGAGCACGTCTATAAACTTAAGAAAGCCTTATACGGTCTAAAACAAGCACCCTGTGCTTGGTATGAACGTCTTAAAAGCTATCTTGTAGATTCTGGTTTTGAAATTGGGAAGGTTGATCAAAGTCTTTTTTATTAAAAGAACTAAAAAGGATATTTTAATTATTCAAATTTATGTAGATGATATTATTTTTGGTTCTACAAATGAAAAGTTATGTCAGGAATTTTCTAAAATAATGACCAAAGAATTTGAAATGTCACATATGGGAGAATTATCTTATTTTCATGGTTTACAGATTAAACAATTAGAAAATGGAATTTTTATTAATCAAGAAAAATATTGTAATAATCTAATTAAACGCTTTGGTATGGATAATACTTTTGCCAAACCAACTCCAATGAGTACAACGATACATCTCGATAGATATGAAGATGGAAAAAGTGTCGACCAAAAATTACATCGAAGTATAATTGGACCATTACTTTATCTAACTGCTAGTAGACCTGACATAATGATGAGTGTTTTTTCACGTGCTCCCAACCTTCTTCAAACTCTGTTCACGTGCCTACCTCTCATGGGAAACGACCAGCAGAGCACTTCACATGGTCTATTTCGAATGAAGAACAAGAAGAGGAAGAAGGCAAAGAAGTTGGTGACGAATCCGGCGACAAGGAAACTGAAGGTGACGAAGAGAGCTCAAATGAAGGAAGCACCGGTGATGAGTAAGGATTTTTTTTTAAATGCTCTTTTTATCTTGAACTTCTATGTTATTCTACTTTCAAACAATATCTGTTTGATGTCATGTTATATGTGGTATCTTTCTTAATTTGACTATGTAACTTTTAAACTCTATGTCCTGTGATTATGTAGTTGTGTACTCTTGTTCTTGTGTAATATGTTTGATGTGTTTTCTGTGTTATATATGCTATGTTTTTTTATTATATAGATGTGTTTTCGTGTTATATTGCTTGTATTTTAATATTCTCTACTTTGAGTGCTCTCCTTTTTGTCAATGACAAAAGGGGAGAAAATATAAATTATTGACAGGAAATATAGCATAGATTCAGGGGGAGAATACTATATCAAAGTTGCAGGTATATATTCAGGGGGAGAGATAAATCAACAAAGCTTGTCGAAGATTCGCTTGTAGCAAATGGAGTTGTCATCATCAAAAAGGGGCGAATGTTGGATCATAGGTTTTGAGTGCTGACAAGATACAATAATTCACGAATCTACGACTACGACAACATCTGGACTTATCGACTCAAAATATTGGTTTGTCTTGTTATATATCTTAGCTAGAGTCAATTAGTATATATAGAGTCTAGTTTAGAGCTTTGTTAAAATCTTTCCTCAAGGTTCATCGCTCACAAATTCATATAAAACTTGCATTTGTTTTATATATTTCATACATACACAAATAGTTTTATTGCATAGAAATAACAGCACTCAATTGACTAACCTACTGTAAACAGTCGACCGAGGCTGTATAAAAATGTTTTTAAAACCACTGACCAGTCGACTGAACACATCAGGGCAGTCGACTGAGTCTGTGCAAATTTTTGTGCACGTTTTGAATTCAGTCGACTGAAAACTGCAACTGCCAACTTTTTGAATAGACACTTCTTTTGATCAAGAGTTATCTTCTTCCTGGATGGATGCATCTCTTAGCTATTGTAACGACCCGTAATTTTAACACTTTGAAAATGGAATATTTAATTATTTTAAATATTCAAATGTAGAATTTTCAAACTTAAACAATCAAGTTTTATATGATAAATAAGAATGGTAAACTTATTTTTGATATTGAATAAATATTTTGGATTTCCATTGTAAAATTGACAAAAGTCGGATTCCAATAAAGAAGATAAATATTCATGGAATTTGTTTAAAGGATAAATAATTCCTTTTATATATATATATATAATCGATATCAAACTCATTTGATGATAATAATAGTAATTTAATCTATAATGGTTCGATAAATATATAAAACTTGTTTTATAAAAGTTGACAAATTTAGTCGCATATCGATAAATCAATGTTGTATTTTTACAAATAGATTTGGATATTATTTTATAAGTCAAATATATTTGTTTTAATTATTTAAATATAATAACATATCAATTTTGAAGTTTGGTTTACATAGATAAATAGTTTAACAAAAACGTTAAAATGTGACCGTAAAACGTTTTGTCGAAAATCAACGTTTTGTTCAAAATAAGTTGTCACAACGTTATCGCACCTTTGTTAATATGTTTTAACATATATATTACACATTTTAATAACCAAACTTGTTTACTTTTACTAAATATAACTAGATAACTTCTAGAAGTCATTAGTAAAAGTAAGTAAAAATTAACAAAAGTAAGAAAAAGCAAACATCAAATCAATCACATCACAAACCAACATAATTATTATTTTACATAGCTTAGTTCTTAAGGGACTAAGACATAAAGTAAGAAGTAAAATGATGATGTTATGTATTGAAAAAGTGGAGTTTGCTTTAGGTTGAAGTAAGGTTAGTTTGGTAATTTGGTAAGAGGTTATTTTGGTAAATTACCACTTCTTTCTTTTTCTATAAATACTCACCTCCTTCTTCACTTTCATTCACATTTCTTCTTCTTCTTTTCTCAAGCTTCTTCACCTTCTTCCTCTTCTCTTTAATGGCTTCCAAGCCATAGGAAAAAATTAGAAAGAAATAATGTCAAAATATTTAAAAAATATTCAAAAGAAATCAATGTTCATCCTATTCAAATCAAACTCCCTTTTCTCTCTATATTTTACCTCTTCTTCTCTCGGTCATAACTTCTTCAAAACAGAACCAAAATGCAAAATTCCTTTTTCAAATCATGTATTTTTCCAGTGGCTACAACTTTCTTTTTAACCACTTTGTCTCATTATAAAGTTAACTAGGTCAAAAATACACTTCTTTCCAGTGCATTCTCTAGCCTAGTTTTTAAGCTTGAGAATAGCCCATTTTGTTTTGATCATAGCCGATCCAAATTAAGAAATTCTTTTTTTCAAACCATATAAAATTCCAGTGGATACAACTTTTATGTTGATCACATTTTTCAGTTTTGAGGTTTGCTATACCTGAAACTTAATTCTTTGAAGTGCATTTTCGGGCTATATTTTTGTCAATTCGACAATACCTCTTCTTCATTCTATCATATCTCCCTCAAAAAACATGGATTCAAATGATTCTTTTTTTCAAATTCAAGAGAAAAGAATTTTCATGAACTTTATAGATTACAACTTTTCTAAATTTTGAGATTTAGAGGGCCTAAAATAGCCTAAAATCAGATAAAAATCTTGGAAATTCAAGTTCAAAGCTCTACCACTTCTTCTCTATACTTTCGGCCAACCTCCATCTCAAGCCTTGGCCAAGCACTTGGAAGGAGAAAATCGGGCTTATTTTCATTTGGTTCTGAAGCATGGTAGCAAGTATGCGTTAGATCTTAAGTTCCTTGCCTTAAAGTTTGACGGAGTGGAATCCAAAGTAAGTTATTTCTTATTTTAAGTTCATTAAAACCATTCCTAAGTTTAAAGGAACTTTAAGTGTTAAGTGTTGTTTGAAAACCCTTGTTGAATGCTTGTTTACTTTATTTTCTAAAACAATGGTTTGATTTCCTTGCTCGATATTATGTTTGGATGGTTAATTAAGTAATTTAAAATTTAGAAGATAAATACTTAATGGGGTATGCGGAAACGACTAGTACATGTGTTTCATCTACGAGATCCATGAAGACTTGTGCGAGGGACGGAACATGTCGAAGGGAAACCCCGGATGCTCCAAAATAAATATGAAACCGTTTTAACCCAAGATAAAATAAAGTGTTATAAATATTTGATAGAATGAAGTGGTAATATTTGGTTCACTTCAATTTAATTAATTGTTTTGAAGATTGATTTTAAAGTTGAAATGCTATGAAACGTTTTCCTTTAAAAGAGAAAAAAAAGATATATTTGGGAATAAATATTTTGAAGTGATTTATATAATGAATGGTTTTATAAAAGTGTTTTATAAAACGGAAAGAATTTCGACGATTAAACCCTATGATTTTAAGATGATTTTTTAAACGGATTTGGGAAATGAAAATTATTATAGATTTGAAAGTACTTGTGAATATTAGTGTGAAATGATTTATCGCTTCGGGATATAAAATAATTTGTTATGTTACCGATGATTCGGGTAACCCGTAACTAAAAAGTGGGCATATGTTTTTGGTATAGTCCGCTCTTGGAATAGAGGGATGTACTTATTTATCGATTGTATGAAGGCTGGGACCCAGTTGCCTTGTTATTGGGAGAAACCTTCCGATCTGGTTGCATATGGTTTGATATGTTTTTATTACAGTATTTGCGATTTCCAGATAAACTTTTCAAAAGTTATTTGATTTAAGGTCCCGAAGTAAAGTATAATTTGAATATAAAAGATATATATATTTCAATAGTTTTGAAATAAAAATTCGAGAATAAAGTCCAAAGAGATAATTTCCGTAAAGGTAATTAGATTTGAAAATCTAAAATTGAAGATTAAGCCTAATGGGTAGTTTTAGGAATTGCATATTGTTTGTTGCATCGTAGGCTCCATGAGTCCTATTTGCGGTAGGAGAACTACGTTGGCTTGATCCTGTATCTAATTGGGTACCCAATTAGATAGGGGTACGTATGCAGTCACAAGTGGTAGTGATGCAGCCTCTAAAATAATATAACTCTTTCATGTTTATCTGTTATGGGTTGTTGTTTATCTTGTGTTATTATATCTTTCCTGCTTACTATTTTATTCCGCATTTACATTGTTTATTAAGTTCGTAGGTAAAGGTAATGTTGTCTCTCTCATCAGAGTTGTGTAGTGGTAGATTTATAGTCATTGTATTTGGTATGTATTAAAGCACACTTTGTAGAATTAATAAATAAATAAATTACTCTGATAAGTTGTATAATTGAAATTGTATCCTATACATTTAGTAATATTGAATATTTATCAAATATGGTGTATTAAGTTGGTAGTTTTCATTAGTAGTTTTAGAACGGACGGATTTTTCGGCAATTTTAACTGGTTCGAAAATCCTGGTCGTCGCAGCTATTAACAGATACCTATTACCATAAGCCATAACTCTTTATACACTATATAAACACTCAAGAATCATTGATCAAATTACCTAATTTTCTATTCTCTCTTGATCTATAGTGCTTTGCAATCTTGAGTTCATTATTCACAAACTCTCATACGATCATTGCTTACCAATTAATCTTCCTAATCTTCATACAGACACAATTATACATATCAATCTTGAGGAAAAGATTATAGGAAGGGTGTACTATAAGTGACAAATCTGTATTATTCAGAACACACAAAGTCAAGTTAAGTCCAGTCTGTAAGAAAGTCCTGTTCGGTTGCTCAGGCGGTCAAGTCTTGTTCTGTTGCTCAGGCGGTGTAATATCTATTCCTCCGAGTTAAGTGAGGGTTGCTAGCTATAATTCCAGAAGGAGTCTGGGATTGGACGTAGAACGGGAGTTCGAACCAGTATAAAAATCTCTGGTGTCACTTTACTATTTACTTTTATTTTTTTTATTCCGCACTAGTTATTTATTATATTCCATATTACTCGATCCTATAGCACAGTCACTTTCAAGTCCGTGTCCATGAAAGGAGATGGCAACTGCAGAGTAAGGCGACGATCAAGTTGATGACGATACAGTGGTAGGGCAGATATTGACTGCAAGGGAGGCAACAACGAACGGTTACAGATCTTGATTTAGATTTTTTTAGATTTTTTTCCTTTCTTCTGGAGATGAACGACGAATCTTTAGTCAGCTTGTAGTGCAAATTGATGGTGGTGGTGCAACAGTAATGCCACGTCGTGGTTCAACAATGATGACAGTGGATGAGGATGCTTTATTATTATTATTATATGCAGCATCAGACGAAAGTGGTAAATATAATTAACATTTGTTGAACTGCAAAAAAGAACATATCATTATGTACATATATATTGTTACTTTAATTCTGCATTGTTTTAGCTTAAAAAGGGATACAACATTATAGGCATCATAGGTACGATGCTCGTTAATATAGCATTTTTAAATTATACAATGCATATAGCATTATATATGTACAGTGCTAGTTTAATGTTTAGTTAAAAGTCCTGCAAAATCCTTATTATAGTGCATAACACTCTTTGATAATTACGTTTTTTCAATTTAGCGCTATTAAACAGTAGATTTGCTTTAAGCTCCACTACATCCACTAAATCAAAGTTTTTTGACATTCGCTTTAGCAACATTAATATAAAAATGTTTATTTTTCTAGTTCTCTTTTAAACCGAATTAACGAATTTAAGGTAAAGACCTAATTTTAAGATATAATTGCTAATTATAAGTTAGAAATATGCTGTAATCGCTAAATTGGATTGTATAAATCATGATATTCTTCGATTTTGTTATATAAGATTAAATAATATATTTTTCTACATAAATAATGTGAAAACGAAAATAAATTAATTTTAAATATTTGGTTTTAAATCCGATGAAGCATTTTGCACCTTTGTTATATTCCCAGTTTATCCCAACTATAACATTTTACACCTCCACCATAATGAAATAGCTAAGAATTTAAACTGCACATGTTTAATTTAGTATTTTTGAACTGTACAAATATCATAGCATTTTATTCATGTAATTCTAATTTAATCTATCATTTTTTTCTTATTGGATTTTTTTTAATCATCATCGATGCTGGTGTGTCGGTTGGGGTTCTTGTTTGGTGTGGTAACATGATGGTGTTGTCCGGTAGTGAGAGCGATGGCAGCTGATTAAGGTTTTCATGATTTAGGATTACTGCTGGGGTTTTCGACGTAGGTGGAGGCGACGACGATGAGCTATGGCCTTAATGGAGGGGATGGGGATGGGGCGAGGAGCTGGTGATGATGAAGGTTGTCATGCAGTGATATAGTGGCGGTGGGGTGATGTAGCTTGGAGGCACGATTGACGTCGATGATAAACTGTGTGAGTTTTTCATTAATCCTTAATTTTAAAGCATGTGTCCTAAATAAAAATCTTTTTATAATATTTGTCTTTTTAGGTATTTATCTCTTACCATAATACATTTGTGTTATGTTTAGTCGTCTCTACATATAACATCCACTTTGTATATATTAATTTATTGATGCATAATTAATTAAAATAAATGTTGTGCATGTCATAATTTATTGATGCACCGTTAATTAAAATAAACATTGCTTCAAGTTCGGAATAACAAAGGTCAATATAAACTATTGAACGATGATTATTTTTCATAACAAATAACACTAATGTATTGTTAATTAACAAATGCTCTGATTTCAATGATGTTTCTTCGCATTTACTTGATGCTAAACTCAACGCCTACCGTGGTCAAATTAGTCATAGGTGTTGAGTACCTTAGAAAAGTCATTAATTTACTGCAACAACTAGGATTTGCAGAGAATAATAATAAAATTGATATATATATCGTTTTAATGAGTTGAAACGGGTTCAATCGAGTTAAGAGTAATTTTGGTCGTAAAAGTGAATTTTAAAGACGATGGAATTGGATTTGAAATTAGTTTCATTATGTTCGGAATGTCGCTTATGTTTGAAGGAAAAAAGATTTTAAGAATTAGAGAATGAATGAAATCGAGTTTGGAGGGACAAACTTGTAAATAAATTAGGGAAAAGCTTTAAGAAGATAAATTCTGAATTGAGAAGCCTCACTTTTCCATCATTTTCAATCATCTTCTTCGTCATCTTCTCCATCTTACTCAAGCCCCAGCTCTTCTTCCTCTTGCCATAACTCCATCCATTCGTTCACCAAAAATCACACAAAAATACTCTAAATTCAAATGAGAGTATCCTCTACAATACCCATCAACTGGATTTTCCAAGAATTTAAGAGTTGATTTTAGAATTTTTGAAATAGAGATTTCAAGGGTTCATTTCAAGCAAAGGTGGGGAATTTCTAACTAGCTTGGGTGAGTGGGAATGATTCTCTACCTTATGTTATCTCCTTTAGGCTCTTATGCTTGTTTATTTGCTATGTTAGGTTAGGGCTTAGCCATGAATGCTTTGCTCATAGTTGAATGGTGAGTATTTGATTGTCTGTTTGAAAGTATATTAAGTAGATTGAATGAATGTTGAATGGAAATAATAAACTTAACTCATTAATTAAATAAATGAACCAACTTGAATGAAATCAATGAATGATAACATTGTGTGTTAGTGTTGCTTGAAAATGATTGTTATTGGTTTATGGTTGTGTCATATTATTGGGTGAGCACTTCATATTCATATGATTTGTAAAGTGTTTGGGTTCATGATTCCTCAAATTCTCTTCTAATGGTATTCGCCATAAAGCGGACTGCCGATGGCACGTACTCGAACACGAGATGTAGTAGGGGGTAAGGTCGCAATGCTGTGGAGTGGGACATCGAGGAAAGGAAGGTCGAGGCAATGATCAAGCATAGTAGAGAAGTGGGATAAATTCCTTTAATGGGATTTTACCCATCAAGGTTTATACTTACACCCCTTCATACGAAAAGTTGACTGATTAAGGGGCATTAGTTAATTGATCAAGGGGGAGTGTGTAGGGAATTATGACCACGAGGAAATATGCTAAATATGACCTAGAACAGTCGAGTGGTCGATACCAACAAGTCGACTGGTTAGTTGTATCCATAATTGGCAACAACAAGTCGGTCGATTGAACATTTCAATTCAATCAATTAATTGAATGGAGGTTGGAGGACTTGGGCTTCTTTGGGATTTTTACGTTTGAGCGAGACTTCGACGTTATGATGAGACTCGTGGGATCCAGTGTGACTATTGAGCAATGTTTTGGAGTTCTTCGGCATTGGAGTACATGTGCCCCGAGCTCGAGAAATTGATGCCACATACTACGATGTACGGTAACTAGAAGACGATTAAAAGTGCAATCAGGAGTTGAGTCATAAGTTGGGATACTCAAATGACCTATGCGAGGGATGACTACGTGGCTGTTCTAAGCGCGACCTCTGTGTGGTTTCAACGTTAGGTATGACTTTGATATTTGGTCAAAGCATCTAAGGCATGTGAATCAGGGTCATGTACATTATGGTGCTATCCACACCGAGGCTTATAACTACGGCTTAAGCGTTATTATTTTTCATTGAGACAACTGGGGATCAGCCACGACTTTCGCCGAGTGTGATAGTCGAAGAGAGATGGGATGCTCGTCTACATTGATAATCGCCATGAAGTAGCGACGACCACTTTCTTCCCAAACATATAGTAGTTCGGTGGAAAGGCGTTATGACACATTAGTATCCGTTTCAGATGCATTGATGGTACAATATGATGTTATCTTAGAGTTATGGTTTTGGATATGATATGACATACCATGGAGCTTTGGCTCATTATCATATGCAATAATATGCCTTTGTTTGATATTCTCGTTAGTATATTAGCACTATTGTTCATTGTGCTTGCTTCTTGGATGCAGAAAAAGAGTAGGGCTAGATACGATATGGCGTTACTCTAGAGTTCTTGCTCACTTGTTATATGTACATATGGTTTACATATGTTGTTTATTCCGGGGTTCCACTTAGTATATTATTCATTTCATACTAGAATATCAAACATTTTAGTAGTGATGTTTCCTTTTCACCAGACTTTATGTCTGACCCTCTTTATGTTTTCCTTTTCATCTATCTTAAGTAGGTACAGACTAGAGATTTGGGGAGACATTGCTAACTAGAGCAGGTTATAGAGCCATAGTTATATATTATTGAGATTATCTATCCGGTATTTTTGTATATGAGCATGTTAGACTTTATCTCGTATATGAGGCATATTATCTTGGGATGTTGCATCATTTGAACTCCATATGTTTGATGTATTATGTATTTGACAGTGGATCATGTTGTCTTCATACAGTTATGATATTCATGGTCCTGCAAATGTATATGTTATTATTATATTTTATTCTTCCGTCATGAGTTCTGTAACAACCTGCAATAGATATGCTCTATTTGTTTTCTTTTTACCAGCTTTAAGAGTCGTCATTTTTGGTACTTGGGGATTCGAGCGCCATTGTGCATGGATTTTCAGCCCTTACGAATGGCATGCCTTTACATATGCCTTGAATCTCTTGCTAAAACGGAGAATTCTAAGAAGCATACATTAAATATGCTTACTAAAATAGAGGTTCTCCAGATTAGATTTAAAATGAGCAAAAGAGACAAGGGAAATGATTAGGAACCTTCAGAATCATCTCCTGAATAACCAAACATATCCGACTGTCATATCGGAAACCGATCACTCATCCAACTCAGTTATTCATAATCCTATGAATGCTAAAGAAGATGATGTGGAAGTAGAAGATGAAGAAGAGATTTAAATTGATGACAAGAATGATGTTCGATGTGTGGGTGAACTTATTTTTGATGCACATGATCAAATTATAGACATATGTGATACTTTTGTGCATCTTATCCCCATTGTCGAACACATAATTCACCCATAGCAAATCATTGTCATTATCATTAGATGTGTTATGTTCATATTATGTGTAATATTTCTTTATGTTTGTGTTGTACTTATTATGTGTATTTAATGTTGTAATATTTGGTGTTTTAATTAAATATGTGTTTCATTTTCATACTCTATATTGATTTTGATTCCTCTCATGAAAGTTATTTATATATATTTAGATATAACTCTATACATATTTTCTATTTATCCTTAAATGGTTCTTTTCTGCCCTATTTGTTGATGACAAAGGGGAGGAAAATGTATAAATATACTACGCAAAATGATAGGGAGTGTTTATAGAGCTAGGGAGAGTCAAGTCTAAAAAATGTTATATTTTATCTCTCAAATATTTATATGGTTGTCATCACCAAAATGAGAGAGTATTAATACCCTAAGTATGTATTTGATGACAACAACCATATAAATATTACTAATAATGTTTCTCCGAGTCGTGCAGTATTTTCAGATATACCATGAAGATATTTTATAAAGATATACATGAAACTCACTAAATGAAAGCAAGCATATATATGAAAGTTGATCAGAGTATAAAACAAAAAATTTACAAAAGGCAAATGGAACATGAGCGCTTCAATGATAATGAAAATAGAATTGGTCAATAAGTTTATTGAGGCTTAGAATTTTGTTAAAGTCCTCATTGCAAATATCCTGATATTTCTTTTTCATTTGACTCTATTTTAAATCCCTAACTTCTTTGTATAAACATACAATATGAGTATTAAAACATTGATGTCAAAGTTGAATTTTAGAAAAATAAAATCCAAGCGAACTAGAGTATGTCGACATACTCCCTAAGAATATGTCGATATTGAGACAATTATTTTGAAATTTAAATTTCAAATGAAAGGTTTTTGTCATCATCTCTTCACTAAATGACACATCCTTTCGTCTTCTATCAAATGGGTCTAGAAAATAAAATTTGATAAATATTTTGACATATTCTCTTACTCTTTAATCTCTATACATTTGTGATAAAACTCCTTTATGTACTTCCACTCTCTTTGCTACTCTATACCCTCTCACTCAATTTTGTCAAGGATTTTCAAACCACTCAAGATTAGAGTGTATGTACTTGAATTCTCACCCATCTCTCTTTAGTCTATTCTTATTTCTCTTCAAATTGTTATTGGAGGTTTATAGGATCATTATACTGAAAGTGCAAGAATCTATATATTGGAGATACAACTAATTGCCCATACTTTACTATTGTTCGTAAAGAGAAAGGTGTTTTTGCAAACTGTGGAAAGTCAAAAGGAAAAGTTTATCTTACCGCTCGTGGAATTGTAAGGTTGTAAAGGTGTTCTTTCCACCGTGGAAACTAAGAAAGTGATTATGAAAATTTGTTTGTGAAGTATTAGATTTTTACGTTGGGTTGGTTATCCGAACCAGATAAAAATTCCTAGTGTTTTTTACTTTTATCACTTTCACTTCTCTTTACATTATTTGTTTATATGCCCATGTTTGTGATTTTTTTACTGATTTGTGTAGATAACTTTAAAATTTAAAAGTTAGTCTCAAAATAGTTGATTTATATTATCCCGCTCTACTGTATTAGTAGCTTTAAGGTCCATTCCACATCGGTGTGTCTGAGCATCCCATAGTCCGCATTCGGCAATCCCGAGTTCGTAGTGGTTATACATATAAAATTAAATGAGATAATTGATAGCAAAATAGATTTCAAAATAATATTATATACATAATTAAAAGAGATTACAGTTGATAATGTAATTCAAAAATATATTGTAAATTATCAAGCTTGTGTATGTTAAAAGTTGTTAAGAAAAATGAATACATATAAATGTTAAGTGTGTAACATATATGTGTGCATTTGAAGTGAATAAGTGTGGAAGTGGTTATGTAAACAGATGTAAACTTTTAATAGAGATAAGAGAGAAACCTTTTAGGAGGCGTGTCATGATGGTAAACGATTAAGCAGTAATGTGAAAGGAAGACAAGGGATGAAGACTCTTTTGACTACACTCACTTTAACTTTCCAACATACACACCTTTAAACCCCTCTTTTTCATTCATTCTTAATACTTAAAAGAAAGGAAACTCATTTAATATCTTCTTTGTATTCTCTTAAGCTAGAAAGCTAATTAAGTTTAAACACACCTCAAAATCAATCCAAAATCACATATAGTCCTTATACTTCATTCCTAAAGCACTAGGGATAGTTATTAGTGGGAAAAAAAGGTAGAAAATAACGAGCAAGCTGATGGGCTTGAGTAACAAACAAGAAGGCTGTATGCTTGTTGTTGTTGGATTAGTTGCATCGAGTAGCGGGGTAAAAAAGAAATTTCATTTTTTCCCCATTTTATTCATTATGCACTAGTTTTTTAAAGTGTTATGATGACTATTAAAGTTTAAATTAAATCATATTTAATGTTTGATATAAGATATTGAGGTTTATTTCATATTAGAATTAATTATCTTGTAACTATTTTAATTACATAACATATAATTTTGTGATGAACATTATGCGTCCATTTATAATAATACATAAGGTCTATGGAAAAAATATGTATTACATTAACTTATGTAAATACTATGATATATATAGGTATTCATATATGATTATTGGGATACAATCACATGATATACATACATACATACATGTATACATACATATAAAACACAAAAATATTTGTATATATTACGATTTTCGGCCTATTTATAAGTATCTAAATATTATATATATATATATATCATGAATTGTATATAATTAAATAAGTTGATATAAATATATAACTTAATTAAATGTAATTAACTCTCTAAAATAAATAACTAAAAATAAGATTTAATTTTTTTTGGATCATATTATTATAATTATATTGTATTATATTATATTTTTGGTTTCTACACAAATTTATATTAGTGAAGCATAAAATTTAATTTCTAAACAATATTCACTAAGTCAAATATTTGAATTTAAATTTTATAGATTTGTTAACATAAAATTCGATCACGACCTCAAAAACCTAATTTGTTTTCAGGTTTGATTTTAATTAAAGACTTAATTATTTACTAAGTCAAAAGTAATTGCACTTAAAAAAATATTTACAAAATAAAATGTATAGCAGAAAAAATTCCTTTTTAATTAGAAAACCATGAGCAATTTTCAAATATATATATATATCGATATAATTAATTTAATTATTATTTATATTATATAACTTATAATTGGTTTAATATATTTATATTCATATTATATAACTTAAAACTAAAATTATTTATACTTAAAACATTGATACACTCACATATTATAAATCTAAATGGTTTAATAATTTTTTATAGTATTCATAACATATAAATTACTTAATAGTTAATTTAAAATTATAAATTACCAATAAGAATTCGGATTTTTTGGACCAAAGAAATGTGTGTGTAAAATAAATATAATTTAAATGAAAAATAAATAGAATAATACCTAAATGACTTGTTGGTCGATTACATGTACTATGAGTTTCCAAATCGATGTAACATCTTCTCATAGATTTGGTTTGCAATATCAATAGAGCTTCAACAATGGAGACTAGGTCCTTTTAATCATCTGTAAACTTATAGAGTGAAATTAAGAGGTATGACATCACTTGATCCTAAAACTCCCAACAACTAAAAGACTAATCGATTCAATACTGTTGGTCATGAACACATTCCCAAGTGCAATCGATTAAATAGTTTTCCTAAGGACTTTCTATTTACAATAGAAAATAAAACCAAAATTATACTTTATTTTGAATATGATCTGTAAATAGTCAAGTTATGTAACAAATTATATAATTTCCTATACAGGAAACTCTTAACACTAGAAATCTTCCACTTGCACTTGAGGCCAATTATGGTGTCGCATGCATATAATTTAGATCAGTATTACTAGGTTGAACTGGGAAGGGTCTTAATGAATGGATCCAAATGTTATTTTTGTTGGAACAGGGCCGGTAAACAACAGTTGAAATAAGTGGAATTCAAATTTTTTTCCTACTTCGGATTATAATGGGCCAATGAAGTCTAATGGATTGTATTAGATCCAATCTAGTTAATTTGAATGAAATCTAATTTTAGTTAATTTTCTAATTAATTAATGACTTAATTAATATATAATGCTAAATTTTCTTGTAAGAAAAAGATAAGCCGGCCAACACATCCAAGCCCGGCCTGTTCCAATTTTTTTTTCATAATTAACACAAGCCAACGTCAAAGACAGGTTGGTAATCACTTCTACGTTTGGCATAATCCAAGCTAGTCCACTCAGCAAACACGCCAAAGATACAACCGCCCGACTAGACTCAAGATGACATACGTCCAACTTGTACAACTAGGCCTAACTCAAAAATAACTAGTCTTTGGCCTGACTCTATCTCAGCCCACCTATGACTAGACATATACAACACGTCTAGTCACTACATGATCGGCTCAACTCATCCCTTTTGGCTTTGTCTTTAGCAATCTTCAGCTTTGTTCTTAGCAATCTTCAACAATAAGTAATTAACCATTACTATTCATAAGAAGCTTCTCTCCAGTCTTGTTTCTTAGTAAAGTGCGATACACAACAATAAATACAACCTAGTACACCAACTACTGTGGCATGTATACCAAAAGCACACATACTCATGTGTCATGCTTCTTTTCCCTATGCAAATCACACCCTTCGTATGGAACAGAAGGTGACATGCATCTCAGCCACATAATTATATCACCTTTCCAGCTATCCTCCATAGCTGAAGCGACCTAATCTATGACCATGAGAGATTCCCTTCTATTAATTGAGAAATCACAATTATCCAATGGTCAATTTAAGATGTTATAAATACCCTTTGCCATAACATCATAGGGATTGATTTCTTGCTTCATAATTCGATTCTAGCACAAAATATACAATGTTCTTTAGTTTGTCATCATTGTAATCTTAACTGCTCTTAATTTCTTATATTCTCTTATAATTTTTGTAATTGTGAGAGACCGATATAGTAGGAAATCTTCATGGCAGACGTAGGAAAGTTTATCCAAACCAATTTACATCTTGTGTCATTTACTTTAATTGCCTTATTTACTCCTCATTTCATTTTTAAACCGTGTATTAGCAGGTAAATTTTGCTAATACAAACGTATTAGCCTAATTCCAAGGTCGGCTAAATTGTTAGTCAACATTTTGGCACTTGAAGGAGGGCCTCCCCCGAAAGCTCTCACCTTTCTTCACTTTTTCTTATCTACTAAAAATATGTTCTTGTTATTGCCATGAATCTAATGGTAATAATGAAGGTAACAACTCTAAAGACTATGACAATAACAATAACACTGTGCCTAATGCAATTTGTCCCATCCCTAGGCTTAGCAACAAAATGGGGTGAAGTATTCTTTGAGGCTTAACAAATGTGGGAACTCTAGCCCGTGAAGTGAACGATCCGAGGACAAAGCTAGGTGCTCAAACGACCGTAAAATTTGGTCCTCCACTCCCTCTAACAGCTGATCTAACTCCTACCTAACCTATTGTCCCCAAAGCCTACAACCTGATTAATATCACCTAGGAGAGGATATGCTTGAAACCCCAACCGGGTAGCTCCAGTTGATAGTAAGAGAATGCATGTTGTGTGTGAGCCAAGTCATGCTATTGATATTATGTACCCAGAATTAGTCATGTACAAAGAACCAAATAATTGTCGTTCCCTATCCATGGAATGATCATTTGCTTTTGAACACCTTCGAACGATAGGTGAGCTCGAGACTTGAGACTTGGCCATCTTAGTGGAGGCTTTTATGCCATCAACATAGAACACATGACCTCGTTGGCATATTCCCAATCTCATAGGAGGGTAGGTTGGCCCAGATAAAGGGAAAGGCAAGCTCGTCATTCACGGTCGCCTTTTGTGTATAGAGGGAGGTCGCTCTCTCCAATTCACTCTCCAATTCATCATCACCATCGTGGCTCCCCATCATACACCAACACCGATCTCCTACTCCACAAAGACACCGGTTAAGTACTTCACCAGTCGGCAGTTAAAGACATCTGTAGTAGCAGAAGGCAGCCTCTGGGAAGAAATGACCCACCTTTGCCAACTGCTCAGTAGATTGCATGCCCGAAATTCCAAGGGCAAAGCACTATCTGATGACTAATATGAAGAGCTATTCTTTGAGGAAATCTTGACTACATACATCCAAATATAGTTTTCTTTGTCGCCGGTTGAAAAATACGATGGGAATGCTGACCCATCAGACCATATTAATGCTTTCAACTCCATTACAAAAGCCGGCCAGCTCTCCAACCCTGCAAAATTCCTTCTCTTCCTATCCACTTTTACAAGAGCGGCCTACCGCTAGTTCCTACATCTGAAACCAGGCAGCATTCATTCTTGGGCCGAGGTATGTGCTGACTTCAAAACCAGGTTCTTTGCTTCAATGACCCATGTCATAATGGTTTGTGAGTTAAGTAACATCAGGCAGAGAATGACCAAGAATCTTTGATCGTATGTAAATCATTTTAACAAAGAGTCCACTCGGGCTAGGTGTGTCGACAAGAATAGCCTGGCTGTGGCCCTCTAGTCTGGGGTAAGATAAAAGTCAAGATGTGGAAAGAGTTATAAAAGTAGTTGGCCATGTCATTAACCAGTTTCTATCAGTATGCGAATGGCATCATGCAGATGGAGGACACTGACCTCTATATAGTGATGATGAGGTCTGGCATTCTAACAAAGTCGACCCCTATGATAATATGGACCAATAAGGTAATGTTCGGCAGAATAACAATAAAAGGTGTGTAGAAGACGACACCCGATACAAGTCCAGGTACGAAAATTACACCAAACTGAATCAAGATAGGAAGTCAATACATCTTACAACAAGGGTGGGATACCATATCAAAGACCACCCACCATAAGAAGCGGGAGAAGTGAGGAACTTCACGATAATGACAAGTACAGCGAGATCCATCAAACCAATGGTCACTCCACCAAAGACTATAGTATACTGAAGGATAAGATAAGGAGATTGATTCGAGAAGGAGTGCTTGTGGAGTATGTTCGATGCTAGGTCGTTGAAAAAATGACTAGTAATAACCAACCGGTAACAATGTCACAGCTATAAATGATATTTTGACTATCTGTTGAGGCCCATATGTGTAAGATCCCTAATTTTGGTTAACATTATTTAGGATATTTAATTAGATATATTAAATAAAATAATGAAAAAGGATAAGGAAAATGAGATTTGATAACTATAATAAGTTGTGCCTTAATAAATGAGTTACTAAGAACGGATTATAACTTAGATAAGAAGAAGGAATATATGCTAAGGGCAAAATAGGAATAAGCCATAATTCCTACACATAAACCCTTAATTCCTTCTCCTTCATTTCATCCTACATTCATTCAAACCTAACTAAACTAAGATAAGCCACTACAAGAGGACAAAGAGGAAGAAAAGGCCAGGAAATCAAGTGAAAAGCTTAGGGGAAACTAAATCAAACTCAAATCTTATCCTTCTTTATCAAATCAAGATGAATAATGATACCCATCTCTAATATGCTTGTTTAATTTCAGTTTTAGGATTAGACCCAAAATATTATGATTGATATTATGCTATGTTTGAATGTTTGGATGATTGTATGCTTTATGATAAATTATTGAATTTAATTATAGAATTCTTAAATAGGTTTAAGTGTGAAAATCTATCATATGACACTCAAACGACTTGAAATTTTGATATGATGTTAGAAACATTATTTTAGAAGCGTTTTTTTAATTTAATAATTTTCTAATCAAGTATGGATATTTTATGATTTTCTTAAGTGAAGAAAATGGTTTATTTCCCGTTTTAATTACTAAAAATAAATAAATAATGATTTTGGTCGCAAATTTTTTTATATGACAGAGATTATATAAATCTGATTTATTGTAATTTTTAAGGGATTTTTTCCATATTTTATGATTTGTTATGAATTTATTTAGGCTAGAAAGGCTTAATAATTATATTAAAATATTAATATAAAATGATGGTTTGCAAAAAAATCAGTATGGGAATGATAAATCTGCTTTATAGTAGTTTTTTATAGTAATTACAGTTTTGCCATGCCGTTATTGACGTCGAATGCATTGATACCGCTGTTATACGTTGTCAACCTTAGTTAATGCATAGGACATCACTCCTAGATGATGTGGAATGAATTCACTTCGGTTGAAGTCGACGTCAGCATGAATAATTACGCCACATGTTTTCTATACCGTTGCCGACTCTTTAAGGCAATGATGCCGCTTATTTTCATATCTGCTATAATAGTGCCACGTATTTTTATATCGGCTATAACGATGTCGCGTGTTATCAACCTCAGCCTTATTGATGCTGCCTTTTTCTTTAAGACATTGACGCCGTCAGTCATAAGTGTCGCCACTTCCATAACTTTAAGTTTTAAAGTCTTATCTTATGCAAACCAATAACGACACCGCTTATAGTCGGCAACCTATATAAGCGATGTAAACAGTTTTGGCTTATGGCCTTATACTTTATAGATTAAAGGCTTTAACATGATTTCATTAATAAGGGATGCGATAATCCCATATAGGCAATATTGATGCCGCGTTTTATCAATGTACAAAGATAACGGTTTGGCTTTACATTATTATTTTGAGGTGTGATAACCTCTAAGTATCTTCGAAATTCATCAATGATATTTTTATAAAAGCATATATCTTGGCGTAATATTTTGGATAAAGTAAGGGCTATATTTTTCTTGTTTTAAAGCATGATTTCAAGGGTAAATCAATTATAAAGATTTATATTTTCAAGGAAATATAAAAAGGGTATTACTCCTAGAATTTTACCAAAGGGATTATTATTCTTATCCGTTAGATTAACTGTGATAGGATGAATTGACTTAGAGATTAGATAACCAGATGGGACTGGTGCAGAGTCGCGTCCTATACTTCAGCTGTTAACCCCCAGCTAATATTAGTCCAAAATTGCAATGCATAGGGCTTTGTCACGGGTAAGACTAAAAGTAGGTTTATGCACAGAAAGAAACACAGAAAGTTAAGATAGGTTATTGGTCAGCCCGCAAAACTATTAGGATTAGAGTGACCCTAGGAATAGTAAGTTTCGGACGGACCATCCAGTTTCCTTCTAACGGTAAGTTCGAAAATTTTGTATATATTGTAGGCCCGAGTCAGCCATATAGGTTTATAGTCACCCTGAGAAAACTATAATGGTTAGACAGATAGTCCATTAATTTAGACAGATTAGTCATGAGGCATGCACGCATATGATTGTTTATATTGTTTAGTTTAACCACTGTGGTTGTAGGTGTTTGATTTCTAAAAGAACTATTGTAGAGGATACTAGTGAGTGGAAAACCCGTTCCGCTCTGCGACACGGTCTCACTAGATATCTATTAACCGAGATAGCATATTATTATTCACACCAGAATTTTTTGTCCGATTTTAAGTTTTTGTTTTCCACATTAACTCTCGGTTACTCAATTGAGTAGTTCGGGGGTAAGGTATCAAGCTGTAGGTTTTTGGTGAATAAAGCTTCCGGAGACATGTAGGAGGCGGAGCTAGCTATTTAGGAGTTTATCTAATTATTTCACTATGATGTTATGACTTTATTGTCTGTGTGTATGTAATGATAGAAACTGTATCCGTTTAGTAGTAACTTTGATCAACCAAGGATGTATCTTCATATGTTGCTCTTGGAGTATTTCGTAACAATCATATTTATCTAAAACTAGGCAACATTTGGAGTTATGTAATGAATATGAAATATTATATTTGAAATGAAATGTGAAAGTTTGTTTTGAAATTGTGTTTGAAAATTTTCATATTCTTATGCTGCTGATGTTATTACTATTAAGATAGCCACATTTTGTCACCGGAAATTAATATTATAGATGACTACAGCACCTGTAGCGGCTAGTTTTGGACCTTAAAATGGGGGACGTTACAACTTGGTATCAGAGCATAGGTTTATGTAAAACTAAAAAAAATTGAACTTAAAAGAGTTTTTGAAAACATAATCCAAATGAATCAGAGAATAAGATCGAGGTATGGGATAACGTTATAGTAACGTACTTGTATTTGCTATATATAAGTATACACCCTTATTTCTATTCCCATCTCTCTTAGACCGTTCTTCCGCGTCTTACTAAGGTTCGAATGCAGATTTAAGGAAGTAAGATCTGGAGGCATGAAACGGAGGAGTGAATCTCAATGGAGGAAGCACCATAACTAATGGAAATGTCCGACCCAATACTAGGAGGAATCCGGGTCAACAAATAGCTGCTAATGTGGATGCTGGAACACTGCAGGTGGATATGGGAGCTACGTATCAGTTTTTTGTTAACATGATGCAAGCTGGAGCTACTGCTAGGTTAGTTGGTGCTAATGCTGGAGGAACAAATCATGAAGTTACAGTTGTCAACAACTATGCTGTTTTGAGTCAAGATTATGCAAGACTTGGAGGGAAGCCATTCATTGGAACTGAGGATGCTATCGAGGTGGAGAATTGGCTGCTTCATTGTGAAAGATTTTTGCTGATTTAGGTCTGAATGACGAGCAAAAGAGGAGATTGGCGTCCAGACAATTGCAAGGAGCCACACTGTACTGGTGGAACAGTGTAACTGTTGGAGTGCAAGAGGAAAATTTGACTTGGGCTGAGTTCAAGAGGAGATTTGAGGAGAGGTTTATGTCTAAAATAGCCAAGTCTACTTTACTTAGGAAGTATGCTAAGTTAGTGCAAAGAGACTTATCAGTGTTGGAGCATGCAACAAAATTTGAGAAGTTATCCAGGTATGGGCATGCTGCAGTTGATACAGGATGAAGAGAAATGAAAAGTTCATCAGTGGGTTAAGACTAGAGCTTGCAATGGCAACTTTGCCACATCTTAGGGACCTATGTGATGTGGTAGTGGAGATGGCGGTGAGGAATTAATGAAAAGATGCTTGCTTTGGTAGTAACAAAGCAGTGGAGACTTAAAGTGGGCAGAATCAGAAAAGGAAATTCTTTCATAAAATGGAGCTCGAAAGGCTGGAGCTGCCAAGAAAGGAAAAGTAGATGTTGTATGCAACAAATATAACAAGAATGGGCATTTTGCGAATGAGTGTCGTTCATGAGATGAAAAGAAGATTATTGGAAGGAAGAACATCAAGTGCCTTAATTGTGATCAGATTGGACATTACAAGAATTAGTACAAGGAACCATCTAAGGTTGAGAATGGAAAAGTGTTTGCTTTGGAACCAACTACCTCGATACCAACAGTAGAGGAAAAAGGAAAAGCTGTGATAGGAGGTACACTTTTGATTCATGGTATACCTATTAGAGTATTGTTTGATAACGGTGCATCATATTCGTTTATCACTCATTATTTGGTAGATAAGTTTAATCTAGAACCCTCATATTTAGTTACTTCCTTAAGGGTTGCGAATCCAATAGGAGGGTATGCAACTCTAGGAATGAGATGTGACCATTTAGAGTTTGAATTGTTAGGTTATGTATTTTCCTGCAGTTTGCATGTGTTTGACTTTATGGGCTTTGAGATTATTTTGGGTATGGATTGGCTAAGTAAATACAATGCTAGGATATTTTTCCACAATAGGAAAATATCACTAAGACACCCTAATAGTAGCGACATAATTATATACTTAATAGAGAACTCGAAATTTGATGTTTATGCTTTATTGGGTATAACGAAGGAGGAAGGCGAGTCGAATCGAGTTTTTATTGTTAAAGAGTTTGCAGATGTCTTTGAGCTAGTTATAGGACTACCGTCAAAACGAGCTATTGAGTTTCGAATAGATCTTGTACCTAGAGTTGAACCCGTAAATATACCGACTAACAGAATTACACATACATAGTTGAAAGTGTTAAAGGTGCAGCTGGTAGATTTAGAAGGGAAAAGTTTTATTAGACTAAGTAGTTCACCTTGGGGAGTGGCCGTGGTGTTCGTGAAGGAACCGGATGGGTCGTTGAGATTATGTATTGATTATCGTAAGTTGAATGAAGAAGCAATAAAGAACAAATATCCTTTGCCAAGAATAGATGATTTATTTGATCAGTTGAGTGGAGCCAAAGTGTTTTTTCAGTTGAATTAGGTGACAAGGTTTTATTAATTAAGGGTAGCGGATGACAGTATTCCTTTGATGGTGTTTAGAACAAGATATGGTTCTTACAAGTGGTTAGTAATGCCATTCGGGTTGACTAATGTGCCTACTTTCTTTGTGGATTTAATGAACCAGATCTTCCGAGAGCATTTATATAGATTCATACTAGTATTCATTGACGAAATTCTGATATATTCTAAGGATGAAAGAGATCATGAGATTCATCTTAAAATAGTGCTTGAGACGTTGAGACAATATTAGTTAAAACGAAGTTTTCAAAGTGTCATTTTTGGAAGAAAGAAGTGATGTTCCTTGGTCATGTAGCCTCAGAAAAGGAGTTGTCGATGGATCCATCTGAGATAGAAGCTGTTAATAATTAGAAGAGAGCCAAGATAGTGAATAAGATAAAGAGTTTCCTTGGACTAGCTGGCTATAAACGGAGATTCATTAAGGATTTCTTTCGTATAGCAGCACCAATGACTAAACTAATAAGGAAGGACGTGAAGTATGTGTGGACCGATAAATGCAAGGAGGCATTCCAGAAGCTGAAACATTTATTGACCAATGCGCCTATGTTAGTTGTTCTGGGTAGGAATCAAGACTTGGTAGTGTATATTGTTGCATGTGGAACAAGATTAGGAGTTATGTTGATGAAAAAGCATAAAGTGATTGCCTACGCTTCTCGATAGCTTAGACCGCATGAAGTTAGATATCTAACCCATGACTTAGAATTGGCTACTGTAATTTTTTCTTTGAAGGTGTGAAGACATTAAGATTTGAGTTGTTTACAGATCACAAGTCTTTAAAATACTTATTCTCTCAAAAAGAGTTAAATATGCGACAGCAGAAGTGGTTAGAGTTTATAGCTGCTTATAATTTTGGAATTGAGTATACGCCAGGGAAAGGAAACAAAGTAGAAGATGCCCTTAGTAGAAAACATAAAGTGCATTATGGGCAATGATATCAGAGTGGAAAGATTTGGAAGCATTGACTACTTGCAGTGTGTAGTTAAGATTGACTACTAGTTCTAGTCAAAGTACTGCAATATTATCTTGCCTGAAAGTTCGACCAATATTGATTGAAAAGATCGTTCTAAGCAAAAAAGATGATCCATTGCTAGCTGAAAGTATTAAAAGATTTGAAGGTGGAACTGAGATTTGAAGGATTTGTATCTTGATCACAAGGGATGGTTATGGAAGAAGGGATGATTATGTGTTTAAGATGTATGAGACTTAAGGAAAGAAGTTCTTAGGGAGTGTCATCGATCGAAGTATACCATTCATCCTGGAAGAACTAAGATGTATTAGGATATGGAAAGGAGTTTCTTCTAGGAAGTTATGAAAAAGGATTTAGGCTTATGGGTAAAGCAGTGTCTGAATTGTCAACAAGTGAAAGCCGAGCATTAGAAGCCAAGTGGATTGCTTCAGCCTTTAGATATACCAGTATGGAAATGGGATTCTATATCTATGGATTTTATTGACGGATTGCCAAGGTCGAGCAGGGGAAATGAAAGTATCTGGGTTATAGTGGACAAACTGACTAAGAGTGCACATTTCATTCCCGTTAAGTCGACAAGGACGTCACCCATTTTAACCAAATTGTTTATGAAGAATATTGTTAGACTGCATGGAATTCCCAGTAATATAGTCAGTGACAGAGATACCTTATCCACTAGCGAATTCTAGAAGAGTCTACAAGAGGTATTAGGCACCAAGCTTAAGATGAGTACCGCTTACCATCCACATATAGATAGGCAAACAGAAAATGTTAAGAAAGTATTAGAAGATTTGTTAAGAGATTGTGTGCTAGACTTTGGAGGATCATGGGAAGACCATTTACACTTAGTCGAATTTTCCTACCATAATAGTTATTAGATTAGCATAGGAATAATACCTTTTGAAGCTTTATATGGAAGGCCATGCAAATCACCCGTATACTGGTTAGAGATCGACGACAGATTGACTCTCGATCAAGCTTTATTAATAGAAGCCAAGGAAAAGATTGATTTGATTCGAGCTAGAATGAAGAAAGCTCAATCTAGGCAGAAGAGTTATGCAGATAAAAGTCGGAAAGACTTAGAGTTCTTAATTGGAGATCAGGTTCTCATCAAAGTATCGCTAATGAAGGGTGTTGTAAGGTTTGGGAAGTCAAAGAAATTAGCACCTAAATTTGTTAGCCATTTCCTATTATATAAAGTATCGGGAAACTCACTTACAAGATAGAGTTACTGAACAGTTTTGCAGGAGTCCGCAGTATTTTCCATATCTCTCACTTAGGAAGTGTGTTTGTGATCTAGAGACTATTATCACACCTAATGTATTGGAAGATTTAGTGGTGGAACTGGACATGACTATTGTTAGGCAACCAGTTCGTATTGTGGCTAGGGATAAGAAGAGGCTAAGGAATAAGACAGTCAGACTAGTAGAGGTCCAATGGAGTAACAACGAAAAAGACTATACTTGGAAGACAGAGGACATGATTAGAGATACTAATCCTGATTTGTTTTGATGGTATGTTTTATGTTTATGATTATGGTTGTTATGTATCTTATCGTAATTTCGAGGACGAAATTCTTTAAGAATGGGAGTCTGTAACACCCTTAATTTTGGTTAACATTATTTAGGATATTTAATTATATAAATAAAATAAAATAATGAAAGAGGATAAAGAAAATGAGATTTGATAACTAAATATGTCGTGCCTTAATAAATGAGTTATTAAGAATTGATTATAACTTAGATAAGAAGGAGGAATATATGCTAAGGGAGAAATAGGAATAAGCCATAATTCCTACACATAAACCCTTACATCCCTTCTCCTTCATTTCATTTTACATTCATACAAACCTAACTAAACTAAGGTCGGTCATTGCAAGAGATCAAAGAGGAAGAAAAAGCTATGAAATCAAGTGAAAAGCTTAGGAGAAACTAAATCAAACTCAAATCTCATCCATCTTTATCAGATCAAGGTGAATAACGATACCCATCTCTAATATGCTTGTTTAATTTTGGTTTTAGGATTAAACCCGAAATATTATGATTGACATTATGTCATGTTTGAATGTTTGGGTAATTGTATGCTTTATGATGAATTATTGAATTTAATTATGGAATTCTTAAATAGGTTTAAGTGTGAAAACCTATCATATGACATCCAAATGACTTGAAATTTTGATATGATGTTAGAAACATTATTTTAGAAGTGGGTTTTAATTTAATAATTTTTTGATTAAGTATGAATATTTTATGATTTTCTTAAGTAAAGAAAATGGTTTATTTCAGGTTTTAATTATTAAAAATAATTGAATAATGATTTTGGTCCCGAAATTTGTATATATGACAAAGAATTATTAAATCCGATTTACTGTGATTTTTGGGGATTTTTCCTTATTTTTATTGTTTGTTATGAATTCGTTTACGCTATAAAAGCTTAATAATTATATTAAAATATTAAAAATTAGTTTGAGAATGATAAATCTTCTCTATACCTGTATTTTAAAATGGATTTGATAAAGAGAATTATTATCCAATGAGAATTTGATGAACAATAGGAGTTGATGAAAAGAATTTACTTTTAATAGAAAGTAAACAGTTTTTATAGTAATTACAATTTTGCCGTGCTGAAGTTATCGACGTCGAATGCATTGATAGTGCTGCTATACGTTGTCAACCTTAGTGAATGCATAGGACATTACTCCCAGGTGACATGGGATGAATTCACTTCGACTGAAGTCGACGTGGACGTGAATGCTTATTCATCAATAATGCCACCTGTTTTTATAATGACGTTGCATGTTTTCTGTACCGTCGTCGACTCTATAAGGCAATGATGTCGCTTATTTTCATATCATCTATAATGGTGTCATGTATTTTCGTATCGGCTATAATGATGCCACGTGTTATCAACCTCAGCCTTAACGTTGCTGCATTTTTCTTTAAGATATTGACGCCGCCAGTCATCAATGTCGCCATTTCCATAACTTTAAGTTTTAAAGTATTATCCTATGAAAACCAATAACGACTCCGCTTATAGTCGGCAACCAATATATGTGATGTAAACATTTTTGGCTTTATGGCCTTATACTTTATAAATTAAAGGCTTTATTTCGTTAAAGAGGGATGCGATAATCCCATATAGGCAATATTGATGCCATGTTTTATCAATGTACAAAAATAATGGTTTGGCTTTATAGCCTATGATTTTGAGGTGTGATAACCTCTAAGTATCTTTGAAATTCATCAATGATATTTTTATAAAAGCATATATCTTGGCATAATATTTTGGATAAAGTAAAGGGCTATATTTCCTTGTTTTAAAGCATGATTTCAAGGGTAAATCAATTATAAAGATTTATGTTTTCAAGGAAATATAAAAAGGGTATTTAGCCTAGAATTTTACTAAAGTGATTGTTATTCTTATCGGCGTTAGATGAATTATGATAGGATGAATCGACTCAGAGATTAGATAACCAGATGGGACTAGTGTAGGGTTGCGCCCTATACTTAAACTGTTGGCCCCAGTTGATATTTGTCCAAAATTGCAGTGCGTAGGGCTTTGTCATGGGTAAGACTAAAAGTAGGTTTACGCACAGAAAGGAATACAGAAAATTAGGATAGGTTATTGGTTAGCCTGCAAAGCCTTTAGGACCAGAGTGACTCTAGGAATAGTAAGTTTCGGACGGGCCGTCCAGTTTCCTTCTAATGGCAAGTTAGAAAATTTTGTATATTTGGTAGGCTCGAGTCAGCTACATAGGCTTGCAGTCACCTTGAGAAAACTATAATGTTAGGACAGAAAGTCCATTAATTTAGACATATTAGTCATGATTACCCAGGTTGCATGCATGCATATGATTGTTTATATTGTCTAGTTTAACCATTGTGGTTGCAGGTGTTTGATTTCTAAAAGACGTATTGTAGAGGATACTAGTGAGGGGAAAACCCATTCCATTTAACGGCGTGGTCTCACTGGATGTCTACTAACCGAGATGGCATATTATTATTTGCACTAGCCTTTTTATCTGACCCAAAGTTTTTGTTTTTCCCTCTAACTCTTGGGTACTCAATTTAGTAGTTCGAAAATAAGATTTCAGGCTTTAGGTTTTTGGCGAATAAAGTTTTAGAAGACATGCTGGAGGCAGAGCTAGCTATTTAGAAGTTTATCTAATTATTCCGCTATGATGTTATGACTTTAGTGTCTATATGTATGTAATGACAGAAACTATATCTGTTTAGTGGTAACTCTGATCAACTAAGGAGGCATCTTCATATGTTGCTCTTGGAGTATTTTGTAATAATTATATTTTTCTTAACCTGGGCAACGTTTGGAATTATGTAATGAATATGAAATATTATCTTTGAAATGAAATGTGAAAGTTAGTTTTGAAATTGTGTTTGAAAAATTTCTTATTCTTGTGCTTCTGATGTTATTACAATTAACATGACCGCAGTTTGTCGTCAGAAATTAATGCTATAGATGACTATAGCATCTGTAGCGGTTAGTTTCAAGCCTCAAAATGGGGATGTTACAATATGTGACTGGAATCAACTGGAGGGGCACAATCCCGATATCAATGAGGAGTGGCCATCCTCATTCATTAGCACACCAAGCATCAAAAGCGCCCAAGCTAGAGATAGATCAACCCATCATATTCACTGTCGAGGATAGAGAAGCTGTCTATTACCCCCACCATGACTCCATGGTTATCATTATTGAAATGGAAAACTCGAATGTACACCGAGCATTCGTGGATGGGGACAGCTCTGTCAATGTCGTGCATAGACATGTTTTCACGGCAATCAAGGTTCCTTCCTATAGCCACACCCTTTGCTCTTTGCCCATCTACGGCTTTGGGGGTATTATCATCTCTACTATTAATAATGAGAATTCCATGAATATGATTCAACCATGTTTTTTTGGATTTCCTAAAATACCCTTTACATCTTCATAGTAGCTAAAATTATTTGTTTCTCAATTTGCATGCCATCTATTCATGGGACATATTATTAAACTTCACGACATTATCTCAACTCAATTAGATATTATTGGAGCAACTTTTTTCTTCATCCCTTAGCTTATATACAACAACAATTAATGTATTTTTAACGATGTGGGACAAATTAAAAAACTCAAAACGAGTCAATATTATTGCAACATGAATTCAATAGAAAGGTTAAATTCAGAATTTACCATTCAACGATAATTCAATATGGTACTGATTACCCTGTAGATGTTGAGCAGGCTGTTATCAAGTTATCCAACAGCAAAATATATTACAATTTGATGATAACTAAAGATAACTAACCCATTTACAACATTGCATCCACATAATTATGTTTTATTAAATTTTACTTTGGTATAATAAAGCACAACAAATGGAATAATGTATAACGAGTAACATTATTCTCCTGTGTTTATCTTATCTAAACTTAAACAAAACTTATAAAAAAAATCAGATTTGAAAATGAAATACCTGGTATAGATATTTTTGTATGTACAGCAGACCCTACAATTGAACCACCAACAATGGTGATTAATACTATGCTCTCGATCATGGCTTATGATTATCCACCAGAAAAATTCTCTGTATATTTATCAGATGATGTTGGTTCTATGTTCACTTTCTATGCACTCCTGGAACCTTCCAAAATTGCAAGGTTTTGGATTTCTTTCTGTAAAAAGTACAAGGTGGAGCCAGATCTCCTGCTGCCTATATTTCAGAATCATCCGAAACAAATATTTGTCGTACTAACGTAGTGTACACAGAAATAAAGGCAAGTTCGAACAATGGACAAAATTGTGTTACTTAGTATAATGACTATGTATTCAAATACAGCTGTTATGCAGGAATTGTACAAGGAGATGCAAAATAAAATTAATGCAATAATGCATAATGGAATAGTCTCAAAAGATTTTTTGGAACAAAATAAAGAATTATTTGACAAGGATGCGATCAAGCATAATCACCCAACCATTGTAAAGGTAGAATAAAAATGCAATGTGTATAAAAAATCAAATATATGCACTACCAAAGCAATGACATTTTGCATTACTGTGATGTGATTATTTTAGATATTGATAGATGGAAGAAACCAGAATGGTTGTATAAAAAATCAAAAATGTATGTACTCATTCCCCAAATAGTGTGTCAACATGGATTTTTGGCTATTAACTTGCAGGTAGCTTCTCCATATCATTACCATTTCATACGAACCCACCAGAAGAACAGCCTCTTTCTTTCTATCTTAGCTTATATACACTAAAAACTAAAATATTTTAGGTGATGTGGGATTAATTAAAACAAGTAGTTTTCATATACAACAAAGTGAACTGCTATTGAAACGAACTGCAGAAGCACCACTAAAATAGTCTATACTACTAAAGCAAATTGCTATTGATACTATTTTATTCGTCCCCAGGTCATAATCCAGCCTTCGATTGTACTATTTTTATTTGGAATTGAAATTTGATTATATGCTTATGTTGAATGGTTTTTTGACTGCTTCAGATCCAATTGTTAAAATTTATTTGGGTTGAAGTAGATACTTTAGTATGAATACTCTTGAATAGGAATTTTCAACTCGACCTTTTGTATGTTTGAATAAGATTTGAATCCTATGATTGATAATTGTTAATGTATAGATGAATTTATTAGAAGCATGCTTTATCCACCAATAAATATTGTAGTAGAGTTAAAGAAAATGTGAGGCAAACTGCATTTATTACTCTTTGTACTCTACAAAACGAAGTGCAGAAGTTCAGGATGTAACTGAAAAATATGTTAATCTAAATCAATGTGCTGTTGAAATAATATGTTGCTCTGTTCTAATTAATCGAGTGGTGCTTCCATTGACCAGGCTACAACTAAACTAGAGTGTTATATTCGTAAGTTCTGTATTGGAGTAAATGTGCAAAGACAAGTTGTGGTCAGGTTTTCTGCCAGCTGAATATGAAGCAACAAGAGTGTAGAACCTTGCTGCAAGGAATGTTGTAACTATGTGTATAATGCATGGCAACCTCGACAGATGAGGTTATATAAGTAACGCGTCTTACCTGTTGCTAGGAAGATAAATAAAAGTTCAATGTTTTGTTTACTGTTTTCATCGTAACTTCAAAACAGAAACTAAAAATTAAAATACACATCAAGTTCGAAAGATTGTTTTAGCATGAAATGAGTATGAGAACATCTATATAACGATCAACATTTATATGTTTTCGAAAGATATAGAACAATGGTTAACCATCTCATCATGAAATTCTCTATCCATCGCAGGGTCAGTGTAATCCGAGGCAACCAACAAAAGGCTAGGGAGTGTTATGTGACCTCCTATAGGCAAGAAAAGAAGGGTGTCCTCATGTTTCAATAATAATTTGTAATAATCAATGGTAAATCACTCGTAAGAGCCCTCGAGCCGATCAGCTCTCTAGTTCGTACTAAGACCACCTCCAACTCTAAAGTAGAGGCATCAAGGTTAACAACTCCCCTCATGAAAAATAACATACTTGATGAAGTCATAGTTATCAGCAATATGTCACCTAGAAGAGTGCTTGAGGCGGACTGCGATCATGCTCGTGTGGAGACTGTCCTTGCCCTTGAAGAAACCGCAGCCAACATTGTCACCTTGTATATTAATTTAACAACCCGCATCTTAGTGCATCTGAATTTTTGCTAAATCGAAACCTCAAGTCCACCAAAGTACGGATCGTTGGTGTTGGTATCTTGTACATGTTAATACCTTAGATATTGATTTTGATGACAACCATATAAATATAGATACTAATGCTTTGCCAAGTTGTATAGTATATATTCTAGAATATTAAAAAGGTATAGAATGATTAAGCTTGGAGACCGATCAATATAAAAAATAAAGTTCAAGATTTATAGATGATCAAGGCTCATGAGTTTAAAAACAAAGATTTGAAGAGATCAAAACTTTAGTGTATGGTTATGAGTCATTAGAATAAATTGTTAAAGTCCTGATTGCAGATTCTGATCTTTATCACAAATTTCCAATCTTTGATATTTTATCAAAATAAATTATTTAAAATTCAAAATATATTTTTGCAAATATTTTATAAAAGTTTTTATGTGTTCAAAGTATTCAAAAACTATGTTTAAATTTACAAAAATATAGAAGTTTGATAACAAGTTAAAAGAAACTATTTTCAAATTTTACAAGGGTATGTCGGCATACCCCTTTTACATATGTCGACATAGCGACCGTTAATTTATTTTTTTAATTTGAAAAGAGGTGTCTTTTGGACACACCTCTTCATGAATGGAAACCTCCGTTCATTCACTACATAAAGGGGAGTGTAAACGAATTTTCTAACTAATTTTTCTTACTTTCTTCTTCTCCTTGCTCCCATGAAATATTTCTTGAAAACTACTTACTACATTCTTCACAACTACATAGAATCAATCCATACGCTACTAGATTGATTCTCTAAAAATTATTTACTATTTTGGAAACATTCTATCTATAAACTCAAAGATCAAACCGCCATCAGAAGGGCTATAGGATATCTTATATCCCAAGTACAACTGTTTGTATTTGGAAATCAGCAATTCTACTTTTATTTGTTTAGATGTGCTTATTGTCCATTCAAATCAAATGGGTGTTCTTAGTAGCCCATATAAATCTAGTAGGCGATCTTGTTGCTCCGTAAGTCAAGAGAGTTTACCCCGGACTTGTAAGATAGGAGGGTGTATCTTGTAGCTTTGAAATCGAGACTGTATTTCGGTTTGCTTGCTACCTGGTTAAAGCAGGCGATTGAATAGAAATATGTACAATATTGTATGGGACTAGCTGTAGAATTGGTTAATCCAAACCATTATAAAATTCCTAGTGTTATCTCTCTTACTTTAACTTTTGTTATTGCTCTTATATTTATCTGTGATTGCTTGATTAGTATAGATCTGTGTTGATAATCTATGATTTGATTTAAATCTTGAAACAAAGTTAAAAAGATTCATAAAATAAATAAATAAAACTATTCAGCACCCCTCTAGTGTTAAAGTAGCCTTAAGATCCCTTGCATCGTAACCCACATTTGGTATCAGAGCATTAGGTTTCCAAAAACTGAAAATACTATTTGTACACTTGTTAACACTTTTGTAGAAGAACAAAGTTATGAAATATGTATGTTACTATAAATTTTGGCCAAAATCTAACTCTGGAAATATCTAGGAGAAACACGGGGGTTATATAGCACATTCATTTTCGATGATGCTGTACTATGCGTATAAATCTCGTTTTGTTCTCCTATGACAAATGATAAGGAAATACTTCTACTTAAACGATTAGGAGGTGATGTCCGCTCTTATGTATGGTTTGATTATTTCCGAAAGAACCAGAGTTGAGTTTACCGGAAACTATCGAACATTGGTTCAAAGAGACTAAGATCGGGTAAGTATGAATTATCCGAAAACCACTTCGAACCAACTCAAGGGTCGCATTGAAGAGATCTTAAAGATGATGGGTTCGAAGATGGAGCTCTTTGAAGTGTAAGGGCTACTTGCTACTACTCCTAAGGGTGATTCCAAAGTGGATGTAGTAGAAGTAGTGCCTTCAATTTGGTTATATCCTGAAAAACTTGTATAGATGAATACTGGCATTGCATGGTTTCTTGAAGGGCGGTGTTTGCATTCCAAGTGGGATTTGCTAAGAGAGGAAAAAGATAATCGTGACCTCAAAAGCCTTATAACCTGATAATGAAAAAATAAGGGATATGCTTCAGAGTTATGTGATTCGCTACCTTTAGGAGCAGTCATTCCTCGATCTTGAATCGATATATGGTTTTAGTATGCATGCGGAAGTAGGGCCATTGATGGTGCACATTGTTTTTGGAGCCTTGGTCCCTAGGAATGATGTAATCTGACCTATCATGTCAAAGGGGCAGCCGGCTCTGATTCGCAGGGGGTCCATGTGAGGCCCTTGGTACATTTTTTCAGAGGTGTACTGTTGTAGGCAGTCCACCAGTAGTCTTGTCATTGATGGAAATCCAATCTCCAATATGTGCCTTTATGGACTTAGTTGTGTCCAACTATGTTGAAATGTGAGATGCAAGCATTTCAGCTATTTTATATATTTATTTTCCCCTCTAGATATTATTATAATATAACTGGATTTTGTAATAAAAATGGTTTGGTTATCGTAAGGTAAAAACCCGTCCGTGTTTATGTGCAGCGCGGTCCTACGAGATACCTTTATTTTTAAAAGGTTTTATAATTGTAAAATTCCATTTGATTGTGTTTCTCACGCAGGTTGGTCGTTATTTTTCTTATAATGCTTGGGTCGGTCCGAGCATATTTTCCAGATTTAGCTGGACACTTTGGAGCTTCAGGAAACGAGCTGGGTCCTGCAAGGCGTATTCTCTTATTTATCTTTCACTGCTTGTTCTTTTTGTATTATTAGAAATTGTAAGGGCAGGTTGTTATAACTGTCCAGGGTCTAATGATAGGATAATTGTACTCTAATTGATGTATATATAAAAAAGTTTTCTTTTTGTAAAGATTCGTTGATAAATTATAGATTACTAGTCACATTGTGAGATTCTGTTGTGTCCTTTTCTTTTCTTTCACCCCAACGATCCACCTTTTTGGCACTTGGACATTCAGCACGTGAATACCATGGATGTATTAGTACCGACTTCTGAGGGTTGAAAAAACGGGTAGTTACAGCTAGTGCCGGCCATATTTCGGGCCAGAAAATAGACCAAATTTGGTCTTCAAATCCCAAGGAAACCAAGGAGAAAATAGTGTTAGCTGAAGGATACACATTGTTTTGAATACACTTTTTACTCTATATTCCTCCATATCTAGCCTACCATATCCTCCCTTTGTGTTGCCTACACTTTGAAGTTGCAACAAAAAGAAGGAGGGGATCGTGGTGCTCAAAAAGGAAAGATTATTCAAACAATGTATCAAATCTCAGCAAGGTCAATTCGAAGGATGATATAAACTTCTAATCTTATTTATAATTATGTTATTGATGTCTATGTCATCTTGTATATATTTTAGTTTGGTTATTTAAAAATATATAATAATAATAATAACGTATTATTTTAAATTCGTATATGTGTATACATATTCGAATTGTTTTAAAGTATATACATACATATATAGATATATTATATAAATTTATACAAATAAAATAGTTTTTTTGTTTTAGAAAAATTAAACTTGAATATTATTAATAAATCTATTTAAACATAATCAATTTTATGTAATTCATTTTGGTTTAAATTATAGAAAAGTGTGTGTATATATATATATATCCATACAGATATATATAAAAAAATTAATTTTGGTCTAGATTTACTATAAATAAAAAAATTAATATTTGAATTTTGTTTATCAAGTCAAAATGATTTAAAAATTAAGTATTTGAATTTTTCAACCAAAATAATTTTTGATCGAAAAATTATTTTAATAAAATATTATGGCGGCAGCGTCATTTAAATAAAAAATTATACTAATATTTTGAACAAGTCAAAGTATTTGAATTTTTATAAATTATTTATATAATTATATAAATTCGAAAATAAAAATTATTATATATATGTGTGTGTATATATATATTGTTCGCACCAAAAGTGGGATAAACACCCAATTTGATAATAAGTAGTAGTAATTGAAATGATGAGATCAAAATGAGGAAAATAAGACAAGAGATTTATAGTGGTTCGGAAAATACTCCAGCCTACGTCCACTGTCCACTTTGTTAATGATTTCTGGCTTTCTTTACAACAAAGATTTTACAACTAGGTTGCTTGCAACTCGGGTAAGAATCCGACCGAGTGTTAGGATAAAATCTAATAATTCAAAAAATAAGAAAAGGATCTCGATTTTTTTGCATCTCTCCTCCTATTTATAGATGAAGATTAACGAATTTGACTTTGAAACCATCTCCCCGCAATCTCCGCGTTCAGCAGGTGGCTCTAAGGGAGCTCGTTGCCAACTCACCACTTTGGTAGTCAACTCGGTACCGAGTTGTGCTTCACAACTTGGTGCAGAGTTATTGTGTGTCTAGTTTTTTTAAGTTCTTCTTCTTTTTTGCTTCACTCCTTCACTCTTTTGAAAGCTTTGTGTTGACGTGTCACTCTAGATTTCATATGTTTGTCTTGTTTTGCCTTAGACTCCTAGAATGCATGCTAACTTAGTACTCATGACTCAATACTGAGTTGAGAAGCACAACTCGATACCAAGGTAAGGATAAAGTTGGTATTTTCACTTCTTGCTTCAATCTCCTTGACTTGTCTGAAGAATAGTTAATGGTCTTAACGACAAGCAAGGTTCAACACTGATTCTTTTGACTTTAGTTAAATTCTAGTTTCCAAAGTTTCTCTTTGGGGCTTTTGGTTTATTTTACTATCGTTCAATGATTATGACCCATCAAGGTATGGCTTGGTTCAAAAGCAAAATAACACCTGTCTCCCAAAGTATTCCTTGTGTTAACAAGGCATGCTTTAGATCAAGACAAGCTATCAACTTCAAACTCTAATCTGAATAAATATATTCATCCTCTAAATTGTTTTCAAAAAGCAGTGCATCCTCTCCAGATCATCATGTAGCTTTGAAAAGTTATGGATTCATATCCTTTGGATTATATATAAGTATTGTAGTGTCCTATTCAGAGTCATCATTCGGATCTGGAAATTCTAGAAGTTTCTTCTCTCATTCATCATGTTGGATTTCACCTTAATTTTTTGTTTTTCCATTTTTGTTTTCATTTCCCATTCATTTTCTTTTCTTCTCTTTTTTTTTTAAAAATAACATTACAAATCAATATCAGGTCATGAGCGTTAACACAATATTGATTATTTAGCTAAGAAATATACTTAAGAAAAATTTAGGCAACTTTTTCTTCACTTTTCCTTTTTACTGCTGCCTTCATTTGAGATCACAACCTTTGCGATATCCAATCTCGATCTAAACTCTAGCAATGCCGTCACCTATCATTAGCCATTTTTGTCATCCCCAACTCTGGTTCAGGCACTTTAGTTCCAAGTTGTTTGAGTTTGACCTCGATTTAATTGAGCTTCAGTTTGAATCTTCGATTTCAACGCCATCTCTTGCATTGCTTTTAGAACTGAGGTAGGTGGCGCTGCCAATTTTGGAAGTTGCCGACATTGTGCTCATTCACAATCACACTCGACTATGACTATACCTCATCATCCTTTTTATGTTTGGCCATGGCCTACAAAGGACTTGGACTTGAGCTTTGGCCTTGAAGACTTGAGGCTAAAGTTTTCCAAATTGTTCCCTAGGGACGACTCGAGTTTCTTCCCTTCTTCATGTGCATTCGGTTAGCTTCGAGTTTGGCCAAGCCTTGCTATGAGTTTTTCGTAGGGCCACGATTACTCTAGACTTTGGTAAAAAAATTGAAGTACAAGGAGGAAGATAGGTCATTTTAGCTATTCTTGGTTGAGTGTGGATTGATGGTCGAGTTTTGGTGGGACGGTTTCAGATAACGGTTATATCGAACGTGCTTGACATTCAATGGACTCATTTACTACTGCTTTGAGTTGAACACTTCACTCCGATGTCCCTACAATAAGAAGTCCATGTTGCTTTAGAGAATGTTCTGTTACCAAAGATCATACGATAAGGGGTAAAATCTGACACATGGTTCCATAGTGCAGCGGTGCTCGTTTGCCAGCACGAGAGGGCTATTTACATAGAGTATTCACATTCATCTTGCTCTGGACATAGGATACATACTGCCTAGACTGAATTACAAATCACTATCCTCGTTAATTTATAAGATCTGGTTGGTCAATACACATTCACATCCACTGTGTCTTATACATCGACTACACGGGGTTTTATTTCAGCACGGAGATGCTCCTTGTGTCTCTCTACGATGGGTGTAGGTCTGCCTACATCATAGTTCATACCTTCTACACCTGATTTGGCTTCTACATCAACATCTACTATGCCATCTACTTCATCGTCTTTTCAACTCATCCACCTCATCGTTCCATAAGAAAGTCTTTAGAAGTGGTCCCTTTCATAATGCGAGATGAAGCTTACATAGGGGTTACCCTTGATATCAATCTTAAGGGTGCCTTAATTCTCGATAACGCCCCGGATTCTTCGGCATCTATGTCAGATGAAGCAAGCATTAGAAGAATTTGTGAAAGGCATTGCATTCCATTTAAGGATGTATTAGCTCCAATGCCCTTTCAGTAGGCACATGATCCATCTGAGGGTTACACTGCATGAAATCGTTACATGTGTCTCTCTGGAGGTGCTACTCCTTTTATTCACTTCATCCTCCTTGTCCTCTAGTTCATGAAGCTTGCCCATGTTCAACTTTACCTAAATAGCTATGCTTCTATGAACATCAATTATATGGTTTGCCTTCATCACTTGGGAAGGGTTGCCACAATGGAGGAGATTAGAGACTTATTCAGCTTCAAAAAGTGAAAAGACAACCCTTCACTAACTTATTTAGAACCGTCAAGTAGGTGTTGCATGATTATCATTCTTTGGAATAAGCTTAGCCATTTCAAAGATCAATTTTCTTGGTGCGCTGTCCACCTGGTTTCATACGAAGGTGGTTATCACGACGTAAGTTCTACTACCACTCTATATCTTAGTGGAGTTAATCTTACTCAAATTGCTAATTTCATAATTCCATAAATTTACAGGTATTCCAAAGAGACCCAGTAGGGAAACTCTATCACGTACTCTTTGGGCTCTTCAATCCATTCCTGCAAAAGAGCAAGAAATAAAATTCCTTATGACGGATGAAAGGATGTGATAATTTTATTTTCTTGAAAATAATCACAGTATTGTCCTGATTCCTACTACTCATAGAGGCACCCAACCCGCTCTAGATGTTACGGTTAAACCTCAAGCTCAAGATTCTCCAATTAACTAAGAGGAGGATGAGGCAGGTGATAGTGACGACGGCAATGATGAATGAGGAGGTAATGACGATAATGATGATGATGATGAGGACGAGGGTGACGGTGAATGTGTGAACCTTCGTCACGAGTCCAAGGGAGAGAAGGGCGGTGATGGTTAAGTATCACTTATTCCTCATTGTCAAAAGCTAAAGATCATTTTACCATGTCCGATTCCACAACCACATCAGGCTCCAATCTAGGAGGTCACACTGGCTCCTCCAAACTGTGATATACATGGTTTGCTTGGGTGCATTCAAGATAACATTCCTTCTTACAACTTTGACAATCTCAATCTCGATGATATTGATTCACTAGTCCATGTGGTTACAAACGCACCTTCAACTGCTGCAAGGGCGATAACCCCACGTAGTAAACATCAAGAGCATGGTCTGTCGGGGGCGCTAGGACACACTTACATTTTACATGGCACTTAAAGTCAGCAGATGTTTACACTACACGTGATGTTCCTTGATTTATAAATCTTAATTTAGTCACATTTTCTTTTCAAGTACAATGGGACACTCTCATCTTTTTAATGAGCTCTAAGATCACTGTAATGGTTATCAAAAGGAAAATTTCTTATGCTGACATAGGGAGTCGTTATATGAATCTAAATCAGCAAAGCATCATAGAAGAAAATTGGAAAAGCGAGAGGAAGAACACAAACATAATATTGATCGTAATTGAGGGTCACATGATCATTCTAGATCATGTGGAATAACCCCTTCTCAATATCGAGCTCGCTCTCCTCTCCCCAAAAGTATGGATCCGTACTCTTCAAAGCTGGACATGTTCCTTCATCAAAGGCTCCAATTATGCCTACTTCTATGTTGCTTGTCACGCAACCAATAACGTCCTCTCATAAATCCAAACAGGCTACTCAACCATCTAGGCATGTGGCTTTCGATCCCTCTAAATGAATATTTGGTAAAAAGCATGCTCCAGCACATGCTTCTATTGCAGTAATAGAATCTGCCTCAAATCCATAAATCGTTGAGCAATAAAGATCCCTCCCAACACTTTGCTTGATGGGGTTAAGTTCACTTATCATTTGTAAAATATTCCTATTAACATGGCCAAAGATGTCATGGCTTGTGTGAAAGATGTGTACTACCAATATTATATGTGGACGAGACTTACACGAGCCATATCCGATGTCAACAGGGAAAAATAATTAGGCCTTCAAGAGAAGAAGAAAGAGAAGAAGATAGAGAAGAAAGACAGTGAGTGAATCATCGCTAATTTGGATAAGGAGTTAGAGGAGATCAAGATGTCCCACAATTCCATGGAAAAAAGTTAGAGGAAGAGAGAAAATCATTTGAGAATATGTCTCAAATGCAACATATTAGGCTCGAGTCTACACATCAAAGGAGTCACATCCTTGCTATGGAAAAAGAGGCTCTTTGAAAAACTGTCGATGAGCAGACTCTGAAAATTTTAAAATTAGAGATTGCACCAGAGGCTGAGGAAAAAGGGAAGGATGAAGCTCTCAACCAGGTCCAAAAGTATACGGAAAAAATGCTCAATGCTTAGCAAGCATGGAAGGATGTAGAAACTCGTGCTGAAAATGCTGAGAATAGAATCGAGTCTGAGATAGAGGCTACCCTGGTTCACTTCTATGCAAACATTATTAAGCTTGGAAATTTAAGGGGGCTTGTAAGGGATACCCCAAAGCTTTGGCCATGACTTTGAAAGGAATAGTCTGTCAAGAGAAAGAGCATTTAAGCACAACCGATGAAGATGAATTTAAGGCCAACCATTTAGACAGTTTTGATTTGGATGCACACGTCGTAGGTATGATCATGTTAGACGCCGAGGCTTCTTCTTCCACCGATGTGCATGTTGGGATCCTTCCTGAATCTAGCACCATAGATTAGGGTAAGTTCAACTCCCATTTCTCAAGGATTCCCGGCAGAGGCTCCGACCATAACGACGGCTTCTTCCAGTGCCATCGCTTCTTCCAAATCACGTCCTCTTACTTTGAGTCTATTATTCCTCTTTATGGTATTTATATGGCTCCAATAACCATGGAGACTTCAAGAATAACAACTTCTTCAATACCTTTAGCTGATGTCCAATACAATCCTGAGGAGCCTAGTTATACATTACCCAAATCTGCTCCAAATTTGCATGTCTTGTTGCCGGTTGTTGACGAAAGTCATATAGGGACTCTTTCCCAAACAACCTCTGTTTCTCCCGAAGGCATATCACTAATTTCTCTTATATTCGAGAAACTCAAGATGACTCTTATAGAGGCTTCTAATCTTTATTTTTCTCTCTTTCAAGTTTCAATCTGCCACCTTTTACTCCTTTACCTGACATATACATAGCTTCGGGCCCAAGCTGCAACGACTGAGTCCATTATTGTTTCTTCCCCATCTCATATGCCAATTTCTTCAGCCGATCCTTTTCTTGGTCATGACACCGAAATATTCACGCATTGGCTTAAGATTCCATGGATGATCCTCACATGACTTAGGGCGATGAAGACATAACTATTACCGGGGCAATGGAGCACAAATATGGGCCATCAATGCTAAAAAGCCATACCACTCAATTCAAAAGGGTCAAAGATATAAAGAAGCAGAAAGTTGATGACATCCCTACCCTGCTTTCAGTCTCCTTTCCCACCAAATCAATTATCATTCCAACTTCTACACTCCAAGTGGCCACTATTCATGCTAATGCTCCCGAGTCTCCAAGAAGCAACTAAGATTAGAAAAAGGATCCTAAGGGTTACATGTCTAGTGGAACAAAGGGTAGATCTAGAATAAGGCCAACCTCGTCCTCCCTCAAGGGAAAGAAGGGTAGGAGGAAGTAGAAAACGAATGCTTATATGTGGTATTCTTTTGCAGTTGTTTGTTTGTTTTAGCTTTAATCTATGTATATAGGATGTTGTTGTGCCGGTACGGCCCCTGCTTTTGCTTTCGAAGTGCAGCTATGAATAAAACAAATTCTTTTAGATTCACGTCTAATTTTGCTTATATACTAAGTTTGCTTATGTCTATGATAATGATATCTGCATTAGTGCAATGACATTATCCATCACAACTTTGTTTGTATGAATAGCTTTTCATGATTGCTGGATGATATTTCATCCTTTCATTTTGTTCATTGCTGCTAAAAAATTTCTTCATCGGCTAATAGATTTGTAATTGTTTGGCCAATTTTGTGGCATATATTGCTTGCCTTTAGTTGGGTTTTATTTGGCCAAGAACAAGGTTATAGCATCACATTGCTTCCTATCTTCAGGAAGTGGTGATTTGGACATCTATCTCTTGACATTCATGCCCGATCTTGCCTATCTTTGGGCGTTGATCACAAGTGCTTGTCGTGTTTGCAAAAGGCGATCTAATCTCTTACTGGGTCCTATCTCCAAGATCCAATATTTCATATGTCTATCTTTAGGCATCATTATTAGACCCTACCTATCTCTGGGAACTAGTCAAGGGCTGGGGTTATAGGGCGAATCATTCGATCAACCCTGGCATGATTATACTCTCACAACCCGATAATGGATCGAAGGAGTCCATCGGTACCTATCTCTAGGTACCTAGATATCTGCATTTTCAAAACAGAGAATGTTTAATTTTTCCATTATTCACACAATATAAAATCAAGCTTTTGAGAACATAGTTTCATCGACCCCTAAAGCCGGTTCTATGTATAGACATAAGAATGGCAGACTCTGCCTTATTACATCAGAGTATAGTTAGATATTTGCAAAGATAGATCTCGATGAAATATCATCTCAAGTGCTCGTTATTCTATGCTTTTGGAATCAAAATTCCATCAATGATCGCCAATAGAATGTTCCGTCTCCAAGCTTATGTTCAATCAAAAAAGGGCCTTCCAAATTTGGGCCTAGTGCCTCTAGACCATAAAAGATTCATTTCAAAATAAGATCACCTATCTCAAAGGTCTGATTTCTGACCTTGGCATTGAATTATCATGCTACTCTTTTTCGGTGAGCAGCGACCCTCAAATCAGCTTTCTCTCCTTCTCAGCGATCAAGTCAAGAAACTCAAGCAAGAGTTCCTCGTTCATTTTAAGATCGTAGTGTGTTCTTCGATGAGAAAGAATTTCCAATTCAATTTGAATCATGGCTTTTGATCAGTAGGCCACAACGAATGGGATATGGCCAGTCACGGACTTGTGAGTCTTTCGGTAAGCCCACAACTCTAGGGGTAATTCATCGACCCATTTTCCTTTAGCCTTTGTTAATCATTTCTTTAGGATGGATTTGATGATCTTGTTCGCTACCTCTACCTATCCAATCGCTTGCAAGTGTTCTATAGTTAAAAATCTCTTTTCAATTTGATGATTATTGCAAAAATCTTTGAATTCAACGCTCTCTAATTGGGTTCTGTTGTCATTGATGATCTTCTAAGGAACTCCAAATCGCAATATGATGTTATTCATTATAAAGTTGATCACCTTCTTCGTGATCATGGCTAGTGATTCCACTTCAACCCACTTTGTGAAGTAGTCAACTTCGATAATGGCATACATCGCTCCACCTTTGGACATCGGTAGCACATGGATTATACCATGTCCCCAGACTACAAACGACCATGGGAAAGCCATTTGCATAAGTTCTATGGATAGGGCTCTAGGAGTCTTTGCAAATCTTTGGCATCTATCGCATTTTCTAGTGTAATCAGTCTTGTCTCGATTGATTGTTGGACAAAAGTATCCATAGTGAAGAATCTTCCTTGCCAAAGTCTGCCTCTCAATGTGATCATTACAACTTCACTCATGCACATCGAAAACTATTTTCTTGGCTTCATCCTTGGCGACACCATAATAGTGGAGCAGAGAATCCTCTCCTATATAGTACTCCTTCCTGAATAATAAATCATGGTACTTTGTGCAGAAGTTTTCTCCATTTGTTTCTCCCGTTAGGGAGAGTTCCCTTTAGAGAGTAAATTTTTATTGGAGTCACCCATGACTCCTTTTCCACTTTGGACTCTATGATCCAATTGATATCCATCTGGTTTATGCTCGGAGCTAACGAAACCTTCACTACAACCAATCCCATAAGTTATGCACCCTCAGAGCTGGCCAGCTTAGCCAATGAATCAACTGTCGTATTCTCCTCTCAACGAGTGTGTGTTATCATGTAATATTCGATATCATTCTGCAGTTCCAAAAACTTCCTTAGGAAAAGGGCAAGCCTTGCTCCCTTAGCTTAAATTCCTTCTTCACCTGACATACCACCAATTGATAATCACCGAATATGTGCAATGGTTTAACTCCCAATTATTTCACTATCAAGAGTCCCACGATCAACGATTCGTACTCAACTTCATTGTACATTGTAGGCAACTCAAACTTTAAGGAATAACAAATCATCCACACCTCCGGGGTTGCTAAGATCATTCTTGCCTTAGAGCCTTGTTCAGTAGATGCTCCATCTGTATACAATTTCCATTGTGCAAGCCGGACCACATCTTCCTCCACTTCTCCATCCCAGATGGTGAACACTGCAATAAAATCAACCAATTCATGTCCTATTTCCCTCCTAGGATAGTAGGCTATATCATACTGGCTCAGTTCAATATTCCACTTCAGTAGCCTTCCTGAAGTCTCAGATCGATGCAACACTTTTATTGGATGAGCCTGGAAGTAGGGTCACAACTGTAGGATCGATTTCACCCTAGAGGGGGGTGAATAGGGTGATACTAATAATTATAAAAATTTAATGCGGAAGTATAAAATAATTTCAGCACAGATCACAGCAGAATAATAGCAGCACAGATAATAGCAGAATAGAAAATAGAACACATAGATTTACCCAGCTTCGGCAAAACCCTGCCTACGTGCTGCCCCCAAGGTTTCTACTAGAAATTAAGTAGTCAGACGCTTACACATGTAAACTTGCGACACCCGCTATAGACTAACCTTGCCACAACTCAGCCACTGAGTTGCGAATTCTCGAACTACACCACTGTAGTTCATCCCCTAGTCACACGACTAGAAATTACAAAAGTTTAAAAGAGAAAATACAAATTTAAAAAAAAACCCTAATTTTTAAATATTAAGCCCAAAGAGTAATTTAAAGAAGCCAGCCCAATAAGTAATAAAGATACCCTCTTCTCCCTTTTTATTTTCGACCTAGTATTCTTCTTTGTGAAAATGGTTGTTGCTCGTTTGTTCTTAAATTATAAACTAGGGCTTTGGAAAAGGCGCCGCTTGAAATTGTAGTGATGAAATATTCTTCAATTTGATCCCTCTACTGAATGTTTCTTGCGGCTGCTTCAATTCGTCGAGGTTGAATGATGCTTTGAATTTGGTACGCTTATCCCCTTTTCGATTTATATTACACTCGACTTAATTTGAGTTCTGAATTGATGTTTTATCTCTGATTCTTGATTGAACTCGAATGATTAATTTGCCAATGATGATTGAGTTTATATAGGATTCTAAATCCTATAATTTCGTTCGTATTTTACATTTTGAATTCGTCTGTTTATATGCTTGGCCGGTGATCTTCGTATGGATGCTCGTGATGATTTCTGACCTTTTCAATACGTATATTTTCGTTGCTTCATTGGCACGGTTTTGATTTGCTTTGTTCGACTCCTTGGCCACCACGTCTCTGACTTTGGTTTGATTTTGAACTGTTCGATTCCGTTCATTTCTCTGACTTGTTCATCGTATTCTCTGATTTCGTGAATATCACAGCTTTGAGTTTCTGGCATGTCTGGCTTTGCTTTGGATTTGTTTGAACTTGCCTTGATTATTTTGAAACTGCTACAGTTAGTCTTCATGTAGCTTGTCTGCACGTGATGTTCATCATGAACTTGGCTCTGTGATTATTATTAAACTCGAATTGTGTCGCTATGTGTACACATGTATATATGTATGCACTGGTTGTCTTGTTGAGTTCATCCTGGTTTGCATTGTGCTATTTGTCACTCTGTTGTGCATTTTTGTGATGAGTTGCTCCTGTGTTCATGTGGTCTATTATTGATTGTTTCATTGATATGTCTTAACTTGATCACTGTGATCATGTGTGTCTTCACTGGTTCACTTGTTTCACTGTTGGTCTGTCTCGACTGTCTACTTGAATCTATGTTGTATGCATTTTGTCCTTGTTAGCATATTTAGCTTGGTTGTCTCGAGCACATTTGTATATATGATGCTTTGACTGTTGAGGCAGTGCATTGATATTTGAGTCTTTATTTGACCTTCATTGTTGAGGCTACACTTGTACATTTGATATTTGAGTCTGCTTGGAGCTTGTTTGCACTTGGTTTCACTGGATGCTTTGTTGTATCTAGTCTGGTTTTTCTTCATACTGTTTTCAGACTTCGAGTTGTATAAACTTGTTGTATACTTGCATATTTGTGTAATTCATGGTTGATTTTGGTCTGCTTGGATATTGAACTTGATTATTTCATGTTGTACATTACAGACATGAGTCTTGTGGTCTTCATTGCACTGTCCACTGATATTTGAGTTCATATGCATTTAGAACTGGTTCATGATATCTTTGTTGCCAGACTTGTTTATTTTCATACTGTATCATTCATGAAATGTTGGTTGAGCTTTGTATTCATATGCTTGCATTTGACTGTGCAGTCTGACCTTGGTTGATGTTCTTGCGGACTTGAAACTATAGCTCTGGTTCCTTATTTGACCAGCTACATTATTTTCTTGTGCACGTCACTTTTCATTTTGATTTCACTTGAACTTCATCTTGAGTTGAACCCGGATTTTGATTTGGGTTTGATCTTGTGCTCACTCACATGTCCCTGCAATTTTTTCAAGTGTATATCGGTGTGCACGGCCTTGTGGCATGTACAGTGATGCACTGTGCATGTCACAAACTGTTCGTGTATGATGAATTCAAATTTAAATGATGACGAACAACCCAAATAATAGAGGCAAATAATATTTTCAAAATACATTTTATTTTACACTGCAAAAATAGTTTCTTTTCAATTTTACTTCCTTAGTGTGTATTTTTGCAGATTGCTCAGATGCTGGATTCAGACTGGAATAGTGTTGAAGAACAATTATGAGTGAACGAGTGATATGTAGTGAGGTGCAAATGTAAAGTGATAAATTGTGATGTAATCAAAATTGTATTGTAATCAAAGATTGAGTATATATAGTGAGAGCTCAAATTTGTACTATTCAAAATTGTAATAAATATTTGTTTTAATAAAATATCCATTTGAATTTAAATTCTGTGTTATTTATTTTATTCAGCAAATATTTATTTAATTATGTGAAAAATAAAATAGTACATTATCAAATACATTTAAATATATATATGTTTGTTATCATCAAACAAAAATCATATACTCGCATATTCAACAATCTTCCCCTTTTGATAATAACAAACATATATTTAAGATTTTGAATTTATTAGATGTATTTGATCATTCAATTTGCTCCCCCTATTTGAATGCTCCCTCTCTACAATAAAGCTCCCCCTTCATATATGCATGAGAATAAATAAAAATATGCAAATGAACCTAGATGCAAATAGAAAAAATATTTGATCTTTATTTGCCAAAATCTTAACCTTTCTCTCCCCCTTTTGTTATCAGTAAAAGAGTAATAGTGTTAGAAAAATAGAGATAAAGTGATAGACATTAATACAATATTAATACTCAATCTAGTATAAATATTAAATTTCAATAAAAAATCAAACAAAAATCGTAAATACTCTGTTTGATGCATATTCCACTTTCGAATGATATGGGTAATGTTATCATATAAAACCATATAGTTGTGTCTATTTGTGGTATATTTATATCAGGAATTTGAATATCTACTAACCATGCATAACCGTTAGGACTTTTAAATGAGATTAGTAGTATTCTAAATTTTATAAAAAAAATGAATTCAAGTATCTTCTAACCACGCATAACCGTGAGGACTTTTAAATGGGATTAGAATCAACTTGTCTATATAATCAATCAATTTTGTTATGCGTTCCATACATGCATAACACTTTTAAATGAGCATGGAAGCACACAATAATAAATTCCAAGTAATTCACCCATGCATAACCGTTAGGACTTTTAAATGAGAGTGAATACTTTGGATGTTTTTATCTGTTAAAAATTAAATGAAATGAAAAACGAATGATTTCCCGTTTAAAATACCACTTATTGACATACTATATTGGATTTTGATGAGTGATGGTCGATAGAAATATGATAGAAATAGAAATGGTCATGGAATTTTTACCAACAAAAAGTTTTTATAACTCTTGTTTAAATTTCTAAAGAAATTTACTAAATATACTGTCTCAAGTTATAATATATGATCAATATCAACACTCATTCCTTTTTCAATCACTATCTATCTTTTTGATAATCAATAGGGAGTCAGATTAGTTAATGTAGTCATTTAAAATCAAATTAAATTTCCTAAAATGACTAATCTGAAATAAGGTCAACAAAAAAATGATTTTCTAGAAGGGGTTTTAGAAAAATGTCTGCTATTTGAAAATTATTTCAAGTGAAAAATATGCAGATATTTTCTTTGAAAAACGATGTAGCTACTGAATGTCTCAACATAAATCACGTTCCACTAGTAATTTTTCTATCAACTAGATTACCAGTGTAGTTTGCATCTGAATTTCTCTTAGACTAAAGATTATCATTAATTGGATGTTATAGACCAGACCATGAAGTTGCAATAATTTCTTGAAATCCTTTTACAACTTTTAAATGAAATTCTTTTGAATTTTAATTGAAGCCATGCCAATAAACAAAAAAACGTGAATATAGAGTCAGCCAAATGTATTATCATCAATTAAATCTGTATGAAGTAGTTCAAAGACTCTAGAGATTTTTAAAGTGTTCTCGGCATAAAAATATAATTGGCCAACAATTTTGAAAAAGTCAGAATCAATATCATCATTGACATTTATTTCATTATCACATAACTGGCTGATTTAATTCAGATTATGGTGCAGATTATCACATTTAATAAATCGTTCAAGATAAATATACCGTTACCTATTTTACCTTTACTGATAATATTTCGTTTGTTGCCCATTGTGATTCTGCCACCTTTATACTTGGCTAAGGAACTTTGATTTGTCGCCCATTGTGTGTTTGGAACAGCCAGAATCCAGATAACACTATTGTTGTTCCTTAGCCTGCCACCACACCTATACAAGAAAAGATTTTTGTGACCTATTCGTTTTTATATGTCCATGGTTGTTAGTGGCAATAGATTTTGAAATATAAGTTTATGGAGACCCAAAACTATTTATATATGTTCCTTTCGGCACCCAGATTTGTTTAACTTTGAGGGATTTTATATTCGTGCCTTTTGGAACCCAAATTGGAATAGTTTTCACGTGTTTGGATCTATACCAACAAATATTTTTATTGTGTCCAGTTTTTCCACAAATCGTGCACTTTGAATTGACTTGATTAAATTCGCTTCTAACAAGTTCAGTTTGATTATATCCAAGTCCTTGTCTAACAGTATTAACAGTTTGTTTCCCTAATAGCATATTCAACGATCTTTCACTGTTTGAAAATTTTCCTAAAGTTGTAGACAATTGTTGGACTTGTATTTTGAGAGATTCATTTTCGTTCAATAATTGTGTGCACTTTTTAATGGAATTTTCTCTCCTTGTATTTTCACTTTCTTTCAAAATCAGAATTTCATTTTCAAGTGATTTAATTTTAATTTCTGATTTTTTAATCTCTTCTTCAAATGATGGACACTTATCACACTTAGGGCTCTTAGTTTGATAGTTTTTAACTAATTGATCAAGCTGTTTATTTAATTCTATCAAACTATCTCTCTGTGATTCAATTTTGGCGTACTTCTCCCTAAGTCGTTCAAAACAACCATTTACTTCGTGGAAATATATAAGTAGTTCTGAGTGAGAAAGTTTTGATACCTCGCTTGGCTCGTCATCGTCGCTATCAGTTATATCACCTCGAAGGCACAGATCTGCTCTTTCACTCTCACTGCTAGTGCTTTTATAATCACCATCACTTTTATTCCACGTGGCTGCAAAACTTCTCCTTTTTGATTTCTTTTCTTGGCCGAGTCGATTTCGAGGACAATTGGGCTTGATGTGACCGGGTTTGCTGCACTTGTGACAGATGATCTCCCATTCTTCTGAGTTGTCTAGTGCTTTGACTATTCTGCTTTTCAATTTTTGATTTAGAGCTGGATTTCTATATTTGCGGTTCCACTTTTTGAATCTCTTCATTAGTAATGCTAGCTCAGCTGCTCCATCATCATCATCACTACTGCCTTTTACCAATCCTGTTAAACAAGTTTCTTTAACTGGGTCGATTTTTGAGGATTTCTCATCGTTGTTGACTTTTGCACCATATATTGCACCAAAAGTATTCCAGATTTCCTATGCACTTTCATAATGAGAAATAAAGTTAAAATTATCTTGATTAATATGAGAATATAGTATGTGCATAGCAATAGCATTAATCGAAGTAATTTTCTCGTCTGTTATATCACACCCATTTTCAATAATATCCCAACATTTAACATTAACAGATTTTAAATAAAATTCCATTTTTAATTTCTAATTCAAAAATATATTCCATCAAAAATAGGAGGAATAATATTGGACCGACCCTCAGCAAAAGCATTAAAAGAAGCCATTTTAAAAATTCAAATAAAAATTGGTTTTTGAAAAATCAAATCTTTAAAACAAAAATGGCTTTTGTTCCTAGCTCCGATACCACTTGTAGGATTGATTTCAACCTAGAGGGGAGTGAATAGGGTGATACTAATAATTATAAAAATTTAATGCGGAAGTATAAAATAATTTCAGCACATATCATAGCAGAATAATAACAGCACAGATAATAGTAAAATAGAAAATTGAACACACAGATTTACCCAGCTTCGGCAAAACCCTGCCTACGTGCTGCCCCCAAGGTTTCTACTAGAAATTAAGTAGTCAGACGCTTACACACGTAAACTTGCGACACCCGCTATCGACTAACCTAACTCTACGCTCAAAACCCTGCCACAACTTAGCCACTAAGTTGCGAATTCTCGAACTACACCACCGTAGTTCGTCCCCTAGTCACACGACTAGAAATTACAAAAGTTTAAAAGAAAAATACAAATTAAAAAACAAAACCCTAATTTTTAAATATTAAGCCCAAAGAGTAATTTAAAGAAGCCGGCCCAATAAGTAATAAAGATATCCTCTTCTCCCTTTTTATTTTCGGCCTTGTATTCTTCTTTGTGAAAATGGTTGTTGCTCGTTTGTTCAGAAATTATAAACTAGGGCTTTGGAAAAGGCGCCGCTTGAAATTTTAGTGATGAAATATTCTTCAATTTGATCCCTCTACTGAATGTTGCTTGCGACTGCTTCAATTCGTCGAGGTTGAATGATGCTTTGAATTTGGTACGCTTGTCCCCTTTTCGATTTATATTACACTCGACTTGATTTGAGTTCTGAATTGATGTTTTCTCTCTGATTCTTGATTGAAATCGAATGATTAATTTGCCAATGATTATTTAGTTTATATAGGATTCTAAATCCTATAATTTCGTTCGCATTTTTCATTTTGAATTCGTCTGTTTATATGCTTGGTCGCTGATCTTTGTATGGATGCTCGTGATGATTTCTGACCTTTTCAATACGTATATTTTCGTTGCTTGATTGGCACGGTTTTGATTTACTTTGTTCGACTCCTTGGCCACCACGTCTCTGACTTTGGTTTGATTTTGAACTATTCAATTCCGTTCATTTCTCTGACTTGTTCATCGTATTCTCTGATTTTGTGAATATCACAGCTTTGAGTTTCTGGCATGTCTGGCTTTGCTTTGGATTTGTTCGAACTTGCCTTGATTATTTTGAAACTGCAACTGTTAGTCTTCATGTAGCTTGTCTACATGTGATGTTCATCATGAACTTGGCTCTGTGATTATTATTGAACTCGAATTGTGTCACTATGTGTACACATGTATATATGTATGCACTGGTTGTCTTGTTGAGTTCATCCTGGTTTGCATTGTGCTATTTGTTACTCTGTTGTGCATTTTTGTGATGAGTTGCTTCTGTGTTCATGTGGTCTGTTATTGATTGTTTCATTGATATGTCTTCACTTGATCACTGTGATCATGTGTGTCTTCACTGGTTCACTTGTTTCACTGTTGGTCTGTCTCGACGGTCTACTTGAATCTGTGTTGTATGCATTTTGTCCTTGTTAGCATATTTAGCTCGGTTGTCTCGAGCACATTTGTATATATGATGCTTTTACCGTCGAGGCAGTGCCATTGATATTTGAGTCTTCATTTGACCTTCATTGTTGAGGCTACGCTTGTACATTTGATATTTGAGTCTGCTTGGAGCTTGTTTGCACTTGGTTTCACTGGATGCTTTGTTGTATCTGGTCTGATTTTCTTCATACTGTTTTCAGACTTCGAGTTGTATAAACTTGTTGTATACTTGCATATTTGTGTACTTCATGGTTGATTTTGGTCTGCTTGGATATTGAACTTGATCATTTCATGTTGTACATTGCAGACATGAGTCTTGTGGTCTTCATTGCACTGTCCACTGATATTTGAGTTTATATGCATTTAGAACTGGTTTATGGTATCTTTGTTGCCAGACTTGTTTATTTGCATACTGTATCATTCCTGAAATATTGGTTGAGCTTTGTATTCATATGCTAGCATTTGACTGTGCAGTCTGACCTTGGTTGATGTTGTTGTGGACTTGAAAATGTAGCTCTGGTTCCTTATCTGACCAGCTACATTGTTTTCTTGTGCACATCACTTTTCATTTTGATTTCACTTGAACTTCATCTTGAGTTGAACCCGGCTTTTGATTTGGGTTTGACCTTGTGCTCACCTGTCCCTGCAATTTTTTCAAGTGTATATCGGTGTGCACGGCCTTGCGGCATGCACAGTGATGCACTGTGCATGTCACAAGCTGTTCGTGTATGATGAATTCAAATTTAAATGATGATGAACAACCCAAATAACAGAGGCAAATAATATTTTCAAAATACATTGTATTTTACACTGTAAAAATATTTTCTTTTCAATTTTACTTCCTCAGTGTGTATTTTTGCAGATTGCTCAGATGTTGGATTCAGACTGAAATAGTGTTAAAGAACAATTATGAGTGAACGAGTGATATGTAGTGAGGTGCAAATGTAAAGTGATAAATTGTGATGTAATTAAAATTGTATTGTAATCAAAGATTGTGTATATATAGTGAGAGCTCAAATTTGTACTATTCAAAATTGTAATAAATATTTGTTTGAATAAAATAACCGTTTGAATTTAAATTCTATGTTATTTATTTTATTCAGCAAATATTTATTTAATTATGTGAAAAATAAAATAGTACATTATCAAATACATATATATATATATATGTTTGTTATCATCAAATAAAAATCATATACTCGCATATTCAACAACTTCTTGGAAGCAATCAAGAAGAAGTAAGCTAGCTTCTCTAACTTTAGATAATTCTTCTCTACTCTAGTGAACCGCTCGCTGATATGATGCACAGGGCTTTGAATTCTGGTCTACTCATGTACCAAAGCTGCACTCAATGCACGAGCAGACATTGCCAAATAAACAAACAAGGTCGCTCCTTCCAAAGGTATTAATAACACCAGTGGTCTCTCTAGATGATTAGATAGGGCCAGGAATGATTTTTAACATTCCTCCATCTGGACAAACTTACCATTCTCTTTCTTAAGGGCATCAAAGAACGACACACATTTATCTGTCGCCTTTGAGATGAATTGACTCAACGTAATGACCTTTTCGTTCAAGCTCTACATTTCCCTCCTTACTTTAAGGGCATCTACATCTCAATGCTCTAGTTTGTTCTGGATTAGCCTCTATTCCCCTTGAGTTTGCTATGAAACCCCAAAATTTACCTGATGCGACTCGAAAAGAGCACTTTAGTGATATAAGGTTCATCTCGTACTTTCAAAGCACATCAAACATATCCAAGAGGTCATACATATGGTTCATCGATCATAGTGACTTTAATAGCATATCGTCCATGTAGACCTCCATCGTTTGTTCGATCTGACTTTGAACATCAAATTTACCAATCGTTGGTAGGTAGCTCCAGTGTTCGAAACGAATGACATCAATCAGTTGCAATATGTCCAAATTCAGTAATGAAACTGGTGTGATTTTGATTTGAAACGTGCATTTCCATCTGATTGTAGTCGGAATATGCATCCATGAAGGATAATAGTTCATGTTCGGTAGTTAATTCCATGAGTTAGTTAATCCTTGGTAGTAGGAAGCTATCATTTGGGAATGCTTTATTTAGGTATGAATAATCAACGTATGTCCACCATTTTCCATTAGTCTCCTTGACCAGCACTGGATTCGATACCCATTCAGGGTATATAGCATAACAGATGAAGTCATTAGCCTTTAGCTTATCCACTTCTTCCTTCTACATAGCAGATCGTTTCGAACCCAGGCCATGCCTCTTTTTCTTCATAAGAAGCCATCGTGGTTCCATAATCAATGTATGGCACGCTATCTCCGGCGATATTCCACATATATCGAAATGCGTCTAGGCAAACACATCCAAGTTTTCCTAGAGAAACCCTTCCAACTTCTTTTTTCATGCCAAGATAGGGTCTGATCTTTAGGACTGGAGTGGAGTCATCCTTATCGGTTAGGATGTTAATCATCAGCTTAGTTGGGGCCGCCCTCGCATCATCTGGCGCTTCCTTTGGATCCATAGATTTGAAACTTACTATGTCATCTAAGCCAGGGCTTAGGCGGAGGTTTCTATGCATCAGTCGTCTTGATGTAGAGAGTCTTCTTTACACCTTTTCCCTTCTCACGTTATATCCTCCCTTTATGCTCTGTGATGTAGCACTCACAACCCGTACTTTGGTCTCCATGGATAGCTCCTACCCTGTTCTCAATAGGAAATTTCATCATCAAGCACTATAGGGCAAGATCCACCCTAAAAGTGGCTAGAGTTGGTCCGCATAAGATTACATTGTAAGCAGGGTATGTGTCAATCACAACGAAGGTCTGCACCTACACTCTCTAGCAGTCACCTTCAAAAACCTCCACCGATAAATCACAAAAACAACAGGCTCTATAGCCTCTCCTGTAAAGACCCTGGATACAGGATTTACATGGCTTTAGTTCCTACCCATCCATCCTCATCTGATCGAAGGTTTTCTTAAATAGAACATTAAACGAGCTCCTACGATTAATGAGAAGTCATTTCACAAAAGCTAGCCTAATCACGACCGTAATCACCGAGGGTTCGAGCATCGGTGCTTCTACCCATTTGCATCTCAATTTTGAAAAACAATATCATCAGTCATCATTTTCTATTGCTTTGCCGAACCTCCATGTTCTATAGCAAAACAATTCTCCTGAACGACATTCCTCAATGAACATCCGTACCTTTCCATCTCATTCCAGCTTTTCCTGATGGATTGAGGTCCACTAGTAATATTATTGATCACTATTCTTCTAGGCTGCCTAGGTCCTTCTCCATTGGCCCGTCTTAATCCCGTTGATCCATCTGCCTCTGAGATTAATTGTTCATTTTCTCGCCATCCTACGTGTCTTTCACATACTATTGCAGTTTCTTTTTTCTGATCAAATCTTCGATTATATCATTAAAATGCCAACACTCATTATTATTGTGCCCATGAATCTCTTGGAAGTGACAGTATTTCCCTGAGAGCTTTTCTTGTTCGATCGAGTCCCTTTGAACCAGCTTCCTGTAATTCTCTGTACCTTGTGTCGCAAGGTAAATGTTCTCGACAATTTCATTCAAAGAGGTAAAATATTAAGGTTTCAAATATCTCGGATGCTTCTTGAAGTTTGGATTCTTTCCTCCATTACCCTAGTTTCCTCTTTTGATTATTGCTTTTGTCTCCAACTTTGATTGCAACATTCCCTGGGATTTTATCATTTTGCTTCACAACAACGTTGCTCTGTACAACTTCAATCGACAATCTCCTACCAGCCTTTTTGATAGCCATATCTGCCCCTTCTAAGCACTGGAACTGGGTCTTCTTTCTGTAGAATTCCTCTATGTAGGTGGCTGCTTCATCGTCGGCTATTTTCTAAATCCTTGTCTGGGTGTTTCCCTCGGATAAATGCCATCAATACATTATCTTCCTTCGCATTACTCACTTTAGTCATAGCTATATTGAATATACTCAAGAAATTCTTCTGAGTCTCCCCGAAACCTTGAAGGATACTCGATATGGATATTTTGTCCTTTGGTTGAGCAGTGTAGAGTCTGAACTGCTCGATAAACTTTCTATCTAATTGATCGAATAAAGATATGGACCTCGACTTGAGCTGAGTATACCACTATGTAGCTACTCCTTTAAGGAATATTAGGTAACATCTACATCTCATGGTATCATCCACCTTAGCACCATCCAGGTGCCACTCGTACTTTAAAAGATGTTGACTTGGATCTATCGTTCCATTGTATGATGGTATCATAGGCATAACAATCCGCTAGGGATAATCTTACTGCAAAGTAATCTCCATGAATGGGGTCCTAGTAGGCGATTGACCCCAATCATCATTTCTCCTTTGCTAGTTCTCATTCATCGACCTTCTCATCATTTCAACTATATACGCTAGAAGCTAGATCAATTGAACGGTGATCTTCAAGGAATACCCCGAGTGTTAGGTTCTACAAATGCTCTTGGTTAGTTTCATGATGTTTGGGTTCCCCTTTCTCTAGGAGAACTGTTTGTCTAACCATTCGTTGTCTATGTTCTCTTTGTGATGGTCCAGTAGCATATGTTTGAACACCTCCACTATGACCACTAGCAGCCTGCTTAATACCACCATTGGCCTCATCTTGCAACTCATCGTCCAACACTTTAGTAATAACTTGGTTGTTCAATTCGGTAACGAGTCATGATGGCTCGGTGTGGAACTGAAACTTGCCAATTAGGGCTTTTCCACATCCCATTTTCGATGTCCTAGCTACCCCTTTCTTCATCTTTTACTTTCCATCTCTTCATTTTTGTTCGATGAAGAAGAACTCTCTTCTTTAAACTCAGAAGATGGTAACTCCTTAAGACTCTTCCTCCGCCTCTAAGGTAACCAGTCATCGACTCATCACTTTCCTTCATTTGCTTCAGAATGGAATTTTGGCTCCCTAGCATTTTCTTATTCATTTCCATCACTGTTCTATCTAAATCTACCATAGTTACCATTTCTGGTGCACCTGGAATTTCAGCAGCAATGGATTGATTTGTCTCTTCCTCATGTTGAGAGCTTTAGTTTTCAACATCGTTGGTGGGTCTTGATGTAGCTAATTTTACTTTAGCGTTTTTGGGTGCTATAACTTTTTTGGATCCTATTATACTCTTTTCAAATCTATGTAATCATGGATCTTCGAACGACAATTTCTGGATGTAGCTTGTGGATAGTGGCAATCCAAAGGTTCAAGGTAGTTCTAAGAGTGATAATTTCAGGAGCTCTCAATGAAAGCCCCAAAATATTTGCACCAAAAGTAGGACAAACACGTAATTAGATAATAAACAGTAGTAATTGAAACGTGGATATTAAAATAAGGAAAATAACATGGGAGATTTATAATGGTTCGTAAGATACTCTGGCTTACGTCCACTATCAACTTCATTAATGATTTCTAACTTTCTTTACAAAAGTGATTTTACAACTCGGCCAAGAATCCAAAGAGTGTTTGGGGTAATACCTAATAATTCAAAAAGCAAGAAAAGAATCTCGTTTTTGTGCATCTCACCTCCTACTTATAGACAAAGATCAGCGAATTTGGCTCTGAAACCTTTTCCCCATTTTTTCTACATTCAACAGGAGGCTCTGAAGGGAGATCATGGCTAAATCATCACTTTTGTAGTCAATTCAGTACTAATTTGTGATTCATAACTCAGTGCCAAGTTATGGTGTGTTCGATTTTTTTAAAGTTTTTATTATTTTTGCTTCACTGTTTAACTCTTTTGAAAGCTTTGTGTTGTCACTTTGGACTTTATATGTTTGCTTTGTTTTTCCTTAGACTTCTTAAATTCATGCCGACTTAGCACTCATGACTCGGTATCGAGTTGAGAAGCATGACTCTGTACCAAGTTAGGGACATAGTTGATATTTTCACTTCTTCCTTTTACTTACTTGACTTGTTTGAAGAATGGTTAACTATCTTCTAATGACATGCAAGGTTCAACACCAATTCTTTGGACTTAACTTAAATTCTGGTTTCCAAAGTTACGTTTTTGGACTTTTAGTTCATTTCCCGACCATTCAATGGTTCAAAAGCAAGATAGCATATTTATATTTATTTATAGCAAATAAAATCCTAATTTAATTATCTGTATATATATATATTACTTATTTATATACACTTATTGTAAATATAAATGTATTGTAAAATGTTTTTATGCCTGAGTCAAAAAAATATTTAATTTTCTTCATGCATAAACGTGATAAATTATATTAAATATTACATGTCATTATGTATTATATATATATATATATATCAACTTAGTCATCTTGTTGACCGTATGACAAAGCGGTCAATTTTCCTATGAAACCCTATTTTAGGTTATACACATACACAAATGTGTATGTGCTATTTAGTTATTCATATTGTGTATATGAATATTATAACATATTAATATATAAATTAATAATTAATTTTGAATTAAATAATGAATAAATTTATTTTGAACATTAATAATGTATAATATTTTGATCAATAAAATTAAATTAAAATATTAAATCCTCTTTTTTTAATAAAAATACTAAATTTGATTTAATATAAACAAATAATTATTCACACAAATTTTTTTAAAAGATTTTGTGAAAATTAATAAAAGGTATTTTTTTCGAAATGCATCATTTTAACCCTACTGATGATGCACCTGATCCAACAATGGCATTTTAGCCCGCATTGCTTGTGTAAACAAATTAACCAGCACTAAGGGCACTACTCTTTGAAAAAGTCAAAGTAGATGGGTGCCTAGGAAAGGGTGCTTAAACCAAGGAAAAGATTACTATAATTAATAACCACTATATGCAGAAAACCTCTCGATCTCTTCGCCCTTACCTGGATCATCGTCACCCTTATTGAAGACTCTAAAGTGTTTTTGAGTCTTAGGTTAGTTCAAATAGCATTTGAATATTATAAATAAATTTAAATTGCTTAAATTAAATAAATAAATACATAATTTTATAAAAGTTATAAAATGCCAATTTAAAATTATTATAAATTAAGTAATTAACTACATAATTTTATAAAGGGTTATAAAATATAAATTTAAAATGGTTTTAAATTAAATAAATAAATATAAATGGTTTATTGATATATTAATTAAATTATTTAATTAATAAAATGATTTACATGTGGATATATATATATATATATAACCAAATAAATTATTAATGTTATAATTAAAAGTGTATATACACACACATATATGTATGTATGTATAAATAAAACAGGAGGTCAAAATAAATAGAACCCATGAGACATAAGGGAGTATGCTCTGAATGTATATTGAAGATGTTCGATATTATGAGTTATATTTCTTATACTCCTCTCCCTTACATATTAGATAAAGCTTTATGGAACTAATTTTAATTATAAATTTAAATTAGTAATGCTATCCATCATTTATAGTATAAACAAAGTATCTTACGTATCTATGGTTGTTGAGCAACCTTAAGCTATAGAATATCTTTGGAGATGTTTGTATTATCTATAGATATATAAGAATGTTTTTGTAACTTTGTTGAGCAACCTTAAGGGTTACATAAACTTCCTTTAGGATATCGTGATATGATGATTCTAAGGTGTCTAATATACTTCATGATTTGTTAAGCAACCCTAAGGTAATGAAAATGGTTAGAGCATAGTTAAAATGTGGTTATGAGTTACATATGAGATATAACTAGTAAAAGGTAACTTATTGTTTATTGGGACTATGATTTGTTGAGCAACTTCAAGGTCACAGTAATAGAATAAATGGATCCTAACACACACTGAAGGAATTTATGTCTTTTGGGGTTTTTGAGAGATACAAAATTCAGTAGGAGCCTTATTGATAAGTATAATAAATCATTCCAATAAATATAACAACATATGAAATGGTATCTAATTTACTATAATGAATTCCATAGATAAATGTAAACTACGAAGCTATTTTTCGAAAAGAACACATTATCGGCAATAAACTACAAAGACTAGCTTAGGAATGTTAAACTTTCATGCATACAAAAAGTTTTGGTATGTCATCGCTAATGAACCTTTAACTAAACACGATAAAGATGACATGTCCGAATAAATTAAGGATTATAAGGATTGGAAAATGGATTGTTAACTTGATCGCTATTACAAGGTGTCCACTATGAGCATCGACTCCAGTGTCAACACGAAAAAATGAATATTTGTTAAATATTTAGCCACCTAAAAAGGTTGTGTGATGAATATTTTTGTACTGGAGGTATGACCTTTCATGGAAATTGTTTCACACAAATATGAGCAAAGGTTCCTTAGTCCAAGGCAACATACTCTATATGATTGGGTACATCGAGCATTTAGCCGAGCTAGGTACAACTCTAGGTACTGAACTACATAGCGACTTGATTCTAGGGTCAATAACTCCAAATTTTAACCCATTCATATTGAACTTCAATATGACTTTGTTGAAGTGCATTATCATTGGGATCCATGGTATGTTGAGGAATACCGAAAGTGCGTTCATGAAGGAACCGAGTGAGATGCTTGCTGTCAAGAGTAGCTCTTCATTAAAATGTTCAAAGAAGAGAAAGTATAAGTTAGAGGGTGGCAAAGGTAAGTCAAAGGCTCAAGCGAAAGGTGACTGTCATTTTTGCTCGAAGAAATGTCATTTGAAGAGGAACTTTCAAGAGTACTTGAAGATGTTGAAGGGAAATGAATTTGATTATGCTCCTAAAGGTAATTTCCATATAGAAAATTGTTTATCTATATGTGCTTATAGTTAGATTTTAGATACTAGCTCTAGAACTCATATCTGTAATTCTTTACAAGGACTTAGGGTATGAGGCCCGTCAATAGAAAAAGCATGAAATTTCAAGCAGCGAATGGAGCTAGCGTAGCTACAGAAGCAATGGGAGAATATCATGTGAAACTAGCAAGTGGATATGATTAGATTTAAGAAATTATTATTATGTACCTAATTTTATTCTCGAACAATATTCATCTCTCGCTTGATAAAGGATGGATTAATTTTAATTTTTAAAGACAATATTATAAATTTTTATGTCAAGAATATTATGGTTGGATTTGGTGCATTTAACAATAGTATTTATGTTCTTAATTTAAATCATATATTTGTTGTTGAAAATAATTAAGCATTTAAAGTTAATGATAGTTATATTTGGCATTGTAGACTAGACCATATTAGTAAGAAATGACGTAACGAGTTAAGAAAATAAGGGTTTCTACCATTGTTTGATTCTAAATCATTCAATACTTGTGAGTCGTGTATTAAAGGTAAAATGGTGAAGCACCTATTTTATGGGAGCAACGAAAGAACTGATGAACTCTTATGAGGTATATGGTCCAATGTCTACATCAACCAAAGATGGTACCTCATACTTTGTTACATTTACTGATTATTTTTCTAGATATGAATTTACGTATCATATGAAATACAAATCAGTGGTCTACGAGAATTTTTTTAAATATAAAAGCAAAGTTGAAAACCAAATAATAGGAAATTAAAATTTCTTCGATCAAAAAAAGGAGGTAAGTACATCGGATTGGAACTCTAACAATACCTAAAAGAGAATAGAATTCTCTCTCAAGTTAAACCTCCATATACTCTGTAATACAATAGTGTTTCGTAGGGATGAAATTAAACCTTATTATACATGGTTCGATCAATGATGAGTGAGCTAAGTTATCTCTTTTGTTTTAGGGGTACGAGCTTAAAATAGCGGCATATATGTTGAATCGAGTACCATCTAAGTTTGTGCCTAAAACATTATAAGAAACCCTACCTTAATTATCTTAAGGTTTAAGGTTGTCTGGCTTACGTTATAAATGTAAACCCCGGTAAGTTAGGAAGATTGGCCTTATGTCAGTTTATAAGGTATCCAAGGTATTCCCATGGACACGTATTATGTCATATCGAGGAAGAAAAATGTTTCTTGACACACTACCTTGTTATAAAAGGAATTTCTCTATCGAGAAATTGGTGGTAATAAGATAAAATTGGATGAGATCCAAGAAACTTGCATGGAGACCGAGTATATAGACAATATTTTGACTTATATTGAAAATACACAACCTGTTAGAAGGCCAATAAGGAATCTCACATGCTAGAGATAATACAGGTTTCTTATTGACGACGAGGACGTAGATTGGGTCATTCATGACGACGATCCCCTCACATACCACATGTTTTGGAGAGTAAAGACTTTACCTTTTGGCATGGTGTTATGAAATCCGAGATGGATTCCATGTACAAGATCAAAGTTTGGACTTTGAAAAATGTACCCAAAGGTATAAAACCCATCTGGTGCAAATGGATCTTTAAGGAAAATACCAATGCAAGTAGAAAGGTTGAAACCTATAAAGCATGATTAGTTGTGAAAGGTTTTTGTCAAATTAAGGTGTTGATTAGGAAGAAATGTTTTTGCCAGTCGCCACACTTAAATCCATTTGTATTCTTTTAGCAATCATCATATTCTATAACTATGAAAGTTTGAAAATAGACTTAAAACGGCTTTTCTAAATAGTGATTTAGAAGAGATAGTTGATACGTTACAACAAGGGAGTTTCGAGATTAGTAGAAGCGCCAAGAAGGCTTGTAGACTCTTAAGATTGATTTAAGATCTTAACCAAGCATCTTGAAGTTGAAACAAAGGCTTAGATACAGTAATCAAACAGTTTTGTTTCTGTCAAAACATAAAGGAAGCATGCATATACAAGGAGGAAAACGTTGTTATAACATTCTTAGTTCTACCGTCAATGATTTGCTACTAATTGGTAATGATGTACTAATGTTACAATCAATGAAAGCATGGCTATATAATAACTTCTCAATGAAGGATTTAGGCAAGATATCCTACATACTAGGTATCATACTAAGATGATTTAGTATGGAGAATTCCAAGCACGAAAATATTCCACTGCAACATGGAGTATTCCTTTCTAAGATGGACAACCCATCTACGAATGAAGGAAGGCAACATATGAGTTTGATTACTTATGTTTCGGCAATAAGATCGATCATGTATACTATGCTATGTATTAGGCCACATATTACTTTTGCGCCAGGTGTAGTAAGTTGATATAAATCTAATCCAGGAGAAAACCATTAGACATCGGTCAAAGTCATCCGTATGTATTAAAGAAGTACTAAGGATTTTTCTGCTAATATATGGAAGCGATGAACTCCTTATGAAGGGATATTCGGAGTCAAGCTTTAAAAGTGATATTAATGAAAGTAAGTCAATCTCGGGGTTGTCTTTACTCTAAATGAAGGGGTTGTTTATTGGAAGAGTTTCAAACAGGAAGTTGTAGCAGATTCTACCATGGAGGTTGAGCATATCACCTTAATCGATGCCATAAAAGAAGTAGTGTGGATATGCAAATTCATTAAGGAATTAGATGTAATCCCAAACGTTAAATGTCCGATGCTTATGTATTATTACAATAATGAAGCGCTTCAGGTTGCATAGGTACTGCGAGCTCATAAGAGATCGAGACTCATCTTCCGTAAATTCCATATAATAAGGTAGTTCTTTAGTTATGGAGAGTTTACGATCAAAAGGTATATACGAAAGATAACATTGCAGATTCATTCACTAAGGTGCTCTCTTAGTCTATTTTAGGAAGATTCATCAAAGATATAGGATGAAGCTCCATAATTGGCCACAAGTGCAAGTGAGAGATTGATAGAACTAGGAGCGTGCGTTGGAGTAATTATGTAGTTTGCTCTGCTATCATAATTCTATAAAAAAACATTATTCAAAAAATATATGTTTTTGGTTTAGTATTCTATTATATATGTTTGTTATATTGTGAAGTAACGAGTTAACAAATATTAAAAATATAAGTAGAAAATCTTTAGAAGTAATGTATTATCGGTTGTAATTATGAAAAGTTCATAACCATGAGTATTGAATTGATATAAACAAAACAAAACTCTTTAAATATTCCGGTTGAGAAGTATTGAAAAAAAGGATGTCGATATGTTTGTTGAAACTATTGTATGTAATGCTCTACAAATGATGGACGATAAGTTACTATTGACCGTTGGGGGCACTAAGGGATTTCGTAGTTGTGGTTGTTTGGAATAATCATAGAATGACTCAATGAGAGCCTTCTATAGTTTATATATAACTTAGTAAAAATAAAAGATCTTAGAGTAACAACGTAGAATAGTTGGGTATTGTCGATCTTAAGTAAGTCGACTGTACTTTTATTATGGGCAACCGCATGATATTGCTACCTTGTTACGACCATAGTTGGGTACATACTAAAATAGTCAAACTTAAACACTACTCAAGAGAGGAATAATCTTTTTAGTTATAGTACGTCAGTATCGCCGTAATTGGTAAGTCAAAATAAAGTCAAAGTCTTTGACCGGACCAAATCAGTTAATTGATAAATGTTATTGGATTGAACCATAGACTTTAAAATTGACCTACGCAATCAATAAGGATATTAATAGAGTTTTTAACTTTATACCAATATATAAATATCTAAATGGTATAGTGATGACAAATAGAATAGGTGTATAAATTGTCATTACTATGTAAGCTTATACCGAAAATACCATTTCGCATAGATAATCTGTAAGCATTGAACTAACCATATACTGTATTTCAACAAATTTCGTATAGACTTCAATATTTAAATTGTTTAAATATTGATTGTGGATCAAGTTTGCATATTTTTCTAGAGAAAATTCTGTATGGACACACACACACACAGATATATATATATATAATTTTGGTTTCGGTTTACTATAAATTAAAAAACTAAATTTTGAATTTTGTTTACTAATTTAAAATGATTTAAAAATTAAATATTTGATTTTTTCCAACAAAAATAATTTTTGATCGAAAAATTGTTTTAAAAAAATAAGATGACAACGGACACATTTAAATAAAAAAATTAAACTACTATTTTGAATATGTCAAAATTTTTGAATTTATTTTTAAATTATTATATAATTATATAAAGTCGAAAACAAAATTGATTATATATAAATATATATACGTACATTTTTTATAAATTTATTCAAAGTTTTATTACAATAAATAATGTCCCCTTTTAATTGTTTTACAAATATATATATACATATATTTCTAGTTAGTTATTGATATACACTTATTGTAAATATAAATATATTGTAAAGTGTTTTATGACCAAACCAAAAATAAAATATTTAATTTTCTTTATGCATATATAGGACAAATTATATTAAATATTACATATTAATATATATTTTATATATATTACACTTATCATTTTCAATATATATATATATATTACGCTTAGTCATCTTATTCACCGTAGGACAAAGTTGTTAATTTACCTCATAAATCGCTAGTTTAGGTTATATATATTATTGTGAATATGAATGTCATAATATATTAAAATATAAATCAATAAATTAATTATAATTTAAATTATAAATAAATTTATTTTAAACATTAATGATAAATACATATTTTGATCAATAAAATAAAACTTAATCATTAAAACATTATTAATAAAAATATAAAATTTGTTTTAGTATAAAAATTTATTTACACAAATACAAATTAAAGATCTTGTGTCAATTGATAAAATGATTTTTTGAAATTCACCATTTTAACCCTACTCCTAGTACACTTGATCCAGCATTTTTGACAACTTTCAGATGAGTGGTTCTATATCTTTTACGCTAGTTCGATTTATATATTTATATATATATATTTTATTATTAAAAGGTATGTTTCTAGAAAAATAATATTAATTTCAAATCTAAGCTCGAACAATATTTAGAAATTACAACTTGATGTTGGTGTTTGGCTAAGATTGGATATTTAATAAATTGGGTTTTTAGATTATATTTATCACTGAGATTTGTGATAAAACCAATATTTTCCATGTTGTCCTAAATGAGCTTAGCCTTAGTGAATCCAATGTAGGAGTAAAAAATATGTGACGACCGCCCATGACCCCTGCACCGAATCTAGAGATAGAGCGCTGTAAAGTGTGCCAGGCGACCATGGACGATTGTCAAGGTAAGATTTAAAACAACGGAATCTATCGTATTACTCATAGCGCATGGACAAAATACAATAGAACATATGTATAGTGAAGCTTTACAGAACAAAATGACATCATATAAAACTCCATAATAGTTGAATACAAGCATCCACATAGTCAATACATCAAGCCTCACTACATATCTCTCAGAGAATACAAAACAGCGGAATATCCAGTACATATAATAAGAAGATAATATGCAACCCTCAAGCTCGTCTTCGATATCAGCATCGTGAGAAGAGAACAGCACCTGTCACCTGCTACCTAGTCTGCCCGTCCCAAAATGGACGAATAGCCCAAGGCAATAAGAATTAAAACATAAAGCCTTGAGTCAGACAACAGTCTTAGTGAGTAGTAAATTAACTAACAACATACCAAAAGAGCATAAAGGAAAAGGAATAGGAATACAACCCTCCCACTCCAACCTCATTCTACAGTGATAGCCCCCAGACACACACTAAGCAGAAGCAAACATAGCAGAGCATACAATTTAAAGTAAAGCTACTATCACTCGAGTCAAGGGCGATGTTTTCCAAGTACCAAGGCCTAAATCAGATAAGCACCCAGAAAATACCGCTCTTGAGTCCGAATGACGATACAACCAAACATCCATGACTCTGGCTATCACTGTTATCATTGCTTCGATATCACCGTTAATTGAATGACCGGCACATTCTTTCAGCTGTCCGTCAAGGGCTAATGGAAACCCCGGTTCTAGACATAACTCCCGCACGTCGTCGCAACCCGTGCCTAGGACTATCGAATCTGCCCAGAGTACTCGACCATCAACAGTTAGTCGTTGGGACTATCGAATCTGCCCAAACGTACTCTTGCTTAGAGCATGCTAGAACCTTCAACAACGATGCTATCCAAACCTCCTAGTCATCCTCCTCGACGACTATTCTTATATCCATTCATAAACCTCAACTCGAATCATATCACCGAGTTATCAACATGCTTGGAATGATCCCGTCTGGATTAGACCAAGTCTTCACCACATGATGCCTCGCTTCATTACATCCTCGCAAAGCCTCATCTCAACATCACATCATCAAATCTATGCATAAGAGCTTCATCATCCCGCTACATATGCCACGAGCAGCTTTCCCAATTCAAGAGCCTTTCTCTTAGCTTTTGAATCATCTCCGATTTAAATCTAATCATCAATCATCTAGTTCATAGCAATCAATCAAATCAAACATCAATCCAAGCAATCAAGCATTCAAATATGATATAAGTAGACAATTATAACAATAATGGCATTTTCGTAATTAAAGAGTTGAAAGCCCAATAAGCATGAAAACATGAATTATATCTCTACAAACTTGATGAATGAACTTGCATAGGTTAACATATGATAAAATGGATGTAACATCATCATGAACAATGGATCTATATGGATCTACACTTAGGATGAAGGAAATGCATGGAAATCACTATTTTAACACCAAATCGGGCCAACAATCCGATATACTCCTTTGGATCCGTGTGAGAGATAATCACCACTCACCAAATCACCAAAACAACCTCAAATCAACACGCTTCAGATCTGGACAGTGAAGGATCAAGCGTGATCTATCACGAATCCACTTCAAACGAAGAAATCTCTCTTGAAAAGATGAAGATCTTCAACTTTAGCTCTTGAATCTTCAATCTTGATCTTCGATTTGGATGAAAGGAATCACTAGATTAGAGTGGAGAAAAGAAGTGAAGAAGTGTAGAAGTCGAGCTCTCAAAATGGCAGCACTTCGTCGCTTCAAAATCCGGATCCCAAAAATGAAGAGAAGCTCTCCTATTTATAGCAGAAAATACCCTAAGTCGTAACTCGTCCGCCTTCATGAGTAATCTACGACTTACGACTCAACACCCTACGACTTAACTTCTGGCTTCAATCGACTTAACACACTTCTGCCTATGACTCACGACAAAACAGCTATCTCCTAAGTCGTCTCCGACTTATAGCATGCGCCTACGACTCACCAGACCCCCTGTCTACGACTTAAATGCGCACGCGCCTTACTTGGTTAGACGACTCATCAGATAACTAGGATACGACTCATCAGATAACTGGGGTACGACTCATCAGATAACTGGGTTGCGACTCATCTCCTATGTCGTCTACGACTCAATACATAGGCTACGACTTAAAGGATACGACTTAACTGGTTAGACGACTCACCACTTAACTCGGTCAGCTCTTATGTCGTAAATCCCTAGGTCGGTCACTTACTTAGGTTGTCTATCCCTTAACTCGGCGACGACTTACAACCTACGACTTAACACTTGCCGAGTTAACTTCGACCTACTGACTTAGCCCAGCTACGACTTATCTCCTTAGGTCGCACTTTCCTTAAGTCGCTCACGACTTACTACTTAACTCGGAAATCCCCTGGGTAGCTCCTATCCCCTAAGTCGTATACGACTTATGACACTAAGTCGTGAACGACTTAGGACTTAGCCATTTTTGCTCAAAATCTGAAATGGCTCAAAAATGCTAAAATTCCCGATTTTGTCGAACTTGTCGATCCGTAAAAATACGGGTCGTTACATTCTCTCCCCCTTAGGAATTTCGCCCCCGAAATTCCAAACAATCATAGCAATCAAAAACTATTCTGTACGCCTACCATCCATAGCAATCAACAAACCATGCATCCAATTCTAGCTTAGCGTACAGAATTCTAAAACTAGAACAAGTTACAATATCGCGAGATGATACGACACTTTAGGGCCATACCTTGAAGAGTTCAGGATGAGCTGCCTTCATCCTCTCTTCCTCCTCCCACGTGCAGTCGTTATCATCATCACTCCATTGTATCTTGAGCAACTTAACTACCTTCCTCCTAAGCTGTTTCGTGTCGGTTTCCACAACACGAAGCGGCTTACGAGGTCTTCTATCGACTGGATTAACTTCGAAATCTTCATAGCTATCAGCAGAAACCACCGTATCTGAGTCATGCACATACTTCCGTAGATATGATACATGAAAAACATTGTGCACACCCGACATCTTCTTTGGCAACTCCAATCTGTAGGCGAGCTTTCCAATTCGCTCGATGATCGGGAATGGTTCAACAAATCTCGGAGTCAATTTTCCTTTCCTCCCGAATCGAATAACATTCTTCAGTGGAGAAATCTTCACAAAAACCATATCTCTTGCGTCGAATTCCAAATCCTTTCGACGCTTATCAGCATAACTCTTCTGACGGTCTTGGGCTGCCTTCATTTGTTGCCGAATGATCTCTATACAATCTGAAGTCTGACGAATCATCCCTGGCCCAAGCATCAACTTTTCTCCAGTTTCCAACCAACATGTCGGAGAGTTACACGGTCTTCCATACAATGCCTCATACGGTGCCATACCAATACTTGACTGGTAACTGTTGTTGTATGCAAACTCCACCAAATGAAGGTGATCTTCCCATGATCCTCCGAAATCCAAAACACAAGCTCTAAGAAGATCTTCCAAAACTCGGTTGACTCTCTCGGTATGACCATCCGTTTGGGGATGGTAAGCTGTACTTAAACACAACTCGGTTCCCAAGACTTCCTGGAAGCTCTTCCAAAATCCACTAGTGAACAATGGGTCTTGATCGCTCACTATACTCTTCGGAATACCATGGAAACGAACTATCCACTTAACATACAACTCAGCCAACTTTGATGCAGTCCTAGTCGATCGAACAGGAATGAATCGTGCACTCTTAGTCAGACGATCCACAATGACCCAAATCCCTTCATTTCCCGTTCTGGTTCTAGGCAATCCATCGATAAAATCCATCGACACTTGTTCCCACTTCCATGTAGGAACTTCAAATGGCTGAAGCAATCCACTTGGCTTCTTCTGTTCGGCTTTTACCAACTGGCAGTTCATACACTTGGAAATAAAATTTCCAACATCCTTCTTCATGCCTTCCCAGTAGTAGGTTCTCTTCATATCCCGATACATCTTATTTCCACCTGGATGAATTGTCAGCTTCGAGTGATGACTTTCCTTTAGAACTTCACTCCTCAATTCATCTATATCGGGAACAACTAGTCGTCCTTGCTTCCGAAGCCAACCCTCTCGATCGACCTCGAATCCTTTATCCTTTTCTGGATCCAATCCAGATTCCAAATCACGGATAATCCTGACAAGCTTATCGTCTCGCTTTTGGCTCTCGCCAATCCTTTCCACAATAGTGGGTCTTATTGATAAGTTTGCCAACATCTCAGGTTCCAATTCACATCTAGGCCTGAAGTCAAATCCAGCTAAATACTCGAGATTCTTCCATTCAGAAAACATGGCTCCCAATCCTGCATGTCTTCGACTTAACGCATCTGCCATCGCGTTACCTTTTCCCGGAGTATAAGCTATACCAAAATCATATGATGCTAAAAACTCTAGCCAACGTTGCTGCCGAAGATTCAAATCCTTTTGGGAGAAAAGATATTTCAACGATTTATGATCCGTAAACAACTCGAATCGAACTCCCAATAGATAATGTCTCCACATCTTCAGAGCAAAAACAATCGCCGCTAACTCTAAATCATGAGTCGGGTAATTCCTTTCGTGCGGCTTCAGTTGTCGACTGGCATACACAACAACTTTATCCCTCTGCATCAGCACTGCTCCAAGTCCAGTACCACATGCGTCGGTGTAAACCACCATCTCATCATTCCCACTTGGAATAGTCAAAACAGGAGCACTCGTCAGTCGCTCTTTCAGGATTCTGAAAGCTTGCTCACACTTATCTTCCCATCTGAACACTTGGTTCTTTTTCGTCAATCCTGTCAACAGTGTAGCTACCTTGGGGAAGTCTTTGATAAACCGTCGATAATATCCTGCTAATCCAAGAAAACTTCTCACATCAGATGCATTCTTAGGTCTAACCCAATCCTGGATTGCTGCCACCTTAGCGGGATCAACCGCTATTCCACTTCCAGAAATAACATGACCTAAGAACCTCACTTCACTCTTCCAGAAGTGACACTTCGAAAACTTAGCCTTCAGCTGATGTTTCCGCAAGATTTCCAAAACAATACGCAAGTGCGTCTTGTGCTCCTCTTCCGTTCTGGAATAAATCAGAATATCATCCACGAACACAAGTACGAACTTATTCAACTGATCTCTGAACACTCTATTCATAAGATCCACAAAATATGCTGGTGCGTTAGTCAATCCAAACGGCATTACCAGCCACTCAAAGAAACCGGATGGTGTCCTAAAAGCAGTCTTCGGCACACTATCCTTAGCCACTCTCAACTGGTGAAATCCCGTTGCCAAATCCATCTGAGAAAACACCTTAGCTTCATGAAGCTGATCAAACAAGTCATCTATTCTCGGCAACGGATACTTGTTCTTCTTAGTCACCTTATTCAGCTCACGATAATCGACACACAATCTCAACGATCCATCCGCTTTGGTTGCAAACACAACTGGTGCACCCTATTCGGACACACTACGCCGAATGAATCCTTTCTGCAAAAGATCATCAACCTGCACCCTCAACTCCTGCTGTTCCCTAGGCGCCATCCGCCTAAGAGGCATCACAACAGGTCTGGCTCCTTCAACTAGATCTATACGAAACTCGATCTCTCTATGCGGTGGCAACCCTTTGACTTCGTCAAAGACATCCTCGAATCCATTAGCGATTGGCACCGATGACAGTCCATCCCGTGGAACAACCAGCGAATACATGAAGCTCATGAAGACGCCTTCTTCATGCTTACATCGTATTACAACCTTTCGCCCCTCCACATTCTCGACTGTCACTTCCAACCTCTCGCAATCAACCTTAGCCGCATACTTCCTAAGCCAGTCCATACCCAAAATAATTCTGAACCCCGCAAAGTTCAGAACAAAGCAATCACAAACAAAAGAGCAACCATGACTCGATACAACTAGACCACGGCATAACATACACAAACAAGACGAACCCCCAACTGGATTAGTCACAACCAATGGCCTATCGACAATATCCGGCTTCAAATCTAACCGGCCTACGAGTTCATTACAAACAAACGAATGCGACGCTCCAGTATCAAATAGAACTCTAACTGGAACACCACATAGGAAAAGAGTACCTTGAACAACCACACTCTTCCCCTTCTCTTCACCAGTAGGAGCTTTTGAAGACGACGGAACAGCTCCCAAAGCATAAGCTTGCACAATCTGCTTGTCCTTCTTCGGTTCTGGACAATTCTTCCTGATGTGCCCTGGCTTGTCACAGTTGTGACACTTCATTGGCACCTTCAGATTCTTACAATCCTTAGAGAAATGGCCCTTCTGCTGACAATTGTAGCAAGTCACCTCGCCTTTCGGCTTCTTCTGGCCATCCTTACCCTTCTACTGCTGCTGCTTCCTCTTCTGGTTTCCACCCTGCTGGGGTTTAGACTCTTCCCTGGTCACAGCAACAACAGATCCTTCCTTAGGAAACAGACTCTCATGCCTAAGAGCTTTCTCCACAAGCTTCTCAAATGAATCGTCCAAATGATCCACCAACTGTCTCCCAAGATAACTGTCCAAGCCTGTCACAAACTTCTCATTCTTCTGATAAGCAGACTCAATATACGACCGAGCATACTTGGACAAAGCTTCAAACTCAGAAACATACTCAAGAACAGATCTTCCACCCTGCTTGAGCTCCACAAACCTCTTGAACATAACAGACTTCTGAGCTGTAGAAATGAACTTAGCTTCAAATCTAGCTTGGAATTGCTCCTAAGTAATCTCTTCCTCCGGAGTAGTGATGGTAATAGAGTTCCACCAATCAGAGGCTCTCCCTTGAAGCTGCCTTGATGCCAACTTCCTCTTAGTTGCATCATCAATTCCCAAATCACCAAAGATCCTTCTACAAGAATCCATCCACCTCTGGACCTCAATAGTTGATTCTGTTCCCAAGAAAACCTTCCCTCCAAGAGCAGTATAGTCCTTGCACAACTTAGCAAAATCCACTGGTTTCGGAGTTTGGACTTGAACTCCAACATCTACTGCCGCCCCCGGAACTGGTATCCTTCTCATGATCGAAGTCATCATAGCTTCGAACATGGCTGCATAATCAGCAGTCTCTTCAGTAGCTCGGCCTTCCCTAGCAGCTGGTCTCCCTCTTCAACTCATTCTCAATATCTATAAAAAGGAATGATCAGAACATCTAGAGAAACAACTGCATAAAGGACTCAAACTCTACTAAGCTACTATATATTATATATAGTATTCATCCATCAAAATACAATTACGTCTCTCATACGTAGTTACGTCAGCGAGCGTTGGGTAAAATCGATTAACCAATGCTCTGATACCAAATGTGACGACCGCCCATGACCCCTGCACCGAATCTAGAGATAGAACGCTGTAAAGTGTGCCGGGCGACCATGGACGATTGTCAAGGTAAGATTTAAAACAACGGAATCTATCGTATTACTCACAGCGCATGGACAAAATACAATAGAACATATGTATAGTGAAGCTTTACAGAACAAAATGACATCATATAAAACTCCATAATAGTTGAATACAAGCATCCACATAGTCAATACATCAAGCCTCACTACATATCTCTCAGAGAATACAAAACAGCGGAATATCCAGTACATATAATAAGAAGATAATATGCAACCCTCAAGCTCGTCTTCGATATCAGCATCGTGAGAAGAGAACAGCACCTGTCACCTGCTACCTAGTCTGCCCGTCCCAAAATGGACGAACAGCCCAAGGCAATAAGAATTAAAACATAAAGCCTTGAGTCAGACAACAGTCTTAGTGAGCAGTAAATTAACTAACAACATACCAAAAGAGCATAAAGGAAAAGGAATAGGAATACAACCCTCCCACTCCAACCTCATTCTACAGTGATAGCCCCCAGACACACACTAAGCAGAAGCAAACATAGCAGAGCATACAATTTAAAGTAAAGCTACTATCACTCGAGTCAAGGGCGATGTTTTCCAAGTACCAAGGCCTAAATCAGATAAGCACCCAGAAAATACCGCTCTTGAGTCCGAATGACGATACAACCAAACATCCATGACTCTGGCTATCACTGTTATCATTGCTTCGATATCACCGTTAATTGAATGACCGGCACATTCTTTCAGCCGTCCGTCAAGGGCTAATGGAAACCCTGGCTCTAGACATAACTCCCGCACGTCGTCGCAACCCGTGCCTAGGACTATCGAATCTGCCCAGAGTACTCGACCATCAACAGTTAGTCGTTGGGACTATCGAATCTGCCCAAACGTACTCTTGCTTAGAGCATGCTAGAACCTTCAACAACGATGCTATCCAAACCTCCTAGTCATCCTCCTCGACGACTATTCTTATATCCATTCATAAACCTCAACTCGAATCATATCACCGAGTTATCAACATGCTTGGAATGATCCCGTCTGGATTAGACCAAGTCTTCACCACATGATGCATCGCTTCATTACATCCTCGCAAAGCCTCATCTCAACATCACATCATCAAATCTATGCATAAGAGCTTCATCATCCCGCTACATATGCCACGAGCAGCTTTCCCAATTCAAGAGCCTTTCTCTTAGCTTTTGAATCATCTTCGATTTAAATCTAATCATCAATCATCTAGTTCATAGCAATCAATCAAATCAAACATCAATCCAAGCAATCAAGCATTCAAATATGATCTAAGTAGACAATTATAACAATAATGGCATTTTCGTAATTAAAGAGTTGAAAGCCCAATAAGCATGAAAACATGAATTATATCTCTACAAACTTGATGAATGAACTTGCATAGGTTAACATATGATAAAATGGATGTAACATCATCATGAACAATGGATCTATATGGATCTACACTTAGGATGAAGGAAATGCATGGAAATCACTATTTTAACACCAAATCGGGCCAACAATCCGATATACTCCTTTGGATTCGTGTGAGAGATAATAACCACTCACCAAATCACCAAAACAACCTCAAATCAACACGCTTCAGATCTGGACAGGGAAGGATCAAGCGTGATCTATCACGAATCCACTTCAAACGAAGAAATCTCTCTTGAAAAGATGAAGATCTTCAACTTTAGCTCTTGAATCTTCAATCTTGATCTTCGATTTGGATGAAAGGAATCACTAGATTAGAGTGGAGAAAAGAAGTGAAGAAGTGTAGAAGTCGAGCTCTCAAAATGGCAGCACTTCGTCGCTTCAAAATCCGGATCCCAAAAATGAAGAGAAGCTCTCCTATTTATAGCAGAAAATACCCTAAGTCGTAACTCGTCCGCCTTCATGAGTCGTCTACGACTTACGACTCAACACCCTACGACTTAACTTCTGGCTTCAATCGACTTAACACACTTCTGCCTATGACTCACGACAAAACAGCTATCTCCTAAGTCGTCTCCGACTTATAGCATGCGCCTACGACTCACCGGACCCCCTGTCTACGACTTAAATGCGCATGCGCCTTACTTGGTTAGACGACTCATCAGATAACTGGGATACGACTCATCAGATAACTGAGGTACGACTCATCAGATAACTGGGTTGCGACTCATCTCCTATGTCGTCTACGACTCAATACATAGGCTACGACTTAAAGGATACGACTTAACTGGTTAGACGACTCACCACTTAACTCGGTCAGCTCTTATGTCGTAAATCCCTAGGTCGGTCACTTACTTAAGTTGTCTATCCCTTAACTCGGCGACGACTTACAACCTACGACTTAACACTTGCCGAGTTAACTTCGACCTACTGACTTAGCCCAGCTACGACTTATCTCCTTAGGTCGCACTTTCCTTAAGTCGCTCACGACTTACTACTTAACTCGGAAATCCCCTGGGTAGCTCCTATCCCCTAAGTCGTATACGACTTATGACACTAAGTCGTGAACGACTTAGGACTTAGCCATTTTTGCTCAAAATCTGAAATGGCTCAAAAATGCTAAAATTCCCGATTTTGTCGAACTTGTCGATCCGTAAAAATACGGGTCGTTACAAAATAGGTCGAATATATGTTACATGTTACATCTATAGTAGATAACTTGACGTAATTAATTAACATGTTTGGATTATATAATTACTTATATGTGACTTTGCTTGAATATGATTGATATTTTTGACTAGCATGTATTGATTGCACATACTATTGCTTGAATGGTTGTTTGGGAATGGGAAAACATATGCAAGAAATTAAATAGTCCAAATTAACATACAAAGATCCAATATTGGAGCTTGAGAATTATATACAAAGAGTTTAAGAAAGATGCTGGCATAGAACAATGTTGGAATATTTGCTAAGTATTGAAGGAATCCCTAGTTGATGGATAGGTGGAAAACCAACTCTAAATGAACCAAATTGATGGATAGATGGAAAGCTAACTTAGAGGGAAATAACACAAGTTTTCATAACACAATGGATAGAAGTCGTTTTGACCAAATTTGGTCGAATCTAACTCAATTTTAGCTAAGCCCAAAGCAAACTTTAAGTCAAGCAAAGATTGACCTGGAGAAAGCCCCTAGTCTAACTCCTAGGCATTGACTTGAATCTTACCTCTAGTCAAGATGTAAGCGGAACATACACTTAGCCAAAATTGGGCTAAGTGGTTAGTTCGGTATCTCCAATGAACCAACATTTTGGTACAGTTCAGGTTAGTTTGGGCTTATCCAAAGTGTTGGATTGGTAGGGTCCAACTTAACTTGGATATTCCCTGGGTATATATGAGGTGTACCCAAAGTCAACTCTGTGTACTAAACCAACTCAACTCAGGTTCTGAATCAATTAACCTAAGGCAGAAACCAAATTACGCTCTAAACTTCTAAAAGTCCCAACTTCTTTGTTTTAAGTCCAAATTCAACAATACTTCGACCAATGAGCCTTAAATTTCAAGTGCTACAATTTTGCAAAATTTAGCACTGTTTCGAAAACTTCAACTTTTGTATCGAGGGAATGACTAACAAGCGTCTATCAGATTAAATGAGTATTTTTCTGGTAAAACGAGAATGACACAAGTTAGCATGAGCATTTAGAAACTATTAGAGGACAACGGGTGTTGAAGTCGAGTTAAACCAAGATCAGAAATTCTAGTAACAACAACATAAAGCCATATAGGACACTGGAAGACTGCATGAGAAGATTCTTTGGTTGTGCATAGTATATAAGGGACCTTATTGACCAAATTCCATGAGTGTGTACCATGGTGTGAAGACCACCCTACACTTCTGATATGTAATTACCATAAATAATACGCTACTATAGTACCTAGCCAATGTAAAGTGGTAGTCAAGGTAAAGTAGAATCAAACAAAAGCATGACCTGTTGCATATCTTGCAGCACATAGGATAAATGTAATTATCAATATTTATATAAAATGGTTGAGACAGTAATATAACTAGATAATCAAATACAATTACAATGCATTAGATCATTCACAGTTATACAAAAAAGTGGAATAGAGTATATACATCAAACAAATAAACTCCAAGGAATAACCGTCTCTAATAAATAAATAGTACTGATAATAGCTCCATCGTACTGCATAACAGAATAACAATAATAGCTCCAAAAGTAAGTATATGAAAGTGCTAACCACTTGCACATCTTCCATGCTACTTTGTGTGCTATCTCATACTTGTTATCTCTAGTCTACACATTTAAGAGTACCTGAGATGATAAAAAGAAAAGAAAATAACCTCCAGTTAGACATAAGTCTTGTATAAGTGATCTATAATCTCAAAATACTATAAAAATCGATATAGTAAATAGTAACACAAGGTATAGAGAATTATACCTGACATATGCTTGCATCCAAAGTGTTAGCACATAGCATCGATATATGCTAATATGTTATCATCATCATGGTGTGCTACCACTCAAAGTATAATATGGACTGCTAAGGTATATTACTCAATAATGTCTACATCGTATGGCATAGATATCAAACATAGGAAACATTAATAACATCGCATCTCTCTACTCAAATGTTGTTGGATATAAGATGACTCATATGATCACCCCATATTGATCAGGGACTACATAACATCACATTCACACGATCCTCGAATGTATACCACTCCATAAGGCTAAAAAACTTGACCATCCATAAACATCCAAGGTTAAACATATCTCCCTTTATCAATCCATAGTGAGCGTCCTCACCGACCACTTCTCCTCGAGCATACATCAAGACCTCTGAATTATCCACGATCCCTTTAGAATACATCCTAATCGCAGAAACCCATGTATTCTACTCTACAAGTTCACTCCATATCGAACTTGCTGCCTCAGACAATCCTTCGATGCTACAAACACTTTCTACTTAAAGATGGAGCACTCGAGTTAGCCGAAGGAGTAGGAAGCGCCAAGGACGATTGATTGTTATGTAGCGTTCAATCCAAATCACTCACATCTTCGAGTCGTCGAAGTTTTAAACTTCCTTTGATTGCTTCATCAGAATTTCAAAGTCACCCCTTATAGACCGTAAAGCTTCCCTATGCCTAGCCCAAAGTAAACCTTGCGTAGCTCCTCCATCTGCTTGCATTTCTTTCAATAAGACATGATTGATCGGTGATTACCATATCTCTCAAACCATGCATCATTTCAACATGCAATCGATTGGGCATGCTTCCCCACGACCTCCTATCCAACATACCCAAAATGGGACCAATCGAAACTGACCCATCTTATTTTGTACTTAGTCAAAAACTGACTAAGTATAAACTTCCTTCTTCAATGCTAAGCTGCCCCGAAGTCGTCTTTGTGCATCCCTTTATATGACCCGAAGTCTTTACAATGTCACCTCAAAGCACGTCCAAACCATCTTCCTTCAACTTGCCTAACTGCAAATTTGCACTTTTACATATTAAACATTAGTTAGTACCAACCCATATGAGTTGGTGTCGATTGATGTCACTGAGCCAAAAAAAAATGCTAAGTCATTCTCTAACTTCCTATATCAATCTTCTTTTGTTTCACTGCTTCATTTTATGTGCCATATTCAGAACTATTATACTCCAGTATTCAACTTTAGAACCAGTCCATACAACTTTGTTACATCGATTTGAATCTCCCATCATTTGTGCAACCATCTTAGGTCGAACCATCATATAGCCAACCATATGTAAAAGATCCAATCACATAGAACAACTCCAACCCAATATTGACATTGATAGGCTTTCAAACAATACAAACATACAATTCATACATCCAAAAAATCAAACATACAATTCATACATCCATAAAATCAAACAACATTACATATATCCAATATAATCAAACATAACTTACACAACCTATTCTAGCTATTATATAAATATTCAAATCTTAGATCAAGAAGGAAAAATAAGTTTAAAACCTTATCAATTCATTCATAAATCATTTTGGATTTAGATTGATTTAAAATTATATTTTTAAGTTGAAATACAATTTTAAAACCGGTTTAAATATACATCATCATAACATAGTAAAGCTAGAGAATAGAATCACTCACTTAGGGTGTAGGATCAACCAAGATTCATCAAAAGCAAGTAGCTCTTATCCAAACGGCAGTTGCATGGATCCTAAAGCAGTAGTTTTCAAAATCCTTAAAGCCCCTTGTTAATCTCTATGCTAACTAATTTCAAATCAATTGATTTAGGCTAATATAATTATGAAAATGATGGATTTTTGGTAGAAGGAGGTTTGTTGGAGGTAGATGTAAGAAAATTGATTAATAGCTGCTATGGCTGGTGCAATTAACTCTAATCGTGAAATAGTTAGCAGGCTTAATTATGGATTGGGTTAATTATCCCCTAATCTACCTAAATCTATCCAAACTTCAACAGCTATATCACCTAAATCGTAAGTCTAATAATTTATTACGATCGTTTTTTGGAAAAAGAAATCATCGTATCTTTCATTTGGAAGTGGTTTTAGACCCTAATTTGGCTCCTACCAAAACTTATAGGCCTTACAAGATTTTCAAGTTTAAAACCATCCAATATTTATTCTCAAGATAAAAAATGCCAATGCTCAATATTTCCCGAAGTTATATTTAATTTTGACCCAGCTTGGTTATAATAAGAATATTTTTATGATCTGCCGATATGTAAAAATGTGGGCTATAACATTCTCCCTCTTTAGGAATTTTGCCACCGAATTCCTAACTAAAGAAACATAACCAACTATAGTGGTACCAAGCATGCCAAATAATCAAACAAGCACATCAAACATCAAACATGCATACATGGTAGACAGTATGCAAACCATAGCACGCAAGGTACTAACCAAAACAAACTACCAAATATGAAGGCTAGCGATAATAATGAAAATTTACTAAGTAATGAGCTTCGGATAATCGATTCTCATCCTCTCCTCGATCTTCCAAGTACCATCGCCTTCGCTTTTACCCCACTGAACATTTACCAAGTTCTCCATCTTCCTCCTAAGCTGCTTCGTTCTATGTTCAAATATACAAATAGTCATATAGGGTTTCAATGCATCAGGTTCAACATTAGTATCCTCCGGTTGATCTGGTTTAACAATCACGCTTGAGTCATGCATAAACTTACTAAGGTGGGAAATATGGAACACATTATGTAGACCTGCCATCCTCTAAGGTAAGTCGACTTTATATGTTAGGTTTCTAATCCTCCCAAGTATCGTAAATGGACCTAAAAATCTCAATGCCAACTACCTCTTATTATTGAATCAGATTGCATTCTTCGATGGAGAAATCTTGACAAACAAATATCACCAACATAGAACTCCAAATCTCGGTAACTTTTAGCAATGTAGTTATCCTGTCTATCTTGTGCAGCTCTCATCTATTGTCGAGTGATCTCAATCTTCTCTGAAGTTTCTCTTATCATATTTGGCCCAAGTAACAATTTCTCAACGACTTTCCACCAACATGAAGGGGCATTGCATCATTGGTCAAATAGTGCTTCAAATGGTGCTATACAAATAATCGACTGATAACTATTGTTGTATGTGAATTCCACAAAATGCAAATAATTATTTCATAAGCCTCTAAAGTCAAGTTTGCAAGCTTGCAAGAGATTCTCAAAGGTACATGTAACACCCCATAAAATCAACCATAAATAAAATAGATAAATTAAATTAAATAAGACAGAGATAAAAAAGAAAATTTTGCAAATGTTGGAAATTGATCGCAAAAGTTATGCCATTGCGTTCGTGGCAAAATTTCGATCAATTTCCATATATAATATGTTGAAAAACGGAGCTCGAATGGAAAAGTTATGAACGTTTGAATTTTTTGGGTTTAAAATAATTTAAATAGAATTCAAATTCAAATGAATGATTAATTTTAAAATTTGAAATTAAAAAGTTAACTGTGATTAGATTAGGGGTTAAATAAGCGTCAAAATTAACGTTAACGTCAAAGTATAATTAAGGAATATAATAAATAAATAAAACAACGGCATCAAAAATCTTCCCAAAATAAACATTATGATCGATTGCTCCCTAGGACCGGTCGACTGCTAGTAGTCGACTAGGGTAGGACGGTCGACTGTAAAGATGCAGCTAGGGTTTATGAATTTGAACGTTTCGGGTTTTATAATTTCCAACCGACCTTCATCCAACGGTTCTGGTGCGTTCCAACAACTATACATAAGACTCTATACCCCCTCATTTTTATTCACAAATATTTTGGGAACATCGGCGAAACTCTATCAGTTCATCTCTTCATAGATTCAGAAAAACTCCATTATGATTTCAGGTAAGAAATCATATACATCTATTTTTGTTTATTGCTTATTTTCTCAATCTATTCTCCTCAATGCCTCAATTTCTGAATCTAATCTCTATGTACAAATCTCTTATTTTATATATATCAAAAAGAAGAGATCTGTAAAAAGATTGTCAAATGCGTGTCAAATCCATAGGAAGCAAAGCTAAGGATATACTGTGAGTGGAAACATTGGCTCTTCTATTTTAGTAATTGATTAATATAGTTTGGTGAGATTTGGTTTGCGAAAACATCATATTATAAACCCCTAAAACTCCTTTAATGCGAAGTGTCAATTCTATGTTGGAATCTTAGTTGTTTATGGAAAAATAATGGAAATAGTGTAGACTTACAGTTTTGATAATTTTACCTTCTATACCACTCCTTATTCTTTTTCTTTAAATTTGGTTAAAGGATTTGATTAGGGAATAGAGTGTAAGGTACGAATGTTATTCATAGTTTGCACTGCTTATTCGCATGAATTAAATAGAAATTCCTTTGTTTGTTTATATGTGAAAAATGAGTTGAATAGAGTGTAAAAATTGGAATTGCAAGTTTCAAGTATCAATATATTTCATTATTTTGATGTAATAAGTTGAGTTTAAATTTTTATTGCATACAAGTCTATTGATTAGAATTTTTGGACATGGATATTGGAATTTTGGTATATTTGATAATATAGGATAAGATTTGTATAATTTTTGAAAGAGTTGACATTTAAACGCTAACTTAAGATGTAAATTCCAAACGCTTAGAAATTACTAAGCGCGCGCGTGTGTGTATTAGTGTAATTAACGTATAATTGCATAGTTAAATAGGTTATTAATTTTATTAAAATCCCCCATAGGGAGGTAATTAATGTTAAAGGAAAAATAAAAAATATCTCTTATAAGTCCTTAATTTTGGAAACGGTGAGATGTGTCATGATATATGGAGAGAGTGATATAAATTATGACTAAGTTATAGGGATGTGAGTTCAGTCAAAACCACACAGAAGTCTGCAGCTAATCTAGCTACCAGCAGTGTGACTTTGGGGTTGATGTGAGACATTGCCTATGATAAGTAACTACGATGATGCAAGGTTAGTCCCAAATTCTATACGGTAAATCTGCCCATCCAATCTGGCTACCAATACCTATGAATAGTCGGGCTAACGTGAGAAGTCGTTGTGGGGTATGGGTCATAATATGAAGGACATGCTTTAGAGATTGAAGGTAATAATTGGTTGTGTGAGGTCCCACCTTTTCTCTATGTAGGAAATAGTAAATGGTCAAGATTATGGGTTAGGCGCGGTAGAGGATATCTCCGGAAAGGGTCCGCTTCAACAGAAAGTATTAAGTGGTTGAAGAGATTCCATGCAATGTCAGCTAGATAGTTACTAGTGGGTAGTCCACCTTGGGATTATAGTTAGTAAATGACGTGACCTGTCTCAAATAAGGTATTAAATGGTCGGAGTCTTCTTAATTCCCATTAAAAGGTATTAAGTGACTTAAGTATTATCTATTACATTGATAGAACATTATGGACGATAGATATAGGTTATTAGGTTGATAGCATGTTAGTTATTGGCTTATATTTGGAAAGCCTTTTATTTATGTTTGAGAAAAGCCTTTTGGGCTTATATTTGGAAAGGCTTATATTGTAGGTAGAAAACATAAGACATATTCCTATTTGAATTATACTGCCTATGTACTAATACAGTAAGGCTCAAGATTTTTATTCACTAGATATATGTTGTTCTGACTCCTTCCTCATTACAAAATAGGTTAGAAAGGGCGATGCTGAAGGTGGAGACGATGATGAGACTTGTAGTAGTAGTCTATTTATTCACTTGTTATTTTCTATAGTTTTTGATGTGGCGATGAAATAAAAACAATGTTGTAATTTTGGAATATTGTATCACGGATATGTTATAACTATTGTTGGATATTTTGTTATGGTTTTGAATGGCAATTTGAAATTTGAATAAAATAGGTACCATTGTTATTATATTTTATCCTTCCGCTATGACCATTATTCGCTCTCTTGGTTTGACCATTATTTTTTAGGTGATAAGCTGTACTCAAATGCAGCTTCATCCCCCACACCTCTTGTAAGATCTTTCAAAATTCACTCATAAAAAATGGGTCTCGATCACATACAATGCGCTTTGGCATACCATGGAATCATAAAATCCATACAGCGCAGCCAACATCGATGTCGTTCAATTAGACTTTATGGGTATAAATTGCACACTCTTAATTAATCTATCGACTATGACTCAAATGCTATTATACCCTCCTCTCTAGTCCTTAGTAATTCATGTATGAAGTTTATTGATATTTGTTCCTACTTTTATATGAAAATCTCAAGTGATTGTAGCACACCACTTGGCTGCTTCTTCTCAGCCTTCACTAACCGGCTATTCATACACTTTGAAATAAATGTCCCGATGTCCTTCTTCATCCCTTCCCACAAAATTTTTGCTTCATATCTCAACACCTTTTATTGCCTTTAGTATGTGTAATCTACCTCAAATGATGGCACTCTCATAGCACCTTATCCCTTATTCCATCAATATCGGGTACAAATAGTCTACCTCCTTACGGAGCCAACCATCTCGATCGAGTATGTACTGCTTCATCTCCTCGAACTCTACTCTCATCTCAATCTTAGCAATGATCTTTGCTAGTCTAGCATCATGCCTTTGACTGGTACTAATCTGCTTTATCAGAATAGGTCTAATTGTCAAGCTCGCCAAACAAGCTCACATTAAGGTCGGAAATCATAACCAATGACATAATCTAAGTGCATCCACTCTAGGAACATAACTCCTAAGCTAGAATTTATCCTACTCAAAGTATCAGTGACTCTTTTTCCTTTACTAAGCTTATAGGAAATGTCAAATTTATAGGAGGCTAAGAACTACAACCATCTTCGTCATCAAAGATTAAGGTCCTTTTATGAGAAAATGTACTTCAACGATTTGTGGTTGGTTAATTACTCAAACCTCTATCTTAACAAGTAATGCCTCCAATGCAAACACTAATGCTACTAACTCCAAATCGTCATTTTGGTATCTCTTTTCATGTGGTTTCATCTATCGACTAGAATAAGCGACAACCTTGCTCATCAACATCAGTACTGCAACCAGTCCAGTACAATAAGCATATATATATACCATCATCTCCTTATTTCCAATTGAAATAACCAACACCGGTGCACTTATCAACCTTTCCTTCCAACTAACGAGTGCCTGCTTGCACCCCACATCCAAAGGAAAGGTTCGATCCTATCAAATTGGTCGACGTTGCTGCTACCTTTGGAAAGTCTTTTATGAAATGTCTATAATAACGTGCTAATCCAAAGTAACTCCCCATATCTATAGCGTATCTAAGGCTTCCCTAGTCCTGAATGTATGCTACCTTGGCAGGTTCCACTGCAATTCCCTATTCCGAACAACATGACCTAAAAATCACACTTTCCTCCTCTAAAAGTAAAACTTCTAAATTTTCACCTTCAACTATTGCTTCCTCAACACCTCTAGCACAATCCTTAAGTGCATCTTATGTTCCTCTTCCATACGTGAGTAGACAAGAATATCGTCAATGAACTTAAGTACAAACTTATTTAGTCTATCTTTGAAAACATGGTTCATCAGATCAACAAAGTATATAGACGCATTGGTTGGCCCGAACGAAATAACCAACTAATCATAAAATCCCGATGGCGTATGAAACGTAATAATCAACACACTCGTCCTCATCAGTCTCAATTAGTGGAACCTCGTCGTCAAGTCCAATTGAGAAAACCCCTTCGCACCATGGAGCTAGTTGAGTAAGTCATCAATATGTGTGAGTGGATACTTGTTCTTCCTCAACACTTTATTTAGCTTCTAGTAATCCACAAAAATCTCAAAGAGTCATTCGCCTTAGTGGCGAATACTACATGTCCCCCCACTCAAATATACTCTTATGAATGAACCCTCTCCTCATCAGGTCATTAAGTTGCACCTCTAGTTCCCTGCTTTATTTAGGTTCCATACATCCCATTTGCATAACTAGTAGCCTAACGTCCTTCATAATCAACATGGAATTATATCTCCCTATGTGGCGATAATCCAGTCACATTCTCAAATATGTTTGGATACTCTCTAGCTACAGCAACCGATGACAACTCATCATGTAGGATATCGAGCAAATATAGAAACCTAACTATCACCTCATCATCTGAAAGGCGCTCCAACTCCAGTCTACACTCACCATCTATCCCTATCGTCAACAACAACCCTCACAATCCACCATGACTTCACACTTCTTAAGCCAGTCCATCCCCAATATAATACCAAACCCCATAAAACAAAGAATAAAACAATAACAAGCAAACATGCATCCATTGCTTGATAGGACTACATCTTGACAAACTATAGACAAAACTAGTCTAATCTCCCATATTGTTAGACACAATCAAAGGTCTATCTACTAGGTTGGATTTTAATCCTAATCTATCTACTAGGTCACCAGATATAAGGGAATATGAGCCTCGATATTATATAAAACATGAACAAGTACATAATAAACAGAAAGCATAGCTTGGATAATAATGCTCTTCCTATTCTCCTTTGTCGATAGAGCATTCGACGAAGCTAGAACAACATCAACAGCATATGTCATTACCTCTTGTTTCTACTTCAATGGGTTGGGACAATCTTTCTGGATATTTCCAAGCTTGTTATAGTTGTAACACATCTTCTTTGCACACTTGCATTTCTTGCTTAGATGACTTTTAGCCCTACATTTATAGATAGTGGGCTCAAATTTTCCCTTCTTCTAGCCATCTTTACCTTAAGACTACTTTTTATTCTTGTTGTTCCATTTCCTATTTCCACCTCTGCTACCTTGTGGTTTAGACTCCTTTGGAACAACATCAACTTCCAACTTTAGATACAAGCCTCGTGCCTCAAAGTGTTTTTGACAATCTTTTCAAAGCTTTCATCAATATGGCCTACTAGCCGTTCTCCAAGATAGTCATTCAATCCAGTTATGAACTTTTCATCCTTCTTTAACAGAGTGTCAATGGAGGACATATCATATTTTGACAACATGTTGACATATTCTGAAACGGACAAGCCATGCCGTTTCAAATTAACAAACCTTCTAAACAGAACTGACTTATGATCTGTAGTATAAACTTATCTTCAAATCTAGCCTTGAACTGATCCTAAGTAAGGTGGTCCTCGGGAGTAGCGGTTCTAAGGGCATTCAATCAACACATTGCTCTTCCATGAAGTTGTCTAAAAGACAACTCCCTCTTCATCGCATCCTCCAAATCAAGATCATCGAAGATGTGTTTACAAGTATCAAGCCAATCCTGCACTTCAACAGCTGATTTCATTTCAAAAAATGGTTTGCCCCTAATACTAGTAAAGATCTTATTCGGCTTGGCAAAATCACCCATTGGTGCTTGCACTGGTGTACCGCCATCTATTCAACCACGAGCTCCTCCTTGGGCATTCTAGATTGTGTTCGTCATCATATTATTGGACGTCATCTACATATCAAGATTCATAACTATCCCATTACCTGCTCTATTTTTGACTCCCAATGCAGAGTTCGTAGTTATGTTCCTCGTATGCCTGCTCATTTGTACACTATGTAACAAGAATGATATGTATCTCATAATGGAATATTAACATAAGTGGTACTCTTATGTAGAATTTGGCATGCTACTATATATTTTTACTATATAGTTTTGGAAATAAAACTATATAACAAGCATGCTCTCTCGTATATCACTCAATAAATTCTAAAGTGACAACTCCACCTTATCTCTAATGGATCAAGTATCAACCTATGTCGTACCTCAACCTAAGCCCTAATACCAAGACGACGGCCCTACACCTTCAATATCTAATTACCATATATAGTATGGTGCAACGATGCCTGGCCGATGTAGAGTGGTAGTAAAGGTAAAATAACATCAAACAAAAGCAAAACCCATTGTATGTCTTAGATTTCATTAGATAAAATAAAATAATCAACAGAGATATAAAATAGGTGAGATAGTAATACAACTAGATATCAAAACTAATTAGAGTGAATTAAATCCATCATAATTATTCAAAATAAGTGAAATAGAGCTTATACATCAAGCCAAATAAGCTCTAAAGAAAATTTTTCTATAATAGGTAAGTAGTATGGATAGTAGTTCCACAGTACTACACTGTAGAATAAAAATAATAGCTCGAAAAGTAAGTAACAAAAGCACTATCCACCTGCTCATCATCTACATAAGTCCATACGATATCTCATAACTACTATCTCTAATCTGCATGTTTATGAGTATCTGAAATAATAGGAAGCAAAGAAAATAACCTCTGGTTAGACATAATTATGGTATAAGGGATCTATAATCTCAACATACTATAAAAATCAATATAATAATTATAAACACATGGTATCGAGAATCATATCTGACATGTCTATGCATCCAAAGAATTAGACATAACATCGATATATGCTAATCTACCATCATCATCAAGTGGAGTACCATTACTCAAAGTATAGTATAGGGTGCCTAAGTATATTACTAAATAATATCTACATCATATGGCATCGATATCAAACATAGCAGACATAGAAAACATCAAACAACCTCACATCTCTCAACTCGAATGTCGTTGGATAAAAGGTATCTCATATGATCACCCTATACCGATTAACGATTACTCAACATCATGGTCACGTCAATGCTCATATCCATGCTACTTTATAAGGCTAGTAACTAGACCATCCTATAAAGGGCCAAGGTTAAACAGATATCCCTATATCAATTTTTAGCGAGCATCCTTACCAGCCCGTTCTCCTTGAGCATACATCAAGACCTCCAAGTTATCAATAATCCCTTTGGCATACATCCCAATAGTAGTAATCCCAGTATGTTCTACTCTACAAGTTCACTCCATATTTAACTTGCCTCCTTGTACAATCCTTAGATGACACAAACAGTTTCTACTTAAAGCACTCGATCTACATTCACATCGTCGAGTGGTCGAAGTTACGAAAATTTTCTTTAGTTACTTCACAGGAATCCCAAAGTCACCTTATATAGACCCTGAAGCTTCCCTATGCCAAGCATGAAGCAAACCTCGTGTAGCTCCACTATATGCTCACACTTCTTTCATCCAAACAAGATCGATCGATCGTAGCTGTACCTCTCAAACTTGGCATCATTTCAGCATGCGATGGATTGGGCATGCTTCCCCATGAACTCCTCTCTAGCATACCCAAAATGTGATCAAGCAATACCAACCCTTCTTATTTTGTACTTAATTAAAAATTGACCAAGTACAAACTTCCTTCTTCAAAGCTAAGCTGCCCCAAAGTTGCCTTTGCATATCCCTTCATAGGGCCCATAATCTTCACCATGCAGCTTCTAAGCAAGTCCAAACCATTCTCCTTCACTCGCTAACTACAAATTTGCACTTTCCACCCTTAAGCATTGGTTGGTACCGATCCATATGGGTCGGTGCTGATCGACGTGACTTAGCCAATATTTGGGCTAACTCATTTTTCTATTTCGTTGCTTCATTTTGCATGCCATCTCTAGATCCGGTCGATACTCCAATCCCCAACTATAGAATATTTTGTACAACTTTATTCCATCATTTGTGCAACCATCTTTGAATGACCCATCATATATGCAATGCATATGCATGAGATCCAATCTCATGGAACAACTTCGACCGAGTTCTACTATCGATAGGCATTTCAAATAATATAAACAAACATTCATGCATTCACAAAATCAAAAAACATTACATATATACAATATAATCAAGTATAACTACATAACCTATTTAGCAATTGTATCAACATTCATATCATAGATCTAGAAGGAAAAATCAATTTAAAACCTTAAAAATTCGTTTATAAATCATTTAATAATTTGATAAGTAAAAAAATAGTATTTTTAAGCTGAAATACATTTTTTAAAATAGGTTTAAGTATATACCATCATAATATAGTAAAGTGATAGAATAGAATCACTCATCTAGGGTGTAGGATCAACCAAAAATCACCAAAAGCAAGTAAATCTTATCTGAATAACTATTGCATAGATCCTAATGCAGTAATTTTCGAAATCCCTAAAGACTAGTGTAAATCTCTATGCTAATTACTCACTAATCAATTGATTTAGGCTAATATAATTAGTAAAATAATGGAGTTTTGACATAAGGAGGTCTAGTGTAGGTTAGGAGATGTTTACAGATGATAGTAAAGTGGTTTGTAGCTGGTATGGCTATTGCAATTAGTCCTCATTCTAAAATAATTAGCAGCCCTAATTATGAACTATGTTAATTACCCACTAATCTGCCTAAAATCCATCCAAACTTCAAACAGCCATATCTCCTAAATCGTAAATCCAAAAATCCATTATGAACACTCCATGAAAAGAGAAACCATCATATCTCTCATTTGGAAGTGGTTTTAGGCCCACTATCAACATTTATAGGCCTTACAAGATTTTTAGTGTAAAAATAGTCCAGTTTTTATTATTATGGTCAAAATGTTAATACTTGATATTCACTGATGTTGTATTTAATTTGGGTCCAATTTGGTTATAAAAATAATATTTCTATGATCCGTCGATATGTAAAAATATGGGTTATTACAAATGGAGAATTTGCTACTAGAGGTGGGGACACTCAACTTGCATGGATCCATAGATTTTACATGTATTTGTTAATTAATAAACTGTAAATCCCTATAAATACTTGAGTAATTAATTTAAAATGAATTTTGAACAACATAACAATTTAGGTGCTATATTTATAATCATTGCGTAAATCTTCTCGGTCGGATCAATTTATAGTTTAAGTTTGACGAATTTGGAGTTATGGTTTGTGAAATAATGATTTTAAAATATTAAAATGACATACATAAACGCTTTCAAGTTGAACTATTATAAAATATTAAACCCACTTAACTGGCTATATAAACAGACTTATCTAAACTTTGAAAGAAGCCAACACTTTAAAATAATCTTCTTAACCTTTAAACTAATTACCTTACTTTAATAGTGATTAATCTCATTAATCGAAAATGCATTAGAACATTAAATGATGTCCAAATCAAGCAAATTATATAGATACACACATATGTTAGGTTATTTGTCTCAACAAGACAATTTGACAACAAATGTACATTCATCATAAAAGTACATGGATTAGCCAGGATTTCTAGTTGAAGGGGTAGATGAAAAAACCTAACATGGAATAAGTTAGGTGGTGAGGATGGAACCGAAGGGAAGATCTCTTCGCATGGAGTTCAACTGTGGGGTTCAATTGTAAAACAACTTTTGGATTGGCCGTAATCAACGAATTAGGGTTCGTTGAACCCTAACTTCACATAGTAATGGGAGGAGCTAGAGGTGGAGAGGTTGTCGTGGTAGGGTTGGCTGTGTCGAGCTGGGATCGATGGTGATAGCCACTTGGCTTCTAGTGGTTAATAGGTGGTACTAACTATAGTCAATGCCAAGGAGAATAGATTCAATACAGTATGGAGTAGTAGAAGTAATTTACCTTTTAGCCTCTATAATTAATAATTACATAGAAGCTCTTACATCTTCCAATCATTGTATCCTCAACATAAGAGCTTGAATTCGAAGGAAAATACCAACGTTGAATTTGTATCATTGTTATGGAAATTCTAACATAGGTTTGGCGGATTTTTTATGCTTTGGGGAAAATGAGCTTATTATTATATTCTTTCCTTATTTATTTCATTGTTCATTATTTATATGATTTTATTTACATCATGCGATCTTCTATTTATTGGTCGATGGATAATTGATGTTTATATTTGATATTTGGATTAGTCTATTGGTTGAATAGTGTTGTTGTATTTTGATGTGGTTATTTTACTATTATTATACATTATCGATTATCAAGTATATATTGTTGGCTGGTTAGTAAACTAATGCTTTATTTGTTTATAGATGATATGTTATATATAAATAAATAATTACATATATTGAAAAGAAATTATCAACAAAATTGTTATTTATGTATTTATGGGGAAATTTATAAATAATAATTATAAAATGCTATGAAAATTAAGAGAAATTGAAACTATTTATAAAATGAGTGGGAAATTATAACACACATAATTTTTCATTTACATTATTCAGGAAATTTAATTAGGTTAATTAAACAGAATAATGTGTGGTGTGAAAAAAGATGAGATTTGATAATTAAGTGGGTTAGGCCTTAACTAATCAACATATAAGCTTGTTTTAACTTAAAGATAAGTAGGAGGATTTATGAGAGGGGCAAAATAGGAATAAGCTTCATTTCCTAAACATAAACCCTTCCACCCTCATATCCTCATTCATTTTTACAACTACACAAAACACAAATAAAGTACAGACCATGGCTAAAGCTTTTAAAGGAAGAAAAGTTAGAGAATCAAGTTAAAGCTAAGGGGAATTAAATCAACAACTCAAATCTCAACTCTTATTCTCAAAACAAGGTGAATAATAGTATCCATCTCATTTTTATGTGTTAAATTTTGGATTTTTGATGTATGCCACATTGTTTGATGATGATATGGTTGATTTTACCATTGTTTGCATAAATGGTGATTTATTAGAATTTTTATGAAATTATTATGATAGGTTTCAGGGGAAAACCCTTAGTCGATGACTTCCAAACGACTTGATTTATGGATATGTTGAGTTTTACATAATTTTTGGGATGGGTTTTTAATTTCATAATTTTTGGAATTAATAGGAATATTTTATGAATTTCCTAAGGTGAAAAGGGCATTTATTTCGGGTTTTAATTATTAAAAATAATAAAATAATGAATTTTTCCTTGAAATAGTTTTATAGTAAAGAAAATGTTATTTCAGATTTTTGGTGAATTTTTGGGACTTTTCCCAAGTTTTTTCGATTTATTATGAATTTTCTAAGCTAGAAAGGCTTAATAATTATATTAAAATATTAATATAATTTAATGGTTTGAAAATAATTTTGGGAATCATGAAATCTGATTATAGCAGTTTTTCTGCAAAGAAACTGATAAAGTATACCTCTAACCCATAGGAATTTGACAAACAATAAGAGTTGGTGAAAATAATATACTTTATTTACCAAAATAACAGTTTTTACGTTAATTACGAGTCTACCACTAAACCCCTTTCTCCATTGTCAGAGGAACCCCCTTTCTTCGATGTCAGTGGAACTTCCTTTCTCCAATGTTAGAGGAACCCCCTTTCTCCAATGTCGGAGGAACCACCTTTCTCCAATGTCGGTGACCTCTTCCGCCACTGTTGCTTTAGCACCCTTTCACCAGCTATGTTTTCAAAACTTAAAATATAACTTTTTAACCGTAAGTCCATTTCTCTATTATGACCACTCTATGGAAAGGGAAACTATCATTCGTAAGCAATGGAATAGATTAGATACCCCAATTCTACACTTATAAAAAGTTATAGCCTATGAAATCTATGCCTTGAGAAATGTTATTGGCAGTGGCCAATAGGTTCTTAGTGATCCCATGAAAACTATGTCTGGAATAGGTTATTAATAGAGATCAATAAGTTCATAGTCAACCCGTGAAAACTATGACCTAAGAGATGTTACTGGAGAATCCAGTAGGTTCACAGTCAGCCCATGAAAACTATGATTGGATGATGTTATTGGTAGACACTAATAGATTCTTAGTAATCCCATGAAAACTATGAAACCGGACAGATAGTCTATAAGCTTGGAACATGTTATTAGTTAGCCTATGAAAACTAATAGGGTAATAGCGACCCTAGAAACTATAACTTGAAACAGATGGTCAAATGAATGGGGATGGGAAATCCAGGATATATTGTATAATTGCATATCATCGTATTATGTTATGTTTTAACCATTGTGTATGCAGGTGCATAGTATATGGTTAATTAGTTTTTGGTTAAGGTACTAGCAAGTGGAAAACCTATTCCGCTCAGCGGCGTGGTCTCGCTAGATATCTATTTGGTTCGAGATGGTATATTATTATTCACACCAGAATTTTTGTTTGACTCAAAGTTTATGTTTTTCCTCTTAAACTATCGTATGCTCAAAATTAATTTGAGTAGGCTGAAGGTAAGGGTTTTTCAGGTTATTAGTTGATGAATAAGCTTCCGGAGATGTGCAGGAGGCAAGCTAGCTATTTAGGATATTCTATCTATTGTCCGCTGTGTTATTTGGATGTAAGGATAAATTTATTTAATTGCCTATATTTAGACTCTGATCAACCTAGAGGGCATCTTCATATGTCGCTCTTGGCATATTTTGCAACAAATTGTAATTTCTCTGAACGTGGCTTACATATGGGATTATGTAATGAATCTAAAATGCTATTTGTAATGAAATGAAAATTTTGTTTAAAATTGAGTTTAAAATTTTTCATAATAATGTGTTTCTGGTATATCAATGTATCTAACATTACCGCATTTGGTCACTGAAAATTAATAACTATGGATGACTGCGGCATCCGTAGCAGTTAGTTTTGGGCCTCCGATTGGGGGACGTAACAAGTTGGTATCAGAGCGTAGGTTTACGTAAATTTAAAAGCAATTTGAACCTAAAAGATTTCAAAACATAACCCAATGAATCAGAGAATGGGACCAGGGTTTGGGTTAACGCTATAGTAACATACTTGCATTTGTGTTATATATTTATAAGTATGTATTCCCTTTTCTCTTAGACCGTTCTTCTATATCTTACTAAGGCTCGTATGCAGATATACAAGAAAGGAAGATATGGAGGCAGGAAACAGAAGAGGAAGTCTAAGTGAAGGAAGCACCACAACTAATGGAAATGCTCGACCCAATACCAGGAGGAATCCGGGTCGACAGGCAAATGCTAATCCAAATGCAAATGACAGCGTAGGTGTTGGAACCCGCCCATAGATATGGGGATGATGTATCAATTCTTCGTCAATCTGATGCAAGCTCGAGCAGCTAGGGGAAATGATGTGAATGCCGGGGGAGCAAATCTATGGCCCTAGTTGGTAATAACTATGCCAAGCTAAGAAGGGATTACACTAGTATTGGTGGGAAGCAATTTTTGGGAACGAAGGATGCTGTCGAAGTAGAAAACTGGTTATTGCATTGTGAAAGAATTTTCGCTGACTTATAAGTAGATGATGAATAGAAGAGAAGACGTGCCTCCAGACAGTTGCAGGGAGCAGCATTATACTAGTGGAATGGGGTTACTGTTGGAGTACCTGAAGAAGAATTAACTTGGGCCGAGTTTCAAAGGAGATTCAAAGAGAGGTTTCTATCCAAAGTGGCAAAGTCAGCATTGATTAGAAAGTTTATGGATATAGAGCAGGGGAGATGTCGGTAATCAAATATGCCATGAAATTTGATGAGCTGTCCAGATACGGATCTACCATGAATGACACGTCATTAAGAGAAATGAAAAGTTTATTCGAGGACTGGAGCCAGAGATTGCCAGGGCAACCATGCCACATCTCCATGAACCAAGCAATGTCATAGTGGAGATGGCTATCATGAATGAAGAGATGCTCTCTACGTTTAGTAAGGGGAAGTCAGTTGAGTTTTAAGATCCCTAGGGAAAGAATAGAAATTTTTTTAAACGAAAAGTAGCTCAGAAAGGAGGAGCAGCCAAGAAAGGGAAGGCCGATGTAGTTTTCTACAAGTGCGACAAGAAAGGACATTTTGCACATGAATGTCGAACTGGAAAAGGGAAGAAGGTTGCAGATAAGAAAGGAGTGAAGTGCTTTAACTGTGACCAGATCGGGCATTACAAGTATCAATGTCCAGAACCGGTTAGAGCAGACAAGGAATTTTTTTTTGCCTTGGAACCATGTTCTTCCAGACCAACAACGGTTGGACGATTTGGTTATGGATTGGTTAGATAGAACGATGCAATAATAGTTTGTCAGGATGGGGAAATATCGTTGAGACACCCTAACAGTCGTAATCGAATTATATACTCGGTGGAGAAGTCAGACTCAATTACTTGTGCTTTGCTGAATGCAATGGATACAAAAGAAGAATTAGATCGGGTGTTGGTAGCAAAAGAGTTTGCAGATGTTTTTGAGCCAGTGTTAGGGCTACCGCCAAAGCGAGTTATCGAGTTTCGAATAGATCTTGTGCCAGGGTCAAAACCTGTAAGTAGACCACGTAGCCGGATGACACCTACTAAGATGAAAGAGCTGAAAGTGCAGCTAGTGGACTTGGAAGGGAAGAGCTTTATTAGACTAAGTAGTTCCCCTTAGGGAGCAGCTGCGATATTCATAAAGAAGCCAGATTGATCTCTATGGTTGTGTATTGACTACCACAAGTTGAACGAAAGAACGATCAAGAATAAGTATCCTTTGCTGAGAATCGATGATTTGTTCGATCAGTTGAATGGACCAAAGTGTCCTCCCAGTTGGATTTGGCAACAGGGTTCCATCAGCTAAGAGTGGCGGAGGATAGTATTCTGTTAACGGCGTTCAGGAACAGATACGAGTCATATGAGTGGTTGGTGATGCCATTCGGGTTAACGAATGCACCAGCTTTCTTCGTGGATATGATGAACTGGGTTTTCCAAGAGCACTTGGATAGGTTCGTATTGGTATTCATAGATGACATTTTAATATATTCTAAGGATGAAAGAGAGCATGAAGTTCATTTTAGAGTGGTGCTTGAGACGCCGAGGCAGCATCAACTGAAAGCGAAGTTTTTAAAGTGTCATTTCTGGAAGAAATAAGTTAAGTTTCTTGGTCACGTGGTTTCAGAGAAGGGTTTCTTAGTTTATCTGGATAAGATCGAAGCTGTTAACAACTGGAAGTGACCAAAGACGATGATTGAGATCAGAAGTTTCCTTGGGCTTGCTGGTTACTACCGGAGGTTTATTAAGGATTTCTCGCGGATAGCAGCGCCTTTGAATAGGCTGACCAGGAAGGATGTGAAGTTTTCTTGGTTTGGCAAATGCGAGGAAGCGTTCCTTAAGTTAAAGCATTTATTGATTAATGCACTTGTGTTAGTAGTTCCAGACGGGAATCAAGGATTAGTAGTGTATACTGAAGCATGTGGAAGCTGTGTTGATGCAAAAGGGTAAGGTCATCGATAGCTTAGACCCCATGAATTGAGATACCCTACTCATGATTTAGAGTTAGCGGGGGTAATCTTTGAATTGAAAATATGGAGACACTACCACTTGGGAGAGAGATTCGAGTTATATACCAATCATAAGTGTAATGGCCCGAGATTTTCGACCCTCGAAAATCGACATCAATACGTTCGCTGTATAGCATGCCGAGCAATCGAGTGCCGGAAATACCAGATCATTAGGGGTGAAGAAGAAAGAGATAGAAGAAAATAGAAACAATAACATAGAATCTCACAATCGTAGCGGAACAATATATAATAGATAAATTCATATCTTTATACAAAAGAAACTGTAACTGTTAATATACATACAATCATCAGAGTACAACAATCAACAATCAATCTAGACAGTTATAATAACTTGTCCTCACAATACTGAATATACAGCATACACACACAGCGGAAATAACCAAGTACGTATAATATGCCTGAGAATCCTTCAGCTCATCTCTTGAGCTCCATAGCATCCTAACTTGAATCTGTAATACTCGGTCTGACCTGAGCATTATGATAAAATAACACCCGAATCAGTTTGGAAAACCAATATGAGGAAACACACTCAATTTGATTATTACTGTTATCAAAATCCTTTGAAATCAAAGGTATCTCGTAAGACCACGCCACATATAAAAATGATGGGTTTTTACGTTACGATAACCAAAACACTTTTGTAGAAAATCCAATGATATTATAATAGTGTCTAAGTACAAATACTTATTAAAATAGTCGAAATTGTTACATTAATTAAATTCCAGCATACTAGGCCCTACAATCAAAACCGTAAAGGCTCATAGTGGATATTGGATTCCATACAATGACTAGGCTACTGGGGTACCGCCCATCACATTACACCTCTAGAAAAATGTACTGAGATCGTACCTAACGATCCCTGCCAACACAGCTGGCCTACCCTTGCTAGATAGTACCGAATATGTTATCATCCCGGGTGTTCCCACCATAATCGAGCGCTCTCTTTCTATGCACAACCATATCTATAATTTATAATATATATCCGAGGGTATCTAGAAAAGTGATAACATATCCTACTTGGGTGCGACCCACTTAGCCCTGCTACATCTCTCTTGTTTTAGTCATTCCTGGATGATGAGGCTTGAGGCTACGTTTTAACTTTTGAATAGCATTCATACTTGGAATGTTAACACTGCCTTCCAGACCACGATATAAATGATAGCATTCATCCATACAAGTTTTTCTGGGTCTGAACAAACCGAATCTCCAAGACCACCGTCTTCATTATCTTCACGATATCACAATTCGTAATGCACAAATTGGATCGAAGTGGTTTTCGGATAATTAAATCTGATCCCGGACTCTTCGAAATGATTAACGAATTTGGCCAGATTTGATAGTCGGTTATTTAACTATCAAATAACACACGTAACAATCACTGGGCCCAATTTATAAATCTTCTAAAATATTTATTTCAAAATGTCTTTACAAAGATTATACTTAAATCTCTTTCAATATTTCAATATTTGAAAGCCCTCAAATACCTATCCATAACAGGATATTTTCATACCACCTCGGCACTTAGAAATATTTCAAAATCCCCTTTATAATTCATTACTTAGGAAAATATTTCTATACAAATCATTTCGACGCTAAAATATTTCTAAAACCTTCTATTTCAATACTTAGGAAAATATTGCTTGTCTAATTTCCAAATTCATTTCTAATCTCGACACTTAAGAAATATTTTATAACTTATCTCATAAATCTCAGGAATTTTAATTAATTCCTTTTTACAATTTCCAAAACCGATTATATTTATTTATAATCCCTTTTAACAATTTATAACTACTTTATGAATTCAGATTCATTTTCGAAGTTCCCATGTCTATAACATTTTGGAATTTCTCAAGTTTTCCAGAATTCCATTATAAAATTCCTCTTACAAAACCATCTCCATTTAATTACTTGATTTACAAATCTCGAGAGTATTTATAAATCACTTCAATCACTTACCTTTAAAACCATATATATATAATAAATATTTTTACAGAATAATAATTTAATTTCAAAACATGATTAAGTAACTATTAAAATATCAATGCACATTTTAAATAACCGCCAATAACTAATTTCCAAATCATTTGTAAATAATACTAATTGATTTACAAGGCTTATTATAAAACTATAATTCATTTCAACCCATATTAAATATTTGATTTAACCAATTTTCTGAAATATACCAATACCAAAAAAAGTTTAAACTACATAGTTTAATCCATAAAAAATCTCTTTTTAAAACAACTTAACTTCTCGAAGGAAAATCTATTTTTAAATTTCCAATATAACTATTTCCAATTTATAAATCTCTCTCGAATCATACACATTGATTACATTTTCAATTTCATCACCATTCTCACATTTCCAAAAATAGAATCCAATATTTTTCAAAAAATAGATTTCCATATCTCGATATAAATTCACACCGTGAATTTATATTTCCAACTTATTCAATGATAATCATTTCACTTTATTTATAAACATCGTTATAAATCTATAAACTTATTTCTCGTTCTTTCTCTGTAAATAACATATTCATATTACTAAGTACATTTATAAATTGTTTCCTATTTAAAACCCATTTCGAAATCTATTTCTTAATAAATCCCAATTATATTCCAAATTAATTCAAAATCTCGTTTTCGGCTTCCCGTTTATATTTTACGAAATCTCATTTAAAATCCATTGTTTTTTTTTAAAAATTTACTCAATTTAAAATTCTATGTTTGAAACCAATTTACGAAATAGCTAAATAGATATCCAAAATCAAATTGTTTATTTTATCCAATCAATTCCTTTTTAAAAATCCCAAAAATTCAATATAAATATTTTATTTCCAAAATTGCCTTTGAATTTCCTATTTAAATTCAAAATATTTTTTAAAAAATACTAAAATTTAGGTCAGTGCTACTATAGCATCTAATAAAACAAATCACACAACGATCCATAACAGATTATTCAATCACATCATACATCACTATGAAAAACAATCAATATATTTGAGGAATCCAGTTGGATCCCTCCAACCTTTTTCCCTGCATCCACAGATGTTATACAACATAAAATACCAATCCCGTTTCGAGGCGGAATATCGCGGTAATATAGGATCATCCGCTATTATGCGGGGCGCATAGTGTCTCATCCGCTCCAATCGGCGGGAAATATACCCAGCTACTAATATATATATATATACTATTATATATATAATATTCAACTGATAATAATTTATTAATCCATCCAACCAATCAATAATTAATTTCCAGTATTTTAAATTAAAAACAGTAATCCAAATGAGTGAGATTTACTCACCTTGATTTTTAATTTTGCCAAACATCCAAATTTTAAATTTACTAAAATCTCAACCGCTCTGAAAAATATCCAAATCAATCCTATTGTGTAGACCTCGTAGCTACGAATCCAACGTGATTGATTTCCTGATTTGGACCTCGCATGTAAACGATATGTAATTTATAAATTTCAATTTTTATTAATATCGTAAATTTTTTCTTATTAATTACAGTAATTAAAAAGTTTAATTACCTACTGATCTTCTCCCCTCAGGTTGCAACGCACGCAGCAATCAACGAACGATCGCTGCCTTCTTCCCAAACTGCGACCACCTACAACGACTCTCCACCGCCGCGTGCTCCCAAATCGAAGCCCTAGTCATCGTCGCCTCCATTCCCACAGGCGCTGCCACCTCGCGCAAAAATCCATCAGCTTCGCCCCAACCCTCGACCTCCTCAGCACGTCGCGCCGACCATACCATCACCGCGACCCCCACCTGACCTCGCCTGACTCCCTGTGCCACTTCAGAACCCACGCGACCACGTTCTACCCTCGCTCAAAACTCGACTGCGCCGCCACGCCCTCCACGCGCGCAATCTACTCCTCCAAGTCATGAGCTTCGATCGCGATTTCAGTTTATATTTTTTTTCAAACTGTTCATTGAGAGGAGGAGAAGTTAGGGTAATTCACGATTTTAAAAAAAGAAGGAGTGGCTGGGTTTAGGAAATAGAGTGGGCGAAGATAGGGCTAGGTCGGTTGGAAAAAAAAGGGTTTGACTTTAATTTTTTTATATATTATTTAATCCCAAAGTATCTCGTTTTAGCAACTTAAAATTCCGATCTCCTATCGAGGTGTGCCGCATGGCGTTCCTAATGTTATACCGCTACTCCGAACCCAATGGAACAAGTTTCAAGTCCTAATTCGATCGTATGTGAAAGATAGCTTTTTGAATCCAATTATTATATTAAATTTTCAATATTAATTTCAACGCGTTTCTATCCTGTACGATCAAATGGTAACTCCAAATGCTACGAATTTGAAATCCGATAATAATACACTATCATGGATCCAATGGAACTGGTTTCTTCAAATTTGAGATTGTGCCCCGGATCGCTATTTTAATGCGTCGATTAAATCGACGATTTTAAAAATTGTTGAAACCACTTGGAATTTCAGTTTTAAAAACTTACTAATTCAATTCTAATTCAAATAGAATTTATATCAACATTAGAAATTGTTTCGATTCATATTCAACTCAAATTTCAATTATTCACCATTTTCGTATTACGATAAATCGCTATATTTGAAATTTAAATTCATAATATAATTTCAACCAAAATCTTCATATTCAGAAATTAATTTCTATTCCAAATCAATATATAAAATCCTTAAAATATCCAAAATTAAACGACGGAAAATCCAGGTCGTTACATCCTTCCCTCTTAAAAAAATTTCGTCCCCGAAATTGCTAAGGTAGGACGAATGATCCAAACCCATTAACTTTTCAAAACCCACTTAGTTAATACTCGATATTTCACTTTTCTAAATCCTTTATTTGCAACCAAACAATTAGTATTCATTTCTAAATCAAACCCCTTATTCCAATTATAATTCAAATCAAATTTTTGTTAACAAAAACTTTCCAAAAGTTTTAAAAAAAAATTCTAACACCCTAAATTTCCGAATTTTTTTAACAGAGTCTCCCTTGTATGGAGATCCTTTTGCAATATCACAAAAATAATAAAAAGATATACATCGGCTCTCATGGCCGGAAAACCCAATATATATATATATATATCAATATTTATATTTTTCACGCTAAATTCGTAAGCGTACCTTAATTTAGCGTTATTAAGCAAGCTCGCTCGGTTTCTACGTAATCGCGCAAACAAAATATAGCCAAATGGTCTTCTTGTACCTGTACTTACTCAACTTAAAACATATAAGTACCAAAACATGAAAATTTAATAACATTTCATTTATTTAACTAGCGCAAACACATAGATTTCATAACCAAACATGTTATAGCACGAGTTTATCAATAATCACAAGGTTCCAACATTCAATTATTTATTTCAATCGATTTATATATCATTTCATTCAATTCGAATGATTCACAACCAAATTATTAGCATACAATTCATATCTATACAGAAATTGGTTCTAAACCAATTCATTCACTTTCCATGAGTTCACAAAATTTTGTTTACTTCTATTTATGTCGAATGACAATTCAATCCATGCTATTTACTTATGAATCATTTCATAAATTCATTTGGGCCATGTTTCCATCCAAATAATTAACTTAATTTAATTCGTTTATTTCCAATCATTTCAACTATATAACTTAAGTTGGTTTCCATTGCGATAAAATTTCATTTCATTTAAATCGATTCTTATATCAACCTATATTCCATTCCATGCCAATTTGTTTACGACCCACCTCATAAAATAAATATTAAGGTTTATTATAACCTTTTATACAACTCTTGAATTTATTTCCACTTCAAAACTTAATTTCATACTTGAATTCATTTAAATAATATCCCAAAGCCATATTAAATTTATTTACACTTACATTGAATTTATTTATAACTTAAGTCATCACCATTTCAATCCATTTCCATTTATTCGACAACATTCCAAAATATATTTAATTTGCTTACATATAAGTCGAATTCCATTTATAACTCAATTCTCATTTCAACATTCAATTCACTAATTAATTCTCTAATTAGTTTGCTTCCAATTTACTTAACTAAGTTAAGTTTCATTACCAAAAATCACTTACTAAGAAATGTTAAATAATGACAAAATATATTACCAACTGACCATTTTTAAAATATCAGAATATATGTTCACTTTCATAATTTATTTTCTTTAACACGTCAATCGATAGATCAGATGTGTGTGTGCCTTTGGTTGAAATACTCATCCCATACATAGCGGCAAAGTATGTTTCCTTTCTAGTTCATATTTATTTTTGTCTTCCATGCATTCAATATTACTTCATATTGTTTGTCTAGCTAATTCAATTAGTGATAAACTTTATTTTTTTTAATTTGGTGAGTGTGCTTAAATTCATGTGATAAAGTCCTCAAAATTTTGGTAATAGATTAGGGCTAACCTTTAGAACAATCCTTTTACAGTTGGCATTTCAAAAGGAAAGTTGTAATAATAATACATTTGGAAGTACTATCTAAGATGCCTAAAATGGCTATCCATCATAAATGTTACTAAATCAAGCAAGTTGCTTATTAAATGTGTTAGTAATGAAAAAAAAAATTACCAGTAAAACCATAAGCTAATCTAGTATTCATTAGATTTTAGCAAACATTTTAAAATTATTTTACCAGATAATTGAAAGGTGAAGCGGCTAATTCAAATAACTGTAGATGGATATATTTGTTCAACTAACAGAAAGTGAATGGTATTCAAAAGTAAGGACATGGATATTTAAAATACTTATTAGTTTCTCCACAGTTTTTGACACATATAAAATATCAAAATATATGCCTACTTTCGTAATTTATTATTTTTAACATGTGAGGTATATTGGAATAGATGCTTACAGTCAGACCAAATTTTATCTAAAACCTTCTTTAGTCTATGCAAAATGACTATACATACTAATTGCATAATAAATCACTTTATTTATTCACAATTCCATAAATTTCCACTTAAATTTTATCCCATTCAAGATTTATAACCTATAGTTATATAGTCACTTTAAAATTCAAATTTATATATTCAATTCAATTTGATATGGGTTCAAATCCAATCCAATTTTCATTTAACTTATCTCAAGTTAAATTCTAACCCATACAATTTTCTTTTACAAATTAAATTTATTTAACTTGCATAAGTTAAATTTTAATTTCATTTTGAAATTCACAATTCCAGACTTATTTTTTCACAAGTTTCATAAAACATTCAAATGAATATTCCAGAATACAAACACCAGGTTTCTTTTCAAATTATTTTGAAATCCCATACATAAATATATATTCCTTTCTGTATATCAAATCTTACCTTTGGAATTTTTAAATCAAAACCTGATTTTTCCAAAAAAAAAAATTAAACCTAAATAATCATAGTAGCAATTTGTCACTTAAAAACTCGAAAATGAATATTGATGATGCTGCGCAGTCATTACCACGATTATTTTCCAGCGACTGAAGTGAGTTCAGTGCTTTATCACTTCCAAAATCCATTTTTAAATCCAACTTAAAGCATTTTCTATTCCAAAAATAATATCACCATCATTTATTTCAAAACGCCTTAGAAAACATTTCCAAAAACCTCCGGGATTTTTAATCTCCAATTTTTGGTTTAAATCAAGTTTTAGTTTTAACTCATTTGTATAATTCATACTTATACCCTTTTAATTTGGTTATATATGACCATTCCAATTTATACTCTTGTTTTGATTATAATAATAACAACCAAACACATCAATATACTATAATATTTAAGAAAATTATTTCTTTTATATCAAAATATAATTTGGGTAAAATTATTTCATTTACCCCATTTCAAAACAATACTGTGTCAAATTGCTCCGTTCAAGTGTTTAGAAACCCTTATCGATACAGTTGTACGGACTGTGCCAACCAGAATTCATAAACCACTCAATAAATCAACCAACATAATATAAAACATTTTATATCACTAACAAATACGCGCTCATATCTATTAATACACTCAAACTCATTCTAGGATACTACTGACCCTATCACTAATGAGTAATCCCCACCAAAGCCAAAGTTCTCGCTTAACCTTTAGCTCTGATACCAAATGTAATGGCCCAAGATTTTCGACCCTCAAAAATCGACATCAATGGGTTCACTGTATAGCATGCCAAGCAATCGAGTGCCGGAAATACCAGATCATTAGGGGTGAAGAAGAAAGAAATAGAAGAAAATAGAAACAATAACACAGAATCTCACAATCGCAGCGGAACAATATATAATAGATAAATTCAGATCTTTATACAAAAGAAACTGTAACTGTTAATATACATACAATTATCAGAGTACAACAATCAACAATCAATCTGGACAGTTATAATAACTTGTCTCACAATACTGAATATACAGCATACACACACATCGGAAATAACCTAGTACGTATAATACGCCTGAGAATCCTCCAGCTCGTCTCCTGAGCTCCATAGCATCCTAACCTGAATCTGTAATACTCGGTCTGACCCGAGCATTATAATAAAATAACACCCGAGCATTATAATAAAATATTTAAATTCAAAATACTGCCATTTTAAAGTTGTTAAAAGTTACAGATCGTTACACTTTATCTTAATTAAAAGATGTAATATCAATTAATGCAATATTAGTTTGTTTCCCCTTATCATATTTAAATGGTCGAATGCCATTAACTACGCATCCAATTCTCATCCAATTACATTCAAACATATGTTATCATCTTTATTATTCAATCAACAATACCCTATGAATTATATTAACATAAATTTACATTTTATTACATTCATTATTTTACCATTAACATCTTTTACCATATTAACTGGAATAATTAATTACATAAATTTTCATTGATTTCCAAATTAATTCCAAACATATTAAATAATGAGATGATAAATGAACAATTGTTACCTTTAAGTAATTTAATCATATTTATAAGTTTACTATCTACAACAAATGTTATGACTATGTACACATCACTGATTATATTAAATTTATATTAACAACATATAATTCCAACATTCAATTGCCTTACTTCCATTAATTACCCATTTAATATTCAAACGGACAAACTAATGAGAAGATAATTACAACCATCGTTTATAATAATAGTTCATATCCATTATCTTATCATTTACAACCAAGGGTTATAACAAAATGATTTTATATTCTATATTAACCTATTCCAATCAATTACATATAATCTCGTCATTAAATGCATCATTTAATTTATTTAAAATTATAACCAAATAACCTTACAATTATATCCATTGATTGAAATTGGATTAAAATGGTTATCAATTACATTAAATCAACATTACTATATTACATTTTAACTGTTTTATCATTACAAACCATAAATTTTAATTTCTTACAATATTAATATTTCAAAATCTTATTAAATTTAATATTGTAATTACCAAAAAATGTGGGTCGTTACAGCTCTCCACGCGCACGATCTACTCCTCCAAGTCGCAAGCTTCGATCGCGATTTCAGTTTATATTATATATTTTTTTATTTCGAAATGTTCGTTGAGAGGAGGAGAAGGAAGGGTAATTCACTATTTAAAAAAAAGAAGGGGCGGCTAGGTTTAGGAAATACAGTGGGCGAAGACAGTGTTAGGTCGGCTGGAAAATAAAGGGTTTGACTTTAATTTTTTTTTATATATTATTTAATCCCAAAGTATCTCATTTTAGCAACTTAAAATTCCAATCTCCTATCAAGGCGTGTCGCCTGGCGTTCCTAATGTTATACCGCTATTCCAAACCCAATGGAACAAGTTTCGAGTCCTAATTCGATCGTATGTGGAAGATAGTTTTTTGAATCCAATTATTATATTAAATTTTCAATATTAATTTCAACGCGTTTCTATCCCGTACGATCAAACTGTAACTCCAAATGCTACCAAATTTGAACCAACAATAATACACTATTTCGGATCCAATGGAACTGGTTTCGTCGAATTCTGAGACTATGAACCAGATCGCTATTTTAACGCGTTGATTAAATCGACGATTTTAAAAGTTGGCGAAACCACTTGGAATTTTAGTTTTAAAAACTTACATTCAATTCTAATTCAAATAGAATTATATCAACATTAGAAATTGTTTCGATTCATATTCAACTCAAATTTCAATTATTCACCATTTCCGTATTACGATAAATCGCTATATTTGAAATTTAAATTCATTCTATAATTTCAACCAAAATCTTCATATTCGGAAATCAATTTCTATTCCAAATCAATATTTAAAATCATTAAAATATCCAAAATCAAACGATGGAAAATCCGGGTCGTTACAATAAGTCCTTAAGATACCTATTCTCTTAGAAGGAGTTAAATATAAGACAGCAGACGTGGCTGGAGTTTTTAGCAGCTTATGGCTTTGGTATAGAGTACATGCCGGGTGTAACATCTCCTATCTAGAGGCCCAAAGCTAAGTGCTACATATGCTACAGTCATCTGTTGTATTATCTTCCGGCGACTAAATACGGCTATGTTAATGGTATCTATAATATCAGAAGCACTTGAATATGAAACAAATTAAAGATTTCAAAACAACATTTTTCCATTACATTTCAAAACACATGTTCCATATTCATATTGAACAATCCCAAAACGTTTCCCAGGCAATGATAAAATATACTTATTACAAAATACGCTAAGAGCGACATATGAAGATGCCCCCTTGGATGATCAGAGTCATAACTAGCTTAATACACATCGGAAATAAACACAAAACAAAGAGCTACAACTCCTAAATAGCTATCAGTTACCCTCATGCTCGCCTCCGGTAGCTTTATTCATCATCCTACTAAAACCTAAAAAGTCTCAACCCTTAGCCTACTCAAATCAATTTTGAGCACCCGAGAGTTTAAGGGGAAAACATAAACTTCGAGTCAGACATAAAGCCTGGTGTGAATAATTCTATGCATCTTGGTTATCTAATGTTAAGTGAGACCACGTCGCTTAGCAGAATGGGTTTCCCCTCACTAACGTCCTTTTAAAACATATCATTTGCAAATCATAATCCTGCAACCAAAACTTATTAAAACTGTAAGGCATTATTATGTAACCATACATATCAGGTAACAAATAGACTATCTGTCCGAACACTATAGTTTTGTTTGGGTTACTATTAACCTTTGGCTGACTTTTGCCTACCAGACAAAATAACAAAATAATCTAACATCTGTTAGACACACCTCTTTTGGACGGTCTGTCCCTAACTATTTGTTAAATACTTCTCTTCTAGATGGTCTGTCCCTAATTTAATCATCTCCCAGGGTCACCTGATCCTAATGGTTTTGCGAGCTCACCAATAACCTATCTGTATACAAACATATATTTTCTTCTGTGTGTAATCATAATTTTAGTCTTACATGTGACAAAGTCCTACACACTGGAAATTTGGATAAATTAGCTAGGGCCAATAGCTAATGTATAAGGCGCGACCCTATACTAGTCCCATCTGGTATTCTAATATCCGAGTCATTTTACTTAGGGATACCTTCTCATAATTTTCTTTGAAAACCTTTTCATCTGAAATTGATTTAAAACCTTTTAAACCAAACTTAAACAAGGAAAACATTTATACTCTATGCCTTACTCAAAATCACCTTGCCATGTTATATATATACTTTACTCAAACCTTAGTTGATGAAAAACATTTACACCATTGAAAGTACCCCTTTCGAATCCATTGAAAATACCCCTTTCAAAACCAAGTAAAAACCCTTCGTTTATCTAGGCCAAAAGGTCAAAACCTTCCTTTCGAAACCATACTCAAAACCTCTCGAAACCTTTAAAAGCCTTTTTTTTAAAGCCATAAAACATTAGAAATCACATCCTAAAACCTTTAAACATTGCCTTTAGAAACCTTTGGAGAACCTTCCCTTTCAACCCTTTCGACACAGTCAGAAAAACATTCCTTTCGACTCCTTCGAAACAATTGAGGAACAACCCCTTCAAAACCTTTTCTTAAAACCTTTCGAAAGCATCAAACCTTTATAAACACAAACCTTTCGAAAGCATTTGGGTTTAATTTAAAACATGTGGAAAAACACCTTTCGAAACTATTTAAACCTTCTCTTTCGAAACCTTTGGGTTTATACTTCAATTGAACAAAAAGGGTCTATAAAACCATTTAATTTGAAAGCCTACCTTTCGAAAGCATTCCTAAGTAAAGAAGTGATGGTGTCGAAACCACCCTTTCGAAAGAATTGAAGAAGTGGCTAATTTTAAAAGCTAAGTATACCTTTCGAAACCATTGATTCGAAAGGTAGAAAGGCGGCAGCTAGGGGTTTCGACCCCTTCGAAAGCATTACTTAAAACAAAAGAGCACAATCCTTTCAAAACCTTTTCTTTAAAAACATTTCACACAGTCGCAAGCCAACAGTGTCGAAAGCTATCCCTTCAAAAGCAAAGCAGGCGCTATTTTAATTTTAAACAAAGGCATACTCCAACCCCTTCGGAACCCAATGTTTCGACTATGTACCTTCTGCCTTTATCCAATACGCTACGTACCAAGTAACTTGATACCATGCGCTTTGGTTTCGAAAGCATGGTGGCGAAACGTCCTAGTTGGAACCTCTGACGCCGAAAGTAGCGGAACTTACTAAAAACATGTTATTTTGTTTTTAACTTAAAATAGAAGCACTTTTCTAACCTACTATTATTTGTCAAATTTTCATTGGTTGCTAAATACCTTTTTCAAAAGTGCTGCCAATATTTTCAAAATTAAACGATAATTTTATTTTGCAAAATACCCCTTCTCCTTAATTAAATATATAAAACATTTAAGTCCCATACCTTAAATAATTTTATATATTCATCAAAACGCTATGGAAAATTCAATAAAAATTCCAGAAAATCATTTTCAATATGTTTTCTAACATATCTAAATTTTAGACCCAAATAATTAATTATTTAGCCGTAAATAATTTATAACCCAATAAATCATTTTCTTCACTAGAAAATTAATATAAAATCCACATTAATTCAAAAAATTATGAAAATTGAAACTCCTTTCTAAAATATTATTTCTGATTTATATCTAACATCATAAGGCATTTAGATGTCAATAAATAGGGTTTTCACATCAAAGCATATCATAAGATCTATATGAATAAACATAAATCATCAACAAGCATATATAATCATTTTGATCATTCAAAACATGGAATAGACATGCAAATAATTCAGATTTTACCTTAGAACCAAAAATCATTAAGAAAAATGAGATGTAGTCATTATTCACCTTATCTTTGTGATTGAAGATATGAGATTTGAATGAATTTGATGTTGATTAAGCTTCCCCTTTATCTTTCTTCTTCTTACTCTTGAAAATGGTAGCCGGCCTCTCTTTTAGTTTTAATTTAATTTTTTTTCAATTGAAATGAAGTGATACTCACGGCTAAGGGTTTAGGGTATTAGAGAGCCCTTTTCCTATCTTACTCCTCCCTTATAACACTTATTTTCCTAATACATTTTATTCATGCTATCTCGTTTTGATTTACTCACTAGCATGGCACGGCTACCCTTGATTATAATCAAATCTCAATCCATTAATCATCTTACATTATTTTATTTTATTTAGCAAATTCAATATCCTAAATAATGTTACTAAAAATATGGGGTGTTACAATCTCCCCTCCTTAAAGTATTTCGTCCTTGAAATTACGATAAGGTACACATCAAAACAATCAAAGGTAAAACATACCATCAAACAAATCAGGATAAGTGTCTCTAATCCCGCTCTCAGTCTCCTAAGTACAGTCTCTAGCATCATCACTCCACTTGATCTTCACTAAAATGACTGTCTTGTTCCTCAACTTATTTTCATCCCTCGCGACTATCCGGATAGGTTTCCTTACTATAGTCATGTCTGGTTCCACCACTAAATCTTCTAACACAGTCGGTGCTATAGTAGTGTCTAGATCCCTAACATACTTCCTCAGATGAGATACATGGAAAACATCGTGGACTCCTGCCAAACTACTCGGTAACTCTACTCTATATGCAAGTTTCCCGATCCTTTCTAAAATAGGAAATGGTCCTACGAACCTCGGTGCTAACTTCCCCGTCTTCCCGAACCTGATAACACCTTTCGTCGGCGATACTTTGACGAAAACATGATCTCCAACAGAGAATTCCAAATCTTTTCATCTTCTATGTGCATAGCTTTTCTGCCTAGACTGAGCTTCCTTCATTCTCACCCTTATTAGCTCAATCTTTTCTGCTGCTTCTCTTACCAAATCAGGACCAAGGACTAATCTATCTCTGGCCTCTAACCAACATGCAGGAGATTTGCATGGTCTTCCATATAAAGCTTCAAATGGTGCTACCCCAATACTAGTCCGATAACTGTTGTTATATGAAAACTCGAGTAAATTCTTCCCATGATCCCCCGAAATTTAGTACACAAGCTCTTAACAAATCTTCCAAAATTTTGTTAACTCTTTCCGTTTGCCCATCTGTCTGTGGATGGTAAGCGGTAGTCATCTTTAGCTTGGTTCATAATCTTTCCTGTAGACTCTTCCAGAAATCGCTAGTAAATAACGAATCTCTATCACTAACAATACTACTAAGAATCCGTGCAGCCTAACCACATTCTTCATAAATAACTTAGCCAATACAGGTGCCGTCCTATTTGACTTAACTGGAATGAAATGGGCACTCTTGGTCAATCTGTCCACTATGATCTATATACTTTCATTCCCTCTATTAGATCTCAGCAACCCGTCTATGAAATCCATAGAAATAGAATCCGACTTCCATACCGATATATCTAATGGCTGAAGCAACCCACTTGGCTTCTGATGCTCGGCTTTTACCTGCTGACAGTTCAAACACTGTTTCACCCATAAGCCAACATCCCTCTTCATTCCTTCCCAGAAGAAACTTCTCTTCATATCCTAGTACATCTACGTTCCTCCTGAATGAATAGTGAACTTCAAACGATGACATTCCTCCAAAACTTCCTTCCTTATGTCTCCCACATCTGGAACACATAATCTACCCTTTTTTCTTAACCATCCACATTGGTCAAGACTGAAATCTTTCAAGTCAACGCACTCCGTTCCATCCTTTAATTTTCTGATTCTTTCAGCTAACACTAGATCTTCTTCTTGTTTAGAAGAAATCTTCTCAATCAATATCGGTCGGACTTCTAAACAAGACAATATAGCAGGTCCTTTACTAGACCCAGCCTTGGATCTCCACTATACTCTGCAAACTGACAACGCTTCCAAGTCTTTCCATTCTGCTATCATAGCTAACACTACATTCTAATGCTTTCTAATAAGCACATCTGCAACCTTGTTGCATTTCCCTGGTGTGTACTCTATTCCAAAATCATAAGCGGTTAGAAACTCTAACCACCTCTGCTGTCTCATGTTCAGCTCCTTCTGAGAGAACAAGTACTTCAATGACTTATGGTCGGTATAAAGCTCGAACCTCTCTCCCAAAAGGTAATGCCTCCACACCTTCAAAGCAAAAATAACTGTAGCTAACTCCAAGTCATGCGTTGGATATCTAACCTCATGCGGTCTAAGCTATCTAGAAGCATAGGCAATCACTTAACCCATATGCATTAGTACAGTTCCTAACCCAATACCACATGCATCCGTATTTACCAAGTCCCGATTCCCCTCCGGAACCACTAACACCAATGGATGGGTCAACAACTGTTTCAAGCTCTGGAACACTTCCTCATGCTTATCATCCACATAAACTTCACATCCTTTCGCGTTAGCTTGGTCATCGGCGCTGCTATCCATGAAAAATCTTTAATGAACCTCCGATAATATCCAACCAACCCAAGGAAACTTCTAATCTCAGTCACCGTCTCTGGTCTTTTTCAATTGTTAACAGCTTCGATATTATCTGGATTGACTGACAACCCTTTCTCCGAAACCACGTGACCAAGAAATTTCACTTCCTTCTTTCAAAAATGGCACTTAGAAAACTTTGCCCTTAGCTGATGCTGCCTCAGCGTCTCTAGCACAACTCAAAGATGAACTTCATGCTCTTTCTCATCCTTAGAGTATATCAGAATATCATCTATGAAAATCAACACGAACATATCCAAGTGCTCTTGGAAAATCCGGTTCATCAAATCCATAAAGAATGTTGGCGCATTAGTGACTCCGAATGGCATAACTAACCATTCGTATGACCCATACCTTGTTCTAAATGCCGTCAAAGGTATACTATCTTCTGCCACCCTAAGTTGATGAAAACCTGTTGCTAAGTCTAACTGAGAAAATACCTTGGCTCTGCTCAGCTGATCGAACAAATCATCAATCCTTGGCAATGGATATCGATTCTTTATTGTTTTCTCATTCAACTTAAGATAATCGATACATAGCCTTAACGATCCGTCCGGCTTTTTGGCAAATACTGCTGCTGCTCCCCAAGGCGAACTACTCGGTCTGATAAAACTCTTGCCTTCCAAATCCACCAACCGAGCTTTTAACTCCCTCGTCTCTGTAGGTGTCATCCTGCTTGGCGATCTACTCATCGGTTCTGCTCTAAGCACCAAATCTATCTGAAACTCAATGGCTCTTTTCGGTGGTAATCCAATTACCGGCTCGAAAACATCTGCAAATTCTCTAACCACGAAAACGCGATTTAACTCATCCTCTAATTCCATAACTCCCAACAAAGCATTCACCTCACAACTAGGGTTTTCTACGGTATAAACTATCTGATCAGTACAGTCCGGTTGTCTAAGTGATATTTTCCCATTCCGAAAAAATATCCTAGCATCATATTCACTTAACCAATCCATACCCAGTATAATTCTGAACCCTACAAAGTCAAATATATGCAAACTGCAAACAAAAGTGTAACCTAGCAAGTCAAACTCTAAGTGGTCACACTTCATCCCAAGTGTCGCATACCCTCCTATCGAATTTGCAACTCTTAAGGATGTAACTAAATATGTGGGTTCTAGATTAAGATTATCTACCAAACATCGAGATATAAAAGAATGCGATGCACCAATATCAAACAAAACGCTAATAGACATATCATGGATCTGAAGCGTACCTCCTAATACTGATTTTATTTCTCCTGGGCCGTTGGCTTTGAAGTAGCAGGCTCCAATGCAAATACTTGGCCTTTTTCTCCTTCAGCTGGCTCTTTGCACTGGTTCTTCTAGTGTCCAACTTGATCATAGTTGAAACATCTAACTCCTTTCTTCTCAACAGCCTTATTTCCTTTGCCTGTCCTGCACTCATGAGCATAATGGCATTTCTTATCACACTTGTAACATACCACTTCAGACTTTCCTTTCTTCGCTGCTCCACCTTTCTGAGCACCTTTCTCATGAAAGAACTTTCTCTTCTGACCTTGCCCAACCTGGACCTCCTTCTCCTTCTTCTTCTCCAAACAAGCAAGCATCTCTTCATGTCTTAATGCCATCTCCACTACCACATCACAGGGATCTCTGATATGTGGTAAGGTAGCCCTAGCTAACTCAGGCTTCAATCCCCTAATGAACTTCTCATCCCTTTTCATCACTGTATCAATAGTGGCATACCCATATCTAGCCAGCTCATTAAACCTGCTAGCATACTCCAGAACATACATTTCTCCTAGTTCTAACTCAGCAAACCTCCTAATCAAAACAGACTGCGCCATTACTGAAATAAATGTAAACTTATTTGGAGTTTCAGGATTTATTCATGTACTTATTTAATTTCCACTGTGAGATTCTGAGATGTATTTATTTCTGTGTCTGTGTTCTGTGATTGATTCTATTATTACCCTAAATAACAATTTGTCATTTAAGCAAATGTCGTTGTTTAAATGGAACCTTCTTCTAAACTCAGCCCATGTCATCTCCTCTTCGTTTACTCCAACTGTTACACTATTCCACCAAAATAAAGTTGCTCCTTGAAGCTGTCTTGAAGCAAGCCTCCTCTCTGCTCGTCATTGAGCCCTAAGTCAGCAAATATCCTTTTATAGTGCAACAGCCATTTTTCTACTTTTATAGCATCTTTGGTTCCGATAAACGGCTTCCCTCCAAGCCTAGCATAGTCTCTACTCAAGTTAGCATAATGATTGACAACAGGAGCTTCTTGAACTCCTCCTGCAGCATTTTCTCCAACAACCCTAGCAGTGATCCCAGCTTTCATCATGTTTATGAAAAAATGATACATGGCTCCCATATCCACTTGTGGGACCCCAACACCAACATTCTCAGACTGAGCCTGACCTTGACTTCTTCTAGCATTTGGTTGGGCATTTCCATTTGTGGTGGTGCTGTCTCCTCCTAGGTTAACTCTGCCTCTTCTACCATCCATATATATATATTCAAACCTCATAAGATATAGAAGAATAACCTAACAAATATAGGAGACTAGAGATAAAGTGTATACTTATATATATAGCGAATACAAGTACGTTATTATAGCATTATCCCATACCCCAATCTTACCCTAATTCTTAAGGATTATGTTTTCAAAAATAATTTAGTTAAAATATCTCATAAACCTTTGCTCTAATACCAAGTTGTAACATCCCCTATCTAGAGGCCTAAAGCTAAGCGCTACAGATGCTGCAGTCATCTATAGTATTAACTTCTAGCGACTACATATGGCTATGTTAATGGTATCTATAATATCAGAAGCACTTGAATATGAAACAAATCATAGATTTCAAAACAACATTTTTCCATTACATTTCAAAACACATGTTCCATATTCATATTACACAATCCCAAAACGTTTCCCAGGAAATGATAAAATATACTAATTACAAATTACGCCAAGAGCAACATATGAAGATTCCCCCTTGGATGATCAGAGTCATAACTAGCTTAATACACAGCGGAAATAAACACAAAACAAAGAACTGCAACTTCTAAATGTTATCCATTAGCCTTCTGCTCGCCTCCGGTAGCTTTATTCGTCATCCTACTAAAACCTGAAAAGCCTCAACCCTCAGCCTACTCAAATCAATTTTGAGCACCCGAAAGTTTAAGGGGAAAACATAAAATTCGAGTCAAACATAAAGCCTGGTGTGAATAATTCTATGCATCTCGGTTATCTAATGTTAAGTGAGACCACGTCGCTTAGTGGAACGGGTTTCCCCTCACTAACATCCTTTTAAAACATATCTTTTGTAAATCATAATCCTGCAACCAAAACTGGTTAAAACTGTAAGGCATTATTATGTAGCCATACATATCAGGTAACAAATGGACTATATGTCTGAACACTATAATTTTATTCGGCTTACTATTAACCTTTGGCTGACTCGGGACTACCAGACAAAATAACAAAATAATCTAACATCTGTTAGACACACCTCTTCTGGACGGTATGTCCTTAATTATCTGTTAAATACTTCTCTTCTGGATGGTCTGTCCCTAATTTAATCATCTCCCTGGGTCACCTAATCCTAATGGTTTTGCAGGCTCACCAATAACCTCTCTATATACAAACATATATTCCCTTCTATGTGTAATCATAATTTTAGTCTTACCTGTGACAAAGCCCTACACACTGGAATTTTGGATTAAATTAGCTGGGGCCAATAGCTAATGTATATGGCGCGACCCTATACCAGTCCCATCTAACATTCTAATATCTGAGTCATTTTACTTAGGGATACCTTCCCATAATTTTCCTTGAAAACCCTTTCATCTGAAATTGATTTAAAACCTTTAAAACCAAACTTAAACAAGGAAAACATTTATACTCTATGCCTTACTCAAAATCACCTTGCCATGTTATATATATACTTTACTCAAACCTTAGTTGATGAAAAACATTTAAACCTTTGAAAGTACCCCTTTCGAATCCATTAAAAGCACCCTTTTCAAAACCAAGTAAAAAGCTTCATTTATCTAGGCCGAAAGTCCAAAACCTTCCTTTCAAAGCCATACTCAAAATCTCTTGAAACCTTTTAAAAACCTTTCTTTCGAAAGCCATAAAACATTAGACATAACATCTTAAAACCTTTAAACATTGCCTTTAGAAACCTTTGGAAAACCTTCCCTTTCAACCCTTTTGACACAATCAGAAAAACATTCCTTTCAACTCCTTCGAAACCGCTGGGGAACCACCCCTTCAAAACCTTTCCTTAAAACCTTTCGAAAGCATCAAACCTTTATAAACACAAACCCTTCGAAAGAATTTGGGTCCAATTTAAAACATGTGGGAAAACACCTTTCGAAACCATTTAAACCTTCTCTTTCGAAACCTTTAGGTTATACTTCAATAGAACAAAAAGGGTCTATAAAACAATTTAAGTTGAAAGCCTACCTTTCAGAAGCATTCCTAAGTAAAGAAGTGATGGTGTTGAAACCACCCTTTCGAAAGCATTGGAGAAGTGACTAATTTTAAATGCTAAGTATACCTTTCGAAACCATTGACTTCGAAAGGTAGAAAGGCAACAGCTAGGGGTTTCGACCTCTTCGAAAGCATTACTTAAAACAAAAGAGTGCAAACCTTTCGAAACCTTTTCTTTAAAAACATTTAACACAGTCGCAAGCCAACCGTGTCGAAAGCTATCCCTCCGAAAGCAAAGCAGGCGTTATTTTAATTTTAAACAAGGGTATACTCCAGCCCCTTCGGAACCCAATGTTTCGACTATGTACCTTCCGCCTTTATCCAATACACTATGTACCAAGTAACTTGATACCATGCGTATTAGTTTCGAAAGCATGGTGGCAAAACGTCCTAGTCGGAACCTCTGATGTCGAAAGTAGCAGAATATACTAAAAACATGTTATTTTGTTTTTAACTTAAAAGAGAATCACGTTTCAACTAACCTGCTATTATTTGTCAAATTTTCATTGGTTGCTAAATACCTTTTTCGAAAGTGCTGCCAATATTTTTAGAATTAAACAACAATTTTATTTTGCAAAATACCCCTTCTCCTTAATTAAATATATAAAACATTTAAGTCTCATACCTTAAATAATGTTATATATTCATCAAAACGCTTAAAAATTCTATAAAAATTCTAGAAAATCATTTTAAATATGTTTTCGAACATATATAAATTTCAGACCCAAATAATTAATTATTTAGCCGTAAATAATTTATAACCCGATAAATCATTTTCTTCACTAGAAAATTAATATAAAATCCACATTAATTCAAAAAATTATGAAATTGAAACCCATCTCTAAAATATTATTTCTGATCCATATCTAAAATCGCAAGGCATTTAGATGTCAACAAATAGGGTTTTCACATCAAAATATATCATAAGATCTATATGAATAAGCATAAATCATCAACAAGCATATATAATCATTTAATTATTCAAACCATGGCATAGACATGCAAATAATTTGGATTTTACCTTAGAACCAAAAATCATTAAGAAAAATGAGATGTAGTCATTATTCACCTTAGCTTTGTGATTAAAGATATGAGTTTTGAATGAATTTGATGTTGATTAAGCTTCCCCTTTATCTTTCTTCTTCTTACTCTTGAAAATGGTGGTTGACCTCTCTTTTAGTTTTAATTTTAAAAAAAATTCGAATGAAATAAAGTGATACTCATGGCTAAGGGTTTAGGGTATTAGATAGCCTTTTTTCCTATCTTACCCCTCCCTTATAACACTTATTTTCCTAATACATTTTATTCATGCTATCTCGTTTTGATTTACACACTAGCATGGCACGACTACCCTTGATTATAATCAAATCTCAATCCATTAATCATCTTACATTATTTTATTTTATTTAGCTAATTTAATATCCTAAATAATGTTACTAAAAAAAGGGGGTGTTACACCGGAGAAAGTTAACAAAGTTGCAGATGCACTTAAGTAGGAAACATCAGAATGTGGTGTTAGCCATGTTGGCCGAATGGATGGATCTTGAGGCGTTGACTACGTGTAGTGTGCAGTTAAGATCTACTGCTGGTTCTAGTTGGAGCACTGCATGTTGTCCTGCTTGGAAGTTTGACCGAGATTGATCAAAAGGATTGCATCTAAGCAGAAAGATGACCCGTGTTAGCTGAGAAGATTAGAAGGCTAGAGGCCTGAACCAAGATTAATGATCTGAAGGATTTTATTCTTGACCAAAGAGGGTGGTTGAGAAAGAAGGGACGACCATGTGTCCCGAATGTAGAAAACCTAAGGAAGGAGGTCCTTAGAGAATGTCATCGATCAAAATTTACGATTCATCCTTGGGCACCAAGATGTATCAAGGTATGATGAGGAGTTTTTACTGGGAAGGTATGAAGAGGGATGTTGGCTTATAGCTGAAGAAGTGTGTGAACTGTCAACAAGTGAAAGCCGAACATCAGAAGTCGAGTAGGTTGCTTCAACCTTTGGAAATAACGGTTTGGAAATGGGATTCGATATCCATAGATTTTATAGACGGGTTGCCAAGGTCGAACTGGGGAAATGAAAGTATATAGGTCATAGTGGATAGGCTGACCAAGACTGCCCATTTCATTCCATTCAAATCAACCAGGACGGCACCTGTCCTGGCTAAATTGTTTATGAAGAACATAGTTAGACTATATGAGATTCCTAGTAGCATAGTCAGTGACAAAGATGCTTTGTTCACAAGTGAATTCTGGAAGAGTCTATAAGAAATGTTGGGAACCGAGCTTAAGATGAGTACTGCTTATCACCCACATATGGATGGGCAGACATAGAGAGTGAACAAGGTATTCGAGGATCTATTAAGAGCTTATGTATTAGATTTTGGTGGGTCATGGGAAGACCATTTGCACTAGGTTAAGTTTTCCTATAATAATATCTACCAGTAGTATAGGGATGCTACCTTTCGAAGCTTTATATAGAAGATCGTGAAAATCACTAGCATTTTGGTTAGAGACCGAAGATAGATTGGTCCTTGGTCCAGATACGGCGAGAGAAGCAACTGAGAAGATGGAGTTGATCTAAGGTAGGATGAAGGAAGCTCGGTCTAGACAAAAGAGTTACGCATATAAGAAGCGTAAGGATCTAAAGTTCTCAGTTGGAGATAGTGTTTTCATTAAAGTATCATAGATGAAGGGTGTGGTACGATTTGGAAAGTCAAGGAAACTGGCATCGAGATAGTTGGACTGTTCCCAATCGTAGAGAGGATCAAAAAGCTTGCATACAGAGTAGAGTTACTGAGCAGTTTTGCAGGTCTCCATAATGTGTTTCATGTGTCTCATCTTCATAAGTATGTACATGATCCAGAGACTACCATCCCTCCAACTGCATTGGAAGACTTAATAGTAGAACTGGATCTGACTTTCGTTAGGCAACTAGTTCGGGTTGTAGCGAGAGATGAGAAGAGGTTGAGAAACAAGACGATCAAGTTGGTAAAAGTTCAGTCAAGCGACAACCAAACAGACTGTACTTGGAAAACAGAAGACAGGATTAGGGTTACTTATCCTAGGCTGTTATGAGGGTATCTTCTATATTTGTTTTACATAGAATTTTCACTGGTGGGATATACTAGCTTTGTTGGCATGATTGGTATATTTGTTTGTAGTCCTTACTGAATTTCGAGGATGAAATTCTTTAAGGGGAGAGCCTGTAACACCCATAATTTTTCTTTAACATTATTCAGGAGATTTAATTAGATTAATTAAATAGAATAATGTGTGGTGTGAAAAGGAGATGAGATTTGATAATTAATTGGGTTAGGCCTTAACTAATCAACATATAAGACTGCTTTGACTTAAACATAAGTAGGAGGATTTATGAGAGGACAAAATAGGAATAAGCTTCATTTCCTAAACATAAACCCTTCAACCCTCATATCCTCATTCATTTTTACATCCAGACAAAACACAAACAATGTACAGGACGTTGCTAAAGCATTTAAAGGAAGAAAAGTTAGAGAATCAAGTTAAAGCTAAGGGGAATCAAATCAACAACCCAAATCTCAACTCTTTTCTCAAAACAAGGTGAATATTAGTATCAATCTCATTCATATGTGTTAAATTTTGGATTTTTGACGTATTCCACATTGTCTGGTGATGATATGGTTGATTTTACCATTGTTTGCATGAATGGTGATTTATTGGAATTTTTATGAAATTATTATGATAGGTTTAAAGGGAAAAACCTTAGTGGATTACCTCCAAACGATTTGATATTTGGATATGTTGTGTATTACATAATTTGGGAGATGAGTTTTAATTTCATAATTTTCGAAACTAGTAGGAATATTTTATAAATTTCCTGAGGTGAAAACGGCATTTATTTCGGTTTTTAATTATTAAAAATAATAAAATAACAAATTTTGTCTTGAAATTTTTATATAGTAAATAAAATGTTATTTCAGATTTTTGGTGAATTTTTAGGATTTTTTCCAAGTGTTATCGATTTATTATGAATTTTCTAAGTTAGAAAGGCTTAATAATTATATTGAAATATTAATATAATTTAATGGTTTGAAAATAATTTCGGGAATCATGAAATCTGATTATAGCAGTTTTTCTACAAAGAAATTGATAAAGTATACCTCTAACCAATAGAAATTTGACAAACAATAAGAGTTGATGAAAAGAATATGCTTTATTTAGCAAAATAGCAGTTTTTGCGTTAATTACGAGTTTTCCACTGAACCCCTTTCTCTAATGTCGGAGGAACCCCCTTTCTCCAATGTTGGTGGAACCCCTTCCGCAACTGTTGCTTTAGTGCCCTTTCACCGGCTATGTTTTCAAAATTTAAAATATGTATAATTTTTTAACCGTAAGTCTATTTCTCTATTATGACTACTCTACAGAAAGGGAAACCATCATCCGAAAGCAATGGAATAGGTTAGATACCCCAATTCTACACTTATAAAAAATTATAGCCCATGAAAACTATGCCTTGAGAAATGTTATTGGCAGGGCCTAATAGGTTCTTAGTGATCCCATAAAAACTACGTCCGGAATAAGTTATTGATAGAGATCAATAGGTTCATAGTTAGCTCATGAAAACTATGACCTGAGAGATGTTAATGGAGAATCCGGTAGGTTCATAGTCAGCCCGTGAAAATGATGATTGGATGATGTAATTGGTAGACACCAATAGGTTCTTAGTAATCCCATGAAAACTATAAAACCGGACAGATAGTCTGTAAGCTTGGAATAGGTTATTAGTTAGCCCATAAAAACTAATAGGGTAATAATGACCCTAGAAACTATAACTTGAGACAGATAGTTTGATGAATAGGGATGGGAAATCCAGGATATATAGTATAATTGCATATCATCATATTATGTTATGTTTTAACTATTATGGATGCAGGTCTCATTAGATATCTATTTGGTTCGAGATAGTACATTATTATTCACACCAGATTTTTTGTCTGACTCAAAGTTTACGTTTTTCCCTTTAAACTTTCGAGTGCTCAAAATTAATTTGAGTAGGCTGAGGTTAAGGGTTTTTCAGGTTATTAGTTGACGAATAAGCTTCCGGAGATGTGCAGGAGGCAAGCTAGCTATTTAGGAGATTCTATTTATTGTTCGCTGTGTTATTTGGATGTATGGGCAAATTTATTTAATTGCCTATATTTAGACTCTGATCAACCAAGGGAGGGCATCTTCATATGTCGCACTTGGCGTATTTTGTAATAAATTGTAATTTCTATGAACATGGCTGACATATGGGATTATGTAATGAATCTAAAATGCTATTTGTAATGAAATAAGAAATTTGTTTTAAATTGAGTTTAAATTTTTTCATATTCATGTGTTTCTGGTATATCAATGTATCTAACATTACCACATTTGGTCACCGGAAATTAATAACTATGGATGATTGCAGCATTCGTAGCAGTTAGTTTTGGGCCTCCAAATGGGGGATGTTACAAAAATTTAATAAACAGGGATCTTATCATTTAAAAATAATTAGAGGTAACGATATAGTTTTTGAAAGATATGCAAAAAGGATTGTTTTTAAGATAAGAAAAGTGTTTGGAAAAAAATTATTTTTTATTAAAGTAAATAACAATATTGATGTTTTTAAATTATGAATAAGCAAATTATTATTGTTGTTATTATATTGGTGTGTAATAACAATATAGCTTTGGAAGATTATAAAATACACTACTGTTTTGAAATTAATATTAGTATTATTCTTTTAGAGTAGTTTGAAATCAATTATTATACTATTTTGGAATAAGTAACGAAAGTAGTGTTCTTTTGACATTTGAAGTATATTATATTTATCACGATTTATAATAATAAAATAGGTCCCAACATTTAAGAATTTAGAGGAAATATTATAAAAATATTTTAGTGTAAAGGGTGATTTTTATTAAGATTAACAATTATGTATTTTTTGAGGAAATGCATAAATAATAATAAAAAAATCAGTTTTATATACATTTTGAATGTATATTATTATTTAAAAAGTTGATTTTTAAGCAAAAAAAACAATAATTTGATTTTGGAAGTATTCATACTATATCTTCCATTAAACGACGCGTTTATATGTTTTAATATTCATTCGGGAGTAAACAAATGGGAATAGTAAAATTTATTGGGTAAAATAAAAGTTGATTTCTTTTACCATGAAGATAAATAATAAAGAGATATTTCATAAGTGTTTTGAGTTAATCAGTTATTTTATTCAAGATAAATAATGATGCAGTTTAAGTAGAATTGAAATATTGTATTTTTGAAATGATTAAGTTGGATTTATTTTACTATTTTGGGTTGAAAAATAATAAATTGATTAAAATGAGTTTTATAGTAAATTATTATTATTTGTGGAAAATAATAATATTATTTTTAGAAGAATAAATGAAAATAAGTAATATTTTTTGTGAAGTAATGATAATTATGGTTTGTGGTATTTTTGGAATAAGATTATTACTTTTAGGAGCAAACAATAATTATCTTTTTTTGAGATAGTATTTTATATTTGGAAATGAATAATAATAAGATTTTAGAATGTTAATGTACATTATTGTTAGGTTGGAGTAGACAATAATAAAATAGTTTTGACTAAGTAAAAGTGAAATGTTATCATCATAAGAATAAATGATAATAGCATAATCCGAAGTAGATTATTATTACTTTCAATATAAATAATGATAATAGAATTTGAGTTAATTAAGGTAATATTCTTATTTGAAGGGAATGATATCATTTTGGAAAGGGACTATTATTAATTATGATTTGAATAATAGTCGAGGGTTTAAATGTGATACTTGAATATTATTTTTCATGGTAAATAATAATAAGAAAATTTCAGTGTATGATTGATTGCTTTTCACATCATATAGTTTGGTTACTTTGATTATTGAGTATTTTAGCTACTTCATACTTTTGTTCCACTGATTTATTATGCTTGTTCCATTATGGTCATGTTATGGTCATTAAATGGTTGCGTAACATGTATGTGTAGTTCTGAAATAGCTAACATATGGAATGTTATTGAGGGATTAAGTTTAATTCATTTTAAATGATTAAAAATATGGATAGTTAAACTTGCATTATTCTACGTGACATCATATAGATGTATTTGTATACTCATAATGATATATGTGAAATGCGATGACAAAAAAGTCCTAATTTATGTCGAATACCCATATTATGATGATTGTCACTTATGCATGCGATAAATAGATAACTTATGAATGTTATAATATGTTGATATGAGCAGGATTGACTCTTATGTGGGTAGAGTTGCATCTAAGGGATCAAATCACGTCTAAATGAGGGATGCAACAACCTAATATTAATGAATTGCAACGATAAACCAAGATGGTTTTGGGATCAAAGCTAAGAGACTTTAATGAGGACACTCACTAGAATGTAACAGACCCATTGCATTCACCTCGTTAAAAGGTAGTTGGACCTTGGCTAGATCAAGCCTCTTGGACAAGATCACATCCATTAACCGTTGTTTGTTAAAAATCAATTGAGTTTATGAGAATGAATGAAAGATAAATTTTAAACTTGAATGTATAGGATGTGTTAACGCTAAAAAGTATAACGCCAACACCCTGGTGTCTGGAGTAATCTAGTGAAAGAACCACCCGTCTACACGGGAATTAAAAGTAAACAGAAAAATGGAAAAAACAGTAAAAGAGACAGCAATTTTTATAGTGGTTCGGCCTAAAGTTAAGCCTACATCCACTTTACATCCTTCATTATGTTCTTTGAGTATACTTTTACAAGATTACAACACTTTTACAACACGATTTCTCGGTTACAACACCTTTACAACACTTTTCAACTATTACAACACAATCGAAGCGAGAGATTAGAACTTTGATGACGGATTGCTTTTTGGATCCATGTTGAATGAAGTAGAACTGTTGATGAGGAATCTTCGATGATTGAAGTGTTGGAGGAGTCTAAAAAATAGCAGAGTATCGACGCCTTTGAAATCCGGAAAATCCCCCCTTCAATGTGGAGTTGGCGAGGTATTTATAGGGAAGAAACTGGGTCTAGGTCGTAGGTCGTAGGTCGTGAGCGACCTAAGGGGTAGTAGGAGAGAGAGTGGCGACCTAAGGAGCTACGGTGCAGGGAGTGGTAGGTCGCTAGCGACCTAAGGAGTTACAATATTAGAGTTGTCTTCATTTGGATAGGTCGTGAGCGACCTAGTAGAAGAGGGAATGTCAAGGTTAGGTCGTGAGCGACCTACTGGAAGAGGCAACAAATGGCTTTGAGTATGCATAGGTCGTTAGGTCGCTAGGATGTTAGGATGTTAGGTCGTTGGGTCGGAAAGTGTTAGGTCGCTGGATATCTTCTCCTGGTAGGTCACTGGAACCTTTAGGTCGTAGGTCGCTGGGACCTTTAGGTCGTAGGTCGCTGGGACCTTTAGGTCTAAGGTCACTGGGACCTTTAGGTCGTAGGTCGCTCGGAAGTTAGGTCGCTCGTCCCTGTAAGCTGTTAGGTCGCTCATACTCTAAGTCATGTTCCTGTTGAGTCGCCTTATCTTTTAGGTCGCTGGAGGCTTTGAATTGTTAGGTCGTGAGCGACCTAGCTGAAGAGACTGGATAGTTAGGTCGTGAGCGACCTAGCTGAAGAGACTGGATAGTTAGGTCGCTCTTCCTTGCCGTTCATTGAGACATACCGTTTTGGATGGGGCGCTGCCCCGCACCCCGCCGGGGGCGCTGCCCCCTGGACCCCTGCGACCTGACCTTGGGGGGTTGCCACCCCCCTGGACCTCGTAGCGGGGGTGTTGCCCCCGCACCCCCACCTTGGGGGGTTGCCACCCCACCTCCGTATGGGATCTTATTTGAACAAACAATCAGCAAGACTTGTTCTGTTGAGATGTTGAATCGACCATTCTTCGAGATGAATTGTTTTTTGCTTCTCGGTCGATTTTATGGTACCACGGCTTTGCTAAAAGGCGGGATAACAGGATGTCTAATATTAATATTTGTTGACTTAAAACACCAAAAAATGATTATAAGTGTAAGACTGAAATGCATAACTTAAGGATTAGGATAAGCTGTTAAAGAGAACACCTTTACTAACTATGTGAGTTAATCTGTTGTTATCCCTTGTACCTATAGAAAATGAAATCTATGTTATGATGATGATGATGATATTTTTACGATTTCTGGTTGTTTGTTTCCACTGAAAGTTAGTATTGTTACTTGATGTGTGGCTAATGTAGTCAAAGTTTGTGGATTTTTGTAATCTTTGTTTATTCAATACTTTGGATTGGTATTGTTGGAAATAAAGATATAATGAATTTTGTTTGTGTATATGTTTAGGTATTATTCCTTATTTTGTATTATGATAATGTAGTTGATATGATAAATATACCTATATTATTATGCATATAGGCTAACAATACAACTTTATTTTGTGCTAACATTTGTGACTGTAAGAGAAGAGCACGTTCAGATAAAATAATATAATTATTTAGGTTTGATCTCGAAAGAGTACGCAAGCAGTCTTTCTCTACATAAGAACATCGGTTCCCTCAAGTTAGTCCAAGGTGTGTAGCTCTATGACAAAGTTCAAACTAGTCGGTTACTCTTTTTCCCATTTATCTTTATATGCCCATGTACTCATAAAGTTTGCAGGTGGAACCAAATTAAGGAAAAGAAGTCTAATTGTAGGCTACATCCACATGTTACCTATTTAATATGTTTCCACTGTAGTATATAATATTGTTTATAAATTGAGTAATGGTTGATGTAATTAGAAATACAAAAAATTGTATTTAAGTTATACATTTGTTGAAGTGATATATTATTAATTTATTCTGTTATGAAGATAGAGTGGTTAAAGTTCATAGTTTTTAACTACTCATCTAGCAAACCATATTCTTTAATATTTAAATTTGACATATAAGCATTAGTAGGCATTCTATGTTAACTTTCGAAATTGTGGATAATTGGGTGTTACACACCATGAGAGCGATCTATGGCAATTTGTCCTTAGGATTCAAGGGTAATGTTCAAAGATATAGTTATCTTCATAGGTATAAATTAACGATAATTAGTCAAAGGAGGGTAGTGGAAGATGCCATTACCATGACAATGAGTTCACCATCGGTGGATGATACCATGAAATAGTCGGTCATTGGGTCACCAAGTATCACTTGGTGCATTGTCAGGATAGTAAGGTTTGGATGCTGTGGATGTTAGTATTTTTATGAGTTTGATACCCCAATAGCCTATATTCTATTGATGTAGAGTAGTAACTTATTTATGCTATTGATAGATTGACATATTGAGTTTGTGTCCTAATGCTTGTGTGTGCATGAGGGTGGTATGAGCAGCGTGTTGTAAACTTGTATCACGACCATTCATAGAGAGATGGATATGAATTCCTATACTCACACATTATATTTATATATATGTGTGTGTGTGTTATTTTGGGTTGATAAGCCATTCATACTAGGTGTTGTTTGACTCGAAGTAATTTGTATTGTTCTTTCATATAACTCTCGGGTAAGCTCATGAATATGCTAAGAAATGAGTTAGTGTGACTACGGTAGCTGACAAGTAGAGACAAGCAGAAGACATACATATTAGCTATTTTACTGGAGTTCTATTTTACATAATTTTCTATATAGTGCTTTGATTAGTTAACACTTATTTAAATTATAAGAGACTGTTGATTTTTGTAGTCATCTATGCACTTGAGAGATATTGACTCATTATTTTGTTATGATCATTTTGGATATTTTGTACTCAAATATTAGTGTTTATTTATGAGTACTTTATTCTAATAATGTTGCTATCTCGTTTTGTTTTAGATCAATGTTATGTGCCATAAGATATACGAAAGGTTATTTGATTGGTTAGTTAATTTTTGAAATGGAAATTTCATGGGTCAAGTGTTGAGTAGCACAAGAGATCTGATTATAAGCACTTGACATAGAGGGGAATTTTGTTTGGTATCAAAGCTTAGGCTTAGAGAATACTTGAGCCTTATATAAGGACATCCAAGAACTAATTGAGTGTAGTATGAGAGAACATACATGTTATTTTGTGATTTTTAACTATATATTTAGTTTCACTCTACACGATTTGTGAATGAATATATATTTTTTGATTACCTCCAACCGATTTGATATTTGGATATGTTGTGTATTACATAATTTTGGAGATGGGTTTTAATTTCATAATTTTCGAAATTAATAGGAATATTTTATAAATTTCCTAAGGTGAAAATAGCATTTATTTCGGGTTTTAATTATTAAAAATAATAAAATAATGAATTTTGTCCTGAAATTTTTATATTGTAAAGAAAATGCTATTTTAGATTTTTGGTGAATATTTGGGATTTTTCCCAAGTGTTTTCGATTTATTAGGAATTTTCTAGGCTAGAAAGGCTTAATAATTATATTGAAATATTAATATAATTTAATGGTTTGAAAATAATTTCGAGAATCATGAAATCTGATTATAGCAGTTTTTTGCAAAGAAATTGATAAAGTATACCTCTAACCAATAGGAATTTGACAAACAATAAGAGTTGGTGAAAAGAATATACTTTATTTAGCAAAATAGCAGTTTTACGTTAATTACGAGTTTGCCACTGAACCCCTTTCTCCGATGTCGGTGGAACCCCCTTTCTCCGATGTCGGTGGACCTTCCGCAACTGTTGCTTTAGTACCGTTTCACCAGCTATGTTTTCAAAACTTAAAATATGTATAATTTTTTAACCGTAAGTCCATTTCTCTATTATGACTACTCTACGGAAAGGGAAACCATCATCTGGAAGAATGGAATAAGTTAGATACCCCAATTCTACATTTATAAAAAATTATAGCCCATGAAACTATGCCTTGAGAAATGTTATTGGCAGGGCCTAATAGGTTCTTAGTGATCCCATAAAAACTACGTTCGGAATAAGTTATTGATAGAGATCAATAGGTTCATAGTTAGCTCATGAAAGCTATGACCTAAGAGATGTTATTGGAGAATCCAGTAGGTTCATAGTCAGCCCGTGAAAATGATGATTGGATGATGTTATTGGTAGACACCAATAGGTTCTTAGTAATCCCATGAAAACTATAAAACCTGACAGATAGTCCGTAAGCTTGGAATAAGTTATTATACAATATATCCTATTAAGCTTGGAATAGCTTGGACACCAATATACCATCTCGAACCAAATATATATCTAGTGAGACCACGCCGCTGAGCGGAACGGGTTTTCCCCTTGCTAGTACCTTAACCAAAGACAAATTAACCATATACTGTGCACCTTCATCCATAATGGTTAAAACATAACATAATATGATGATATGCAATTATACAATATATCCTGGATTTTCCATCCATATTCATCTGACTATCTGTCTCAAGTTATAGTTGCTAGGGTCATTATTACCCTATTAGTTTTCATGATCTAACTAATAACCTATTCCAAGCTTACGGACTATCTGTCTGGTTTTATAGTTTTCATGGGATTACTAAGAACCTATTTGTTTGTACCAAAATTGGGCACAACACTCTTTGGAAGTGTTTGAAGAGATAAAATGAAGAAAGTAAATGTAAAAAGAGGATTATCTAACAAACACTCCAGACAATAATCAGAAAAACAGCAAAAGAACACAGAGATTTAGAGTGGCTCGACGTGTTGCCTACGTCCACTATGAAATGATTGACTTTTATTAACTTTTGCTTGCTTGTTACAGCAGATTACAACAGTAAATTTCGAGTACAATAGTGATTTTTTAGTGCAACAATGGTTTCGGCAGAGTATGGACGTCAAAGAGCCAAAAGATCCTTTTTCTATAGGTTTTAGGCTGTTATTTATAGGTGTAGGCTGCAAATATCTCGCTCAGATCTCGGGAGACCTCTTCTGGCACGTGGGTGAGCCCATGCAATCGATCCCATGCGGTGTGCGCTTGATCTATGATCGATACGAACGAATTTCGTATCGATCGTAATTTGGTCCAATCGAGTCGAAATCGATCATGAACATTCTTGAGGATGTACGCAAGCTTCTGTGAAAATTTGGTGGCATTTGGACTTGTAGGTTGTGAGTTATGATCGATGCAAATTCGAGTTTTTGGTAGGCTGTGGGATTCGTATCGATCCTTTCGTATCGATCTGTTTGTATCGATCCGGGCACGTGCCTGCAAGTTGACGTGGCGCTATCTCAGATCAATCCACTTTTTATGCCGAACAATCGAGTCTTCCCTATGTATACGCCTTGTTCGTATCGACCTGGTTGAGCCCCATTTCGTATCGACCCAGTTCGCCTCCGCTCGTATCGATTGTATCTATTTTTCTTTGTTCGTATCGATGGCAACTACTCTGCCCTGTTCGTATCGATGGCAACTACTCTGTTCGTATCGATCACTAGCCGATCGATACAAAGTAGTGGCTTTGTTTGGTTTTAATGGATACGGAGTGAAGTTGGTTCCTTTTGATTTGCATCGATCATATCTCGAGCATACGAACTCCGATCGACTTGAAATTTGGAACGTTGGCTTTTATAGCTTTGCTTGTCTCGTCATATCAACTGTAGCCAGATCTGGACTCGGACGAAATTCGTCGATATCCATAGTGAGCCTGCGTATAACCGATCTTCGGGACGGGCTGTCCTTGGTTTCCAGTTAAGTTCTTGGTATCACGGCTTGGCCAAAAGGCGGGACAACATTATTGATGTCTATAGAACGTAGATTTCGTGTCGATAGAGTTGAATAGTCCAGATATTATTTTGCAGTGATCTTCGTATCGAGGGACTTATGATGGATACGAATAGAGCAGTTCATATCGATGCATTTCAGATGGACTCGAATTGATGGATACGAATATCCCTCTTCGTATCGATTTGAGGAGAACCCTGTTGAAACCGGTCGAAATGACTGGGAGGCGAATCGTTTATTTTTTTTATTTTATTTTTTTGGTTTCGTGTCCATATAAATATGTTTGGGACTTAGCCAAATTTCTCACTTGTGTTCGTTTTCATACACTGCCTTCATATCGATAAAGAGACCGAGAAAAAGAAAACCATTCTCGCCTTCGAATCGAACCAAACCTCCAATCCCTTGAACTAATTGTTGAAATCAGGTAATTAATCGAAGAACTCGCGTTAAGAACGATGAGACTCGAGTCCAATTGCTAATCCATTCACATACATGGCCGATTTCTGGCGATGTTGAGGTCGAAGTTGGTTCAGAGCATGGTCGAGGGTGGAAAGAAATGAAGTTATGTCCATTTGGGGAAGGAGGAGTGAAGAGGGAGACAAAAGAATCGGTGGAAGGCTGTTTGGCCTAGATTTCGTATCGATGAAGGGTTAGAGGAACTTGGTTTCGCAACGAACCTCAACCGGGAGCTTCGTATCGGTCCTCTACCTTTGACTTCGCGTCGATTGTTGATTTATGGATTTTGTTTTTATCATTTCGAATCGATATGGATACGAAGCATAGATGTGATGGATACAAACTCCATTGTAATCTGATCGATGCGAAGTTGATGCAAACTGATCGATACGAAACCATCGGGATCCAATCGATACGAATTTGAGGCTTCCTTGATCGATACAAAGTGTATGTTTTGGATCAGTACGAAGTGGTTGAGCTTCGATCGATACGAAGTTAATAAATTTCAATCGATATGAAACCAAAGCTCTTTGCCGATTGATCGCAATTTGGACTTTGATGGATAACGAACTTCATACAAATTCAAACATTTGACTCCGTCGAGCTTCGGCCTTACACAATTGGACTTAACTGCTAAACTGCATATTTGACTGCCTTTTGAAGCTCGTCGATGAAATCATAACTTAACCAATTTGACTAACTTTAACCCGTATCGATCGCCGAAACCTGGATGGCACGGTTGTGACGGTCAGCGATGACGGTCATTCCAATTGGATATCGAAGTCTTATCGTTTGAACATGTCTTTTTTATTCTGTAGAAATTTTTAAGCGTTATGTAGCATTGCACAACACATTCACACACTTCACACTGGGGAACACATGGGCTTATTATCGTCTAATGATGGTTTTTAATTAGTTGATTAGCTATGGAATCCACAAGTTCTCAACAGCATGAAATTCAAAGTCCATCTTCCCCAATAATAGAGTTGTCGGCCATTGCAGCCGAAATTATAGATCCAGCTCCGGATGAGCTGCCAGGTGCTGGGTTCATCGGTAATCCACAAGATTCTGTTCCGTCCAACGTCTCTGAAGATATGTTGGAGCGGATATGTCTAAGGCACAGTCTACCATTGGGCGACGTATTATTACCAGGACCGAATGATAGACCGCATGCTCCCCCAAAGGGGTTTACTGCCTTTAATTGCCATGCATGTACAGCGGGAACACTTCCTCCATTTAATCAGTATATTAGAGAAGTGCTGTCTTTTTTTGGAATCGCCCCATCACAGTTACACCCGAACGGACATGCTCTGCTCAACAATCTGTTCATTGTATTTATGGAGCATCTTTTCCTACCTCCGATCCCGATCGAAATTAGATACTTATTCAACGTTAAGAGTCGGGGAGATAGTCCCGCGTTCACATTCCTAGAGGCAGTCAGGAATTGTCAAGCTGTGACCGGCTCCTGGACAAAACTGAGTTACTTTAAAACGAAGTGGTTCTATGTCTGATGCCCTCCAGGATTTGCTAGCCGATGGTTTGTAAGACGTAAGTGTTGTAATCTTTTCCAGTAGTTAACGAGATAATCATAGCTGATATTAAAACTAATGTCTACTTTCCTTTACAGCTGTAATTCCATGACCTAAGGGCGTGCATTTTAAAGAAATTGTGTGGGTCCTTCAAGAAGTGCCATGCGAAATGAGAGACACGGACTCAGTGCTAACAGACCGAAACTTGAGAACCGTTGGGCTTATCGAGCGAAACCAAAGCATAAGGCTTGAAGGAACACCGAGGGTGGCCCCGGCGAGGCGGGTGAAATGCAAAGCGCCCGGGGTTATAATAGCTGAAGAGGGTGATGAGGAAAATACGCCCACCGACGATGAACCTGTAGCTGAGCCTTCGGGCAGTTTTTAGGATTCGGAAGGAAGGAGAAAAGGCAAGGCGGCAGCACATAAGCGTCATAAATCTTCGCGATGGAAATCCTTAGTTGTGTCTTTGCCAGTCTCCGGCATTAGAATCATGGAGACTCTTCCCCCTCAAGCAGAGAATCCTTTCGAAGGGCTTGCTGATATCCCAATCCCAGACTATGTGTCACTTCATCATGACACCAGATTGGAGGAGCTTCAAAGTGCTCTAGACTTAAGCGAGTCTCTTCCCACGGGCGTGGCCGACATTTCCGGTTGGTAGGGGGTTGCACGTACATACATACTTCACGGCACTACACGATTCCCAATCATAAGTGTTCAATTCAAGAAATCACTAACTCTATTGCTCTTTCTTCTTTACAGATTCAGTGACTAGATGAGATTCCATGCTCGGCAGCCTTCGCTCAGCACGTCAGGCATCCAGCTCGTATTACGAGTCTCGTCGGAGGGAGGAAGAGAGAAACCGCGATCACGGTTATTCTAGTCAGGAACGCTATGAGAGGGATAGAGATAGGGACAGAGATTACAGATATCGATCCCGATCGTGATCTCCTCCTCCTCGAGCCCCCACACAACCTTCAGTTCATGGAAAACAATTGGTAGAGCCTCCTCGCCATAAACCATCTTCCCAAACATCTCGGCCTGAGTCGCAACGCCACAGAAATGAGGCCGAACCTCCAATTGTTGCTGAACAAGCCATAACTAAGCCCACTGGGGAAGGGGCTATCAGAATTGCCCAACTGAAGAAAGATTTTCCAAATATGTGTTTTGACGGCTACATCTTCCCCCCTCGTTTAAAGAAGATTCTCGCAGAAGCGGAGAACAAAATGCATGATTACATTCATGACATCTATACCAAGTACAAAGAGTGGGTGAAAGCTGCAGAAAAAGCATCAAAGGTGGCCTTTGAGCGGGCAAAGACGGTTGAGAAACTAGAAACCTAACTCGCTCAAAAAGACCGGATCATTGAAGTGCTTAACGAGGAAGCCGAATCCTCTGGGAAATCAGAAATAGAGGTCACCCAAAAGACCGACGAGGCGAACTTGTCTATGGAGAGGATGAGGCAGACACACTTCGCTTTGGTGGAGCAGATGGGCCATCGAAACACCACAGTTACCGCTGAAAGGGATGCTGCTCTGAAAGAACTTAACGAGCTCAAAGCCAAATTTTCCGAAATCACCAAGGAGAAGGATGATGCAAATAGAGCAGCCCAGGAGGCATGTGAATAGGCCGTAGTGCTTCGGGGTGAACGGGATGCGGCAACGGCTAAGGTTCGGGAGGTGGAGACTAAGGTCGAGGAGGAAGTCCAAATGGCGGAGTCTAGGCTAGAAGCTGATATTGAAGATCTCCTCATTGTTTATAATGCTAACATCTTAAAGCATAGAAATCTAGCCTGGCTTGATAATTATCCAACACATCTATACAACGCCTGGGGCCGATTAGTAGGAGATGAAAAGGCTGCCCACTAAGCTGAATCGATTGATGAGTTCGAGCTCGAGAACCGGGTGTTGAACGAAGACGAGCAGAAAGTTCTCCACGATGCCATAATTTCATATGAAAAGGAGAAGCTCGGTGTTCAGCACTCGGAGGTCGGAGAAGTTTCTGGTGTTGAGCATCGCGATACAAGTCCCGAAACTCTTGTGCCGACTCAGCCTGAACCAACTTCTGCGGTTGATTCTCAATCCGTTCCTGCTTACAATCCAGATCAGCCGCAGTTATCTCAAGCTGGTGAGCAAATTTCTGAGGCCGTTCAGCCATCAGCGAGTCGAACTGAGGAAGGTACTCTGAACATTTCGTATTCTCATTCACAATTGTAAGCATACATGAAGTGATTATTAACAGCTCTTCTTTTGTTTATGTTCAGTGATCGAAGCTACACCAGTTGTGCCTCCTGCAACTCAAGAACAACACCAAGCACAGGAGGCCATCATAACCGAGGCAACCACAATGACGGCGACTGCACCTACGGACGACGCACAAGGGAGCACGTTGACTTTTGATGAAGAGATGGTGGAGGAACTCCTCGGTCGCCACAGCGACTCCTTTGCTGACTTACCATTTGTTATGGGTGGAAGCGTTCCAATGACAAGTTCCTCGACCTCAACTACGGGAGTCTCTGGCGATGCACAAACGCTTCATGAGGAGGAAATCATAGCCGAAATCAATGCTGAAATGGAGGCAACCGCGCGAGTAGTGGCTTTGGCGGTGGAATGGTTGGACCTGGTCCAGCCCCTTTGCGGATGATATCTCCGGGAGGAACGGTCATTGAGACAAGCGCGCTTGCCCCACCTCCTTCTATTGATCATGTCCCTCCGACTCCGCCTGCAGGAAGCGTTCCAATTCATTTGAGTTCAGAGGAGGATATCGATATAATTCCCCCGACTGGCGATCGGTCGCCGAAAGGCAAGGGCTCAAAGAGAAAACCAAGTGATGGCTCCAGCGGGTCTACAGCGAAGAAAAGACCAAAAAAGATAAAAGAATAGATACATCTCTTTGGCTTATTTTTGAGTAGATAGGAAATTCTTTAGCTTTTGTTGGCCGTGTATAGATGCGGGTTCGGCCCCTGCTAGTAGGATTTTTGGGATAAACTTGTACTTAATTCTTTTCCATAAATAGTTGAAATGAAATTCCATTTTGTCTTTAACTCAAATTTTGTTTATTTGCTTAAGTGTTTCAGCATTTGAACTCCAGTCCAGTACATCTGTTGAGTTTCGACCTTTGGATTGGACTTAAGTTTAGTCGTTAAGCCATGAGACCATGACTATGAGTTATGATCGAGCGTTAAGCCGGACTCCGATGCTGCACTGTCTCAGTCAGTGATTGGCACTTAAGTTCTGCCCCCATTTTTAGGGACGAATTGTAAAGATCAAGTGGCAATTGTTCTCGCCTTCAACACATCGAGCTTAACGTCGTTGAATTGATGCTGAAACAAGGAAATTTGAGTGGTCGAATCACACTCGCTCATCTATTGACGATTGCATCCACACTCTGGGGATTTGAATTTGTATGTCTACGGTCAGTCACGCCTGCTTAAATTTCAAGGATACGTTCACGCTCCGGGGACATAGAGTTGTTTTATGGACGGTCGATCCCAATCTGGTTTGTGTTTAAACTCCAATCCACTCTCCGGGGATTTTGAGTTAACGTTTATACTCCAATTCGCACTCTGGGAATGTGGAGTTGGTTGATGTCAATACTCCGATTCGCGCTCTGGGAATTCTAAGTTAGTCAATGTTTATACTTCAGTTCACACTCCGGGAAATTGGAGTTAGCCGAAAGATGGTCAGTCACATCTGTTCAGGCTTTAGGATTTCGTTCGCACTCCGGGAACGACGAATCTATCAGGATTGTGGATGGTCGATTCACATCCACCCTGAGTTAACAAGCAAGGTCGTTAGATGGACGGATCCATCCTCCTCAAACTTGGTCGAGATACGAGCGAAGTCGTTAGGTGGACGGATCCACCCTCTTCGAGATCGTATTTGTAAGTTTATACTCCAGTTCACACTTTGGGAACCTGGAGTTGGTTAAAGGATTGTCGTGTATCAATCCTTTTTTGACTTCAGTGTGATGACTTGCCCCCGAGCTCGGGTATCATTTAGCGAGTAACTAGTCATATCACAGTTACTCCCTATTTGAATAAATTCCACCATCGGGTGGAATTTAGCTCTCTGTGCATAGTGATAGTTGTATGACGCATTCAATAAATCACAGCTCTGGCTCAAAGGGATTGCATTTTATTTTTGAAATAAGAAAATACGGCAAAATCAGTTGCCTTATTACAAATTCAAATTTTGAAATGCAGAAACAAATTGCAAATGAAAAATAGACTGAATAAATAAACAGAGCCTGTTATGTGTAGTAGCGACGAAGGCTTTCGCTGTTCCAGGCTCTTGGAAGAGTGAGACCGTCAACGGTCGATAATTTGAATGTACCGTCTTCGAGCTTTCATTCAATAACATACGGCCCTTCCCAAGTTGGCTTCATATGCGAAGGAATCAGGTAAATTCTCTTAAGGACGAGATCGCCGAGTTCAAAGGTTCGGGGTCGGACCTTGGCATTGTATAATCGGGTGACTCAACTTCGGTATGCGGCTGCCCTCAAATCAGCCTCTTCACGCTTCTCATCCAATAAATCCAGAGATTCGGCATGTAATATAGCATTTGTCTTCGGATCATAGTATGTCACACGATGAGAAGGCACTTCTAATTCGACTGGAATAACAGCTTCTGAACCATAAGAAAGAGAAAACAGAGTGTGGCCGGTTGCAGACTTGTGGGTTGTTCGGTAAGCCCATAAAGCCATAGGAAGTCCATCAACCCATTTGCCTCTGGCCTTTTCCAGTCGTTTCTTCAGACTAGACTTTGTGACTTTATTAACAGCTTCGACTTGTCCATTCGCTTGAGGGTGTGCAACTGCGGAGAATTTCTTCTGAATGTGGAATCGTTGACAGAAATATTTAAATTCAACACTATCGAATTGGGTCCCGTTATCAGTGATGATAGTATGTGGGAGACCAAATCGGCAGATGATGTTGCGCACTACAAAGTTGATCACCTTCTTTGTTGTGATTGTAGCAAGGGGTTCAGCTTCCGCCCACTTGGTGAAGTAATCAACTGCTACGATGGCGTACTTTGCACCATCTTTGCCTAGAGGTAGAGAGCCAATAATGTCAATCCCCCATACTGCAAATGGCCATGGACTGACCATTTGAGTTATTTCGGTAGGTGGGGCCCTCGGAATCCGAGCGTGCTTTTGGCATTTATCACACTTTCTGGCGTAATCCGATGCATCACGATTTACGGTCGTCCAATAATATCCATATCGAAGCACTTTCTTGGTAAGGGCTTGCCCGCCGGTGTGATCGCCACACTCTTCTTCGTGTACGTCGTGCAACACTCGTTTGATTTCATCGTGGGCGATACACCGGAGTAAAGGAACAGAGTATCCTCTCCTATACCTGACTCCATTCTGAATAGTGAACCATGAAGCTTTTCGAAGAATCTGTCTCTTTTCACTCCTGCACTCTAGTAGGGTTCCATGCTCGAGATAATTTCTGAATGGAGTCATCCTTGACTCCTTCTCGGAAACGACATCAAATATCCAATCGGTTTCCATCTGATCAATGCTTGGCGAAGACAATGTCTCCACGGGAATGAGTCTCGTTTGCTGTGCTTCACCTGTACTGGCTAACTTTGCTAACGAATCAGCATTCTGATTGTGCTCTCGTGGTATGTAATAAATGGCATAATAATCAAATTGATTCAATGTATCCTGAACCTGAACAAGGTAACCAGCCAGTCTTCAATCTTTGGCTTGATATTCCCATCTGACTTGACACACGACCAATTGTGAATCACAATAAATTTCCACAGCAATGATTCTTAAATCTCTGGCAAGTTTCAATCCAGCCAGTATGGCTTCATACTCGGCTTCGTTATTAGTTGCATGGAAGTTGAACTTTAAAGCATAGTATATAGATCGACCTTCAGGAGTTTGAAGTACAACCCCTGCACCTGAGCAACGGTCATTTGATGCACCATCTATATGCAGCTTCCAGATATACTTGGGAGATTCACTGGTTTCGGGCAAGTCCTCTGGGATGGTAAATTCAACTATTAAATCTGCTAGGACTTGTCCTTGAATGGCTCACCTTGGAGTGTAGGTAATGTCAAACTGACTTAACTCAATATTCCATTTGTGTAACCTACCAGACGTCTCAGGACCCGTAAGGACCCATCGTAACGGCTGGTCGGTATAGACGGTGATTGGGTGAGCCTGGAAATATGGACGGAGCTTCCTCGAGGCAATAACAAGACAATAAGCCAACTTCTCTAGCTTCGGATAATTTCTCTCAGCTTCGGTTAGTCGCTTGCTAATATAGTAGACCGGCTTTTGTATTCGGTCTTCCTCCCGAATTAGGGCAGCACTGATTGCGTTTTCTAATACCGCCAAGTAAACGTACAATTTCTCGTGATCAATAGGCTTTGACAAAATTGGCGGTGTGGAGAGGTGTTGAATTAGTGCTCAGAATGCGCCCTCGCATTCCGTAGTCCATTCAAAATTTCGTTTCCTTTTTCGGATCAGATCGAAGAAGGTAATGCATTTGTTAATAGATTTTGAAATGAACCTGCTCGGTGCTGCTACTTTGCCATTGAGGCTTTGGACTTGCTTTATAGTTCTCTGAGTTTCAAGGTTTCTAATCGCCCAAATCTTTTCAGGATTTGCTTCGATTCCTCGAGCGTTGACGATAAACCCAAGGAATTTTCCTGATGCGACCCCAAAGTGACATTTCAACAGATTAAGCTTCATTCTGTATTCTCGGAGAATATTAAACATTGACTCCAGGTCCTTGACGTGGTCAGTGGAGAATCATGACTTGACTAGCATTCGCCCACGTATACCTCCATGGTTTTCCCAATCTGATTGGCGAACATTCGATTAACTAATCATTGATAAGTTGCGCTAGAATTCTTGAGTCCAAAAGGCATAACCTTGCAACAATAAAGTCCCATATTGGTTACGAAGCTGGTATGCTCCTGGTTGGGTAAGATCATTGGTATTTGATTGTAGCCGGAATACGCATCCATGAAGGATAAGAGTTCATGCACGGCCATTGAATCTACGAGTTGATCAATTCGAGGAAGTGGAAAACTGTCTTTAGGGCAGGCTTTATTCATATAAGAGTAATCAATGCACGTTCTCCATTTCCCATTTGGCTTTCAAACAAGTACAGGATTTGACACCCATTGCAGAGATAATGCATCTCGAATAAATCCATTTAAGCGCCTACCTCTTCCTTAAGGGCGGCAGATCTCTCTGGATCCATACCACTCCTTTTTTGTTTGACCGGAACGTGTCGCGGGTCGATGTTCAATGCGTGGCTTGCGATGTCCGGCGAGATCCCACACATGTCAGAATGCGTCCAAGCAAACACGTCAAGTTTTTCCCGAAGAAATTCAACCAATCCGTCTTGCATTTGTTGGCTTAACTGAGATCCAATTTTTATCATTCTACAATCATCGCTATCATCGATCGGGACATCGATCGTCAGTTCGGCCGGAGAAGCTTAACTGTCTTTACTTTCGTCTTCACTTTCGGTGTCTCTCGGGTCAAGATCTCTTTGGAATTGGTTGAGGTGCCCAAGCCTAGGCCCAGGCATCAATTGTCAATTATCAACAAAAAAGACGCAGAGAGATTCCTCTACGCCCTTTACTTTCTCTTTTCGCTACGCCTCATGCAATTCAGCAACATAACAGGCTCGTCCAGCAGCCTGATCTCCTTGAACGACTCCAACTCCACGATCGGTGGGGAACTTTAGAGTCAAACACCATGGGGCAATAGCAGCCCTGAACTCAGCTAGGGCCGGTCAGCCCAAGAAAGCATTATATGGTGAGTCTATATCCAAAACAACAAACTGCAGTATCCGAACTCTCCGGCGTTCTCCAATTCCTAACTCCACTGGCAATTCCACCACTCCAGTGGGTATAGTTGCACTCCCATTGAAACCATGGACACGGTACTGACAAGGTTTCAAATCTTTAGTCTCCATTTTCATCTGGTCATAGGCTTGCTTGAACAATATATTCACATAACTTTCACTGTCTACCAAGATCCTCTTCATCCAAGCAGGACCTACTTGAGCTGATATGACAAGTGGATCGATGGTTAGGGCTTCGATCCTATCGGCATCTCTACTTCGGAAGACGATGTCGTTAGTCATCATCTTTTGTTGCTTGGCCGGAGCCCCATCTTCCAAACTACTACAACACTCGAAGCTCGCATGCCTAATAGAACTGGAATACGACTCCATTTCCTTCCAGCTTCGGTCTGCTGGATGAGGACCACCACTAATGGTATTTATCTCCAACCTCCCGCCAGTACAAGCGGGTTCCTCCTGTCTTGCCTGATTCGATGTATGGTTCTGATTCGATGGGCTCGCACCTCCAGATTGCGGCGCCCACACAAATTGTTCCAACTTCCTTTCATGAATCAACTTTTCAATGAGATCCTGCAAATGACGGCACTCATTTGTGTTATGGTTGTAGCTTTCGTGGAATCTGCAAAACTTCTCTGTCTGAATCTGTTTCTCTGATGACTGTTTTGGAGCAGGTTTTTTATACTGAATAGTATTGCAGGTTTGTAAATACACATTCTCCAGCGACGTATTCAGAGAAGTATAATTATCAAACATAGGAGCCCTACGTCGCAGACCACGGTTCTGATCCCGTTTTCTGTTCTGATTCCCATTGCCTTTTTGCCGAGTCTGTTTATTTTGTATGTTTAACTGTACTTTCCCGGAACTCTCCTCGGTTTTTTTTCCGGCAACATTGCTCTGAATCCCTTCCATACTAGGCCCTGCATCATCCTGTTTCCTAGACTATTTCGCATCCTCCCTTCTCAAGAATTGGGCTGCCTTGGAATAGAAACGGTCCAATGACGCAGGGGTTTTTCCGGCCAACCAGTTGCCGAACTCAGAATCGGGGTCAATCCCCTTAGTTAGTGCCATAAGAATAGAGTTATCATTTGGATTGCTGATCTCAGTGCATGCAGCATGAATCTCTCTAAATAACGCATGAGTGTCTCTCCAGGAGCTTGAGTGACACTAGATAAAGTATTAACATCCTTCGGCCTTGTGACACGCATGCGAAATTGCTCAATAAACTTTATTGCCAACTGATCAAAACATGAGATAGATCGAGGTGGCAGTCAGGTAAACCACATAGTCGCTATGCCCCTAGAGAGATCAGGAAGCTCCGACACTTAACTGCATCATCAGCTCGTGCAGCATTCATCAGCCACTCATACTTTAAGATGTGTTGATTGGGATCAGAGCTCCCTTCATAAACATGTAAAGTCGGCATCCTAAATCTCCGAGATGGTTCAGCATAGAGTATCTCATCTGTAAAAGGAGTATGACTCCGAGAGATTCCCCAGTCCTCATTAGTGAGGCCCTGACTTTCACGGATCATCGTCGGAATGTCGGGCATTTGGACATTTTAAGCATGTTGGGCCAAGGTGTGGTCGAGTTCCACAATGCGAGGAGGGGCCGGTCGCTATCGACGGTCCATGTCTCGCCTCCTTGGTTCTATGTCTTCGGGGACATATGGTTCGGGAGTATGTTCATGCTGGCGATGGTTCGGATCTGTCCGATTTCGGGCATCAACTCCTGGTTCAGTAGCAGTGGTGTTAGTGCGGTTGTCTGTAACATGATATGGAATAGCACCTCCTCGGGAGGAGGGTCCGGTCTGATGGCTGGTTGACGGGCCAACTCTCGGTTGCCCAAGGTTCCATGCATACTGATGTCCAGTAGCTTGAGTGTAACTCCCATCTAGCCTTGGGTGCGTAGATCTACGATGGTAATCCGAAGAAGCTGAACTCTCGGTGGAGGAATAGGAAGCTTGATCCCTCCTTGATCTCCTTCGTCGTTGACGGTTCAGCTGGGTGGTCAGTTCCGCATTAGCACGGAGTTGTTGAGTGAGTTGTTGGCGGCTCTGAGTCAGTTCTTGCATTAACATCTGGAATTCTTCCCTGGTGACAGGGCCTTGCGGATCTGATGGTCCGGCAGCATTTTGGTCGGATGGAAGTGGTTGTACGGGATTCTGTCTGTCCCGTCCTTCTGGATCTGTAGCTGTAGAAGTAGTCCTTGTGTTAACCATGATGGATAGCGAAGCTCTTTCCTAGACTTGATGCAAATCTGAATAGGATGGAAGAGCTTTAATCTTTGAAATCTGGATCTTCTTCTTAGATTTGTGCAATCCGATATCGATAGTAGATCCAACGAGTAGGAGAAAAATTGTGTTTTCTCGGTGAAAGCACCAAAGTGTTTGTACCAAAATTGGGCACAACACTCTTCGGAAGTGTTTGAAGAGATAAAATGAAGAAAGTAAATGTAAAAAGAGGATTATCTAACAAACACTCCAGACAATAATCAGAAAAACAGCAAAATAACACAGAGATTTAGAGTGGTTCGGCATGTTGCATACGTCCACTATGAAATGATTGACTTTTATTAACTTTTGCTTGCTGGTTACAACGGATTACAACAGTAAATTTCGAGTACAACAGTGATTTTTGAGTGCAACAATGGTTTCGGTAGAGTCTGGATGTCAAAGGGCCAAAATATCCCTTTTCTGTAGGTTCTGGGCTGCTATTTATAGGCGTAGGATACAAATATCTCGCTCAGATCTCGGGAGACCTCTTTTGGCACGTGGGTGGGCCCACGCAATCGATCCCATGCGGTGTGCACTCGATCTGTGATCGATACGAACGAATTTCGTATCGATCGTAATTTGGTCCAATCGAGTCGAAATCGATCATGAACATTCTTGAGGATGTACGTAAGCTCCTGTGAAAATTTGGTGGCATTTGGACTTGTAGGTTGTGAGTTGTGATCGATGCAAATTCGAGTTTTCGGTAGGCTGTGGGATTCGTATCGATCCTTTCGTATCGATCTGTTTGTATCGATTCGGGCACGTGCCTACAAGTTGATGTGGCGCTATCTCCTCGGATCGATCCACTTTTTATGCTGAATGATCTAGTCTTCCCTATGTATACGCCTTGTTCGTATCGACATGGTTGAGCCCCATTTCGTATCGACTCAGTTCGCCTCCGCTCATATCGATTATAACTATTTTGCTTTGTTCGTATCGATGGCAACTACTCTGCCCTGTTCGTATCGATGGCAACTACTCTGTTCGTATCGATCACGGGTCGATCGATACAAAGTAGTGGCTTTGTTTGGTTTTGATGGATACGGAGTGAAGTTGGTTCCTTTTGATTTGCATCGATCATATCTTGAGCATACGAACTCCGATCGACTTGAAATTTAGAACGTTGGCTTTTATAGCTTTGCCTGTCTCGTCCTATCAACTGTAGCCTGATCCGGACTCAGAAAAAATTCATCGATATCCATAGTGAGCCTGCGTATAACCGATCTTCGGGACGGGCTGTCCTCGGTTTCCAGTTAAGTTTTTGGTATCACGGCCTTGCCAAAAGGCGGGACAACACTATTGATGTCTACCAATAACATCATCCAATCATCATTTTCACGGGCTGACTATGAACCTACTGGATTCTCCAATAACATCTCTTAGGTCATAGCTTTCATGAGCTAACTATGAACCTATTCATCTCTATCAATAACTTATTCCGAACGTAGTTTTATGGGATCACTAAGAACCTATTAGGCCCTGCCAATAATATTTCTCAAGGCATAGTTTTCATGGGCTATAATTTTTTATAAGTGTAGAATTGGGGTATCTAACCTATTCCATTGCTTTCGGATGATGGTTTCCCTTTTCGTAGAGTAGTCATAATAGAGAAATGGACTTACAGTTAAAAAATTATACATATTTTAAGTTTTGAAAACATAGCTGGTGAAAGGGTACTAAAGCAACAGTTGCGGAAGGTCCACCGACATCGGAGAAAGGGGGTTCCTCCGACATCGAAGAAAGGGGTTCAGTGGCAAACTCGTAATTAACGTAAAAACTGCTATTTTGCTAAATAAAGTATATTCTTTTCACCAACTCTTATTGTTTGTCAAATTCCTATTAGTTAGAGGTATACTTTATCAATTTCTTTGTAGAAAAACTGCTACAATCAGATTTCATGATTCTCGAAATTATTTCAAACCATTAAATTATATTAATATTTCAATATAATTATTAAGCCTTTCTAGCCTAGAAAATTCCTAATAAATCAAAAACACTTGGGAAAAATCCCAAAAATTAACCAAAAAACTAAAATAGCATTTTCTTTACAATATAAAAATTTCAGGAAAAATTTCATTATTTTATTATTTTTAATAATTAAAACCCGAAATAAATGACATTTTCACCTTAGGAAATTTATAAAATATTCATATTAATTTCGAAAATTGTGAAATTAAAACCCATCTCCAAAATTATGTAATACACAACATATCCAAATATCAAATCGTTTGGAGGTAATCACAAAATATTTACACGAAAACTGTAAACCAATTGCCCCCCCCCCCCAATATCTTTCCTTTATATTTTAGCATCCTATATTATGGTCTTCCTCACCTCCTGGATGCAATTCTACTCATTCAGGAGTTTATTCAATTTATATTCACTACTGGGTTAACCTAATCGGTTCTCCTACCATTTTCCCCCAAAATGCAGTTATGCGTCCATTATAAAGTGAATATATTCATATTAGAAGAAGCAATATAACAACATAGCAATACCACTCATGTGGGTTTAATTTATCAAAGATGGGTTCTTCTTAAACCGTTATAAAAACTACTTTAATATAGCCATGGGTTTTTCCTTTAAAAATAGAGTTTGGGTCATAAAACCTTTTGATACTTTCGAAACCTAGCTTTCAACCTCATAGGATAACCTCTTTCGAAAGCTCTTAAAGACATTAGGCTCCTGCCTTATAATACTTTAAATTCTACCTTTCGAATATATTAAAGTATTAGCATTTAACTTTAGAAGCTTAGCTTCGAAACCAGTTGAAAGTACCTCTTTCGATAGTATAAAACTTGGTTAAAGGAAAATAATTTTACAGCCCCTTCAAAAGTATCCCCCTCGAAGGCAAAGAAAATAAAGCGAACGTATTCGAATGCAAAGAAATCAACTCCTTCGAAAATTTAAAACTTTGTTTTAGCTATAACATTTTTAGGTGCATAATTAAGGTCTCTAACCTATTCCGTTGTGTTTAAATGATGGTTTTCCTTTCCGTGGAGTGGTCACAATAGAAAAACGGGCTTACGGTTAGAAAGTTATGCCTATTTGAAGTTTTGTAAACAAAGCTGGCGAAAACTGCTACAAAAGGGCTTCCGCTATATTTACAACTGTTGTCGAATGGGAGCTTTCGACTGAGTCGAAAGGTACTTCCGAAAATGCTACAGAAGGGTCCAGAACTGCTACGAATGTTGCAGTCGAAAGGTGCTTTCGACTAGATCGAAAGGTGCTTTCGAAAATGCTACAGAAGGGTTCATAACTGCTGCTGAATGATGCGGTCGAAAGGTGCTTCCGAAAATTCTACATAAGGGTCGAGACTTGCTGCAGAATGATGCAGTCGAAATGTGCTTTCGACAAGGTCGAATGGCAGAGTCATAAATAACTTGAAAGGTGTTATTTTGCTAATTAAAGTATATTCTTTTCACCAACTCATATTCTTTGTCAAATTTCTATTGGTTAATGACATACTTTAACACTTTCTTTGCAGAAAAACTGTTATAGATCAGATTTTATTATTTCCAAAATTATTTTCCAAATAATTAATTATATTAATATTTTAATATAATTATTAAGCCCTTTTAACTTAGAAAATTCATAATAAATCGAAATCACTTGGGAAAAATCCCCAAAATTTACCAAAAATCTGTAATAACATTTTCTACATCATAAAAAAAATTCGGTGCAAAATTCATTATTTTATTATTTTTAATAATTAAAACCCAAAATAAATGTCTTTTTCGCCTTAGTAAATTCATAAAATATTCCTATTAACTTCAAAAATTATGAAATTAAAAAAACATCTCCAAAATTATGTTTTACACAACATATCAAAAAATCAAGTCATTTGGAGATAGTTTACTAAGGTTTTTACTTTAAACCCATCATTTTAATTCCATAAAAATTCCAATAAATCACCATAAATCATTATTTTATCCAAACAATGATTATTAGATATAAACATGATCAACACAGCAAAATACATTCGGTTACTATCCATAATCGAACGAAAAAAAATGAGATGATTTACACTATTATTCACCTTGATTAAGTTGTTGGAGTTTGAGATTAGCCTTAGCTTTAATCTTCTAGCTTTCTCTCTTGGATCTTCCAAGTTTGCTGATCTCCTAAGGTGTTTTAATGGTTAGCTATAACTTCTCTTTTATGTGTATTTTGATTTATGAAGTGGTAGGTGAGAATAAGGGAGGGTTTAAGGGTATTTGTGTGTGGCTATTCCCATATTGCCCTTCTCTTATTTTCCTAACTTATAAATTATAAACCATACTTATATATTCATTAGTTTAGCCGCGACCAAGTTAATTGGCAATTAAATCTAACCTCCTTAATCAACCACGTTATTCTATTTAATTTATCCAATTAAATGTCCTGAATAATGTTAAACAAAAATTAAGGGTGTTACAGAAATCCTATGCACTCTTTTATTTATTTGTTAAGAGCGCAAAAGCAAGACATCAAGGGGCTCTCGGTCAATATGTTGATAATGCATACCATGTGCTAGTAGTTAATGAGCGAAGGGGTAATACAGATACATGGAAGGACATTGACGGGGAACCGTACCTGATGTCATACTGATAGTGAAAATGTTATTTGAGGTCAATCGTACTTGGCTACATATTAAAGGTAAAAAAGACTCATGGACACATTTTCCCGGAGTATAGGGTTCCACTATACTCGTTACAATTGGTAATCCACAGGGATTATAAATAGATGCATGGAATGTATAGTTGTCGGGTTAATACCCTTCATACATAACACTTAGGATGGATAGATTTTGGTGTAGGTACCATACACCTTGATTAGAAGATGTTTGGACTTTACCCAGTGACATAATAGTGGAGACCATATACTTTACTACACCTTTACAATTAGACATATTATTGGTATTCTAACTTATTGGATGCAGCTGAGACAGGTTGAGGTATGGTTCCATGTACCATTTATCTCTTATCCAGAATGTGCATTTACGCACCTGATATCTTAGGCTAGTTTCCTCCCACACCAGGCTTTATCTCTAAACTACGTTTGTTTTTGTTTTATCTTTAACAACTCTCGAGTACTCTAACGAGTATGTTAAGAGTCAGGTGCAGTGGAGCACTATCTAGCGGGTCTTGGAGTAGCTAGTGAATCTTGGAGATGCTGTTAGCTATTATCTAGTTTAGGTTTTATTTTATTTATTAGTAAATTGCATGTATGTGTATATGAGATGAACTACCAGATCTTCGGTACTTTGATGTATCTTATATGCTTAATTTGTCATGTTTTGCTGCATTATTTCCTATTATATGTTTTTCCTTCCGTTGCGAGTTTGCAGATGGCATTGTATGATGTATAGTTTTAGTTGTTATCACTCGAAGGAACGTCGTGTTCTAATACTTGAAAATTGGATTGCTGAGCAAATGTCAGTTCCAGGCATCGAAAGCGGTAGGTCTTCACAAGTTATGTCTGTAGGAACATGTGCTGTGACACAAGTGCAAGCTCTAAGAGTTGACTTTGCAAAGTTCACCAAGGATTTCACTAGTTTGTGCGGGAAACCATATCCTAGGAGTGAGTATGTTAATGAGGTTCAAGAGTTGTTGGAAACTTGTGAAAGATACGATATGGAGTCATAAGATGCTCAAAATAGAAAACTAGCAACCAAATGGTTAACGGGGAGAGAAATGGGTAGGTTGAACATGATTAGAACTTCTACTCGTGAGGATCAAATTACATAAGATCATATCAAGGCTTAAATTTAAATTTAAAAAGAGAAACGAGCCAACTTCTCCGGTGAACGTGATTTAAAAGGAGATGGAGGTTTGGGTAGGATGTGAGGTGGGTATGGCCATGGGTATGGTGACTAAAGTAGGGTATATGAATTTTATATTAAAATATTCAGCACTAAACACATCGAAAAATCTCGAACTCCAATCGAAGCATGCCGCCTGGCTTTCTATATGTAATACTCCTATTCCGAACACAATGGAACTAGTATTAAGACCCTATTCCATCATATACAGAAGTTAGCTTTTCAAAATCGAATTATATTAATTTAAATTCCTTTAATTAATCTCTCCGCGTTTCGAGCTCTCACGACCAAATGACACGTCTGATCGCCACGAAATTCGACGGCATACGTAATTCACTATAACGGATCCAATGAAATTGGTTTCGTCGAAATCCGAGACAGGGCCCCGGAAGGCTATTTTCACACGTAAATTAAAAAAAATTATTATTAAATCAGTTTAATCACTTTTAAATTGAAGTTCAAAAGTTTACTATCGTCATTCTGATTCAAATTGAATTTAAATCAGCTTCTGAAATTATTCTTATTCACATTAATTCAAGATTTAATAATTTAAACAATTCCAATTATTCAAATAACCCTTATTTTTCAAGTTATTTAACTTATAAAATTAACTTTTTAATATCTAAAATCAATTAAATATATCAAATTTGAATGACTAAAATCCTAAGTCGTTACAAGTTGTTTTGATTTAGTAAATTAAAAAGCTTAACTTAAACATGTTTATCTCACCCATACGAAGTCCATTTAACCCGCGGTCTTCGACGTTGAATTCATATTAAAGAGTAGAACAAACTACTATAAATTAGTGACAAATTTAATGAAGTATAAAATATTGATAAAATATTAGTTATTAAATATCTAATTCGTTTTAGGTCCAAATTGAACATGACAAGTTGTGTTGCAATCGTATCAACGAATACTATGATATGGAATTAGTTTGGTAGAGATTGGAGCTAGAAGGAATTTGGGTTAAAATTAAACGCCTGTTCCATTTTAATCCAAACCGAAATGCCTCGGCGACAACAAAGATGTCGGTGAGTTAAACTCACCTTTTTAGTTAACCAGAAATGTTAGTTAACAAAAATTATCGATTGGATGTTTGAATGAATTACTACTTTATAAGTTGGTTTCAATTTATTCTCGCCCCTGGAGTAGATGACCCTTTTATATATATACCCACCTAGTAGCAGATGACCTATATTATATAATTATATATTGTTTGTGATGTAGGGGGACAGGTTGGAGGGATCCAACAGGATTCCTCACCACTGTTAATTATATATATATATATATATATGAGCTGTGATGCAGGGGGACTGGTTGGAGGGATCCAACGGGATTCCTCGATATTGTTGATTTATTTCCAATAAAATTCCTGTTATATGAATTATTGGATATGAAACCTGATCTATGAACACTATTGGTTATGACATTGTATATGTTCAAAAACTAAAACCCAGTAGTGATAGTAAATCAATATCAATATTGGTTGAGTGTTTGGTAGTAATTGGCCTTAAATTAGTATTTTTAAATAGTAGAAATTTCCATTTGGAGTTGGAATTGAATTTTGAGACAGGAAATGATTTTAAATTCTGAATTTTGGTTTCAGAAATATTTGTTTAAAAAGGATTAAATTTCTTTTTACTTCAATCTTATTATGTGGCATTTTCTAAGTCGGTAGACATGTTTTTTAAAAGTTACATTTAGTATTATTTTAAAAATTATTTATTTATATTAATATTGTTTTAAAGTTATTTATTTATATTAATATTGTTTTAGAGTTATTTACTTATAATTTAATATTGTTTTAAAGTTATTTATCAATATGTTAATATTTTGAAAGGTTAATTATTTTAAAAATAAATATGGCTTGAAATTGATAATAAGGATATATTAATAATGTTTGAAAATAAATTATTATTATAATAATAATGGTAAAGATCAATTATTATTGTTTTATTAACAATGTTTGTGAATTATTAATTGTTATTTTTTTTTGGCAAAGCCAGCGGGGTTAACTGGGCCCCTACCAGTTTTATTGCTAACAATAAAAAAGGAACAACAGAAAAGAAAGGAAGAAAAAGAAAAACATGGAAACTATGTAGGAAAAACAACAATATCATGCCCAAGCATCAATCAAAGCTTGCGGGTCAATACTATTACTGTTCTTCAATTGCCAATAAGTTCGTGTCTTGACTTCATTCCAGAGCACATCAACATTCCTTCTTTTATTTTCAAAAACTATGGCATTTCTCTCACTCCAAATAACAGTCATGAACATTTTCAAGCAGACAGTCAACACCCTGCCTTGCTCAGTTCTCCACCTAGTAGCTTTAAATATAATACTCCATAATATGGTAGAAGTAGTACTTGAAAGGTTAGTTCCAGTAAGACAGCTAATCTTGTCCAACAAGTGAAGAAGAGCAGGACATTCAAAATATAAGTGCTCAGTAGTTTCATCCTGAAGCTCACAGAACACACACTCAGTAGAACAAGCTAACCCGTACTTATTTAATAAACTTCTAGTAAGTAATGCTTGGTTTAAAACTTTCCACATCATTAAGTTGTCTTTTGGTACAGAATCAATTGACCATATAACTTCAAACCATTTAGAAGCGGGCAGAGGAACACTTCCAGAAACAAAATTATACACTGCTTTAACAGTATGTGCCTTCAAGTGCCATAATACTGTGCCAGCATGATTATCACTGAAATTTTTTGTTGAATATCACACCACGTTTGTCTAATATCCTGATTGCTACTGTATGGTAACTGGATTTTGCCATCATGTAAAAAGTCATTAGCTACAGCATCGATATGTATTCCAGATTGGATAATCTGAGAGTAAGAACACATTTTAAATAAGATTTGGCCATTACTGACCCATGGATCATGCCAAAAACTAACAGCTGCTCTGGCATTAACAGGATATTGTATCATAGGGAGGAAGACTTCTCTATACTTCAACAAACTTCTCCAAATCCAACTACAGTGCTGAGGAGTATCCAAAATCCAAAAATATCTGTTCTTAATGTTGTAGTGCCACGTCCATTCAACCCATAAACTACCTCTTTTATTTATGAGGACATCAAACTATTTACTTATTGCAGCAATATTCCACTTCCTGACATCAAAAACTCCTAGCCCTCCCATTCTCAATGGTGTCTCAAATTTAGAAAACGAACAAGGCACTAATTTCCTATTGTGAATACTACCAGACCAAAAAAATATATTCATGGCAGACCTTACAAGATGCAATAATTTCACAGGAAGAATGAGTGTACAAGCCCAGTAAACGATAGTGGAAAAGACTACAGATTTAATAAGCACTAGCCTACCACTTTGAGTCAAAAACCTATTATCCCATGCAGTCATAACAGAGGTAATTTTATTTAAAAGAGGTAAACAGTCAGCTTTAGTTATTCTTTTAGATAATAATGGGAGACCGAGGTACTTCATATCATTTACCATGCAAGAGAAACCAGATTGTTGATGAAGAGCAGCAGCTTGAATTTCACTAACTCCAGCAAAAAGCATAGATGATTTGTCCTGATTTATAGAAAGGCCAGTCATCCTGTTGAAAGCATGCAAAGCATCCATAATACCAATCAAGGAGGGTAACTCAGGTTTGGTAAACAACATAACATCATCAGCAAACATGATAGATGTTATTTGAAAATGTGAGCACTTAGGGTGATACTTAATGATCTTATGGTTGTAACTGGTCCTGAGAATAACTGTTAACACTTCCATGACCATCAAAAATAAGTAAGATGATATCGGGTCACCTTGACGTATACCTTTACTACCTTTGAAACATCCAACAGGTCTACCATTTATTACTACAGAGTAGGATGGTGTGGATATACAGACATATATCCAAGACACAAAAGTTTTTGGGAAACCCATCACAGCCATAATCCTAACAATAGAGTCCCAATTTATAGAATCATAAGCTTTGAAAATATCTAATTTAAGAGCTGCTGCAGGGGGGACATTGGTTCCACCATAACCTTTGAGAAGTTCCTGAGCTAGTAGAACATTATCAATTATGTCCCTAGAAGGTATAAAGGCAGATTGATTGTTTGAGACAACAGTAGGCAGCACTGTAACTAACCGAGATGCTAGAATTTTGGAGATACACTTGTAGACCACATTACAGCATGAAATAGGCCTGAAAGAAGTTCCACTTGTAGGTGGAGTGACCTTTGGGATAAGAGAAATATTGGTGCAGTTGACTTCTCCAAGCATCTTGCATTTATTAAAGAAGTTGTGTATTGCTTGACAAAATTCACTACCAAGTAGACTCCAAGTGGAGATGAAAAAAATAACATTTAGGCCATCAGGGCCCCCTGATGATTGCTTGTTCATAGAGAATAAGGTAGCCTTGATTTCCTCGTCAGTGACAGGCCTTATAAGTGAAAATGCTTCCTGGGAAGTAATGCAAGGAAGAGCAAGGGAAGAGATTAACTCCAGATCAGGATGGAAGCCATCAGAATTTCCAAACAGATTAGTGAAGTATTGAATAAATGCATGATCAACTGAATCAGCAGAAGTAAATAGGGTTCCATGCTCATCAGTAATACTAAATATATTTTCTCTTGCTTGCTTAACCTTAAGAGATTCATGATAAAACTTTGTGTTTTTGTCTCCTTCATCAATCCATCTTTTATGCAATTGTTGCCTCTTCATGCTAGCTTCCAGGATAAGGGCATTGTTAACCTCCATAAATAATTTCCCCTCTTCATCAGCAGCTTGAATATCAAGTGGATGCTCCATCATAAAGACTTGCTTTATCTTCAGTTGTTGTTTAAGGGTAGAAGACAGAAGACCACCAGTTCCAAAAGTTGAAAAAGCCCACAGTTTGATTGCTTGCTTGATACACTTTAACTTCCTGCAAAACTTATACATGGGGTTACCAAAGCATGAAAATTCAGAGTTAACATGGGAAACTAAAACCAGAAAGTGCTCATGCTTAGCCCAAGCATTAAAAAAATTAAAACTTCTCTTTTCCCTTCTTAAATGGTTCCCAAGAGTTAATATAAGTGGGGAGTGATCAAACATTATTGGTTGAGGAAGGAAGACAGAGATAGAAGGCCAAAGGACAAGAGCTTGATAATTACTAAAAGCATGATCAATAGTAGTAAAAGTACGAACACCACTTCTACTTCTGTTATTCCAAGAATACTTGGCTCCTGATTTATTCACCAAGATTAACTCAGAATCAAAAATAGCAAGATTGAGAGGATCAAGATCTGTGGGACTAAGTGGTGTACCACCAAATTTGTCATTAACCCCATAGCAGGAGTTGAAGTCACCCAAGACAATCCAGGGGTGAGTAGATTGTCTTAAGGGAGGCAATGTGTTGAAAAAAGCATTTCTTGAGTTGACTGTGTTGTCAGCATAAACAAAAGTTAAGTAGAAGGAGGACTGGATTTGGGAATCATGAACATGAAAATGAATGTACTATCTAGAAGACAGAATGGGAGAGAGAGTTAATACAGCTGAATCGTAGATGACAAGAATTCTACCGTAAGCTACAGAATCAAGATTATGATGGAGAGACCATTTTGGATTAATGTAGGAAGCAGCTTTTTGGGATAAGGAAAGATTAAGCTTAGTTTCTAACAGGCCAATAAGACAGATATTATACTCGGAGATATAACTTTTTACTTGATCAAGTTTCAAATTACTATGGGCTCCTCTAATGTTCCATGATGCTATTTTTTTATACATAATTAATCATTGAGATTGGGAGGAGTTATTCCTTCTCTGAGCAGACAGAGATCTTGTTTCAATTTTCCTTCTTGGCAAGCGGGGGGGGGGGGGATGGATGAATGTTAGATTGGGAGGAGGAGGGATCATGAGAAGGGACAGATTGAGAATGTTTGGCAGGAAAGCAAGAAGGCCATCTTGGAAGCTGAATGGAAAAGTTGTAATGAGGAAGAACAGAAGGTTGAGAGTGATCAGCAGGTAAATGCATGGAGGATATTAATTGTGTGATTTGTGCTTCAAAAGAGTTGCACCATGTTTTTTCAAAATCAGTTGCAATAGTGTTTGGAGGAGCATTTACTTCAGATGTTATATTTCCAAATTCCTTGATACTCCTACTTGGGGTAGGTACCTTCTTAAGTGTTTCCTGCACACCATGATTTGAAGACAATACTAGTATATCAGTTTCATTATGATCTTCATTTGTGGAAGAATTCTTGGTTGTCTCTTTGTGTTGTCCTATACCATTTACCTCAGCAGTTATCTCTCCTTCTTCTTGATCTTGCATTTCCATTATACCTTGTTCATTCTCAACAGTTTGGAGCAAGTTGTACTTGTTTAAAGTGCTAACAGTACAATCCTGAAAATCACCTTGTGGTTTATTCACCTTATCAAGTACCTTAATGTTCTCTTCCGTACCAACTTGGAGAATTTTTTCATTTGCACCTAGTATCCTATTGGCAGTTTCTTCAATTTCTTCACAATTATTCATTCTTTTTCCTTTATTCTTGTTGACTTTCTGCCATTTCTGTTTCACTTTGCTTTGTTTCTCATTGTTTTACCCCTTCTTCAGCAAATTTCTTCCATCTTCACCAATTTTCTGCTACTCATTATTTACATTTTGCTCAACATACCTTTCACTTACTACTTTCTTGCAGTTGATCACTAGATGCCCAAACTCCTTGCACATAGTACATATCTCTGGTTTCCACAAGTAAACAACGTTAACAATCTGCTCAGAACCATCTAGTAATTTAACTGAAAAATTATCAGGCAATTCTTGATTTGGATTTACTTCAACTAAACATTTCGCAAATGAAATACGTTCAAATTTTCCAGTTGACGCATCCAAACAAAGAAGCTTTCCTACTCTAGACGCTAACCAGTTAATACCCAATGGAGACCACGCATACAGTGGGATATTAGATAGTTTTATCCAAACTGGAACAGATCTAATGCTACTACAGCTGTTGCCTATATTTTCATCCCAAGGCTTCACTATAAATAGCTTGTTCCTCATTACCACAGGGTCAGCTTCAGAAATTCTTAACCTATCTTCCTCGTTAGAGAATTTGAACAAAAACAAGAAGCCATCAGACTTAACAGAAATAGAACCACTTAGTTTCCAAACTTTTTTGAGGTAGTAAAGAACTGTAGCATAAGGCAAGAGGGTATCAAGAAAAAAATCAACAAGATATTCCTTCCACATAATGTTTCCAGCCTGGACAACACCATCAGGTGGAACTATAGCATCATCACTGAAGGCAAGTTGAATATCACGTGGCACGTATTTACCAGCGTTATTGGGTTTGGCTTTAAAAAGAGAGTTCCATGAACGCGGAGCAATGGAAGTTGGAAGAGGAAGCGAAGAAGGAGAAGGAAGGATATGAACTGGAACTTTTCGAGTTGCTTCTGCAAGAGTTGCAGGAACAACAGGGTCGCTGACTAGGGGGATAAGAGGAGGAGAGGGGACTGACACGGGAAGTATGGAAGAAGCAGAAGGAGGTACTAGGATTGAAGAAGAAGGACATGGCTGAAGAGATGTTGAGGGATGGGACGGGTTAGCGGGAAGAAAAAAGGAAGAAGGCGGGGACCCCATTAAAAATTATTACTTTGTCATGATTATTTTTAAGATGTTTTAAAGTTAATAATTGTTATTTGTTTATAATGTTTATTGTTAATAATTATTATTATAGGGTTTTAAAGTAAATGATTTTTATTTATTTATAAATGCTTTTGAGACTTATAAATAAAGATTTATAAAACGGTTTAAGGGCCTAAAGGAAGGTTTTTTACAAGGAAAAGGAGTTTTATAAATGATTAGATATTTATAAACGAATTTTAGAGATGGGTCTGTAGATTTATAAGAGGAGTATTTTAATTAGTATGGGTTTACAAATGGTTATAAATGATTTGAGAAATGGTTTAGAAATATTTATAAATGGTTTCTAGAGATTTATAAAATAGTTCATAATTGGTTTTTAGAAATTTAAAATGGAGTTTATAAATAATTTTAGAATTGTATAAAAAGGAAAACTTCCCCAGTGTTTGGTGAATAAACTTATACCGTTGAGATAAGTACATGGATATTTTCCCAAATATTGAAATACATGAATTTGTGGATATATATATATATATATATCTTTTTAAAAGGATTTTTATACAATTATTGCAAAGTGATATTAATTAATGAAAAGATTAATCAAGGAGGCTAGTGGTCGCTTATGTGCTTAACCAGTGTTGGTTTTCCAGTTTGAAATAAATCTATGATTGAATGTTTATTATTTGATATTAAATAACCGACTATCAAATATGGACCCAAAATGTAACTTTGGAAATATTTAGGAGAAACACGTGAGTTGTATGGCACAGTCTATACTGTGCGTATAAATATCGTTCCATTCTCCTAGGACAAATGATATCCAAATCCGTCCACTAACAGTTAGGAGGTGATCTCCGCTCTTATCTTTGACTGTTTATTTCCTAAAGAACCGGGTTTGAGTTTACCAAAAATTATCGAAAGTTGTTTCGAAGAGTCCGAGATCGGATAGATTATCTGAAAACCACTTCGATCCAACTTAAGCGTTCGAAGTAAAATATCTTGAAGATGATGGAATTGAAGACGAAGTTCTCAAGCATTTCGTTCAGTCCTAGAACGAACTTGTTTGGATGGATGTTGGCATTGTAGTGTTGCCTGGAGAAAAATATTAGCATTCAAGCGAGAAGTGTTATATAAAAGGTAAAACGTAGGCTCAAGCCTCATCAACCAAGAATGACTAAAACATGGGAGATGTAGCAGAGCTAACTGGGTTGCTCCCAATTAGGGTATGATCATTCCTATCTAGAGTCGATATTATCTCTCATTTGTATGCTTTGGGCCCATTAACGGAGGGGTGATCATATTTGGTACTACTAGTCAAGTGGTAGGCTGGTTCTGTGTTGGTAGGGGATCCCGGCGAGGTCCTTGGTGTTATTTTTATCTAGAGATGCACTATGACGGGTGGTACCCCGGTAGCCCAGTCATTGTATGTAATCCATTCTCCAATACGTGCCTTTACGATTTTAGTTGTATACCTATTATGCTAGAATTCAATTAATGTAAAAATCTCGGCTATGATTAATAAGTATTTGTATCTTAAACACAATTATAATATCAGAGAATTTCATAAGAAATGGTTTGGTTATCGTAAGGTAAGAACCTGTCCATGTTAATGTGCGGTATAGTCTTACGAGATACTTTTGCTTTCAAAGGTTTTTATAACTTAAAAATCCATTTGGGTGTGTTTTCTCATGCTGGTTTCCCATACTTACTCGGCTGTTATTTTATTATAATGCTCGGCTCAGACCGAACATATTTACAGATTGCTTGGATGCATTGGAGCTCAGAAGACGAGCTGGAGGTCCGATACGTATCTACGTACTTCTTTGTATCTCCTTAATTAAATATATAAAACATTTAAGTCTCATACCTTAAATAATTTTATATATTCATCAAAACACTTAAAAAATTCTATAAAATTTCCAGAAAATCATTTTCAATATGTTTTCTAACACATATAAATTTCAGACCCAAATAATTAATTATTTAGCCGTAAATAATTTATAAACCAATAAATTATTTTCTTCACTAGAAAATTAATATAAAATCCACATTAATTCAAAAAATTATGAAAATTGAAACCCATCTCTAAAATAATACTTCTAATCCATATCTAAAATCGCAAGGCATTTAGATGTCAATAAATAGGGTTTTCACATCAAAACATATCATAAGATCTATATGAATAAGCATAAATCATCAACAAGCATATATAATCATTTAATCATTCAAAACATGGCATAGACATGCAAATAATTAGGATTTTACCTTAGAACCAAAAATCATTAAGAAAATTGAGATGTAGTCATTATTCACCTTAGCTTTGTGATTAAAGATATGAGATTTGAATGAATTTGATGTTGATTAAGCTTCCCTTTTTCTTTCTTCTTCTTACTCTTGAAAATGGTGGTCGACCTATCTTTTAGTTTTAATTTAATTTTTTTTTCAAATGAAATGATGTGATACTCACGGCTAAGGGTTTAGGGTTTTAGAGAGCCCTTTTTCCTATCTTACCCCTCCCTTATAACACTTATTTTCCTAATAAATTTTATTCATGCTATCTCGTTTTGATTTACACACTAGCATGGCACGGCTACCCTTGATTATAATCAAATCTCAATCCATTAATCATCTTACATTATTTTATTTCATTTAGCTAATTAAATATCCTAAATAATGTTACTAAAAATATAGGGCGTTACACCGGGGAAAGTTAACAAGGTTGTGGATGCACTTAAGCAGGAAACATCAGAATGTGGTGTTAGCCATGTTGGTCGAATGGATGGATCTTGAGGCGTTGACTACGTGCAGTGTGCAGTTAAGATCTACTGTTGGTTCTAGTTAGAGCACTTCTATGTTGTCCTGCTTGGAAATTCGACCGACATTGATCGAATGGATTGCATCTAAGTAGAAAGATTACCCATGTTAGCTGGGAAGATTAGAAGGCTAGAAGCCTGAATCGAGATTAATGATCTGAAGGATTTTATTCTTGACCAGAGAGGGTGGTTGAGAAAGAAGGGACGATCATGTGTCCCGAATGTAGAAAACCTAAGGAAGGAGGTCCTTGGAGAATGTCATCGATCAAAATTTACGATTCATCCTGGGGCACCAAGATGTATCAAGGTATGATGAGGAGTTTCTACTGGGAAGGTATGAAGAGGGATGTTGTCTTATGGCTAAAGAAGTGTGTGAATTGTCAAAAAGTGAAAGCCGAACATCAGAAGTCGAGTAGGTTGCTTTTACCTTTGGAGATACCAGTTTGGAAATGGGATTCGATATCCATGGATTTTATAGACGGGTTGCCAAGGTCGAACTGGGGAAATGAAAGCATATAGGTCATAGTGGACAGGCTGACTAAGAGTGCCCATTTCGTTCCAGTCAAATCAACCAGGACAGTACCTGTCCTGGCTAAATTGTTTATGAAGAATATAGTTTGACTATATGAGATTCCTAGTAGCATAGTCAGTGACAGAGATGCCTTGTTCACAAGTGAATTCTGAAAGAGTCTGCGTACTTCTTTGTGTTCCGATGTGTTGTCTGTTGGTTGTATTTATCAGCAATTATAAGGACAGGCTGTTATAACTGTCTCGGCTGAAATATGTTAGTGTACTCTAATGGATACATGTATATTACAGTTTCTCTTTTGTAAAGATCTTTGATATTATATGTTGTTCCACTGCGATTGTGAGATTCTTGTTGTTTAGTTTTCTTCTTGTCTTCTTTCTCTCTTCTTTCTTCTTATCTTCTTTCTTTTTCTTTTCCCCCTAACAATCGAGTTTTCTGGCATTCGATTGCTCAACACGCAATATAGTGGACGTATTAGTGTCGATTTTCGAGGGTCGAAAATCCCGGTTGTTACAGAGTTGAACAAGGGCTAGGGTGTTAATATTTTGCTATCTCTGGCAGAATTAATTAGTTTATGCTCCACTCTCTCTGGTGGGGCTATGTTTATACTCTACTGTCTCTAATAGAGTTGAATGAGTTTACACTTCACTATCTTTCACTAAGTGAATCGAGTTTATACTCCATTATCTATGGCAGCGTTAGTTAAGTTTATACTCTGCTATCTTTGGAAGTGTTAACTGAATTTATACTCCAGTATCTCTTGTAGGGTTGAATGAATTTATATGCCACTATCTAGCGGAGTTAAAGAAAAACCGATAGATCATTTTGAGCATTTAGCGATAAAAGTGGTTCACTGCTTCTAGGTTACAAAGCATCTAACAAGTCCAACCATTAGCTCATTAACAAAATGGGCTTGCATCTTTAAGGTCGAGCGAAATTTGATGAATCCATCCAGTCACTCGTAAAATGGAAAAGACTTATGATTATTCCATTCTACACAATTCGCATGCAAATCTATCTCGGGATACTTAGTAGGAGATGGACATTCTCTAACATCCATAGGGGAATCAACACTATGCTCTTGAAAATGGTTTATACTCTTTCTTTACAAGGACTTAGTCCCATTGAGAGACTCGGGACTGGAGTTGGTGGCACTCTCACTAGATTTACCTACAAATAGAGGAGTCAAGATGAACAATTCATACATTAGTTCCATGATGGTGTACTATTATGTAGAACATAACCCTATGGGTTCATATTATATAGAACACAATTCAATTGATTCATAAATCAATCACAAGACCCAATTATACCGGTCTAGATCAAATTCATAACTAAACCGTCTAAATAAAGTTCATAAAGAAATTAGAGAAATAAAATCAAATCTAAAGGTTTGGATCAAAATGCGCCTTGGGTTTTAGCCCAAGCATGCTTGCAAGATCCGTCTCTGGATCTCATACAGATGTAGGTATACCAAGGTACACTCTCAAACTTTATTTTATCGGGAAACAAATAAACAAATAAAAGTCTAAGAATCGTACCTGGTAACATCAAGCGTGCCACCCAAGTTGTTACCAGTATTCGCCACCTTATTTGTGGCTGCTGAGATCGTCCTCCAGTTGAAACTTGACCACTGTTCAGTGGTCATTTAATGTACCACAACCACCTTATTTCTCGGATGTGCTTTTCAGTGGTATCTCTTAGATGTCGACATTCATTAGTCTTATGACCACAGATCTCATAGTAAGTGCATTATTTATCGGTTCCCATCTCAGCTGAGGTCCACTTTTGGTTGTCAATTGAATGCAATCCACGGTTTCTGTAGTTGCAAGGTAGATTCTTTCTCGAGTTTCCATAAGCTCTAAACGGTGAAACTTCCCCTATCCTCTTAAGCATTTCTTTCCTCCAGCTTTCTCATCCATCTTTTTTTGCCCTTACCTCAAGGCTTTTTTATCTCTAACTAGGTTGATGGTGATTAGTCCTACTTTGATATCGGAATCCTCTAAGTGCATGTACTATGCATTCATTTACTTTTCACTTCAGTGCTCATTCTTTGTTTTGGTGTTTAGATTTGTCGTGCGTTTTTAAATTGTTGTAGTATTGACATGTTGATATATCCTTTATCCTGCAAATACTATGTATATTTCATTGGCAATACTAAAACACAAATTTTAACATTCCCCCTGCTTTTGATTATGACAACTACTTCTAAACAATTTGAACATATGAATCTCTTCCTATCTATAATACTCTATATGTCGTTATGTTATATTTTGTATCCCTTTTTTGGTCTACAAAAGGAGACATGAACATAAGTGCATGATATATCTGATGGATGATTTTTACTATATAGAACCATTATAGAGATATCAAGGAAAAAATGAAAATCACACCACAAAAGTCACAATATTACATAATGTCAAATATATAGTACATGATACAAATGTCTACACACCACAAATGTCTAATGATGCTAAATATACAAAAAAAAGTCAACTACAGAACATATAAAATGATATAAATGCTAAATAAATCAAACAGTCTACTCGTCATTGTTAGGAGACGAAGTGTGATGATATCTAGAGGAGGTAGTAGGATCCATCTTGGAAGTGATGCAAGATGCTTCTCTTGGTAATCTAGAATCTGTTGAAGGTCCTCGCCTGCTAGTGTGAGTTGTAGATGCTTGATCCCATCTAGTTGGCGCATGCATATGTATTATGTCTTCAGAAATAAGAACTGGAGCAGGGGTTACTGCATTCTCCACTTACTCCAACACCACTCTATCATGTCCTTAGATTCACACAGTGCGTGTAAAAGATTCTTAGTGACACCCAATCTCTTCATCTTCCTTAATTTACTTCTGACCGTTCACGATTTGTTCTTACAGATCCAAAATCAAACTTATGTTCTTCAACACGGTTAGGTTGTGGTGGAATCCCTATCTATCCCTCAACATAGTATGGATATGAATGTGGCTGCTTCACTACTTGCAACTAACCACATTTAAAGGTTGTCCAATAGCTTTTGAAATTACATGTTCAGTACACCACATTAACTTGAAAGTGCCCCAAGATACAAGTCAAAATGTTACAGCAGGGAACATAAGCTCTAGCATTTCTTGACATTATTCTATTATCTAACATGTTTCTCAGTATAGCATCATATCATTTGCTTTTAATCCTTCCATGATTACCTATGTTACTTTCTGAACCCAATAATAAATCTGAATATAGCTATGGGTTTTAGGACCTATGTTATGTTGAATAATATGCATAATTAGCTTTTCTTTATTTCTCAAATTTGACTGTCTCCAAATTCCTTCTCCTTTATGAAAAATGTGATATAACATCTTTTTTTCATTCATATAAACTTCATCTATATCCATTCTATTTGACGTAATAGTTAAGATTTCTCCCAACACTCTATCAATCAATCTTACCTTAACAATTTTACTTTTCTAGTTATAGTACAATTTCTAGGATTAACAACTTCGACATTTGCTACAAATAGTAAGATGCATTTAAGGTATATCATTTGTCAAAATTATCTAAACTCGATATATTGATGATTTTAGCATTCTAAAATAATTCCTTAATCCCATAAGATGCAAAATCACTAAACACAATGAGTCTACTAGATAAAAAGGTAAAATTAACTACCATTTTGCATTCCTTAATGGCACTCATCATTGTTGATCCATGCCTTTACTTGAGGAGGGAACAGTGAAATTTGGTTAGATTCTTCAGTTGCTCTCTTGTATGATTTGGAGGCCACTGATTTTTATTTTCAGGATTTGAAAATTGAAAATGGGGTTTGAATTTTGATAAGAAAATGACTGGAAAAATGAAGAAAATTGGTTCAGCCATGAGTATATTGAGGAGGTAAATGTTCAATAAAATCTTAAATGACTCCGACCTTGCATTGATATGATAATGGACTGATCGATTGATCTACAATCGATTGACCATTGTCATTTTTACTTTGCATTTTATAAAGCTTTTAAAACAAGCTTATCTCTCCCCTTCTTGATTGCTAATGCCGCCTAGTATTGTAATGCACTAATGTGTAATTTCCTTAGCCACTATCACCAGACTTCAATGCTGCCTTCTCTCTTATTTATAGTTCGGATTATTTTCAAAGATTTATCTATTTAAAATTGTATATTTTTAACTTTATAAGAAAATTATTTTTTAGAATGGATTTTAAAATCAATAAATTCTTTCAATATACATATACATACATATATACATACATACATATGTATGTATGTATATGTAATTTTATCTTTTTGAAATAATTAAAAAAATAAAAAGATGGGTTTTAAAAAATTTCAAGTATATATATGTGATTTCAAATTCCCTTTCCAAAATTTTTTGAAGTATTTTTCCAAAATAAATCTTTCAATACTTAATCAACCGACCTTAGCTATAAGTCAACCGAACTACCGTTCAATTGATCGGTTAGCGCTTTTTCCAATCAATTTTTAAAGTTAAAATTTTAGGGTATTGTTACTTACACTCCACTTTTGTATACAAGGGGGTCATTTTTTATTTTCACTCCACTAAAAATAAAACTACTATGAGGAGTACACAAACTTGATTAAAATAATTTACTATTACATATTCTACCCATCATTTTCTAAACCCCAATTTATTTTTTAACTTTCTTTCTCCTTTCTTCATCTCAGTTAGCTACAACTAATCATGGTTTGAACTAAAAATTCCCTGTGCTCCAAGCTACCAAATTCGAAATTGATAGATAAAGTGATCAAAATACCTGATCCAAAACTAATCATGGTTCTATTTTGTCAAACAAATTAAACCCTATGCATAAAACTCTAGAAATTAAAAAAAAATACTAATTGATTTATTGAACAAAATGTAGTTACTTATACTTTCTTCAGTAAGAATTGATCTACTTTCTTTCTCATTTGGAGGAATTTCATTTGTGTTTTATTGCTCCATTGATTATTGATTTGGATTATAAATTAAAGAAGGACAGTAGTGGAGACTATAAAAATTAGGGTAAAAATAAAATAAATGGGTACATTGGTCAACTTACAATATAATTTTATAAGAGGGCTATTTTTAGTAGTACCCCTTATAGTAAAAAAATTATTAAAAAAAATGACTCCATCATATCCAAAAGTGGAGTGTCAGTAACAATGCTCAAATTTTATACAATTTGAAATAGTATTTTAATTTTTCACTAGTATATCTTAACTACTTCTCCTTATTTTACTAGGTACCTACAAATCAGTTATGGTACCCACTTCCTATAGTAGGGTGCGGGGATTAGCCGGAAGGTAGCCATACCCAACAAGGTTTAGGACCTTTAAAAATTACATTTTTTGTCAAAATAGAACTTAATAAAAAGTTTATATACATCGATTTTCCAATAAGACTATAATTAGATTCCAGAACCAAAATCTTTATTGCTTTATTTTCCTCTTATTTTTCTCGACTATTTTTGGCTTTTTGAAATTTTGTATATAGTGAAGCATATTTTTTAAGAGTATTATTAGTTTTGTTAAACTCTAGATCCTTTTTACTATTGGTTGGCTTAAAAATGTTTATCAATTTTGATAGATTTTCTTTACCATTATTAAATTTAGAAATTTTATTATTTGAATTTCCTAATTTAATTTCTAAACCCTTAATCTTATTGTTAGATAAGTCTAAAGTTGATTTTAAATTGTAATTTTCCTTTGTAAGTTTTACATTCTCAACCCCATATGCTTGAATTTCATCATTCAGGACTTGTTTAATGTTACACATTCGCATGAATTTTGAAATTTTAGCAGCTATTCTTGAAGAATTACGTTTTCATCTTTAAATATATCTATTTCTAGCTCAAGTCTATTAGTTTTAGCTTTTAATTCTTTATTTTCTTTCTTGGTGGCTCTAAACTTATAATCTAATTCAGAACTTATCTTAAATAAACCTTTGAGGCTCTATGTGTATAACCATGATGTGAACAAGTTGATAAAGAAGAAAAATATCCTCTACCACGCATTGATGACTTGTTCGACCAACCCAGTGGCGCATAAGTATTTTCTTAGTTGGATCTAGCGATGGGGTCCCATTAACTAAGATTTGTAAATAATTGCATTCCAATCACTTCCTTTCACACACTATTAGGACTTTATGAATGGTTGGTTATGTTGTTCGGGCTAACCAATGCACCAACATACTTTGTGGACTTAATGAACAAATCTTTTATGAACCGACTAAATGAATTTACGCTTGTATTCGTTGATGATATTCTAGTCCATTCTTAGACTGAAGAGAAATGTGGGTTGCGGAATTATGGATCTTAAGGCTAATTTAACACTAGATAGGGGTGAATATTGTTTTCTACCTTATATAAATCTTTCTAATTTTCCTTTAAGATCAATATCAAAGATCATCAACATAGAATTATACTAACAATCAATCACATATAAAAATAAAAGCAGTAAAGTAAAGTAAAGAGTTAGAGAGATGACACCATGAATTTTATACTGGTTTGGATTTATCCTACATCCAGTCCTATACAATTGCTTGTATAGATTTCTTTTCAAATGCCAATTTTTAACCGCACAAAAGGAAAACCCAAATAAAATCTAAATTTCGAGGCTACGAGACACACCCTTCTGAATTTTCGAGCTCATGGTAGACTCACTTGATTTGACCGGGCTACAAGTGCACCCACTAGATTTCTAGGCTGTTAAGCACACCCACTTGATTTGAACGGGCCACAAGCACACCCAAGCAAATACAAATAGAATTGATAGTTTTTCCAAAGTAAAATTCTTGTACTTTGGATACAGTGGATCCTATAACCAATTGGATAGCACTTTGATCTTTGAATTAAGAGAGAGATGTTTTAAAAACTGTAAGAAAGTAGTGTTAAATCAATACAAAGAAGTATGAATTGATTATATATGATTGTGAAAAGATTTGAATATATTTTTCAACGGAATTTTCAAGAGAGTAAGAGGAGGGAAGAAAGTAAGTAATTAGTTATCAAAAAATTCATTTGCACTCCCCTTTATATAGCAAATGAACAAATGTGTCTGTTCGTGAAGAGTTGTAACGAATAGACACTTCCTTTCAAAATTTGAAAAACCAATTGGCGGCATGTATGTCGACATAACATGTGCCTATATGTTGACATATGCTTGTTAAAAAATGAAAACCATTTTCTTTTTAATTGTTTTGAAAATCCTATACTTTATAAAATAAGTTGATACTTTGTAAAATAGTTTAAACATAGTTTATAAACATTTGGAACTTTGAAAAACTTTTATAAAATATTTTGAAATATATTTTGATTAAAATTATAAAAAATTAGAAAATTAGAGACAGAGATCAAAGATTGTTATCAAGGACTTTAACAATATATGCTATGACTCTATGCACTAAATTATAACATTAAGATCTTCATATCTTGGTCTTTGAACTCACAAGTCTTCATGTCTATCTCTTTAGTCTTTATACTGTACAGTCTTCGATTCAACACCTGTATAATATTCTGCATTATATAACTTTGCAAAACATTATTATCTATATTTTATATGTTTGTATATAGTTGTATATGGTTGTTGTCATCAAAATCAATAATTGAGGCATTAAATTCTCCCCCTTCTTGATAATGACAACCATTAAATATTCTTATATATAAAATATGATATAACTCCTCCTGAGTTAAATAACTCCCCCTGAATATATGCACGTGTATATTTTATATTTTTCTCCCACTTTGTCATCAACAAAATTGGATGAAAAATAAAAACTCCCCCTTAATGATATACTTTTATAAAATATGAAATCAAAATCAATAATGTTTGATACTAAATAATTATAATGATATAATATGATATGATTATGATATATGATGATTATATTATGATATAGATGATGGTAATTGAATGTAGATATATGATAAATAAGATAACACAAACTGTATTCATTAATTCAAATCCATTTATTTAAATCATACTTTTTATCCAATCATACAATCAAACCAAAAACAACCAAATCCAAATATCAATCCAAACAAATACAAACCTAAGAGAATTAATTTATACATATTAATAATAAGTTATATATATATATATATTTACAATTAAAAAAACTAAATAACTAGACATTCCTTGGAACTTCAACCCAACCATCACATCTAAAGATTGGATTTGCTTTGATGGCATCCCAATCTTCATTATTTTTGTTATTGGAGCATTTTGGGTTGTTGGTTTGATCATCTTTGATTAAGGAAGAAATCGACCATCGAAGGGCAACGAAATGTTTTTCTTGTTGTTCGATCATTTGCATTTGACTTAATTCTAAACGCCTTTGTTTTTTAAGATAAAGATGAGAATATCCTTGAAAGATTGAAGTGTTTCTTCAAGGTTTTCATACAATTTTCGACGCGGAGAAGACATTTTTATTAAAAAATGTTCGAAAATGAAAAGGGAATAGAGAATGAAACGACGAGTGAACATTTCTAAAAGATATAGGCTTATATAGGTGTGAAAAGCCATTTAGAAAGTTTGAACAGATGGTAGTTATGCTATGTTTAAAATTTGAATTTTTTTTGGCCAAACGGCTAGGATATGTTGACATATACCCTACAGGTATGTCAACATATATGTTTGAATTTGCACTATTTAAGTTTTTGACTTAGTTTTTGTTTTTACTTATCATATTTATATTTTTCTAGTTTATAGAGACTAATAGATCAATATAGAACAGTAAGAAATATATTTCATTACTTAGGATATAGAAATACATGGATTTCAAAGAAATAACAAAGAAATACATGAAAATAATATGAAATTAAACTAGAAACACACATTACTAAGGAATATAAAGCTAGATAGACAAGTTTAAAAGGACGATGATGATGATGAGCCACCAAGCTTCCTAATGATCTTTCCAAATCATTTGTCCACTTTGTTGGAGAGAGAAGTGAACATTTTACTAAATAAACATTTAAGCTTCTTTTGGTTTTTGAGAAGCTTCTCTTGGTTCATTGGAATCTCTTTGTTGGAAGGATGAGATGGTTTTTCGAAGCCTTCTAAGGAAGAGTCCATTTACTCTTCTTCTTCTTGATTTCCTTCTTTTTCTACATCCATTTCGCCACTTTCTTCATCTTCTTCTTATTGAATTTTTCGCCCCTCTTCCCATGCTAATCTTTCTTCTTTTTCAACAAGAGTATCATATGGTTCGAAATAGAGAGGAATATTCATAAGAGAAATGTTGGTCTTGTTGAGAACTTTTTGAGGTAGAGTTGGTTCTCCTCGTTCTCCTCGTAAATCAATACCAAAATATATGAAAATATTAATAAGATACACATCATGGTAGAGTGCGTTCTCATGTCTAGAAATATTCTTTGGAACAAAGTCGTCTAAGATGGCTTGTGCCCAATTGATGTCGTAGTTTCCGTAGCTGACGAAAAAGGCTTTAAAAACTTTTTGAGTGGGGTTATTGTAACTATCCGTCCTCGGAGTGATATTTTGTTGTAAAATGAGACTCATAAGTCTCGATTTTGGTCTAAGATTTTTGTGTTTAAAATCAAATTCTTCATCACTTTCAGAAATGCCATGAAAAACTTCATGATTTTATTCATCAATTTTAAAAGTGGAGAATTCAATTCCACTAGATTTGCAACCAAGTATATAACCCAAATTTTCACAATTTTAAAAAAATTTAGTGTCATTCACACTACTCTAAATTTGTCTCTCTTCTCCTTGAAAAAAATTTCCATTCAAGTTTTCATAAAACATTTTAACTAGATCTAAATAACATGCAAAATCATTTTAAGAAGAGTCGATTAAATCAAGAATTTCATTTTGAAGCAAAGATCATGAAGACCATAAGAAGAGAAATCATCAAACTTTGCAAATCTTTCGAGAAACACTTTTCTTGAAGTAGCATACTCCATATAAGTATCAATGGCCTCTTTGTCATTGAAAAGAAAGCCTTTGGTTCTCTTCGAGAGCCTTATGGTTTATGGTAAGTGGCTTGAGGAGGCCATTTTTGAGTTTTTGAAGAGATAAAAGAATGAAGAGATATTTTGAATTTTGAAATAAAGTGAGTGACTAAATGGATAGAGATTGGTTGAATCAATAGAGAGTGGAATGACATGTTCTCTGGTCAAAAGGATGCCCTTCAGAACATGGAATTAAATGCAAAAGAGAGGAAACTTCAAATTTCGAATTTGAAATGAAATTTCAAAATTCTAGCATGTATGTCAAAGTATGTGGTATGGGTATGTTGACATATAGGCCATTATTCCTATATATATATATATACTTATATTCATCCAATATTATTATTAACCTATATTTTATTCCCAAAACAACAAACAAACAAAAAATTAAATGTAAAATGTACCGCCTTTTTCTCCTTTCCTTTGATCCGTTATGATTAATCTATTATTTTCGTCAAACGCATGTTTGCATCCACAGTGTCTGGTTTATTATCACTTGAAGTAGTATCTGAATCATCTAATGTTGATGTATAAGCCCTCTTTCTTTTTCTAGATGAATCGGTAACTGGCGAGATCCTTGATTTATTCTGATGTGGATAGTCTATTTGTGGATGACCAGGTTCATTGCAGCTGAAACATCTAATTGTAGTTCCAGTTCCAGGAGTCTTGTTTTTAGGTCTTCGAAAGTTATTTATCTTTCTATACTTCAGGAACTTTCTGAAATTTCTGGTCATGAAAGTAATTCTTCACCATTGTCATCATTTGAATCCTGATACTCAGTTATTGCATTAAAAGCGATGGATTTCTTTTCTATTGCCTTGCTTTCTCTTTTGCCCTGCATAGGACATTAAATTATCTATTAACTCTTCAATATTTAGAGTACTGATGTCATTAGCCTCTTCAATTGTTAGTGTCTTTTGATCCCATTATGAAGAGGGCGAATTGCGTATTTTTTGAACTTGGTCCTCTTCGGAATTTTTTTACCTAATGCTATAAAAGAATGCACTATATCTTGAAATATACAATACATGTCAGAAATAGACTAATTTGGATTCATTTTAAACAACTGAAACTGATTGGTTAACATGGAAATTTTGATATATTTAACTTTACTAGTGCCCTCATATGTAACTTGTAGTGTTCTCCAAATTTCATATGTAGACTTACGAATAAAGACTCTATTATTTTTATTTAATGAGCAAAACAAAATATTCATGGCTTTAGAATTATTCTATGCAAGTGCCTTTTGGTCAACGGTCCATTGTGCAAAGTTAGTCTGGGGTTCTGTGTACTCATTCTATATATGTAATATTCTAAATATCTAAACCATTAGATTATAAATAAATCTTCATCCTACATGATTAATAAGTTTAATTACTGCCATTAGAAAGTGGGGGTCTAGCAGTAGATTGTCCTTCGAAAAAAGTGTTAACAAGTATACTAATATTGTTGCTAGCCATTTAAACTTTTTAAAAATCAAATTACGAGTCTTTTGAAAACCTAGTGTTTTGATACCAAATGTGGGTTGTAGAATTATGGATCTTAAGGCTAATTTAACACTAGAAGGGGGTGAATAGTTTTTTTAAGTTATGTAAATCTTTTTAATTTTCTTTCTAGATCAATATTAAATCACAGATTATCAACACAGAATTAAATTAACAGTCAGTCACAGATGCAATCACAAATAAAAATAAAAGCAGTCTAGTAAAGTAAAGAGTCGGAGAGATGACACCAAGGATTTTATGTTGGTTTGGATATCTCCTACATCCAGTCTCATACAATTGCTTGTACAAATTTCTTTTCAAATGCCAATCTTTAACCGAGCAGAAGGAAAACCCAAATATAATCTCAATTTCGAGGCTACGAGACACACTCTTCTAAATTTCTAAGCTCAGGGTAAAACACACTTGATTTGACCAGGCTACAAGCACACCCACTAGATTTCCAGGCTACTAAGCACACCCACTTAATTTGAACGGGCTATAAGCATACCCAAGCAAATACAAATAGAGTTGACAGTTTTTCCAACGATAAATTCTTGTACTTTGGATATAATGGATTTTATAGCCTCTTGGATAGCACTTTGATCGTTTAATTGATAGAGATATGTTTCCAAAACAGTAAGAAAGTATTATTGAATCAATACAAAGAAGTATAAATTGATTCTATATGATTTTGAAGAGATTTGAATATATTTTTCAATGGAATTTTCAAGAGAGTAAGAGGAGGGAAGAATGTAAGTAATTAGTTATCAAAAAATTCTTTTGCAATCCCTTTTATATAGAAAATGAACAGATGTGTCCGTTCGTGAAGAGTTACGACGAATAAACACTTCCTTCAAAATTTAAAAAAGCAATTGGTGGCATGTATGTCGATATACCCTATGCATATATGTCGACATATGCTTGTTAAAAAATGAAAACTATTTTCTTTTAAATTATTTTGAAAATCCTATACTTTGTAAAATAATTTGATACCTTATAAAATAGTTTGAACGTAGTTTATAAATATTTTGAACTTTGAAAAACTTTTATAAAATATTTTGAATTTATTTTGGTTAAAAGTATAAAAGACTAAAAAATTGGAGATAGAGATCAACGATCGCTATCAAGGACTTTGACAATATATGTTATGACTCTATACACTAAAGTATAATCTTGAGATCTTCATATCTTGGTCTTTGAACTCAATAACTAAGATATATGTTCGTATATGGTTGTTTCATCAAAATCAATAAATGAGATATTAACAAGAAACACAAGGTGAACTTGAGGGAAGTGCTTGAGACAATGAGGAAACATAATCCAAAAGCGAAATTATCAATGTCACTTTTGGAGGAAAGAGTGATTCATAGGACATGTGGTTTCTAAACAAGGCATTGTGGTCAACCTTACTAAGGCAGCAACTATCCACGATTGGGAGAGACCAAAGAATGTGAATGGCGTTAGAAGTTTTCTTCGATTAGTGGGTTATTACAGATGGTTCATAAAGGATTTTCTAAAATAGTTGTACCATTTACTCATTTTACGAAGAAGAACCGGACTTTTGCATGGGATGATAAATGTGAGCATGCATTCATTAAGTAAAAGAGTGATTAATGAGTGCATCGGTGTTGGTTATCCAAGATGGGAATGAGAAGCTCACTGTATACATGGATGACAGTGATATATGACTTAGAGTGGTGTTGATGCAAAGGGATAGGGTTGTTGCTTATGTATGCAAACAATTAAACCGCATCAGAAAAGATATCCAACTCATGATTTAGAGCTAGAAGCGACTGTATTTTCATTAAAGAGTTGGAAACATTATTTGTTAAGAGAAAGATCCAAGTTATTCACTGACCAAAAGTCATTAAAGTACATTTTCTCTTGGAAGGATCTTAATCTAAGGCAATAAAGGTGGTTGGAGTTCTTGGCATCTCAACATTTCTTATACGTCTAGAAAGGGGAATGTGGTCGTGGGTGCATTGAGTAGGAGTGCAAATTTGGGCGTGATGTTCCTAGAGTGGAAGCAGTTGGAATATATATCCGAATTTAACTTCTAACCAAAAGGCAAACTTAAGCCTGATATATTGGTGAGCTTGTTAGTGAGACCTATCCACATAGAAAGAATTGGTGCTGGTCAGCGAAGGGGCACAAAGCTAGTTAAGATCCTTAGTAGATGAGGAGTAGAGTCTGAAGAGATGAAGCGTTACGGATTTGACTGAGATTATTGGCTCCATAAAGATGGAGATTATATGTTCTCGATGTAGATAGATTAGAGATGAGGTGCTTTTAGACTGACATCAATCGAAGTTGGCTATCCATCTTGGAGGAAATAAAATGTATGGAGATATAAAATGAACATTTTATTAAGAAAGAATGAAGAAGGACATTGGTCATTCATCCTAAGTGCATCAATCGAAAGCTAGTGAATGCTAAACAAAATAAAATTGAGTAGTTTGCAGCAGTCGTTTGAAATTCCATAGTGGAAGTGGGAGCAGATATCGGTGGACTTTATCTATAGGTTGCTTAGGAGTAGAGGGGTACGATAATTTTTGGTTTATCATTGATAGACTGATAAAGTCTTCCCTATTCATACCTTTGAAGTCCAATTGAACAATATCAAAACTAGCTGAGTTGTATGTGTATTAGGTAATACGATTACATGGAGTATCGAGAAGCATTGTAAGCGATAGGGACTCATTGTTCACCAGTGGATTTTTGCAAGAGGCATTGAGGACGGAATTGAATTTGAGCACAGCTTACCACTCGCAAAAGGATAGTCAGATTACCTTAGAAGATGGTGGGTGTAAACAACCTCTTCCAGGTTTTGCATCTTTGGAGGTTTGTGCATGACTCAAGTGTGATTGTAGGACCAGATCAACAAGATGACTTGGTAGTTGAACCTGAAGTGGCAAGACCTCATATGCCCATTCATATAGTTGGGAAGAATATGAAGCAAGTTAGAAGGAAAATCGTAAGGCTGGTAAGGGTTCAATGGAGTGAGAATAAAGGAGATAGTACTTGGGAGACCAATGAGACCATGCAGACTGCATATTCGGAGCTCTTTGCTTGGTAAGATTTCCTTCATTTTATTTGGTTACCAGAATTATACGCATAATAGGATGCTAGTGCAGTTTGGTTGCTATGCTTTATGTTGTCAATGCTTTATTGCTTGTATGTTTTGGTTATGCTTTGTTTGACGTTGGAATTTCAAAGGAAAAATTCCCAAAGAAGAGGAGTAGCTAACGGCCCGTGTTTTTATACATCGATAGGTAAATCAAATAATTTTACATGACCAAACAATCATAAAAAAACTTTTGGTAATATCGTAATTTAACATTTTTGTACTTTAGAATAATACATTTTCAGGATTGCAATCTTGTAAATATGGTTTCATAATTTAGACTTTCGTACATAATAACAAGTTAAAGAACATTTAGAAATTAACATCATTAATAGAAAATAAAATTAGGACGTCACTAATTATCTAAAAATTTCACACCGAAATTAAAATAAATTATAAATTATATGTAGATATATTACACAAACACAAAGATATATATATATATATATATATTTGTATATAAACATTATGTATATAAGTATATGTATATTTTATTAAATATTATATTCAAATAAAAAAACCTATCAAAAAATAATAAAATTATTTAGCTAGAAACTATATTGGAATAAATACTATTCAAACTACTAATTTTTTAAATAATTCACCTTCAGTAATTTAATATGAATTAATAATGAAATTATTTATTAAATCGTTCACATGAATAAACATATTTTTGTTAATAATAAGATAACCTAAGACTCAAATCAAGTTCATCCAATTAAACATTAAATATAATTTAATGTTATCGACATTCTTCATGAAAACACTATAAAAAATCTAGTAAATAATAAATTAGAAAGGAAGACTTAACTTTCCACCATGCAATGGAACTGAATGTAGGATGTGAAGTTCGAATAGGGATAAATTGCTTATGTGCTTTAACTTTCCACCGTTGTGCTTTATTGAGTTTGTAAATCTCTAAAATTTACTTGTTTACTTATACTTTGCATATTTGTTAAACATTTAGCATACAATTATTCTTTGTATTTGGCCATATATGTCTTCACAATCCCTTTATATTGTTGTGTTGTACTTTTACGAACGAAGAGTGCACATAGTATTACGAACACGGTATTTGAACAATGTATTTGAAAAGACAACGAATTTATACGTTAATAATTATTTGCTACTTGCTATATTTGAAAAGATGGAAAAAAAATTATATTTTAATAATTATTTGAAATGTTGATTTATAAATTTGAATATTGTATGGTTATAACTAAATAAAATGCAAAAGTTCACAATAAAATAATGAAAAATTCAAAATAAATTAAATTAAATTAACATGCATAATTTTTTTACAGGATTACCATTTACGTTGTTCGTGACGTAAATTCCTAGTTTCAAAATTACATTACCCTGCTTAAAAATCAATATTCATTGAATTTTTATGAAATGTAACCATGATTCCCATCGTTGGCGTTGTTTCACCCTTCTAACTAGCTTCAAACACGGCTTGACAACATCTACGAAATGGGTCATCACCATAATGGATAATGTGGTGTCATGGTGCTTCGATCTTATTTTGGCTCTCGATAACTATATCGGGTTGTTAGTTTCTCTCCATCTTTACGGTTGACATACGAAGTGGACATCAACTCATACTTCAAACCAATAATCCAAACTATGTATATTGGAGTAGCTCAAAAAAGGAAAATAAAAAAGAAACCGTTATTAGCGGCGATTGAGACGAACAAGATAGTAGACCGATCCATTCTATTGGAAGCGGTTTCATTGGATTCGTTGTGAATTGGATGATGGAAAAACCAGAAAGCAACAAGTGTAGGTTGTGTTGCCGTAGCATGCTCGGATGCCTTAAAGTCAACAACCTGGGGCGCTAGTGCAGGCAACACTGTATGTTGTGGAGCGCACAGTGAACTGGTTTAAAACTCTGTATGGGGCAGGTTACGAAGTATGAAATATTTGCAATTTCACTTTCCTATGCATCCTTCGAACATTGTATCATGTTATCTGAACTTCACCAAGGATTTGTGTTTGAATCTCTTGTATTATTTGCCTATTGAATTTAGCCAATCATTAGAACCGTCAACATTGTCTTTCTTAACATTCAAAAATCCTCCTTCAATCTATAGCAAAGCATCACAATGTACACAAGTACGTTTCATATTATCTCACTTATTCTTCATATGGCAATCATTAAAATTAAGTCCAATTATTAAATAAAATCATTAGGTACGACGGGTCAGCATTTCATTATCGCTACGGTAGCAAATCAATGCAAATGTCAACAACTCTTTTAGAAGTTTTGTTGATTATAGGATGCAAAGGATCTAAGCTAATTCAAAAAATCATCAAGAAAATATGAAAAGATACATGGGTTAGATTAGATAAAATTAAACACAAATATGCAAATAATACCTAAAATCTAGTTGGAGTGAAAATAAAATAAGCTTGACTTGTAGGGTTGGACTTCGTTTTGATAATGGATTTTTGGTTTAGGGTTATAAAGAGAAAAGAAGGACAAGCCACTTTGGAAATGAAAAGAACATGCATTTTGCAAAGAACGTTCGTTTTGCCAATGCCTTCCGCCAACGAGCCAAATTGTCCCATATTCTATTCCTACGTCAAACACGTGGCGTCGTTGAAACGATAATGGAGAAAATTTTAATAGCAAACCTTAGCTAGCAAAACTGAACTAAACTAGCCAAATTTAATGGATTTAGTTGATCTATTTGGTCTGCCATACTCTCTGTATTAGAGCCCATAAGATGTCCATCACCACATAATGTCCCATACAAGCAGGGCCGGTTCTAGCCTACGGGTTGCCCTAGGCAACCACAATTTTTTGCCTTTTACATAGAAAAAAAAAACTGAATATAACAACACACTAAATCTAATGATTATATCAAAACTTCCTGATTAGGCATCAAACTGTAATTTTATTGGTGTACATCTTCTCAAAAAAAATAACAACAAACTAGCTAGAACAGCATCATAGTTTTTCAGTCTTCTTAAATAGTTTACGTACTAACAAATTGAACTAATGAATGCTAAGGGACGGAAGCAAGTACATTTGTATTCTATGAGTCTACCGGTTCTCTTGAAGATTTTATACGCTTCTCTGTAAATATATGAACAGATTCCATTAATTAAAGCAGTACATTCATTGTAATAAATAGGATAAAATATTATACAGCAACCCCGTAAAATGAATGCATATAATAAAAATATCAACCATTGAATTTAGCAAAAAAAAAATTCAAAAATTCTTTTTCTTCTAACAAAATGCAAAGTTAAGCAATGCATTAATTTAAAATTTTCTATCATCATCAGTCTAATAAGTATTAACCTAAAAAATTAACAAACCAGCAGACAATAATTGTAATCTAATGAGTTAAGAAATGCAATGCTTTTGATATTTATCAATTATCATCAATCTAATAAGTATTAATCAAAATATTAAGCACAAATAGAAATTACCTTTTTATCAAATTGTTGCAGGCGGCTAATCATTAATATAGCAACGAAATTAGCACCCAGAGGAGTCGAAGTTGTCGCGGAGGAGATCAATCGCTGCTGGAGAGTGAAGACTAGACCATTGTGGAGGAGCAGGAGGAAGAGCTGTCATGTAGGCGGTGTCGTCATGCAATTTTATCTTTAGAGGGAAGAAGCAGGAAATCGCGATTTGAGAATAGGGTTCCTTTTTTTTGCCGTTCGCTGTTGCCCCGTAGAGGGGGTTGCCCTATTCGGTGGCCTATTGGGCCTAGCCCAATAACCGGCCCTGATACAAGTCATCTTTCAACAGAACAAAGATCATAATCACAGTGAAATCTTCTCTTGTTAAACATACACAAAAAATACTGTTTCCAAACTTTAATGAAGAATCACCTAACAACATGCAGGCGTCATCCAAAAAAAGTAAACGTTTTCCTTTTGTTTTTTGGTGAAACAATCTGCCACTACTACTTTCAAAACAAAATCGCTTTTCTTTTTCTTTTTTTCTTATTGTGAAAATAAACGAAATGCAAATATATGTCTAGCATGGCTACTCGTGATGCAGTACAGCAGAAAACAAAGGGATGTAAAACCATGCATTAAAAAAGCCCATTCTAATAAGTGTTCTCCTCTATTCGAAGAGGATCGCACATTTTTCTAAAAAAAAAAAGAAAAAGCCCATCGTAGTTTGTTACAACAACATTATACATCTACCTAAACCACACAATGACCTCCAATTAATGTCACCAACAATTTCAAAGATAGATTAAGAACAAACATCTACTACACTAGCTCTCAATCCCATTGGACAAACCCTAATTTACACCAGCTCCGCTGCTTTGAAAATGCTAGCTCCCGTACTGTATTTACCCTCCGTTTTCCAACATCATCTCTCATGTTTCATGTACTCGTTTCGATACCAAGAATTTAGCAACGGCTTGATATAACTGTTCTTCATCAAATGGTTTTGATACATAGCCATCCATTCCTGATTTCAAACACTTCTCATATGTTGCTTGGATGACATCTGCTGTCATAGCCAGAATTGGTATGTGCCATTCGTCATTACTGTGTCCACATCTGATGTTTACCTTGCTTTCCATTAATCTTATTTGTCGAGTCGCCTCAAACCTAAAATGATAAGAATATACCTTATAATGACTACCATATAATCACTATAAATATATATGGGCCGGTGGTTCTATTCACACTCCGTTTTTCTCCTTTCACACCCTGTTACTTTATCAATTTTTAATATTCTATAATTATCCCTATCGTTGAACCACAACAGATCACGTTTAAAGGAAAAAAATCATAAAAACAAACTTCAATAAAGCAGGGTATGTGTAAAATCCTCACTCGGTACAAGCGAGGTTTGAGTACTAACCTCGCTCCGACCGAACTTGGTTTGTATAATAACCTGGTTATGGTCGAGCGAGGTTTGTATAATAACCTAATTTGGACATGATGTTTGAGTGAGGTTTGAACGTGGTTTAAGAAAAAATAAGGACATTTCCATGAACTGGAGGCCAAAAAGAAAAAAGTGGAATGTTATAATTTTTTGAAACTTATTGTGGTGTGAAAGGAGGAAAATGAGGTGGTAATAGGACCAGCCAAACATATGATATACTTTAACTTCGTTGGTACAATATACCCCCAAAAAAAAAAGTACGTTGGCTGTGCACCAAATTAAGAAGAGAATGGTGCCACGTACGAATCAAATTTAAAACTTTTAAACTATTTTCTTACTCCAAAATAAAGATTCTAAAATCAGTGACAATGCCAGGAAATTGAGCGCAACAAAACTGAGGGGAAAACGTATTTAAATTTTCAAGCATTTACCCATCCATTTCAGGCATTTGAACATCCATGAAGCAAGCATCAAAGTTATGTGGTAGCTGGAGAAGAGCAATGGCATCTTTACCGCTTTCAGCACACTCCACCTTTGCTCCGTATTTTTTCAAAGCAGCTGCAGCTATTTTTAAATTTACCTTATTGTCATCAACAACCAGTATATTTTTCCCAACCAACAAGCCACGAAGAAAAGCTGAACCATTTTGCATTTCTTTCTTCTGTTGTCTTCCCAGTCCCATAACTTGTTGAAAGCAAGCCGCGATTGTACCTGACTTTATAGGCTTCATAATAACAGTAGATACAAATGATCCTGTATTTGTCTTGTCAGATTCACAAGTGCCTAAAATAATTACTTTAGGTAGTTCTTGTATTTGGCCTTTTATTTTTAAGTCCATTAACTGCCTATATAAACTTGAATCCACTTCTCCACCACAAGAGTCTTTCTCCATTAGCAATATCTTTGGATCGTTTCTTGTTTCCCTGTTGTAGATTGGAAAGAAACATTTAATATAACCATTGTTTATTTATATTTGAACATAAAATTCAACATGATGTAATGGAGTTGCATTTAAATTAAAATATATAATATATAAAAAACATTTGCCCAGACCTTGAGTACCCATTTTTCTCGGCTAGTGCAAGAAGACCATGTGTGATATCACTAACAACATCAACATCAATTCCCAATCTGTGCAAATGATATAGAGTGACTGAAGCTCTGACAGGTTTTTTGTCAACCAATACAACTTTCATCCCTTTAAAACAAGTAGGCAAAGCTTCAGCAATTGGTCCTTTAAGTTCGCTAATGCCTTTCGTACTTTCTTGAAAAACAGCAGTAAATGTAAATGTGCTACCAACATTAGGCCGACTAATAAAACTGATATGCCCACCCATCAATTCAACGAGGCATTTACTTATGCTCAATCCAATACCAGTACCACCATAATTCCTGGAAGTTGAGCTATCTGCTTGCATAAAAGGAGCAAAAACTCTTTCTTGAGCATTTAATGGGATTCCAATACCAGTATCTTCTACAGTTACCATTACTGTTATGTCTCTTGAATCATTTTCAGTACAATTGAATTTCTCACATGAGAGTAGAGTCTTGAAATTTTCCCAACTGTTTCTGTCATCTGCTGCTTCAAGCCCGCTTAAGGTGTTGTATATGTTGGTGGCGTCAGAATTTACTTGGGGCTCATCCAGTGACTCATTTGGGTTTGGTTCAACTTTCGCAGCAAATGTCTTATTTGAGGCCTCAGCTAGATGAACTTGGACAAAAATGTGACCATGCTCCGTAAACTGCAAATAGAGAATGGAAGAATGATGTTGTAAATCCACTAATCTACTTCATATCAGACTTCAGAAGTGGACACTATAGTAATGGTATTGCAATCCTGAATTGTATACTTTTTTGCCCAAGAAAACAAACATTTCGGTACTACAAAACACATGTTCAAGAAGGTGATAAGTTCATCCGTAGACAACACTTAGTTCAGATAAGTTAGATAGAATAATCAAATGATATGTTCAAATAAATTTTTCAGCAATTTACCCAATTGATACAATATCAACGTATTAATGTTCTTTTCTTTTCTTTTTTTCCTCATCTACAACATTATAACGCATATGAATGCGTCGACTTTTTGAAATGATAATGGTAGTTAATTGTCTAGATAAAAACACTTGAACAGAAGGTAATGCATGCTTACTTTAACTGAGTTCCCCACAAGATTAGTAATGATTTGTCGGAACCTTCCAGGATCACCAGTGAGAACTTCAGGAACCCTATCCGAAACAAATACTGCAAGCTACAAAGTAAAACATAACTATGTTAGAATATTTAAATTGCAAATCACATAAGAACATACCACAAACAAGCATTTATCTTGTTCATAAATAATAACTGGGTATCAACTAAGCTCCCGTTCATGATTAAACAAGTAAATTTGCAAAATTAATAACAAGTATGCACATTTAAGATAATTACCTCGATACCCTTCTCTCTTGATTGTGAAGAAAATAATGAAAGCACATCATCTAGGATGGATCGCACATCAAATGGTACAGCCTCAAGTTCTAACTTTCCAGCTTCTATTTTGGCTCTGTCAAGCACTTCATTGATTAACGATATTAGAGCTTTTCCACATATTTGAGCAGTTTGAGCATATTCTTTTTGAGTCAGATTCATGTCGGTATCCAACAGCATATCTAGCATACCTGGGAAATAATCAACCTTTTTATCAATTTCCAAGTTAATACAGCTCTCTCAATTAAACCATGACAGACGTCACCAACTTTTTGTCAAAGAAGTTATTAGTAGTTAACATAAAACCATATACAGACAGAAATACGATTGAAAGATGAGCATACCAAGCACACCATTCATTGGTGTTCTTATCTCGTGAGAAACAGTAGCAAGAAACTGCAAAATTATTCAAAATTTTAGCTGGATGTAAAAGGACATTGTTATGCTTGTATGTCAAAATATAATTGAAGCTTTTATGCAACCTGAGATTTAGCTACGTCTGCTGACTCTGCTTTGACCTTTAACTCTTCCATTTTTCTACAGTCCTCTTTCACATTGTCATATCGATTCCAAGCAGCATATATGATATAGCCTGCTAGCATACATATCACAAACACTCCAGATGGAGTTGTGATAGCAGCCAGTGACATTGGAGGTTTCACACTGTACCTGCTTATACATAGTGATGCAAGATTAATACGGAAAATCAAGGGCAATGAAACCATTAAAATACATGTTTCATTCATTATACCTGCATTGCATTTTATGTTTCCTGTATGGATCCCCAAAATCAAGTGTGCTATCATGGGAAAGAGACGTATAACCCTCAGGATTTTCAGGTCCATACATTACTAAAGGCATAGAACTATTAGTAATATCGTACACGTTGACAAGTATATCTTGATTGCCAGCTAGTTGTCTCAGCAAATTTTCTACAAGGGATTCAACATCAAAAGCACCACCTATATATCTGTAAAACAGATATTAGTACACATTCAGAACGTCCGCAACTATTTTGAAATATGCATAAATAAGATTAATCACTTTTATCATTGTGCAAAGAACTTGTAGTTATCAAATCTTAAATCTGAGTATTCCCAAATCAAAACTCTGTGCAGTAAAATAGTAAAAGAAATGTAACTTACCCTGCAGTTGCTGCAATACGTTCCTGAACAGCTGCATCTACAGGTAAATCCAAACGGTAGACTGGGAATGTTAAAACAACTCCCAAATGATTTGACCCAAGCAGTCTGAATGGTCTTGTGAGAACTGCCTTGCCAGTTGCCCTAGACCTTAAGATATTTTCACGATCCTCCTGCATATCGATAGATTTATTAGAATCAAAATTAAATCTAGGAATAATGGTAGACACTGTCTATGAAGTTTAATACAATCACATCTAATCTAAAAGGAGTAAACCATTTAACAACCTAGTAGCATCACATTGTGGGATGAATAACATCATTCAATTTAAATGATCAGATAAATATTGCCTAAATGGTCAGGTTTTTGTGCTAGTGAGAAAAATGACTGTGTTTATATTTTGAAATAATGATGCATAGAGCACATAGTCAAATTGGTAACCTTCAAGTTTATTATAGTAACAAATAACTCAATTTTAGCATTAAAGCTATGTTTCTATGACACAAGATATGAGTAAAGTTGAAATTTAACTAAGCTTTTTAGAACAGTATCACTAAATATTATACGTACTTCACCAGACATCATATCGATGGCTTCAATATATGAAACTGTCTCTTGAGAGAATATAACAGGGGCATATTCATCTTGCATGGGCGATGGTTCTCGAGTCATCGTCTTAATTGTCCATCCCTGTGAATTTTCGAAATTTTCTCTTTCAGAATGAAGAACGCGTGCTGCATAAGCAACACCATTCAATAATGGTCGCTCAAACGATGTTCTTTTTGTGTAATGGGCAAATGTCATCTGTAATACCAACAAAAAAGTATCGTTTTAGTATCGTTTCAATAAGTACGAAAAAGATTACCAAATAAGACAAAAAAACATATTTTATCATGGTTTTATCATACACATGGAATAAAAAGGGGATACTGTCCTTTTAGCATTGGCAAGCAGTAAAACCTAATAAACTGGTTTGTAATCTCCAAGTTAGTGGTAAATAAAAATTAGTCAGTGTGCTTCACACCTAATTTGCATGAACATTCATCATATATTACACGATTGGAGTCGAACATATTATTTGCATTACAAGGGGTTCTCTGTGGATTAAGATGCAAACCAAGGTTCAGAAAATACTTTTTCGAAATCATATTCAAAATGGTAAGAATATTATGCATTAACACAAGTATAGTGTAAGAAATAATTCCTCCGTAAATATTTTCTACCTCCACATGTGTCATTTGTTAAGAGAATATTTTTTATATGTTAAGAAATGCATTCAGAATATTTTAGTATTTGTACTTTTCTAAATTACAATATTTTCCTCTGATGCGACTACTTCGGTTCCAAGTAATATAACTATAAATACTAGTCGTGTATTTTAGAACAATAATCAAGTAATCCGATAAAGATGTAGTCCACTTTGTGTTTATTGTTTCTTCTTCTCTTTCACTCTTCTTTTTCTCTACTTTATTTTGTTTTATTCTAGTACTTAAACATTGTATCGAAGCTTACTCAAATAATTCTAACATGGTATTAAAGCAGGTTAAAAAAATTGTGATTTGATTTATTAGACATGTTCCAATTCTGTTTGAAAATTTTGTCATTTGATTTATTAGAGTGCGTTTCGATCCTGCTGAAAATTTTGTGGTTTGGTTTATAAAGCTATGACTTCATCTTCTCTTTTCCTCACCTCAAAATTTTCCCCAACCCTCATTTTGTCGGATCCTTCCACGTCACTTAACATCTAATACTGAAGTTCCAGTTTTCAGATTTGAAATTACTTTTCTGGTTGGTGTTTGTCTTCCGACAATGACAATAATAAATCCCGATTGGAATTCCGCATTCAATCCCATAGGAATTACTTTATCCCCATTTTCCCTTTCCAGATCATGATTTCAGATTTTTGATTGGAATTCCGCTTTCAGTCTCGTGGGAATTTCTTTATTCCTGTTTATTTTTCAGATTTTGACTCTGGATTTTTGATTTATTTCTATCGTCTTTTTAGACAACAGTGTACTGGTTAAATTAAAGTTGCAATTTGATGTTACTCGTCGCTAGCAATATTTGATCGCTGGTTTCCTATTTTTTTAATGGTTCGGATGACATTATTGCTTGTTGATGTTGTTGTGATCGTTTCCTGCTTAGGCAAACTACAGTTGCTACGCATCGTGAATTTAATTAGGAATGTTAACATAATATTATCTATATCTTTATTAATAGTTGGTTTGGAAGCGCAAACTTTTGGTCTGACCGCAAACTTCCGAAAATACCATTTACTCATATATAATTTAACGCAACGCCCATCTATGTATGTTACCAAATTCCTTAAAAATTGGATCTAACAAATAAAATCACTTTACAAATTCAACATGTGCTTTTACAAATATTAATAAACATTAATATCATTTGGAAATAGGACCTCATAAATATATATTTTTTCAAATTCAAAACGTTCAAATATTATCAAATCTTAATGTCATTTTTAAAATAGAATATAACAAATGAAATTCTTTTACAAATTCTTTCTTTATTAACAAATAACAGAAATATAAATTCAAACTACTAAAAAAAATTAGATACTGAAACTTAAAAATAAAAATTCAAACAAGTTATGCGTGAGTTCAACGCAAAATACGACTAAATATTTCTGAAAATTATTTTTTTTAGTGTTTTGAAATATATACAATTTGTAGAACAACTCACGCGTGAAGCGCGTGCCGTAACGCTCGTATTAAAAAATGTGTTGAGAATATTTTAGTATTAGTACTTTACTAAACTACAATATTTTCTTATTATATGATTACATCAGTTCCAAGTGATATGACTACAAATACCAGTCGTGTATTATAGAACAATAATCAAATAATCCAATAAAGAGGTAGTCCTCTTTGTGTTTAACGTTTTTCTTCTCCCTGTTTTCTTCTTCTTCTCTATTTTATTTTGTTTTATTCTAATATTTTAACATTGTATCAAACGGGATATTTCACTAGAAGGACAAACTTTGTAGTCCAATTAGTTTCTAGGACACACATCCAAAGAAATTAATTTCAAGACCAAAGTCAGCAGAATAATTACTTTTAAGGACAAAGTCAGTAGTCCAATTACTTTCAAGAACATAATTTCATAGGTTTTAGGTCTTAGAAACTAATTATTTTGCATTTTGTCTTTAAAAGTAATTATTTCAGTTGTGTGTCCTAGAAACTAATTGCACTTGCTAAAGAGGCCCTTATGGCTAATTTCCATGTATCAAAACTTATCCAAATAATTCTTACATCATCAATACATTCTATATAGAGCTAGAACAAGAGTTATGATGGCCGGACAGCATAAGACAATAATATTGGAAGGGAAAGTAATTATTCCGACTGACAAATAAAATCGATATTATTTTACTGAAAAAGTTATATTGCATAAACACCTATGTTATGTAAATAAATATATTATAAATGTAAATATATATTTCCTTAATGAAAGAACAACATAGGTTTATTGATCAATTTGAAAATGAAAAAGAAAAATCATCAGATCTCACGTTAAAAAATCAATAACAATTCTTTTTATCATCATTAGAACTTGAAAACAGAAACTAAACCTATTATAAACACAACTATATACAAAGCGCTATTTTTTCCAAAATACTTTTTACATCTTAACAGGTGAAGCATTGGCGCAACGGTTAAGTCACTCGCATGGTAATCTGGACTTCGAGTCCGAAAACAGCCTTTTCGCAATGCGAGGAAAATGTTGCGTACATTATCGACCTCCTCAGAGCCCGCTATCGTACGGGAGCCTCGTACATTGGGTTACATCTTTACTTTTTACATCTAGAAAAGGAACAAAAATAAAAAATAAAAATATAGTTGAAAACATAAAGATGCATGTTGTGACATGTGCGCCATTTTGTGTGTTTCTCATATGCATCAACCAATTAAAGAGGAAAGGTTATTGTCATGTCACATTATGCGTTGCCACTTCTTGATACACTAACAAGGTTAATTCAAGAACTTCATAAAAAAATTTGCTTGATTCATTGTTTCTTCTTGTTGTTATTGAAAAATCAACACATGTTCTATTAAATAAAAAGAGTCTTTGCAAAAATATCCACAAAAACCAAGACGTTCACATGAGATATTCGTCAGCAAGTTTAAAATGATTGATCCATTCAATAAGGTATTACGACAGTAGTCACGAAAATGGCACTCAACTTCACAAGTCAATCAGCAATAAATCTGCATAGAAATATACTGTTTAAACTGTATATCTTTTTCAGTAATTGAAATAAAGGAAATTCGATTGAGCTTTGCCTTAGCGGTATTCTTAGAACTTTTTTATTCGAAGTCTCCTAAGACACAACAATCGTTTTTGCTTGAGATTGTGATGTTCACACTCAAAACTGCAATATGGTAGAAATTGCTTTAATAAGAGAACGGAATAAAGAAAAAGACAGATTGTCTCGAAAGGATGAGAAATTGCTTTAACCGTTAGGAAAAGAAATTTTTTACACCAAGTCTAAGCCCGGCCTGGTTCGGGCGGCGTGCATTAACTAAACCATGGTCATTTATTTCCTCCCTCTCGCATAAAATATTCTGACCCGAAAGGCCTATCGTTGTTTAAGAGGAATAAGTATATTAATATATATTTTTCTCATATTTTAGCTTATTTGGGACAATAATTTGTTTCAATATTTAGCTATTTCATACCAACTCCAAACACATATCTCATTCATATGAAATCCATTTTTCGACAAATGGGCTATTGAATTGAAGCTCGCACTATGAACTATACGATATGACTTTGAGTTGGCACAATCAGATGTCCGAATATGCATTCGAAGTTATGGATTTCTTACAATCCCCTATATGAATGATGATATACGTCTCACTCCACACAAAGGGTAATATCATACAATATATATGGAACAATGTTGCATCGTGGATAGATAGATATTTCATTTTGAACCTTCCTATTTAAAACTCATCGGATATACTTAGCTAATCGGTGAACTATTTCATCTTGAACCGTCATCCGTTGGTGTATACCCAAACAATAAGCTTTATAAAGCATTGTTTCTCTTCACATCCAATCCTTTGGTTGTGTTCATTTTGGTCATGAACATATTTGGTTATGTGAGTATATTAGAGAATTTAAACCTTTAATATTCTCATAGAGCTGACTCATCTCACACTTACATAGGTGATCACATCCATAAAGAGTATCATACATATACTCTATTTTGTCGTTTTCAAAATGGGCATCATTAAAAACATAGCTTAACCTCAAATACTTTTATAAGCATGCATTTTATTGTGCACCATAGAATTAAGGTAGTCGTAGGACAAAGTATGAGTGAGTATTTACTGGTGAAAACCGAATAAACCAACCAAACCAATTAGTTTGCTCAATTTGGTTCGGTTTTGTTTGTTAATTGATTGGTTTTGGTTTATGTTTATTATTTATTTGGTTTATTGATCGGGTTTGGTTTTTAATATTTAGAAAACCGAACCAACCAATTAAATCAAATTTAAAGATTAAATTATTTTAAAATTACAAAATTACTACAGACATCGCTATTATTTACAATATTTTCATAACAATGTTATTTTTCTTTCAATTATATTAATATTTTTAGAAGAAGAGTTTGTTTATCAAAATGTTTGCACCATATAGACTCAATTAAGTGTCTTAATCTTATATTATATCAATAACCAGAAGGTCTAACTCATTTTAAGATAAACCGAATAAACCAACGAAATCAAATATTATCGATTTGGTTGGTTTTGGTTTTAAAAAATATCGGTTTGGTTTGATTCAGTTTATGTTTCTTAAATGGTTATTTTGGTTTCAACATTTTTGATTTGTTTCAAACTAAACCAAGCATTTGCTCACTCTAAGGACAAAGTACAAGAAAATACATTACTTCTTAAGTTACTTAGAACTGGTTTGCCTATTGATCTTAGACCGTGGGGTCTTCGTTCGCTAAGATAGATTTTCGTATAAGGTAATGCTTATTGGTTTAGGTTTTTAAAATCATTCCCCTCGATGTGCGGTCAATTCTCTCTCTTAATATACCTTTAGCAAATAGATCTGCTAAGTTATCTTTTGATCTAACATAATCAATGGAAATTATTCAATTCGAGAGTAATTGTCTTACTGTGTTATGACGTCAATGAATGTGTCATGATTTTCCATTATACATAAAGTTTTGCACGCAGCTTGATTATCGCAATGAATACAGATGGTCATTACATGTTTGGGCCTAAATGGAATATCTTCTAAAAATTTACGACGTCATTCTGCATCTTCGTCTGCTTTATCTGAAGCAATGAACTCAAATTCCATGGTGGATCGAGCTATGCATGTTTGTTTAGTCAATTTCCATGACACTGCTAACGACATAGCCACTTGTTGATTTTGATTCCTCCAAATCTGAATCCAATTTGCACCAGTATATCCTTCTAGGACGGTAGGATATTTTTCGTAATCCAAGGAAAAATTTGTGGTAATCTTTAAATATCTCAACACTCTCATTAGTGTTGCCCAATGTTCTAGCACATATGTTAGAAAATCCGAAGACTTTTTTTATTCAAAGGCTATCAATATGCAACAATCATTTCTGCTTGAGACTGTGATGTTCACGCTCAAATCTGCGATATAACGAAAATTGCTTTGATAAGAACACAGAACGAAGAAGAAGAAGAAAATAGATTAACGTCCGGAAAAGGATGACAAATGTGATCAGCATTTCATCTCCTTTCGAATTTTTCAATGGTCACACCCGTTAGGAAAAGTTAGTTTATTCCAGCAAAAATATATTTTACATCAAGCAAGCGCGGCCCGGTTCGAGCTGGTGGCATGCGCGCGTGTTAACCAAAGCATGGTCGTCTATCTTCTCCCTCTCGCATAAAATATTCTGACCCAAAGAGCATGTCGTTGTTTGAGAGGAATGAGTGTATAAACATATATTTTTCTCTTATTTTAGCCGATATGAGACAAATAATTTGTTTTAATATTTAGTTATTTCATACCAACTTCCAAAACACGTATCTCATTCATATAAAATCCGTTTTAGGACAAATGGACTATCAAATTGAAGCTCACACTACAAACTATACGATAGGACTTTGATTTGCCACAATCGGATGTTCGAAGATGCCGAATTTACGTTCGAAGCTACGAATTTCTAACACAAGGTAATGACAATGTGTTGGTTTTGGTAGCAAAAGCAACTGTATTGAGAAAGTATATTATGTAAGAAACCAAGATCCAAGATATGAAAGAATTAGAAAATAGTCTTGATAGGGCAAAAGGGTGAAATGCTAAAAAAGATGCAACATTTTATCACTTTAAAAAAATGCATCGAAGTAAAAAAACATATAGTAACCAATGATTAATTGTGACGAAGAGAACGTTATATACAAGACATACACAACCTTTCAATGTCAGACTAATCCACTATGTATTTAAATTTATTTCCTTCTACTTGTTGTCCTCTTTACACTATATATTTATCTAATAAAGGTCTCGATACCAAAGTCATTGTTGATTCGTCTTGTAATCATATTACTAATCATGTTACTACAATTGTTACACAAGTGGTGTACCCATATGAGTTGACATGCACTACTGCAACAAAAGGAATCCACAACGTGACATGACTACTAACTCATTTATGCACAACATCCCCAAGTTATTTAGCGACGTGAGACTATTCAATTTTCAAACCGTCGTTCCAATTTCCAATCATGCAATAACCCTAACTATGATCGGGTCTGTTCATCTGTTGTTCTATGGTAACCAATTCCCTTTTTTTGTTATAAATTAAAACAAGTTATAGACATTAAAGGGTTACAATAGTACATTTTACATCCATCATGTAAAAGATATTCTTTATATACCATAGACATTATGAAAAAGGATGATTCGTAACTGTAGGGCTTTATTATTTACTTCCATACAAATATGTATTATCACTGAAAGTGCGTAATTAGCATTTAAGTGTGATTTGTTCTATCTTGTGAATCATACCACTCCAAAATGAACTTAGCATTTAAGTGTGATTTGTTCTATCTTGTGAATCATACCACTCCAAAATGAACCGTTGGAGGAAAAAACACTTTGTAAGTTGTATAATATATACTACACTTATATATGTTATTATATAAGAATTTGCTATTGTGCTTGCTGTTTTACGATATTGAAATATATACCACGTGCACTTATGCATTCTCCAACGTTACCGTAATATTGATTAATTGCCTTGGACAACTTATGTTTTCCAAAATCGGCAATAAAAATAAATTCGGCTAGGGTAATCCATTCGCTTTGTGTTAGGTGTGGCTCGCATTGTATTAGAGTGGGTGCGTAGATTGGATTATGATTAGTCTCACATTGCAAGATATTCTAAAAGAGATCAACATATATATGAGATTGGTAGCATGTAACAACAAGGGATTCCTTTTGTTACAAATAAATGTTGCCATGAAAATATATGTGCTCTAGGGGATGTAGGGATATCCAATTATGACGCTGGCACCAAAAGAGCTTCGTTCAGTAGTCTTGCCTCTTCTATACTAAATGAAGTGCGTGCATAGAAGAAGATGCGAGGGGATGCCGAAAATTTTCAACATGGTATCAAAGCCGATGGTTCGAGGGGACCAATATGATGCAGCATTTGTTAAATTTTGGTGATACAAACTCACAAATAGAAGGAAACAAATATGAAAGAAGGAAAGTAATCACGTTTGTTCATTATGAAAATGCATAATTATTGGATTGCATTTGAATGAGATTGCAAGAAAATATATGCATGCTCACGTTATGGAATAATATATATGCAAAATGATACGCATATTATTTCTTTCTTCGTAATCGCATTGCTTTGGGATTATTTTCTTCCATCTTTGGAATGAGTGAATTACATGTTATGTTTGCATGATTTGTTACCATTGTAATTTGCCTCCATTATCTTCTTACCATATCTTGGTAATTTGATTGATCACTCACATGAATTTACATTGGTTATAAATTGAGGGTATATTTAATTGTAAATTTATTCTGGCATTCAGTCAGCGACCTCCAGATAGAGTGTCTCTTCTTGTTATCCCTAATTTAGGGCTTTGATATGTAAACTCTTATCTTGTAATCTCTTGTAACTCTCTCATGTGTAATAAAATTTCTCTCCTTTGGACTGGACGTACACTATCTTGATGATAGTGGAACCAGTATAAATATTGTACGTCTCTTTTCTTCTTTATAGTTATTTACTATTTATTTGGAGTAATAGAAACGGCTGCTAGATTAAGTGATGTTCAAATTGGCAAATCTAGATCATGTTTATTGTTTTTTCGCATTTGTGCAATTTTTGCACAACAGATTAGTATCGGAGCAAGGCGATTTGTTTTAATTTGTGCATCAATGGCTTCTAGAAAGAGCGGTAGATTCGATGGTGATTATGCTATTACTCATTTGGATGGAAAAGAGAGATTTTATGCAATATGGAAGTTAAAAATGGAGGAGATTATGTTGAGGGAGAGGAGCGTTCCAGTCTTGGAAATTTGATGATAAGGAGTTTACTGTGTTGAATGGACATCTAGATTTGGGAACCTGTATCTGCTTCATGGCTCAATGTTGATGTGAGAGTCTTATGTTGATTTCCATGAGAAATTTGTTGTTTGCGGATAAGGTATGTGGGAGGAAAGAGATTTGTCTTGCATACAGAGATTTTGATTAGCCTTGTTATGTCCATTGGCTTTTGTTTTTTGGCTCTGTATTTGGATTGGTGATTGAGATGATTTTTTGACCTTGGTGGCTTTGAGATTATTTTGGTATCTACCTTCTTTTAATTTTGGATATTTGCAACATTTTGTTGGCGGGCGGGGACATAGTCTGAGCTCGTTAGCAAGGTGTGATGGGGGTGGCCTTGCCGGAACTCATTGGGTAAATATTCATTTTTGGTCTATATCTCGTTAAGAGATTTTGGTTGAAGGTGGAGTTCATTTTTAAGAGTTTTATGTTGTAAAGAGAATTTGACTCGATGTGGAGTGTTGGAGATATGTGATTTTGCATCAAGGTGGAGTGTTAAATTTTGGTGATACAAAATCACAAATAGAAGGAAACAAATATGCAAGAAGGAACGTAATCACGTTTGTTCATTATAGAAATACATAATTATTGGATTGCATTTGAATGAGATGACAAGGAAATATATGCATACGCACGTTATGGAATAATATATATGCAAAATGATATGCATATTATTTCTTTATTCGTAATCGCATTGCTTTGGAATTATTTTCTTCTATCTTTAGAATGAGTGAATTACTTGCTATGTTTGTGTGATTTGTTACCATTTAATTTGCCTCCATTATCTTCTTAGCATATCTTGATAATTTGATTGATGGCTCACGTGAATTTACATTAGTTATAAATTGAGGATAGATTTAATTGTAAATTTATCCTGACATTCAGCCAACGTGAATTTACATTAGTTATAAATTGAGGATAGATTTAATTGTAAATTTATCCTGACATTCAGCCAACGATCTTCAGATAGAGTGTCTCTTCTTATTATTCTTAATTTAGGGCTTTGGGATGTAAACTCTTATCTTGTAATCTCTTGTAACTCTCTCATGTGTAATAAAATCTCTCTCATTTGGATTGGACGTACACTATCCTGATGATAGTGGAACCAGTATAAATATTGTGTTTTTTTTTCTTCTTTATAGTTATTTATTATTTATTTGGAGTAATAGAATACTGCTGCTAGATTAAGTGATGTTCAAATTGGCAAATCTAGATCATATTTATTGTTTTTCCGCATTTGTGCAATTTTTGCACAACAGCATTGACCTAAGTATGCTCCAGTATGTAGTTTGAGCTCGGGATTCTCATTAAGGTGGAGTTATAAGTTAGAACACGGCCTGCTCCAACCGTGGAAAAGAGATCTCTTTGTAGAAAAAAGCTTGGCCCAAACTGCTAGAGGTGGTAGCGACCTAATCTAAAACTGCTAGAGGTGTTAGCGACCTTATCCAAGTGTTTGAGGACTCTATATAACTTCAAGTTGAATTGAGAAAAAATGTTCGCCAAGGTGAAGATCTGTTAGGTGTGGCTCGCATTGTATTAGAGTGGGTGCGTAGATTGGATTATGATTAGTCTCACATCGCAAGATATTTTAAAAGAGATCAGCATATATATGAGATTGGTAGCACGTAACAACAAGGAATTCCTTTTGTTACAAATAAATGTTGCCATGAAAATATATGTGCTCTAGGGGATGTAGGGATATCACCAAAAGAGCTTTGTTTAATGCTCATGTAATATGCGCCTATTTAATAGGCGCATGACCTACCAATCCAGGATTCTGAATTGCAACCTGGACATCATCTTGAATATTCAGGGTAGTGCTATGTTCGAGAGCAATGCCTACAACAACTTAATATTGAACCTATTGGAGATGCTCTAATAACTAATAATGTGTTGTATGTTTTACTTTACAAGTCTAAGTAGTAATACTGAATTGGTCTAACTTATCGTTTTTGTTGTTTCCATAATAATAAAATATCAACCTAACAAATAGTAAGAGATTTATGATTATAGATAACTTTGGGAAAGAAAAAACATAACAGCTGCTAACACAATTGCATCAGGAAATAACCAAACTCACCCAATAAGGCACCCACAAAATAGCATATAAGAAAATAAAGAAACCAATAGGAATCAGCATAAGAATCTAAATCAGTTTTGTTTATATATAAAAACCGACATATGGAAAAGAGAAAGACAACTAATAATAATTTTATCTAGGAAACGATAGAATTTAAACTATTAATAACAGCAAAAAACAATCAACAACTGTCTTCTAGTAAGCATAATAATGTATTTATAGGAGAATCAGATTAAGAAATCAAAGGGCAGTCCAAAAGTTGTACCTATATTTATTAAGAAATCAGATTAAGCTGAACTGAGTATCAATATTTAGTACTATTAATACACAAAGACTCATCATTAATAGAGTTACATTAAATATTATAAGTATACTGATGTTTCAAGATGATATGACGAAGAACTAAAAGGAATAAAACATAAGAATAATTTAAAATATTGCAAGCTGTTAACATTATTTTACTCATAAAAGAAAACCCCAATACGTTTACAGCTTACCAAGTCTTATAAAGCTACCACTAAGCGCTAATAGCCTAAACTGCTAAATATAAACACAACATTTTAAATCATGCCGGATATCATAACTAGTTACATAATCCCTTACTTTCCCAAGCAATTTTATAAAAAATATTCCAATGCAAGGGGATGAAGATGATGCTCTTAATATAGCAGCATCTTATCTCTTCTGCCCAACATGAAAAAATGGTAGAATTATTATCTACTTTCTTAATTAATAATCTTCTGCCATCAATGCATGGTCGAGTATAATTGGAAATTTTTGCAAGCAAGCCCATAAAAGTTAATAATCAGAATTCAAGAAAATTAACAACCTTTTGCTGTAACTAAAACAAAGAATACCAAAAAATTTGCATGACAAATTCAGAAATGGAAATCATACCTGATCCATGGCAGTCGGCTGTTTCAAGAAATTGAACGTAGAAACTAAAATTGCAAGTGCATGAACATGATTAACGCTAACGTGGAACTGCTCCTGCAACATTCGAGCTCTTTCATCACACATACTAATCAAGCTATCTTCTGCTTTCTTCATTCCTTCCCATCTAAAATACCAATGTAATCCTATGCAAATTCCCAGGGATATGGTCACCCACAAAACAGCCACAGCTGTTCTGTTCCTCCACCACTTTCCCAATTCTTTACCCATTCAAATAAAAATCCCTTCTTTCCTCGAAATTCTTGCGATTTCCAGGAATTGCAACTACCCAACTTAATTACCCAAAGAAATCACTTATTTTTTCTGCTACTTTCTTAACAAGAACTCAAAGTCAGCAAGTAAGTAGTTGAAGTACGCAGCAGATGAAAAGTTTATCTAGGAAATAATGGTAAGACGCATTGAGTAAAGAGAAAGAGAGAGGAATAATAGAGAGCTAGTAACAGTAACAAAAGTACTAGTGTTTTCGAAAGCGTGGGTTGAATTTTTCTCAAAAGAAGAAAATGGCTACACAAATCAAAGCTCTTAATAGCATGCTTATGATAGGACTTTATATATAATTTGTTTATTAAGAGGAAAGGATAGAGGGGTTCAGGGGCAATTTACAAAATCAAATTACAAAGATACTGCCGATTTTATTGTATAATATATACTATTAGTGTCCCCGCTTTCCTAATTATTATTCGCCTCCTTTTTCTATTTAGTCTTCTCCACCTTCTCTGAATAATCATTTGATATTATTAATTTTTCTTTCCTATTTTTTGGTCTTTCGAAATCTATTTGGCCACTACTATTTGATAAAAATAAGCATATATCAGCAAAACCGCGTACATAGTGTTCAAACAATGCTTGGGAATTCACTGAATTTCCCCAAAATCAACTTGTCGTCCGGTTTTGAGCAGAATCTTCGAACTATAGCTCGAACTACTTCAAAGTTCGCGCCAATTCTAATGGTGCTTGAAACAGGGAGGCAGAGTTGTCGAATTGCAACATCAGAACAGCAACGGTGGAATCTAGAGCTAGTACGTTCTTAGGTTAGGTTTTTGCTTCCTCTGAGAATTGCATACAATATCAGTTCGAAAACGACTCTGTTGTCAGCAGCTATTGTAAATTCCTTTTCCTACCCTCAATGATGACCGTCAAAAGGATATTTATTTGGAGGTTGACAACAATATTTTTTTGTCGGTTTAGTTCATTAAATAGACTAATTTGTGATAAAATAGAAAGGAGTTGCTACTAAAACTTTCTTTATACAATTGTTGTATTCTTTTGTCAACTGACTCGACCAATCCTGTGTGTAAGGACGGACCTTCGGCGCAGCAATATTAATAGTGAAGGTAGGTTTCCTCACATCAGGGCAAATCAAAAGCTTTAAGGAATTTCAATTTAATCAAGCAACTCTTTTAACTAATACTATAGGGTGCTTTTGTTTTTTGCAAGAAGTTCTCAATCAAACTTCTAAAATAATAATCAAACCTTTTGATACTCTTTGTTTTTTAAAATGTTCTACGTTAAACCATTATTCAAACATAAGTGGTCTGTACTTTGTTCTTTCTCATCGTTCTGAAAGATGAATGATTATTTTTTCTATTTATATTCTCAGTAACATTTACATATTATAATAAATTCAAAACTTTAACATCTAAAACTTATAATAAACTCAAATTTAAAAAAATAACTTTTGAGATTTCAAAATTTAGAAAATTCAAATTTCAAACTTGTAAAAACTCCAACTTTTTTGGCTTGTAGGACGCAGTTTCAAAATTTAGCCGCAATGACACATTTGTACACGCAGGTCAAATCGCGGTCTCACATGGCAACGGACCCTACGCAGTCGCACCCCACGCCGTCGCTCCCCAAGCCGTCGCGCTCGCCATGCCGCCTTACGCCTCCACTCAGTCGTTACTCATATATGCCTCCTTCCATAGTCGCACCTTCCTAGTTGTTTCCTCAAAACCTAATCCTAAAAAACAAAATCGTGCATCTGCTCGCCGCCTACCGTGCTGTCTAGATCTTCAGAACTTAACAACATCGTTTCTCACCAATCATCAATTACTGAAAAAAATACTAACAGGTAAAAAAATGTTACTTTATGGTATCATTATATGAGAAAATGACGTAAAAGTAAATATAGCAAGTATAAAATGCTACCAAGTCATATCATTTAACCAATGTTATCCGGCATTTTGGTCGACTATATCTGAATTAATTGGACAAGTTAGACTTGTGTGACGACCCACCTTTTTAGATAATTTAAGTCGAAAATAAACCACACGTGTTTAACTTAAACCATCCAAAAAAGCAGATTATCAATTGGGTTTAATAAAGAAAATAAGAGAAAAGAAGAAAAGCAATACCCAAAATCTCGCACGGGAATGACAAAATATAATAATAAAATAAAACAGTTCATGAACCTGTTTACAATATACATTTGACTACACATTTTTACGACATCAATCAGAGAACAATAAACAAACATACCAAATAATGCAGTGGAAAAATATTAATAAATACGGTCTTCAAACTCCATCTTCATCTTCAAGAAATAATATCTTCGAAACATTGAAATACTCAGGAGGACCCGAGCGTAAAGGAAAATAATACACTCGAGTCAGAACTAAAATTCTTATGCAAATTGAATCAAAATCAGATGAAATAAGGATTGCAGATAACAACATTTTTAAAGTTTCAAATTTTCCGTAAAAGTTATTATTTTCATATTCAAAATACAACAAATTTCACAATAGATCCATTCTAATAACTTGCAAATTTACAGAAAAATTCCAAATTGAATTCCAAAGTTCAAAAGATTTGATTTATGAAAAAATTTCAAAATTTCAAATTTCAATTTACGAAAACTTCCCAGGGCTTCATAATTTAAATTTGAAAACTTTCAAATAAGGTAACGACGGTTTATTTCTCGAAAATCATTTTTATGGTTCAAACGGTAAATCTAAACATATTAATTTTTTTTCACATGTCAATATAAGAAATCCAAGGGTTTTGTATCCTTATTCAGTGTTCAAATAATCAATATGAAATATTATATGATTACAATAAACTATAGGGTGATAACAGGGATATATCAAAATAAATGAACAACACATTCAGTCACAATAGCATCCATCACAACATACAATCAACATTCAAATCAACCAATTCAAAAATTAACCAATTCAATAACATGTCACAATAATTATTAGTTATCACATATTGGAGTTTAGGTATTCAAATTAAATGTCAATTAAAATTCCCAACAAACAATCAATAATTTTATCACTATATGACTTGGTTTAACTTGCAATAAAATTTTAGTATTTCGTGAGTGAGTTTAACACTCATCTTTTGGCTTTCCCTTTTCTAGTCAGATTTGGATCCGTTACTACTTCCTCCTTTTGATTTGTTTCCTTGTTATCTTAATCTTTTTTTTAGAAAGTTTTGGAAGAGACATAAAAGTTTGTAGAGATCTGGATTTGAAGAAAAAGAATTGGAAAGAAGAAGAAGGTTTGAAAAAGAAGAAGAAAATTTAAAGAAGAAGAAGAATTGAAAAAGAAAACGAAGCTTTGAAAAAGAAGAAGAAGATTTAAAGAATAAGAATAAAAAAAGGAAGGAGGAAGGTAAAGAGAGAAAAAAATAAGATGAAAGTTTTGTTTGTAAAAATGAAGCTACAGAAGATGAGATTTGAAAAATGAAATGAGGCTACAGGAATGAAAATGGAAACAAATAAAAAAACTAATAAAGTATATATAAACTAGGAATTGAAATAAATAAAAATATGAACAACCTTAAAAATGGTAGTATTGAAAAAGGTGAAGTAAATGAATAAAAATATGAATGAAGATAAAATAAATCTTCTGTTTTTAATTATGAAGCTTCAGGAGAATGAATTGCCAATGAAAGGAAGCTACAAGAACTAATAATACATAAACAAAATAAAATTCAAAAATGGAGAATAGTAAATGCTAATAAGGTGGCATGAATATTAATTTGGATGTTCACATTAAAAATGGAAGAAGAAAAAACTTCGGGTAAAGCACTTGGAAAGGAGCAAACGAACAAATGAGAAACAAATGAAAAGAATGTTGCAATTATTAATTAGAAATAAATCAATGATGCTACTATTAACTAGTAAGAAATGAATGAGTAGTCTAACAATGAAATGGATGCTCAAGTGGAACCTACATGGAGAACTTGAAAACGCGAAGAAAGAGAATGTGGATGTGATAATAAATATAAAGCAAATGAAGTGACCACTTATATATTATAGACAAACTTTTGGGGTTCAAATTCCAAAACTTACTCCAATTAATTCATTTCAATAAACCCAAATATACACATATTTATATCGTTTAATTCTTTATTAAAACATTCGTTTTATGTTAATATATGTGCATCCTCCATTAACACAATCAATCAATTAACAATCAATCAATCAACCAATCAATCTATATATTTATTTATGTTACTCAAATCAATTTTATTAATTCATGAATATAGATCTATCTATGCATTATAAAATGATTTACTTTACTTTTTAATTGCTGTAACGGTCACACTAATGCAACTAATTTACAAGTTTTAACCATATATAAAATGGAAATATATATATATATATATATGAACATATGTAATTAATGTACGATTGTTAATACAAGGTAATTTCTAATTGATTCTACAACATTTACACAGCCATGAACCTCTGATATATTTTAAAATTTGAATACTAATAAATATGTTTATATATATTACTCCATACTTCAATTTTTCTTTTTACAAAATCATACTTATTCAGAATGAAATTTTTATTTTACATGTCTCGAAACATGCAATTATTTTAATTAAAATGTTCATTCCATTTTGACACAAAAATGCAAGTTCCTATATTAACTCAACCATTACAATTTCATTCTTGTTTCCTTTTAATTGAAACATTTCAATTAATCTAAGTCTAATTCATTTCATTACTAATTTCAAACGAATTCTAATTATAAAGCACTGTTTTCTTTTCATTTATACTAATTCAAACATGTTTTATAAAATTTCATATATAACAAAATTTATACACTATTTACGAAGTAAATGTTTTATCTTATTGAAAATCAACTTCTCCAAGATACATTTCAAATAACAACTTATGTTATTCTTTAATTAAAACATTCACTCAATTCTTTATTTAAATTCAACATTTGTTATTCCGATTAGAGATAAACATTCAATATATTCTTTTCAAGTCAAAGCTTAAACTTCATTAAAATGTTCATTTTAATTTAATTTAAAATGTAAGTTCTTATGTTGAACTTATTAATTATAATGCACTTGTCTTTTCTTTTTAATTAAAGGATTCCAACAACTCTTATTGTAGTTTATATTCAATATTAGATTTCAAACGAATTCTCATTATACCACAACTGTTTTCTGTTCATTTCATATATTCCAACATTTACTTCTTAAATTATTCCATTCTTATATTAACATCTATTATTACAATCAATGGAACTTACATTCAAACAATTATTAAATATATCGTATTCAAATCAATATCATTAAATTATATTCTAATATGCATTATAATCTTCGACCTCGTTAAAATTAGTTGTTTTAACATTTATTTAAGATCATGTTTTATATCCTAATAAATTTTACATCAATAATCATAAATTTTTAATTTCTGAATTTTTTTTTGTTTCAAGCCTTACTTAATTTAGTATTTTTAATTGTTAAAAATATGGGTCGTTACAACTCGACTGTCATCAAAGCCGGTAAGCCCAGAGCGATGATTGTGGGGTTTAGAAATCAAGTACAAATGGTAACATGAAGCCGTGATCAAGTGGAATTGAGAGATATGCTATAAAGAATGTTCAAAGTATGGAATATAGTCTAATCTATAAAAGGGATCGGCTATAATCCCTCTCAACCAAAGGGATCGGTCTACTTCAGCCAAAAAAGTGCAACTAAATGGAAAACAATCGATATCTCGAGATTCAGTAGTCCAATGCATATGAAACTTTGGGAACAAGATGTGTGGATCTTAGGAAGTCCACCTTAGGGATTGCACCCCAGAAGGAGCAGGTAAATGGGATCGGCCAAAAACAGGATACACGACTTGTTGCAGCAAGGATTGATCAGTAACTCAAGTTCTACTAACCCAATTGGCATGAAACTTGGAGGCTAGGCATAATACAACATGGAGAAGCTCTCATAGAGATTTCACCCCCAAACTTCTCCAAATAGGGAACGGCCTCGATCGCTATTTCTTAGGATTTGGGTCATGCAATCCCTCTTATGGGCCCCAATGTTTTTGGAGATCCCTTTGCCAAATTTTCAAGGAGATATTTCGCCATCTTCCTCTATAAATATAGGCTTGATTGTTCATTTTTGGGATGTTTATATTGCTTGTTGCTTTGTACTCTATTGTAACTAAGGATTTTCATCTAATCCCTATTATACTCAGTATATAAAGTGATTAATAAAGCTATCTCTTCAAAGTGGACGTAGGCAAACAACACCAAATCACTGTAAATTGTTGTGTCTCTGTTATTTTCTTAATTCTGGTTACTTTATTGTCATACTCTCTATGTACATTTAATATTCTTCATGTATTTCTCTATAAAATCTCTATTGGTTAATTGTGCCAATTTTTGGTGTAAACATTTTGGTACTTTCATTGAGAAGGAAACCCTCGGCTCTATTTGGATCCCTTTGCTATTGCTAGATTGCATAAATCCCACGAAGAGATCCAATATTATCTTCAAGAAGTATATCCGTTCTATTCAGATTTGCCAAAGTCTAAGAAAAACTATCAACAATGGTTAGGAACACCAGATCTACCTCTCAAAACGCAGGAGGAAACGAGAATGCTAGCATCCAGCAAGGAGGCTAGTGCAATCTACTAGTTGATGTCTAGAATCCAGCTGATTCCATCAGAAGGGATGATTTTCAGAATCTAATGAGAGCGCTTGTGGATAGCTATCGATGGTTGAACCAACAGATCAAGCAAATATCGATTTAATGAATCAACTCAGAGATCAACAACGTGGAAAACTAGGAGGGAGCCAACTCTTTATTCTACATCGAAGAGCTCTACTTCATCAGATGATTATCACAGACGCAAACGTTATGGGACTGATGAATATCACGTAGAAAATTCTATACATCAACAGACAAACCAACCTGGGTTGCCAGGACCGATCGGGCCCGATCCCTCTAGAGGGATTGGGACCAATCCCTCTTCCAGAGGAGGAAGTTTGCCTTTTCATGTTGGAGCACAAGCTGGAGCCGCTGCGATTGATTCGGATTCTGGAGTTCAGGTGGATGCAGACCAGTTACCTCCCCGGAATGACGATGAAGTGAACGCACGTGATATGAATCGAGAGGATGTTGAGCTAAAAAGGCATGGAACGGCCCGTAGATATCGATCAGACCATTCACATGAGGTGGAGCACGACTACCGCTTGGCTCCTACTATCCAAACGCCGGACTTGCCAGCTATGGTTAGACATCAAGTAAGGGAGACCCAAGGCTTGACCAATGATGATTGGGGGATTTTAAGAAGCCATACCTCGTTCACTGATAAATATGCTACATGTGGAGTATCCAAGAAGGTTCAGCATATGCCATCGATGCTTACCTACGAGGGAAAAACCAACCCCAGCTAACACATCACGAGATATGAGTGGCCGATGGATTCCGCACGAGCTGATGATGCCATAAAATGCAGATGTTTTCCTATTACTCTCTCTGGCATAACAACGATGTGGTTTATGAGATTACCCCTACGGTCAATCTCTAGATTTGACGATTTGGCAACAAAGGTTGTGGAGCAGCTCCATATGCATGCAACTCACCCTAAAAATGTAATGTCCCTGTCAAGCATAATTAAAGCTCCGGGAGAATTGTTGAAAGGTTATTTGGAAAGATTTCATACAACTGTCATGGAAGTCAGTAATCCGAATGACCATTCAATGTTGATGGCGGTAACAAGAGGGATTGACCCAGAATCTGACTTTGGCGATTGGTTAGCTGGGAAACCACCCGCAACATTGGATCGCTTCTATGCAAAAGAAGCTCAATATTTAAGGAAAGAGGAAGCTAGATGCTCAAGGAAGAAGAATGTCGTGAGACCAAGTGGAGAGGGAGTGCAGAGTAACATTGCGGTGAAACAATATGGGAAAGTTCCAGAAAAGTTCTAGTAAATGTCCAAAATAAATCGAATCGGCAAAAGAAAGGCAGTGATGAGAACCGTGAGCGAAAGAGGGATTCTGAAAAAGGAAAGTTAAGGATTCCAATGTATGATATCTACACATCACTGAATACATCCCTAGAAAACGTCTACTTGTCTATATGCAATACTATGCAGTATAGGAAGCCACCTTCGAAAGAATCGATGGAGAAGCAAAAGCAGACTAGAAAATATTGTCGAATCCATGAATGTTATGGTCATAACATGAATGAATGTAGGCATCTCCTTGGTGTTATTGAGAAACTGATTCGGGAAAGAAAACTACAGTAGTTTGTGAAAGCCCCGCAGGATAGCGGGCAGTGGACATCCGACCCCAACCGAGGGCAAGCGTCGCGCAGGGCCGAGGAGCCTACACGAAATGGTGGAAGATTAGTGATCAATACAATAGTCTGACGACCGCATCCAGTTGATAAGAGCTGGAATGAGATGGAAGGCTATGCTAGCACAATCAAGCATGTGAATTTTGAGTGTTGTTCAAGTACAGAAGATGAGGCTCCAGCAAAACAGCAGCTTACAATGGTAGACGACGTTGTATTCAAAAGCAGAGATGCAGATAAGGTGGAGTCATCGACCATCGACACAAAAGTCATTTCGTTCATGATCGGCCCCACCTTAGTGAGGGTGATCTTGGTTGACTATGGAAGTTCCGTAAATATAATTTTCAAAAAGGCCTACGATCAGATGAGGATGGAAACCAAGGACTTGAAACCGTCTAAATCCCGCATTCATGGCTTTAACGATGCTACGACCGTATCTATAAGTTATGTCAAATTGCCTGTGGAATTAGGATAAGGTGGCCGTAGGAGAGTGCGGATGTCGCATTTGTTGTTTTGGATGTTGACTCTCCATACAATGCTTTTCTGGGCCAACTAACCCTAGCTGAATTCCAGGCGGCTCTTGCCCCGTAGTGTTGACTTTGAAGTTTCCAACTAATGATGGTATTAAAGTTGTGCATGGTGATCAGGCGACCGGACGTGCCTGCTATATGGCTGAATTGAGGGACGCTCAACGAAAATAGAAAGGTAAGGGTGTGGACAGGTCTCTCCGCATCCAAGTCACTGAAGATTGACAACCAACGCCTGAGGCCTTGGCTGGCTCCATAGTCGATTCTATAAAGATATAAATCCCATGGATGACATAAAGGAGCCTAAGAGATTAAGGCTACACTAGTTGATCTGACAATCGACATCACAGTCAGCCACGACGACCCGTCACAGGCCCTAAAGATCGGATCATGGCTCAGCCCCACGATGATGAACTAACTTGCTTGTTTTCTCCAAGTGAATTTTGACATGTTCGCTTGGAATCACTCTGACATTTGTGGGATCTCGCCTACCATTGTGAGCCATGCATTAAATATTAACCCAAGGCATAACCTAGTGAAATAGAAAAGGCATGGCATGGATCCGAGGAGATATGTCGCCCTTAAAAAGGAGGTGGATAGACTCAAAAGAAATGGGTTTATTCATGATGAATCTACCCTAAATGGGTATCTAGTCCTGCACTTATGAGAAAGGCGAATGGAAAGTGGTGACATGTGCTGACTATTCGGACTTAAACAAGGTGTGTCCAAAAGATAGTTTTCCCTTTCCAAGAATTGATCAGCTGGTAGACTCAACCACAAGACACAAGTTTCTATCTTTCATGGATGTGTACTATGGATATAACCAAATCCCGATGCACATCCCCGACTAGGAGCATACCAGTTTTATTATTGACGTTGGATTGTATTGGTATGTGGTAATGCCATTTGGATTGAAGAATGCTAAAGCAACCTATCAATGCCTAGTCAATCGAATGTTTAAAGATCAGATTGGAAAGACGATGGAGGTATATGTGGATGATATGCTTGTAAAGTTACGACGAACAAGCAATCACATTAGAGACTTAGCAGAAATGTTTGATTTCCTCCGATATTACAAAATGAAGATCAATCCCCTAAAATGTTCTTGGCGCTGCATCAGGAAAGTTCTTGGATTTCATCATCAATGCTTGCGAAATCGAAGCTCATCCCAAGAAGATTCGAGCAATTCGCAACATCCTAGCGCCAAAAAACATCAAACAAGTACAGAGCCTAAATGGAAAGGTCACCATCCTAAGTTTATTTATTTCTAGAGCCACCGATAAATGCATTCCTTTCTTCGACATGATTAGAAGAGGGAAAAAGAACTTTGAATGGACATAGGATTGTGAAGACGATTTCCAAGCTTTGGTGAGCCACTTAGAGAGGCCTTCCATCTTGTCAAAGCCGGTGGATCATGGAAACTTGTATATCTAGTTGGTCATGTTGGTACATGCTATAAGTGCCGCACTACTTCGTGAGGAGAATCGAATCCAGAGACCTGTATGAAAGTCTATAGGATCTTTTTTAAGTAATGCAACTTATATATATACTTGTGAGAGTGTATATTACTAACTATATTAAGCAGAGAACAATAATTGAATATAAATAAATAATAAAAGCGATCACACCATATATTTTATACTGGTTTGGACCTCCCGTCCTTCGACCAGTCCCAAAGCTCCCCTTCGGTATTTCCTTTAACCAACTAACCCTCGCTTCACTAAGAGGAATAGGCTAATACAAAAGTATATTTTTGACAATCTTTTGTTCCAAATAACACGGATGTTGACTGATAGTACAAATCTTCCTATGATATCCTTTGAGCATGTGAATGTGAATGCTTTGAGTTGTAAGAAGTGGTTTAACCAAAATTATATTTTGGTTACGATAGATTGAGAGTATGTAAGCAATGCATGCATAAGAAAGTAATAAGAAATCAAGAAAAAATAGATTCAATTAATTCAATTTTTGTTGTTTTCTAAATCTCAATCATTATTGTATTTATAGATTCAAAAAGATGCAGATGAAGAGTTGTTACTGTTAGATAAGGTCTATTCATTTTAATGGTTGCAACCTTTCGATGAAGAGTTTATTTCTATTCATTTAAAGAAGTGTCTATTCAGAGTTTTGTAGTTTTTCAAATGATATACGTCTGTGGGGAAACCTTAGACGTCAGTGGCCTTAGGAAAAAATTTCCCGAGTATTGTTACAAACATCTGTGGTTTTTCCTCAAACGCCTGTGGATGATAAATTCAGTTTTCCAATTTATGTTAGTGTATATGAAATCGTGTGTGCATATATACTCAAGGAGACCTTACTATGTTTTATCTAAGACTCTTAATACACTAGAATAACCTTACTAATCATAGCATGGTCCATAGATCTTTTTTTGTCTTCGATTCCCAATAGCTTTGAGCATGATGTTCTCTTGTAATATATACTGTAAGCTTGATAAGATGTATAATATATATGATTGTATAGTTGTTGTCATTGAAACATAGAATGGAGGTTCTAACACGGTCTATTATGTTAGCAGGCGATTAACGGGAGCTGAAAGGAACTATCTGAAGATAGCGAAATTGGCATACTACTTGTTGATTCACGAAAGCTCCGCCCCTATTTTCAGGCTCATCCCATCAATGTTTACATCGATCAGCTGTTACGGCAGGTCTTGCGACGACCTGAGATGTCTGGAAGGTTACTCAAGTAGCACATCGAGTTGAGCCAATTCGACATCACTTATCTCCCTTGGAGAGCCATCCAGGGACAAGACCTGGCCAACTTTATAGCAGAATTCACTGCACAGGATGATCTCCCAAAGAACGGTGAAGTCCCCACCATTCGGTGGAAAATGTATACGGGCGGAGCATCCAATGATCGTTGTTCTGGATCCGGATCATGCTAGTAACTCTAGAAGATCGATCAGTTTGCTACGCTTTGAAACTTGACTTCCTTGCAACGAACAACGAAGTTGAGTATGAAGTTCTGATTGCTTGACTTAAACTTGCTAGAGAACTGTGGATAAAATCTCTTAAAAAAATTAGCGATTCCCAATTGGCAGTATGTCAAGTCAGGGGAGATTACCAGGCTAAAGGACAATGACTCACTCCGTACCTTATCCGAGTTCAAGAGCTATTGACTGACTTTAAGTATTATTACATCACACACATTCCTAAGGATCAAAACAAAGAGGCCGAGTCATTGGCAAAGTTTGCTAGCACTGGGGATGCACAAAAAATGGGCTTGGTTCCAGTCAAAATACTAGACGCTTTGAGCATAAAATAGGTGGAAATTGACTGGGTACTAGAGACAGAGCCTGAGAAGGAGTCGTTGATGACCCCGATTAAAGAATATATGCTACAGAGAGTCCTTTCCGAATGGAGGAATGAAAGACGACAAATCCTTCGCAAAGCTTCGCGAAATATCATTTAGGAAAGAGTTATTATACAAAGGATTTTTCCATTCCTCTGCTTCAGTGTATCGCTCGTAATGAAATAAAATGAGTCTTAAAGGAAGCTCATGAAGGGGAATGTGGTGATAACACTGGAGTGCAAACCCTAGCCAGGAAAATATTCCGTTATGAGTATTACCGGCCAACTGTCAACCAAGATGCTACTGATTACGCTAAGCGATGCGACAAGTGCCAGATGCATACAAAAGTTCTGAGAGCTCCATCAACATAAATTACACAAATGGTTAGTCCATGGTCGTTTTCCACATGGGGCATAGATATTATCAGTTCCTTACCAATCTCTAAAGGCGGTGCAAAGTACGCCATCGTAGAAGTTGATTATTCACCAAATGGGTCGAAGCAGAACCTTTAGCCATGATCACGACAAGAAAGTAATCAACTTCATTGTCTAGAACATCATCTGCGGTTTTGGCGTTCCACGAACCATTGTAACTGATAATGGAACCCAATTCGACAACGTTGAATTCAAAGACTTCTGCCATCGGCATCATATTAGAAAGAGATTTGTGACAGTTGCTCACCCTCAAGTAAATGGACAAGTTGAAGCTATGAACAAAATCATAAAGTCTATTCCGAAGAAGCATTTGGAAAAGGCTAGAGGCAAGCGGGTGGATGAACCCCCAATAGCATTATGGGCTTACAGAACCACCCACAAGTCCGCTACTGGCCATACTCCATTCGCCCTTGCTTACGGCTCCAAAGCCGTCATTCCTACTGAACTCGAACTCCCTTCTCATCAACTGACCTACTACGATCCCAGAACAAATAGAGATCTCCTCTTGGAATCTCTAGAGTTCGTAGATGAGAAGCATGAAGAAGCTGATTTGAGGGCAGCTGCACATCGACACCGAGTCGCCCGATACTACAACACAAAAGTCCGACCTAGAACCTTTGAAATCGGCGATCTCGTCTTAAAATTGTAGGAAATGCGGATTACGGACCTTAAGGCAGAATTAATACTAGAGGGGGAGTGAATAGTGTTTAATTAATTTTATGAATTTTTTTGAAATATTTTCAAATTAAATCCAAACAGATGCAATTCACAAACACAGAAACAATCCCAGAATCAGACACAGATGCAAATAGTAAATAGAAGCAGTAAAGGAAAGAACATACCGAAATTTTATACTGGTTCGGAGTTACCCTACATCCAGTCCCACACAATTTCTTGTGAAGATTTCTTTTCAAATATAATGTCGATATTACAACCTCGATTTCAAGGCCACGAGATACACCTTCATGTCTTCGAGTCCAGGATAAACTCTCTTGATTTAACCACGCTACAAGATCACCATATTGATTTACGGGCTACAATCACACCCAATTGATTGACGGGCCACAATCACACTGTTTCCAATCACACTTTGATAGAGAGAGACTCGATATACTTCGATCCTTAGATCTTTGATTACAAATGATCCTATAACTCTGAATAGCACTGAGATCTTTGAGAGAGAGTGACATAGAAGTAAACTAGAGACGATCGAGTTTGATTCACTTAGGATTTCGGCAGAGTTTTGTTAAAGCATTTGAAATATAAGAGAATATTTGAATAGAGAAGGAGTGAAGAAATGAAGAAAAACTAACTTAAAATTCATTGAAAACAACTGGTAGTTATTGAAGAACAATAGTCATGTCCATTTGTGAAAGGTTATGATGAATACACATTTCATTTGAAAATTTGAAATTTGAATTTCTACGGATACCATGTCGACATGGGGGGGGGGGTGGCATATGTCGACATGCCTATGTATATTTTGAAAATTGATTTTTGTTTTTAAAAGAGATTTTCTTTCTAAAACTTGTTAAAATAATTTCTGAAGTTTATAAACCATTTTGAATATAGTTTAAACTTATAAAAGAGATTTAAAAAGTAATCTTAAAAATATATAATCTATAATATAAAAGTAATATTAAAAACTAAGAATAGAATATATTTTTTAGATTTAAAGCTTATAATATTAAAACCACGAGATAGTTTAAAAACAAGAGATGATTTTGAAATCAAAATACAAAAGATAATAAAAATAGTTTAAGGATAAAATATTTAAACTGAGAGAGATGACTTTTTAAAAGTTTTTGGAAAAATATTTAGATTAAATCATTTTGAAAATTTCGTGGATTCCATTCCACTAGAGAAGGTCGTGGGTTCCATCCCACTATTAAAGCGAGAAGGTGGATTCCATTTCACAATTAAATTCCGAATAAAGATTTTAGTGCTATTATGAAGTTTTAACATAAATCTTGACACTATTACTTATTTTGATATCTTGAACTCTTGAAATCTTGAACTCTTGATACTCATGAGTCTTCAATCTTGGTTCCTTCAATCTTGAATTCGTCAGTCTTGAATCTCTATACTTAGTCTTGAATCTTTATATTATGCAGTCTTCATTCTTTAGTACCTGCATGTATATCCCGCATATACATATATATCTAGACAAGAATATTAGTATTTATATTTTATAACAAGTCTAAGGTTGTTGTCATCAAAACCATCGTCTCAGGAACTAACAATCTTCCCCTTTTTGATGATGACAACCCATGTTTATAAAATCTACTCCAACAAACTTCGATTCTACTCCGACTCCCCCTTATTCCAACAACTCCTCCTTAATCTACTAACTCCCCCTTAATCTAAGCCTATTTAACCTTTTTTTTCTAATTCTCCCCCTTTGTCATCAACAAAAACTAATCCTAAACTACATAACTCCCCCTTAAACTAATACTAATGGAACTAAATACTAATAACGGAGTATAATTAAGCGAAACGTAAATATAATTTTATTATATATATGTTGTTATATTACACATATAAATACAAATATATACATATACACACAATATATAAAAACATTAACATAAAGACAATCTAATGAGAGTCTTTGATAATTGGTGACTTGTGAATCGAACAATTTGGGTAATGGAGACCAAAGTTTCCATGTTGTTCGACCAAATTACCATCTTTATCAAAACAGACTTCTCTAACGCAAATAACTTTATCATCTTCGTCCATTTGCGCTTCTTCTTCTTCTTCTTCTTCGTCTTCCTCTAATGGATTATGAATATGAATGTTAAAGGAGTCATCTTCAATCACGACCGAGTCCGCATAATTATCCAGTAGAATTTTTGCAAATTTCTAAGGATTTTGCCCTGTTTCTCTTGTTCTTTTGCCATCCTTATTTGAGTGACTTGCAACTCAGTCATCATTTGCAGAGAGTCCTTCAAATATCTTCATGACTCGGGCCAGTGTAGTTCGTTGAAATGGACCAGAATTAGGAGAAGGGAAGGAAAAGGTTGCATTTTGGTTTTATTTAGAAGAGGAAGCCATTATTTTATATTCTCGGAAGTTAATTACAGAAAAAATGAAGGGAGAAGATAGAAGAATTCGAACATATAACCACCAAACTGATTTTTAGAGGGAAAATCAAAATTCAAATTTTACCGTTGTATGTCGACATGGGGGGTAGGAGGATGTCGACATCCTTATGGATATTTTGACAATTTTATTTTTCTTTCTTTATTTAATATATATGTTACTATATCTATATTCTATATCCCAGTTATAGAGCAAATACCCGGTTCTCTTCTTAATTTAGTAAAGGTTGATTGATTTAGGGGTTTGGTCAGAATATCAGCTATTTGATTCTCAGTGTTGATAAATTCAAGAGGAATAATCTCTTTACTTATATTATCTCTGAGAAAATGATGTCTGATATCAATATATTTTGTTCTGGCATGACGAGCAGGATTTTTGGATAAATTTATTGTACTTGTATTGTCACAATAAATTGGTGATTTTTAAATATTTAATCCAAAATCCTTTAAGGTCTGTTGCATATAGATTACTTGAGAACAAGCCAAAGCAGTAGAGATATATTCTGCTTTAGTTGTTGATAGTGAGACAGTATTTTGCTTTTTACTAAACCAAGAAACCAGAGAATGTCCTAAAAATTGACAAGTTCCACTTGTACTTTTTCGGTCTGATTTACAACCAGCATAGTCAACATTACAATATGAGATTAAATCAAATGAATCATTTTTAGGGTAAAATAGGCCATAATCTAAAGTGTGTTTAACATATCTTAGGATAGGTTTAACAACTTTTAAATGGGTCTCTTTGGGTTGAGATTGGTATCTTGCACAGAGACAGACACTATGCATGATATCAAGCTTACTCGCAGTTATATAGAGTAGCGATCCAATCATTCCTCTGTATAGTTTTTGATCGACATCGTCTTCTTTATTCAAGGCTTCATTGATTGCCATAGGATTGGGTTTTCCACTCGCAGTGGTCATACCAAACTTATTAATTAGATCTCTAACATACTTTTCTTGACTAATGAAAATACCACTATCTAATTGTTTTATTTGCAATCCTAAAAAGAAAGTAAGTTCACCCATATAACTCATCTCAAACTCTTTTGTCATTATTTTAGAAAATTCTTTGTTCATTTCATTGTTTGTTGATCCAAAAATTATACCATCTACATAAATTTGTACTAGTTGGATATCATTTTTGTTTCTTTTAATAAAAAAGAGTATTATCTACTTTACCAATTTCAAAATTTAATTGTAATAAGTAAGATCTTAGTCTGTCATACTAGGCTCTAGGAGCTTGTTTCAGACCATATAAAGCTTTCTTTAATTTGTAAACATGATTAAGAAACTTTTCATCTTCAAAAAGTGGGGGTTGTTCAACATAAACATCTTCTTTTAACAAAACCATTTAAAAATGCACTTTTGACATCCATTTGAAATAATTTTAAATTGTTGTGGTTTGCGAAAGCAAGTAGAATTATAATGGCTTCTAATCTTGCTATGGGTGCAAAGGTTTCATCATAGTTTATTCCTTCCTCTTGACAATAACCTTGCGCGACTAACCGAGCTTTATTTCTAATGACCTCACCTTGTTCATTCATTTCATTTTTATAAACCCATTTAGTTCCTATTATAGTTTTGTCCTCAGTTCTAGGAACAAGTTCCCATACATCATTTCTGGTGAATTGATTCAGTTCTTCTTGAATAGCAAGAATCCATGAATCATCAGATGATGCTTCCTTTGGATTTTTGGGTTCAATAGTTGAATTAAAAGCTACATTACTCATATTGTTTAATTGATTTCTAATTCTAACAACAGATTCAATATTTCCTAGTATATTTTCTACAGGATGATCTTTTAATAGCTTGATCCTTTTATTAGGATGAACAGTTTCACAATTTGTTTCATTTGAGTCATTATTTAAAATAACAAAATAATCTTCATCATTTATTTGAAAAAAATCTTTGAAATTTTCACCAAAAGATACATGCATTGTTTCTTCAATGGTGTTAGTTTTTAAATTGGAAACTCTGTATGCTTTACTTCTATTAGAATATTCGATAAAGATTCCTTGGTTGGATATAGGATCAAATTTATCCAAATTATCCTTTGTATTTAGAATGAAACATTTACTTCCAAAAAATTTAAAATAAGATACCTTTGGTTTCTTATTGAAAAGAAGTTCATATGGTGTTTTATTGGTTAAAGGTCTAATTAAAATCCTATTCAAAATGTAATAAGCTGTAGCGACTGCTTCAGCCCAAAAATTTCTTGGTAATTTACTATCTGAAAGCATAGTTCTTGCACACTCTTGAATCGTCCTATTTTTACACTCTACCACTCCGTTTTGTTGTGGAGTTCTTGGAAAGGAAAAATTACGAGTTATTCCTTTTTTATTACAGAAATTCACAGAATTTTCATTTTCAAATTCTCCACCGTGATCACTACGAATAGTTTTGATTTTTAAAGAAAGTTAACTTTGAATTCTTTTTGCAAAAGTTTTAAATAAATCAAAAGCATCACTTTTAAGTTTCAGAAAAATTGTCCATGTAAATCTAGAATAATCATCTACAATTACAAAAACATATTTACTGTGATTTATTGACTGAATTTGAGATGGACCAAACAGATCTAAATAGAGTAACTCAAGAGGTTTTGAAGTTGAAATCATATCTTTCAATTTAAATGAACTCTTTCTAAGTTTTCCTAATTGACAAGCATCACATATACTATCTACTTTAAAATCCATTTTAGGGAGACCTCATACTAGATCAAGTTTTGAAAGTCTAAATAAGAGTTTGAAATTCAAATGCCCAAATCTTTTCTGCCAAATCCTAGGGTCATTTGTATTAGCCAAAAGACATAGGTTATCATTTGAGATTTTCATGCTAAGAATATAAATATTTTTCTTCCCAATTCCTTCAAAGATAGTATTTGATTTATTATCTTCAATGTGACACTTATCCTTTTCAAATTTAATTTTGTACCCCTTATCACATAGTTGAATTATGCTAAGTAAATTGTGTTTTAGATTCCTAACTAACAAAACATCAGAAATAGTAGGAGTTTTAGAGTTACCGACATTGCTAATGCTAATCACTTATCCTTTTGAATTGTCTCCAAAGTTGATCAGTCCTCCATCTTCATAAATTATGTCATTCAGTGTCTCCGGATTGCCAGTCATGTGTCTCGAACGTCCACTATTAAGTATCCATTTATTTTTCTTGATTTGCACTATTTGTCCATTGAGTGTTGATTCTTCAAAAGCCATACAACACATCTGTTCTTGCACAACACACCAATTCGGTAGATAACTTGATTTTCTATAATAACAATATGCAGACTTATGAAACAATGATGATATGGACATTTCAAAATTCAGATTATGATACCTTTGAAAACCAATGCTCTAATACCAAATATAGAAAATGCGGATTACGGATCTTAAGGCAGAATTAACACTAGAGGGGGGGGGGTGAATAGTGTTTAATTAATTTTATGAATCTTTTTGAAATCTTTTCAAATTAAATCCAAACAGATGCAATTCACAAACACAAAAACAATCACAGAATCAGACATAGATGTAAATAGTAAATAAAAGCAGTAAAGGAAAGAACACATAGGAATTTTATACTGGTTCGGAGTTACCCTACATCCAGTCCTACACAATTTCTTGTGCAGATTTATTTTCAAATATAATGTCGATATTACAACCTCGATTTCAAGGCCACGAGATACACCCTCCTATCTTCGAGTCCAAGGAAAACTCTTTTGATTTAACCAGGCTACAAGACCACCTAATTGATTTATGGGCTACAATCACACCCAACTGATTTACAAGCCACAATCACACTGTTTCTAATCACATTTTGATAGAGAGAGAATCGATACACTTCGATCTTTAGATCTTTGATTAGAAATGATCCTATAACTCTGAATAGCACCGAGATCTTTGAGAGAGAGTGACAGAGAATCAAACTAGAGACGATCGAGTTTGATTCACTTAGGATTTCGGCAGAGATTTGTTAAAGCATTTGAAATATAAGAGAATATTTGAATGGAGAAGAAGGAGTGAAGAAATGAAGAAAAACTAACTGAAAATTCGTTGAAAACAACTAGTATTTATAGAAGAACAACAGTCATGTCCATTCGTGAAAGGTTATGAAGAATAGACACTTCATTTGAAAATTTGAAATTTGAAATTCTACAGCTACCATGTCGACATGGGGGGATGGGGTATGTCGACATGCCTATGTATATTTTGAAAATTGATTTTTGTTTTTAAAAGAGATTTTCTTTCTAAAACTTATCAAAGCAATTTCTGAAGTTTATAAACCATTTTGAATATAGTTTAAACTTATAAAAGAGATTTAAAAAGTAATCTTAAAAATATATAATCTATAATATAAAAGTAATATTAATAAACTAAGTATATAAAAGTAATATTAATAAACTAAGTATAGAAAATATTTTTGAGATTTAAAGCTTATAATATTAAAACCAGGAGATAGTTTAAAAACAAGAGATGATTTTGAAATCAAAATATAAAAGATAACAAAAATAGTTTAAGGCTAAAATATTTAAACTGAGAGAGATGACTTTTAAAATGTTTTTGGAAAAATATTTAGAATAAATCATTTTGAAAATTTCGTGGATTCCATTCCATTAGAGAAGGTCGAGGGTTCCATCCCACTAAAGAGGTCGTGTGTTCCATCCCACTATTAAAGCGAGAAGGTGGATTTCATTCCACAATTAAAATCCGAATAAAGATTTTAGTGCTATTATGAAGTTTTAACATAAATCTAGACACTATTACTTATCTTGATATCTTGAATGCAACAACCCGTAAATTTAACCGTTTTTTTACGTTATTAATTGAAATTTTGTGAAACTTTAAACGATAAAATTTTGAGATATAAATTTTACATTTGAAATGCGTCTAGTTAAATATAACAACCGATAAAATTTCGTCCAAAAATATGAATGTTTGTTCCGCGCGTAAAATTTACTTCAATTTAATCAGCTAAAAAGCAATGAAAATAAAACATTTTCAAAACCAAAATATTTTTACATAGAAAAATTCTAAACCATATTCTGAGCAAACGCTATTTTTCGTTTTTCCAAATTCGGACTTCTTTAGCTCCGTCGATCTTATTTTTCAGCGTTTTTGCTGCATTTTCCACTAATAGAAAATTCGAATTTTTATAATTCGATCATACGACTGATACCCATATACCATTTTGATCGTCTCGTCATGCTGATCTCCGCAGTATATTCGTATCTGTGTTTCAGTGCCCAGTACGCGGCGAATACGTGAAACAAATGACCGTATCGGTATTCAAATCTTTACCTTTTAGTTTTCTGTGACCATTAAAATTCTGGATGATTGCATTGGTCACTACATTCAATATTTCTCGAAAATTATTATTGGTGACATTTCGGTTCATACGGTTCCAATAGCCAAAAAATAGGATATTATTTGTTCCAAAGCAATGAAAGTGACAGTTCATTTTTTTCTAAAGCCTGCTTATCTTCCTACTTTTTGGCCACGTTCCTCCACCCTCTCCCCTCTGTTACTTTTGTTTTATTTCTTCTTTCAAAAAAATTTAGTTTGCAGGCCGCATAGTTTATTTCCATTAACTTTGTTTACTCTCCCTTCAAATTTTTCTTCCGTGTGCCTCCGAGCCAGCGCAACCACCCACGTCGGTGTCCGAGCCCACTCTACCTCAGGCGACTGCCTCCGCCTTGGCCATCAACGCAACCCATTCCTTCGCTGCTCAGCAACATACAAACCCAACACCACTTCGGGTTCCTCCTCCCGCCACCTGACCTCGGCCGCGCATCAGCAGGGTTACATGCCCCGACCGGTGAAGATATGGCAGCCACACTTTGTCCCCTCTTCTTCTCCGGCACACCGAAACCCGACGTAGCTACCCAGTCGCCCTACCTTCCACTCCACCTCAAATTCTGCCGACCACCTGATTCTCTCTAGCCCTCGCCTGAACCGACCAATCTCAGTCTCGGCCATCCCTCACATCGCCATCTCCCTTGTCCCACCGTGCTCATCATCATGCTCGACTCATTTCCGCAGCCGCTGCCTTGTGACCTTATACTTCGGACTCTCAACTCCTCCGCATAGCCGACGTTGCTCAGTTTTTCCACCTCCGCCATCAACCGAGTTGCCGCGGACAACCACCAACATAGCATTTTCGACCTCCCTCCGCAGCCCACGTTCCACGCCAATAGCCGTAAGTTCTTTCCTTGTTTGAATATGCATAGTTATACTTGGTTTTTCTTTTATAACATATGAAAAATAATATACTAGACGTGAACAGTTTAGTTATAAGATATATTTTATATGTGTATTTTTAGCCTGTAGGTATTTGCATATGTTTTGGGTGATGTATTTTTCTGTTATGCGTGAGTGTGTATGTATTATGGTATGCAAGCCATAGAGGTCATTTTCTGATATTGTTTTCCAAAAATTTGATGATATGTTAAAAAGAATATATCTATTGTTAAAGATCTTTGTGAAAAATCTTAACTGTATGTGTATGTTTACATATCAAATTTTAGTTTATACGTGTATATATAGCCTATATGTAGTCTATAGTGTTACAATGTTTATATATGTTGTACAACAATTTGTTAAGTATAAATATAACTGCTTCGTTATATTTTGTTTATGTATTTAGTTATAAATAATGCCTTTCAGTGTTTTGCATATTGCTAACGTATGTTATATACATATGCAGTAATTTGGGCTTTTGAAAAAAAAAAAAAGTAACGATACTATATGTTATAAGTTCGATATTATTTTATTACTTTATAAATATTGTTTATGTGTTGTTTTGAAAATATTAATTTTTTTTTGACTTTAAGTTATATGTGTTTTAACTTTATTATTGACTTTTAAATATAGATGTTTAAAGAATAATGATTTTTAACTATATATATATTATTTTAGTTATTGGCTTAGATTAAAATATTGGGTTTTAATAAATAACGAATATTTTCCGTATATATCAAATTGATTCGGATTCAGTTCATCAATTGCAGATTTTCAGCTTCTTTGTCGAATCCATATCCATCTAGCTTTGCTTTGGAATTCAGGCTTGAATTCGTAATTCAGCTCACTCTCATTCATCTCTAGCTTCGAAGGTGAGCAATCACTCGCGATTAATGTTCTTTTATTTATTAAATTTGATTTCAATTGAAACGACAATTGAAATATACTGCTATTAGTTATTTACACTGTTATTACCTGTATCAGTTCACCTGTGACATCTGACACCACTATCTGTTATTTATACAACGAAAATTCAGTTTGGTTGATAATGATTGATTGTTTGATGTTGACATTGGACGTTAAATTACTAATGTGTAAGTGATAAATAATTTGAAATTGGAATCGACGTAGGATAGTTAGATTTGATATATGCTAAATCTGATTAGATGACATTTGCATAATATGACCTTATTTAAATGTTAGATTAATTGACACGTAGAAATTTGGTTATGTACACCTTGAACCGTTGTATGTTGTATAAATTGATGTAGTATGAATTGAATAATAGATACCAAGTGAAGAACCGCATAAAATATTAGTGCAGTAATCTTTAATCTATCTGAAATGATAGTGTAGATTCTAGAAATAATTATATTAATTCGCACAAACAACAATGTAAATTAATACGATTATTTCGGGATTACTTGAATTAACTATTGGATTGTTATTGATTGTTGTTATTGCTTGTTTATTTACTTTGACACCATCCCAGTTATCACACTGCAAGTTCCCTTTGCTATGTTTTTTTTGAATGGAATGGAATCGGGTTGAAATGATATATACCCAAATAAGACTTAGGATAAAAAATTAAATAAAACCCGATTGGTCAATAATTTGATTTAAAAATAAAATAAAGAATTTATTTGAATAAATGATAAGGTTTTGAAATGAAGTTGGAATTTGAATTTTTAAAGAAAGGAAAATGTTAATATTTAATAATTCGAAATAAAATATTAACATAATAGTTGTGGAAAGAATGTTGTTTTAAAATTTATTATTTAATAATTAAATTTGGTATTATTAACAATTAAGTTTTGAAATTAGTTAATAATTAAGTTTTGAAATTATTTGATAATTAAATAAAATCAAATTATTTAATAGTTAAATAAAATTGAATTCTTTGTTAAGTGGAATTGAACTTCTTTAATAAGTGAAATCAAGTTTCTTTATAAATTGAGTTTTGAGATTTGTAACTAAGTAAATAAATCAGTGAAATTGAATTTCTTTAACAAGAAATAAAAATGTGATTTATGTGTTGAAATGAATATAAGACTTGAAATATAAAGAATTTGATTTGATGAATTTAATTTAATGAAATTTGTAAGTTTTGATATAATGAAGTTGAACTTAAGTAATTGATTTAATGAATTGGAAATTAAATAGAAATTGTTTGAAGGATAAATTTACTTAACGAATATTGAATGAAATCGATGAATGAACTTAAATTGATTTGAATGTAGATTAAATTAAATTTAAATGATTTTGGAATGAAACTTATATACGAATTTAAATGAATATAGAAATGGTTGTAAAAAAAAATTTGAAATTGTAGTATAAGACTTTGAAAAGGTAATTTGGATGTTTTGAAGCGTAAATTTTTGGAAATTGGTTTGGAAAGACAAATGAAATGTTGGTTTACAAACTCTAATTGAAATTGTAATTGATTTTGTTTTGAAATATATAAATGACCAATCGGTATAATAATTACGAAAGTTATTAAAGAGACCAGAATCGGTTAGGGACATACTAACTGTCTAAACCGAAAACCACTTTAATAACTATACGCAGAGTGTGATCCAGAATGAAGTGGTTGGAATGATGTACGTGATGATTGAAGAAAGAGAACGATAATGGATAGCCTTGACACTTGTGTCAAATTGGAAATGACTAAAACAAGAGCCGTGCCAGGCCAAATGGGGGTTAGCTACCTCGAGCGAACACACTTCTTCGAACTACTCATTACTTGTTGTCGATTGGTGCACCCTTGATTTGGGAGTGTTGTTTCGCGGTGTTGCGGTCGCTGCGGCGATGCGTTCTCACCAGTCCGGATCAGGCAAATGGTAGTTTCACTACCTTGGGTATTGCCTCATGTGCCTTGTCATACTTGTATCCCTTTATACGCGACCACTACGATTTGTTTTGTGTTATACCTATGGAGTACGCCCTGATAGCCCACTAGTTTACGGTGGAGTTTACAATGCTGTATAGTCTATAACGCTTATATAAAATGTGTTAAGGGGGATAATGGTAACACCTTAACACTATTTTGATATCTTATATTACTGATAGGCATTATCTACTTATCGTACACTACTACCTAGTAGATAGTTTAATGGATCCTTAGAGGATGGTGATTCCAACATCCTTTGAGTTACTTGTATTTCAATTGTTATTTCACTTGAGTTGGATTTATTGATATAAGAATGTTAATCCTGACTCGAGTGTTTGTGTTTGCTTTACGCTCGGGTCAGACTAAGTGGTTCAGCTTTTGAGACTCACCTTTGGAGTTGGAGCTTTGCTTGAAGATCCAGCCATCTATTCTGCTTTCAGTATTCGATGATCCCAGTGATGGATTCTGATTTATATCTGATGTATCGTGTTACTCTTCCATTGTATCTGGTTTAACTCTGATGTAACTTATATATTTATATAGTAGCTTCATGAACTACTATCTCTTTTATTTCCGCTGCATTTATTACTCTGTGTCTGTGATCTGTGATTATTTATTTACTGTATATGTTTAGTTTTGCCAAATTTAAATTAACAACGCGGTATTTTGAATTATTCAAGTCCGACATGTGCGGATGCGAATAGTCCAAAATAGCGGGTCGTTACAGTTGGTATCAGAGCTTTGGTAGCTCTTGGCAAACTTAGCATATAGGGTAAATGTATTTACAGAATCACTCTCATTCGAGTTTCAATCTCTTCCTTCTGATTCGATTCCTTTGAATTTTGGAACGTTCCCTGCGGTTCCAAAATTCATTCGTGTCCCTCACTATTCGTCTTCTTTCGATTTTGGAGCATCCCATAACTCCACTTGGAATGATCTTTATAATGAATCGGCGGTCTTGCCAATTGTTTGTACCAAAAATGGGCACAACACTCTTCGGGAGTTGTTTGAAGAGATAAAATGAAGATTATAAATGTAAAACAGAGATTATCTAACAAAAACTCCAACAAATAGGAATGTAAAGTGCACAGACAAGCAGTTTAGAGTGGTTCGGCGTATAGCCTACGTCCACTATGAAGTTTTGATGATTTTATTGATTCTCTTTCAATGATTACAAGCGTTTACAGCGATGAACAGCGGATTACAGTTTAGAATTCGAAATTGACAGCAAAAGTATGATGCAAATCTCAATCCGGTAGAGTCTGGACGCTTCAGAGAAAAAAGATCCTTTTTCCGTTGATTCTGGGGCTCTATTTATAGGCATAGGAGGCTTGGATTTCGTTCAAACTCCGGGAGACTTGGCCTGACACGTGAGGGGACCCATTCGACCACTTCCAGAGAGTTTCAAGCCAATCTGTGATCGATACGAAATCATTTCGTATCGATCAAGATTACTTCCAATTGAGCTCAAAATTGGTGGAGACGTTCCTTGTTATGTGTGCAACCTTCAGTTAAAATTTCATCATGTTTGGATCAGTGGATTACGAGATATGGTCGATACGAACTGGAATTCCTCATAGGCTGTCTGGTTCGTATCCATTTCCCTGCGCTTTGAGCTTCGACTCGATGGTATCACGCGCCTCTGTGAAGACGTGGAACGCACACTTCGCCTCGATCCGGTCTTCATTCCGAATCGACCGCGTCGACTCCATACATCTCGGCGCATTCGCATCAGGAAAAGACGTGGTGCGTGCGCTTCGCCTCGATCCGATATTTGCTCCGCGTTGACTGCATCGTCTCCATGTATTTCGCCTCGTTCACTTCGAGAAATGACACGTTATCCAAGCTGGTTGACCTGATGGATTCGAGTAGGACTTCATCCTGGGATACGAGGCAAACACTATCTGATGGATACGAAGTTGACACTATCTGATGGATACGAAGTTGACACTGGCTGATGGATTCGAAGCAGGCACTGTCTGATGGATACGAAGTAGGCACTGTCTGATGGATACGAAGCAGGCACTGTCTGATGGATACGAAGTAGGCACTGTCTGATGGATACGAAGTAGGCACTGTCTGATGGATACGAAAACGAGGACCATCGATGGATACGAAATCCATCGATACGAACTGCCGCTCATTGATGGATACGAAAATGCGCTCTTCCCTTTGCCTTGCGTCCATCGTAACTTGAGCATACGAACTCGGTTCGATCTGAAACTTGGAGCGTTGGTTTGCTTTAGTTTTCCCGATCATGTCCCATCGATTGGGGCTTGATCCGGACTTGGTCAAAATTCATCGATATCCATGACAAACGACATTCGGAACCCAACTCCTTGATGTCCTGGCCTTGCCAAAAGGCGGGATAACATTTGCCCCCCAAAGTACGTCTTGTGAAAACATGACGTGCTTTGAAAAGCTGCAGGCCTTCTTTGAATAACTTTGGAAGTCGTACCCTTTATCCATTCTCTAGTATCGATGCGGGTTGACTTGATGGATGCCAAAATGATCATTCGTATCGATGGTCACACATCGCGGTGAATCCTGATTCGAGTTGGCGATATCCGGTGGATACGAAATGGATGTTCGCATCGATAGATTCTAATGGATACGAAATGGACGCTCGTATTAACAGGTCTGCTCTGTTTCGAATCGATGGCCCATACTTTGGATGTTTCGAAACGATGGTGTTTGGTGAACATTTCGCCTCTACGAATGCACAGCTTGATGGATACGAGGAAAGCGCGTGCATCTACCCATCGTATTCACCTGGCCTCCCTGTGCGCTTCGAACCGATAAAGGTTAGTGGGTTCGATACGAATGCTCGCATCGATGCGCTGCTTGACTGGTTGCGACCGGTCAGATTGACTGGGAGTCGAATCGACTCGGTTCCGTCCTAGGCTTCATATAAATATCTGGGACTTTGCCATTTCTCACTTTTTTACCTTTTACTTTTACTGTTGTCTTCTGCCTTCTCATATCGATTCACAGACAAGCAGGAGAGAAGAATTACTCCAATCTTCGAATCGATCAAAACATCACCTTATTATTTCCCAAACTCCAATTCGATTCAGGTAAATAAGCAATCACGGCTAAATTCGAGCGACGAAGTTCAGATCTCAGATCCATCGTGCCTTCGCTGACTATCGATTTTGGTGGTGCCAAGGCCAGATCTGGACCAGAGCTTGGTCGAGGATGGCCATGGCTATGCTCGCTTCAATCGGAGAAGAAAGAGTTCTGGAGTAATTGTTTCACCACTAGTTCGTGTCGATCCGGGACAGGAGGGTTCGACTCGATCCAGATTTCATGATTTCGCATCGGTTGATGGGTTAAAGGGGACGCAGAGGTTCGCATCGATCTAAGGTGGTTGGGGCTTGTGTTGAACTGAGATGATTGATGTCAGCGCTTGGCCGGCGTGATCGATGCGAAAATCTACCTCTCTCGATCGATACGAAGACCAAGAGATCTCATTGGTCCCATATCGATAGCCCCAGATTGATGCGAAGTTATTGCACTTGGTTGTCTTACAGCCGTTAACCCTTGGCCGATGCGAAGTAAGCCTACCTGATCGATACGAAATCTCCTCCTCCGGTCGATACGAACTGACATCGATACGAAAGGCATCGAGTTGACCTGATCGTTACGAAAGTATCGATTCGAACTGGATCGATACAAAAGACATCACGCCTCCGACTGAATTTGAACTTGAACTACGATCGATTCCATGCTGAAATTTGACGAACTTAGCGAACTTTTGCATGTTCTTATATTCGACTCCGACGAGCTTCTGCCTTGCATAATTGGACTTGATCACAGGATTGCATATTTGACTGACTTTCGAAGCTCGTCGATGGAACTGCCTTTTAACAGAAAAGTACAACGAACTCTTTAATCTTGAATCGATCGTTATCATCTGGATGGCGCAGTCATGACGGTCAGCGATGACGGTCATGTTTGTCTGTCTTCCAGAATCTCGTCGCTTGCACATTTTCTTTAATTCTGCAGAATTTGCTCAAGTCACGCACAGCACTCGCACTACACAACACATTCATGCACTTTACACTGGGGAATGCACGGGCTTTTTGTCACCTAATGATGGTTTCTCGTGAGTTAGCTAGTGATGGAACCGTCAAGTTCGCAGCAGCAAGAAACTCAGAACCCTATCCTTCCCAGAATTGAGATTCCGGTCATCGAGACCGAAGCTATTGGCCCAGCTCCGGACGAGTTGCCCAACGCGTCCTTCATTAATATTACACCTGATTCCGTCTCATCCAATATCTCCGAAGACATGCTGGGGAGAATATGCTTAAGGCATGGTTTATCTTTGGATGAGGTATTGCTGCCTGGACCGGATGATAGGCCACATAATCCCCCGGAGGGGTATACTGCTTTTAATCGGCATGCGTGCGCAGCCGGCACACTTCCTCCATTCAACGACTATATAAGAGAAGTGTTGGCTTATCTGGACATCGCTCCGTCTCAATTGCATCCAAACGGATATGCCTCACTCAACAGCTTGTTCGTTGTATTCATGGAGTACCTCCATCGTCCTCCCCGTATGACCGACATAAGATACTTGTTTAACTTCAAGAGTCGGACTGACAGCCCATCTTATACGTTCTTGGAGTCTGTAAGGAACTGCCAAGTTGTCGTGGGGTCGTGGACTAGGCTAAGCTATTTTAAGTCGGAGTGGTTCTATGTCCGATGTCCTCCGGGGTTTGCCAGAAGATGGTTATTCAGACGTGAGTATCGTCTTTTTTCCCAAGTAATTGACAGGGCAATTTTCGGAGTGAAATTAAACTTACGTCTTCTTCTCTTTTTCTGTCAGCTATCATCCAGCGGCCTGAGGGTGGCTACTATAAAGAGATAGTTCGGGTCCTCCAAGAGATTCCTAGCGAAGAAAGGAATATTGAACTGTTATTGACAGATCGGAATCTCAGAGTCCTTGGGCTGATCGGTCGGAGGCAGAGCATAAGACTCGACGGTGCATTAAAGACCATCTCCAGGAAAAAGGTCAAGCGGCTGAAGCCCAGGGTTGTGATAATCGAGGAACCCGACTCCGAGAAAACCCACACTGACGAAGAACCGTTGGTCGGACCTGCTAATGCAACCCCAGAGTCCGATGCTAAGAGGAAAGGCAAAGCTGTGGCTTCGAAACAGCCTAAGTCTGGGAGGCGGAAGTCTGTGGTTTTGCACCGTCCTTCGCCAGGAGTTAAGATTACGGAGGCGTCCTCCCCGCAAGCTGGAGATCAATTCGAAGGGCCTACTGACCCTCCAGTCCCTGACACCGAGCTGGAGCAACACGATGTTGGGTCAGGTGGACCGCGACATATCGACGATGTTAGCGAGTCTGAGTTCGCCAGTGCGACTGACACTTCTGGTTGGTCCGGGGGGTTACACATTCACACACTCCTCACGGCACAACACACTTTCCTAACCATAAACAACACATCGCAAACGGTTACTGATTCTTTGTTGTTTTCTTTTCAGGTACGATGTCTGGGAAAGGTTCCGTGCTTGGTAGTTTGCGTAAGCGCCGTTATCACGAGCCACGCAGGAGAGAGGGCGAGAGAGATTATGACACGGGACACTCTGGTCAGGAGAAGTCTGACAGAGATAGGGGACATGTTCACCGATCCCGATCTCGTTCTCCTCCCCCCAGGACCTCTGCACCTCCTGTGGTCGCAGTTACACGTCCTCCCGAAACTTCACGGTCTAGGCCGCCTTCTCAAGCTTTGAGGTCCGACCCTCCGCGCAGGACCGAAATAGCCACCTCTTCGGCTACTGTGTCGGTCCCGACCGAGGCGTCTAGCGAAGGAGCGCTCAAATTGGCACAGATGAGGAAGGAATTTCCTGACATCTGTTTTGATGGGTATGTCTTCCCCCCGCATCTGAAGAGAATCCCGCCAACCGCGGAGACCACTATCCATGATTATGTCGCGGACATCTTTTTCCAGTATAGGGAGTGGGGACGGGCCGCGAGGAAGGCATCTAAAGTAGCATTTGAGCGGGGCGTCACCATCGAGAAACTCGAGAAGGAGCTGGGTCGCAATGACCAAATCATAAAAGCGCTCAACTCAGAGGCTGAGTCTTCTCGTAAGTCTGAAATGGAGGCTTTAAAGAAAGTTGATGAGGTGACCGCTGCCATGGTCAGGATGAAGCAAGAACATTACACTGCCATCGAGGACATGGGTCACAGGAACACTTCCATTACTGCCGAAAGGGATGCCGCTCTCAAGGAGCTTAATGAGCTGAAGTCAAAGTTTTCAGAGATGGCTAAGGAAAAAGACGCAGCTAATGTCTCTGCGCAGGAAGCCTGTGACCAGGCAGTGACACTCCAAAAAGAGAAGGAAGCGGCTATACAACAAGCCCGTGAGGCTGAGGCTGGAGTTGATGATAAAGTACGGCAGGCGGAGGCCAGGATCGAGGCCGAGGTGGAAGAGCTACTCGTCACTTACAACGCCAATGTGCTAAGGCACTGAGACTTGACATGGCTTGACGATTACCCCACACATCTCTATAACGCCTGGAACCTACTGGTTGATGAGGAGAGATCTGGGCACCCTGATGAAGCCCCTGATGAGTTCGAGCTAGAGAACCGCATCCTTAATGATGACGAAAAGAGGGTTCTCCATGACTCCATGATTTCCCATGACAAGGCGAGGCTTGGTGCTCAGATCCAGGAAGTCGGAGAGAGCTCTGGTGCTGAACACCATGTTATGAGTTCTGAGATAGTCGTGTCATCTCAGTCTGAGCCAACTTCGATGATCTACTCCCATTCTATCCCAGCGTATGACCCAGCCGCATTTATCTCCTATTAAGGAGCATCCTTCTGAAGTAGTTCAGACGACCTCAAGCCAAACCGAGGAAGGTACTTTGAACTAACTTCCAGTATATTTGGATTGAAGAACCCGTGTTGAAATGTTGCTAATGACATGTTTTTTCCTCTGATCAGTGACAGGAGTTGCACCAGCCGCGCCTCCTACCACCCAAGTATTAGGTCAAGCGCCAGGAGCCATCATTTCTGAGGCGACCTCCGTCGCAGCAATAGCACCAGTTGGAGTGACGGAGGGAAGCTCACTTTCTTTCGACGAGCAGATGATAAACGAGCTCCTTGGCCGTCAAAGTGACCCTTTTGCGGACTTACCATTTGGCTTGGGTGGATTCACGGCTACTTCTGACACCTTGTCCCAGACTACTACGGCTCCTAGCGAGGCCAGGGCACGGCGGGAAGCGGCGATGTTGGCCGAGATTAATGCCGAGATGGCGGCCGCGGCGCACGGTGGTGGAGTAGACGGCGGAGCAGCGGCACAGTGCCCCACTCCTCTTATGACTGTGTCCCCTGGGGGCACACTTATTGATACTAATGTGCCAGCCCCTCCTCCAGCTGCCGAGCCTGTCCCTCCCACTCCTCCCTCGGGAAGTATCCCTATAGAGTCCAGCTCAGACGAGGATATCGACATTATGCCTCCACCCGAAGGGAGCTTGCCTAAGGAGAAAGGCTCCAAGCGAAAGGGTACTGGTGGCTCCAGTAGTTCCTCGAGGAAGAAGAAGCTGAGGAAACAGAAGGATTAGACGTTCTTCTCATAGGCAGTTAGGGACTTTCGTTATCTTTTTTGCTTTTCCCTTTTGTAGGCTGTGTATAGATGCGGGTTCGGCCCCTGCTAGTAGGAACATTTTGGAAAGAACTCATGTATGAAGCATTGTTTTTGAGTTAGTTGGAATAAAATTTTGTCTTTTAGCTTCAGCTTGCGTTCCTTTCTATGCTTGAATATTGCAGTGTTCGGACTTTGGTCCAGTGTATTTGCATTTTCTGATTGCTTCAAGAATAGCTCATTTTACTTGTTAAGTATGGAACTTTCGGACTCGAGTTGTGATAGGGGATCGCATCGGAGCTGAGCATCGCATAGTTTCGGGCAATGACTAACATTTGCTTCTGCCCCCAGTTTCGGGGTCAAGTTGTGATGATCAGCTTGTGATGGCACCAAGCGAGGACCGAGTGGTCGATCCACGCTTGTTCTCTTATGAATCGTTCCATCCACACTCCGGGGATATGCGTCATCTCGTAAGCGGCTGTTCGCACTCTGGGAACATGGAGTTGACTGTTTATACTCCGCTTCGCACTCTGGGAATGCGGAGTTGAATGTTTATACTCCGCTTCGCACTCCGGGAATGCGGAGTCGAATGTTTATACTCCATTTCGCACTCCGGGAATATGGAGTTGAATGTTTATACTCCGCTTCGCACTCCGGGAATGCGGAGTCGAATGTTTATACTCCATTTCGCACTCCGGGAATATGGAGTTAAGTGTTTATACTCCGCTTCGCACTTTGGGAATACGGAGTTAGATGTTTATACTCCATTTCGCACTCCGGGAATATGGAGTTAAGTGTTTATACTCCGCTTCGCACTCTGGGAATACGGAGTTAGATGTTTATACTCCATTTCGCACTCCGGGAATATGGAGTTAAGTGTTTATACTCCGCTTCGCACTCCGGGAATGCGGAGTCGAATGTTTATACTCCATTTCGCACTCCGGGAATATGGAGTTAAGTGTTTATACTCCGCTTCGCACTCTGGGAATACGGAGTTAGATGTTTATACTCCATTTCGCACTCCGGGAATATGGAGTTAAGTGTTTATACTCCGCTTCGCACTCTGGGAATACGGAGTTAAATGTTTATACTCCGCTTCGCACTCTGGGAATACGGAGTTAAGTGTTTATACTCCGCTTCGCACTCTGGGAATACGGAGTTAGATGTTTATACTCCATTTCGCACTCCGGGAATATGGAGTTAAGTGTTTATACTCCGCTTCGCACTCTGGGAATACGGAGTTAAATGTTTATACTCCGCTTCGCACTCTGGGAATACGGAGTTAGATGTTTATACTCCATTTCGCACTCCGGGAATATGGAGTTAAGTGTTTATACTCCGCTTCGCACTCTGGGAATACGGAGTTAAATGTTTATACTCCGCTTCGCACTCTGGGAATACGGAGTTAAATGTTTATACTCCGCTTCGCACTCTGGGAATACGGAGTTAGATGTTTATACTCCATTTCGCACTCCGGGAATATGGAGTTAAGTGTTTATACTCCGCTTCGCACTCTGGGAATACGGAGTTAAATGTTTATACTCCGCTTCGCACTCTGGGAATACGGAGTTAAGTGTAGGATTGTCGTATGTCAACCCTATTAATATCGGTGTCATGGCTTGTCCCCGAGCTCGGGTTTCACCTAGTGAGTGGCCGGTCGTATCACAGCCACTCTCCATTTGAATAAGTCCCATTGCGTGATGGGATTTAGCTCTTCGTGCATCGTGATGTTGTATATCGTACATAATGAATCACAGCTCTGGCTCGAAGAAGTGGCATTTTATTGCTGAAATAAGAAAATGCGGCAAAGTCAGTTGCCTTATTACAGAATTCAAATTTCGTAATGCAGAAACAAATTGCTAAATAGAATGAAACAAATAAAGCCTGTCATATGTAGTAGCGGCGGAGACTTTCGCTGTTCCAAGCTCTCGGTAAATCGAGACCGTTCACAGTCGACAGCTTGAATGTACCATCTCCGAGCTTTCGTGTAATTACATACGGCCCTCCCCAGTTCGGTTTCATGTGTGAAGGAACTGGGTAAATTCTCTTGAGCACGAGGTCGTCGAGTTCAAAGGTTCGAGGTCGAACTCTGGTGTTGTACAATCGGGCGACCCGGCTTCGATGCGCGGCTGCTCTCAAATCAGCCTCCTCCCGTTTTTCATCCAATAGATCCATAGACTCGGCTAGGAGTATAGCGTTTGTTTTTGGATCATAATAAGTCACGCGATGAGAGAGCACTTCTGTCTCGACCGGAATAACGGCCTCTGAGCCATAAGATAGGGAAAACGGAGTGTGTCCGGTCGCGGTTTTGTGGGTCGTTCGATAGGCCCATAATGCCATAGGAAGTTCATCGACCCACTTGCCCCCAGCCTTCTCTAGTCGTTTCTTCAGGATCGATTTTATAACTTTGTTGACAGCTTCAACCTGCCCATTCGCTTGGGGGTGTGCGACAGCCGAGAACTTTTTGCGGATATGAAACCGTTGACAGAAATTCTTGAATTCTGCGCTCTCGAATTGGGTTCCATTATCAGTGATGATAGTATGCGGGAGTCCAAATCGACAGATGATGTTGCGAACCACGAAATTTATCACCTTCTTTGTCGTAATGGTTGCTAGGGCTTCGGCCTCAGCCCACTTTGTGAAGTAATCAACTGCGACGATGGCGTATTTCGCACCGCCTTTTGCTAAAGGTAAAGCGCCGATGATGTCAATGCCCCACATTGCGAATGGCCAGGGACTGACCATTTGGGTTATTTCAGTTGGCGGAGCTCTCGGAATTCGGGCATGTATCTGGCATTTATCGCACTTTCGGGCATAGTTTGCCGCATCTCGGTTCACTGTCGGCCAGTAGTATCCATATCGGAGTATCTTTTTAGCGAGAGCTTGCCCGCCGGTATGATCGCCGCACTCTCCTTCGTGCACGTCATGTAGCACTCGCTTGACTTCCTCGTGGGCGATACATCTGAGGAGAGGAACGGAATAACCTCTCTTGTACATGACTCCGTTTTGGATAATGAACCGCGAGGCTTTTCGCTGAATCTGTCTCTTCTCATTTCTAGGTTCAGGTAGCACCCCATTCTCAATGTAATTCCGATACGGAGTCATCCAGGACTCTCTATTGGGAGCGGTTTCAAATACAGAGTTCATTTCTATCCGATCGATGCTCGGAGTGGCCAAAGTTTCAACGGGGACAAGTCCCATTTGTTGCGCTTCGCCTGTGCTGGCTAACTTCGCCAGTGAATCGGCTTTCTGATTGCGTTCCCGAGGCACATAATAGATGGCATAATAATCAAACTGGTTTAGGATTTCCTGAACTCGTGCCAAGTAAGCGGCCAGTCTTCGGTCTCTTGCCTGGTATTCTCCTCGCACCTGGCATACCACTAACTGCGAATCGCAATAAATTTCTACAGCGATAATTCTCAAATCTCTGGCAAGCCTTAGGCCGGTTAGGAGGGCTTCATATTCGGCTTCATTATTAGTTGCACGAAAGTCGAATTTAAGAGCATAACATATGGATCGGCCCTCGGGAGTCTCAAGTACAACCCCAGCGCCCGAACACCGATCATTTGACGCACCATCAGTATACAGCTTCCAGATGTATTCGGGAGATTCACTGGTTTCGGGTAAGTCTTCCGGGACGGTGAATTCGGCTATGAAATCAGCCAGGACTTGTCCTTGAATGGCCCTCCGCGGAGCGTATGCGATATCAAATTGACTTAGCTCAATGTTCCACTTGAGTAACCTACCGGACGTCTCAGGCCGCGTAAGGACCTGTCGTAACGGCTGGTCGGTGTACACAATAAGCGGATGAGCTTGGAAGTAAGGACGGAGCTTCCTTGAGGCAATAACCAAACAATAAGCCAGTTTCTCCAGCCTTGGATAATTTCTTTCAGCTCCTGTTAGTCGCTTACTAACATAGTAGACCGGGTTTTGCACTTTGTCTTCTTCCCGGACCAGAGCAGCGCTGATCGCATGCTCTGATACCGCCAGGTAGAGATATAGCTGCTCGTGGTCAACCGGTTTTGACAAGATCGGAGGTGTGGAGAGATGTTGAACTAATGATCGGAACGCGCCTTCACACTCCGTGGTCCATTCAAAGTTTCGTTTGCCCTTCCGGATCAGGTCGAAGAAAGGAATGCATTTGTCGGTGGACTTTGAAATGAACCTGCTCAATGCTGCGACCTTCCCGTTAAGACTCTGGACTTGTTTTATAGTTCTAGGGGTTTGCAAATTTCTAATAGCCCAGATCTTCTCAGGATTCGCCTCTATTCCTCGGGCGTTGACAATGAACCCAAGGAATTTTCCGGATGCAACGCCAAAGTGACATTTGAGTGGGTTGAGCTTCATTCCGTACTTCCGGAGGATGCTGAACATTGAATTCAAATCTCTGACGTGATCGGTGGAGAATCGGGACTTCACCAGCATGTCATCCACGTAAACCTCCATGGTCTTCCCAATCTGATCAGCGAACATTCGGTTGACTAAGCGTTGGTATGTTGCTCCAGCGTTCTTCAGACCAAACGGCATGACTTTGTAACAATAGAGTCCCAGGTCGGTCACGAAGCTGGTATGTTCCTGATCAGGCAAATGCATGGGTATCTGATTGTAGCCGGAATAAGCGTCCATAAAGGATAGTAGTTCATGTCCGGCTGTCGAATCTACGAGCTGGTCGATTCGTGGAAGTGGGAAGCTATCTTTTGGACAGGCCTTGTTTAGGTCAGAGTAATCAACACAGGTTCTCCACTTCCCGTTTGGTTTCCGAACTAGTACAGGGTTGGACACCCATTCTGGATACAAGGCATCTCGAATGAACCCATTCGATTGTAGTTTATCAACTTCCTCCTTAAGGGCGGCAGATCTCTCTGGATCCATACCGCGCCTTTTCTGTTTCACTGGGACATGTCGCGGATCTATATTCAGGGAGTGACTTGCAATGCTCGGCGAGATCCCGCACATGTCAGAGTGTGTCCAGGCGAACACGTCGAGATTCGCCCGAAGAAATTCGACCAACTCCTGCTGTGTCTGCTTGTTTAGTTGGGACCCAACTTTTAGCATTTTTGAATCATCATCCTCACTGATTGGGACGTCCACAGTCAGTTCGGCTGGAGAGGCTTGACCCTCCGTTGATTCGTCCTTATCCTCGTTGTCCCTGGGGTCCAGGTCTTTCAGGAATTGGTCGTGGTGCCCGGGCCGAGGCCCAGGCGTCAATTGTCAATTATCGATAGAACGGACGCAGAGAGATTCCTCTACGCCCTTCCCCTTCTCTTTACGTTGCGCCCCGCGCAGCTCAGCAACATAACAGGCCCTTCCCGAGGCCTGATCTCCTTGAACAACTCCAATCCCATGATCTGTGGGAAATTTCAGAGTCAGACACCATGGGGCGATCGCCGCCCTGAACTCGGCTAAAGCTGGTCGACCCAGAAACGCATTGTATGGCGAATCTATTTCTAGCACAACAAATTGTAACATGCGGACCCTCCGGCGTTCTCCAACGCCTAATTCGACTGGGAGTTCAGTTATTCCGATGGGTATCGTGGCACTTCCATTGAAACCATGGATTCTGGATAAACAGGGTTTCAAATCCTTCGTTTCCATCTTCATTAGATCGTAAGCCCGTTTGAGCAAGATGTTTACAGAGCTCCCACTGTCAACCAGGATCCTCTTCATCCAAGCAGGACCTACCTGGGCAGATATGACTAGTGGGTCGATAGTAGGGGCTTCGACTTTATCGGCGTCTCGGCTCCTGAACACGATATCATCTGACATTATCTTTTGTTGTTTTGCCGGGGTTCCATCCTCGCAATTACTATAACACTCGAAGTCCGCATGCCTGATAGAACTGGCATACGACTCCATTTCCCCCCAGCTTCTGTCTGCCGGATGGGGGCCACCACTTATTGTGTTGATAACTAATCTCCCGCCCGCACGAGCGGGTTCATCCTCTCTTTCCTGATTTTGTGAACGATTTTGATTCGAGGGGCCCGCTCCGCCAGGCTGCGGCGCCCGTACAAACTGATCTAGCTTCCTCTCTCTAATCAGCTTCTCGATGAGGTCCTGTAAGTGTCGACACTCATTAGTATTATGTCCATAGCTCTCATGGAACCTACAGAATTTCCCTGTCTGAATCTGTCTCTCCGATGAGGGCTTCGGAGCAGGCTTCTTATACTGTACAGTGTTGCAAGTCTGTAAGTATACGTTTTCCAATGACGTGTTTAGCGGTGTATAACTGTCAAACATCTGAGCTCTACGTCGTGGACCTCGGTTCTCATCTCTCTTCTTATTCTGGCCATTGTTTCCTCTCTGCTGGGTTTGCTTGTTTTGTATATTCAGCTGAACTTTCCCGGAACTTTCGCCGGACTGTTTAACTGCCACATTGCTCTGTATTCCTTCAATGCTGGGCCTCGCATCGTCCTGCTTCCTAGACTGTTTTGCATCCTCCTGCCGCAGGAATTGAGCGGCCTTGGAGTAAAAACGGTCCAACGACGCGGGCGGTTTTCCAGCCAGCCAGTTTCCGAATTCAGAATCAGGATCAATCCCCTTGGTCAGAGCCATCAAGATTGAATTATCGTTGGGATTGGTGATCTCGACGCATGCTGCGTGGAACCTCTCCAAGTAACGCCTGAGTGTTTCTCCAGGAGCTTGAGTGACGCTGGACAAGGTGTTGACGTCCTTTGGCCTAGCAACATGCATCCGGAATTGCTCCACAAACCTCTTGGCCAATTGATCGAACGAAGAAATTGATCTAGGTGGTAGGCGGGTAAACCACATTGTCGCGATTCCTCCCAGAGAGATGGGGAAACTCCGACACTTCACTGCGTCGTCGGCCCTTGCAGCGCTCATCGACCATTCATACTTCAGAATATGCTGGTTGGGGTCACTATTCCCTTCATACATCGGGAGAGTCGGCATTCTGAATCGTCTAGGGGGTTCGGCATGTAACACTTCGTCTGTGAAAGGGGTATGACTACGGGAAATTCCCCAGTCATCATTAGTGAGCCCCTGACTCTCGCGGATCATTTGACGTATCATGGTTGATATATCCGAAACAGGCGGATTCGGAGCGTGATGAGCTAAGGCGTGGTCGGGTTCCACGGCGCGAGTAGGGATCGGGCGTTGTCGACGACCCGTATCTCGCCTCCTTGGCTCAACGTCCTCTGGGACATAAGGTTCAGGAGTATGTCCTCGCTGTTGATTGATCGGCTCAGATTGATTTCGAGTATCGACCCTTGTCTCTGCTGCGGCGGTTGTGGCGCGGTTATCAGTGGTGTACTGTGGGGCAGTACCTCCTCGGGTTGAGGGACCGGTTTGGAAACTGGTCGACGGTCCTACCCTCAGTTGCCCAACAGTTAAGGCAGGCTGATATTCAGCAGCTTGAGCGCGATTCCCCTCTAGTCGAGGACGGGTAGTTTGGCGGTGGTAATCAGATGAAGCTGAGCTTTCGGTAGACGCTCTGGAGACATCATCTCTCCTAGACCTTCTGTGCCCCCGGCGGTTTAGCTGGTTGGTCAGCTCGATATTGGCGCGTAACTGTTCTGCCAACTGCTGACGGCTTTGGGTCAGCTCCTGGAGCAATACTTGAAACTCCTGTCGGGTGACTAGCCCCGTTGAGTCTGACTGAGTGGCATTGTCTTGATTGGAAGAAGGCGGCTGTGTTGGATTTTGCCTGTCTCTGCCTTCTTGCTCTGTAGCGGTGGCGCCAGTTCTTGTGCTGACCATTGTCGGTGGTGGAGTCCTTTCCTAGATTTTGAGCAAATCTGAATAGAATGGAAGGATTCCGGACTGGATATCTGGATCTTCCTCTTGGATTTGTACAATCCGGTATCGACGGCAGATCCAACGAGCAGGAGAAAAAGCTGGTTTTCTCAGTGAAAGCACCAAAGTGTTTGTACCAAAAATGGGCACAACACTCTTCGGGAGTTGTTTGAAGAGATAAAATGAAGATTATAAATGTAAAACAGAGATTATCTAACAAAAACTCCAACAAATAGGAATGTAAAGTGCACAGACAAGCAGTTTAGAGTGGTTCGGCATATAGCCTACGTCCACTATGAAGTTTTGATGATTTTATTGATTCTCTTTCAATGATTACAAGCGTTTACAGCGATGAACAGCGGATTACAGTTTAGAATTCGAAATTGACAGCAAAAGTATGATGCAAATCTCAATCCGGCAGAGTCTGGACGCTTCAGAGAAAAAAGATCCTTTTTCCGTTGATTCTGGGGCTCTATTTATAGGCATAGGAGGCTTGGATTTCGTTCAAACTCCGGGAGACTTGGCCTGACACGTGAGGGGACCCATTCGACCACTTCCAGAGAGTTTCAAGCCAATCTGTGATCGATACGAAATCATTTCGTATCGATCAAGATTACTTCCAATTGAGCTCAAAATTGGTGGAGACGTTCCTTGTTATGTGTGCAACCTTCAGTTAAAATTTCATCATGTTTGGATCAGTGGATTACGAGATATGGTCGATACGAACTGGAATTCCTCATAGGCTGTCTGGTTCGTATCCATTTCCCTGCGCTTTGAGCTTCGACTCGATGGTATCACGCGCCTCTGTGAAGACGTGGAACGCACACTTCGCCTCGATCCGGTCTTCATTCCGAATCGATCGCGTCGACTCCATACATCTCGGCGCATTCGCATCAGGAAAAGACGTGGTGCGTGCGCTTCGCCTCGATCCGATATTTGCTCCGCGTTGACTGCATCGTCTCCATGTATTTCGCCTCGTTCACTTCGAGAAATGACACGTTATCCAAGCTGGTTGACCTGATGGATTCGAGTAGGACTTCATCCTGGGATACGAGGCAAACACTATCTGATGGATACGAAGTTGACACTATCTGATGGATACGAAGTTGACACTGGCTGATGGATTCGAAGCAGGCACTGTCTGATGGATACGAAGTAGGCACTGTCTGATGGATACGAAGCAGGCACTGTCTGATGGATACGAAGTAGGCACTGTCTGATGGATACGAAGTAGGCACTGTCTGATGGATACGAAAACGAGGACCATCGATGGATACGAAATCCATCGATACGAACTGCCGCTCATTGATGGATACGAAAATGCGCTCTTCCCTTTGCCTTGCGTCCATCGTAACTTGAGCATACGAACTCGGTTCGATCTGAAACTTGGAGCGTTGGTTTGCTTTAGTTTTCCCGATCATGTCCCATCGATTGGGGCTTGATCCGGACTTGGTCAAAATTCATCGATATCCATGACAAACGACATTCGAAACCCAACTCCTTGATGTCCTGGCCTTGCCAAAAGGCGGGATAACACCAATCTTTGGATGATTTGTAAATTGGAGAAAACTCCTTTACAATAGACATTGATTTACCGGAGATTTCTGCATCCTCGATTTACGATGCTATCTATCTTCTGCTATGCCTGAATTCTTTTTCTTGAGATCAAATGTAGATTTACCTCGAAACTCTGCATTGATCTTATTCTTGAAGTCACGGTTGACCCGGTTATGGTTGCCCGCGATTTATATAAGATTATCTATTTCCTTATTCGGTTAAATAATCATCTTATCTTTCGTTCCAACTTATTCTCAAATCAAAATTTTCTCTGATTGCATTAATCAAATTTGAATCCCTATCCTTGCTTTAAAATCATTTACTGTATCGTTGAGCGAGGAAGTGTATTTGTAAATTAATATTTTAAAATGTTTTAATATACATTGTGTTGTTTGAGTTGTTGATGTTGATTTGGGTTTTCGATCGATTCGTCTGATCAACGCTATCGATAGGATTTCCAAAATACTTGAGCAGTGCAAACTGACACAATATCGTTTTCAAATTTGGTAAATAAAATAAAAGTTTTGTATGATTATATTATATATAAATATAAGTTTTCTGAAATTAAATTGTTAATGAATTTGTTGTCAGAAATAATAATATTTGATTTTCATTTATTGTTTTGTAAACCATTGATTATTGCATAATATAAATAAATGAATTTATGAAACTTGGTTATAATTTGATTTGGGATTTGAAAGGAATTTAAATAAAGAATTTGAGAATTTAATTCCTGGTGATTTCAAACTTTGATTTGAAAGTTTTAAAGTGTATAGTATTTAAAAATATTTTTGAATATAAATCGTTTTCAAAGAATTTTAAAATGTTGAAACCAGTGCTCTTCTCTTTGTCGCTGCAAAATAATTTCGGTGATGGCGGCCGCATCATCGACATTCATTTTCAAGTTTCGAAGTGGAGAGACTATTCTATAGCTTTGCTACGGTTTTGTTTTGAAAAAATATATTTTAATTTGAATTTCTTCAGTATAATTTGATTTATATATATATAGGTATCTTATTTTAAAATTTAATTTGATTTGATATAAATATATAGATATATATCTAAATTGTTTGAAGTAAATCGGAGATTTAAATTCTTAAATTTTAGGTTAAAGATGATTTCAATTATAAGCTGAAGTCAAAATTCTTGGATAAATATTTAACTTGAAATAACTGGATTGTAAAAAATTTATTTGTATAATTCTCAATTTCATTTCAATATAACTTACCTAAATTATTCAGAAGTTAAAATGTAATTGGATAATGTACAATAAAAAAAATGTATTTATAAATAAAATTTGAGTGCTAATAATAAATGTTATGCACTTAGATTTTAAATACAAAAAAATGCTAATAAAGATGATAGAATAATAAGTTAATTGAATGAGATGAATATAATAAAATTTTGTTCTGAAAGTATTAACTAATTGAAATTAGATCAACTTATGGAAATACCTTAAATTTAAACCAATTATTGAATATAAATTAATTTAAATTGAAATTTATATGGTTTAAATCTATTTATATGGTTTAAATATATGTAATAAGATATATTAAGTGGAATAAACTCAATAAATAATTTGGAATAAAAGAATTAAATTTGTTGAATAAAATACGGGTACCATAAATGATTATACAAATTGATGATTTAGAAATTGTTAATTAAAGATGACTAGATAATAAGATAATGAATTTAGAAATAGATAGATTGATTTAACTTAAGTGAACTCAAAGGGATTTAACGAAATTGTTAAATATTAATTAATTTAAATTGAAATTGATATGGTTTTAATTAATTGTTTTACTTGTATTCCAATCTATTTCCTTTCTGGTTGTTTCTATTCTCCTACCTCCTTCCTTTTCGAGGACGAAAAGTTTTGAGTGGGGGAGAGTGTAACAACCCATAAATTTAACCGTTTTTTTACGTTATTAATTGAAATTTTGTGAAACTTTAAACGATAAAATTTTGAGATATAAATTTTACATTTGAAATGCGTCTAGTTAAATATAGCAACCGGTAAAATTTCGTCCAAAAATATGAATGTTTGTTCCGCGCGTAAAATTTACTTCAATTTAATCAGTTAAAAAGCAATGAAAATAAAACATTGTCAAAACCAAAATATTTTTATATAGAAAAATTCTAAACCATCTTCTGAGCAAACGCTATTTTTTGTTTTTCCAAATTCGGACTTCTTTAGCTCCATCGATCTTATTTTTCAGCGTTTTTACTGCATTTTCCACTAATAGAAAATTCGAATTTTTATAATTCGATCATACGACTGATATCCATATACCGTTTTGATCGTCTCGTCGTGCTGATCTCCACAGTATATTCGTATCTGTGTTTCAGTGCCCAGTACGCGACGAATACGTGAAACGAATGACCGTATCGGTATTCAAATCTTTACCTTTTAGTTTTCTGTGACCATTAAGATTCTGAATGATTGCATTGGTCACTACATTCAATATTTCTCGAAAATTATTATTGGTGACATTTCGGTTCATACGGTTCCAATAGCCTAAAAATAGGATATTATTTGTTCCAAAGCAATGAAAGTGACAGTTCATTTTTTTCTAAAGCATGCTTATCTTCCTACTTTTTGGCCACGTTCCTCCACCCTCTCCCCTCTGTTACTTTTGTTTTATTTCTTCTTTCAAAAAATTTTAGTTTGCAGGCCGCATAGTTTATTTCCATTAACTTTGTTTGCTCTCCCTTCAAATTTTTCTTCCGTGTGCCTCCGAGCCAGCGCAACCACCCACGTCGGTGTCCGAGTCCACTCTACCTCAGGCGCCTGCCTCCGCCTTGGCCATTAACGCAACCCATTCCTTCGCTGCTCAGCAACATACAAACCCAACACCACTTCGGGTTCCTCCTCCCGCCACCTGACCTCGGCCGCGCATCGGCAGGGTTACATGCCCCGGCCGATGAAGATATGGCAGCCACACTTCGTCCCCTCTTCTTCTCCGGCACACCAAAACCCGACGTAGCTACCAAGTCGCCCTACCTTCCACTCCACCTCAAATTCTGCCGACCACCTGATTCTCTCTAGCCCTCGCCTGAACCGACCAATCTCAGTCTCGGCCATCCCTCACATCGCCATCTCCCTTGTCCCACCGTGCTCATCATCATGCTCGACTCATTTCCACAGCCGCTGCCTTGTGACCATATACTTCGGACTCTCAACTCCTCCGCATAGCCGACGTTGCTCAGTTTTTCCACCTCCGCCATCAACCGAGTTGCCGCGGACAACCACCACCATAGCATTTCGACCTCCCTCCGCAGCCCACGTTCCACGCCAATAGCCGTAAGTTCTTTCCTTGTTTGAATATGCATAGTTACACTTGGTTTTTCTTTTATAACGTATGAAAAATAATATACTAGACGTGAACATTTTAGTTATAAGATATATTTTATATGTGTATTTTTAGCCTGTAGGTATTTGCATATGTTTTGGGTGATGTATTTTTCTGTTATGCGTGAGTGTGTATGTATTATGGTATGCAAGCCATAGAGGTCATTTTCTGATATTGCTTTCCAAAAATTTGATGATATGTTAAAAAGAATATATCTATTGTTAAAGATCTTTGTGAAAAATCTTAACTGTATGCGTATGTTTACATATCAAATTTTAGTTTATACATGTATATATAGCCTATATGTAATCTATAGTGTTACAATGTTTATATATGTTGTACAACAATTTGTTAAGTATAAATATAACTGCTTCGTTATATTTTGTTTATGTATTTAGTTATAAATAATGCCTTTCAGAGTTTTGCATATTGCTAACGTATGTTATATACATATGCAGTAATTTGGGCTTTTGAAAAAAAAAGTAACGATACTATATGTTATAAGTTCGATATTATTTTATTGCTTTATAAATATTGTTTATGTGTTGTTTTGAAAATATTAATTTTTTTTGACTTTAAGTTATATGTGTTTTAACTTTATTATTGACTTTTAAATATAGATGTTTAAAGAATAATGATTTTTAACTATATATATATTTTAGTTATTGGCTTAGATTAAAATATTGGGTTTTAATAAATAACGAATATTTTCCGTATATATCAAATTGATTCGGATTCAGTTCATCAATTGCAGATTTTCAGCTTCTTTGTCGAATCCATATCCATCTAGCTTTGCTTTGGAATTCGGGCTTGAATTCGTAATTCAGCTCACTCTCATTCATCTCTAGCCTCGAAGGTGAGCAATCACTCACGATTAATGTTCTTTTATTTATTAAATTTGATTTCAATTGAAACGACAATTGAAATATACTGCTGTTAGTTATTTACACTGTTATTACCTGTATCAGTTCACCTGTGACATCTAACACCACTATCTGTTATTTATACAATGATAATTCAGTTTGGTTGATAATGATTGATTGTTTGATGTTGACATTGGACGTTAAATTACTAATGTGTAAGTGATAAATAATTTGAAATTGGAATCGACGTAGGATAGTTAGATTTGATATATGCTAAATCTGATTAGATGACATTTGCATAATATGACCTTATTTAAATGTTAGATTAATTGACACGTAGAAATTTGGTTATGTACACCTTGAACCGTTGTATGTTGTATAAATTGATGTAGTATGAATTGAATAATAGATACCAAGTGAAGAACCGCATAAAATATTAGTGCAGTAATCTTTAATCTACCTGAAATGATAGTGTAGATTCTAGAAATAATTATATTAATTCGCACAAACAACAATGTGAATTAATACGATTATTTTGGGATTACTTGAATTAACTATTGGATTGTTATTGATTGTTGTTATTGCTTGTTTATTTACTTTGACACCATCCCAGTTATCACACTGCAAGTTCCCTTTGCTATGTTTTTTTTTGAATGGAATGGAATCGGGTTGAAATGATATATACCCAAATAAAACTTTGACTTAGGATAAAAAATTAAATAAAACCCGATTGGTCAATAATTTGATTTAAAAATAAAATAAAGATTTTATTTGAATAAATGATAAGATTTTGAAATGAAGTTGGAATTTGAATTTTTAAAGAAAGGAAAATGTTAATATTTAATAATTCGAAATAAAATATTAACATAATAGTTGTGGAAAGAATGTTGTTTTAAAATTTATTATTTAATAATTAAATTTGGAATTATTAACAATTAAGTTTTGAAATTAGTTAATAATTAAGTTTTGAAATTATTTGATAATTAAATAAAATCGAATTATTTAATAGTTAAATAAAATTGAATTCTTTGTTAAGTGGAATTGAACTTCTTTAATAAGTGAAATCAAGTTTCTTTATAAATTGAGTTTTGAGATTTGTAACTAAGTAAATAAATCAGTGAAATTGAATTTCTTTAACAAGAAATAAAAATGTGATTTATGTGTTGAAATGAATATAAGACTTGAAATATAAAGAATTTGATTTGATGAATTTAATTTAATGAAATTTATAAGTTTTGATATAATGAAGTTAAACTTAAGTAATTGATTTAATGAATTGGAAATTAAATAGAAATTGTTTGAAGGATAAATTTACTTAATGAATATTGAATGAAATCGATGAATGAACTTAAATTGATTTGAATGTAGATTAAATTAAATGATTTTGGAATGAAACTTATATACGAATTTAAATGAATATTGAAATGGTTGTAAAAAAAAATTGTAATTATAGTATAAGACCGTGAAAAGGTAATTTGGATGTTTTGAAGCGTAAATTTTTGGAAATTGGTTTGGAAAGACAAATGAAATGTTGGTTTACAAACTCTAATTGAAATTGTAATTGATTTGGTTTTGAAATATATAAATGACCAATCGGTATAATAATTACGAAAGTTATTAAAGAGACCGGAATCGGTTAGGGACATACTCACCGTCTAAACCAAAAACCACTTTAATAACTATACGCGGAGTGTGATCCAAAATGAAGTGGTTGGAATGATGTACGTGATGACTGAAGAAAGAGAACGATAATGGATAGCCTTGACACTTGTGTCAAATTGGAAATGACTAAAACAGGAGCCGTGCCGGGCCAAATGGGGGTTAGCTACCTCGAGCGAACACACTTCTTCGAACTACTCATTACTTGTTGTCGATTGGTGCACCCTTGATTTGGGAGTGTTGTTTCGCGGTGTTGCGGTCGCTGCGGCGATGCGTTCTCACCAGTCCGGATTAGGCAAACGGTAGTTTCACTACCTTGGGTATTGCCTCATGTGCCTTGTCATACTTGTATCCCTTTATACGCGACCACTACGATTTGTTTTGTGTTATACCTATGGAGTACTCCTTGATAGCCCACTAGTTTACGGTGGAGTTTACAGTGCTGTATAGTCTATAACGCTTATATAAAATGTGTTAAGGGGAATAATGGTAACGCCTTAACACTATTTTGATATCTTATATTATTGATAGGCATTATCTACTTATCGTACACTACTACCTAGTAGATAGTTTAACGGATCCTTAGAGGATGGTGATTCCAACATCCTTTGAGTTACTTGTATTTCAATTGTTATTTCACTTGAGTTGGATTTATTGATATAAGAATGTTAATCCTGACTCGAGTGTTTGTGTTTGCTTTACGCTCGGGTCAGACTAAGTGGTTCAGCTTTTGAGACTCACCTTTGGAGTTGGAGCTTTGCTTGAAGATCCAGCCATCTATTCTGCTTTCAGTATTCGATGATCCCAGTGATGTATTCTGATTTATATCTGATGTATCATGTTACTCTTCCATTGTATCTGGTTTAACTCTGATGTAACTTATATATTTATATAGTAGCTTCATGAACTACTATCTCTTTTATTTCCGCTGCATTTATTACTCTGTGATCTGTGATTATTTATTTACTGTATATGTTCAGTTTTGCCAAATTTAAATTAACAACGCGGTATTTTGAATTATTCAAGTCCGACATGTGCGGATGCGAATAGTCCAAAATAGCGGGTCGTTACATTGAACTCTTGAACTCTTGAAATATTGAACTCTTGATACTCATGTGTCTTCAGTCTTGGTTTCTTCAATCTTGAATTCGTCAGTCTTGAATCTCTATACTTAGTCTTGAATCTTTATACCGTACAGTCTTCATTCTTTAGTACCTGCATATATATCATGCATATACATATATATCTAGACAAGAATATTAGTATTTATATTTTATAACAAGTCTAAGGTTGTTGTCATCAGAACCGTCATCTCAGGAACTAACTAAAATGAGTTTTTCCCATCCCATCACACATAAATCCTACTTGGGAAGGATCGTATGCCATTGAACAGAGGCTTGGAGAGGGAACTTTCAAGCTAGCGATTGTTGATGGCGTCACACTCTTACGGGCATGGAATAACGAGCATTTACAATGCTATTTCACTTAGTTTATTCTTTTTATTTAGTTGTATTTAATTTTCGAATTTTCTTTATCATTTGATTTTTCAGATATGTAATAAGACAAATTATGTCATTTCTTTCCATTTGGCAAATAAAGTTTGAAATTTCCTTCATATTTGTGATTAGTGTAGCATTACATATTAGTTATGATACCCGACTAACTAATATTAACATGTCTGAGCAGGTTCCCAAAGCTTGGAGCTAGCCGATTATATAAGTTCACGATTGAACTAAACAAAATTAACATGGTCCGACCGTTCATTCGATGATTCTCCTTCACAACCTAATGGATGGAGTACCTAACGAGAAGTGGATGTGACTTGACCATCCGATAACAAAATTAATCCCATCGAGCAATGGGACAGACATGAATCAAAAGCGATCGTGACAAGCCCGACCGCTCACTATGTCAAACCCGGGACTTGGGGGCAAATAAATCAATTAAGGAAAGTATGGTCCAAATATTTTTCGAAATGACTCTAAGTCCCTAGAGTGTGGACTAGAGTATAAACATAAATTGGGTGCGATTCGATCGCCCTCCTACTAAGTCTTATCCCCAAATTGCAGATATGAGTATAAGAAAATAGATGAGTGTGGTTTGACCACTCACTATTCCATAAACTCTGACCTGAAACCGATAGGAGAGTATAAACTCGCTTAGGATGGAGTTCGGCCATCCACTATCTAACTCCGCTAACCCAAGACTGGGGGCAGGAGTACAATCCCTTAAATCGTTGAATCCGATGACGTAACACTAGGGCTCAAGCCCAGTGTTTGGTACAACTTGAGGCCACGACCACATGTAGGCCTTGAGTAAAAATTAACTGACGATTATCTGAATTAATGAGTAAAGAATTACAAGTATATTGAATGGAAAAGTAATAGCTCGACTACTTAACCAAGTTCACGTAAGAGTTCAACTAAAAATAAATAACTTTTATTTGTGCATTAAACTTGGAATCGTAGTACAAGTTTATTTAAAAGCGGGGGTCGTAGCCGCACAACCATGGCCAACGAAAAGAAAAACAGCTACACAAGCTATATACAAACTAAGTCGAAGTGATAGCTACTTCTTTTTCCTCTTCTCCCTTTTGGATTTCTTAGGAGTGGACCTACCCAAGCCTCCTCCTATCCCTCTCTTCCATCCTTTATCACCCTTGGCAAGAGAGCATTCAAAGGGTGGAGAGAGTTCTTCGGGAACCAACCGCAGGGTGGAATGACTTACAATGGGACGAGATTTGGATCATCGACATCCACATCAAAGGGTTCAGCTTTAGCTTTTCTCTTCAATGACTCCTCTCTCGATGCGCTCCTTCAAGCTGAGCTCATCAGTGTGTTCGGAGGCACCCGTGATCACAACATCATCAGATTCATCTAGTAGCGGTCGATCGTCGACCTTTTCGCCATCAAGTGCTTCAAAAACTTGAGCATCGAGCCCTAGAATATAAGTAGGTACTAGAATTTCAGTAAATGTCGGTTGTTGCTCTACAGCAGCACCACTTCCTGGAGTTTGATTGAGAGCTAGAAGACTTGTAGGTTCACGAAAACAAGAAATAAATCCCATAACTACTGGGCGTGAGGAACGAAACCTCTCGAATAATAGAGAGTGGAGCGGGATACCTGTGTCTAGCTAACTTTCAGTTGTCGTCGGATTGCTCCCTTCTTGAATAGAAGTTGGCACCTTTGATTGAGAACCGAGTCTATCTGGATCATAGCTCAGATCATGGCCTGGGCCAAGTGAAACTGATGCTCAGACTATTTGAAGTGAAGGGCCGCCTTTAGGATCAGACTTTGAAGCTTCAATGATGTTTTTCCCTTTGCTGGAGGGTGCTAAAATATCTAAGTATAGGAGCCTTGCAGCAGCAAGATCTAAATGTTCATTCCTATGAAGGATCTCCCATACTAGTTTCTCCTCATCTAAATTAGCTTCGCCAAGGGCTTTCTTCTTCATTTCAACGCTATATTCTCAAGCCTTGGCAAGCGATTCGAGGTAGCCCTCTCTATGAAAACTCAAGTCACGATGGATTAGGACCTTAGCATTGTATTCAATAATCAAAGGATCAAACATGTCCTTAATCTCATTCCTCCCAGCCTCTTTAGCATCATCCAACTAGGCCTCTATTCGTTCTCTAACTTCATTATGGTCAACTTCTTCTGCCTCTTCCTTGAGACTTCGATTTGAGCGAGTTGCTCGTCAAGTTTAATTTTCAGCTCCCGAGCTTCGATGGCCTCTTCACATTGCCTTTGAGACTCCTCATGTGCTTTAAGTTTTTCTTCCTTCTCTTTCTTAAGGAGTTCTTCGAGTTCATCAACGCGGCAGGTTAGAGAGTTTTTCTCGTTTTGCACTGTGTCCTTCTCCAGGTCAAGCACACCGCTACGGTTGATGGCAGCGTCCAACTCCTTTTTGTGAGCCATTTCCATATGACTAACCGCCTTGAATGTTTATTTAGCACTCTTTTCTACCACGGCTAGCTTCGCTGTCAACTCTGTGATCTCATCATCTTGTTGTTTGATTATGTCTTTATCACGGATCGCCTTCAGTTTAAGGAAATCGATTTCATGTTGCCTTTCAGTATACACCTCGGAGATTTTCTCAACTAGTGCTAAAATGCTTCATGCTGCACAAAAACATCATTGACATATGCAAGTGAAATCGCTTTAGCACTCCCTGGAATTGTATGGATAGAAGGAAGAAACTTTTTACCATCAAAGCAGATTTTTGGATGAACCTGATGAACCTACAATTGGGCATTTGCTCAAAGTTGGATCAAAAGTAACAATTGGGCATTTGCTCGACCTACAATTGGGCATTTCAATGCTTTCGACCTGATGAACCTGATGATCCCTGATGTAGTAGTCAAAGTTGGATCAAAAGTAACAATTGGGCATTTGCTCGACCTACAATCGCGAGGCTGTCGAGAACCAGATGAACCTGAATAATGCTCAGGCGACACAGTAGTTGGGGAACATGGGAAGAGGTCTGATCGTTGATGTGTACATGAGGATTGGGCTAAACTACCTGATAGGATGATTGAGATTTGGACTTGTGTTTAGAAGATGAAGACTCCCTTAAATGATAGCATCTTTCCTGGTTGTTATCCCTTTCTCGACGCCTGCCCGAGTTTGGACCACGACTAGATCCATGCTGTGTTGAGGAGCCCCTCAAGTAGTCAAAAGCATGGGAATGAGACATGGTACCTGCAAATCAAACAAGAGCGTATAAGTGACCATCAAATACAAGATAGACAAAAGTCGTTCAGTGCAGTGCCCGTGATTCTGAGTGTCCTAGTGTTCCTCCGACGGACCAGTTACCGTGGCCTTGCTCATATGAGTGATTTTCCTTTTGCTGGTGAGAGGAATGTCATCACCAGTCTTGGTGGGAGAATTAAGCCCCCCAACACTAATGGTGGGAAAGTCATAGGTCATGATATCATCAGGGATCGGGAGACTCGAGAACCCTTCCATCGAACTTTCTAAAGGTTGAGAGGAAGACTCTTCTTCAACAAAGGTGATGATGAACTCGGGCTTTTTGGCGGTTTTTCTTCTATGGAGGTTGTAAGCGAGCTTTTTTCCTTCTCTTGTTAGCACATGAGATTGCGCACCTTGTGATGGATTGACCATAGGCACATTGCTCGGACCTGCATCAGCATCGCCGGGCATGTTGGCTTCGTCGCCTCTAATTTCACCTTCTTCGGGATCGTCCTAAGCCTCCTCGACTAGGGGCACGATAGGGCTATTGGTGCTGCCTTCTTATTCCACAATATTCCTTGGTGGTTCAATGCTTCCTGGAAGAACGATGTTGCGACCTTCTTCTAACAGCCAAAAATGAGATAACCGCTCAGATGTCCCTGTCCTCAACTAGGGTGGCACGGATTGCAGAAACTGCCCTTGAATAATTATCACCTTCAGGTCATGGATGTACACCTGTAAAATTTTAAAGTATTTGTTTGTAACATCCCCCTACTTGGAGGCCCAAAACTAACGGCTACAGATGCTACAGTCATCCATAGTTATTAATCCTCAGCGTCCAAATATGGCGGTATTAGATTCATTGATACACAAAAACACATGAATATGGAAAAAATTTAAACCTCAAACAAAATCACATTCCATTTCAAAATATTTCCAATTCATTACATAACCTATATTCGCAAATCACGTTCAGAGAAAATATATTTATTACAACATACACCAAGAGCGACATATGAAGATGCACCCTTGGATGATCAAAGTATATACAAGCAATATAACAACTTTGCCATTACAAACAACATAGCGGAATCAAAGGAAAAGAGAACTCTTAATAGTTATCATGCCTCATGCACGTCTCCGGAAGCTTATTCGTCTTAAGAGGTACTTGAAAACCTCAAATCTCAAACTACGCAAAATCAATTGAGTACCCGAGAGTTTAAGGGGAAAACATACACTTCGAGTCAGACATAAAGCCTGGTATGAATAATAATCTACCATTTCAAATCATTTAGATATCTAGTGAGACCACGCCGCTAACCACACCGCTTAGCGGAACGAGTTTTCTTCTCACTAGTATCTTAAAACCTTTATAATACCATATACTGTGCTCCTGCATCCACAATAGTTAAAACATAGTCATTTCAAAATAATACGATGATATGCAAACATTTTAAAACATACTGGATTTTCAATCCTCTGTTTAAATTGACAAACTGTCATATTTTATAGTTTCTAGCTTCACTATTAACCTATTAGTTTTCATGGGCTTACTAATAACCTTTATATAATGTATAGACTCCATGTCCTATTTCATAGTTTTCATGGGTGCACTATGAACCTATTGGCCCCTTGCGAATTAACTTAATTAATTCATGGGTTCCCCTAAACCTATTGGCGACTCCAATAACTTCTCTCTTATCCTAGTTTTCATGGGTTGACTAGGAACCTAGTGACAACCGTCAATAACTTAATCCGGATATAGTTTTCATGGGTGCACTACAAACCAGTTGGCCCTTGCCAACCACTCTTTATAACATAGTTTTCATAGGAGCACTATGAACCTATTGGTAACCCCAATAACTTCCTAGCCATAGTTTTCATGAGATCACTATGAACCTATCTCCCTGACAATGTCCAAATTTAGGCATCCTATGTTTTGGTCTCCCTGACCTCTTGGATGCAATTCTACTCATCTAGGAGTTTAATCAATTTATATTCACTGCTGGTTTAACCTAGCTGGTTCTTCTACCCTTCATCCCCAAAATATAGTTATGGGTCCATTATAATGTGAATATATTTATATTTGAAGAAGCAAACATAATTACATAATATACCACTCCTATGGGTTTAATATAAAACATGATTAATCCCTTTAACCTATTATTTTTATCAAGGAAAGCTTCTTTTCAAACCATTACAAAAATTCCTTTAATTTAGCCATAGGTTTTTCTTTTAAAAATGAGTTTGGGTTATAAAAACCTTTCGAGACCTTTGAAACCTTGCTTTCGACTTCATAGGATGACCTCATTCGAAAGCATTGAAATCTATCTTTAAAACATTAGGCTTTTGCCTTTCTAATACTTTAAAACCTTCCTTTCGAAACCTTTCGATTGTATTAAAGTATTAACATTTAACTTTAGACGCATAGCTTCGAAACCAGTTGAAAGTACCCCTTTCGACACCATTTGAAGTAACCCTTTCGTAATCATTGAAAGTTCCCCTTTTGAAACCATTAGGTTTATACTTAAAACATTATTTGGGCCAAAGTGAATATAGGCGAAAGCAACTCTTTTGAAACCATCCCCATTTAATACATAAAAATATTGGAGAAACATGATGGCGTCAGCACCATCCTTTCGAAAGCATAAAACATGTGGGTAAAATAGTGGAAGGTTAGCTTCAAAACCCCTTTCGAAACCATTGCCTTCGAAACCCCTAACCCCTTTCGAAAGCTACAGGAAGTGGCTTATACTTATAAAACAAAGTACCTTTCGACAACATTAATATCTTCATTACCACCGAAAGGCTAAAGAACGGCAGTAGGGCTTCGACTAGGTCGGAACCCCTTCTTTCAAAACATTCTTTCATAAGTAAAGGAACCCATTCGAAAGCAAACTTATGTTATAGCAACCCTTTCGAAAACCTTTTAAGACCTCTTTCGAAACCATATGATTCACCTCCTTTGAAGGCTAAAACAAAACAAAGGCAGACACTTCTCTTTTAAAAACAAACCAAGGTAGCGACTTTTTCGGAAGCCATGCTTTCGACACATAACCTTTCGCCTTTCTCCAATCCACTACGTACCATCTTTGTGATACCTTATGTATTGGTTTTGGCTTAATAGGTTTCGACTTGGTTGAAGGTGAAAGCCTCTGTGTTGAAAGGTACTTCCAAAGTAGGCGAAACCCTCTTTTCTAAGTAGACCTGATTTAATGCTATTTAAAGCAAATCTTTTTCTAACTAACCTGCCACGTGTCAACAGCAGAATGGTCGCCTTAACCTTTTCAAATTCTTTTCCAAAATAACTGCCGCTAATTTCAGATCTAAACCATGGTTAAGTTAATCAATTAAGCCCTTCCATTAAGCAAAAACCAATTTTGCAAAGAAGTCCCTCTTCAAAAATAATTTAATTTGCATAGCAAATTACTTTGGAAAAATCCCCAAAAATACTAGAAATTCACTTTAATCATGTTATCTAACATATCAAAATTCCAGACCCAAATTCTTGATATATTTTCCAAAATAAATTTATAAAACCAAATAACTATATTTTCCTTTAAAAATTCATAACAATCTTTCTATAACTTGGAATATTATCAAAATTGAAACCCAACTCCCAAAACATGTTTTACATAACATAAAAAATTTCCATGGTATTTAAACATCAACATATCTCGGTTTTACCTTAAAACCGTGTGTAACCGTATTTAAACAATCTTGTTTAAATTAAACAAATCAATATTCTAGCATATCATTATCCAATTTATCATAAAAACGAATTTACCCTTAAATTCGAAAACATATGATTCAAAACAAAACAGAAATGGAATTATTATTCACCTTGATTTAGATAAGGAGATTGGATTGAGATTGATTTCCCCTAAGCTTGATTTTCTAGCTTTTAATTGAATACTCCCTCTTTGATAATGGCTCGCCCTTCTTAATATTCTTGCTTATGTTTTCAAAATGATGTGAATGCTGAATGAATGATAGGAACGAAAATATATAAGGGTATGGGTTATGGGCGGCAAATTCCCTATATACCCTTATGTAATTTAATTAACCGAAAACCCCGTTCTTAAGCCCATTAATTCTTTTATTAGGCACGACCTTAATTAAATTGATTCGAATCTCAACCTCCTTATCACTTAACATTTACCTTATTCTATTTAATTTATCTAACTAAATCACCTGAATAATGTTATCAAAAATTAGGGGTGTTACAGGCTCCCCTCCTTAAAGAATTTCGTCCTCGAAATTCAGTAAGGACTACCTAGCAAACATAGTAATCATTTGTAACAACTCCTAACATCTATACTAGCCTACCTGACTAGCAACTAATCTATATAAATCTAATATAGACATACCATCAAAGCAGATCAGGATAAGCATCTCGAACCTTATCATCTGTCTCCTAAGTACAGTCCTTCTCATTGTCGCTCCACTGAACTTTCACCAACTTGACTGTCTTGATCCTCAATCTTTTCTCATCTCTTGCTACAACCCGAACTGGTTGTCTAACAAAAGTTAAATCAAGCGCCACTACTAGATCTTCCAACCCTGTCGGAGGAATAGTAGTATCTAGATCATGCATATACATGCGAAGATGAGACACATGAAATACATTATGGACACCTGCCATACTGCTCGACAACTCTACTCTGTATGCGAGCTTTCCAATCCTTTCTATAATCTGGAATGGACCAACATATCTCGGTGCCAGTTTCCCTGACTTCCCGAACCATACTACAACCTTCATCGGTGATACCTTTATGAAAACCCTATCTCTAATTGAGAACTCTAGGTCTTTACGCCTCTTATCTGCGTAACTCTTCTGTTTGTATTGAGCTTCCTTCATCCTTTCTTGGATCAACTCAATCTTCTCTGATGCCTCCCTAACCAAATCTAGACCTAAGACCAATTTGTCTCCAGTCTCCATACCAACATACTGGTGATTTGCATGGCCTTCCATACAAAGCTTCAAAAGGCGTCATTCCTATACTAGTCTGATAACTATTATTATAGGAAAACTCAACCAAATGTAAGTGATCCTCCCAAGATCCACCAAAATCCAACACACAAGCTCTCAACAAATCCTCGAGTACCTTATTGACTCTCTCTGTCTGCCCATCCGTCTGTAGGTGATATGCAGTACTCATCTTGAGCTTAGTGCCTAACACATCCTGTAGACTCTTCCAGAATTCGCTAGTGAATAAAGCATCTCTGTCAGTGACTATGCTACTAGGAACTCCATGAAGCCTAACTGTGTTCTTCATGAGCAGCTTCGCCAAAACAGGTGCCATCCTGGTTGACTTTACTGGAATGAGATGGGCATTCTTGGTCAACCTGTCCACAATAACCCATATACTCTCATTTCCTCCACTTGACCTTGGCAACCAATCTATAAAATCCATGGATATCGAATCTCTTTCCAAACTGGAATCTCTAAAGGGTGAAGTAACCCACTCGGCTTCTGATGTTCGGTTTTCACTTGTTGACAGTTTACACACTGCCTAACCCACAAGCCTACATCCCTCTTCATGCTTTCCCAATATAAGCTTCTCTTCATATCCTAATACATCTTGGTCCCTCTAGGATGTATCGTAAACTTGGATCGATGACATTCCCTAAGAACTTCTTTCCTCAAGTTCTCAACTTCTGGAACACATAACGCCCCTTCTTTCTCAACATCCTCTTTGGTCAAGAAAAAATCTTTCAAATCATCGACCTCGGTCCCCACCTCAAGCCTTCTAATCTTCTTGTCTAATAATGGATCCTTCTTCTGCTTAGAAGCAATTCTCTCGATCAACACTGGTCCAACTTCTAAACAGGAAAACATGGCAGTACTCTAACTAGAACTAGCAGTCGATCTTAGCTGCACACCACAATTGGCCAAAGCTTCTAGATCCTTCCATTCTGCCAACATAGCCAACACCACATTCTGATGTCTTCTGCTAAGAGCATCAGCCAATTTATTACCTTTCCCTGGTGTATACTCTATACCAAAATCATAAGCAGCCAAAAACTCTAGCCACCTCTACCGTCTCATATTCAACTCCTTTTGAGAGAATAAATATCTTAAAGACTTATGATTGGTATACAACTCAAATCTCTCCCCCAAGAGATAATGCCTCAAAATCTTCAAGGCAAAAATCATCGCAGCCAACTCTAAGTCATGAGTAGGATATCTTACTTCATGCGGTCTAAGCTGCCTAGATGCATAAGCAATGACTTTGATCCTCTACATCAACACTGCTTCCAATCCAGTCCCACATGCATCAGTATATACCACCAACCCTTGGTTTCCATCTGAAACTACTAACACTGGAGCATTGGTCAACAAATGCTTTAACTTAAGGAATGCTTCCTCACATTTGTTGGACCAAAAAACTTCACTTCCTTCCTGGTAAGCTTAGTCAAAGGCGCTGCTATTCATGAGAAATCCTTGATGAATCACCAGTAATAGCCAGCAAGTCCAAGAAAAATTCTAATCTCGGTCACCATATCTGATCTCTTCCAATTTTTTACAACTTCAATCTTATCTGGATCGACTGACAACCCTTTCTCTAAAACCACATGACCAAGAAACTTAACCTCTTTCTTCCAAAAATGACACTTGGAAAACTTTGCCTTTAACTGATTCAGCCTTAGCGTCTCTAGCACCACTCTAAGATGATCTTCATGCTCTCTCTCATCCTTAGAGTATACCAAAATGTCATATATAAAAAGCAACATGAACCTATCCAAATACTTTCGGAAGACTCGATTCATCAAATCCACAAAGAAAGCAGGTGCATTAGTCAACCCGAATGGCATTACTAACCATTCATACGAACCATATCTAGTCTGAAATGCTGTCAAAGGAATACTATCCTCTGCCACTCTTAACTAATGGAACCCTGTCGCCAAATCCAACTTGGAAAACACTCTGGCTCCACTCAAATGATCAAACAGATCATCAATTCTCGGCAAAGGATACTTATTCTTTATCTTCCTTTCTTTTAGCTTATGATAGTCAATACACTTCCTCAGCGACCCATCTGGTTTCTTCACGAATATCGCGGTCGCTCCCTGTAACAACCCGAAATTTAAGCTATAATAATTGATTAACGAATTAGTTAAATGATAAAATAACTTTGTGAAATTATCAGAATTGATCCACGGGAGTTGTACCATTGTGTCCATGGTAATTTTCTGGTCAATTTCCATATATAGAACGTCAAAATCCAAGCTAAGACGAAGAAGTTATGGAATAAACAAGAAACAAGAAAAAGAAAGAAAAAAATATAGGGAAGGTCGATCCTCACCATAGCTAGGTCGACCCTAAGGTCGACCCTAGCAAGTGATGGGTCGACACCAAGGTCGACCCGCCTACATGAAAATGCATTCTTTTGCCCAGAACGATTCAAACATGTCATTTTGTAAATTTAATTCCATCTCGTGCGTCCGTGCTTCCATCCAACGGTTCCTATCGAGCCTATGACGTGGTTGCACCAGATTTAATCTCCAAATCCAACGGTCTGAGATCCATAAGTGCCACTATAAATAAGACCCTAGGCCTAGCTATTTTTCTCATTCAGATTTTCTCCATCTGGGTTCATTGCTTAAGGCTGGACCCTAAAAGGAATATTTTCCCGAGGAGAAGATCTTTTTAATTAAAATATTTTATACCCTTCAAGTGGATCCGAGAAGGCCAAAGGAAAGAGCTAAGGGCCACAGGTGAGTGTCTAGTAATTATTTTAGATTTACTAGTAATTTAAAATAATAGAGTTTCCAATAGTTGTAGTTTTTCTACAATTTTGGGGTAACCTTTATGCAAGTTTATTTACAGTTTTAGACTTGTTTTTCGGTCTATTTCCTTTTAGCTATTCTATTTCAGTTATTTGCAATTATTTACAGTTAATTATAGTTTTTTACAATTATTTACAGCTATTTACTATTATTTACGTTTTCTTTACATCTATTCTACGATTGGGATTTCTTCTATAAATGTTGTTCTTTTTAATTTCCATTTTATGCGAATGGAATAAATAGAATAAAATAAATTGCGAATATGGACTAAATTATAAGAACACTGATTTTACAGAAAATGGGATGTAAAATAAGAAGAACTGTAATAAATTGGACTTAGACCGAAATAGGCAAATTTAAGATATCTGCAAGCTTAGTTATAACATATAATTATAACTAAAAAGAGAGAATAGAAGAAGTAGCTTATTTTTTTTTTGAACTTAGACCTTGGGTTAAGTTAATAAGCAAAGTTATAACACACAGTTTATAATTAGAGACAGAACATAAAAAGGCTTATTTTTGAGACTTAGAATAAGTGAATATGCAAAGATAGCAAAGATAACAGTAGAGGCTTATTTAACAGACTTATACTAAGTTAATAAGCAAAGATAAAAGTATGACCTGTACCAACAGCATTCCCTTTTTCGGTTAGGCCTCACAATAGATTAGGTGAGGCTAGGGCACACTTATGCTGGAGTAGTGGTAAATAAAAGGTCAATAAACATAAGCTCAAATCAGGGGATTTGGGCAAAGGGCGCAACTAGATTTTGTTTGTTAGATAAGACCCGTACCAACAACATTCTCTTTTAGTCAGACACAGGTGGTCTCACAATAGCACAGGTGAGGCAAGGGCATGCTTATGCTGGAGCAGTAGTAAATAAGAGGTCAACGGGAGGAGCAACAGATAGCACGAGCCTAATGGTGGTCGAACATGCGGCCTCAGTGTTGGCTGATAAGTCGCTACTGAGTTCCAAGCGCTAAGTAGGTATCTATTGCGTAGGGACCAACAGAGTCTAGTCTGCAGTAGTAGGTGTCTATTGTGTAGGGACCAACAGGGTCTATTCCGTATCTTTTGCGTAGGGACCAACAGGGTCTAGTCCACATCTTTTGCAAAGGGGCCAATGGGTCTAGTCCGCAGTAGGCACAGTAGAGATAGAAGGCCGATTAAATGGTAGAATTAGGGCTTTAGCCTAATTAAAGTAGGATTAGGATTTCAGCCTAATCAAAGCAGTTATCTAAGAAAAGTTCAAACAATCTAATCGAACTATCTTTATACTAGAACTGTTGCAAAGTCAATTATCTTTATCTTGCTTAAGAATACTAGTAATTACTTTCATTCACCAGACTTTTAGTCCGACCCACTCCTCTATTTTCCTCTTTTCCCCCCATAGGCCAGCAGTGGTAGGGACAGTAGATTTCAGCTTTTTTGGAGAGATATTCTTGGAGGTTCTTCATGTATTCTTCTTCTTTTTCGGTTTTCTTTTTATTTGAGTTTGGATGTGCTGGTACTAATGAGAGGGATGGTTTTATTTATGTACTCTGATAATGTGACTGAGATGGTATTTTCCTTTTCATAAGACATGTATTTTGTATTTTGAGGCATCTTATGTACTTGGTTTTATGACTCTATTTTAAGAAGTTTGATTTTGAATAATGAGATTACTATTTAAATGTTTCCGCTATTTTATTTATTCATGTGAATCTTAGTCTCTATAAATTTTTAGTTATACCTACAACGCACCACATCTTTTAGTGTGCCCTTTTTAGGTATACTAAGGGCTGTAGGGTGTTTCATTTGGTATCAGAGCCTAAGGTTACAGGATTCCTAAAAATTTATTTTAAAAAGTAAAGTATTTTTCAAAATAACTTGTTATAAAAGTATTTTTCAGAAAGAAACTCTTAGAAATAGTTTTCAAGTATAAAAGGGGTTTTATAAAAATCCCCTCAAAGTCCAGTTCAATCTTCCTTCGATTTTTTCAAGCCTAAATTATCTTTTTCTTTGCATTGAATGGCGGATGCCCCAAATCTTCCAGAGGGCGTCCAAGTCCCAGCCTGGTTCCATAGATACCTACAAGCTACGACTCCAGAGCTGCAAGGGCAAGCGCCCAATCCAGCACCAACGGGTGGGAATCCCATCAACCCACCTACAGCAGCCGATTTCTCTAAGTTATGCAAGGATTTCACCAATTTAGGAGGCAAGACATTTTACGGTATGGATGTGGAGGCGCGAGCTTGGTTAGAAAACACAGAGAGGATATTTGGGCTATTAGAACTGGAGGATCAGCAGAGAGTTCAGCTTGCATCTTGGCAGCTGAAAGGAGATGCTTCTTATTGGTGGGAGGTTGTTGAGTTGGAAGGAAGAGATGTCAGATGGTTTGGATTCCGAGAGAGGTTTGAGAGGAAGTTTTTATCACAAGCAGAAGAGAGTGTGCAGTTGGAATGGTTTATTGGCTTGAAGCAAGGTAGTTTTTTTGTTAAGGAATATATCAACCAATTTAATGAGTTGTCGCAGTTTGGAATGGATTTAGTGAATACACCGCACAAGAAGGCCTTAAAGTTCGCAAATGGATTGAACCAACCCCTTCAAGGGTTGTTGTTGACTCACGTACCGATGGGAGCTACTTATGAGTCGCTGGTGGAGATGGAGCTTATGTCTGATGCACCTAAGGAGGGAGAGTCTAAGGAAGACCCTAAGTCGGAAGGTTCTAAGAAGAAATGGTGGAAGAACAATAAAGATAAGAAGAAAGGGGAAGGCCCTCAAAAGTAGATAAAGAAAGGAGTAAAGTGCAATAACTGTGGATTGCTTGGTCATTTTGCGAAAGACTGCAAGAGAGAGAGAAGATGAAGGGAAAGTGTTATAATTGGGGACAACCCGGTCACATTAGTAGAGTTTTCCCTCAGAAGACGGGGCATGGAGCGGGTGCACCGGTAGCACAGATTCAGGCTTTGGATGTAGCACCTTCCAGCACCAGATCCGAGAGAGGTAGGAAAGTCGCCGTAGAAGGTTTGATTTCTATTTTTGATTTTCCCATTCAGACTCTTTTCGATTCTGGAGCATCATATTCTTTCATCTCTGGTTCTTTGGTAGATTGTTTGCAGTTAGACATCCCTTTAGTAGTAGATTCCATTGTTGTTTCAAACCCCATAGGAGGATCGTCACACTTGTCTATGATTTGTAGGGGTTTGAAAATTTTTATCCTAGGCATAGAGTTTGATTGCGTGGTATTGGGATTTTCGGGGTATGGGATGATTTTGGGGATGGATTGGCTATCCACATATGGAGCGATATTAGACTGTAAGAGGAGAGTCGTTAGACTAGAGACATGCGACTCTCGAGGTTTCTTGCGACCCATAGGGGTTAGTCATGTTGAGTTTTCTTTATTCCCTCGATTCATCATCCGCGGAGTTAGATTCAGTTCCGATCGCCAGAGATTTTTCGGACGTTTTTGAGGAGGTTAGGGGACTACCCTTAAGAGAGAGATCGACTTCAGGATATATTTGACTGACAATGCTAAGCCAGTAGCATTGCCCGTGAGACACATGGCACCTAAAGAGAGGAAGGAGTTAAGCAAGCAGATTCGTGAGCTATTGGAGAAAGGCTTTAATAGGAGGAGCATATCTGAGTGGGGAGCGCTAGTCGTCTTCGCTACTAAGGCAGATGGTCCCCTTCGACTTTGCGTGGACTATAAAGAGTTGAATAAGCTCACGAAGAAGAACCGTTATCCACTTCCTAGGATAGATGACCGTTTCGACTAGTTGATTAGCTCTTCATTATTTTCTCAGCTTGATTTAGCCATTGGATTTGATCAGCTTAGAGTCGCTGACGATAGCATTGATAAGACGACATTTAGGACACCCGACGGATTCTTCGAGTGATTGGTTATGCCTTTTGGGCTAACCAATGCTCCAGCTTATTTTGTAGATTTGATGAGCCGTGTTTTTAGAGATGTCCTAAATAAGTCAGTAATAATGTTTGTGGACGATATTTTGGTGTTTTCCAAGAGTATGGAGGAGCATGTTGTTCATTTAGAGGAGGTTCTTCGTACACTTCGTGTTCATCAGTTGAGGGCAAAGTTCTCGAAGTATCACTTTTGGCGAGAGGAGGTACATTTCTTAGGGCACGTAGTCTCGAGAGGGCTTGACTGTTAACCCTGCTACGGTAATTGCAATGCAAGATTGGAAGGCCCCCAAGAACGTTACCGAAGTTAGAAGCTTCCTAGGATTAGCTGGCTATTATAGGAAGTTCATCAGGAATTTTGCCAAGATTTCATTACCACTTACTCGCCTCACTAAGAAGAATACAGAATTCATGCGGGACGTGGATTGTGAGGATTCCTTCACAATGCTAAAGAGAGCCCTTAGTAGTGCACCAGTGTTAGTTTTACCCGATGGATCTAAGCCTTTTACAGTATACACTGATGCATGTGGGATGGATCTAGGAGCGGTGTTGATGCAAGAAGGGAGGGTAGTATGCTATGGAAGTAGACAGTTGAGGACTCATGAGAAGAACTACCCTACCCATGATTTGAAGTTAGCTGCTATAGTTTTCGCACTCAAGTTTTGGAGGCATCACTTGCTAGGAGAGGTTCGAGCTTTTCACTAACCATAAGTCATTGAAATACTTATTCTCACAGAAGGATTTGAACTTGAGGCAGCAGCAATGGATGGAGTTTTTGGCATCATACGACTTTGAGATAGCTTATACCCCTGGCAAGGAAAAAGTGGTTGCGGATGCGTTGAGTAGGAAGAAAGCAACCCTTCGTCTGATGTTCGTGGAGTGGAGGAACCTAGAGTTTATTTCCACTTATGATTTTAAGCCCTCCACGGACATTACACCAGGATTGTTAGCAGCACTTGAGGTGAGGCCTACTCTTATAGATCAGATTGGCTCGAGGCAGCGAGAGGATTCAGAGCTTATGGATATTATGGATAGGATTAGTAGAGGAGAGGTCTCTAGACATCACCAACGCTATTCCATGGATAGTAAAGGGTGGCTAAGGAGAGATGGAAGACTTTGTGTCCCCCGCGCTAGTGATTTGTTGAGAGCAGTACTAGAGGAAGCACACCATTTTCGTATGACTATTCATCTGGGTGGTGATAAGATGTATAGGGACATGAAGAGGATGTTTTATTGGAGTGGCATGAAGAAGGATGTGGCAGAGTTCGTGGCTAAGTGTCTTGTGTGCCAAAGGGTTAAGGCAAAGCAGCAGAAGCCCGATGGATTACTTCAGCCATTGGATGTGCCCGAATGGAAGTGGGAGAGCATTTCGATGGACTTTATAGATGGTTTACCCCGTTCTAGGAAGGGGAATACTAGCATTTGGGTGATTATAGATCAGTTGACCAAGAGCGCCCACTTCATTCCGGTCAAGAGTAAGAGGACGACATCTTATTTGGCATCTTATTTGGCATCCTTGTATGTTCGTGAGATAGTCCGACTTCGTGGAGTTCCCTCTAGCATAGTGAGCGATAGGGACCCTATTTTCACTAGCGAGTTTTGGAGAAGCTTGCAAGAAGCTTTAGGGATGCAACTTAGATTGAGCACGACCTATCACCCTCAGATGGATGGCTAAACGGAGAGTTAATAGAGTGCTTGAAGATTTGTTGAGGATGTGCATTCAAGATTTTGGAGGAACTTGGGAGGAGCATCTTCCTTTGGTGGAGTTCGAGTATAATAACAGCTTTCAAGCTAGTATTGGGATGGCACCATTTGAAGCTCTTTATGGGAGACCTTGCAAATCACCTTCATGCTGGGTGGAGTCTACGGAGAGGTTGCTACTTGGTCTTGACATGGTTAGGGAGACCTCAGAGAACGTGGATTTGATTAGGAGGAGAATGAAGACAGCCCAAGATAGGCAGTAATCTTATGCAGACAAGCGAAGGAGAGATATTGAGTTTGAGGTTGGAGACTTAGTTTTCATTAAAGTATCCCCGCTAAGGAAGGTGGTGAGGTTTGGATCGAGTGGGAAGTTAGCCCCCAGATTTGTAGGACCGTTCCCCATTGTAGAGAGAGTAGGGAAGATGGCGTATCGAGTGAAGCTACCAGAGAGGCTCGCAGGAGTACACGACATTTTTCATGTTTCGCACTTGAGAAAGTTCTTACATGACTCAGCAGAGATTGTGGAACCTAGTCAGTTGGAGGAAGTGGAAGTAGAAAGGGAAGCATCGGTTCGTCGTATTCCTACGAAGATCATTGGACAAGACATCAAGAGGCTTAGGAATAAAGAAGTCCCGTTAGTGAAGGTGCAGTGGGGAGATGATGTTGCGGACGCTACATGGGAAGCTGAAGAGAAGATTCGTACCTCTTATCCACATCTATTCGATAGTAAGTTTTAGAATTTCCTATTTCCCTCTTTAGCTTTGAATAGGTTCTTTTCTTTATTATCCTCTGGGAGGATAGAACTTAGGATTTAACCTATGGATGGTAGGATTTGATGTAAACATGTTATTAGAACATGTTATGTATGATGGATACTAGTGGTTGCAAGTGGTTGCTAGTGGATGCTAATGGACGCATATACTTACACTAGGCACTATTATTTCTTAGGGATCAGCCTAAATTGGACACTAGAGCACATGCATATTGATGTGTGCGCATTTGCATTTTTATTTTATTTTCCATGGTTATTATAAATGGATGATTATCACATAATTGTTGCATTTGGATGATGATTGTAGCACGCATATAGAACTATTGGTTACCATTAGAGAAATTGCATTCATTTGGATACATGGCATGGACATGATTGCATAAAAGGGGGTCGACTGAATCAGTAGACCGCCTAATCTTTTGCATTAGTTAGGGACTTTGACACTACACTAATTGCATAAGTATCATAAATCGCATTAGAAAAACTTAAGGATGATGGATGCAATGGAATATGGTTGAGTAGTTGGGTGTAGAACTTGGATGAAAACATGTATTTCATTCTTCTATCCTTAGAGATTTCGGGGACGACATCCCTTAAGGACGGGAGAATGTAACAACCCGAAATTTAAGCTATAATAATTAATTAACGAATTAGTTAAATGATAAAATAACTTTGTGAAATTATTAGAATTGAGCCACGGGAGTTGGACCATTATGTCCGAGGTAATTTTCTGGTCAGTTTACATATATAGAATGTCAAAATCCGAGCTAAGACGAAGAAGTTACGGAATAAACAAGAAACGAGAAAAAGAATGAAATATATATGTGTGTGTGTGTGTGTGTGTTTATATAGGGAAGGTCAACGCTCACCATAGCCAGGTCGACCCTAGCATGTGATGGGTCGACACCAAGGTTGACCCGCCTACGTGAAAATGCATTCTTTTGCCCAGAACGATTCGAACACGTCATTTCGCAAATTTAACTCCATCTCGTGCGTTTGTGCTTCCATCCAACGGTTCTTATCGAGCCTATGACGTGGTTGCACCAGATTTAATCTCCAAATCCAACGGTCTGAGATCCACAAGTGCCACTATAAATAAAACCCTAGGCTTAGCTATTTTTCTCATTCGGATTTTCTCCACCTGGGTTTATTGCCTAAGGCTAGAACCTAAAAGGAATATTTTTCCGAGAAGATCTTTTTAATTAAAATATTTTATACCCTTCTAGTGGATCTAGGAAGGCCAAAGGAAAGAGCTAAGGACCACATGTGAGTATCTAGAAATTATTTTATATTTTTAAGTAATTTAAAATAATATGGTTTCCAATAGTTGTAGTTTTTCTACAATTTTGGGGTAACCTTTATGCAAGTTTATTTACAGTTTTAGACTTGATTTTTAGTCTATTTTCTTTTAGCTATTCTATTTCAGTTATTTGCAATTATTTACTGTTAATTATAGTTTTTTCCAATTATTTACAGTTATTTACATTTATTTACGTTTTCTTTACACCTATTCTACGATTGGGATTTCTTCTGTGAATGTTATTCTTTTTAATTTCCTTTTTACGTGAATGGAATAAATAGAATAGAATAAATCGCGAATATGGACTAAATTATAAGAACACTGCTTTTACAGAAAATGGGATGTAAAATAAGGACTGTAATAAATTGGACTTAGACTGAAATAGGCAAATTTAAGATATCTGCAAGCTTAGTTATAACATATAATTATAACTAAAAAAAGAAAATAAAAGAAGTAGCTTATTTTTTTAAACTTAGACCTTGGGTTAAGTTAATAAGCAAAGTTATAACGCACATGTTATAATTAGAGACAGAACAGAAAAGGCTTATTTTTAAGACTTCGAATAAGTGAATAAGCAAAGGTAGCAAGGATAACAGTAGAGGTTTATTTAAACAAACTTATACTAAGTTAATAAGAAAAGATAAAAGTATGACCCGTACCAACAGCATTCCCTTTTTCGGTTAGGTCTCATAATAGATTAGGTGAGGCTAGGGCATACTTATGCTGGAGTAGTGGTAAATAAGAGGTCAATAAATAGAAGCTCAAATCAGGGGATTTGGGCAAGGGGCCAACTAGATTTTGTTTGTTAGATAGGACCCGTACCAACAGCATTCCCTTTTAGTCAGACACAGGTGGTCTCACAATAGCACAGGTGAGGCAAGGGCATGCTTATGCTGGAGCTGTGGTAAATAAGAGGTCAACAGGAGGGAGCAACAGATAGCGTGAGCCTAATGGTGGTCGAGCGTGCGGCCTCAGTGCTGGCTGATAAGTCGCTATTGAGTTCCAAACGCTAAGTAGGTATCTACTGCGTAGGGACCAACATGGTCTAGTCCACAGTAGTAGGTGTCTATTGTGTAGGGACCAACAAGGTCTAGTCTGTATCTTTTGCGTAGGGACCAACAGGGTCTAGTCCGCATCTTTTGCATAGGGGCCAATGGGTCTAGTCCACAGTAGGCACGGTAGAGATAGAAGGCCGATCAAAGGGTTGAATTAGGACTTCAACCTAATTAAAGTAGGATTAGGATTTCAGCCTAATCAAAGCAGTTATCTAAGAAAAGTGCAAACAATCTAATCGAACTATCTAAGCAAAGCAAACAGTTAAACCGTATTTTATTCCAGCTTTATATTTTCCTTTATTTCCTTTTATACTAGAACTGTTGCAATGTCTATTATCTTTATCTTGCTTAAGAATACTATTAATTTCTTTCATTCATTAGACTTTTAGTCTGACCTACTCCTCTATTTTCCCCTTTTCCCCCATAGGCCAGCAGAGGCAGGGACGGTAGATTTCAGCTTTCTTGGAGAGATATTCTTGGAGATTCTTCATGTAATCTTCTTCTTTTCCGGTTTTATTTTTATTTGAGTTTGGATGTTCCTTTTCATAAGACATGTATTTGGTATTTTGAGGCATCTTATGTATTTGGTTTTATGACTCTATTTTATGAAGTTTGATTTTGAATAATGAGATTACTATTTAAATATTTCAGCTGTTTTATTTATTCTTGTGAATCTTAGTCTCCGTAAGTTTTTAGCTATACCTACAACGCACGACATCTTTTAGTGTGCCCTTTTTGGATATACTAAGGGGTGTGGGGTGTTTCACTCTCCAAGGCGAACTGCTTGGTCTAATAAAATTCCTTTCTTCTAGATCCACTAGCCGCACCTTTAATTCCTTCATCTCAATTGGTGTCATCCTGCTAGGTGGTCTACTTACAGGTTCAGCTCCTGGCACAAGATCTATTTGAAACTCAATAGCTCGTTTCGATGATAGTCATGTGCCCGGCTCAAAGACATCTGCAAACTCTCTTGCTATTCGAACCTGTCTAAGATCTTCTCCCAGTTCCATTACTATTAACAAAGCACAACTACTTCGGTCAGAGTTCTCTACTGGGAATATAATTCGATTATGACTATCATGGTGTCTTAGTGATATCTCCCCATCCTGGCAAAATATCCTCGCCTCATACCTCCTCAACCAATCTATACCCAAAATGATTTTGAAATCTACGAAATCGAAAACATACAAACTGTATGCAAACTTATGACCTAATAAATCAAGTTCTAACTAGTCACATCTCATTCCCAGAGTTGCATACCCTCCTATTGGATTCAAAACCCTTAAGGAAGTAACAAGTTATGTGGGTTCTAAGCATAACCTATCAACCAAACACTGGGATATAAATGAATGTGATGCACCGGTATCAAAAAGTAACCTAACTAGTATACTCTGAATCAAAAACATACCTTCCATCACAGTCTTCCCTTTATCAGCTACAGTAGGCTTAGCTGATGATCCAACAGGAAAGACTTTCCCCTTGTCCACCCTGACTGGGTCTGGACGCTGGTTCTTATAATGCCCCATTGGATCACAGTTGAAGCACTTCACATTATTTTTATCTGCAGCCTTCTTCCCCTTTCCTGTTCGGCACTCAGGAGCATAATGATCCTTCTTGTCACATTTGAAGCACACAAATCAGCCTTTCCCTTCTTGGCAGCATCCCCTTTCTGGGCTCCTTTCTTCTTAAAGAACTTCCTCTTCTTTCCTTGAGGACCCTGGGATTCAACTGACTTCTCACTAGCACAACCAGCAAGCATCTCTTCATGGCCAATGACCATTTCCAACACTAAATTACAAGGATCACGGATATGGGTCATGGTCATTCTAGCAAGCTCCGGTCTCAGTTCTTGAATGAGCCTCTCATTCCTTCTGATGTCAGTGTTTATAGTGGCATATCCATATCGAGACAGCTTATCAAACATAGCAGCGTACTCGATTACTGACATATTACCATGGACTAGATCCATAAACTTCCTCATCAACGCCGACTTAACAGCCTTAAATAAAAACTTTTGCTCAAACCTCATTATTAAATTAGCCCATGTCAATTCTTCCTTCGGAACTTCGACGGCCACAGTATTCCACCAGTGAAGCGCTGCCCCTTGCAACTGCCTAAAGGCCAGCCTCCTCTTTTGTTCATCATCTAATTCTAGATCATTAAAGATCCTCTCACAGTGCAATAGCCAATTCTCAACTTCAACAGCATCCTCCGTTCCAACAAACAGCTTTCCACCCAAACTGGTGTAGTCTCTGCTCAACTTAGCATAGTTATTCCCAATTGGAGCCACAAGATTAGCTCCTCCAACATTACCAACAACTCCAGCTTGCAAAAGATTGGCTAACAGTTGATAAACCATCCCCGCATCTACTGGCGTATTTCCAGCACCTACATTGGCTTCAGCATTTGGGATAACATTAGCTTGTCAACCTTGGTTCCTCCTGGTATTAGGTCAAGCATTTCCATTGGTTGTGGTGCTTCCTCAACCTAGATTTCCTCTTCTGTTTCCTGCTTCCATATCTTCTTTCTCGTAAATCTACATACGAGCCTTAGTAAGATACAGAAGAACGGTCTAAGAGAGAGGGGAACACATACTTATATATACCTATATATTAAATACAAGTACGTTACTATAGCGTTAACCCAAACCCTGATCGTATTTTTAAATTCATTGGATTATGTTTGAAAATCTTTTAGGTTTTACTTTTTTTTAAGTTTCATAAACCTATGCTCTGATACCAACTTGTAACATCCCCCTACTTGGAGGCCCAAAACTAACAGCAAGGGATGCTGCAGTCATCCATAGTTATTAATCATCAGCGACCAAATACGGCGGTATTAGATTATTGATACATAGAAACACATGAATATGGAAAAAAATTAAACCTCAAACAAAATCACATTCCATTTCAAAATATTTCCAATTCATTACATAATCCTATATCCACAAATCACGTTCAGAGAAAATATATTTATTACAACATATGCCAAGAGCGACATATGAAGATGCCCCTTGGATGATCAGAGTATATATAGGAAATATAACAACTTCGCCATTACAAACAACACAGCAGAATCAAAAGAAAAGAGAACTCTAAATAGCTGTCATGCCTCTTGCACATCTCCGGAAGCTCATTCGTCTTAAGTGGTACCTGAAAACCACAACTCTCAAACTACTCAAAATCAATTGAGTACCCGAGAGTTTAAGGGGAAAACATAAACTTCGAGTCAGACATAAATTTTGGTATGAATAATAATCTACCATCTCAAATCATTTAGATATCTAGTGAGACCAGGCCGCTTAGCGGAACGGGTTTTCCCCTCACTAATATCTTAAAACATTTATAAAACCATATACCATGCTCCTGCATCCACAATGGTTAAAGCAATAGTCATTTCAAAATAATATGATGATATGCAAACATTTTAAAACATACTGGATTTCCCATCCTCTGTTTAAATTGACTAACTGTCATATTTTATAGTTTCTAGCTTCACTATTAACCTATTAATTTTCATGGGCTTACTAATAACCTTTATATAATGTATAGACTCCCTGTCCTATTTCATAGTTTTCATGGGTGCACTATGAACCTATTGGCCCCTTGCGAATTAACTTAATTAATTCATGGGTTCCTCTAAACCTATTGGCAACTCCAATAACTTCTCTCGTATCCTAGTTTTCATGGGTTGACTAGGAACCTAGTGACAACTGTCAATAACTTAATCTGGATATAGTTTTCATGGGTGCACTACAAACCAATTGGTCCCTGCCAACCACTCTTTATAACATAATTTTTATGTGAGCACTATGAACCTATTGGTAACCCCAATAACTTCCTAGCCATAGTTTTCATGGGATCACTATGAACTTGTCTCTCTGACAACTTCCAATTTTAGGCATCCTATGTTTTGGTCTCCCCGACCTCTTGGATGCAATTCTACTCATCCAGGAGTTTAATCAATTTATATTCACTGCTGGGTTAACCTAGCTAGTTCTTCTATCCTTCATCCCCAAAATATAGTTATGGGTCCATTATAATGTGAATATATTTATATTTGAAGAAGCAAACATATTTACATAATATACCACTCATGTGGGTTTAATATAAAACATGGTTAATCCCTTTAACCTATTATTTTTATCAAGGAAAGCTTCTTCTCAAATCATTACAAACAATCCTTTAATTTAGCCATGGGTTTTTCTTTTAAAAATGAGTTTTGGTTATAAAACCTTTCGAGACTTTCGAAACCTTGCTTTCGAATTCATAGGATGATCTCCTTCGAAAACATTGAAATCTATCTTTAAACCATTAGGCTCCTGCCTTTCTAATGCTTCAAAACCTTCCTTTCGAAACCTTTCGATTGTATTAAAGTATTAACATTTAACTTTAGAAGCATAGCTTTGAAACCAGTTGAAAGTACCCCTTTCGACACCATTGGAAGTAACCCTTCCGTAATTATTGAAAGTCCCCCCTTTCGAAACCATTGGGTTTATACTTAAAACATTATTTGGGCCAAAGTGAATATAGGCGAAAGCAACTCTTTCAAAACCATCCCTTTATAATAAATAAAAATACTGGAAAAATATGATGGCGTCAGCCCCATCCTTTCAAAAGCATAAAACATGTGGGTAAAATAGTGGAAGGTTGGCTTCGAAACCCCTTTCGAAACCATTGCCTTCGAAACCCCTAACCCCTTTCGAAAGCTACATGAAGTGGCTTATACTTATAAAACAAAGTACCTTTCGATGGCATTGATATCTTCAATACCATCGAAAGGCTAAAGAACGGCAGCAGGGCTTCGACTAGGTTGGAACCCCTTCTTTCAAACGTTCTTTCATAAGTAAAAGAACCCATTCGAAAGAAAACTTATGTTATGGCAACCCTTTTGAAACCCTTGTAAGACCTATTTCGAAACCATATGCTTTGACTCCTTCGAAGGCTAAAACAAAACAAAGTCAGGCGCTTCTCCTTTAAAAACAAACCAAGTTAGTGACTCCTTTGGAAGCCATGCTTTTGACACCTAACCTTTCGCCTTTCTCCAATCCACTACATACCATCTTTGTGATACCTTGTATATTGGTTTTGGCTTAATAGGTTTCGACTAGGTTGAAAGCGAAAGCCTCAATGTCGAAAGGTACTTTCAAAGTAGGAAAAACCCTCTTTTCTGAGTAAACCTGGTTTAATACTATTTAAAGCAAATCTTTTTCTAACTAACCTACCACGTGTCAACACCATATTGGTTGCCTTAACTTTTTAAAATTCTTTTCCAAACTAACTGCCACTAATTTCAGATTTAAACCATGGTTAAGTTAATCAATTAAGCTCTTCCATTAAGCAAAAACCAATTTTGCAAAGAAGTCCCTCTTCTAAAATAATTTAATTTGCATAGCAAATTACTTTGGAAAAATTCCCAAAAATTCTAGAAATTCACTTTAATCATGTTATCTAACATATCAAAATTCCAGACCCAAATTCTTGATATATTTTCCAAAATAAATTTATAAACCCAAATAACTATATTTTCCTTTAAAAATTCATAACAATCTTTCCATAACTTGGAAAATTATCGAAATTGAAACCCAACACCAAAATCATGTTTTACATAACATAAAAATTTTCCATGGCATTTAAACATCAACATATCTCAGTTTTACCTTAAAACCGTGTGTAACCCTATTTAAACAATCTTGTTTAAATTAAACAAATCAATATTCTAGCATATCATCATCCAATTTATTAAAAAAAAAATTACCCTTAAATTTGAAAACATATGATTCAAAACAAAATAGAGATGGAATTATTATTCACCTTGATTTAGATAAGAAGATTGGATTGAGATTGATTTCCCCTAAGCTTGATTCTTTAGCTTTTAATTGAATTTCTCTTCTCTTTGATAATGGCCAGCCCTTCTTATTATTCTTGCTTATGTTTTCAAAATGATGTGAATGAGGAATGAATGGTTGGAACGAAAATATATAAGGGTAAGGGTTATGGGTGGCAAATTCCCTATATACCCTTATGTAATTTAATTAACCTAAAGCCCCATTCTTAAGCCCATTAATTCTTTTATTAGGCACGACCTTAGTTAAATTGATTTAAATCTCAACCTCTTTATCACTTAACATTTACATTATTCTATTTAATTTATCTAATTAAATTACTTAAATAAATGTTATCAAACATTTGGGGTGTTACATTGTTAATTCAGGATACGACTCAAGCAAAAGAATTTGAGAATAAAGTGAAGACAATACTTACATCCTTCAACCAACTCCTCATGAAACCAAACGGACAACAAATGTAGAACCATTCATGTTTAAAGACACTGAGCATGTTCAAAGCACCAGTGAAAACTTGACGGTTACGCGAAGGCTCGAGGAAAGTATAATAAAGGCTTCTTGTCCATCGTTTGAAATTGTAAATAAACCTGATGTCGTCCGGAGATAGCGGATGGAACAGAACATCCATAAATAGTAGGAAAGTGCCATAAAGAAAAGCATAGGTGTTCAGATGTAGCTGAGCAGGAGCTATTCCTAGATAATTTAGCATCTCTCGGATAAAAGAACTAAAAGGCGGCACACATCCGGCCCAGAACATAAATTTATTACACACCGTGTACCACTCCGGGCGCAAATGGGCACCGTCATTCACTGAAGGGGCTAAAAAATCTCCAAATGGGATCCAATGTTTAGAGCGCATCCTACGGAGAGCAGCCTCACCGATTCTGGAGGCCTGGGGATCCAGGGTTATCCAGAAATACAGCACCCTCTATAGCGTCAGAGCCAAGATTTAACTCTTCCACCGGATGGACGGGAACATCAGAGAAGAAGTCAACCAACGGAATGGAAATCTCTGGTTTCTTAGTTTGATGTTCAGGAGAAAGTCTACCAGATACAGTCGCAGAACTTGACTCGGCATCTGGATTGTTGTGCTCTGAAGGTTGTTCAAAAGGCATTGTGGCTAAACGCCCTGAAAATCTGGAGCATATATCAACAATACTCGGTAGATAATCGAGATTAGAAAAACTTACATGTCCCCCCATGCTAAGTGTAAACAAGTGTATGTAGTGTGGTGCAGTGTAGAGATAAACAATTCCAAATTAAAAGCAAAAGTAAGTGACAAGGCTTTGAATTTCGACCAGAGTGACCGTCTCACTGGTGTTTAGATTGATCAGTTGTGTAAGCTTTGGGATCGGCCATCGACATGTTGAAGTGTGAAGTTCTTTATTGAAGTCCATATGTTAAGTTTGAATTCATGTTCAAGTCCTGGCAGTTTGGTTGTTCAATTTCTAATTCAACGTCGGATAAGCAAGTCCCATTGTCCATTGTAGTCATATGTTCAGGTTCATTAAGACGGGATTGGTTCTGATTGTTCATGCAAGTTAACATGGATTGGTTTGCTCAAGTGTTCAAGATCAAATCAAAGGTTTAGAATTGGCTAAGTCCCCATAGCCGATCCTTTTATCTCAATACAACTGGTCCCTCTCGAAAAACCTATAACCGATCCCTCCTTACTCAAAGACATCAGTGACGGATCCCTATGCCTAAACTAATACAACTGATCCCTTAGCCGAGAACTCCATCACCGATCCCTCCTCAAACTCCAATAAACAATCCCTTTACTTAGTCATTCTCACACTTAATACACGAGACCGATCCCTCTCCTCCACATACGTCAGCAACCGGTCCATCCGTGCTCCACAAACAACCAACCCCTCATCTACCAATGCTCCAATCCTTACTTTCTCATATCCACACCGATCCCTATAGTAGGATCCCTTCTTCTCTCTAATCACTCCTTACTCCGATCCTTATTTGCAGCAGCAAACCATTGATCTCTTCCTTCTGTTAAGATCCAGAAATCTACGATTTTGAATGTGAGAACTATATAAGCTATATTATTATTATATACTAACCAAATTTGCAGGAGAAGATAAATCTTTGAAGGATGGATTCAGAAATACGCGAAGATAGATTAGACGTTTTAATATTTCTTAGTCTAGTTAGAAATATGTTAAAATCTCTCTATAGTGGTATGTTGCAAAACAAAATTAACATGTATCTTAGAAGTATGCACATGCACAAGACACAGATTTCAGCAGGCTGACTACAACTATTCAACCGGCTGAATACTGGGTAAATTTGAATTTACCACAATATTCAGCCGGCTAAATCCACTGGATCAGACGGTTGAATATACTGTCTTTTGCAGTATTTATTTTCGGGTTTGGATCAGACGGCTGAATCTTCTACAGTCAGCTTGCTGAATTCATATAACGGCTAGTTTTTAACGAAGAGATGCATCTCTTCAATGAAGAAAAACATCTCAACTTCAAGGGTTGTTTCCGTTTCTTTTCAGCACAACTGTTCGTGAAAGAAAACAACTCTTGATTCATTATAAATATAGCCAAGAATCAAATTCATTTAAAACAACAATCATTACAATTCTTTCTATCCTATTTTGATTCTACTCTCTATAGTCTTTGCTTTCTAAAACATTCATACAAGCATTCTATTGAGAATTATATTTAAATCTTCCATTCTCTTCACGTACAAACACTACATACCACAAAGGAGAAGATTATAGGAAGGGTGTACTATATCGACTAATCAGTGTTAGTCAAGAACACATCAAGTCAAGAAACTAAATACTTTGTATTGGAAGTCCCGTGCGGCTACTCGGGCAAGTGTACTGAAATCCTGTTCGGTTGCTCAGGTGCCTATTCCTCCGGGTGAGGCGAGGGTGTTAGTAAATCCAGAAGGAGTCTGGGACTGGACGTAGAACGGAAAGTTCGAACCAGTATAAAAATATCCGGTGTCATTTTCTTACCGCTTTACATTTATTTATTTTATCGACTATTTTCCGCTGCTATATCACACAAGTTTTTAATTAGTATATTTATACATACAACCGATCCACACAAACTTTCATTTGGTATCAGAGCATGGTCATCACATAACCATAACAAAGTTATCTGATATTTGTTAATATGGATAACAATAGTCACTCTAATTTCACTGAAGGACAATCCACTGCATGACCACCACTATTTAATGGTCTAAACTATGCTTACTGGTCAACTAGGATGAGAGTTTATATACAATCAAATGGGTTTGATGCATGGAACATTATTCAACAAGAATATCATGTTCCTACTAATGATTTTGTAGAATGGTATGACACTCAAAAATTAGATGCTTCTGCAAATGCGAAAGCAATGAACATGTTATTTTGTGCACTAGATAAGAATGAATTCAATATAGTGTGTACTATTGGATATGAAATATGGCGCACACTTAAAGTTACACATGAAGGTACTAACAAAGTTAAACAGAGTAAGATATCTATGCTTAAGAATCAATTTCAAAACTTTAGAATGAAGCAAGATGAGACCATAAATGATATGTACTCTAGATTTCAAGACATATATCATTCACTGTTGGCACTAGGAGAAAAATATACAGATTTCGATATTGTGTCAAAAATACTCAACTCTCTCACGGATAAATGGGAAAGAAAAGTCTTAGCTATCGAAGAAGCTAACGATCTTTCTACCATAAAACCAGAGGATTTGATAGGAAATCTAATGTCATATGAAGTAAATTTGCAGGCAAGAAAAGTACATGCACAAGATCGTAAAACAATAGCATTACAAGCTAAGAAAGAAGAATCAGACGATGAAGATGTTGAAGATATGGCATTCATAGCTAAAAATTTCAGAAATTCAAAATGAAGAAAAACTTTGGAAGCAATAAAGGTCAAAACAACTTTCCTTCAAACTCATCTCTGAAATGCTACGAGTGCAATCAATCAAGTCACATCAAAAAGAACTGTCCGGAACTCAAGAAAAACAAAAACGAGAAACGGTTAAAAAAGAAAAAGCAAGCTTTTTCGGTTACTTAGGATGATTCTGACTCTTCGTCATCTGATAGTGATAGCGACACCGAACAAGCTAATGTGTGTTTCATGGCATCTAAAAACGATGTAAGTGAAATCTCTTTTGATGATTTAATAGAAGTAAACTCCGAATTATTAAAAAAAATTAAGAATCAGAAACGATCAAATAAAGATACATTAGCAAAATTAAATAGGAGTGAACTAGAAGTAGATATGTTATGAGATGAGAAGAAAATTCTTGAAGAAGAATTAGTAAAAATTCAATAATCAGAAAGAAATTTATCTTCTCAACTCATAATGGTTAAAAAAGAATTAGAGTCGTTGAAAAACAAGAATGATTTAGTAGCTATAGAAAATCATGATTTGAAAAGCAATAATAAAATCTTAGAATTAGAAATAGAGAGTCTAAAGAACAAACTACAAAGTATTACAAAGAATATTTCAAATTTTAACAAAGGAAGAGAGAATCTCTCTAAAATTATTGGAAATTCCCAACATACTTCAAGTAAGAGAGGTCTAGGTTATGGCAAAGCTAGTAGTTCTGGAAAATCATATGATTTGTTATATGTAGGTTTAAAAAAAATACTACAAAAAAACTATAGTTAACACTACTAATCAGAAAACTATCAAAATATGGGTACCAAAAACCAACAATAGTCTCATAAGAAGTAAGTATATAGAGTCATTTATTTTCAGTATTCATAAGAATATTAATTATACTTTTAAAGGGAACTCTGAACCCTCTTGGGTTTGGCTTCCTAAGACCTAACTTTTAGGACCCTAACGGAGGAAGTGGGTACCAACGTCAATTCAATATTTTTTGCAGGTACCAAATAAGAAAAGAGAAAAGTTGATACTGGACAGTGGTTGCTCAAAACACATGATAGGAAACAAAGAAATGCTAACAAATATTATCTCCTCAGATGGAGGTTCTGTCACTTTTGGAGATAACTCCAAAGGATATGTCATCGGCAAAGGCGATGTGAGCAATGATGGTACATCTAACTTACCTCTTATTACAAATGTTTTATTAATTAAAAACTTAAAACACAATCTGCTTAGTATAAGTCAACTTTGTGATAAGGGATTTAGTATATCTTTTTCAAAAAATAAATGCAATATTTCTGATCAAAACAAAAATCTTATATTTGAAGGAATTAGAGAACGTAATATATATGTTTTAAATATGAAAATTAATCACAACACTGATATGTGTCTAATAGCTAAAGAAAATGATCCTTGGTTATGGCACAAAAGATTCTGTCCCATAAATTTCAAAGCTATAAGTAAACTATCTAGAAACAACTTAGTAAAAGGTTTACCAAAAATGAACTTTAAAGTTAAAAACATTTGTGATGCTTGTCAACAAGGAAAGTTAACAAAAGCATCTTTTAAATAAAAGAAAATCATTTCAACATTACAACCACTTGAGTTATTACATCTAGACTTATTTGGACCAACTCAAGTCCAGTCTATAAATCATAATAAATATGTTTTTGTAATTGTTGATGATTTTTCAAGATTCACTTGGACATTTTTTATGAAACATAAAAATGAAACATTTGAAAACTTCAAGAATTTTGTTAAAAGAATTCAAAATGCTAAAAATTTAAAAATTAAAAATATTAGAAGCAATCATGGAGGAGAATTCGAAAACGAATTATTTGAAAATTTTTGTAACAAGAAAGGAATTGTTCATAATTTTTCATTTTCAAGAACTCCACAACAGAATGGAGTTGTAGAAAGGAAAAATAGAACACTTCAAGAATGCGCCAGAACACTATTGAATGGAAGCATACTACCAAAACAATTTTGGGCAGAAGCAGTAGCAACTGCCTGTTATGTTTTGAATCGTGTCTCCATTCGTCCTCTAACAAAACATACTCCATACGAACTGTTTAATGGAAGAAAACCAAACATATCATATTTTAAAATATTTGGCTCAAAATGTTTTATCTTAAATACTAAAGATCAACTTGGAAAATTTGATTCAAAATCAGATGAAGGAATTTTTTTAGGATATTCAGATCGTAGTAAAGCATATAGAGTTCATAATTTAAGAACTAAAACCATTGAAGAAACACTTCATGTTTCATTCGATGAAAATTTCAAAACTAATAAATACGATGATGATGAAATAATAAGTAATACTGAACAGAATTCTGAAAATAAAACTATGGAAATTGATTCTTCAGAAAATCATCTAGAAAACATTTTGAAATCTCCACCAAGAATTTTAAAAGATCATCCAATTCAAAATATAATTGGTGAAGTTAACGAAAATGTAAAAACACGACATCAACTAAATCAAATGGGTTGTATAACTTTTATTTCTACTACAAAACCTAAAAATGCTAAAGAAGCTTCAACATATGATTATTGGATTCTAGCAATGCAGGAAGAACTAAATCAATTTGAACGAAATGATGTTTTACTACATAGTTTTATACATATATATAACTATGCTAAATTACATAATTTTGGTAAAAATACCGTTTATAAGTGCTGAATATTGTGATGTGCTATGTTCTTAAGATATTTCTATTTATCATATCTATGCTTACCTTCTATCGACTACTCCTTTTTTTCGATGACAAAGGGGGAGAAGGTAAATCATGTCGATAGGGGGAGCAACAAATCAGTGGGAGTATATTCTGAATTATATTGCATTATACTTACATAGTTGTCATCATCAAAAAGAGGGAGAATGTTAAGATCCAGAAATCTACGATTTTGAATGTGACAACTATATAAGCTATATTATTATTGTATACTAACCAAATTTGCAGGAGAAGATAAATCTTTGAAGGATGGATTCAAAAATACGCGAAGATAGATTAGATGTTTTAATATTTCTTAGTCTAGTTAGAAATATGTTAAAATCTCTCTGAAGTGGTATGTTGCAAAACAAAATTAACTCGTATCTTAGAAGTATGCACATGCACAAGACACAAATTTCAGCCGGCTGACTACAGCTATTCAGCCGGCTGAATATTGGGTAAATTTGAATTTACCACAATATTCAGCCAGCTGAATCCACTGGATCAGACGGCCGAATATACTGTCTTTTGCACTATTTATTTTCGGGTTTGGATCGGACGGCTGAATCTTCTGCTGTCAGCTTGCTGAATTCATATAACGACTAGTTTTTAACGAAGAGATGCGTCTCTTCAATGAAGAGAAACATCTCAACTTCAAGGGTTGTTTCTGTTTCTTTTCAGCACTACTATTCGCGAAAGAAAACAACTCTTGATTCATTATAAATATAGCCAAGAATCAAATTCATTTAAAACAACAATCATTACAATTCTTTCTTTTGATTCTACTCTCTATAGTCTTTGCTTTTTAAAACATTCATACAAGCATTCTATTGAGAATTCTATTTAAATCTTCCATTCTCTTCACGTACAAACACTACATACCACAAAGGAGAAGATTATAGGAAAGGTGTACTATATTGACTAATCAGTGTTATTCAAGAACACATCAAGTCAAGAAACTAAATACTTTGTATTGGAAGTCCAGTTCGGCTACTCGGGCAAGTGTATTGAAATCCTGTTCGGTTGCTCAGGTGCCTATTCCTCCGGGTGAAGCGAGGGTGCTAGTAAATCCAGAAGGAGTCTGGGACTGGACGTAGAACGGAAAGTTTGAACCAGTATAAAAATATCTGGTGTCATTTACTTACCGCTTTACATTTTTTTTATCGACTATTTTCCGCTGCTATATCACACAAGTTTTTAATTAGTATATTTATCCATACAACCGATCCACACAAACTTTCACCTTCTTCCCTTCTACCACCTCACCGAATCCAACATCGCACTTGTTTTACTCTTCTTCAACCAATTCGACCTATGTCATGACTGAACCCATCATCTCATCATGAATTAAAGTTAAATGCAAGAAAACCTACCTAAATGAATAAAATACAAGTTTGATGATGGGAGATGTTGGGTTTCGATTCAAATTGAAGGCGAAGTGTTGGTCTAGAGAAAGAGAGGATGGCGAGTCTAAGGATGGAGGATATTGATTAGAAGGGAAGGGTTCAAAGTTCAAACTGGAAGGAGAGTGTGGAACATAGCTTCAAAACCATTTAAAACCATTGCTTTCGAAACCTTTGGGTTCGGAGGTGAGCTTGGAGGAAACAAAGGAATAAGCGAAATGAAATAAAGTGAAGAGATGGAGGGATGGGATATCAGTTTATATATGAATAATAATAGGGATCGTCCCACCTTTCCATTCTCCATGAAACCAAGAAGATTAAGTCCCCAACATATAAATGGATCGGGTACGATCCCTCGACTTGGGGGTCCAATCTGATCCTTATTATAACAAAAAAAGTGAGGGTGGATCAGCTAGAGGAATCTCGATCCCTATAAACATAAAAGAAAGAAAGAGAGAAGGGATCGGGTACAACCCTATGTGCATGCAAACGTGGACATACAAAATATCGAAAGTAAATAAATAAAAATGTAATGAATTCATCTAACTCAATGAAAATTAGCGATGACCCAAGGCATGCAAATGCATCCGGGAGTCAACGATAAGAACGTGCACCTAAATGTGCACGTGTATATTCTAAAAAATTCAAATTTTGAAATCGACAAAAATTGATTTCAAACCTGAAGCTTTCAGGGTTAAGACTGGATCAGATAGCCAAAGCTTACTGGTCTTATAGAGCTGGACATAGACAGCAACTGATGGAATACAATCCTGAATTCATACTTTTGCAAATCGATCGAGCGTCATGACGATCAAAGAGGGATGTGACACTTTGAAAAAATAATTCGATAAAAGGATAACAACTATTCAAAAAACTGGATGGATTTCGTTCCGACAACTCTAACTTGCTTCAATTCAAAGCATGTCATGTTCAACACAAGATGTACTTTAGGAGGCAAGTATTATCCGGCATTTTGACCCAGCTATATCCCAACTGATTAGATAAGTTAGACTCGACTGTCATCAAGACCAGTAAGCCCAAAGCGATGACTATGGGTCTAGAAATCAAGTACAGATGGTAATATGAAGCCGTGATCAAGTGGAATTGAGAAATATGATATATAGAATGTTCAAAGTATGGAATATAGTATAATTTAGAAAATGTATCTGCTATAATACCTTTCAACTAAAGGGATCGGTCTACTTCAGCTAAACATGTGCAATTCAATGAAAAACAATCGATATTTGGAGAATCCATGTGTCCAATGCATATGAAACTTTGGGAACAAGATGTGGGAACCCTAGGGATTCCACCCTAGGGATTATATCCCGAAAGGAGTGAGCAAGACGGATCGGCCCTCTTCCCTCTAGAGAGATCGACCAAAAACAGGATACACAACATGTTGCAACAAGAATTGATCAATAACTCAAGTTCTACTAACCCAATTGGCATGAATCTTGGAGGCTAGGCATAATACAACATGGAGAAGCTCCCATAGGGATCGCACCCTCGAACTCCTCCAAAATAGGGATCGGCCTCGACCCCTGTTTCTTGGGATTTAGGCAATGCGATCGCTCCTTTGGGCCCATATGGTTTTGGAGATCCTCTGCCAAATTTTCAGGAGATACTTCACCGTCTTCCTCTATAAATATAGGCTTGATTGTTCATTTTGGGGATTTTTAAGCTGCTTGTTGCTTTGCACTCTATTGTATTTAAGGATTTTCATCCGGTCCCTATTGTATCAGTTTACAAAGTGATAATACAGCTATCTCTTTAAAGTGGATGTAGGCAAACAATGTCGACCACTATAAATTGTTTTGTCTCTGTTATTTGCTTAATTCTTATTACTTTATTGCCATATTCTCTCTATTGAAATTTAATATTCTTCATTTATTTCTCTGCAAAATCTCTATTGGGTGTTTGTGCCAATTTTGGTGTAAACAACCAAAAAATGATATCATAGGGTAAGGTGCACTATTACACAATAAAATCGAAGTATAATTGCTATGTTCTTTAATTTTAAATTCAGTAAATACAAAACATAGTAGCATAATAAATATTCAGAAAAAGTAAATAAAAATGATATCACTTTTACAAAACTATGTAGTAGCAGTACCAATTAATTTATGAAAATAATACTATAAACATTCAAAAAACAAAAAACAAAATCACCTTTACAAAAAATCATAAATGATACTAGAATGTTGAATTTAAAAATATTAATTCTAAAATGATACTACAATTTAGAAAAACCTACAACAAACCAACAAAATGTTAACATTCTTCATAAACTGATACTACAATTCATAATGCTATTTTATAATAATGATGTGAGATGCAATATATACATCATCTAAAAAGAAGCTACAATTCTTTCTTTTTTTGCAATTTAATCAAGGTTTTATAGAGGGCCCTTACCTCTTTCTATTAAAACCAAAAAGATGAACGAATACAAAATATTCATTTCGGAGGACAAACCAAGTCACTTAAAAATGAAAACGAGTAGGAAAAAAAAGAGATACAACACAGACTAAAAACAAAAACTATGCCATCTCTCTAATATTAGCCTATCATCCAGATTCGAATTGAGATGATGGCTCAAGGATATGACTGTCCTTCTGATATTTCACAAACACTGATGTAAAATGTCCTTCGAGGAATAAAAGCTATTATCGAATAGCCTCCCATTTCTCTCCTTCCATACAGCCTGGATTATTGTTTTCAGTGCAAGGAGAAGCACTTTAGATTTCCCTCCATCATGTAGCCAAAAGATGGTGTACCACTCTTGAGGGCTGCTAACAGTCGGACTGTGGTACCACCATACTTCTAAATCTCTTTCCATATTTCATGTACGTACCCACACTGAAAAAACATATGCATATTTATTCATTTTCATTCTGACAAAACGAGCGTAATGAAACATTCAGCACTCCCATATGACAGAGTTTATCTTGCGTAAGTAACGCATTTTTTAGCACTCTCCAAAAAAGGAATTTTTTTATTACCAGAGTCATCCCAAACCCTAAAATGCCAAAGATCATATTCGGGCGTGTTCTCATGAGCTAGCAACTTGTATACCGACCTTATTGAGTATTTGGATGGGGGAGCCTAGAATAACTGATCGAAATCAGTCAGTATTGGACAACTTGACTTGATCATGCACCAAACTTCTTGGATTCTCGGGTTGCTAGAGTGTGGGAGGATGAAGTTTCCATTGCTGAAGTAATCGGAGGATCTGGCTTGCAGTGGGATACATACAAAACCCTTCCTAGCCCATGGAGCATTCCAGAATGACAAGGATGAGTTTGGGGAGATGGCCTGCTGCATAAGGTGCTTCAGGTTATTTCAAGAATCTAGAATACATCTCCAAATCCAGCTAGTGTTCTATTTTTACTATAGTCCCTAGAAATCCTTGTTTTCAAGTGTAATGTTTGTGGCATCATTTCGACCATATCAACTTCCTGTCATTCACCAAGTATCAAGTCGAGTAGAGAACGTCGCAACATTCCACTTGACAAGATTTATGATACCCAATCCTCCTTGCTTGGTTGGTGCTAGCAATTTACTATCGCTTATAGGAATAGCTTTCTGGAATGAGGTTTACCCATCCATAGGAAGTGGAAACAGGCCCTTTCGATCATGATCAGTAGTTTCTTAGGAAGGATAAAGATATAAGAATAGTAATCTTGCATGGAGAAAATGACTGATTTGATGATGGTTAATCTGACTGCTTGCGATAGGAATTTATTAGCCCATCGCAACATCTTAGCAGTGATTCTCTCAAATAACTGCAAACACTACTGGGTTCTAATTTTAGTGGAAGATAGGGGAACACCTAAATAAGTGAAACCAGTCTATTAGAGTTGGATACCATAGGGCACAGTAAGCTTATTTTTGGTTATTTCATTGACACCTAAGATAATAATAGAGGATTTCTTGAGGTTCATAATGAGGCCAACAACATTGTTGAATTCTTGAAGGGTAAGGAAGATGTTACTTAAGGATTTGTGGTTAGGTTTAGAGAAGAGCATAAGGTCATTCGCAAAACATACAGATGAAATCGAGGGTTCACGGCATTTGGAGTGATAGTTAATAAGCTTATTATTGAATTTGTCCTTCGGTGGGATGGTTAGCATTTCTATTACAATAAGGATTAGATATGGACTCATCGGATCCCTTTGGCAAATGTTGTCAGTACCTTAGACATTGGTTTTGATGACAACAACCATATGACATTATATAACATATAGATACTAATATTTTTATCAAGTTATATATAGTATATAGTGCAAGATATTATACAGCTGTTGATTTAGAAGACTGTACGGTATCAAGAGAAGATTCAAGAGGCTGATATAGAGATTCAAGAGTTGGAGATTGAAGATTCATGAGTTTTGAAAATTCAAGATACCAAGATAAGTTATAGAGTCGTAGATTATTTTGTTAAAACCTTGTAGCATTTCTTTGATCTCTCTTCTTTTTTCAAAAAGGTTTCTACAATATATTCTCTGATTTTAAATGATTTTCAAATATCCTGAATTTTAAAAATAATTATATAGAATCTCTTTTTTCAAAATAACCTTCAAATGATTTTTGACCTTTTTATTATTTATTTACAAGATTATTATATTTTGAGTAATTAAGTTTTTAAGTATTTTATATTTTAATATACTTTTAATCTATTATATTTTGATATATTCACTTATACTTTATATATTTTATTTTCAAAAGAAATTCATAATTAAATACTTTATATATTAAAATATTTTATAAAGTTTTCTTAACTTTTATTATGATTAAAATGTGTATAAACTATGCTTAAATGACTTTGCAAAGTATCAAAATATTTTACAAAACTTAACATTTTCAAAATAATTTTTATTTTGTGGTTTTTCAAAATTACAAAGGATATGTCGACATATTCCCATTACGTATGTCGACATATGGGCCGGGAATTTCAAATTTCAAATTTGAATGGAAGTGTCTTATCGTCGTATCTCTTCGTGAATAGACATGACTGTTGTTTCTCTATAAATATAGGTTTTCCAAACAAATTTTACTAGTTTCTCATATTTTCTCTCATCTTTCACTCTCTTGATTTCTAAAAGAAATTCTTCTCAAAATCTTCTCAAATTCAAGAAGAATCAAATTCAAACTTTATTGGTTTGATTCTCTACTATTTTCTCTCTGATCTCTCTGATCTCTCTCATCTCTCTCGCTCAGATCAAGATCAAAGTGCTATTCAAGAGTTTATAGGAACTTTTGTATTCAAGGTAAAAAAATTGAGTCTATAAACTATATCAAATTATACTCTTATACTCTTGGGTATGCTTGGTGTCTTTAAAACCCAAGTGGGTGTGCTTGTGTTCTAAATTAGGTGGGTGTGCTTGGTGTCCCATTTGAATCCAAGTGGGTGTGTTGGTGTCCCGTCCAAATCCAGTGAGTGTGCCCAGTGCTCGGAAAATACATAAGGTTTATCTCATAGCCTTGAAATCGAGATCGTATTGACTTTGATATTTGTGTGCAAGAAATTGTGCTGGACTAGATGTGGGGTAACTCCGAACCAGTATAAAAATTCCTGGTTGATCTCTCTAACTCTTTACTTTTTACTTTTACTACATTTATATCTGTCTGTGTTTGCATTTTGTGATTGTTAATTCTGCATTGTTTAGTTATAATCTTAAAAGAATTTAAAAACATTCACAAAAATCAGCAAACACTATTCACCCCCCTCTAGTATTAAAATAGCCTTAAGATCCATCTTCTACAAACTAATATATGCCACGCGTACCCTGGGAAAAACCTACTAGCTGTCCATTAATTTGAATTGAGAATCTGGCGGTCCTGATGCACAGTTCGATCCATTTGATAAATTTAGTGGGGAACCCATTCTGGATAAGGCATAGGATATAGAATTCCATTTGACAGTATCATAAGCTTTCTTTGGATCTATCTTAAGGAAACATCTAGGACTTAAGTAACTACTATCATACCCTCTAAGAAGTTCATGAGACGTCAAAATGTTGTCTATTATGCTTCGATCCCTTAGGAAAGCACTCTGGTTTAAAGATATCAAGCTTGGCAGGACTTCCTTAAGTCTTCGAGCTAGGATCTTTGCTATGCATTTGTAGATAGTATTGCAGTAGCAGATTGGTTGGAAATGGTTAACCGAGGATGGGTTCTTGATTTTGGGGATTAGTCAAATGGTAGTGGCATTAGTACCTTTGAGCATTTTGTTACTAGTGAAATTTTTTTTCACCACCTTTAGGATATCTTTCATGATAATAGCCCAACATAAAATAAAGAAGAAAGAATTGTATCCATTAGGACCACCAACGTTGGATCTTGAAATGGCGAAAAGAGCTTCTTTTATTTCTTCATCAGAAAGGATATCCTGGATCTTCATAAATTGGCCTTCATCAAGGCGCGGAAAGGGGAGGGGATCAAAGCCAACAATTTTGATGGAAAGATTTTCATTGCTGCCTAACAATCTAGAGAAGTGATTTAGAAAGGCATCAGAGACTGCATTTTTCCTTCGTGTAATTGGTTGCATTCATCAAGAATCATCGGAATAAGGTTGGAGTTGGTTTTGCATTTCAGAAAGTTATGATAAAAAGACTTTTTTCTCCTTGCTCCTCCCATTTATCCTTTCATTTTTGTTTGACCATATTTGCTTCCAATTTATGAGCATTGCTTAATTGTTCAAACAGGACGTTCCTGCAAAGACAAATTAGCATCATTTGGATTAAGAGACAATTTAGTTTGTACCTGCGCAAGTTGAAGTTGTATTTTTAGGGATAATTTGAAGCCTTTGCCATAATTCTCCTTGGTCCAAGACTTGAGTATTTTTTTGGTATGCTATAGTTTGGATTGGAGGATGTACATAGGGTTTCCATAGAAACGTTTAGACCACGCATTGGATACAATTTAAAGGAAATCAGGGTGTCTGGTCCAGGCATCTAGGATTCTGAATGGAGAGTGGGGTTTCAAGGCAAGAGGCCCAAAACTTAAGACTATAGGATAATGATCATACAAAATGGAAGGTAAAACATCGTAAATGATGTTGGGCTATAAGGATAGGATTAGATGGTTGATGAAATCCTATCGAGTTGGGAAAAATTTCTTCTATCAGATCTTGATTTATTGTTCCATGTGTAGAACATACCTCTAGATTTATATTCAAAGAGGTTTGAGTTAAGTTGCTTCATTTAATGGTAAGAATTCTTTTTGGGATAGCATGTTACCCTCACTTCTATCATTAGAATGGGGCATGCAGTTCCATTCCCCTAAGGCAATCTAAGGCTTGCTAAGAGGATTAAGGTTGGGAACGGTGTCGAGCAATAGTTATCTTGCATCAGTGGATTTTACATCATAGATAAAGGTGCAAAGGAATTCGTTATTGAAAGGTTTGTGAATGACAGTAGTGTGGAAAAATTGATTAGACATGGATAGAAGAGAGACTTGGAAGATGCCAGGATTCCACATGATGATGATCCTACACAACGGAGCTTTAAAATGATTGTGTAAGGTCATTCAGGATGGCTGGATGTACTGGCGTATTTGGATATAGTTTTGGAGATTGAATTTGTTTTCAAGAATTTACATCATTTGGAGATTTTGGTTTTGAATCAATCTTTTAACCTCATTTTGCTTGGAGATATCACTACCTCCCCTAATATTCCAAGAAGCTATGTTATAATTATCGAATCAAGTGGAGAAGATAGGAAATGGAGAGGATCTTGCATGATGGAGGAGAGGTTGGAAGCTTTGTCATCGAATGGAGGAAAAGTGGATGGGATAATTGATTCTTTAGGGTACAACACACCCTTATCTCGATCTTTGGATCTACTCCTTATGATTTTGGGTGACGTTATGTGGTTTATCTTTATGAATGTGGGTTTGGATGGCCTATTAGTGAGATTGGCATGCCCTTCATATTTGGTTGCCTACTCCATGAATGATGCAGGGGTATTTGGATTGACTTCCTTGTGTGAACATAGATCATCAATAGTAGAAACTATGGCTACATCAGAATGAGTGGCAGAGATGCTTTCCTTTGAGGGAGTAGCGTTGGATCAGTTTTTGGGTTGATTATCGCCATGGTTAAGAGGTTGGGATCTAGAATAAGGTTCAGAAGCTTGGTAAAAGATAGGTGTTCATTGATCAAGGGAGGGGTATCAGCGTGCATGTTAGTGTGCAACATACACACAGAATCTTGGTTGAGGGAGTACTCATTAAATTGAGAAGATGCAGTTTCATGTTGTTGGAAAGTAAATGTCAAGTTCTCATTTACATTAGCAGTATTACAAAATGAGTTGACACTAGCAACAGATGGATTGATAGGAGTAGATGGAAAGAGAATTGATACATCAAAGGATGTGGTATTGTTGCCATTCAACTGGATAATAGCTTTGATGAGAGGATCAAATACATTATCTTGGATAATGGAAAATTTATTGATAGAGAAGGTGTTTTGCATGGGAATATTTTGATTAGAGGGGATAAGGTTTATGTGATTGGAAGAACATTGATTGATGGGGACCGAGATGTTATCAATCGAGAATAATTTTCAATAATTGGAGAAATGCTGCTAGCTTTTATAATGGGGACATGTGGTGCTTTATTAGCCACAACATCATTGTTATTTAATGCAAAGGGACAAGTGGCTGAATTTCAGGGTTGCAGGTGTCATTACTTCAATTGGTCTTGGGGATTTGTTTTTTAACATATAAATTCTGCTTTAATGGAACCGGCTTCCATTGAGGAGATTTGTGCATAGAAATTCTTTTTCGTTGATTATTAACTTTGCATTGGGGAATATCAGAGGACATGGCCATGTTCGAAGATGAGGGATCTTCTGATTGTCAATCGAGATTGGGTTACTATGACATGTAACCAAATAGTGGCCAAACACTTTACACTTCTCACAAATTTCTGGCTTTCACATATACTCCACTTGGACAAATGTATCCTTATCATCGTGAGCTGGATTAAAATACGACTTGGCAATAGTTTTGTAGGCTTGATTTCAACTAAAACTTTAGCGTACTCAAATATCTCGAGTCTTTCCATGGATTTATCAAAGCAAATCACTTTCCCTAAGTAGCTAGCAATGCAATCGATGCTAACTAACATCCGATGAAGGGATGGGATTCTAGAAAGATAGACCCAAATCGCCACCGATCTAACTTGATCTTTAATATTATCAATTGTCGGGTTCCATTGTGTCAAGATGAAGATTTTCCCCTTGATTATTGTAGGATCCGACTCAAGAACCTTAGTTCTTCTTTTTTTATCTTCAAAGAGAAAGAAGAATAGTTTCTCGTCTAATTTCTCTTAACACTATTTAAATTGCCCCAAACAAGACGTAAATAATATAATAGCATAGAGTAAGAGAGGGATTTATCAAGGAAAAACGCTACCAAATAATTCTCCCAGTATTTATTGCCTTCGTCGACTTCTTTTGGCGGGATAATAGCATTATATTTAGATAAAGAGATCTGGAAATTCCAGGGTTTATACTTGCCTACGTTCCTCGGAAGTTCCATGAACAAAGAAGTCCACGGAGTGCTGGATCCACATCCGACAAGGCCAGAAGGGGGCAAGATGTGGTGGGACAGAGGCATTCATGTAGACAGTATCAGAGGAGATAATACGGGAGGACGAGGAGATGTTCTAGGCACGGGTAGAGGAATTAGGGGGCAAACTAAGTGGCAGTGGTGGGTCGGGTGGACGGGGAGGGGGGATCGTCGGAGTGGAGGGATGAGGGGAGAATGCAGTTGAGGGAAAGGAGGTGGATGAGGAGATGTTCTAGGTACAGGTAGAGGCATCAAGGGGTAGACTAGGTGGCGTTGGTGGGACGGGTAGATGGGGGAGGATCACCTGAGCGGAGGAGGGAGGGGGAAGGCAGCTGAGGAGAAGGAGGTGGAAGAGGAGGCCATGGCTAGGGCTTAAATCAATTAAAATGTTTAATTAATTGTAAAAAAAAGCTACATTTGTTTATAAAGTGGTACTACAATTTTAAAAAAGCTACTACAGTTCAAAAAACGATACTATAATTCATAAAATGTTACTATAAGATAGCATTATGAGCAAAAATATACGTAAATATATTTATTTAAAAAATGATACTATACATTATAATTAATACATACATCTAAAAAGGTGCTACAATTGTTTAAAAATGCTACTACAATTTTAAAAAAGCTACTACAATTGAAAAACTCCTACCATAATTCATAAATGATATTATAAAATAGCATTATGATAAAAAATATACATAATTGTATTTATTAAAAAATGATATTATACAGTATCGTTATAACAAACATATGCTATTTATAAACTACTACTGCAATTTAAAGAAGCTAATACAATTCAAACTAATACTACAATTTATAAAACGCTGCTATAAAATAGCATTATGAATAGAAATATAAATAACTATATTTATCTATAAAAAAAATACTACACAGTATCATTAATACACATATCTAAAAAGATGATGCAAATAATGTTATGAGAACCCACTACAATTTAGAAACTTCTACTATAATTTATAAAACGCTAATATGAAATAACATTATGAATAGAAATACACATAACTATATTTATTTAAAAAACAAAAAATGATACTAAACAGTATCATTAATGTTAGATTTCAGTTATACATATTAGAGAAAATTTGGAAGATATTATTGACTTCGGTGATACGATATTTCCAAGTAAAGAAGATTTGGAAAATAATTGAGATAATAACTCAAATATATTGCCTCTTTTATTGCATTAAATAGGGCAATGAATTATCTTCATGAGTAGGAGAATAATTTTGAAAATTGATGTAATCAAACAATTCTTTAATCAGCTGATTAAAGAAGGAACCTTATTAGGCATGTGCAAATTGGAAGAAACTAGAAAGTCAAGTGGATAAACGTTTCTCATATGAATAAGAGAATTTAAGGCATTGATTTATTACCATAAACCAATTACTTTAACCCTAAGTAATAATCTCTATATTAAGTTAGTCATTCTATAGAGATTGAATCATCCTCTCAATTTATATTTCTTATTCTTCTTCTTAGCATCCATTATCAATCTTGTAAAATTCTATTTTCTTAGAAAGTAATAAAATCTCCTCTCCCAAGTGGATGTACATTATCTCATGATAGTGGAACCACTATAAATCGTGTGTGAGCTCTTTATTTGCTTTCTTCTGTAATTTGATGTTTTGTATTCTCCTGCTGCTATTTGTTTTATCACATCACAACACGATCTTATTACTTCCACGTTTATTTACAGTCATATTTTTCAAATTACCCTAACAGTCTAGTAACAGAGCTTTGAAGGTTGTTGTTGAAGCCGAGGGCTAGAAGGTGATCGATAAGATGGTAGAATCTAGAGATGGAAGTGAGGTTAGATCTATGCAGTTAATGCCCCGCTATTACCCCGCCATAACCCCGCTATACCTCATAGTGAATTTCTACCGCTATCATTTTTCCATATAGCCTCAAATATAGCCTTTCCGCTTGAAGCCTCGCTATTTCCGCTATATCCCTTTATTCCCGCTATTTCCGCTATATCTCATTGAAAAGAAATGAATTGAAAAATGACATTTATACATTATAAAAATTATGAAATTAATTTATTTAATTGAATTTTTAATATATTTTCAGAAATCAAAGTACTCTAATATTCTACTAAATTCAATTATGTTATATAAAAAAGTATATTCGCACATGTTTTTATTTAAAATTATTTATGTATTAATTATAATTCAATTGAATGTTAATTTTTCATTTAATTACCATATATATATTTGTAAAAACATTACGTACGAGTTTTATATTCTATTTTAAAGTCATCTGCTATATCCCGCTATATCCTCGTTGTATCCCCGCTATGACTTTTTGCACCTCCACCGCATTGAATTTGCCGAGCGCTTTAACTGCACAGGGTTAGACCTAATCAGGAGTATGCACCCTACACTAGGGGTTCATATGCAACATCTGGTTCACAATTGGCTATAGGGAAATGGAACAGAGATAATGATTTTGAGAAGTGGCGATGGAAGATGAAAGTAATATTGAGAAGAAATCGTGTTCATTGAGTTGTGTTTGATGTAGAATCATTGCCAACGGATATCTCAAAATAGAAAAGGAAGAAGATGGAAGAATGGGCCTTTACAGCTCTTTAATTAGCCATGTTTGAGAACGTCATATAAGATATTAGTGGTGAAACTACCGCTAGAGGCTTGTGGAAGAAATTAGAGGGTCTCTACATGAAGAAGTCGCTCACGAATAAGCTAATTTTGTTGAAGACTTTCTTTGCTTGTAAAATGTGGGAAGGTACGTCGTGGAAAGCACTCTTAACTTCGTCGATGACTTGATGATGAAGATAAGAGCCATTGATTTGAATGTGAACGAAGAGCAAAAGGCTATGGTGGTATTGTGCTCTCTTCAAGAGTGATACACAGTATTCGCTAACAGCTTGATCTATAGAAGAAGCACGTTGACATTAGAAGATGTAAAGATGGAACTCCCGAGTGAAGAGTTCGGAGATTAAATGAAGCTTATGAGCGAAACTGTAGAAAGTAGTAGTAGTCAAGGACTATTCGAAGAGAGAGAAAGAAAGGAGAAGAAGAAGAATAATTTCAAAGAGCGTTCCAACTCAAGGAAGCCTGGAATTGGTTGGAGATGCAAGTCTAAAGACAAAGGGTGTCATCATTGCAAGAAGCATGGCCACTAAAAGAAAGATTGTCCAGATTGAGGAAGAGAAATGAAGCCGATGGTTCTTCATCTATTGCAGTGGGAAGGTTTTTTCTGATGATGTGTTGATTGCGTTCGTTTCCAATGTATAAAACATTGGGTGCTGGATTCAGGGGCGTATTTTCACACGACGCCAAGGAAGGAGTATTTTTGTTCTTATGAAGGTAAGGAGGGAAGTGTCATATTGATGTGGAACAATGTTACTTGCAAGTCATTAGAAGAAGAATCGATGCGTATTCACATGCATGATGGCATGGTGCACACTATCATTGGAGTCGGTTATGTTTCAGGTTTAAGGAAATCTCTTATGTCTTTGAGTCAGCTAGCATCTTTAGGTTGCAGGATTATGATAGAGCTGGATAGCTTGAAGGTGACATGTGGTGCTCTTGTATTGATGAAAGAATTAATGGTTCGAAATCTTTATCTATTGAAAGGATCTACAGTTCTTGGAAAATCATGTGTTGGAGTTGATAGTTCATGAGCGTTGGATGCCAATAGACTTTGGGATATCAGATTGGGCCATATATAGGAGAAGAGCTTGGAGCTACTTCATGGAAGGAAGATGACCAAGGGTGAAAGCTTCAACCATTTAGAATTCTACCAGGAGGGTGTATTGGGGATGCAGACGAATGTTTCTTTTGGTGTCGGTAGATATGAGTCTGAAGGGATACTAGAGTATGTCATATGAATGTTTGGGGACCAGTAGCCACAGCTTCCATTGGAGGAGCTAAGTGTTTTATCTCTTTTATCGATGACTACTCCTGGAAGGTTTGGATGTTCGTGATGAAAGCTAAGTCGGAGTCATTTGAGAAGTTCAAAACTTGGAAGGCACTGGTAGAGAATGAAGTCAAAAGGAAGTTGAAGGTGATGAGTTCTGATAATGGCGGTGAGTTTGTTTCTAAGGAGTTCTATAACACCCCACATTTTATTGACAGTTAATTTAAAAAATAAATTTAATCGATAACTATGAAAACAGTGAAAAATGAATTTTTGCTAATGTTGGAATTCGACCAAGAAACTTATACCATTGTGTTCGTGGCAGTTTTACGATCAACTTCCATATACAATGTTTTTTGAATGGACTTCAAATGGAGAAATTATAGCCGTTTGAAGTTTTAGCATCAGAAACAATTACATATGAAAACATGGAAATTTTATCAATTATAAACATTTGCAATGAATTCATAGGATATTTATAAAAGTAGTAACAAATTTATTATGTTTGTATGAATGTAATTTATTAAGAGAATTAGATGTAAGAGGAAAAATTATTAGGGGAAAATTAACATTGCAAACAGAATCAGCTAAAAAGTGCAATCAATGAATATGTGAATTAATATTGGAGATTAATATATAACGTGTGTGTATATATCAGATCCCTCAATTTAAAGAGGTTTACATATAAATGTAACAAATAAATGTTCAAATTCATATATGGATAATAAAATATATATATATATATGCATATTAAATATATATGTTAATTGAATGGTGGAATTAATTGACATGCCAATTAATGAAACGTTACATTGTGTAAAATATTAACTAAGGAAATTAACTAATAGAGGTGACATGTTAATCTATTAATGAGGCTATTAATTAGGATTGTAAAGTAATCGGTAGAAATGTCAATTAATAAGGAAATGAAATAATAGTTGACCTAGATTTGAATGTGTACATATAGACAGTATATTGCTGCACATAAAAATTAATTGAAGGATCAATTAAGAAGAGGATTAATTAGATAATTGGTAGGCTGCACCTATATAAGAGAGAACGTAATGTAATTCGTTCCATCAGCCGTCACTTTCTTCATCTCTCTCTTACAGTAAACAATGGCTTCTTTCTTCATTCTTTTCTCCTATTTCTCACAAATCTTCACCAAATGAATCTAAATAAAATATATGTGAACAAAATAGAGAAATTGCAACAAATTAAAGGAGAAAAGTTGTAGAACGACGTAGTAATTTTAGAAGATAGAGATTTAAAGCTAAGGACAACAGGTGAGTGGATTTAATTATATATATTTTACGTTTATGATATATTATCGTTAGATTCCCGTTAAACCATTTTATTCAGTATTTATTTCAGTAATTATTTCTGTTAATTAGTTATGCCAAGACTGTAAATTGTATAAGAGAGCTTATATTTAATTAATATTAGGCTTGACAGTTAAAGAAAGGCGTAAACCTAAAAGTAAGAAATTTATAGTTATTTACAACTATTTTAAAGTTGAAATTTAGCCTGTAAATGTTAGCTTCTTTTTATTCCTTTTTACGCGAATAAAATAGTAAAGAGAAGGATTCACAAATACAGACTAAAATAAAAGAACACTAGATTTATAGAAATTAGATGTAAAATAAGAAAAGCTGAAATAAAAAGAGAAAAATAGAAATTTGCAGTAAATTATGCTAAAACGGGGAAAAATAAATAAAAAAGGAAAACCTAATAACTTGATTTCGTACAGGTCAACGAAAGAGGCTCGAACTGCTTATGCTTACTCGAACAAGTAAGTGATTGATTAATTGGTTGGTTTAGAAAAGAGAATACATTTCTATAGTTTAATATTTAAAAGATAACGATAAACGTAATTGCAAGAATAAAAAGAAAGAAAAAGGGAATTAGTGTAAAATAGAGAAATTACGGTATTTTGCACTATCTAATAAGTAAAGAAATAATAAAAGAAATATCTTGTAGTTACGGATTATTATTTATAGCATTATTTAGTATTAAATCATGGAAATGAATTTTTAGCACAGCTTTTTGTAACCAACCAAATATAATAGAACAAATTACTAGAATATAAGAAAATGAAGTGAAGAATTAAAGGAATTGAAGAAGGAATCAAGTTAATTATTAGACAAGAATAGAAGCTATAGACAGAAATGTAACTAGATCTGCATTTACTGCGCAGATAATAGAATAAAAGTAAAGCAGTTATTATGATAAGTAAATTTGTGACAGTTGGACGTAGTCCCAAGTCAAGATTGTCATATAATAAAAGAGAATTAAAGAGAATTCAATATCATAATAAAAGAAGACAGACTAGAATAAAAAAGGGACGCTTGTAATTATATTTATAATATATAGGTTATAAAAGAATACAGTAGTGACAATTGCAAGTAAAATTATAACATAGGTTATAATTAAGTAGAAAGAATAGAAAATGCTTATTTTAAGACTTAAATTAAGTTAATAAGCAAATGAAGCAGAAATAACAGAAGAGGCTTATTTTAATAAACTTAGGCCTTGGATTAAGTTAATAAGCAAGATAATAGAACTGGCCCATACCAACAGCATTCCCTTTCAGTCAGGAACTGATGGTCTCACAATAGTTAGGTGAGGCTGGGATAAGATTATGCTAATTAGGGTAAATAAGTAGCCAACAGAATAAGAATAGTAAACTAAACGCAAAATAAAAGATTAGACTTAGGGTCTAATAAAAGAGTGATATGCGTTTGGAGTAGCCCAAAGGATGAAGAGCCTAACGAAGCAGTTCATCACAGATTTCAGCACATAAGAAGCACGTCCAACTTAGTTATTTTGGACTAGAAGGAAGTACGAGACTTCAATGGGACGTGAGGGTACTCTAGGATGGCCCTCTAGGGTAGGCATAGCGAAACAGTCCTCCGGAGGCAGGTCTGTAGGTGTTCCATCAAAAGAGTATGCCTTGACTGCTTTTTGCATGGCAGGACCATTGTAGGCAGTCAAAAGGGGTTGATGTTTGGAGTAGGATATTCGTATGTCCCAGTACTTGCAAGTAAGTTTTAGTGGGAAGGACCCAAAAGTAGAGTCGCATGCGAATATCGGGCCAGCATCAAAACCAAGAAGCAGGTTCGGGAAAGACTAGAGTTGAACCTATAGTCCAATGATTCTTTCACTATCGAGATATTGGATGAGGCGCGTAGCCAATTGGATGTTTAGATTGTTTGCAGTAGGGCACAACCACTTAGCTCTTTTGCTCTAAGTGGGATTCAGGGAGTAGACAGAACGATTACGTATAGTCCTCAGGGTACGCACTGGGTGGTACATTGTGGATGTACGAACATTAGTATAGGCTAGTGCGGATGCAGTTTTACGTTTTCATAGTAGACGACGGAACATTTGTATTATAGGCCTTACGAGGCAGTCTATTATAGATATAGTCACAAAACTCTAAAGGAGCAAGACGATGAAGTCCTTTGGGAGGAGAATACGGAAGGTACTATTGGTGGTACCTAGGACCGATGCGGTCATTGGGCATATAGCTACATACATATCCGTTATTAGGTTTTAATCTACTAGGGAGTAGATGGGCATGATTCACGCACAGGTGCGAGAGTATTATGAACCCAATATACCTAATTGGAAATAAAATGGTATATGTAGAATTAAGCTTACAAGTGTATAATTTGTCCATTCACCAGAACTTTAGTTCTGGTCCCCTCCTCATAACATCCTACAGGTTAGGTAGATGGCAGAGACCTTCCAGCTTTGGGACACTTATTTAGAAAGTGTTATTATATTGGTGAGTATTTACTTACTATTATATTTTAGTTAGTCCCGTTGTGAGATATTTATCTGAGCTCTGATATATTTGTCTTTGCCTATTTGCAGGATACTGGAAACCCAACTTGGGCTTTAGTGGGCTTGGATTCTAGCATTTTTGCGAAAAATGCGGACCCACTGGAATTCGGGTTGTTACAAGTTCATAGGTTTCTGTAAGCAGCATGGAATTCAGAGAAATTTCACTACACCCGGAGACTCGTAATCAAACGGAGTCACTGAAAGGATGAATATGACTCTATTGGGGAAAGCTCATTGTTTGAGATTGATGGCGGGTTTATCTGAAGGCTTTTGAACTGAAGCTTTATCGATTGCAGAGTATATGGTCAATCGAATTCTGTGCTTAGCCATTGATGGGGAGATTCCAGAGGAAAGATGGAAAGGTACGTCTATACATATCGGTTATTTTCATATATTTGATAGCCTTGTGTATGTTCACTATACAGGAAATGAGACGTTGGAAGCTAAAGCCTATCAAGGCATATTTTGCGCTATATAGAAGGCATTATAGGGAATCACATTTGGGGCCCTGTTGATAGGAAGGTAGTGCACTCTAGACATGTCTTATTTGATGAGTCTGCTATGTTCAAGCCGAAGGAGAATCCACCTAGTTCGGTGTATTCAAAAGCTAAAAGGCCTAAGGAGATGGTAACTATTCCCACATATCAGCCTAGTAGTAGAGTTAGAGCCACAAAAGAAGACAGGGTAATTGTAGTTGTTGACAAATCACATAAAGGTCCATAAAATTTCTCTAGCAATGATGGCGATGGTCCTGAAGCTAGAGATGATTCAGCTCAAGGTGGAGTTGATAGAAGTTTGGCGAAGTTACACCTATTCGGGCTAGCTCTAGAGTTAGAAGACTACAAATAGGTGTGGAGACTGAAACTATGAAAATCTTAGCCTTTATGATCAGTTTGACTATGCACTGCATATAGTGCAAGATGAACCTTTCTACCTTGAAGAAGCTATGAGTTTAAGGCTTTTAAGACTTATCATTATTTACTTTTAGTAGCTAATAAATTTCCTAATTTATTTTATAAACTTTCAATCTTACTTTGCAATAGTTAAATGTCTACATGAGATTTTCTTATTTATTCTACTTTCCAATATATGGTAGTCCAAATCAACACAAAAATAAAAAGGAACTTTTCCCACAAAATATCGTATGCATTTTTATACAAACATAAACAACTAATACTTACAACTCAACTATCCTAAAAGAAACAATTACTGGAAGCTGCACTTAAATGTCAACTGACGTTAATAATGTGTGGCCCTATCACTTCTTACTTAAATTAAATGGACCTTTCTAACATATCATTATATTGTAACCCACATATCTTAACTTTCATTTTTGGCTTCTAATAAACAAGGTTCATCCATTACTTCCATTACCACAACTAGTTATATTACTATCATCTTTTAATCCAAATCTCTTGATGGTATTCTCAAATCTTGGTATATGATTTCCTTTTTTTTCATGCAGGTATACTCTAGAACTCGCAGAAATATATTTTGATACCATTTTTCATTTCCTAATGGGTTCTTCTTTATGGTCTTCACCCATGTTTAATGAAACATTCGTAGGTTCATACCAATATTCCTTATATCCAATGGGGATTCATTTTATATTCTATGAGAATTCATCGTTATTTCCTTCATGGCTTTAAGTTTTACCTCATCCTACCTAGGCAATCATCCTTATTTACTCCATATTAAAGTTGGTTTGTTTCTACCATGCTTTATAAAAATTATTAAGCTTCACAGTCTTGAAGTACTTAACCCAAACCTTTTATCTTAAAAATATAGACTTAGAAACTTTTTAAAACTATGTTTTAGGACTTATGAAGCAAGTTTATTTATTAAGTTCCAAAAGTCATTATTAGAAATTCAATCTAAGAAGTTCCTTTCCTTTAAAGTCTTTTCACCATAAAGATTTTACCTCTCAAAAAGTAGGATTTTTAACCTAAATCATTTATTAAGTTTTGTATTCCAAAACTCAATTTTTATACCAAATCATTTTTTTTCTTCAAAAATATAGTTTTAAAGGGTTTCTAAAATATATTTTTTATAACTTTAAACAATATAAACTAGAGTAGATAAAGAAAGCTTTCATTCCATTGTTTTTCTATCATTTATGCTATTTCCACTTTCCCTGTAGTGGAGACTCTGACAGCATTTGAGAGGGACCTTTTTATAAAAGGTATTCGTAATTACTGCATATATTTATAGAAACTATTCATTAATTTTGTAAATTTCCTATATTATTTCTAATTACTTGCCTTATTTTATATAAATTTCTATCATTGTTTCTATTTGTATAATGTTACCACTGTTTAACTTTCTTCTACCTAAATCTCTCTTATTGAAATTGCTTCTCTTAATATAGCTTTTCTCTTCATTGATTGTCTTCTGCATTGAACCATCGCAGTGCGTTAGCCTATTGCTTTGTTTTCGAGTTCTTGTCTCCTTTCCAATCATCTTACCCCTCTTAAAATAAGTACTTCCTATTGCCCACCCCTTTTCAAAAGAATTTTAAAACTTCGAATTTACAAAATCATAAAAATCAATGTGCTGCACATATGCTCTATTTTCTATTTATTTCAAAGGAAATATCTTTATTAAACCTTCTTTTCTAAAAAAATTTAGACAAATTTTAATACTTAGTTATTTTAAAAAAATAGAATTTTCTGCTTTTAAATAAATCCTTTGATTTCAAATTTTTTATTTCAAGCATTTTATTAAATTCATTCATATGGGGTCGAACTGAAGTTGGTTTCGTTTCTCTTCTTTTGGACTTTTCTTCTTTTCTACTTACTTTTGATTTATCTTCTTTTAGAATATATTAAAAATCCGGCTATCGTCTTGGAGTGATTACTACACACCATCATTTGGGAACTGGCTCAATTCTTACTTTTGGATGTTGCAATATATAATTTCTTACTTTCCCATTTATTTGGAACTAATGCACATCATCAATCGACAATTCTACGGGGACATACAGCCATAGGGCGATTGTGCTCTACAAGGGAGTCAAGTACTATGCAGCTTCCGGGAATCTTCCATATGTCATATTCACGCTCTTCGTAAGTCACACATTCCAATACGACCTACTTCCCATGGGTAAGCGGGATAGGTGTATATTATCAACTTCATCTATTGTTCCAACGCATACTTGCATTGCCCATCTTTCAGAATATGGTTGCAACTACTTCTATCGTTGGAATTTGTAGAGATTGGCTTATAATATATATTATTAAAGGAAAAAAATACAAATATGTTCACTCGGCATATCCTAATTCTTAAGCTCGACTAACCTATCCTCTGATGCCAAATGTAATAAGCGCACCTCAGTGGGCACGATTTTTGCTAAATCAAAAATCCAAGTCCACTAAAATATGGATCGTTGGTATTAGTATCATGTAAATAAACAAAAGTATATCAGAGCATTATCGATAAAACTCACAGCAGAATAGTAAATTATAATGAAACATATAATTACTAACCAAAGCCAATACCTCTAGTATCTAGTACCCTTATTAGTGCTGAGCATGCATAAGAAATCTATCCTTCTACCGTTCCCACCTCATACCAGTACCTGTCCCACTAAGTCTATAATGTGTGTTGTAATGAGGAAGGGGCGAGAACAACGTCCTGGTGGCTGGTAAATTACATACTTTATACATAACAGTAGTTTGTGTCGATTGCTTTTCATTACATGTTATGTCTACTTTTTAAACTTAGTCGTCTTTACTCCATATACGCATATGATACAACCCACATACCCAAGGTATACGACATATATGTATGTATGTATGTATGTATGTGTGTGTGTGTGTATAAATAAAAGTACCACAGTCCCCCTTTGGACCAAGATACGTTCCCCATCGGTATCCATAACTTGCACCACGCCAGGTATCCACCATTTGTGTCTAGACCATCTTATCCGCGTACACTGAGGATCTTCCCGTTAGTGCCTAATAATGGCATTACAACCATTTAGCTGTATTCTAATTATTTCATATTGAGGACTTCGTTCATCGGACTAATCATGAACTCAACTCCACGGATTATTAAGGACTCGGCTCCTCAGACTATCCTATTCGTTTAAAAGACTTCAATTAAGGGTTATCTAGCCTTTCCTTCTAACACAAACAAACTAACAAATAACAATGAGGCAGTGCATGTCCCAAACGTGATCTACACTAGTAAGACGTGTAGTCCATTTAGGCATAGCCCTCGTCTTTCCATTGATTGCTCCAGGACCGATGATGCTCTCAACCAATGTGTATGGCCCTACTCCTCACATATATGATACAAACCTTGTTGACATAGTGCCGAGCCTATGCTCACCATCCCATTTAGATTGCCTAATGCAATCAGCAAAATTCCCACTTGGTTGCTTAACACGTACCTTAAAAGGTTGAAGCAGACTCTACTTGGTCCTTTGACACTTCGACCGGAGCGAACCATCCTACCTTGGTATATTCCCTTCACCTATATGGAACATATAATCCCACGGGTCCTACAACTAGTGATGTCTTACATTAGTACAATGATACACAACCGCTGGCAGCCCCTTTCGGAGAGCATACTTCTGTTGCAACATTATTGACCTCGCATTACAACTTATACTAATGACTAAGTCGTTTTTAATTAATCTAAGTTATTGACTAGATTCAATAATTCACACTCATCATAAAACATACTTGAGGCATTTTATTAAATTACTACACCTCCCGTTCAACTATTGGTATTCATTTATTTTTACTCAACTTGCTTCTTGTTTCATTAATACCATTTTAATGCCATTACCGCTTACTTCTACTTTAATAGATTAAATATCCTTTACTACTTAACTTTCACTTGAAACTGCTAGGTATATTCTATTGTTCCTTTTCAACTATTACTATCTTTCTTTGATTATTGTAGTTTTCTTAATTACTCATTTCATTGCTTTACATACATTTCATCACTTAATATTATTTTCTAACTTACGCATATGTTACATTTATAATTGAATTATTGTTATTACCGTTACTTATAATACTTCGGTTTATACTTAGGGATTTTTGCATTTTAGTGCATTGGAATTACATCTTTCTAAAAGGAAACGTTAATATGTAATTTTCCATAAATTATCTAAAAAGGACTTGTGCTATGTTTGAAATTACAAGTAATTATCTTTTATGTTATTACTCAAATAGACGTTACAAAATACGATGAACATCCCTATTTTATACATCTCTTTCTTTTAGATATTCTTTGTTATTTCAAACGATACGCTTTTATTCACATTTACAAAACTGGATAATTTATAGAAATTTACATTGCAACACACTTGATTCTAATGAATTAAAATACTACTTAAATCCCAATCCAAATCATAATAACTTCTAATTTGTGTTTACTAACATATATCATTTAACTAACAAACCTGAAATTATTATACAATCTCATTAATTTAGGGACTACTTTCATCCTTACTTTCTGGATTCAAGTTTATGAAATATTTTAATCAAAGTTAACAATTCATAGAAAATATGCGCATGGTTTTCATATTCATTACATGTATATTATTAAGCCTACAACTCTAAAATTATATTCAGGCATACAAGATATGGATTTACAATGATATAAATCCAATATTACATAAAAATATATACTTTCTCACTTAGCTCTAAGCTTCCAAATCTCCAGATCTAAATCCATTATTTTTATTTGACTCTCTTTCCTTCTACCAAAATATGTATTAAAATGTATACATATTTATTAGAATTAAAGATCTGATAAGAGATTTGAATTAATGTAGTTGTAAAGTTTAGGATTTAGAATTTTTTTGCACCAAAATTGAGCAAACACCTCCAAGTTCGGATTTGGTTAAGTGACCTTTAAGTTGTTTGATATGCAGCTTAATATGTTCCAATGCGTTAAATGATAATTATTACAGTCACAGAACAATTCTCAGACTCGGAGTTGGAAAGCAACTTGAAGGAAATAAATCACACAAAATTTTATAGTGGTTCGGCCAGAACATGCCTACATCCACTGTCCATCTTATTATGCTCCTTTGATTTGGTTACAAATACAAGTTTGATTAGAAAGAGCAAAAACTTAGAGCAGCTGGGGTGGTTTAGTCTCAGTAGAGTTTTCCCTCTTTTTTCCAATATTCGATCCCTATTGTTGTTGACGAGCTCTGATATTTATAGAGTGGAGTTGTGAAGTGTGGAGGTTGAGATTATATCTCCCTGAGTCTAGTTCGGCATTTGGGCAGGAGGACCTGGTCCGGCATCTCACCCATAGTTTGCTCGGTTGTTGCTTCATTAGGTATCTTGCTTGGAGACGCCCATTTGTCGGACCAAACATTTGGTCCGACAAGCCTAGGTACCGGACCAAATGTTTGGTTCGACGCTTAGGTGCCATGTCGGACCAAACATCTGGTTTGGCATTTCAGTGATGCCGGACCAGATGTTTGGTTCGGCATTCTTGCCTTCTACACTCTAACTCCATCTGCTTTCCTTTTCATTGCTTCAGCTCCTTCTCTACCCTTGCATGCTGAAAAGCCAAGCCAACACTTGCCCCCCCAAAGTATATCGTATTTCCATACGATGTGCTTTGTTTGTTTCAGGCTCGATTTTCCTATGTGTTAGGTTTGGGCATGGTAGTAAATATGGCTGGCCTGTTGGGGAATGGGTGTTGGATCGAAGTGGTTTTTGCACGATGCTTGTCTGATTTGGCTCGGCACCACGATACTGTTTGGCTTTAGACCGGTGTTTTAAGTATGCCAGACCAAATTTGCTTATGCCGAGCCAAGTGGGGAGTTCTAGTACTAGTTTTAGTTTTGGAAGGTTTGGTTCGGTGTATGACACTAACCGAACCAAGCGATAGGACTTCTTCCATAAGCGTTTACCTTCTGGTTATGATTGCACGATTTCTAATGTGTTAAATCCATTGCTACCATTTTACTCTCGTTACGATTGCGTAGCTATTGGTGTGTTGAATCTTATGCCTGCCTTTTATTTTCTTGTGCAGGAAAATGTCGTCTGGTCGTGAGCTTTGCTCCAAGCATGCATCATCACAGCCTGCCGAGGCTAGTGCTTCTTCTTCTGTTGTTCCCGCTAATCCCCCAAAACAACCTAGCTCCACATATTCTTTAATGGAGGGCTATGCTCCCAACCAGATGCTGGTGAAGCCTTCTGAGTGTTATCCTAGCGTGTTGACAATTGAGAAGCTTAACTCTATAGCTACGACATTCGGGATCGTTTGCCAGGACATGCTACTACCAGGACCAAATGACAGGGCATGCTCTCCCCCGGAGGGATACATAACATATAGTAAATATCACTACATGTGTGCTGCGATTCCTTCGCTTACCCGCTGGATCTCCAGTTTTGTGGTCTATCTAAAAGTCGCTCCTCTACAGCTTTAGCCGAACTCCTATGCAATCCTGATATGCTTATATCTGATATTTGTGAAGCGTTATCAGAGACCCCCTACCCACAAAGAGATCAGGTACTTGTACAATGTGAGAAGTTATCAAAAGGGGAGCCCCTTCATCAGCTTAGAGTCAGTTCACAAGTTCAAGCCGGTCCTTGACTTATACTCGAAATTCAATATGTTTAAGAAGGAGTACTTCTTTGTGCTTGATGACGCCATCCCTCAACATGTTTTCACTTCCGGGTGTAAGTCTCCTTTATATCCTCTTCTAAGTTTTCGGTCGACTTGGTTTCTTAATGCCCCGTATTTTTAGGTTGTGTAAAGGCAGTAGAGGACGAAGGTTTGAAGAAGATGGCCAAGGAAATCTTAGCTATTCCTGAGGCTGAGAGGGAAGCCTCGTTCTTGCTTCACGACACAGCCCTCCGTTTTTATAATCTAATTGGTCCCGGTCAATCCGTGTTCAAGATCAGGCCAAGTTCTACTGAAAGGGCAACGAGAGTCGAAGGAGAAGAGGGAGACGCTAGCAAAGGTAAGGAGCTGGCAGAAGAGGGCCAAGGGGCTGAAGGCCCATAGAAACTAAGGCGCAAGAAGAATGCTGTTCGTCCTCCTCGTTCGAGGAAATCTTTGCGCATACATGATGCTCCTCCTGATGATGAGGAGGGCTCTCGTTTGGAAAGTGATAGTAAGGATGAGGAAGGGTCGGAGGGAGATTTAGGGGCAGCAGAATCGGAGGCCCACGGTTCTCATGATGTGGAGTTTATAGGTGGCGAAGATTTGGGCTCGACCCCCTTGTAGAATGCCAAGGCCGTGCGGGAGTGGCCTGAGCAGTTAGATCAATCCGAGCTGGCACTTGGGCCAACTTTGGTCCCTGGCCCTTCTCAAGAGAGTTCGGCGACGAATGACCTGAGTGGAGTGCCTGTTCCTCAAGTGCAAAGTGGAGCGGGGATCAGTGAGACATTCGGGCTTTCTCCAGGTACTTTCGATTTCTGCATGGACTTTGGGGTTCTTCCTGAGAATTTTTGTTTTTAAACGAGTCTCGGCCTTCACTTGCTCCTCAGTCAAATGAAGTTCATTCGCCGTGTTCCCTCCTCTAAGTGCGGTCCCGTCCTAGTATATTCCCTACTTGAGTGAGACTCGGTCCCGACCACTTGATCCAGTCTCCCCTAAGGGTTTGTGATAGCTTGCAGTGTCCAAGTGTCTTGCATGCTTTGTGTTTATGCATTCTCCGTTTCTTTGCTCTAAAGTTGTTACTCGCTTTGCAGGAAAAAGAAGAAATCTGAAGAGGAACGAGATGTTTCGGTGTCTTGAACAGTTCAAACGGATGAAAGGGGCCTCCATTCCTTCTATGACTGCCCCCCAAAAGGAAAAGACTGCACAAGAGAATGTCGAGGAGACTCCGTTGGGCTTGGGAAAAGGAGAGAGCCACAGGACGTCTCAAAAACATGCAAGGTCTCCGGACAAAGATGCCACCTCTCCCAGTTCTCAAATTTCTTCCCGTCCCCATCGCCAAAATCCCTCTGGCCCTGAAGTATATGAGGTGCCTGGTGACCTAGGGTAAGAAAAGGTCAATACCTATTTCTTAGATTTTCAACCGTCGACGAGGAATCCTTTCGAGCATCAGCTTGGTATTAACCCTGGCTATGCGGGTCGCCATCCAATGGATTCTGATACCGAGTTCCTCCTGCCTCGAAATCCTCTGGTTCGAATTTTAGATGAGGCAAAAACCCTTGACTTCGCCAATCTGACAGCGAGAATGGTCCAGATTACCGACGAGACTAGAAAAATTGTTGTTTACCAATCTCGTTTAGCCAAGGCCAGTGAGGAAGTTGGGAGTGTTATTGTACGGTTACGCCTGGAGGTGGAGGATCTTCGTAGAGCACTTAGGGAGAAGGATGTAAAATTGGAGGCGGTTGTAGCATCTTGCGTGACCGAGATAAAGAAAGCCAAGGAAGAAGCGATGAGAGAGGCCACCGAATTATGCAAAGCACAGATCGATGAGGCCGTGAATTTAGTGGATGAAGCTAGGCAGATGGATCTGGAGTGTATCCGCTTTCTTAAGGGAAAGTTGAAGAAAATTCAAGAAGTCTTGGTTGAGCTGAAGAAGTCTCAGGGTGAGTGGCGCAAGGAAAATGATGCTTACAAGGCTGAGATCGATATGTTGAAGGCAGAGCAGGTCTGGCTGAGGAAGGACAAAGAAAAGTATATGAACAAGGTGGTGTCCCACCAAGCCGAAGTCGACAAGTCTAGAAACTTTTGTGAGACGGTTAATCAGATGCTGAAGGATACCTACTACATGTTCTGGAAGCAAGGGAACCTTCAGTGGATGGACGACCACCCCCAAGTGATGGCTGGGATCCATACTCAGCTCATTGAGGAGACTAAGGCTGCAGTTGCATAGGAGGAAGGAGCCGTGTATGATGTTGGGATGGTAAACCGTTAGTTCACGGTGGAAGAGACCAAGGCCATTGCTAGGGGATACGAGCTGCTGCCAGAGGATGAGGATGATGAAGAGGGTTCGATTTTGACGGGCTTGGTGACCCACACAATATTACCACAGGTATCTCGTTTTTTTACTTCTGCTTCGTTATCACTCATCTCAAACCATAAGACTTATGACCTTTCTTGCTTGCATCGTGTAGGGATGGCTTCAGGACAAGCCCTGCCGCCAAAGGGTGCTGATGGGGCGTCGCAAAGAGAGGTTGAGTCCTTTGAGCGATCTGAGCTTCCGAAGGACATGGTTGGAGGTAGCGGGCCGAGTGACAAGGATGTCCCTCCTACTTAGTCGAGGAAATTTCCCCTCCCCTTTTTTGTACGTGATTTTGGAGGATGTATGGTCGTTCTATATATGTACATATATATATATATATATAAATTTAGTACATACAGATTCAATGTTGCAATGTTCGACTTTTGTCCTTTGTATGTTTATTTGGAATGACTTTTGTGAAGCGTGATTTTAATAGTCTGCCTAGTCTACTTGTGAACTTTTATGACTTGGCTAATCGTCATTGCGTTCTGATACGTGGGAAACCATAAACGCGTCGCTATGTTCAGGGCCAATCGTGAACGATAATTACTCGGGCTATTGCCCGTGTCGTGAGTATTATTCGATTTATCATTATCGGTGTGCATAGTGCCGATCATCAACTGCAAACTACCCCTGGCTGCAGCCACCCCTTAATCGTGGGGTTAATAATCGGTTTGCAGTTGCCGGCGAGCCGAACGCTGATGATGAACTGCCTAGGCTACAAATCGTGCCTAATTCGTGGATTATAGTCGATTAATCATTGCCGGCTTGAGGGTGCCGATTGTTAGTAGTGAACTGCCTAGGCTTGTTTCGTGCCTTTTGTCGTGGCTATCTTATTTTCACCACTTCCAGCGAGCACTTGCGATTGCGATTTCTCACAATAGGAATAGTCATTAGATAAACAACTAAGTAAAAGAAAGTTTAAATAAGACAAATAATGCAAGACACCAAATTTTCATAGTGGTTCGGCCGAAATATGCCTACGTCCACTATCTTTCTTTTCTTGTTTCAGTTAATACATGCTTCCTTACGGTTCAAGAGAAATAACGACGGAGATGTTGGAGATTCCATGCTTTCCCAAACACCTCCCCGCCTACTGTTGACAGGATGTAAGCTCCATTATGAAGATCCTTATGAACAATAAACGACCCTTCCCAAATTGGGTCTAGTGTTCCTGGTCGTGGGAAGACCCGCTTGAGAACCAAGTCTCCTTCTCACAGTGCTCGAGGCTTCACTTTGGAGTTATATTGCCATGCCACCTTTTGTCTATGAGCGGCAGCTTTGAAGGCAGCGTCGTTTCTTTTCTCCTCGATCAGGTCTAGTGACATGCTCAAGAGCTCCTCGTTTTCTTCCGAATTGTAATGTATCCTTCGGTGCGATGGGATGACTGTTTCGACTGGGAGCATGGCTTCAGCCCCGTATGCTAATGCAAATGGCATATGCCCTGTCGCAGTTTTGTAGGAAGTTCGGTAGGCTCATAGTGCAGTAGGAAGTTCGTCGACCCATGCCCCCTTGGACTTCTCCAGTTTCTTTTTTATCAGCGTTTTTAAAACCTTGTTTACCGCTCCGACCTACCCGTTCATCTAGGGATAAGCTACAGTTGAGAAGCTTCAAGCAATCCCATATTCTTGGCACCAACTAAAGAATTCTTTACTATCGAATTGGAGTCCGTTGTCTGATATGATCTTCTGTGGTACCCCATACCTACACAGGATGTTTCGTATTAGGAAGTTTATCACCTTGGCAGATGAAATTTTGTTTAAGGGTTCAGCTTCCACCCATTTGGTGAAATAATCCACTGCCACTATGGCGTATCTTGCCCCACACTGACCCATGGGGAGTTCCCGATTAGATCGATCCCCCAAATTGCGAAAGGCCAAGGGCTGACCATTTGGATCAAACCGGTAGGTGGTAGTCTCAGGATTTTGGCAAATCTTTGGCATTTGTTACATTTCTTAGCAAAGTCGGCTGCGTCTTTGTTTAAAGTGGGCCAAAAGTATCCATTGCGGAGAATTTTCTTAGCTAGAGTTTGCCCCCCGGTGTGATTGCCACAACTTCCTTGGTGGATGTTATTAAGGATATATTTTGCTTCGTTCCCAGCAACACATCTTAGTAGTGGGTTGGAAAAACCGCGATGGTACAATATGCCGCTCTGGATGGTGTAGCAAGATGCCCTCCTAAGTATTTTCCTGACCTCGTTCCATTCTGCGGGTAAGGTCCCATCTTGTAGGTATCTCATGATGGGGGTCATCCAGGTCTTCTCTCTGTTGGCAGTCGCTGTGATTTGAAGACACTCGAAACTTGGTCTGATTTGACTCATGATGGGGGTTGCCTCTAGCATCGGGTCGGTCCTCATGCTCGCCTCTTTAGCGAGGGCGTCTTCCTGTTGATTTTCTCCTCGTAGGATGTGTTTTATTACATGGTAGTCTAGCTCATCAAGGAGGGTTTTGGACCTTTTTAGGTAAAATGTGAGCTTTTGTCCACGAGTCTGGAACACTCCAAGGATCTGGTTCACAATCAGCTGTGAGTCACTGTGAATACATACTGATTTAACTCCTATTTCTTTAATGATCCCTAGGCCAGCTATCATTGCTTCGTATTCAGCTTCATTATTGGTTGCAGCGAACTCTAGCCTTAGTGCATAGCTTAACTTTCTTCCTCGAGGTGTGACTATTATGACTCCTGCCCCTGAGCCGAGCTCATTCGATGCTCCATTAACGAACATATTCCATCTGACAATTTCCTCAATTTTTACTTCTGCCTCCCCATCCCGTATTGTAAACTCAGCTATGAAATCAACCAAGGCTTGTCCTTTTATTGCGGTGTGTGGATGGTAAGTGATGTTGTATTGGCTCAGCTCAATACACCATTTTAGCAGGCGCCCTGACGTATCTGGTTTATGTAGGACTTATCTCAGGGGTTGATCCGTTAGAACCTTAATGGAGTGTGATTGGAAGTAAGGTCGTAATTTTCTGGAGGCTATGAGCAGACAGTAAGCCAATTTTTCGATCTTAGGGTATCTAGCTTCTGTGCCCATGAATCTTTTACTAACGAAGTATACCTGTCTCTGAATGCGATCATCTTCTCGAACTAATGCTGCACTTAGGGTATGGGAGGATACAACCAGATATAAATAAAGGCTCTCTCCATCCATAGGAGTGGAGAGTAATGGAGGCTTCTGCAGATGTTCGAGTAAACTCTGGAAGGCTGAGTAGCACTCGTCGGTCCATTCAAACTTTCCTTGGTCTCTTTTGAGGGTTTCGAAGAACGGGACACACTTATCTGTTGCTTTGGAGATAAATATACTCAAAGTGGCTACCTTTCCATTTAAACTTCGCATTTCCCTTCGTGTTGCCAGGATCTTGTTGTCTTTCAAAGCTTGTACCTTTTCAAGATTCACCTCCGTCCTTTTAGCATGTACGATGAAACCTAAGAACTTACCCAAAGACACCCCAAAAGAGTATTTTAGCGGGTTTAGCTTCATTTGGTATTTTTGCAACACTTGGAACATCTTGTCTAGGTGGCTCAGATGATCCGCTGCTCTTCTTGATTTGAAAAGCATGTCATCAACATAGACTTCCATGGAGTAACCAATTTGTTGCTCAAACATCTTATTAACCAGACATTGATAGGTAGAGCCAGCGCTCTTAAGCCCGAAGGGCATGACCTTGTAACAATACAGGCCTAGGTCTTTGATGAGGCTAGTGTGTTCTTGATCCGATACATGCATGGGAATCTGGTTGTATCCTGAACATGCGCCCATGAATGACAACAACTCATGCCCTGCGGTTCCGTCTACCAGTCGGTCGATTCAGGGTAAAGGGAAACAGTCTTTGGGGCAAGCGTCATTGAGGTTGGAGAAGTTAATGCAGGTTCGCCACTTTCCATTAGGCTTCTTCACCATGACCGGGTTGGAGATCCATTTCGGGTAAATGGCTTCGCGGATAAAACCATTGGCGAGCAGGTTCTTCACTTCCTCGTTGAGAGCGGTTGATTGTTCTATCCACATGCTTCTTTTCTTTTGCTTGATCGGGACCTTGGTTGGATCAACATTAAGGGAATGGCAAGCTATCTTTAGGGATATCCCTACCATGTCCTCGTGGGTCCATGCGAATACATCCAAGTTCTCTCGTAGGAATTCTATCAGTTGGACTTTGAGGTTCAGATTTAACTGAGAACCTATCTTTAAAAGCATAGTGTTGTCGTGTTCGTCCACCGTCACATGTTCCATAACCTCTATAGGCTCGGCGTTGACCTCCTCCTCTTTATCTCTGGGGTCCAATTCGTTGAATGGGTCACTGGTATATTCGAGAGGAGGGGCCTTCTTTGATTGCCATGCTTCCGAATTTTTGGCACAGAGGACGACCCCTACGCCTTTCCCCTTTTCCTTTTTCTCCTTTTTAGCGAAGTTCGGTCACATAACAATCGCGAGCTATGTCTTGGTCTCCTTCCACTTCTCCTATTCCATTATCAGTTGGGAATTTCATCTTCAAGCACCACGGTGCTAATACTATTTGGAAGTCTAACCAGGCTGGTTTTTGCAAGAAGGCGTTGTAGGCAAAGTGCCTGTCCACCTGTACGAATGTTTGCTTCTGCATGACTGATCGGGGGTGACTTGCAAGCTCAACAAACAAGTCTAACTGCCCGAGTAGCATAGTGGCCTCTCCGGTGAACCTGTGTAAAGGCTTATGGCATGGAGATACATCTTTCACTGACAATTTCATTTTATGGAACACATGTTTGAATAAAATATTCACCGAGCTTCCTGTATCGACCAAAATGCGAAACACCTCTAACGGGCCGATCCAGGCAGAGATAACCAGGGGTCAATGTGCGGATACCGTTTTCCAACCAAATCTTCGTCGTTGAAGGTTATGTCGACTTTTTATCTCTGCTTTGCGATGCGACCTTCAGTTATGGAATGAACATATCCTTCCCTGTCCTTTAAGGATTTTCCATACCTCTCCATTTCTGCCTAACTTCCTTCAGCAATATGCAGGCCTCCAGATATGGTGTGGACAATTATCTTTTCTTGGTTGGAGCGGCTCGCACCCATTCCTTCCTTATTATTCCCTTGCAGGGGTTGCCCAGAGCCTTCGTGGGTCGGAGCGGGAGAGTTGTGTCTTTTCTGCACATGTTGCTCTAGTTTCTTTTTTCGGATATATTCCTCAATGAGATCCCGCAAATGTTGGCATTCTTCGGTGTTATGCCCATGGGACTCGTGGAAGCAACAATATTTCCCTGTTCTAATTGCGGCCTCCGACTCTTTTTTGTACGGAAAGCGTTTGTATTTCAACTCGTGTTAAGTAGCCATGTAAATGTTCTCCATGGTGTCGTTCAGCGACGTGTATGAATCGAATCTTGGTCCGGGTCGGTATCGTCGTTTATTGCCTTTTTCATTTCCAGAGTTGCCTTGGTGGCCACTTTTTACTTCACTGTTCTGCTTATTCCCCTCCCCTTGGGGTGGGGCACCCATGTTTCCTTGAACCCTAGAAGCCTTTGCGGGTTTCTAGCTATGTAAGTGGGCCGCCGCGTCCTCCAATCTCATGTATTTCCCAGCTTCATGAAGGAAGTCCTGAAGAGTTAGAGGCTTCTCCTTCGTCAATCTTCTCGCGAGTTTTGATTCCGGGTGGACACCTCCTCACAGCGCCATCGGTGTAAGCCTCTCATCGGCGTCTTGCACTATTGCCGCGGCAGCGTTAAAGCGGGTAAGATATTGCTGTAGTGGTTCCCCTGCTTTTTGTTTCACGCCTGATAAGGAATAGGCATCCTTGGGTTGTTCCACGTGGATTTGGAATTGACTTAGGAATCTTTCCTTCAACATTTCTCAAGAGCTAATAGAGCCATGAGGAAGGCGACAAAACTATGTGGTTGTTAAGTCTTACAAGAATAGCGGGAAACATTTACACAGCACACCCTCTGGTTCTCCATTCATGAGCATGTGTTGGGTGTAATGCTCTAAATGGATGATTGGGTCCGATGTGCCTTTGTAGGGATCCATGGTGGGCATCTTCCTTTCCCGAGGAGTGGTTGTTGCTTCTATGTCCCTGGTGAATGGGCTGGACACCCTTTCTCCTACCCCTCTTTCGAGTTGTTCGCGCCATAGATACTCCCTGAAGAGGCATGTCATCCTTTCCTCAGATGCCGGGGCAGCCCTGGGAGTAGTGGGGGATTCCCTTAGATGCTGATGACGTTTGGAACCTTGGTTGAGGTTGGATTGACGATGGTTGGCTCGAAGCATGACAACGTCAGTCATAGTCTGTCCTTGCCTGGTGCCCCGTTGACTGGTCCCAGCTCCTGGTGATCTTTCAGGACCGGCTTCGGGCTGAGTCCTATCTCGGTTTCGAGTTCTTGTACCTTCTTGATTGAATTCCTCATTCGTAGGGGATTTGTTCCATCTGCAAGACTCTCCAGATTGAGATTCACCTCGAGATTTTGTGTCGTGAGTGGATTCCTCCTTACCTCTTAAGCGTGTCATCAGTTGGTCCACTAAAGCTTTTTGCTGGGCAGTGAAGCGATCAGTCATCTCATTCACAGCTCTATCTAGGTCTTCTCGGGTGACAGCTAAACCTGGAAGCTGAGAATGGGTGGCCTGCTTTTCTTGATCCTCTTGGATGGGATTGAGTGTACTAGTAGTGGCCGCGTTCTTACCCTTATCAGCATTCCGCATAGAGGGAGCCATGTTCTAACGATGTGTTAAGGCTAGAAAGAGAGTGGACAGAAGAGTTCGGCTCTCTACGCCACCGTTCTCAATGAAAGCACCAAAAATGTTTGCACCAAAATTGGGCAAACACCTCCAAGTTCGGATTTGGTTAAGTGACCTTTAAGTTGTTTGATATGCAGCTTAATATGTTCCAATGCGTTAACAGATAATTATTACAGTCACAGAACAGTTCTCAGACTCAGAGTTGGAAAGCAGTTTGAAGGAAATAAATCACATAAAATTTTATAGTGGTTCGGCCAGAACATGCCTTCATCCACTGTCCATCTTATTATGCTTCTTTGATTTGGTTACAAATACAAGTTTGATTAGAAAGAGAAAAAACTTAGAGAAGCTAGGTTGGTTAAGTCTCAGCAGAGTTTTACCTCTTTTCTCCAATATTTGGTCCCAATTGTTGTTGAGGAGCTCTGGTATTTATATAGTGGAGTTGTGAAGTATGGAGGTTGAGATTATAGCTCCCTGAGTCTTGTTCGGCATTTGGGCAGGAGGACCTAGTCCGACATCTCACCCATGGTTTGCTTGGTTGTTGCTTCATTCGATATCTTGCTTGGAGACGCCCATTTGTTGGACCAAACATTTGGTCCGGCAAGCCTAGGTATCAGACCAAATGTTTGGTTCGGGACTTAGGTGTCATGCCGGACTAAAAATCTGGTCCGGCACTCCGTGGAATGCCGGACCAGATACCTGGTTTGGCATTTCAGTGAATGCCGGACCAGGTATTTGGTTTGGCATCTCAGTGAATGCCGGACCAGATCTCTGGTCCGGCATTCTTGCCTTCTACACTCTAACTCCATCTGCTTTCCTTTTCATTGCTTCAGCTCCTTCTCTACCCTTGCGTACTGAAAAGTCGAGCCAACAGAATTTACCTCTTCTTCGTAGAATCGATTCAACCCTTATCCTTCTTCTCTTTTATTTTCTACTATTCTCCACATATGCGTATATAATATACTATTTTGGAATTTCTGTATTTCGTAGAATTTGTGGAGAAAAGAAAATGGTAGAGCTTTGCTTTTTGATTCAGAAAATATGAGAAGAAAAATGAGGTTGAGGCCTGTATTTAAAGGCCCCCAAATCAATTTCATCCGTTAGATTTTAATTTATTAAATTCAGACCATTTGACCTAGATTTAACGCACACCCGCAATCAATGACCGGTCAACCGCTCATGTATAGGCGGTCGACCGTTGAGGTTGACCAGGCTAAGCCTATCGACCAGTTGCTGTTTATATAATTAAATTATTTACATCGATTTATTTCCTTCTACGATCGACCTAATTTCACTTAATTTGATTTAACGTTGATCTCCTTTGATTAATTTCCTTTAATCTCTAATTTGATTAGATTTAACACAGCCAATTACTTAACGATAAGATTTACGTCTAATGTTTACATTAATGTGTTATCGATGCTTATTTATTTCTACGCTCAATTTGTTTACTTGCACGCTCTCTAAATTAGGTTTTATTTGATTGAACGCTCTTAATTAACATTTGTATTTAACTTCCCTTTTTAAAGCTAACTCATTAATATTATTTCCATAATTGCTTCTGAATTATTTCTGATTCGAAAACTTCAAACATTATTAATTTTCATTTGAACTCCGATCGTAGAATTTTATACATGAAAATTGATCATAAAATCACTACGAACACAATGGTGCAAATTTCATAGCTAAATTTTGACATTTTCAAAAAAAATTATTTTTGGGCTTTAATAGTTATTTATTAATTCTCTTTAAGTAATTATCATTCCATTTATGGGGTGTTACATATATCCCTTTGTATTTTTGCTAATTACTTATCACCTATAAACTTTTTATTATTGGAAACCTTCAACTTTCAGTGTTTGGTAATTGTACATGCATAACATGGTTAGATCTGCACAAATAACTTGGAATTGAGCATAAATCCTTTCTATGTTTATACCTTTTGACCAATTGTTATTTTGGTGTTTTTATAGTGTAAGATCATTCAAAAACATACTTTTAGTTAGACCAATATTCATCCCTTCGGTATTAATTGCTTTTTGTATCAATTTTACGTAATGGAGGGACAAAAGTTGCCCTCAAAAAAATAGGCATATGCCTCCTCCCCCAATAAATAAATTTTTCTTTACCTTATTATAAAGCATGTTTTAAACTAAGAGATGGTTGTTTTTTTTTTGCTGAAGGTCTTACATACTTTCTACCTGTTGATTCATTACATTTAATGCAACATCCACGTGTTTACCTGGCATTAGCTAATTCCAACTTAGCTTCTCTTTTTCTATATGAAATGGTCCACCTTTTTTAGAAGAATATTACTTTTATTGTTTTCATCATTACTTATTTTAGACGGTGGAATTTTACTTTAATGATTAAATCAATGATTAACATTTTTTTTATAGGAAACAAATGTGTAGTGTGCAACTACACAACCAAGTGCAAAACAAAAAATAAAAAAGTCTTCCAATCAACATGCCCGATCAGTGGCAACAAAATGAGGTAAGACTATAGTTGGGTGGAATAGATCACACCAGCATAGAAAATTACAAGCAACATAGTACATATAAGCAGCAAAATAGAGCAACTAAACAAAAATCATAGCACTGTAAAGAGAGCTATTTCCAACAAAGTAAAAAGCCAAGTACACACAGAGCTAATTGACATCAGAGTGGTCGACATCACCAGGAATGAAAGGTTGAACTACGTCGCAGCTATTGACGGACTCATTGTCCGACTATGACTTGCCTAGTCTAATCTGAAGTGAGAGGGAGCTTCGACCTGTCCAAACAGAGAAAAAAATGTAAAATCTTGTGGCATAATTTCAAGGGAGGACTTTTGTTGTTATTGAAGCATCTAGCATTCCTCTCAGCCTAAATAACCCAGTTGAAAGCTAAAAGGAGGGCGTCGACTTGCTAAGAGTTAGATTTATATTGCTAATGATCAAAAAAGGAAGAAAGGAATGGGATCGCGGGGAGAAGTTGAACGGCACAAGCAACCTAAACAAAGAACGCCAAATCATAGTAAAAAAAGGTGTTTGATACTTTTAGGGATGGAGCAGCACGTAGGACAGATGGGATCAATGTTAAGGCCTTTACGAATTATGTTGTCTTTAGAGTTAATCTTTTCGTGAATAAGGAACCATAAGAGGAACTTAACTCTCTGGGGGACCTTACAGTTCCACGACCTAGGATAGGAAAAGTGTCTACTAGAGTCATTGAGGTGGCTATAGAGGGAGCTAACATAGAATTTACCACTGAAGGGAAAGCCCTAAACATAGCGATCTAGGAAGGAGGAGCTGGGAAGGTTATGAAGTCAGGATAGAAGAAGTTGGAGCTGGGTGAGAGCAGGGCTAGTAATAGCATGGTTGGAATGAAAACTGCTAAGCCCAAGCCTAATGGCCTCACTTATGGACGTGGAGAGGTTGTTGACAAAAGCAAAGAGATCTAGTAGAGTAAGGCGAAGAGGAGAGTCGTTGATCCAGGAGTCCCACCAAAGGTTGCAGTTGTCTCCATTACTGATTCTGGTAGTAACATATGATTTAACGCAAAAGGACGAGGAAAGAGCACCGGACCAGAATGGGGAGGGTTTGCCGACAAGGTTGGAGTGGAGGATTCCAGAGGGATGCAATCTATAGTGTTTAAGTAGGATCCATGATTTCCAAACAGTGGTTTCATCGAAGATTCATCTCCATATCCATTTGGCTAGAAGAGCTAAGTTGAAAAGCTTGATGTCAGGGATCCCCAAACCTCCCTTACAAGTGGATTTGCAAACCAAGTGCCAGCTTATAAGATTGTTAGTAGAGGAACTGTGCCAGTGGAAGTTTCGTCGAAGTTGATCAATCTTGACAATGACCCAGTTAGGAAATTTGAGAAATGAGAGCCAATAAGTGAGGATGGCAGAGAGGATCGATTTAACAAGAATAAGTATCCCAGCCTTAGAGAGTGAAGAGGCTTTCCAGGTAGCTAGGCAATTGGAAATTGTAGATATGAACGGTTGTCAATCATTATGCAGAAGCTTGAAGGGTTGGGTGGTGATGCCAAGATATGTGATAGGGAAATGGTAAAGTTTGAAGTTGAGAGCCAAAGCAATGGAGGGGCCAAGATGATCAGCTCCCAACCATGATGACCAAACTTTCGGAGATTATTGAGGCCGGAAATTATTTCGAAGGATTAGAGGAGTAGCTTAAAGTTATGGATATGGGCTGGAGACGAGGAAGCGAAAAGGATAGTGTCATCAGCGCATCGGACATTGGAAATCCTGATGTTTGAGTTTGGGAGACCAATACCAGCAAGAAGAGACTGGGAGATCGCTAGCTTATTCATTCTATTAAAAAAATCAGCTGCAAGCACAAAGAGGAGGGGAGATAGGGGTTCACCTTGAAGTAGACCGTGAGCGGACTTAATTAAATTGCCACCAATACCATTAACCATGATGGAAGACATGCTCGAATAGAGAATATGCTTGATCCAGCCAGTCCACCTATCAGGGAAGCAGTGGTGGTAAAGGGTGTCAAGGATGAAGTTCCAATTAATTCAATCAAAGGATTTGGAGAAGTTGAACTTGAGGAGGACATAGGGAGTGTAAGAACTATGGCTGTGAAAAATGATTTCCTTGGCAGCAGAATCACAGTCGAGGGTATTTCGCCCATGAATGAAAGCAGATTGCTTTGACTCAACACAACTCTTGCTAACTGATTAACGTTTTTAATGTTAACTTCCTGCATCTTCTTCTTTTTCACTTTAACAAATGTTGTAAACTTGCAATCCACCATTAAAATTTTAAGCTCTTTAAAATTCTCCTAATTCTCTCATGTTTCAACAAATTATTAACTAGTAAGCTTATTTTTATTTATTGTTCATTAATCATAGTTATATCATCGATTTTAGATATAATTAACCGGTTTTAATTACTCCTTTAGTTTTCATGCGTTCTTATCATCTTTTTATAAAAAAATTATTTTCAAATCCAAAAGTATTTTTGCTCATTTATCTTTTGATCAAATTGAATTATTTTGATCTTTAAAAGTTGTTATCATATGCAAAATTATATTTATGTTAATCTAGGCTAGAATAACATTGGCTTGTTGGTTATGTTATCTTTATTACATGTTTTTTATTTTATAGGCCTTGACCTTTGTAATTTAATATTTTAGGGCTAATTGATCTATTTTTAAGTTAACATACCATGGACATGAGTAAACTTACCACATAAATTAGATCATATCATTAGTCACTATGTTATCTCAGATCTTGAAGTAATAGCATCAAAATCCTCTGGGAGATTTCTTTATTTAGACCATTGAACATCTTCACGTGGGAGCCATTCTACCACTATCCCTCTCATCATTGACTCGTGTCATTATCACAACATTAACCCTTACTATTTAACCTTAGTCTCATACAACACTCTAATGACCTCCTAATTATTTGTAGAAACCATGGAAATTCAAATCTTAACTTAGATGAGATTAACTACCTACTAATTTTCATGATTTGAAAAAAGATATGGATTATCCTTGGTAGTTTCTTAAATTCCATGAAAATGTCCCTTCAAAAAAAGTTGGAAAGTTATCATTTTTCAATTCTACTATGTTCAAAACTCAAAGTCAAGAATCCATACTACTTTATCAGATTTGTTAACTTTCAGTAAATTTTTTTACTCAAGTTTTATAAAGTTTTGAAGTGTAGTTGTAACTTATGTATTTCATTTATTTTTACTCTTCAAGGAAATCATAATAGCATGCTATCTACGACCTTAACATTTTAGCACCTAGGACATTTCCTCAGGCATGGCTAAACATCTAAACTTTTCTTATTAAGGAGGCTCCTACTCCTATATTTGTTTCTTCTTCTCTATCCCTATTACTTTCTTCGCCGATGATTGTTTCTACTAAGATTATCCCAACTATTCCCTGACCATTTAACGTTATTATAAGTTGAAGATGCATATCTCCTTCTCAACTTGTACTGTGAAGAATGAGTTTAAAGTTACTACCTCCATGGTATCTTTATGTTAGAGTGCTAAAACATGCCTCCATGTATAATGAAAATGATTTGGTACAAGATTTTATTAAGGTAGAATACTTAATAAATTATTTTTATGCAAAAGTCTCTGTGTGTACATATGTATATAAAACAACATAGAAACTTTATATAATTAAGGAGAATAGCCAAAGTCCATGCTATTAAGCAAAGATTTGAAAGACTAAAGAAATCCTTCCAATCGTAGGTTGTTACTATTCTTCAATCTACCATATCTGAGATGGAATATTAAAACAAATACCAAAATATTATCGAGAATAGAGTTTTGAAGTCCATTTTAGGCTTATAGTGATGATAGTAACATTGCTTAAAAACGTAACCTCCAATGTTTTCGAGATGAAGAGGAACAAGATCAAGCCTACTTTGGTAATAGGTATGGTGAGCTCAAGCAAACGAGGATTGTAAGCCCTCTCAATCACCTACCCCTCATTCTCAACAAACTCTTCAATCACATAAACGAAGGAACCTTGCTAGTTGAAATTGAGTCAAAAGGGTGAATTTCAAAGAAATATTTCTTTTTTATCTTTATTGGGTCTATTAAGTCTAAATGGATTTTAGATCCAATTTAAAATATTTTGACTAAAATATTTATTTTATTTTATTTGTAAAAAGATTTTATTTGTATATAAGTTTAAATTTTATAAGTGTATCAAATACACTTGGTAACAACCCTGGTTTGAGAAACTACCCAACAAATAATTTTATATTAATGATTATAAAAAGATAATATTTTAATAATAAATTTTTAAGAATTTTAAATGGTTGGGAAATTTTACCAATAAATAAGCGTTATTCTAAAATTCAAAATAGGATTTCTTAAGACTTATAAAGAAAAATTAAAAGTTTTATTTAGTGTGATTTAATTGAATTTATAAGGTAAAGTAGAAATACGATTTTAGAATATCTTGTTTTTGATGATAATAAATTTTTTATTTTATTTCAAAGGAGTCAATAGAAAAAATATAACAAATAATAAATGAATGAAAATTTTTAGTAATTTTTTTTGAAATTTTTTTAGTTTTAAAACAAGATTTGATGAAATTAATAACTTTATAAAGGTTAGGATTTTAGGAATAAAAAGAAATAAAGGTTTAAAATAATATTTGGAACAAGAGTTAGTAGTTAAAAAAATTATGAGGTTTTAATGTTTTGATTTCTAAAGCAAAATAAAATTATTATGATGAAAGAAAGGAAAAGGAATAACTGAAAAGAATAAATAAAATGAAAAACATAAAGAAAATACTTAATATTTTTAAAATAAAAGAGAATGTGATTAGAATGAAAATATTAAACTAAGGAAATACAACTACATTTTGTACGTTTGTAAGTAAAAAGAAATGTAAATATATCTTTGTATTTAAAGTTAAAAAGAAAGTAATAACCCACTTTGTTTAAAATATTGAATTTGGTTCAAATCAAACCCATTACATCCCAAAACTTTAAGGGAGAAGTTTCTCCTTATCTCCAGACTTTGCATGTACGTACGATACTTAAGATAAAGAAAGGAAACGTCACTCTTCCAATTTTCTTAACCAAAACCTTAGGCTGAAAATTCTCAGAAATAAAATAGATAAAAATTCAAGAAAATTCAGGTAAGTTTCTCAAGTCGAATTCCATCTTTCCCCAGCTTCAATTTTCATTTTTTTATGATTTTAATTCTCTGCTTTTACTGTTTGGAAAAGTAAGGGTTGAAAATTGGTAGATAACAACACTTTAAAGGCTAGAGGCGGTCTATAGCGATCTATTGGGTGCTAAGGTGATGTTACTCCAAAAACCAACCTTTCGAATTGGTCAACACCATTTAAAACAAAAGTCAAAGAAGGACAAGTGAATCCAGCTAAACCTTTCGAAGGAGTCCAAGGGATGATACCGTCAAAGCTTGGAAGCTTTAAGACCTTTCGAAGGTGTCGGAAGGTCTCTGCAACAAAGATCTAGTGAGTTCATACCTTTCGAAGGAGATGAAGGAGATGAAGGAGTCGAAAGCACCCTTCCGCTTTCATTAACAACCTTTCGACTAGATACACATATTTAAAATATTTAATATACTCATATTTAATATATTGTCTCGATAGGGTAAGATAGATACACGTATTTAAAATGGTTTGGAGAAACATAAAAATCCAGTATGAGCCTTATTAGAAAAATGAAATGATAACATTTAACCTTTCTAATATTGTAAGAACATATGCAATGTCAAGTTAAATTAATCTACTTCGATAAATATGTGCGATTAATATAATCGGAAAAAAGTTTATTCGTTAAAATATACAAATGAACTTAATTAAGATTGACATAGCAATATGAAATATATTTACCATTCCTGCATCTATCGCTTAATTGTTTATTTATCTGAGACTGTGTATTGTCTTTTATGATTTATGAACTCTTAAACAACACAAGAATATCAATATTTGATCCATATTCTATTATATATAAATGTCATATGCAAAACAATCATGATTTGAAATGTATGAAACTTCGACGAAATTAGTTCATTCAAAATAAGCAAGCGAACCATAATGCGAGATTGTGTATTCAATATGATTGATTACAATAATGATTTTGTTGTGTTACATATATCACTGGACCAAGAGCTACAAGACGGACATAGGAATTTGAACATTGAAATGTCCGATAATCAGCATACATAAGGTGCAACTTATTTGATACCCCTTAATGTTAACGATGGCCAAATGTATTTAGTAAAGAGTTCGGTGTGGTCTTATAGCAAGAGTTTCTTTTGAATGGTTTGACTATTTTGGAAAGGAAAGTTAATGTACGAGAGTGGATGTAACTTAGGCACAGTTGGGATGAAGAGAGTGAAATTCCAGCTCTACTTCATGAAGAGACATTGGAAACTAAAATTGTATAAAATACTAAAAGATAGTTAATATGGAATGAGAAATGTGATTTATATTAGCATTTTCATATAGAAAATTGTTTTCTATGAAAGTTGTTTCTTCGAGTTCAAGGTATTTGATCTGAGACTCCCGGCTACAAACTAGTTACAGTGTATGAAATAAAACTTCGTAACAAGTGGTTGAATGAAGCTTCGTATTTTGTATTCTATTATAATAGTCGCAGAAATAGTAGGAGAATACCATGAAACACTTCTTAATGGATGCATTACAAAAATTGTTCTCGTAAACATACCAAATATTATTTATGAAATAATAGTTGTTTTCAGTATTGACTAAACATAAATATAGTTTTACTTTGATATGAATACTATAAATATTCATTATAAGACAAAACTATAATAACAATACTTGATATCACAACAAAATGAAGCATTACAAAATATAGAAGCATCCAAAATTTTATAATTATTTTGGAAGCGTGGACTAAGCTGCGGTTCTGAGAAATAATTCTTAAATCATATGGTTAAGAATCATATAATACTGGTGAATTGTAACTCGAACGATTAAGGTCAAAATGCCATTTAGTGAGAGAAATATAAGATTTGGTGAACTCTTAGATGTGGAACAACCCGCACCTTAATGGGCTTGAATTTTGACTAAATCGAAAATCCAAGTCCATTAGGGTACAGGTTGTTGGTTTTTGTAACCTGTAATAAACATAAGTATATAATAGATCGATAAATAAAAATCACAACGGAATAGAAAAATATAATAGAACATAAATACTACGTTAGGCTACTACCTTGGAATCAATAGTATTCCTTGGATATCGAGTTGCCTTGTCAACGCCAAGCATGGATGAGAAGCCTTCACCATCTACCGTTCCCGTCTTACACTAGTAACCCGTCACTCTAAATCTATCATGCGTGTTATAATGAGGAGGAAGTAAGAACAACATTTTGGTGACTAAAAATTTGCATACTTTATCCATAACACCAAATTATGCCGATTGATTTCTATTTAGGTATTATGTCTATTATTTACGGCTAATTCGTTCAATCCTATGGGTGTGTATGATATGCCTAACCTCCTCAAAGGTATAACTATACACATATGCCTATACACGTAATGTCTAAATGTTGTACTACCCAAAAACCCTGGCCACTTAATACATTTTGAATAGGGAGGAGGCAAACCCAATGACCATTTAATAACGCAACCTTAAAGGGGGCCCTCCAATGTAATCACTAGTCAATCAGTTCTAGCTATAAAGACCGATGATCCCTAGATACGACTTTATAATATAATTGACGTATTACTAATGCATCTCAAAGGCTCATATAAAGGTTAACTAGCCCGCCTCCAATAAAAAAATAGCTAACTAGCTAAACTTTGAGGTCTATGCGTATCCCATATAGATTCTACACTAGTAGGAAGCAAAATTTGTCAAGACATAACCTGAGTCTTTGCAACCGACTGCTCGGGACCGTTGATGGTCATAGCCAGTATACTAGCCTTACTGCTCAATACCGGTTCAATCAAAAAACTGACATAGCCCGCCGATCTCTCACAGTTGAAATCCCGCTTAGACTAACCTAATACATGTCAAGGTAAATTCCTCTTTCAGTTACTTAGTACCTCTTATTAGAGATGAAGCAGACCCCATTTCCCTAGAAGTATTGGGTTATTTAATACTTCCAACCCGAGGCGAACCCTTAGTATATTTTCCCCTACCTATATGTAATCTCATATCCCTTTCCCACGAGTTCTACGGTTTTAGATGTCTAACATCAGTAGTAAGTATACACAATTGTTCGTAGCCTCTAGTGATGGACAGACTTCTATTGTGTAACTCTATTGGCCCACATCCCAACCCATTAAACCAAACCAATCATCTTAAGCCTAAGTGTTTAGCTAGACCCTCAAATTCACACTTGTTCCAAACGTATAATTAAGGCTATATGATTTCCCACTATGAAAATTATACAGTCTTCCAGCATTTAATTCCTATCTTATACAATTATTTACTATATTCATAAATGTTAAAGTCCATAATAAATGGTCATTATTATTCTAATTGGACAATCTTTGATTACATTTATTTATTTGTTCTAATTCAACTTATTATGCCTATTTCATTTCCACATAAATGCATATTAAATCTTTTAACCGCTCTCATTAAACACATTTATGTCCCCAATTAATTCCTGTAACTTGCTATTAACTGTACATATATTGCACTATTAATTTTGGAGTTACTATCTCTTTTCCATCTACACCTCTTAATCCTATAATTACTATGTTATTTATAATTAGACGTCCTAATTACAACTAATGCAAATATCGACGTATGTTATGCAATCAATATATTTTTAATTTTAATCGATATATGTTATGCAAATAATAATAGTAAATTAAATTTGATATATATATTTAAGGTTACATTTAATCTGTGTTGCATATACCTTTGTGTAATTGCGTATGAGGTTATATATTAGTGTTAAAGTATTATATATATGATACTGCAAATGGTAATATATTTGTTTTATTAAACATTGGGGTTAAAATCGTATGCGTTTTAAAGTTATATTTTTAAATATATATTTTATTTAAAATACGTGTTTTAATTTGAACATTGTTTTAAAAGGAAGTCATATAATAATAATAAAATAACATACATTTTTTTTCTGATATATCAAACCGATTTTGATTCATGACTTTCTATTTATCAGCTTTGATCGTCGATTCGTACCAATCTAGCTTTGTTTTGAAAATCGTGCCCGCATTTCGTAACTCAATTCATTATCTGTTCTCTCCAGCCTCGAAAGGTGAGCACTCACTCACGATTAACGTTCTTTCATTTATTAAATTTGATTTCAATTGAAACGACAATTGAAATATGCTGCTGTTAGTTAATTACACTGTTTTATATGCTATTACCTGTATCAGTTCACCTGTGACATCTGACACCATTATCTGTTAGTTATTTATGTGATGATAATACAGTTTGGCTGATAATTGATTGATTGTTGATGTTTATATTGGACGTTAAATTGTTAATGTTAAAATGATAAATAGTATGAAATTGAATTTGATATAGGATAATTAAATGTTAAATTTGATTAACTGACATTTGTATAATATGACCAATTTAACTGTTAAATTTATTGACACGTAGGATTTGTTTAATTACACTTTGAACCACTGAATGTATGTTGTTAAATTGATGATGTATGAAATTGTAAATAGATGACAAGTGAAAACCGTAATGTAATAATCTTTAATCTACATGAAATGATAGTGTAGATTCTAGAAATAATTATATTAATTCGTACAAATAACAATACGAATTAATACGGTTATTTCGGGATTATTTGAATTGATTATTAGATTGATATTGATTGTTGTTATTGCTTGTTTATTTACTTTGACACCATCCCAGTTATCACACTGCAAGTTCCCTTTGTTATACTTGATTTTGAATTGAATTGGAATCGGGTTGAAATGATAAATACCCAAAATTGAACTTTGACCTAGGATAGGAAATTTAATAAAACCCGATTGGTCAATAATTTGATTTAAAAATAAAACGAAGATTTTATTTGAATAAATAATATGGTTTTGAATTGAAGTTGAAATTTGAATTTTAATGAAATTTAAATGTTAATATAGAATAATCTGAAAACAAAATATTAACAATGTAATTGATGGAAAAATGTTGTTTAATTTGAGAAATGATTGAATTAAGTTTGAAATGATTTAATAATTAAGTTTGAAATTATAATTAAGTTGGAATTATATAACTTTGAAATTATTTAATAATTAAGTTTTGAATTATTTAATAATTAAATAAGATTGAATTATTTAATGGTTAAATTGAATTAAATTCTTTAATATGTGAAAATTGAACTTTTGAATAAGTAAATTTTACTTCGTAAATAATTGAAATTGAGTTTCTTTATTAATTAAGTTTGGAAAATTATTTAAGTAAGTAAATAAGTGAAATTGAATTTCTTTAATAAGAAATAAATGTGATTTATTGAAATTAATGTAAGACTTGAAATTTAAAGAATTTGATTTGATGAATTTAATTTAATTCAATTTGTAAGATTTGATAAAATGAAGTTGAATTTGAATAATGGATTTAATGAATTGGAAATTTAATAAAAATTGTTTTGAATGGCAAAATGAATATTGAATGAAATCGATAAATGAATTTAAATTGATTTAAATGTTAAAATAAATTGATTTAAATGATTTCGGGATGAAACTTATATACGAATTTGAATCAATATTTGAATGGTTTTAAATAGATATTGAAATTGAATTATAAGATTTTGAAATGGTAATTATGAAGTTTTGAAACGGAAATTATGGAAATTGATTTTGAAAGTCAAATGAAATGTTGATTTACGAATTGAAATTGAAATTGATTTGGTTTTGAAATAAATAAACGACCAATCGGTGTAATAATTACGGAAGTTATTAAACAGACCGGAATTCGGTTATGGATATACTCTCTATCTAAACCGAAAACCACTTTAATAACTATACGCAGAGTGATGATCCAGAATGAAGTGGTTGTAATGGTGATCGTGTTGACTGAAGAAAGAGAACGATGATGGATAGCCTTGACACTTGTGTCAAATTGGAAATGACTAAAACAGGAGCTGTGCCGGGCCAATGGAGGATTAGCTACCTCAAGTGGACACACTTCTTCGAACTACTTATACTTGTTGTCGATTGGTGCACCCTTGATTTTGGGAGTGTTGTTTCACGGTGTTGCGGGCGTTGCGGCGTTGCGTTCTCACCAGTCCGGATCAGGCGAACGGTAGTATCACTACCTTGGGTATTGCCTCATGTGCCTTGTCATACTTGTATTCCATTTATGCGCGACCACTACGATTTTGATTTGTACCTTTAGTATATGGATTGCCCTCTGGTGACTTCCGGTTTTGGGGAAACTACGGTCTTGTATATGCTTTTGGGAATAAAAATGTGTTAAGGGTGGAATGGGCCATGACTTAACACTATTTTGATATCTTTATATTACTGATAGACATTATCTACTTATCGTACACTACTACCTAGTAGATAGTTTAACGGATCCTTAAAGGATGGTTATTCCAAACATCCTTTGAGTTACTTGTATTTAAATTGCTATTTCACTTGAGTTGGATTTATTAATATAAGAATGTTAATCCTGACTCGAGTGTCTTGTGTTTTGCTTTACGCTCGGGTCAGACTGAGTGTACCAGTATTCGATGCTCACCTTTGGAGTTGGAGCTTTGCTTGAAGATCCAGCCATCTATTCTGCTTCCAGTATTCGATGATTCCAGTGATGTATTCTGATTTGTATCTGATGTATCGTGTTACTCTTCTGTTGTAAACTCTGATGTATTTTATATATTCATATAGTAGCTTCATGAACTACTATCTCTTTTATTTCCGCTGCACTTATTACTCTGTGTCTGTGATCTGTGATTATTTATTTACTGTATATGTTCAGTTTTGCCAATTTAAATTAACAACGCGGTATTTTGAGCAATTCAACTCCGGCATGAGTGTCTACCTATACACTTATAATGGATGCGAATGGTCCAAAATTCCGGGTCGTTACAAGACCGATGATCCCTAGATACGACTTTATAATATAATTGACGTATTACTAATGCATCTCAAAGTCTCATATAAAGGTTAACTAGCCCGCCTCCAATAAAAAAATAGCTAACTAGCTAAACTTTGAGGTCTATGCGTATCCCATATAGATTCTACACTAGTAGGAAGCAAAATTTGTCAAGACATAACCTGAGTCTTTGCAACCGACTGCTCGGGACCGTTGATGGTCATAGCCAGTATACTAGCCTTACTGCTCAATACCGGTTCAATCAAAAAACTGACATAGCCCGCCGATCTCTCACAGTTGAAATCCCGCTTAGACTAACCTAATACATGTCAAGGTAAATTCCTCTTTCAGTTACTTAGTACCTCTTATTAGAGATGAAGCAGACCCCATTTCCCTAGAAGTATTGGGTTATTTAATACTTCCTACCCGAGGCGAACCCTTAGTATATTTTCCCCTACCTATATGTAATCTCATATCCCTTTCCCACGAGTTCTACGGTTTTAGATGTCTAACATCAGTAGTAAGTATACACAATTGTTCGTAGCCTCTAGTGATGGACAGACTTCTATTGTGTAACTCTATTGGCCCACATCCCAACCCATTAAACCAAACCAATCATCTTAAGCCTAAGTGTTTAGCTAGACCCTCAAATTCACACTTGTTCCAAACGTATAATTAAGGCTATATGATTTCCCACTATGAAAATTATACAGTCTTCCAGCATTTAATTCCTATCTTATACAATTATTTACTATATTCATAAATGTTAAAGTCCATAATAAATGGTCATTATTATTCTAATTGGACAATCTTTGATTACATTTATTTATTTGTTCTAATTCAACTTATTATGCCTATTTCATTTCCACATAAATGCATATTAAATCTTTTAACCGCTCTCATTAAACATATTTAATTCCTGTAACTTGCTATTAACTGTACATATATTGCACTATTAATTTTGGAGTTACTATCTCTTTTCCATCTACACCTCTTAATCCTATAATTACTATGTTATTTATAATTAGACGTCCTAATTACAACTAATGCAAATATCGACGTATGTTATGCAATCAATATATTTTTAATTTTAATCGATAAGCGTGGTTATACGTGGGTGTGTATATTCCTATTTCTAACTATTAATTCCTAAACCAAAAATTCCTTTCCATATTTTAATTTATCAGAGCTATCCTTCCAAAAAGGATTATGTTATAAATTCCATAAATTAACCGTAAGTGAGACCTTTGCATCATTAGAAATTACGAAGAATTATCTTTTTTTTATTGAAATAGATAGTGCAAACTACGAGAAAGAAAATCTATACTTTACACACCTATTTCATTTTAGGTATATTCCTTATTATTTCAAAAGATGCACTTTTTATACATTTATGGAATTAGATAATTTATGGATACTACATGGAAACAAATACAATAAAATTGTACCATGCTCCCAATAAATTAAAATATAGAAATTCATATTCCAATTCAAATTAGGGAAATTTAAACTAATACTAACATTTTACAACTAAACTATAAATCTAGAATAAACTCTACAACTTTATCAACATTCAACTTTAACAAATTTTGTGACATATTTCCAAATTTCCAGTTTATGGTGTAGATAACGTTCATGTTCCAATTACCAATCTTATAGAATATGTAGGCGATATTCTATACGTTCGTTTTGAGCCTACAACTTATTAGATCTTATATAGGAGTAATAATTAAATAAAATTCAATATTATATAATTTCCCACTCACCTTCCTAGCTTTCCAAATCTCCAAATCCGAATTCATCCCTTTAACTTGACCTGTTTTCCTTTCTAATTCAAAAATTATGTATAACAAGATATATACATACTATTAGAATTACAGAACTGAGAAAAGATTCGGGGTTAAGGGGAACATAGATTTATAATTATAAAACTTACCTTTTTCCGCGGTATCGATTCACTCTTTCTCTTCTTCTCTTTTATTTTTCGCCCTTCTCTGATTTATGTACATATAATATAATATTTTATATTAATAGAAATAGTGGAGAAGGAAAAATGGCGAAGCTTTGCTAATTTTTAGAAAATATAAGAAGAAAAGTGAAGGGATAAGCATGTATTTAAAAGCGCTCGAACCAATCGTATCCGTTAGATTAAAATAATTAAATCCGGGACATACGACCAAGGTTCAACCCTAACCGCCACTTCAAGACCAGTCGACTGTTCCCTTATAAGTGGTCCACCGCTAGCGATTGGCTGGCCCAATAAGGGAGTCGATCGTTGGGGTCCCGCATTTATTAGTATTTATTTCCTATTTTCCGTTTTAAATTATTTTCATTTTGAAGACATAAAACGCTAATAACTTCATTTGAGCTCCGATCGCAAAACTCCAAATATGAAGGTTGCTTAGAAAATTGCCATAAACATAGTGATGCAAGTTTCATGGTCAAATTATGACGTTTTCTCAATTTCTATTTGTAAGCCTTAATAATTATTTATTAATTATCATTAGTTTTACGAGGTGTTACACTCTCTCCATTTAAAAGAATTTTGTCCCTAGAACTCCCCAAGGGTTGAATCATATAACATAGCGCGCAACCATTTTAAACTATCCAATCAATTAGTTTATAACCAATTAGCAGTCAAATGTGTAAGAGTGAAAGGTGCACCATAACATATATATAATATGCATGGTGATTAATTCTAAATCGGCGCCTCCTATATGAATGCATTCTTTTAAAAATATTTTGAAAATATGATACAAACAACCTATATATACTAGCAGTTCTATATGTATGTAAGTTTTCGAAAATCAAAAATCCTTTCTCATACAAAAATTTCCACACTCCTATGAGTAGGAGTATGGTTCAACCAATTTTTGTCCAATCCCTATCATCTTATACCTAACACATAATTTCTAACATCTAAAATTTTGAAAACCTAATTTTCCTAAATCTATACTCCTATGTTGGAAAAGGAATTTAGATGGAAAGTTTCATGTTTCCACCCTTCCTTTGGATACATATTCCGTTGTACTTTGAAACCTTCTTTTTTGCACCCAAACCTTATCCAATTTTCCTAGTGCAATTTGCATAAGGAGGTTTATATCTTGATGTTAAAATAGAATTATTCTAAATACAAGTATTGTTCACTATCAACAAGACATCGAATAGTAATTCCAAAGCTAAAACATCCTTTTTCCTTGTTTTTCTTTATGTTCTGTATATTGTTACACCTTGTCGGATGGTAAAATTCATATTCACTAACATGTTGACCTTCCCTATGCTAAGCATGTGGTACTAGAAAATAAAAAAAAATCATTTTCGATCTAAAATCGTTTCCTCCCTTTTAATCAAACTTGCAAAGTAGTATGAAAAATTGAATTCCCAAAAGCATTTAAACTCCATTTTTTTCAAAAGCACTTGAATAAAATTTTCCAAAAGCATTTGAACCCAACTTCTCATAAGAATTTAAACAAAAATTTTCAAAAGCATTCAAAAATAATATTTCAAATCATTTGCCGCTCCATCCTTAAAAACAAATCAAGTGACACCTTAACGAAATTGGGATTCAGTCAATGCGTTGATGCACATGATTGACCCTAGCATTGTGCTGTTAATCTTAGACTTGGGTACCCTTCCCTCTTATTCAAAATAACGACACATAAGCCTGTTTATAAATTTTAGCTTTTGAGGCATAGGGACAGTGACCCATGATTTCGTGACAACCTTTCCCTGCCTTTTGCTGGCTAAAATTTATTTTTCCTAAAATTCTAAAGTTTTTGGGACTAAAGAGTTCTGGTTGATAATTTAATTTCCAAACCTATTTCATAAAAGTCCATCTTTAACTACATTTTACCTCGTCTTACCTAAGTAGTCATCCCTATCTACCCCATATCAAAAATTGGTTTGATTTCACCACTCTTTATAAAACTAAAACTTCAAAATTATGAATTACCTAACCAAAATCTTTATCTTTGAAAATATAAACTTAAAAACCTTTTTATCAAATTCAAAAATTGCTTTGTTTCCAAAAAAGGAGCCATGAAAATTGTTTCTTTTCAAAGACTTTCTACAAAAAAGATTTACTTCTTCAAAAGTAGTATTTTTAACTCTACCTATTTTTCATGTTTGTATCCAAAAACCCAATTGTCATACTAAACCATTTTGATTTCTAAAATATGTTATATAATTGTAAACATGAAAACTGAAGTGGACAAGGATAACTTCATCCTATTATTTTCCTACTACTCGTGCTATTTATGCTTTCAACCTCAGCGGAGATTCTAATAGCATGTGATGGGGACTTCTAAAAGATATGCACAATTATTGCATAAATTTGTGGAATTTATACATTTCTCCTACCCTATCCCTATTGTTTTTCTTTTATGTTAGTTCTAACTAGAATACTAATCCTACTTTAATATAAATTCCTAATGCTATTTATATTCAAATTTCCTAATACTACTACTATTAAAATTTCTCCTATCTAAATTGCCATCAACTGCCTTCTCCTTACATGGCTCTTTTCCTCTTTTATTGTTTTCCAAATTTACTCATTGTAATGCGTCCGCCTATTGCTTCAATCGTTTGGCTTTTCTTTAATAACATGAAATGATATACACATACACACACACACACATATACATATACATATACATATATATACTTCAGCCGTTTTTCTCCGTATTTTCCTTATATGGGAATATTCCTTCTATATTCACTATCGGGCTTTCATACCCTTCTATTCACTTTACCCCATTTCAATCAAGTACAATTTACATTTATCCACTCCTTAGAAACAATAGAAACAATTTTAAAAAGGAACTTCTAAATTTACAAAACTAAGAAAAATAATCATGCCTAATCTGTGCTCTATTTTCCATTCATTTCATAAATGAAAAAAACTTTATCAAAAACCTTTAAATCAAAACTTTTAGTCTCTGCAAATTTTAAATTAAGAATTTAAAATTTTCCTTGCTTTTCAAAACAACTTCCCAATAAATCCTTTGAGAAATCATTCAAAACATTTCTAAAACTTTCAAAATACTTTTGTCAAATCTTTTCAAATGGTTTTGGACTCAGAAATGGACATTTTTCCATCCTTTTTTCTGGATTTCCCTTCTTTTCTACTCATTTTTAACTCACCTTCATAAAAAATTTGGCTATCGTCTTGCGATGATTAATGCACACCTTCTTGTAGGAACTTGTTCATAATTATTTACAACTTGCTTAGAGATGCTTGCAACATATAGGTTCTTATCTCTAATCCATTTGAATGAAATATACGTCTTCAACTGGTAGTCCATCAAAATCTAAAGTCATAAGGTAGCTTAGGCCCAAAAAAGGAGTCAAGTATCATCCAACTTCTAGGGCCCTTCTATATGCCATGCTCATGGCCTTCTTGGTCAATGCCTTGTGGTATAGCCAACACTTTATGTGGTAATCGAGGAGGGTGTATAATTACTCCATTCATTGTTCCAACTCATTGTTGCCTCATCCATCTTTTCAAAATATGGTTGCAACTACTTCTATAGTCGTAATTCATAGAGTTTGGTGTATAATATATATAATTATAAGTAAAAATACAAATAAGCTCTCCTAATGTATCCTAATTCCTATGATTGACTAACTCGACTTCGATACCAAATGTAACAACCCGCATCTTAATGGACCCGAGTTTCGACTAAATCCAAATCCCAAGTCCATTAGGGTATGGATCATTGGTTTTGGTAACCTGCAATAAACATAAGTATATTAGAGAGCTATCTACATAAACTCATAGCGAAATAGAAAAATATAATAGAACATATATGCTGACCAAGACTACTATCTTGGAATCAATATTATTCCTTTAGTATCAAATTGTCTTGCCAACATCGAGCATGAAAGAGAAGACTTTCCCATCTAATGTTCCCATCTTGCACTAGTAGCATGCCCCAATAATTCTATCATGTGGGTTGTAATAAGGAGGGGGTCAGAATAACGTTCTGGTAGTTAAAAAATTCACATGCTTTATCTGTAACACTGATTTTATGCCGATTGATTCCTATTTAAGTATTATGTCTATTATTCATGGCTAATCCATTCAATCCTATATATGCATACTTTATACCTAACCTCCTCCAAGGTATATCTCTGTACATATATTTTTATACACATATATATCTAAACGCTGTACTATCCAAAAACCCTGGCCACTTAATACTTGTTAAAGAGTAAGGAGGCAGACCCAACGTCCATTTAATACCCCAACCCTAAAGCACGCCCTCTGTAGCGTAACCGTTAGTCGATCGGTTTTAGCTATAGAGACTAATAACAACTAAATATGGCTTAAAAATTTAATTACCGTATTTTTGTGGGCATTTTTGCCCATTACATGGTATTATTGAGATCAAGATATGGACATAGGTCGAAATCGCTTCTCAATACCAGCTACGAATTAAGAGATATGATCTTCTTAAGATTTGTCCACCACCGTCTCGTTGGGCCGATACTAAGACGCTCTACCGCCATTCAAGGTCGATAGTCCAACAGCAAGCCAGGATCCCCGGTCCGATGACCGAACCAAATCTTTGGTTCGACGCATCTCAGAGTCGGGCCTTGAAAATCTCGAGTCTGCTTGGAGTTGGTTCGGTGGTTGTTTGGAGTCGGGCATGAGAAAACGTGGAGTCTACTAGGAGTCTGTCCGGTGACCGAACCAAATCTATGGTTCGGTGGTCGCTTGGAGTCGGGCATGAGAAAATATGGAGTTTGCTTGGAGTTTGTTCGGTGACTGAACCAAATCTTTGGTTCGGTGGTCGCTTGGAGTCCGGCATGAGAAAATATGGAGTCTGCTTCGAGTCTGTCCGGTGACCGAACCAAATCTTTGGTTCGGTGGTCGCTTGGAGTCGGGCATGAGAAAATGTGGAGTCTACTTGAAGTCTGTCCGGTGACCGAACCAAATTTTTGGTTCGGTGGTCGCTTGGAGTCGGGCATGAGAAAATGTGGATTCTGCTTGGAGTCTGTCAGTGACCGAACCAAATCTTTGGTTCGGTGGTCGCTTGGAGTTGGGCATGAGAAAATGTGGAGTCTGGTTGGAGTCTGTCCGGTGACCGAACCAAATCTTTGGTTCGGTGGTCGCTTGGAGTCGGGCATGAGAAAATGTGGAGTCTACTTGAAGTCTGTCCGGTAACCGAACCAAATCTTTGGTACGGTGGTCGCTTGGAGTCGGGCATGAGAAAATGTGGAGTCTACTTGAAGTCTGTCCGGTGACCGAACCAAATCTTTGGTTCGGTGGTCGCTTGGAGTTAGGCATGAGAAAATGTGGATTCTGCTTGGAGTCTGTCAGTGACCGAACCAAATCTTTGGTTCGGTGGTCGCTTGGAGTTGGGCATGAGAAAATGTGGAGTCTGGTTGGAGTCTGTTTGGTGACCGAACCAAATCTTTGTTTCGGTGGTTGCTTGGAGTCGAACATGAGAAAATGTGGAGTCTGCTTGGAGTATGTCCAGTGACCGAACCAAATCTTTGGTTCAGTGGTTGCTTGGAGTCGGGCATGATAAATTTAAGGGTTTACTTGGAGTCGGCTAGGAGTAATGCTGCTTGGAGTCGGGTGAAAGTTTGCTTGGGGCTCAACCCGGGTATACCTGATCTAAAAAATAAAAGTTAGAGATTTTCATCATGGCATGACGATACTTCGGGGATTTCTTCATGACGCGTTCCGGGGTTCTTGGAGGTGTATGGGGGTCGTCACAAGTAGAATAGCTTGACAATCATGTAAGGAAAGTTGAACCAAATCTTGAAGGAAGGAAGGTTGAACCAAATTCCAAATACTATATGCTCAGCCGCCTCTCCTTATATCTTCATTCTATAAATACCAAGCACATGGCATCATAAAAAGGGAGGATGCTGAAGAGCGAAGCTTTCAGCAACAATGGCAGACAACTTCGAGAGGGAAAAATCTTAGTTCTAATAATATGTTTACTTGTATTCAAAGCTTGTACTTGTAATCAGAAATGAAAGGGATAAAAAAGGAGGAACAGTGAGCGAAGGCACATCAGGTCGAACCATTATAAATTCTGTGTCTTTTTACATTTAAGTCCTTCACATATTCTTTATTGTAAATTACTGATTTTTTACCTTAAACATGCGCAACTAATTTTCATCAAACAATATCTATATACTACAAACAATATTCACAGCTCTATAACAACGATTTGAGTGTTTATCCATTTTTTGTGCAAACATTTTGGTGCTTTCATTGAGAGCTGAACTTTCATTTTTTAAAAGAAAATTCTCTCTTTCTTACTTTTTTTTAAAACCTACTATTTCTAATCTTCTGACTAGATATTATCGTTTCTTCTCTTAGAGAACTCTCTCCCTTTTTCTAAGATCTGAAATCTATGTTTCTTTTCAGATCTACCCTGACTGTTTTACATAAAACAAAAAATCTTCCTTTTCTCTTCAGATCTGAACATCCATTTTACTACATAGAGAAAATCTCTTGTCCTCTTTTTAGATCTTATTTTACTATCCATAGACACTGTTTATTAGCAAAAAAAAAGCCATCTCTTAGATCTGAAATCCTTAGATATTACTTTTACTATTCTGGATCCACAAAGTCATGTCCCTTGACCAAAAAGAAACATGTACTCATTCTTGGGATCTAAAATCAAGTCACCTCTCTTTTCTCATTTGGAATCCAAAAAAATGGTTTCTTGGCATAAGAAACCCCTTTTTTCCTCTGTTTAGATCTGGATTATTATTTTTTTCACAAAATAAAACCTGTTTCTAGTCATGAGATCTGAAATTGCATTTTTTAATAAAATTTATACCTTTTTCTTTTCAGATCTAAAGTCACTGTCTCCTTGGCATGAGAGATTCTCTTTTTCTTACTTTCCCAGTTTGAGATCATTGTTTCTTGGATTAAAATAATCTATATCTCCCAGATCTGAAACCGTTACTTTAGCAAAATCTATTTCTCTTTTTAGATCTGTATTCACTATTCCTTGAAGATAAAAAAATTCTAACTTTCTTTTATTTTATTTCAGATCTACAAATGCTGCTCCTTAACCAACAAGAAACATGTATTTATTTCTTAGATCTGAAATCGTTCTATCTTCTTTTTCTCATTTCAGATCAAAAAACACTGTTTTGACCAAAAGAAACACTTAGTCATTTTTCAGATCTAAAATCAAATCTTATTCTCTTTCCATCCGGAAGCATTGCTTCTTTAACATAAGAAAACTATCTTCCTCTTTTGTATAAGAGGAATATATTCCCCTAGTAAAATATAAAATTATGGTTCTAAGAAAATCCTTTTCTCCCTCCAAACTCGAAATCCTTTCTCCTTATCTAAAGTCATTGTCTCTTTGAAATTAGTGTTTTTATCTTTTTCTTTTTTCAATCTTGTAACCACCATTTCTTGGATTGAGAAGCTACACCTCCTATCTCAAGAAACTCTCTTTATTTTAAGAGTTGGACCATCAACCCTTCGAGGCTACAAAACCTGCCAATCCTTTCCGAAAAATGAACTATCTCTCTCGAAAAGTACAAACTCTCTAGGAAGGGAAGGAGAACAACTTCCCGATATGCCGCCTAAAGTGAGAGAACTCCGCTGCAAAGAATGCAACAACTATCCAGATGTGAAAAAGCAGGAAGACTTGTCTAATAACCTCCCGATGCTAAAAATTATCGGACGTAAATTCGACATGATTGTGGTTGAAATCAGTAAACACTTCACTGCTTAACATGAAGCTTTGGTGGATAAACTCTTGACATGCTTAGGGCAGACAGAAGTATTCGACCTCAATGTCATAATACAAGGAAAGTCCCAGTCTAGAGAACACAAGGGGCACTCCACATAACCAAATGAACCCCAAGCATAGCTCTTTTTCCATCCAGCATCAAATCAAAGTACTACAATTGGGTTCCCACCGATAGATCAAAATATCACAACTTAAAGACCGAAGTCATGATAATTGAATACTCGAAGTCTAGATATGACAAGCACGACACTTCGTCACTCCTATCATGCACGAAGGCATCACCAATCCAATGCGTAGCAGACACGATTCAAATAATGTCAATAGTTCTCCTTATTTAGGGATATGTTCAAAAATATGAAAAGAGAAGGAGATAAGACCAAGTGTTACTAGTCCACCCTCCAGGAGAATAAAAACTTTTAAGTGCCCACTACAAACCTTTATAAGGGGCTATCCCGGCACCCTAGACACTTGCCAAGATCTCCACCTTGCTAATAAACGGGGGGCACAAAGGAGGTACTATATAATTACTTTTCTTTCATTCTAATCAGTCTTAAGCTATTGCAGGGCTCTACCATCTACTCTTGGATCTCCATCCTTGGAAAAAGGTGAAGGAAGGATTCGTAAATCCGTTTCATGTGTTGATCGACCCGAGGGTGCTTACACGCTACACGAAGTAAAGATAAAAAAATCAAACTAGCCCCTACAACTATGCATGACCTCTCCATTGGGTCAGCAAGGCACATAAAGATGAGGAAACATCACTGTCAAGAGTTCAGATAGATGGTCACCCAGGGAAGCTAGCACAGCTTGCAGTATAAATGCTATAGCAAAATGGAAGGGATACAACTCTCTGGCTCCGTAGCTCGAATGATCAATGATTAGAGAGAAGCTATCCATTTGAGTATGGTGTTACCTCAAAGGGTAAGGAAGAGGACGCGACAAAAATGACATCTGCCGAGAACTTGGATAACATAATAGTTTATATAGAAAGGCTTTGAAAGACCGAGCTCCAGCAATACCAACATATATGGCCCGCAGCAGAAAGGCGAGAGATATCCAGAACCACCACCACTACTCCTTATATCATAGTTCAACACAAATCGACAATATATATAGTAAACCGTTAGGAGGCAACACTAAAATGCCAAACAAGAATCTTGGCCCAGTAAAACCCCCGTTATCAAATAGAGAACTTGTAGAATATCCATATGATGAGCTCTCTGATCACACAATATGCTCGCATAAACATGTCATATGAATGACAACAGACGGTCCTGCAAAGGAGGTACCATAACAAACCTCTTCTTTCGTTTTTATCTAACTGGGTTGTTGTCATTTTAGGACAGTACCATCGGCTCCTAGGTTCCATAGAGTCTTGCAAAAATACCAAGTGAGAATTCCTATCCAAGAGAACATCTTAAACCAAGCATACTACACAACCTAGTAATTTGCGCTTCTTTCGAAGCGGCAGGTTTGGTCTAAACTACTCTTTCCCTTTGACCGAGACAAGAGACTAATGCATCCAGTTAACACATATGAAGTTATATTCACTTAACACATATGCAGTTATATTCACTTAACACCTATGCTGTTATAACCACTACTTCTTTTGTGATCGGCAACCCAGATCTCAAGCATGTGTTGGCAGGAGTGAAAATAAGATAGCCATGACTAAGGGAACTAGCTTGGACAGTTCACTGCTGACGACCGCCCCTTTCCCTGCAATGACATACCAGTCGGGCATCCGGGCACAAATCTAGCTTGAGTAACTCAAAGAATAAATGAATTCGAAGCCTAGCAAGGATTGACTCATAACAGGAGTTGCCCCAGGCCAATGGGCAGGTTGAAGCTGTCAATAAAGTCTTGCAAACACTAATTAAGGAAAAACTAGATAAATCCAAAGGAGCATGGGTTGACGAACTACCCACGACACCATGGGCCTACCAAGCCTCCTATAAAACAACAACAAGATATATTCTATTTGCTCTAAGCATACAAGGCTGAGGCCATGCTTCCGGTCGATATAGTTGTCCCTTCACATCGTAGGACACATTATAATACGAAAGAAAATGAGGAGCTTCTTAGCATGTTTTTAGACCTGATTGAAGAAAGAAGGAATAACACTGCTCTCAAGACCACCTCACACAGACAGAAAGTGGAAAAACAATACAAATCTAAGGTGAAACTCCAAGAGTTATAAGAGGGAGATATTGTTCTCAAGCAAGTCTTTCCCCGCCCAGGCGCACTAGATCCAGTTTGCGAAGGACCATTTGTTGTTCATTAGGATCTCCACAACGGAGCTTACATTCCATCGACAGTTGGCAGAAAAGGTGTTTGGGAAAGGAAGGAATCTCCAGCATCTCTGCCATTACTTCTCTCAGCTTGTAAAAAGCATGTATCACCTGAAACGGTAAAAGAAAAATGGTGGATATAGGCATAGTCTGGCCAAACCACTGTAAAAATTGATGTTTTGCTCGATTGTTTGTCTGATATTTTTCCTATTACGATCAATCGCAAGCTCTCGCCGGCAGCAGTGAAAGCAAGATAACCATGACTAAGGGAATGAAAATAGCCAGGGTAGTTCACTGCTGACGATCGGCCCTCCAGTCAGCAATGATAAACCGACTATAAGCCACGGATTAGGCACGATTATAGCCTAGGCAGTTTGTCATTGGCATTTGGATCACCGGCATCTGCGAACCGATAATAAATCCTACAATTAAGGCATAGCTGTAGCCAGGAATAGTTCGTAGTTGACGATCGGCACCCATGCTAACCGGGCCACAGTAAATCGAAAAATACTCACGATACAGGCCATAATGGCCCGGGTAGTTAGTGTGTACGAATCCCAGATCTAAATCTTAAGTATAGCAGTCGCAAAAATTACACTCCCTTGAAACATAGGTTGGGCTGACAAACCGTATGTCACCAAAATCCATAATCAGGGCAAGTAACTTACGTGCCACGAATCTTAAGTTTAGAAGGACTCTCTCGACGGAGAATATAGTTCGTTGTACGTAAACTAGAAGCTTCTAACAATTTCTTTTAGTCTTGTGGCATTACATACAGATAGTAGAAATATGAATTCCACTCTGCCAACTACAACAGGATATTCATTCGCTTCCACTCCACCAGAGGAAACGGAGCATCGACTCGACTCCGTTAGAAATAGCAGAACATCAATCCAATATTTCCATAAGAATTAGAATATCCCTTCCAGCCAACTTCGCTTACGAAACTGTAAGGATTCTCCCAAAGCTGAGCATATTATGGAACCTGAGAAAAACTTAATGCAAAGATATGACTAACTTTTGCAAGATAAGCTAAATTCGATAAAAATACTGGGGGCAAACCCAGACAAATAATGAGCCCTCCCGTCCGACATTTGACAACGTCGCTAGAGGGTACTCTGGAGGATGTGATGAGTATTTGTGGACTGCCACGCCCTCAAATTACTCTCTAAACCTTAGTAATAGGGAATCACTTCGAATGATAAGGACATCTCTAAACAGAAGTTATTTGATCTTTAACCTTCTGAATGTAATTAATTCATATCAAAGTCTATTTTAACACAAACATCTTGATACCTTTACCTAATAAATCAATCCCGAGGACACGTGGAATGACTTTAACACATATCTATGGTAAAATTCCAAACAAAAATGTATAAATAGTCTATAACTAATTCTAAGGCAAGGATGAAAGTCCTTCGCCACACTAGGCCCGAAAGGACCCTAAACTTGTAGGTAAAGTCAATAGAATAGGACGACCCTCTACCGCCAAAGACAAGGAGTCATTTGAATTAAAAGATTGATTCTACCTGATCAACAGGAAATAATAAACCGATACTAATCAAGGTTTCCAATGTCCAAAGATTATTCCAGCTAAAGACCACATACTAGGGGCATCCAACATCAGCACTTGGCATAACTCAAACCAGCAATAATGAATCACTCTTACCCATAATCAGAGTATGCTTTCCAATCGAGCCATCCATAACTCACATTTTGCCGCGACCATGACTTCGCATGAGAATAATGAAGTACTCCTAGTATGCACAATTCCTCATAGACCCTAGACGAAAAAGCCAATGTCGCTCTCTCAAAGATTGGTTTAGTTATAGTCTTGTGCAGTGCACCAGATCATTGTTTCGACCTTGGACCATGCAACCTACTAACACTTTCGTCCGACCCATTTTTGCACCTCGGTCCAGCCTCTTTTCATGTACCAGACCAAGTGGTTCGGCTACTATCTTCCACTCTCGAACCAAATTGTTTCGGTCCAATAAACTCCACCAACCTAATTCCATGGTCCGACTATCCTTGCTCCTTCACCAAGCTTCTTTATAATCCAACGCTTGTCCATCAAAACTTACCAGCAATCTAGTCTGTACAAGTACACTAAGGATTATCAAACCAAGCTATTGAAGAAGTTGGTAAAACTGATCATCACTTTACCAGACTGTATGCCGCACAAACCAATTACACCTTATCAGGTATGAGGATTCCAACCAAAATTTATATAAAATATACATCTTTATACAATTGTCCAGGTAGAAGATACAAAACATGGGCTAGGGAAGTCATAACCGACATTCACTTGATACACTCTACATCATCTCTACATACAAAGACCCTTCAATAGAGATTCTTACTCTATCAAATTCATCAATGATTGATCTCGTTAAAGCATGCACAAGAGTGGAGAAAGGATTAGTAGAGAAATTCACAAACTTGACGATCACATGAGATGGTCAGGATAGCTTGGCTCAACTACACAATGAACATAATCGAAGTACCGCATCACAGATCCAAAGTTGATAATGCAAAGTATACATCCGTTGGTCCGCATATTGTATAATGCTTCGACGTAGGAAACCGAAAGTCCAAGAAAAACATCATCCTGTCGGATGAAGACTCATCAAAGACGGCTTCAAAAATTTAACAAGTCCTCCTCAGAATGAACAAAGTCCCACATCAAACTAGCAAAAAGGAGGCTCATCGAAAAATCAGAGGCGAAGATGAGATATAGATATTCAGACATTAATATAACCATTGCAAGACTAAGAAGACAGTCTGGATTAAACAAAGCACACTTTGTATTCACGAAAGTATGCTTTGGGGGGCAAATGTTGTGGGCATTTTTGCCCACTACATGGTGAATACGAGAAGTTGGGGACAAAATCGTCATTGTTTTGGAATACACTCAAACTAGTTTAGAGGTATTCTCGAGATCAAGGTATGAACATAGGTCGAAATCACATCTCAATCCAAGCTACGGATTGAGAGATATGATCATCTTAAGATTTGTCCACCACCATCTTGTAGGGTTGATACTGAGACGTTCTACCGCCATTCAAGGTTTATAGTCCAACAGCAAGCCAGGATCCCCGGTCCAATGACTGAACCAAATCTTTGGTTCGGCGCTTGCTCGGAGTCGAGCCTTGAAAATCTCGAGTCTGCTTGGAGTCAGTCCGATGACCGAACCAAATCTTTGGTTCGATGGTTGCTTGGAGTCGGACATGAGAAAATGTGGAGTCTTGTTTAAAGAAAAATTTTCTATCGAGTTAGAAAATTTCCGATAAATTTTGTATTAAATTTTACCGCAAGCGCACGACATTCAAATGTTAGTACGTGGTGAGTATGGGTCGATCCGCATGGAATTGTTAGATTTTAAATTTCTATTCAATCAAATTAACCAAAGTTGAGAGAGTGTTAAGCTAAAAATTCTAGAAACTAACAAAAATAAAAAATGATAAAAATATGAGAGTAGAAGGCAATTTAGGGATAACTCCACTCTCTAGATCATATAGTTCAACAAAATATGAAATTATGATCTCTCTTTTTTGGTCATAAGTGAATTTAAATGAGGTGCTTATCATAAGTATGGCTTAATTGTGCTATTAATTAGCTCAACATAAGTCATCAAACTATAACACACCTTTTAAACCACTTACTAACTCTCATGAAAACGACAACAAAGTTGAAAATGAAATCTATTTTAAGTATGGCCTATCAACTATTAAGTAGAAATACAAACCATCAAATTTTAATTTCAACATTCACTTCATTACCATCATCATATGTAGATGAAGAGGTCATTATTGTTTGTGATTGTTTAAGCATAGCCTATTTGGTGTCAACAATATAGGCTATCAAATTCAAAGCAAAAACAACAAGTTAAACCACTTCAAGCATTTCCATTTAAGCACAAAGGAGATCGTAATTGATCAAATAATATTGAAGCTACATATTTAGAGAGCTTCATTACCCCTAAATTGAAGGGGTTTAGCCTCTCATATTTGTTATCAAATCAACAAATGTAACTTGCAACATTAAACAAACAAGAGGAAAAAGAGAGCAAAATGAAAAGAAAAACTAATCTACTTGCATAAAGTAAAATCAACTATACTTGCATAAATAAATAAATCTACACTACTAACATGAAAGGAAATAAACAAAAGAAGAAATGAGCATGTATTGAAATTGCATAAAAAAAATTACATAAAAGAAATGGTAAGTAGCCATGAAAAGAAAGAGAGCTCTCATTTTATTTTTGATCCTAAACTAAACTAAGAGAAGAGAGCCTAAAGGAAGATAGTCTAAGGGAAGAGAGATTACATGAAGCATAAGAGGTATTTATACATTTATGAAACCCTAATCCACTTTTTTGGGAATGCCCAAAATACCCTCTTAGGAAGTGTGGAGGCCAAGTAATCATTAGCATCAAATAATCATCATTTAAGTGTGCATGAAGCTTTAAACTCTATTAGCATGTGCGTTAGCCTCTAATTTGTACATTAAAATAGGTGGGTAGGTGGTGTCCTCCATGATCCATGAAATGAATTATTTCCATCTCCATTCCTTTGTATTCACTCTTGTGCATGCATATATCCTTCATGAAACCACTTGTATATGAAGCCAAATTCTTACAAAATAGTACAGAAATTTCCAATTAAATTTTCTCAAATTAATATATGCACAAAAATAACCATTTTGCCCTTGGATGAAGATGAATAGGTGACGATTTGAAAATAATTTGAATTTTGGTTTAAATATGTTAAAACACCCAATATGATCATTTATTTAATTTAAATAGATTAAATATGGTGGTAAAAATATGCACATTTACGTGCACATCAAGTCTGCTTGGAGTCTGTTCGGTGACTGAACCAAATCTTTGGTTCGGTGGTTGCTTGGAGTCTGGCATAAGAAATTTAAGGGTTTACTTGGAGTCGATTGGAAGTAATGCTGCTTGGAGTTGGGTGAAGGTTTTCTTGGGGCTCAACCCGGGTATACCTCTAAAAAATAAAAGTTAGAGATTTTCGTCATGGCACGACGATACTTCGAGGATTTCTTCATGACGCGTTTCGGGGGTTTTGGAGGTGTATGGCAGTCGTCACAAGTGGAATAGCTTGACAATCACGTAAGGAAGGTTGAACCAAATCTTGGAGGAAGGAAGGTTGAACCAAATTCCAAATACTATATGCTCAGCTGCCTCTCCTCATATCTTCATTCTACAAATACCAAGCACATGGCATCATAAAAAGGGAGGATGCTGAAGAGCGAAGCTTTCAGCAACAATGGCAGACAACTTCGGGAAGGAAAAATCTTAGTTCTAATAGCATGTTTACTCATATTCAAAGCTTGTACTTGTAATCAGAAATGAAAGGGATAATAAAAGAGGAACAGTGCCGTAGGCACATTCAGGCCGAACCACTATAAATTCTGTGTCTTTTTACACTTAAGTCCTTTACATATTCTTTATTGCAAATTACTGATTTTCTACCTTAAACATGCACAACTAATTTTCATCAAACAATAGCTATATACTACAAACAATATTCACAGCTCTACAACAACGATTTGAGTGTTTTTCCATTTTTTGTGCAAACACGTATTACTAATACATCTCAAAAGCTCATCTAAGGGTTACCTAGCCTACCTCCGACAAACAACCAACTAATTAAACTTTTAGGTGTGTGTGTATCTTTAGGATTCTACACTAGTAGGAAGCAAAATCCGTCAAGGCATAATCCGAGTCTTTTCTACTAACCGCTCGGGATCACTGGTGGTCTTAGCCTACATGCCAACCGTACTACTAAATACTGATTCGACAACAATACTGACATAGCCCACGGACCTCCCACAGTTGAAATCCCGTTTATACTATCCTAATGTAAGTATAGGAAAATGCCCATTCCAGTTAATTAATACCTTTTATTTGTAATGAAGAAGATTCCAATTCCTTAAAAGTAGTGGCCCACTTAATACATCAAATCCAAGAAGAGCCCTTGGTATATTTCCCCTGCCTATATGCAACCACATAATCCTTGCCCTTGGGTACTACGGTTTGAGATGTACCACATCAACAGTAAGTATACACAACTACCAGTAGCCTGTAGGTGAAGGGAAAACTTATGTTCTGTAACTCTATTGACCTTGCATCCCAACCCACTAAACCAAACCGACCATCCTAAGCTTAAATGTTGGGTTAGGCGCACTAGTTCATGCTCGTTCTAAGCATATAATTAAGGCTTCATAATTTCCCGTTATGAAAATTATACTGCTTTCTAGCATTTAATTCCTATCCTATATGCTTATTTACTATGTTCCATAAATGTCAATTGTCCATTATAAATGGTCATTATTATTATATTTGGACAATCTGTTATAACATATATTTATTCATTCTAATCCTATTATGCCTATTTCATTTTCCTATAAATGCTATATTAAATCCTTTAACCGGTCTCATTAGACACATCTATGTCCCCATTTAATTCATGTAACTCCCTATTAACTGTACAGTTATTGCCCCGTTAATTTGTAGTTACTATCCCTTTTTCATCTACACCTCTTAATCCTATAATTTTCTATTTTATTTATAACTAGACATCCTTATTATAACTAATGTGAATATCGACGTATGTTACACTATGTAAATATATTTTTATTTTTAATCAATAAGAGCGGTACATGTGTGTGTGTGTGTATTCATATTTCTAACTATTAATTCCTAAACCAGAACATTGCATTCCACGTTTTAGTTTATCAGAGCCATCCTACTGAAAAGGAATACCATTATAACTTTGCATAAATTAACCAAAGTGAGACCATTGCTTCATTTGAAATTACAAAGAATTATCTTTTTTATTTTATTGAAATAGACTGTAACACCCCTAATTTTTAAATAACATTATTCAGGAGATTTAATTAGATAAATTAAATAGAATAATGCAAATCTTAGAGTGATAAGGGGATTGAGATTTGAAAATTCAACATAGAGGCCGAGCTTAATTATTTATATAAAAGGGCTTATAAATGGTTTTGTATGTTAATTAGGAGAGTAATTAACGCAAGGGTATTTAAGGAAATTGTGCATCATAATCCCATTAACTTATATTCATGTTTCCTATCCATTCACGTTCATTTTTCCCAAAACTTAAAACGCAAATAAAAGAGAAGTCGGCCATTACATAGGAGAAAAGATGAGGAAATCAAATTAAAGCTAAGGATTTGAGCAAGATGAATTATTCTCAATCCAATATCAAAGTCCTTATCCTAATCAAGTGAAAAATAATCTAAACAATCTCTATTTTGTTATAATAATCATTTGATTTTCGGGTTTAAGATTAAAACCATTAAGATGATTTTGATGATATTATAACACATTTGATTCAAACAAAAATTGTTTGATAATTGTTTATACGGTTTTAAGGGTTAAACCGATTATATTGAATTTCGAATGCCATGAGGAATTTATATGTTATATAAGACATTATTTAGGGGATGGGTTTCAATTTTTATAATTTTCCAAGCTATGGAAAATTTATTATGAATTTTCAAAGGAAATATGGATAATTAGGTTTAGAAATTAATTTTGGTTATTTTATGAAGAATTTGGATCTGAAATTTTATATGTTGGATAACATATTGAAAGTGAATTTTTGTAATTTTTGGGAATTTTTCCTAAGTGGTTTACTATGAGAATTAAATTATTTTAAAAGGATAATTTAAATGATTTAATTGTTTTGCTTAATGGAAGAGCTTATTTGTTAAATTAATCCTTCTTTAGATCTGAAATTATGCGGGAATTATTTTGGTAAAGAATTTGAAAAGTAATGGCAACCAATTAAATGTTTACAAATAAGCAGGTTAGTTATAAAGTATTTACTTTAAATGGCATTAAACTTGTCTTTACTTAGAAAAGTAGGTTCTGCCTCTTTCAGAAGCACCTTTAGACCCTATTCTTCCACCTTCAACCATGTCGAAACATACCAGGTCGAAACCAATACATAAGGTATCAACACATTGGTACGTAGTGGATTGAAGAAAGGCGGAAGGCATGGTGTCAGAACCCTTACCTTCGATGGGGTTAAAAACTTTGTTTAACTTTCTAAAGAAATGCGCTTGCTTGTTTTTACTAAAAGATTTCGAAGGAGTCGAAACAAACGCTATCGAAAGGGTATTCTAAATTGCTTTTGAAAGGGGTTGCCTCTTTTTGTTTAAATTGTAGCTTCCGAATGAGTTACTTAGTTTTAAAATCAATGCTTTCGAAAAGGGTAGTTTCGACCAAGTCGAAACCCTTCTGCCGTCCCTATGCCTTTCGAATGGGTTGAATCATCAACTGATTCAAATGGTAGCTTTTGTTTTAAACCTGTACTAAGTCACTTTCTAAAGCCTTCGAAAGGATTCAAAGGTTTCGAAGGCAATGGCTTCGAAAAGGGTTCGAAGCTATCCTTCAAATGTTTTACTTAAATGTTTTCAGCTTTCGAAAGGACGGCACCGAAGCCATCTGTTTTTCCCCAAACTATTTTTAATGGTTTCAAAAGGGGTACTTTCACTTGTATTCACCTAGACCCAATAAGATATGTTTTTAATTAAACACAATGGTTTCTAAAAGGGTACCTTCAAATGGTTTTGAAGATATGCTTCTATAATTGAATGTTTTTACTTTAATACATTCGAAAGGTTTCGAAAGAAAGGTTTTAAAGTGTTTTGAAAGGCAGGTGTCTAGTGCTTTGAAAAGAATATTTGAATGCTTTCGAAAGGAAGTTTTCCAATGGCTTCCAAATTAAAGATTAAAGGTTTCGAAAGCGTTAGTTTTCAAAACAAAGAACCCAATCACAATTTTTAAAGGTAAAACCTATGGTATTATAAAAGAGCTTTTAAATGATTTTGAATTGGAGTTTTTAAAGAAGTTTTCCTTGATAAAATAATAGGTTAAAGGGATTAACCAAGTTTATATGAAAATGATTTCAAGGATATTAAACCACATATGTTGGTGACTATTATGTTAATATGTTTGCTTCTTCTAGTTTACATATTCACTTTAATATGGACCCATAACTATAATTTGGGTAAAGGGTCAGAATAACCAGCTAGGTTGACCCAGTAGTGAATATAAATTGAGTTATCTCCTGAATGAGTAGAATTGCATCCAAGAGGTCAGGTAGACCAGAATATAAGATGCCTAAATACTAGTTAAAGAAGTTATCAAATAGACATGTTCATAGTAAACCCATGAAAACTATGCTTAGAATAAGTTATAGGAAGGGGCCAATTGGTTCATAGTAAACCCATAAAAACTATGATTAGAAAGAGTATTGGCAGGGGCCAATAGGTTCGTAGTGAATCTATGAAAACTATATTCGTATTAAGTTATTGACATACGTCAATAGGTTCCTAGGCAACCCATGAAAGCTAGGATAAGAGGGAAGTTATTGGAGATACTAATAGGTTCAGGGAGGACCTATAATACAATGAAGTTATGGGCATGGGCCAGTAGGTTCTTAGTGATCCCCTGAAAACAATGAGACCGGAGAGGGAGTCCAAAAGTTTAAACAGGTTATTAGTCAGCCTATGAAAACTAATAGGTTAATAGTAACTCTAGAAACTATAAAAGAGATAGACAATCAAAAATGAATGGTGATGGAAAATCCAGAATTGATTTACCTGTTTGCATATCATCATAATATTTTGAATTGCTATGTTTTAACCATTGTAGATGCAGGAGCACAGTATATGGTTTTTATAAAGTTTTGGATAAGATACTAGTGAGGGGAAAAGCAGTTCCACTAAGCGGCGTGGTCTCACTGGATATCTAAATGGTTTGAGATGGTAGATTATTATTCATGCCAGGCTTTATGCCTGACTCGAATTTTATGTTTTCCCCTTAAACTCCCGGGTGCTCAATTAAATTTGAGTAGTTTGAGAGTTGAGGTTTTCATGTACCTCTTTAGACGAATAAGCTTCCGAAGATGTGCAGGAGGCATGATAGCTATTTAGAGTTCTTTTCTATTTTAGATTCCACTATTTTTTGTTGTAAAGGCAAATATGTTTAATTTTCTAGTTATATACTATGATTATCCATAGGAGAATCTTCATATGTCGCTCTTGGCGTATTTGTAATAATTATATTTCTCTGAACGTGGTTAACGATTATGAGATTATGTAACGAATTTAAATGCTTTGAAATGAAAAAGTTGTTTATTGATTTTAAATTTTTTTTCCATATCCATGTGTTTCTGTTATATCAATGTAACTAACATTAGCGTATTTGGTCACCGAGGATTAATAACTATGGATGACTGTAGAATTTGTAGCCGTTAGTTTTGGGCCTCCAAGTGGGGGATGTTAAAAGTTGGTATCAGAGCACAGGTTTATGAAAGCTTAAAAGAAATTTAAACCTAAAAGATTTTTCAAAACATAATCCAATGAACCAGAAAATAAGATCGGGGTTTGGGTTAACGCTAGAGTAACGTACTTGTATTTGATATATAGATATGTATAAGTACGTATTTTCCTCTCTCTTAGACCATTCTTCTATATCTTACTAAGGCTCGTATGTAGATTTACAAGAAAGAAGATATGAAGGCAGGAAACGGAGGAGGAAATCTTGGTGGAGGAAGCACCACAACCAATGGAAATGTTCGACCCACCAGGAGGAACCCGGTCGACAGGCTAATGATAACCAAAATGCAGATGCTAATGTGGGTGCTAGAAATCCACCAGTGGATATAGGGGTGATGTATCAGTTCTTCGTCAATCTGATGCAAGCTGGAGCAGCTGTTGGAGTTGTTGGGAATGTTGGAGGAGTTAATCCTATGGCTCCAATTGGGAATAACTATGCTAAGTTGAGCCGAGACTACACTAGCATTGGTGGGAAGCCATTTATGAGAACGGAGGATGCTATAGAAGTTTAGAATTGCCTGTTGCATTATGAGAGGATCTTCGCTTATTTGGGTTTGGATGATGAGCAAAAGAGAAGGCTGGCCTCTAGGCAGTTGCAAGGGTTAGCACTTCATTGGTGGAATAGTCTTACTGCCGGGGTTCCGGAGGAGGAGTTGACTTGGGTAGAATTTAGAAAGAGATTTGAAGAGAGGTTTTTACTTGAAGTTGCTAAGTCAGCGTTGATGAGAAATTTTATGGATTTGGTGCAGGGAGAGATGTCGGTAATCAAGTATGCTACTAAGTTTGATGAGTTGTCCTGATATGGGTAGCTTCTATAGAAACCATCATCAAAAGGAATGAGAGGTTCATTCAGGGATTGAGGCCTGAGATTGCTAGGGTGACCCTGACACATCTCCATGATCCATGTAATGTAGTTGTGGAGATGGCAATACGACATAAGGAGATGCTTGCTATTTGTACGAGGGAAAAGCCGGTTGAAACCCAGGGTTCTCAAGGAAAGAAGAGAAAGTTCTTTAAGAAGAAGGGAGCCCAGAAGGGAGAAGCTGCCAAGAAGGCAAAGGCTGATTTAGTTTGTTTCAAGTGTGAGAAGAAAGGTCACTATGCTCATGAGTGTCGTTAGCCAAGGGGAAGAAGGCTGTAGAAAAGAAGAATGTGAAGTGTTTTAATTGTGACTAGGTTGAGCATTATAAGAACCAGTGTCCAGAGCCAGTCAGGGAAGACAAGGGAAAGGTTTTTGCCATTGGACCATCATCTCCTAGACCAACTGTAGCTAAAAAAGGGAAGACTGTGATGGAAGGTACGCTTTTGATTCAGAGTATACTAGTTAGGGTACTATTTGAAACCGAAGCATCACATTCATTTATATCTCAGAATTTGGTTGATAGGCTATGTTTAGAACCCACATACCTTGTTACTTCCTTAAGGGTTGTTAATCCAATAGGAGGGTATGCAACTCTAGGGATGAGATGTGACCTGTTAGAACTTGACTTATTAGGTCATAAGTTTGCATGCAGTCTTTATGTTTTCGATTTCATAGATTTCAGAATCATTTTGGGTATGGATTGGTTGAGTAAGTATGAGGCTAGGATATTTTTCTAAGATAGGGAGATATCACTAAGACACCCTGATAGTCCTAACTGAATTATATTCTCAGTGGAGGATTCTGACTACAGTGTTTGTGCTTTGTTAAGTGCTATGGAAGTATGAGGAGGGTTAAGTCGGGTTCGTGTAGCAAGAGAATTTGTAGATGTCTTTTAGCCAGTGACGGGACTACCATCGAAATGAGTTGTTGAGTGTCAGATAGATCTTGTACCAGGAGCTGAACTTGTAAGTAGACCTCCTAGTAGGATGACAACGACCGAGATGAAGGAATTGAAGGTGTAGCTTGTGGATATAGAAGGAAGGAATTTTATTAGACTAAGCAGTTTGCCTTGGGGAGCGGCCGCGGTGTTTGTGAAGAAACCGGATGGGTCGTTGAGGATGTGTATTAACTATCGTAAGTTGAACAAGAGGACGATTAAGAATAAGTATCCTTTGCCAAGAATAGACGATCTATTTGATCAGGTGTATGGAGCCAGAGTGTTTCCCCAGTTGGATTTGGCGACGGGTTTCCATCAGTTAAGAGTAGTGGAGGACAGTATTCCTTTGACAGCATTTCGGACTAGATATGGTTCATATGAGTGGTTAGTAATGCCATTTGGATTAACGAATGCACCTGCTTTCTTCGTGGACCTGATGAACCGATTTATCCGAGAGTACTTGGATAGGTTTGTGTTGGTATTTATAGATGACATTTTAGTGTACTCTAAGGATGAAAGGGAGCATGAAGATCATCTTAGAGTAGTGCTTGAGACGCTGAGGCAGCATCAGCTAAAAGCAAAGTTTTCTAAGTGACACTTTTGGAAGAAAGATGTTAAGTTTCTTTGTCATGTGGTTTCAGAGAAGGGCTTGTCAGTCGATCCAGAAAAGATCGAAGTTGTTAATAATTAGAAGATACCAGAGACAGTGACTGAGATAAGAAGTTTTCTTGGACTTTCTGGCTATTACCGGAGGTTTATTAATGATTTCTCGTTGATAGCAGCACCTTTGACTAAGTTAACCAGGAAGGAAGTGAAGTTTGTCTGGTCCGATAAAACTGAGGAATCATTCCTTAAGTTAAAGCATTTGTTGACCAACGCACTTGTGTTAGTATTTCCAGATGGAAACCAAGGGTTGGTGGTGTATACAAATGCACGTGGGACTGGACAAGGAGCTGTGTTGATGTAGAAGGGTAAAGTTATTGCCTATGCTTCACGATAGCTTAGACCGCATGGAGTGAGATATCCTACTCATGATTTGGAGTTGGCTGCAGTGATGTTCACATTGAATATTTGAAGACATTATCTCTTAGGGGAGAGATTTGAACTATACACGGATCATAAGTCCTTAAGGTATTTATTCCCTCAGAAGGAGCTGAATATGAGACAGCAGAGGTGACTGGAGTTTTTAGCTGCTTATGATTCTGGTATAGAGTATACTCCTAGGAAAGGAAATAAGGTAGCGGATGCTCTTAGCAGGAGACATCAGAATGTAGTGTTAGCTAAGTTGGCAGAATGGAAGCATATAGAAGCTTTAACTACTTGTAGTGTGCAGTTAAGATCGACTGCTAGTTTTAGCCAAAGTACCGCCATGTTGTCTTGTTTTCAAGTTCGACCAGTGTTGATCGAAAGGATTGCTTTTAAGAAGAAAGAGGATCCATTATTAGCCGAGAAGATTAGAAGGCTTGAGGTTGGAACCGAGATCGATGATCTAAAGTATTTTAGTCTTGACCGAAGAGGATGGTTGAGAAAGAAGGGACGGTTGTGTGTTCCGAATGTTGAGGACTTAAGGAGCGAAGTTCTTGGAGAATGTCATCAATCCAAATTTACGATTCATCCTGGAGGGAACAAGATGTATCGGGATATGAAAAGGAGCTTCTATTGGAAAGGTATGAAGAGGGGTGTTGGCTTGTAGGTTAGGCAGTGTGCAAACTGTCAACAAGTGAAGGCCAAACATCAGAAGCCGAGTGGGTTGCTTCAACCTTTGGAGATTCCAGTTTGGAAATGGGATTCGATATCCCTGGATTTTATAGACTGGTAGCCCAGGTCAAATAGGGGAAATGAAAGTATATGGGTCATAGTGGACAGGTTGACCAAGAGTGGCACTTATTAAAGTTAAGTCAACCAAGATGGCACCTGTTTTAGCTAAGTTGTTCATGAAGATCATAGTTAGACTACATGGAATTCCTAGTAGTATAGTCAGTGACATGGATGCTTTGTTTACTAGTGAATTCTAGAAGATTCTATAGGAGGTGTTAGGTACTAAGCTCAAGATTAGTACTACATATCACCCTCAAACGGATGGGCAGACAGAGAGAGTCAATAAGGTACTCGAGGATTTATTGAGAGCTTGTGTATTGGACTTTGGTGGACCTTGGGAAGATCACCTACATTTAGTGGAGTTTTCCTATAATAATAGTTATCATACTAGTATAGGAATGGTTCCTTTTGAAGCTTTGTGTGGAAGTCCATGCAAATCACCAACATATTGGTTAGAGACTGGAGATAGATTAGTATTAGGTCCAGATCTGGTTAGAGAGGCGATAGAGAAGATTGAGTTAATCCGAGAAAGGATTAAGGAAGCTCAATCCAGAAAGAAGAGTTAGGCAGATAAGAGGCGTAAAGACCTAGAATTCTTAGTTGGAGATAAGGTTTTCATTAAAGTATCACCGATGAAGGGTGTGGTACGATTTGGAAAGTCAGGGAAACTAGCACCAAGATATGTTTGTCTGTTCCAAGTTTTAGAGAGAATCGGAAGGCTCGCATACAGAGTAGAGTTACCGAGCAGTATGGTAGGTGTCCATAATGTGTTTCATATGTCTCATCTTTGCAAGTATGTGCATGATCCCGAGACTAATATTCCTCCGATAGGGTTGGTAAATTTGACAGTAGAGCTAAATTTGACTTTTGTTAGACAACCAGTTCGGGTTGCAGCAAGAGATGAGAAAAGATTGAGGAATAAGATAGTCAAGTTAGTGAAAGTTCAATGGAGCGACAACGAGAAGGACTGTACTTGGGAGACAGAAGACGGATAAGAGATACTTATCCTGATCTGCTTTGAGGGTATGTCTATATTAGTATATAGATAGTTGCTAGTCAGGTAGGCAAGTATGGTTGTTAGGAGCTGTTACAGATGATTGCCACATTTAGTATTTAGTCCTTACTGAATTTCGAGGAAGAAATTATTTAAGGTTGGGAGCCTGTAACACCCCTAATTTTTAAATAACATTATTCAGGAGATTTAATTAGATAAATTAAATAGAATAATGCAAATCTTAGAGTGATAAGGGAATTGAGATTTGAAAATCCAAAATAGAGACCGAGCTTAATTAATTATACAAATGGGCTTATAAATGGCTTTGTATGTTAATTATAAGAGTTATTAACGCAAGGGTATTTAGGGTAATTGCGCATCATAATCCCATTACCTTATATTCTTGTTTCCTATCCATTCATGTTCATTTTTCCCAAAACATAAAACGCAAACAAAGAGAAGCCGGCTATTACTTAGGAGAAAAGAGGAAGAAATCAAATTTAAAGCTAAGGATTTAAGCAAAGGGAATTAATTTCAATCAAATCTCAAAGTCCTTATCCTAATCAAGGTAATCATTTAATTTTCGGGTTTAAGATTAAATCCATTATGATGATTTTGATGATGATATGCTTGGATTTTATAACATATTCGATTCAAACAAAAATTGTTTGATAATTATTTATACGGTTTTAAGGGTAAAACCGATTATATTGAATTTCGGATGCCATGAGGAATTTATATGTTATGTAAAACATAATTTAGGAGATGGGTTTCAATTTTTATAATTTTCCAAGCTATGGAAAATTTATTAATTTTCAAAGGAAAATATAAACAATTGGGTTTAGAAATTAATTTCGATTATTTTATGAAGAATTTGGGTTTGAAATTTTTATATGTTAGATAACATATTGAAAGTGAATTTCTGTAATTTTTAGGGATTTTTCCTAAATGATTTACTATAGAAATTAGAATATTTTAAAAGGAGGATTTAAATGATTTAAATGTTTTGCTTAATGGAAGGGCTTATTTGTTAAATTAATCCTTGTTTAGATCTAAAATTATGCGGCAGTTAGTTAGGTAAAGAATTTGATAAGTTATGGCAACTATTTAAATGTTTACAAATAAGTAGGTTAGTTATAAAGTATTTACTTTAAATGGCATTAAATCTGTCTTTACCCAGAAAAGTAAGTTCCGCCTCTTTCAGAAGCACTTTTCGACCCTATGCTTCCACCTTTAACCAAGTCGAAACCAACTAAGCTGAAAGCAATACACAAGGTATCAACACATTGGTATGTGTGGATTGGAGAAAGGCGGAAGGCATGGTGTCAGAACCCTTGCCTTTGATGGGGTCGAAACCGTTGTTTTACTTTCTAAAGAAATGTGCTTGCCTGTTTTTACTAAAAGCTTTCAAAGGAGTCGAAACAAACGCTTTCGAAAGGGCCTTCTAAATTTCTTTAGAAAGGGGTATCCGCTTCTTGTTTAAATTGTAGCTTCCGAATGAGTTACTTGGTTTTAAAATCAATGCTTTCGAAAAGGGTAGTTTCGACCAAGTCGAAACCCTTATGCTGTCCCTATGCCTTTCGAATGGATTAAAGTCGTCAACCAATTCGAAAGGTACCTTTTGTTTTAAACCTGTACTAAGCCACTTTCTAAAGCCTTCGAAAGGATTCAAGGGTTTTGAAGGCAATGGCTACGAAAGGGATTTCGAAGCTATCCTTCAAATGTTTTACTTAAATGTTTTGAGCTTTTGAAAGGATGGTGCCAAAGCCATCTGTTTTTCCCCAAACTCTTTTTAATGGTTTCGAAAGGAGTACTTTCGCTTGTATTCACCTAGACCCAATAAGATATGTTTTAAATTAAACCCAATTGTTTCGAAAGGGGTACTTTCAAATGGTTTCAAAGATTTTCTTCTATAATGAATGGTGTTACTTTAATACGTTCAAAAGGTTTAAAAAGAAAGGTTTTAAAGTGTTTCAAAAGGCAGGTGCTTAGTGTTTTGAAAAGAAGATTTGAATGCTTTTGAAAGGAAGTTTTCCAGTGGTTTTGAAAGTAAAGATTAAAGGTTTCAAAAGCCATAGTATTCAAAACAAAGAACCCAATCTCAATTTTTAAAGGTAAAACCCATGGCATTATAAAAGAGCTTTTAAATGCTTTTAAATTGGAGTTTTGAAGAAGTTTTCCTTGATAAAATAACAGGTTAAAGGGATTAACCATGTTTTATATGAAAATGATTTCAAGGATATTAAACCATAGATGTTGGTGACTATTATGTTAATATGTTTGCTTCTTCTTGTTTACATATTCACTTTAATATGGACACATAACTGTAATTTGGGGAAAGCGGGCAGATAAACCAGCTAGGTTGACCGAGTAGTGAATATAAATTGAGTTAACTCCTGAATGAGTATGCATCCAGGAGGTCAGGTAGACCATAATATAGGACGCCTAAATACTAGTTAAAGAAGTTGTCAGATAGATAGTTCATAGTAAACCCATGAAAATTATGCTTAGAATAAGTTATTGGTAGGGGCCAATAGGTTCATAGCAAACCCATGAAAACTATGATTAGAAAGAGTATTGACACAGGCTAATAGGTTTGTAGTGAACCCATAAAACCTATATCCAGTTTAAGTTATTGACATATGTCAATAGGTTCCTAGTTAACCCATGAAAATTAGGACAAGAGGGAAGTTATTGGAGATACCAATAGGTTTAGGGAGAACCCATAAAACAATGTTGTTATTTGCAGGGGCCAGTAGGTTCTTAGTGATCCCATGAAAACTATGAGACCGGGCAGGGAGTCCAAAAGTTTAAACAGGTTATTAGTCAGCCCATGAAAACTAATAGGTTAGTAGTAACCCTAGAAACTATAAAAGAGACTGATAGTCAAAAATTAATGGGGATGAGAAATCCAGAATTGATTTACCTATTTGCATATCATCATAATATTTTGAATTGCTATGTTTTAACCATTGTGGATGCATGAGCATAGTATATGGTTTTTATAAAGTTTTGGATAAGATATTAGTGAGGGGAACACCCGTTCCGCTAAGCGGCGTGGTCTCACTATATATCTAAATGGTTTGAGATGGTAGATTATTATTCATACCAGGCTTTATGTTTGACTCGAAGTTTATGTTTTCCCCCTAAACTCTCGAATGCACAATTAACTTTGAGTAGTTTGAGAGTTGAGGTTTTCAAGTACCTCTTTACACGAATAAGCTTTCGGAGACGTGCAGGAGGCATGATAGCTATTTAAATTTTTTTTCTATTTTAGATTCCGCTGTGTTTTGTTGTAAAGGCAAATATGTTTAATTTCCTAGTTGTATACTCTGATCATCAAAGGGGGCATCTTTATATGTTGCTCTTAGTGTATGTTGTAATAATTGTATTTTCTCTAAACATGGTTAACGATTATGGGATTATGTAACAAATTTGAATGCTTTGAAATGGAATGAGAAAGTTGTTTGTTGATTTTAATTTTTTTTCCATATCCACGTGGTTCTGTCATATCAATGTAACTAACATTACCATATTTGGTCGCCGAGAATCAATAATTATGGATGACTACAGCATACGTAACCGTTAGTTTTGGGCCTCCAAGTGGGTGATGTTACATAGACAGTGCAAACTATGGGAAAAACATAAGTACTTTACACATCTCTTTCATTTATGGTATATTCTTTATTATTTCAAAGGACACACTTTTCATACATTTGTGTAATTAGATAAATTATGGAAATTATACGGAAATAGATACAACTATATTGTACTTCGATTCAAATAAATTAAAATGTATAAATTCACATTTCAAGTCAAATTAAGGTGATCTAAACTAATACTAATATTTTACAACCCAACTATAAATCTGAAATAAATTTTACAACTTTATCAACATTCAACTTTAACAAACTTAGGGATTGATTTCCAAATTTTTAGATTAGGTTGTAAATAATATTCCTATTCCAATTACCCATTTTACATAATATGTAGGTGATATTCCTACACATTCGTTTTAAACCTACAACCCATTAGATCTTATCTAGGCATAATAATTAAATATAATTCAACGATATAAATTTCATGTTATAAATAAATCATATAATTTCTCACTCACCTTTCAATCTTCCCAAATCCCCCAAATATGAATTTATCCCTTTAACTTGACTCCTTTTCCTTTCCAATCCAAAAGAGTATGTATAACAATGTATATACATACTATTATAATTACAGATATGAGAACAGATTTGGGGATAAGGGAAATATGGATTTATAATTATTAAATTTAACTTTTTTCTTTCGCAGCATTGATTCTCTTCTTCTCCTTTTATATTCCGCCCTTCCATGATTTATATAAATATAAAATATTTGATAATTTCCAAAAATAGTGGAGAAGGAAAAATGATAAAGCTTCACTGCTTTGATTTGAAAATATGAGAAGAGAAGTGAGGGGTTAGGCATGTATTTATAGGCACTTGAATTAATCGTATATGTTATACTAAGATGGTTAAATCCGGGTCTTTAGGCCAAGTCTCAACCCAACCCACCACTTTAGGACAAGCCGACCACTCCTATATAGGCGGTCGACTGTTAGTGGTTGATCGGCCCAAAGAGGGAATCGACCAATTAGGTCCAGCATTTATTATTATTTATTTCATATTCTTTCGTTTTTAATTATTTCATTCCGAAAACTTCAAATGCAGATAAATTATTCGTTTGAACCCTGATCGCAAAACTTGAAATATGAAAGTAGATCAGAAAATCTCCAACAACGCAATCGTGTAAGAATGTGGCCAAATTCCAACATTTGCTCAAATTCCTTTTTTGAGCCTTAATAATTATTTATTAATTACTTTTAATTTTATGAGTTGTTACAAGGGAGCCTGGATATCATCGAGCGAATCGATACCTCTCATGGAGTCAAGCACCCGGGGCTGCTCTTGATAGTCCTTTTTCAATCACTAAGCTAGTTGGAGGAAAACCGATTTACGAAGAATGAAGAGTGGGGTTCTGCACCTAAAATAACTCTATTTATAGAGAATATTTTTTGAGAAGAATATCCCAAGAAGTTTACTATTCTCTTGATGTCATCGTGCAATAGGACTGCTAATCACTACCAGCATCTAGTCAAGTATGAATGGCATATGGATGTTGCTAGGGTGACAGATGTGATTTGGTGCAAGTGTATCCCTATCTTTTTTTGATGGAGTTGCATCGATCTGGTTCATTTTCCTCTCGTTGAAGTCCATTCTAACTTTTAATGAATTGGATAAGAAGTTTTTGGAGTAGTTTAGGTTCCACGCTGCTTGGCCCAAGGATGTGATGTCCTTATTGGTCGTTTCTCATGGACCTAAAGAGTATTTGAAAGGTTTTTTGAATAGGTTTAATACTACATCACAAAGGTGAATAATCTGAAGGAGGATTTGGTGTTAATGATTTTGATCAGGGGGATACACCCGGATATGGGTTTTGGGAAATAGCTATGGATGAAGCAACCGACTACCATAGAGAAGTTCCACCAAAAGGCTAACCAGTTCTTATGGTTGGAAGAGGCAGACCTGGTTTTCGGGACGGCTGGTGATGGATAGCCGAGAGAAGTAGTTCAAAGTAATATTGCTATAAAACAAATAGGTGAAAGCACCGGTAATGTTGTTTTAAATGTAGGTAATACAAACAACCAAATGAAAAGAAATCAGGGCACTGAGGGTAGGAGTAATGATGCCAACAAGCATTCAAGTAATATGAGACCAAAGGAATACTTTCCCCTGAATGATATGATCGAAAATATCTACCTTGCCATGCAAGGGACGTAGAGATATAGAAAGTCACTTCAGAAAGAGGTGAGGAAAGTTGAAAGGCACTTAGGGGAGGTACTGTTATTTCCACGAGGCATATAAGCACAATACCAAGGGTCATCATTTAAAAGATATAATTGAAGAGTTGATCCGTAAAAAAATGCTGCAGCAATATGTCAATGATCTTCCGAATGGAAAACAAAATATTGGAACCCAAGGGCTGAATGCTCATGGGTGTCGGCTTGGACTTAACAAAGAGGGGCCTAGGAGACTTGATGGAAGGATCATGACAAATAAAATAACTGGAGGATATCATCCAGTGGGACAAGATGGAATGAGATGGAGCGATATGCGAATTCTTTGAAGCATGCAGCATATGAGAGTTGCTTTGCCATTAAAGACGGAGCTCTTGCTAAGCAGCAGAGATTGATGACTGATGATATAACCTTTTATAGCAGTGATTCTGACAGGACTGTAGCACCAACCATTGATCCCATAGTAATAACGGTCACTGTAGTCCTAGCTGCTGTGCATTGAGTCTCAGTGGATTGGGGAAGCTCGGTAAATATTCTATTCAAAAGGACTTTTGATTAGACAAAAATCAATCCCAAGGACATCAAGCCTTGTAAATCCAGGATTTAACGATTTACTGAAGAGGCAGAGGAGCCCAACGGTACTATCGACTTGTCCACGGAGTTGGGAGAAGGAGACTACAAGATCCTACGGGTTCAGAAGTTTGTAATTATTGATTAATTCTCGACGTATAACACCTTTTTGGGCTGACCAGCCCTAGCTAGTTTCAGAGTAGCAAGGCTCCTTGGTGCTTGAAATGAAGTTCCCCATGGACAATGGGGGTCAGAGCTATTCGATGCGACAGAGTGCTGATCAAGAATGTTGTGTTATCGAGATTAGAGAGGCAAACCAGTGGGATAAAGGAAAGGATGCAGAGAAAGCTCTCTACATCAAGGAGGTGGATGCACAGCAACCACTGCCTAAACCCTAGCACGGGCACCATAGAAAGTTCTTTATTTCTATGGATGCCAAGAAGCAGTCATAGGAAATGTGAGCAGCACCAATTGAGCCGACGATCAATGTCTCGATCGATGTGGATGATCTTACCCTGGTCTTTATGATCGGATTGCAGCTCGGCATCAAATGAGAAAGGAGTCGTTGATTCTCTCTAAGAAAACCAAGATGTGTTTGCTTGGACGCGTTCAGATATGTGCAGGAAATGGTCGGAGATAGCGTTCCATGCACTGAATGTGAACCCGAAATACCTTTATGTAAACCAAAAAAATGTGGTTTGGTGAAATGCCCCAAAAATTTTGAGGGAAAAATTAAAAACAATTCAGTTGAAAAAATATATATATTGGATCAAATGTTGATGGAGTTTCTGAATTGGATGATGTGCAGGGATATGTGTGCACGTGCACACTGGAAATGGCACAAGGAAGAGATTTAAAAATTTTCTGAAAAATATATATATATAATAATGATGATAATAAAATAAATAAACAAAGGAGGGAAGCATTTCAGATATAATCTTGAAATGAGAATCATTGATCAAATTAAATATTTAAAAATAAAGGATTAAATTCTTTATTTAAGGCATTGGAATGTAACTGAAGCATAACTCAAGTTAAAAATAAAATATGTGCTTAAACATATTCTCTGTGAAACAGGGAAAAATTAAATAAGATAAATAATTATATATCTATACACATGTATATTTTCTGTGAGAAGAAATATATTGAAACTGAGCAAGAAAATAATGATAACATTAAAATAGCATGAAATATAAAATAACTAAGTATATTATGTATGGGCAAAAATAGGAAAATGGGGATTCCCATAAATAAACAAATATACTTGGTCACACCTTTAACATGATTTAGGTAGACTGGACATTTTCTGAAAAGGTAGGAAAAAGAAAATGTTGCCTTTAACAAAAGAAATATGGCCGGGGTAACTGAAAATGGGAATGTTAAAAATATAAATGCAAAATGCATGACATTGGTCAGGACAAAAATGGAATTTTGTTTGATGAAACCCTAGTAAAATGCTTATAAATGAGTAGTTGTAGCCAGGGGAAACAGTTTACCCGAAATACTTAAAAATAAGAAAGAAAACATTTAGAGGAGAAGGAGAAAATATTGCTCAGGGATTTTCTGGATTAACTAGAAGGAGATACTTAGGTGAGTAACCTCACCAAATTCATGGCATTAAGAACTGAGATGAGGCAGCCCATTTTAATGTTGTTATTTTTAGTTTTGTTGAATATGGTTTTATTAATGTTCTTTGGATGCTTTTGGATCTGTCATGACTTTATTATGGATGTCTTGGATGATCTTTGATCTATTGTGATGTTTGTCTTTGGATGTGCAACTTACTGTTTCATTACACCTAGAAAAGTTAAAGCATAAAACCTTAGAATAAAGGCAGGAATACTCATAACTAATCTAGACCTATGGCATGAGACATTTTAATAGGAGAAAACATTAGGAGCTGCATTATACTATGTATAAGTGCTGAGGCTTAGAACAGTGTATTAGGGGTGTACTTGAGTGTTGAACCCCTGATCAAAAAAAAGAAAAGATGATAAAACTCACAAGTTAAAATTATGGTTAAGCTAGATTGTGAATCTGGTTCAATCATAGTTACTTGTAGATCAAAATAAAACCCAACATGCCATATCTCTATTTATAGTTGTAAAGATTCTTGTATGGATCTAAGACCTAGATATCTCTTGACAACATCATTAAAATGATTATTTATTTGTTTTTGGAAAGTATGCTTACAAGATGTTTGGGATGCTTTCATGTATGCAGTAGTATTTTTCATCCAAGTATCTGATGATAAAAATCAAACAAATGCTTCTAGTAGATAAACTAGGAATAATGAGCCAAGAAGGCTGCTGGAATGCTTGTTATATTTGAAGTATGCAAGTTGGCACATGGTTTGTTTAAGCCCTGAGATCTTTGTGCAATAATGTGAATTAATTTATTGCAATGTGTCCCAGTGATTCCATAATAGCAGATGAGGCTGAAACATAAATTGACATGTATATACTCATAGGTAACTCCTAAACCAGGAAGCAAAAGATATGAGTGTTACTCAAATTTGTTGAAATGGAAACATGGTTACTCCAGAGCATCTAAGTACTGGAGATTGATGTGAATGATTGTATGATTATGATTGTGTAATGAGTTGACTTATGAAGTTATTACACTTGCATGATAGTCTAACCTATAACATAGAATATAACTGCTTTGATAAGTCACTCAAGTAACTGGCTATAACTTATGCACCATTCAATTGCTTAGTATCATGAATTTAATGATGTTATTCATACCAGATCATAGACCTGACCCTTGTTTGCTCATGGCATATGGGGGTGTCTCATTTTAAAAATGAGGCAGTCACTAATGCTCTTTCAGGTAATGCTGGAACTAAGTAGAAAATGAAGCTATGGCTAATGAGAAGGAGTGAATGAACATGATAGCTAGTTTTAATAAGAGCCTATGATGATTTTATCTGCATGTATTCATGAGAGAATTATGTTTGAATATGTAATGAACTTCCTTTGTTTGATTAAACCAGTTGTTAGATAGTTGATTTTGTTATGTAGAATTTGAAAATCTGAAGAAGAAGTGTAGTTACATTTAAGTAATCTTCATACAGAATTATTAACCTGATGTAGCCAGGTTTGAATCATTTAAAGACACTAAGCTTTGAATGTAAAAACCTGATTTCAAATTAGAAGTATATTTCAGACACTTAATTGTTTTAATTAAAGTATTTTGCAAAAGAACTCAAGCTCATTTGTATGTGTTACTTTAAGAAATGAATTTTTCTGAAGAAAGCTTTTAGCACTTGGCAACTGAATAACATTTCAATTACCTTAATCAAGTGTTTGGTTAGCACAACCATATGGTTCAACCAGCTTCAAAAGAATGGGGTCTTGGTTGAGCATGTTGGTCTGTAATTTGAGAACTAAAAGTGTTTTACATCCTTTTGTTAAAAGTTATGTTAAAATCTCCTTCAAATGTTAAATGGTAAACATGTATTTTAAAACAGATTGGTATTATTATTATTTCAAAAAGAATTTTGAATCCAAAATCTGGTTCACTTGAAACAAAATGGTTGTTCTTAAAAAAAACATTTTTTTAAGTCCAGAACCTTTATTATAGAAAATGTAGATATCATTAACATAAAAGAACTACTTATGTTATGTCAAACTGTATAAGTAAAGAATAAGAGAGGTTTCAAAGAAAATATATATATATATAAATTGAAAATGATAAATGTAGATATCATTTTCTGATACTTAGGCAAATAACAAACATTTGAACTATGCAAAAGAAAAATTAATAAATGAACTCTTGTGTTCTAAGATTATCTGAAACATGGTTAACATAATCAAATCCAAGTATGAATAAATATGAACAGGATCCACTTATATAATGTAAATATCAAAGAATGTGGGAATTCAAATTATGAGTAGATCCATTCCAAATTCAAACCAGACAGACTAGCTCTTGTCAAAATATATATATATATATATATATATAATAAACTCTGATTTTAAACAAGAGGAACACATATATCATCATATGTATGTGTATATTTCTATGACTGAACTGATATGTTTATATAGGTAGAAAATTTAAAATCCAGAGCACATTGTTTGAAAAGAAAAATGACCCTGAGAAATTTAAACAAAGTTCAAATGAGCAAGTAAAAAAAAAATCCTTATGAAATTAAGGTAAAAATTGGAGGGTCATTTCATTTTGGTATCAGAGCTAATGTATGTATTAATTACTAAGTATCATAGAAATGTATTATGTCCGTTTGTTTTGGATGCATGATGCAATGATGCCTAAATGGGTATCAAACCCCATGCTGGTCAAAAAGCCGAATAGGAAGTGGCGAACATGCATTGATTGCTTGGACTTGAATAAGGCATGCCCGAAGGAAAGCTTCTTCCTGCCCAGAATTGACTAACTGGTAGATGGGACCGCTTGACATGAGCTACTTTCTTTCATGGATGCTTACTCTAGCTATAATCAAATAGTTATGCACATTCTAGACCAAGAGCACATCAGATTTATAACCGATTTGAGACTAAACTACTATCAAGTGATGTCATTCGGTCTGAAGAACGTTGGAGCTACAAACTAAAGATTGGTAAATTCCATATTCAAGGACCAGATTGGACGGACAATGGAAGTTTATGTGGATGATATGCTAGTGAAGTCACGGCTATCGATGAACCATATGAAAGATATTTCAAAGGTGATCAATGTGTTGTGGAGGTATGGGATGAAATTAAATCCATTAAAGTGTTCCTTTGGAGTTGCATCGAGAAAATTCTTTGGATTTATTATAAATTCAAGGGGCATTGAGGCTAAACTAGAGCAGATTAATGTCGTGAAGTACATTATTGCCCATAGACAAGGAGGGAAATGCATAGCTTGAACGGAAAAGTTGTCGCACTAAGTTGGTTCATCTCAAAGGCAACTGATAAAATGCATACCGATCTTCGATGCCCTCAAAGGTGATAAAGGAAAGTTTGTTTGGATGAAGGAGAACTAGGACGCTTTTCAAGAATTACTAAAGCATATGGAAAGACCACCACTCCTATCCAAGCCTTTGGAGGACAAGATCTGTTTATCTATTTGGCGGTGTCTGCTCATGCATTAAATGTATCATTGAACGTGACGAGAGATGAATCCAAAGGCCAGTATACAAAATCAAAAAGCGGTTTATCAGAGAAGAAAAAAACTATCTAAAGTTGGAAATTTTTGCTTACTGCTTGTTAATGGCCTTGAGGAAGTTGCGACCATACTTCCACGCTCACCCAATAAAGGTGCCGACGGATCAGCCCATAAAGAAAGTATGGCACTGACCCAAGATTTTGGGAAAGTTATAGAAATGAAATTTTAAGCTGAGCCACTATGATATCACTTACCATCCGAGAAAGGTGAAAAGAGGGCACGCATTAGCGAATTTCATTACAAAATTTACCATCCAGGATGAAGAAGAGATAGATGATATGGTCCACTTTCCATATGGAAATTATACATACATGAAGCTTCCAATGAACATAACTCTGGAGCAAGAGTGGTACTCATTACCCTAGAAGGACGGACGATTTGCTACGCACTGAAGCTAGAGTTCCCCGTGATGAACAACAAGGTTAAGTATGAAGCGTTGATAGTAGAAATCAAGATAGCAAAAGAATTAAGGGCAAGGATGCTGCATGTATTCGGCGACTCCCAATTAGTGGTCTGCCAGGTAAAAAGGGAATTCCAGGCTAAGGGTGCGAAACTTGTTCCTTACTTGATGAAGATACAGAAACTGTTGAACGATGTAGAACATTACACAATTATGCACATCCCTAAGGAGGTGAGTATGAAAGATGATTCACTGGCCAAGTTGGTCAGCTTTAGAGATGCATAATTGATGGGATTGGTTCTAAGGAATGTTTTATTGGATTCGAGCATCGACCATATGGATGTTGACTGCGTCTTGGAGGCCGAAGAGGAAAAGGAGTCATGGATGACTCTGATTAAGACTATTTGTTGAAGGGAACTCTCTCGAAAGGAAGAAATGAACGGTAGAAACTCCTTCGTAAAATGTTGTGATTCATAATGCAAGAAGAAGTGTTGTAAAAGAGAGGTTGCTCAACCCCCTTGCTTTGGTATGTAACCAAGGATGAAGCAAGGAAAATCCTTATGGAAATACATGAGGGTAACACTAGTGATCACAACATGAGGCATTCCGTAGCGAAGAAGATCCTTCACTATAGGTATTTTTGGCCAACGATAAACTATAATGATGCTAACTACACCAGATGGTTAGCCTATGGCCATTTGCGGTTTGGGGAATTGATATAATCGGTGTGCTATCGATATAGAAAAAAGGAGCTAAGTGCGCTATCATTGTTGTGGATTACTTCATAAAATTGGCTGAAGCGGAACCGCTTTCCACAATCATAATGAAAAAGGTGATAAGCTTTGTGATAAAGAATATTATCTGTATTCCTTAGAAAATTATAACTAATAAAGGAACACAATTTGAGAGTACCAAGTTCAAGGACTTCTCCAATGGGCATATCCCATTTGCTATTGCCTACGGAGCTGAGGCCATGATTCCATTAGAACTGGAAGTCCCTTCTCACTGGAATAGGTACTATGACCCTATGGCGAATGAGGAAATCTTGCTTGAGTTCCTCGACTTGGTTACTGCTCACCTTAAAAGAGTAACATGACTCTTCAATACCAAGGTCTGATGTCGTACCTTTGAAGTGGGGAACCTCATTTTGAAATGGGTCATTCTTGGTATAGGGGCACTTAGTACGAATTAGGAAGGACCCTATGCATTTGAACATAAACATTTAGATGGAATTTAGATGGAACTTTAAAGCTAGCGACTATTGATGGGATCACAATTCTACAGGATTGGAATAACGACCTATTGCGATGCTATTTCACTTAGATTTATTTACTTTATTTTCTGAAAATAAGCAACCCTTCTGAACCAAGGGCAATGTAATAAGGCATGGTTTTCCTTCTCTTTTGTTCATAAGTAAAGATCGCTCGTACTTACAATGGAACCGTATTCTTGTAAGCTAAATCCTATGCTATGTGATTAGCAGTGCAATTAGGTACATAGAGATAGGCATCGACGAACTCCTTTGATCCATGATTGGGTCAAAGGAGTATAATCACAAGGGTCGATCGAATGATTCGCCCTTATCCCTTTGATCTTGACTAATGTCCAGAGATAGGAAAAGTCAACGAGGGATGGCCAGAGTCATGCAACCAAAGCACCAATTCTACGCAATCGAAGTTATAATGACCATGCTTATGGCCTAGAAGGACATGCTCAGCTGAGTGACAATCAATGGATACACTCAGTCAACACCTAGAAACAGGTGAGACTGATAGCACATGCCAGGAGATAGGCACCTGAAATAGCGTTTCTCGAAGATAGGAATCGATGCGTAATTGAGACCTCCACGATTTTGTTCCTAGCTCAACAGGATATGCCTGGCCGAGGAAAAAAGTCGATGGCCAGGGAGCTATTTCGATCAATACCCGGATAATGGAGAGGTTGAACATTGACGCTCAGAGATAAGCATCTGAACTGTTGATCCTAGGAGATAGGGATCAATGAGTTATTGGAATGTCTAGCACCATAAGACCCAGCAAGACATGCCCAATCAATGATGAGAAACAAAAGACAATGAATGAATTCGATCAACGCTCGGAGATAGGCATGATAGAAATAAGGTGTATAGAGATAAATACTTGGAATATTACTTCCTGAAGATAGGGAACGATAAGAAGTTGAATATATCTTTGACTATAACTTTGTTTGCAGTCGGATGGAACTTGATCGTCAATAAATAAGGTTGACCATGGAGATGGCCAAATGAATAACAAGTTCTGTTTAGCTAAGATAGAAATACTTTGGCAATGACAAAAAGTACTATAGGGTGGAGTATAACTGAGCAATCACATAAATTTACTTATATGTATAGAGCAACCATCAGTAATAGCGTTAAACAGTCACAGGCATGTATAATATAAGTAAATCACATTATAGGCAGTTATACATAAAGGTAGTTGTGTATAGGCAAGTAAAATAAAAGTGCAGGAATGCAGATACGAATAAACGTTGTACAAAAACGAAAATCTTTATTTAACATCACTTTTTATACAAATGTAGTGGGGGCTAGTCCTGAGCAAACTCGGTTTATATGCAAAAAGGAAAAAAAATACATCAAAAGAAGACCAAGAGAAACTGTCTTCAAAATACATCAAAAAGCACTGAAACTGCTTTTACAAAGAATCAAATCGGAAGCTTATTTCTTCTTTCCCCGCTTACTGCTTCTCTTGTGATCATCCTTCCCATGGCATTTCTTTAAATCCTTCTCATCCTTGGCCTTTCCTTATTATGGAGTACTCCCCTCGAAAGCTGTCGTCACTTCTTCAGTCGCCATCTTGAGGGGGTCTTCAGGCTCGTTAACAATAGGATCGGAGGATAGCGAGGAACTACTAATGCCACAACCTTTCGAAGCCTTATTTCCAAGGGAAAGAGCTTAGGAATCAGGTTGGTTTATCAGAACCAATGGCAGGCTTTTTAGTTCCAAGCTCAAATTTGATATCGATCTTTGCGTGTCAGCCTTCAACGCTTTCACCATCATGATATGGTCGTCTGGGTCCTTTGCCCTGGTGATTATAATGTCTTCCTCCAGAAATTGTTCGATCTCTTCCAACCTTTCCAATGCCCCTAATTTCTATGAATTGAAACTAGGGTCGGAGCTAAAAGGCAGAGTTGGGACAATTCGCTCTGTAGAGATGGAAGTCGACATGATAAAGATAGTGATGTGAGGAATGCAGAATATGGATCTTAAGGCTAGGAATAACACTAGAGGGGGGGTGAATAGTGTTTTTAAGAAATTACTAAATCTTTTTAAGTTTATGTTAATTTGAAAACAAATGTATGCAATATTCAGACACAGATATAATCACAGAAACAAACACAGATGCAGAAATAAAGTAAATGCAGTAAAGGAAAGAACACACCGGATTTTATACTGGTTCGGGGTAACCCTACATCCAGTCCCGCACAACTAAGTACGGATTTCCTTTCAAAAGAAATTCCACAATTACAACCCTCGGTTTCAAGGCTACGAGGTACACCCTCCAGAATCACAATCCTCTGGGTAGAGATACTTGATTTCCGGGGCAACAAGTTCACCCAATTGATTTCCAAGGCTACAATCACACCTTTTCTCGCTTGATTGATTTCCAAGGCTACAATCACACCTTTTCTCGCTAGATAGATTACAAAGAAGCCTATAACTCTGAATAACACTTGGATCTTGTTGAGATAGTGATAGAGAATCAAACCAGAGATAATCTAGTTAGATTCAATGTTAATTTCGGCAGAGTGATGATTGGATTTTGAATAAGAAAATGTGGAAGAAGAAGAGAAGTGAAAAACCAGAAAATCTGATATAAAATTCGTTGAAACTAACCCCTATTTATAGAAGAACAACAGTCATGTCCATTCGTGAAAGGTTATGGCGAATAGACACTTCTTTTGAAATTCAAATTTTGAAACTAACTGACACTATGTCGACATGGGGTACTAGGGCATGTCGACATCCCAAAGGAAAATTTGATGTTTTGATTTTCTTTGAAAATAACCTTTATCTTATATTAAAACTATTTTAAACTTTATAAATATACTTGACTATTGATAAAATACATAGATAAATATAGAGAACAATATATATATATATAATTTTACTATAATTTTATATTTAAATCTAAGTATAAATATATTATAATTAAAAGATAGTTTAAAACAAACGAAGTTTAAAAACAAGAATATTTAAGGCTAAAACATCCTTTTGAAAATCATTTGAAAAGATAATTTTTAAGGCTAAAACATTTTGAAAAGCAATTTTGAAAATCATTCCGAAGTTGTTTTGAAAAACATTTTGAAGTAGTTTTGCAAGCTTCTTCCTGTAGAATATCTCATCATGTCAGGACTCGAGAACTTGTACAAAACCAGGATGTTCGTGGGTTTGTAAGCCACTTGTCGTAGGTTTATAAGCTACTTGTCGTGGGTTTGTAAGCCAGTAAAAAGGTAGAAATGGGTTCCATCCCAAAAGAAAAATGGAGTGAAGATTTCAGTGCTATTGTGGAGTTTTAACATAATTCTAGACTCAATACTTATCTTGAAATCTTGAACTCTTGATAATCTTTATACTCATGAGTCTTCAATCTTGATATCTTGAATCTCTATACTGTACAGTCTTCACTCTTGGTACCTGCATGGTTAAATCCTGCATATACATATATATCTAAACTATAATGTTAGTATTTATATTTTATAATCTTATTCTAAGGTTGTTGTCATCAAAACCATCAACTCATGGACTAACAAGTGATGGGACCTAAACCCTAAGTGATTGGTGGTGGAGGAGGAGAAGCGACCGATGACCTATAAGTTCACAAATAGTGATGTAAACATTAGTGATGGAATTGGGAGAGAACTGAAGCTTCTCGAATACAGGAGAGACGAGAAAAATATCTTCGCTAGGAGAAGCTCTTTAGATAGGAGATTTGGCAATTTCAACTTCTTCAGTAAATGGAAAAATGAGTTGAGAAACAGGAAGATGAATGTATGGCTCTTTAGTAGTCATGATAGTAGAAGTAAGAGCCTCAGAGCTCGGTCCTGTAGAAATCGGAGTCTCCGTTGTAGGCCCTTTTGATTGAGGAGTCGACGATTTTGCTCGATCCGATGTGGTTGGATCGATAGGAGCCTCAACATGGGACTTGCCTATAGCCATGTCCTGTTTATCCAAGATCACCTTATCTAAGGCTATGATATCATCTTCATCTAAGAATTTGGATTTCAACTGATCTTAAGTGAGGCGTTCGCCGGATGCAGCTGCATAGTGCATGTTTTCTTCCTAGGCATCCGCCAAGGTGATAAGGTAACTATTTCCTAACAACTTCATATTCTTGTGTTCGATGACATTGGCAAAAAATTACTGAAGGGTGGTGCTCATTGATTTTATAACCTTCGCGGCCTAGTCCATAAGTTCGTTGATTTCAGCTACAGTTCGACTAAGGTTAACTTGAGCTTCTATTTTTGCCTCAGTCTCGGCTTTCAAACTGGCCCCGAATTTCTCAACTTCACCTGGAGTGTTTGAAGCTCTACATCCTTGGCCTGAACTGCCAAATCTTTGACCTAAAGTGCCTTTACTTTAACCTCAACTTGGGCTAAGAGCTCACCACTCTCTGATGATCTTTTTTAAGCTGATTGTATATGGCTAGAAGGGCCTAAGTGTGTGCATGGGACATCTCCTCGATTATTGCTTTAGAGTTCTCGACCAATGTTTGAGCATAATCTCTTTACTTTTTGAGTTCAGCCAACTCAATTTTTTAGTCAGCTATTGTTATATCATAGGTCTACCTCTCTAATTCAAATGACTGGTTATCTGTCTGGTAATTCTATTAACCTCAGAGAGGGAAAAAGCTAGTTTGTTCCATCTAGTTTCCTTCATTTGTAAAGCTGGTCGACAAGTTCGGTAACGCCTCCAACTTTGTGGTTGGCCTCCTCGTGAGGGATATCTTTGATGTTATGGTCAAACTTTGCCCCTGTTAGGCAAAGAATAGAGAAGGCGACCTACATTATGGTGGTTATGTCTTAATATGAACCTGGAGGGGGTGGAAGTGGAGCAACATGAATTGGAACTTCCTTGGATTTTTGTTAAATTGATACAGTAGTGACCAAAGGTCGGATCATCAAAAAATGTTGAGAATAAGATTGGGGTTGAGAGTATGGTTAGCAAGAGCCAGAAGTAAGCCCATGATAGTCATGTGAATCACAAGGCTGCTACCGGTGGTCATGGCATTCTCTCTCCTCAGCCCGACGTTTCATCCTATTTATATTCTCGAGGTACTTCCTCACCTTCCTTCTTAGTCTTTCTTCCTCGGTGTGAAAAAGAGCAGTGAGGATAAAGTTCTGGGGTGGATACATGACACTCGTTGATGCCTGAGAAAAGATAATGGAAGCGGTCTCTTGCCATTGCACTTGAAATAAAGAAAAAGGGATGTATCAATATCAAACACTGAAGTAAGGGCGAATGTCGGATATAACTGTTCATGAGCCTACAAGTGTGTGGAGTACAGGTATTCCTAAATTCTCTACGGATCGTGTTTGGTGGGTTGCAAAAATATGAATTCATCTTCCTCTGTTAGGAGGTCCCCGAATGGAAAACTGAAACCCAGAGGATATTCTTTGAGAAGATCGTCGATCGGGATGTCAAGGTCGCCTAGTGAGCCGAAGTTGTTTTCTGAAGATCCTATACATGCCTTCATTTTAATCAAAATCTTTTATCATTGTCGTCATCTTTATTTTCCTCCTCACCCTCGCCTTCTCCTTCCTCTCATTCTTCCTCTTCTTTCGCTTATTCCACTCTTTCCAGTCATCTTCCCTCTTCCTTTGCATTCTTCCTCGACTATGTTCTCCTCCATTGTTGCCTTGCCCACAAGGCCATCATCACCACCTTGTTGACGTCACTAGAGTTGCGAGTGGGGGTAGCAATTAAAGCGAAAGACCTAGTTCATTTTGGTGGAAGCTCAAGGGGATGACAAATCACATAGGATGTAGAAGGCTGCACTGACAAAGCCTTTCGTTCGTGAGGAGATAGGTGGTAGTATGATGTCGAATGTCAACACTTTTTAAGGTTTCCATGGTCTAGGAGTGCCTCGACCTTGTAGTGGCTCTAGGATTCGATGATCAATAAATAAGGAGAGTGGGCTCTCTTTTTAAAGTTTAAATGGTGCGCCACTCTACAAAGGTTGGTGGCTGTTGAAGCAGCGTCGTGAATAAGACGACAAGGAATTGAGGAGGGCGAATCCGTTGGGGTGCACTTGAGTCGGAGCTAGCTCAATTTCTTGTAAGATAAATGTGAGAAATTGAATGAATGGTGGAATAGCTCTACCCAAGTATGTATACTTATTGCAAGTGGTGTACCTCTGAGGATGTGATCCCAATGATCAATCGTTGGAAGAAGTGCATCATTTTTCGAAATTCCATGATGGTAGCTGATCGTTCGGGGTTTCTTTGCAGTTAAAAAACATGGTGTTTGATCAAGAGGGTCATCCAATACTCTAAGTCTAGGTTGTTCATTTAATAGAGGAGGCTGGTTCCTAAGAGGTGCCATTGGAACAAGCGGCCTTTGCTGTTCAGCTGTAATCGAACGCCTAGCTCAGACAAGAGTGGACGTAGAGGCCTAAGCAATAGAGGAGCCGGGTGCAAGAGAAGTTGAAGGTTCAGACATAACTTTGAAGCATGAGGATTGACAAGTCATTCTAGATGGGAAAGCTTGACAGTGAACATGGTCTGGTAAGTTTTATTTTGAAATTTATTTCAATACACTCCTGTGTAGTCAACGTATAGAATCCAATGGATGTTGACGTGTGTTGACCAATTGGAATCCGAATGTTAATTGGGGCAGTGTGAAGTATCAATCTATGCGATGTGCATCATATGTCTAGAGCATGGTGTACATAACACTCGATGTAGATAGTCTGCTCATGCTGGCAAACAAGATCCATCGCACGATGGAACTGTTAGAACCCTATTTGTGTGATTGTTTTAACAACGATAACTATATATATCACTTGTAGTATCTTTTATATGGAACTTTACAGGTATCGATGTTTCGAGAGACAATGAAGCGGAAGAAAGAAGAAGTAATCATCTATAAATCAAAATGTATGTCTATTATCTTTACAAACTATTTGTAAAGTCTCATGGATGATTGATATGCATATACACATATCATTGGTGCAAGAGAATTTCAAAACAATGTCCAAAAGTATTTATATTTACAAAGTTTTACTAAAAACAAAATTATAAAGTAGTAGTCGACTGGATTCAAATTCAATTGGCTAAGGATGTCGACTGAATTGGAATACAGTCGACTGAGCTAATCAATTAAACAACCTATTTAGTCTTCTGATTTTGGTCTTCTTTACCGAATTGTTTTCTACAAAATAGTCAGTCGACTTGTCATCATTTCCAGTAAACTAAATGAATAGTAACGACTATATTCTCTAAAACAACATTTTGAAGAGATATGACTCTTCTTCAAAGCAGTGTGACTTTCTGGATATGTACAACTCTTTAGAATAATTCTCGATAACTATAAATAGAGTCTAAGACCAGAAGTTTTGTAATTAACTTCCTACCCTGATTTCTAAAACTTCTTATGACTATTTTCTTTCTAAAAGTCAATATTGTTCATTCACTCAAAAATCACTACTTGCACTTCCTTGATCACATTGCACGCACTGTTGAATCATCAAAGGAGATTATAGGAAGTTTTGTAACAAAAGTCAAAATCCATGTTGATAGAGAACAATATTGTCAAGTCAACAAAATCTTGTAATGCCTATTCCTCCAGGCTAAGTGAGCATGATTGATTAGTGGAAATCCAAAGGGGAGCTTCAGGACTTGGCCTAGTATGGTAGATCTAAACTAGTATAAAATTCTTGATGTGATCACTTTTTATTTACTTTACTTTTTATTGTTTAGATTGGTCATATATGCATTTACATTAGTTAGCCATATTAGAGACCCTTTACATTCATTTGGTATCAAAGCAGGAATTTTCACTGACCGTAACAAAGTTTTTGAAAATTATAATAATATGGGAAGCACATTTCTTGCAGGTCTAACTTTTTACCAATTCAAACTATGCTTATGGTCTAACGTATGAAAATTTTCTATGTAGGCTAGCGGTCTTGAGATTTGGCAAGCTACTCAAAATAAGTATAAAGCACTTTCTACCGAAATGAGTACATTGTCAGATGCTCAAAAACCAACGGCAACCAATAATGCAAAAGATATGAATATTTTATTTTATTCCCTTGATAAAAATGAATTTTCTAGTGTCATGCTTCGCAAAACCGCTTATGCCATTTGGCGTACGCTTCAAATTACACATAAAGGGACAAGCAAAGTAAACAAACTAAGATTTCTCTTCTTAAAAAATTCAAGTTCAATCGTTTAAATAAAAACTAATGAGTCTATTGTGGATATATATGCAAGATTTCAAACCATACAACATGGTATAATGACATTAGGAGTAGAATTTACTGAATTTAATCTTGTTACACATATTTTAAATTCTTTAATAATTAAGCGGGAAAGAAAAGTTCTAGTGATAGAAGAATCCAGCGATCTTTCCTAACTCAAGGTTGAAGAATTGATTGGAAATTTGATATCGTATGAAGCTAAATTGCAGGTTAGGAAGGAACAAACTCATGAAATGAAGAGTATCGTATTTTAAGCAAACGATGGTGATTTATATTTAGATGAACATAAGATTGTATTCATTGCCAAAAATTACAACAAATTCCAAAATTCAAGAAAATGACGAAAGCACAAAATTTTGGAAATTCAACCTCAATCAAATTCTTTAAATGTGACAAATTCGGCCATATGAAAAAGGATTGTCTGCAACTTAACAAAGACAAAATGAAAGACAAAGGCAAATTTGAAAAGTTTAAAAAATAAAGGAAAGCATAAGTTACTTGAGACGATTCAGACTCCTCTTCATTAGAGAATGACACCGATAGTGACACGGAACAAGATGATGTTTGTTTCATGACCACTAATGTATTAAATTCCGATCTTTCTTAGAGTGATCTTCTTAAAATTAGCACAGAACTTAATGACAAATACAAAAATTTATAGCAATTATATAAAGAAAATATTTCCAAGTTAAATAGGGCTGAATTAGAAATTGGCATGTCGAAAGATGTGAAATGTATTTTAGCAGAAGAGTTGGAAAATTCACAAAAGTCATGTGAAAATTTAACTTCTCAAAATACGGCTTTAGATGAAGAAATTAAAGCATGTAATATTGAGAACGTTAAAACTGCAAAAGAAATTTGTGAACTCAAATCTAACTTAGGTTCTACTTAAAAGGAAGTGCTTGAGTTAAAACAAAATTTCGAACAAATCACTAACAATGCTTCAAAATTTAATAAAGGAAACCAAAATTCAGAAAATTTAATTAAAATTTCAAAACCATCCGATAATAAGAATGGGCTTGGATTTAAAAAATCAGGACAAATAAAATGTAGTACTAAAAACTATAGCACTATGTATACAAAATTTAGGAAACCTAGAAGATTAGTAAAACAAACACTTCAAATTCTAAAAGTATTGAAATTTGGGTTCTAAAACTAATAATAATCTGGTTAGACAAAAATATATAGATAGTTTCAAAAAGATGTATTTTATAGTAATAATTATATTTTAAAAGGTCCCAAACCATTATAGGTATGGCGACCTTCTTTGACCAACACATAGGACCCTAACGTAGGAAGTGGGTACCAATAAAATGCTTTTCATGTTTTTTCAGGTGTTCAGTAACAAAAACGGGAAGCAGATACTCGATGGTGGATGTTCCTAAGCATATAACGGGTAATGCAAACATCTTGTCTAACATAACATATATGGATGGAGGGACCGTCACATTTAAAGACAATTCGAAAGAATTTGTGGTTGGAATTGGAGAAATCATCAATGTTGGTATACCTAACTTTCCTTTAGTTACAAATATTTTATTGGTAGAAAAAATAAAATATAATCTTTTGAGTATTAGTCAGTTACGTAATAAAAGGTTTTAAAATTGACTTTGAAAAGGATAAAGGCAATATCTTTGATCAAAATAAAATTTTAATTTTCGAAGTTATAATTAGATGAAACATTTATGTTCTAAATATGAATTTTAATCATAATAACGATATGTGCTTAGTTGCAAATCATAATGATATGTGGCTTTGGCACAAAAAAATTTGTCGTATTAATTTTAAATATATCCATAAACTTGGTAAGAATAATTTAGTAAGAATTTTACCAAAATTAAATTATAAAGTCAATAATTTATGTGATGCATGTCAATATGAAAATTAAAGAAAATATCTTTTAAATCTAAGAAGTAAATATCAACAAAGCAACCACTTGAATTATTACATTTATATTTATTTGCTCATACTTAAGTAAGATCAATAAATCATAACAAATACATTTTTGTGATTGTTAATGATTTTTCTAGATTTATTTGAACTATTTTTAAAACACAAAAGTGATACTTTTGAAATGTTTAAAACTTTTGCTAAAAGAATTAAAAATTTGGAAAATTTAAAAGTAAAAAAAAAATAAGGAGTGATCATGGAGGAGGATTTGAAAATGAACTTTTTAATAATTTTTGTATAAGAAGACTATTAGTTACAATTTTTCCTTTCCATGAACACCACAACAAAATGGTGCAGTAGAAGAAAAAACATTATACCTTACAGGAGTGTGCAAGAAAATTGGTAAGTAGTAACACATTACTAAAGCATTTTTGGGCCGAAGTCATCGCTACTACTTGCTAAGTATTTAATCGTGTCTCGTTAAGGCCAATGACAAAGAACAATTCTTATGAAATGTTTTATGGAAAGAAACCAAAAGTTTCATATTTTCGTATTCTTGGGTCAAAATGTTTTATTTACATACTAAAGATCATTTAGGCAAATTTGATTCGAAAGCTGATGAAGGCATTGTTATTGGTTATTTAGAACGAAGTAAAGCTTGTAGAATTTTCAATAAACGTACTAACACAATTGAATAAAGTTTACATGTTTCTTTTGATGAAAATTTTAAACATAAAAATGACGATGGACAAATTTTATAAATAAAACAACCTTATGTTTTAGAAAATAATACCAATACTAATGACAAAAATGAAATTGAAAATAATTTAGCTCTAACAATAATAACTTAAGGTATCCTCTTAGAATTTTAAAAGACCATCCCATAGATAATATAATAGGAGATGTAAATGCTAGGGTTTAAACAAGAAGTCCACTAAATCAAATGGGTCACATAGATTTTATTTCAAATATTAAACCTAAGAATTATAAAAAAGCAAGTAAAGATAATTTTTGGATATTACTAATGCAAGAAGAACTTAATCAATTTGAATGAAATAATGTTTTGAAAATTATACCAAGGCCTAATGATTAATTTTTTATTGGAACTAAATGGGTATTTAAAAATAAAGCTGATAAAAATGGTAATATAATTCGTAATAAAGCTAGATTAGTTGCTCAAGGGTATAATCAAGAGGAAGGAATAGACTATGAAAAAATATTTGCACCTGTAGCATGACTAGAAGCAATTTGAACATTACTTGCTTTTGCACATCATCGGAATTTTAAACTTTATCAAATGGATGTTAAAAGTGCTTTCTTAAATGGTTTTATTAAAGAGAATGTTTATGTTGAACAACCACCTTTATTTGTTCATGAAAAATTTTCAAATCATGTTTTCAAACTTAAAATGACGCTTTATGGTCTTAAACAAGCACCCCATGCTTAGTATGATAGACTCAAAAGCCATTTATTAAACTCTGGTTTTCAAATTAGTAAAATTGATTCTATGTATTTATCAAAAAGGAAAATGATGATATTTTAATCATTCAAATTTATGTTGATGATATAATATTTGGATCTACGAATGAAGACCTTTGGAATGATTTTGTAACTATTATGATAAATGAATTTGAAATGTCTTATATGGAAAAAACAAATTTCTTTTTGGATTTACAAATTAAACAATTAGAAAATGTAATTTTTATTATCAAGAAAAATACTATAAAGAATTACTAAAGAATTTAGGAATGGATAATGCTTCAAGTAAACCCACTCCAACGAGTACTAGATTACATTTTGACAAAGATGAGAATGGTAAAGAATTTGATCAAAAGCTCTATAGAAGTATGATATGTTCCTTACTTTATCTAACCGCTAGTAGACCCAATATTATAATGAGTGTTTGCTAGTGTGCTTGATTTCAAGCACATCCCAAGGAATCACATTATCGAGCTGTGAAAGGAATTTGCTATATTTAACCAACACCAAAGATTATGAACTTTTCTATCCGAAAGTTATCTCTTTTGAGTTGGTTTCATATAATGATGTCAATTTTAGGGGTTGCAAGATGGATTGGAAGAGTACTAGTGGAACTTGCCACTTCATTAGTCGATCTTTTTCTCGTGGTTTAGTAAGAAGAAAAACTGGGTTTCATTATCAACATATAAGGCCGAATATATCTCAACCGCTTTTGTTTGTGCTTAAGTTATCTATATGCAACAGAGATTTAGATATTTTGGGAAAGACATTAAGAAATCTCTTATATATTGCAATAACACAAATGCAATCAATCTCACCAAAAATCCTACAAAGCATATTCATATACATCATCATTTTCTAACGGATGACGTAGATAAAGAAATCATTTCTCTAGAATTTGTTAATACGGAAAATCAAATAGCGGATATTTTTACTTAACCATTAAGCAAAACAATGTTTTTAAAATTTCGTAGAGAATTAGGTATTTGTTCTTTAAATGAATTAATTGAATAATAGTTTATATATATGTATATATATAAGAATTAATTGATTAAAAATGTATAGGGATAGTTTTCTCTTCATTATAAGCTATTTTTATTACTAGTTAAATTTTTTTTACCTAAAAATGGTAATTAGTATAATTAGTTTAAGATAAACTAAAATTCTCTACTGTATATATAATTTATCTATTTTAAGTAATCTTTTTAATATATAAACAACTCTTTAGTAAGATAAGAAATAAACAGTATAACAAGTCATCCTCTCAAAATAATTCCCTATCCTTTCTTAAAATTATCTTTTCTCCTTCTTAAAGAACTAGTTTTTCTCCTAACGAGAAGAAAATTAACCAATCAATAAAATTCGAAGGTCACTTAACTACCACTCTAGATAATTGTATCGATAATATTGACCGTTGTCAAAGAGAAATAAAAGGATAACAAAAGGAAATATATTGGGAGCAACATCGACATGGTGAATATTTAAATTTTATAGAAAGAACTTTAATGGAATTTTGTGGGATCTAAAAACAGCATTCACACCAACGGAAATCCTCCAATACAGCAAATAACAACACCTATTAAAATATATAAGCCAAACAAAGCTAACTCTTGGGAATAAGAACCATCTAAAGACGAGACTGAGCCATCAGAAGAGTAAATGATCTTTCGTTGTTATATTGCTCGTATAAATATTTTTTAACATATATAATTTGTAAATCTCTTTTATATACATACATACACACATACATACATACATACATACATATGTAATAAAACTATATTATTTACCTTTATATCTCGCAAAATATCTAGTTCTATCAAAATAATATACAAAGAATTATAAATGTTCTTAAAAAGGTAATATATTATACATACACAAACACATAGACACACGAAAATAAGAATATCTCATAAACTTTAAATTTCAGTTGACTAAAACCCCAATTTAGTCGACTGAACCTTGCTTTGCTCTCGGGAGTGATTTTCCTTAAGTTTAGTCGACATCTACATCTATTCATTCGATTTAGTTTTTCTGAATCAGTTTACTATTTCCAATTTTAAGTTGACTAAATAAGGACCTCCACTCACGAAATAAATTTCCTTCAGTTTATTCGACTCCTCCCAAATTCAATCGACTGAGCTTTCTATATTCAGTTGGCTCACTTTCGTTTTTACTCAATGTTGCTCTGGGGAATAGATTTCCTATGCATTTAGTCAACTCTTTCCCCATTTTAGTCAACTGAATCCTGCATATTTCTATTTTTTTATTCGTGCCTTTTCATTTATAACTAATTCTCTTCACAATTCTTTCACTTTCCTTATTCTTCAAAATAAAAAATAACCCAGATCTAAAACTTCTCAAAATTTTAGTGGCTCCTAAACAAAAACTACCGGCAACAAGAAAGAAGGTCCCCGCTTAAAGAGAAAAAACTAGTTCTTCAACTCCATCTCATACTGAATTTGAATCTGATGAACAACTCATAGAATGGATGAATCATGGCAAAACTGCTTTGAGAAGATTCAATGAACTCAATGACAAGAGGATCTTTCAGGAGACCATATACAAAATGTCAGACCTTTCTAAATTTAGAATAGAGAAGATCTCACGGGAAAATGAATTCTTGTGTCTAATTGATAGTAATCAAAATCAGGTAAATATTTACCATTTTCTTGTCCGAATGTTCTATGCAAACCTCTGTGAAAGTTGTTACAAACATGAGAATGATGATGGTCTTCTTTGTAGTCGGGTATTAGGAGTAGATATTCCACTTTAGATTTGGGTATAATCTTGTGGTTCTTCATCGGGTGAAGACTTGGATGATATTGACTACGATGAGTTTGTGTATAATGCAACAAGTTATCTGTTTCGAATGGAATAAACAAATAACATTTCTGTTAATTTGCGTCCTTAAGCATGAATTATTGATAAAATGATTCTTCATACGATTCTTCCTAGAATGTGTAGCTATGAAAAAATGTATGACAATAACTATAGAGCCTTGTACGCAACTTACTCGAAGAGAAAAATAAATTAGGCTAAAGTTATACATAATGAAATCAAAAGTTTAATTATGGAATTAATGTTGAAGCATTATCTGACTTCACCACCCCAAAATTATGGATCAAAAGTCGATTTCGCTAATGAAACTTCCAGTAACTATAGAAATAATACCTCCTTATAATGAATATCTTCCAAATATGGTTCGTGATACTATTGGGCAATCATCATCAGCCTCCATATGCATCACAGCCTTCATCTCAACAAGAAATTAAAGAAGAGTCATGGAACACAAACAGTGATAAGGATGTCCCTTTGGTCCATCCTTCAAAAACTATTTCCAATCGATATGCTATTATTCAAAATCAAGAGATTCTTCTTCAAAAATAAAATAAAAAGATTAGCAAAAGAATAAGAATTTTGAGAAAACAACATTGGGCTTTCTTGAGAAAATTTGGCAGAAGATCTCTTCCAATTCATGGTCTCCTTCTCCATCTTGCTCTCACGCTTCTTTCAATAATGAGCAAGATTGAGAAGCTTTTTCAAGTTACTCTTCATTTAGCATTTTTATTTTTTCTTCCTTCTAAAACATCATTTATGGTCTGCATGATTTAACTTATGTTGTGTATATTTGTGTACTCATGTGACTGCATTTTATAATTCTGTATACATCTATTGATTTATGTGAGTTCTTGTGTTCATTTTGATATGCATATTTCCATTTTTTCTTTTAGCTTTTACTCATTTTTGTTGATGACAATGGGGTGAAAATATGGTGAAAGGGGGAGTATTTATTAAGGGTGAGATTATAATACATATATCATACATATAGTCGTCATCATCAAAAAGGGGGAGAATGTTAGAACCCTATTTGTATGATTGTTTTAACGATGACAATGATATATATCACTTGTGGTATCTTTTATACAAAACTTATAGGTATCGATGTTTCGAGAGATAAAGAAGCGGAAGAAAGAAGAAGTAGTCATCTACAAATCAAAGTATATGTTTGTTGTCTTTAGAAACAATTTGTAAAGTCTCCAAATGCATATACATATATACATATCATGGGTGCATGAGAATTTCAAAACAATGTCCAAAAGTATTTATATTTATAAAGTTTTATTTAAAACAAAAATATAAAGTAGCAGTCGACTGATTTCAAGTTCCATCGATTGAGGATGTCGGTTGAATTGGAATTCAATTGATTGAGCCAATCAACTAACAACCTATTTAGTCCTCTGATTTTGGTCTTCTTCTTTAGATTGTTTACAACAAATAATTTGTCGACTTGTCATCATTTCCAGTCCACTGAATGAACAGTAACGACTATATTTTTTGAAATAACACTTTGAAGGGATATGACTCTTCAATGGTTCTTCTTCAAAGGAGTGCGACTTTCTAGATATGTACAACTCTTCAGAATGACTATTGATTACTATAAATAGAGCCTAAGACAAGAAGTTTTGTAATCAACTTGCTATCTTGATTTTTAAAACTTCTTGTGCCTTTTTGCTTTCTAAAAGTCAATTTTGTTCATTCACTCAAAAATCACTCCTTGCACTTCCTCGATCACATTGTATGCATCATTGAATCTTCAAGGAGATTATAGAAAGTTTTGTAATAGAAGTCAAAATTTTTGTTGATAGAACAGAACATTGCCAAGTCAGCAAACTCTTGTAACGCCTTTCCCTTCGTGCTAAGTGAGGGCGATTAATTAGTGGAAATCTGAAAGGGATCTTCGGAATGGACGTAGGACGGAAGGTTCGAACCAATATAAAAATCTCAATGTGATTACTTTTACTTTACTTCACTTTATTATTATTTAGCTTGGTTATACACACATTTACTGTAACAACCCACCTTTTCGAACCCCAGAAGTCGACACTAATACATCCATGGTATTCACGTGCCAAACAACCAATTACCGAAAAAGCAGATTGTTAGGGGAAAGAAAGAAGATATAAGATAAGAAGAAACTAGAACAATCACATAATCTCACAACGCAATGGAATAACATATGTTAATCAAGATAATACTTTACAAAGTCATTTCCAAAAGGATACATCAGAGTCATACTAATACGGATTCTACTCTAGGATAGTTATTACAGCATGTCCCTATCTAACCGATACAATATACATATAGTATAGTGGAAACAAAATACTAACTAACTATCGATGAAACCTCTTGCTCCAAGCTCCTCGAAAAATGCATCCGTAGAAACCTGAAATACTTGGCTGCCCATACAAATTTGAGCACCTAAGAGTCTTAGGAAAAGAAAATAAAAATCTAGGTCAGACATGAATCTGGTGTGAGTGAACTCAAAGCAACTGAATTATTACTTTTGAAACTCTTTTAAAAACAAGGGTATCTCGTAAGACCACACCACACATGAATACGGATGGGTTTTTACTTACGATAACCAAAACACTTTTATTATAAAATTACAGTTATATTATAATAATGTCTAGAGTTTAAAGTATTTAATAACCAAGTAGCTGTGATGTGTGTACATGATAGCAATAATAGATATACAATCAAAAATCGTAGGCTCGTATTAGAGAATGGATTTCTAACAAATGGCAAGGTAAGGGACTATTTTCAAAAATCTATACACCTCTAGATAAAATGTACAGTGGGATCGAAAACCTTTCGACCCCTGCCAACACAGGATAGGCCTACCCAAGAACTAGGTAGTACCGAATATGATCACCCCTTGGTTGCGATCAACAACCAAAAATGGGCCTGAAGCATACATAGAGATATCGACACTAGATATTTCGATGATCACACCTTAATGGGTGCGATCTGCATGGCCTTGCTGCATCTACCCTGTTTTAACCATTACCGGGATGTAAGGGTTGAGAGGCTACACTCTTAACATTTAGCAATCCATCTTGGAATGCTAACACTGCCCTCCAGGCTACTAGCATTCATTCATACAAGTTGGTTTTGGGTCTAAACGAAACCAGAGTCTCTTCAAGGAGCATCATCTTCAAGATGTCTTCCATTATTAAAAAAACTTCTTTAATACACTTAATCAATTAGGTTCCTTTGATAAACAAAACGATTATTTAAAACACCTTTACTAAATCATTACTTAACTTGAAACCATTATTAAATGTATGATTGACCTTACAAATTAGAAAGAAGCTTAGTGACCACAATGGTTCTCATTTAACCGAGTTTACTTTTCAAGTTATAACAAAGGTATTTACATAAAAAACAGATATGTACAAGGGAATCAGCCAATAACAATCAATCATATAAGTAAATGCCCAAGTTACTAAAATAATAGATGGGGATTTATTCTGTTAATGAATTTCCACACAATCAAACAATTTACAATTTAGCAGAATGATGTTTTATTCTACTAAATGGATGTCCACACAATTCAATTCAACTTAGTATAACTCCTCCACATTCCTTTGGTTCTAAATGTCATAGACAAGAGATCCCTTGATTTAAAATCAATTCACTTATAAAAGAAAACTGTCTTATTAACCAATAAAGTTTAAAATAACTTTTAATAATTAATTAAATCTTAATTTAAATTATGAATTAAAGCATATTTAAAAATTAAAGCGTAAATTAAATCTTAATAAATCAAAATTAAACCTTAATTAATCATAGTTTAATCATAATCAATTAATAATTAATAAAATAATTTATCTCTATTAAATAATAATTAATTAAATAATTAACTTCTAATTAAAATAATAGTTAATTAAAATAATTAAACATGATTAATATAAAAATTAATACTTAATTATCTCTTAACTTTATTAATCATTAATCAAAACTTCCTTAATTAATTAATAATAAACTTACTTATTAATACTAATTAATTACTAATTACTTAACTTAATTACTAATTAATTAATAAATAATTATTCTTAATTAATAAATTAATTAGTTATCAAAACATACATAATTAAGTAATAATTAACTTATATGCATACTAATTCGGTTTGAAAATGGTTTTCCGATATACTTAAAAGAAACACTTTTAAACTTGAAAATCGTTGAATTCCCTGAACTGCATCCATAGCGACTTTCGCTATAGATGTAATAATTTAAAATTACTTTTCCAAGTCATCCAAAAATTTAAATTTTCACTTTTGCCTACTTCTAAAACATAATTTAAAAGAGTTTTAAAAACTTTAACTAAAGTTAGAAACTAAAATAAAACAAAACATTTACTAAATCAAAACTAGTAAACGATTTGATTTTCAAAATGGATCTCAAGTCCTTTTCAACATCTCAAGTTCTAACTTCCAAACCATTTAATCATGTATATAAATTATGAATACTAAATCATATCATCACCATGCATCACAAAGATCACAACTTTAAATCCAAACACTTCACTTTAATACATCGATTCAACTCAAATGCTAAAACACAAGCTACCACATACATATACATCCAAACCGTATAATAATCCAAGCATTAACATCATATATGCAAGGCAACATCTTTGCAAAAGTTAGATGTTTACTCATCGAAAATTTGTAAAACCCTTTTGAAAACTTGAAATAACTTTAGAACTATGCAAAACTTGATCTTTGGACTTAAAACTTGGAAATAGGCTCGACCATGGCAGAGTATGGCTCGGCCATGACATGTATAGGTAAGGTAAGGAATTGTTTTGGTGAGGTGGAGGGACTTCGAATAATGTTCAAAACTAGACCCAAAATTTAGTCTTCTTTTCTTGGATTTTTGGCTACGTTACTTTCAGAATTTGGAGAAGTTGTTAAAGAAAAGGATCTTGAAAATTCTCTTCTCTACAATTTAAAAAAAGAATTACATAATTAGGATTTTTTTAGGGATATATGGCCAAAAGAATAAGAAGTATTTTCGGACTTGAAAATATGAGTCCAAAAACACTCTGCAAAGAAATGATATTTGACATGGCTAAGCTCAAAATTTGAAGAAGTGGTACAATTGAAAGCTGTAGCCACTGAAATTTGATATTGTTCCAGAAAAATAATCTCTCCATTAGGATAAGAAATGAGGAAGATATGATTAAATAAATAGGAGGAAAAATTTGAAGAAGCAAAGGGTTATTTATAAGCAAGAGAAAAAGTAAATTACCTAAATGCCCATGTCCTTTACCCCCACTACCCTCTTGCCACCTCACCTAGCCTCCTCCACCTCATGTAATTATGCCAAAACCCTTGTTCCCTCTTCTCATTTCCATGTAAACATGTTTAAGTACTCTTTGTACCTAATGTTTCAAATGATGTGACATTTATATTTATATTTTAAACATTATATACTTAGGTATGAATATATATATATATATACACACACACATATACATACACTAATACACACATATATAAATATACCAACTTAATAACAAATTTGTATACTTATGCTAAAGAGTTCACAATGTTTCCGATAACTTTTAGCCGACGAAAAATCAAAAATTCGGAAAACGAATTCCGGTCACATTTTCGATCTTTCTTTGAACTAAATATATTTGTAAACAAATTTGGAAAATATTTCACCATTAGTATTCATTATTTAAAAGAGTTTTATTTCCATTATAGAATCAATTATTTGAATATTTAAAATTAACTAAACATTTGCAAATCAAAGCAGTGAAATTCCAGGTCATTACACTGCCCCCCTAAAAAAGTTTCGTCCCCGAAATTACACCTCAACCTATCCTATAAAACACTCAAATTATACATCAGTTCGTATGATGTACAGAGATCATTCATATACAAAATCTGATTCGATCTCTACTCGAATACATAACTTTACTTTCGAACTAGTATCGCTCAACCGATTTTCTAGTGCGGACTCCGATCAGGCCCCTTGATTAAGAACCTTTGTTTTTCTTACATAGCAGTGTACTATAACAGAAAACATTGGCCCCATACCAAAAATCCTCATCAAGTGCTTACCATCTAAAATCGAGTAAAAGATCCTTATTTGGAATGGTATGGAATACCTCAAAGCCATGTACTCGTATCTTAGATCAAAGTTTATGAGAAGGAGAGATGATCTACGTCCCACCTACGCACTTATTCAATTGCTTCTCACTAATACCAATCCTATTTCCACTAAATATATCTATGAAAACATTTCATAAACTGATTTAGGTTCAACTTGTATAATACTCCACTATATCCTGAGAGTATATAACTCTATCTGATTCAACCATTCCATTTTGAATTTATTTCCCTAACAAAACTCAGGATTCAAATGCCCGGGTGTTATTTCAAAAATAATTTGAAATGGAACTTTATATTTTAATCATAGAAAATATATACATATAGCTCGAGTAACTCCAAAATGATACTAAGGAATTGGGTACTACCAAACAGTACCCTATATTCTCTTAACAAGATGGGTAATACTCAAGAGAAGTGCTTACCATCCGAACACATTCCTTCCCTAATTTTAAGTTATTCTCGAGCACTTGAATTAGTTAACTTAAAAATATTTCTTCTATCTCAAAATCTCATTTTTGAAACAATACATTACATTTCCAACAAAACATTTATTACCCACTTGAACGTGTTTCGATTGTACAATGATAAAGAGAATAATTTACTAAGTGTATTATAATGTTCACCTTGGAAAACATCCGATCATCACCTAGAAGATTAATCCGATTATGACAAAACAAGTCGAGATCCATTCCCCCTAATTAATCCAAAGAAAATATTTCTTTCTTAACATTTTCACTCCCTAAAATTTAATTCTTAAACCAAAATTTCTTTCAAATAATACTATTATTACTTTTCAAAACCTTGAAAATCCTTTTCATAAGCACCGGGATTTAAGCCCTCAAGATTCCTACTTAAATTCTTTTTAATCAAAAGACACATCTTAAAAATTCGTTTTATAAGATCAACCTTTATAAAACCATTTTTCAAATATTTATTTCAAAATATTCTAACTCCTTTTTTTAATAAACATCTTTCATTAAATCAATTTTTACCCCAACATTAACATCGAACACCTTATATTCAAATTGTGAAATTTAATTCACAAGGTGTTCATTTCAATGTTTTTCCCAGTTTCTGTCTACCCAACACATAACTTAAAAAGGGAAGCTACCTATACACACCAATAATAGTCAACGCTCAAACTGAACGAGCATGACTAAACAAATCCTAAATGATAATAATAAAATATTATTATCTCCTAAGTCCTAACAACCTACATATCAAATAACTATACCATACTATACTAATTTTAAAAACCATTCTTTATTTTATATATTCTAGGTAAAATTATTTCATTTACCCAATTTCAAAACAGTACTATGTCAGTTGGTCTTGTTTAAGTGTTTGGGAATCCCTATCGACAACGTTGATCGAGCGCGTTGACCAGAACTCATAAGCCACTCAACAGATCAAACAACAAAATATAAAACATTTGTATACCACTAAAAAATACACGCTCAATAATATACACTCAAAATCATAATAAGGCATTCTGTTACCTTATCTCTTAATGAGTTGCCCCACCAAATCCAAGGTTCTCTCTTAACCTTACACTCTGATACCAAATAACGACCCACCTTTCCGAACCTCAGAAGTCGACACTAATACATCTGCGGTATTCATGTACCGAACAACCAAGTGCCGAAAAGGCAGATTGTTAGGGGAAAGAAAGAAGATATAAGATAAGAAGAAACTAGAACAATCACAAAATCTCACAACGCAATGGAACAACATATATTTATCAAGATAATACTTTATAAAGTCATATCCAAAAAGATATATCAAAGTCATACTAATATGGATTCTACCCTAGGACAGTTATATCAGCTTGTCCCTACTTAACCGATACAATATACATATAGTACAGTGGAAAAAAATAGTAACTAGTTATTGTTGACAAGAAAACTTGTCAACACCTAAATTTGAAGTTGAAGTAGGAGTAATGCTTTCGAAACCTCCTTTCGAAGGAATGAAAGTTTCTAGCTTTTCTAAGACTGGAAATGGTGACTAACAAGCGTCTTTGACACCTTTCAACGTAGTCGAAAGGACAACTTCTTCTATAAGAAATCCTTTCAAATCGGCTGGGTTATATTCCTGTAGAAACCTCCTATCGACACTGTTAAGGTAGCTAAGGATGGGGACCTACAGAAAGCTGTGAATAGCAGGGCTGGAATGGTTTCTACTCTGTCGAAAGGGTTAACTCTTGCAATTTAATAGATTTGAGCTAAAGCTTCTAGGAAATAAGGTAACTAAGCGTTTTGACTTGATCGAAGGGGCTCCTTTCGACCAACTCAACTTCCGGTTGATGTTTTCATGATAAGTAAGGAAATCTGAATTGCTAAGTAAACGCGATTACACAATCCTCTTTCTATTGAACTCAATTGTACAAATTGACCAAATCCTCAATTTGATTTAAGAATTAAGGTTTACAAGCTTAAGAATATACAAGTGAGAAGTGAAAGAAATTAGATCACCTACAACTGACCCCTAGGGTCATACTTATAGGTGCGAGTTGGGAGCTTTTGACCCTAAGCTTTCGACGCAGTCGAAAAGTCAACCCCTCAGCTTTCTTGAAGGTCCACTGCGCCATACCTTTCGACCTGGTCGAAAGGGTTCTATGCAGTTAAAGCTCTCGGTGGATTCAATGCGGTAGAGGTGCAAAAAGTCATAGCGGGGATGCAGCGAAGATATAGCGGGATATATCGGATTACTCTAAAATAGCATATAAATCCCATACTTGTTGTTTTTACAAATATATAGATAGTAATTATGTGAAAAATTAACATTCAATTGAATTATAATTAATACAACAATAATTTTAAATAAAAATATGTGCAAATGTATTTTAAATGAACGTAAAACTATTATATAACTTAATTTAATTTAGTAGAATATTAGAGTATTATCATTTCTAAACATATATAAAAAATTCAATGAAATTAATTAATTTCATAATTTTTATAGCGTATAAATATCATTTTTCAATCCAATTTTTTATAGAAGATATAGCGAAAATAGCGGAATATAGCGGAAATAACGGGATATAGCGGAAATAGCGGGGATTAAAGCGGAGAGGCTATATGTTGGGGATATATGGAAAAATCGTAGCGGTAGGAATCCGCTATAAGATATATCGGAGTTATAGCAGGGATATAGCGGGGCATTAACTGCACAGAAAGGGTTTTATTTATTTTTCTGTTGCCGCTGGAGACTGGGATTCCCTTTCTTGCTTTGTTTCCTTTCGACTTCGTCGAAAGGAGTTTCTTTATAGCCTTTCGACTTTGTCGAAAGGTCTATTGTTGCACCTTTGACCTGAATGTTGATGTGTTGAATGAGTTAACCTAGGCGCTAGCCTTCGACACTGTTGAAATGTGCCATTTTTTTGGTTTCGAGTGAGTCGAAACTCATAAAAGGTTTTATTTGAATGGACTCTGTTGAAAGCCTTTGTTCCAACCAATTCGGAACCTCATGCCTTTATGGTGACGGACGTGTAGTTCTTCTTTCTGGCCCTAACCATTTCGAGAGGCTATATATGCTTTCGAAAGAGTTAAATTGGTTGAATACTTCTCTGGCGGAGGTAAATGAAAGCGAAACCAAGACGTTTCAAATGGTTTGGCGCAAAATGTAGAGTTTTTGCTATCCATTGCCTTTGAGAGGTGTCTTTTTGAGTACTTTGGATTCTGTTAACATGTTTGCTATTGCCTTTGAATGGTAGCCTCTGACCTTGTTGAAAGCTCTCTATTGACACAGTCGAGACATTCTTCTGGCCTACTCGAAAGGTATTGTTGACGCTACCACCTCCTTGTCGGAAGCTATGTTTAACTAGACTATCTTGGTGCTTTCTGGTGCTTTCTGGTCTTTGTCAATGCTCTTATGTTCCTTCTTTTATACTTTTATTCCTTACAATATTTCATGGATAACATTTAGCTACCCCCTTGTATGAAAGAAGCTTTTGTTCTTTAGGACAAAAAATCCAAGGAACATCCTTCATTATTTCCTGTGAAATAAATAATAACCTTTATCAAGATTGTAACCTTGTTATGAGACTTTAATGAGTAATCTTTAACATATGAAGCCAACGTTCAAGGTGTTATTTGGTAATATTTTTAGATAAGATACTCTGAAATGTACATAATTTAACTTCCTTAAGAATGTGGAATAATATCACCTGATTTGCAGATATTGGCTTAGATAAATGAACCTTTGGAGAAAGTCTACCATGTACTATAGATATTCCTGCCTTGAGTTAAACCTCCTCCATCCTACGTATATTAATTTTGTGCTTTTGGGGGCCTTAACTCGTCCCTTTAATGACAATTTATTTTCATCCTTATGCCATTCGTCAGTAATCCTCATTTAGTAAAAAAGAAGCAAATAGTTTGGTGCTGATGCCATTCGGCGATACAAAGATTTTATACTGAAGTCGTATTTTGAATTCATTGAAAAATTCACAAATTATCATAAAATTCAATAGTATAATATAGAATTCTCAACGTTAGGAGTCCAGTAAGAGTTCCATAAGGAAACCAGAAATAGGAAATCTATAAATTACCGTCAAAATTCACAAGGAAGTTTAAAATTTATGAAATTTAACAAAAGACCAACCATAATTCAATGAGGAAATTGTCCACACGAAATTCAGAAATCATCATTGAAACCCACAAGGAAACTTTGAAACTCTCTTAATCCAGAAACTCAATAAGTTTTCATCAAAAATTTCAATTTGAAAATCAGGAATATGAAATCCACGAATCGTCATGAAAATGAAATACGAGACTCAAGATTCATAAAATCAAAGATCCAAAGATCTACTAAGGCAACCAGGAATATGAAAACCGTAAATCTTCATCTAAATTCATAAGGAAGTGTAAGGTTCATCAAATCAGAAAATGAGTCATGGACCACCAAACTCCAAAAAAGGAAATGAGGAGCATAAAATTCATTAATAATCATAAAAGCCAGTAAAGATAACTAAAGTTCATTATACCAGAAATCCAATAGGAGATCATCTCAAATCCATCAAGGAAATTAAGAATACAAAATTCACAAATCATCATAAAGATCCATAAGGGATTTTGGAATTCACTAAATTGAAAATCTCATAAGGGATTATCAAACACCCAATAAAGAAAGCAGAAATTCACAAACCGTTATGAAAATCAACATGTAATTTAAGAACTCGTCAAGTCGAAAGCTCAATAAAGGATCATCAAAAATCCTAACAAGGAAATTAAAAATGTAGAATTTATCAATCATCACAAGAATCAAGAAGGCAACTTGGATTTCATTAAATTGGGAGATTGTTATAGAAGGGGAACTCAAAATCCAAGAATCCAAAAATGTGATTAGAAACCTGTCCATTATAACTCAAATTCAAAAAATCAATGGGAAATCTATAAATTATCATGCAAACTCATTAAAGGGAGCTAAGAAACCATGAACTCATAAAACATGTGATCAATAGGAAATCATCAAGAAAATTCAATGGCGAATCGCAACATGTAAAATTCATGAATCGTCAAAAAGGTCAATGAGGAAATTAAAAATCCACAAAACCAATAATTTAGTAAGAAATCGGTATGGAAATTCATCGATTGAATTAGGAAGGCAAAATCAATAAATCATTATAAAGTCAATGTAGGGGTTTAGGATTGACTAAATCCAAAATTGAATTTTCAAGAAAAAGGAATTAGAAGTCCATGTAATCAGGAATTTAACCAAAATCTTATCAGGATCTCATCTGACAAATAGATTATTAGAAATTCATCCAATACCGAAATTAGAAATTTGCCTGGCCATAGTAAATTCAGTAAATCGAAACAACAAATTCTTAGACCTGTGGATTAGTAGAGTTTTTGCTATATTGGAGTTGGGTTGTATCTGTAAAGCCTTGCAACCATTTGAAATAATGGTTCCTCATTTAATATATTATTTCTTTTAACCTATGGGATTTCCCTATTTCTAAGGATTCAAGAGTGGTGTATTCAATCCATTCCTCAAATGAGGTCATTTTTTGTAGCAAAACTTGTTATCAATTCCATTCCTTTAGATCTTGTATAGATCCTTGCTTTTGGCATCATGTTATGGATTCCTTTTACCCATTCTTTTGTCTCATGTCAGTTCTTAGGATGCATGTTTCTTAGTCCTTTGATGTAGAAATTACTTCTCAAACATTGGATGTTCTTAGATTTGTTATTCCATATTTTGTCCTTTTTGGATGAAATTTTGGATTCTTTGTCCGTTCCAGGTTTGGGCATTGGATACCTTTTATCCTTTTTGCCTTTGTTCATTTCCCTCTCTTAGGTTTCATCTTTGTCTTAAATGATAGATGGATTCCTTTCCTTAACCCTTTATTCTCTTAGGCTTTGACTTTTTGTTCTAAGTTGTAGAAATCTTTGTCTTTTTTCTTTTGTTTGGTGCCTCCTCTGGGCTTAGACATCTTAGTCCACTGTTTGATGAGCCTCTTTTAGGGCTTGGACATCTTAGTCCATTGTTCAATGAGCCTTCTCTTGGGCTTCCCTTGTCTCAAAGGGATATTATGCATGCTGAGCGGACCTTCCTCCAAAAGGTTGCTGATGGGTGCTATCCTGTCCCATACCCTAAGAGGTAGTTTTGACGTTAGGGGTTCTATCTCTCCCTCTAGGAGATGCTACGGAATAGCATCGTAGGCTTATGTCTCTCCCTCTAAGAGGTGCCACAGAATAGCGTCATGGGCTTATGTCCCTCCCTCTAGGAGGTGCTACGGAATAGCATCGTAGGCTTGAATATTTATATATGAAAATAATTTTTGGCCAAATAAAATGGAGTCTCCTTTGAGAGAAATAACTTCACAATTAAACCCTTATAGTATATTGATGGGTTATCTTTTGAAAAATAGTTTGGAATCATGAATCCTTTTGATAAAAGAATTTTTCTCAATGTGGTCATTTGCAAGAACTTTCTTTCTGTTCTCAAAACAGAGACATGGATCTTAAATAGGAAACTGGGAGGTCATGATTCATGAACCAATAGTCTTTTAGTTGAGAATATGAATATCTAATTTGAGTTTCAATAAACTTTTGACGATTTCAAAATCTTTCTTGAAAAAGTATGAATGTGCTTTTCTCTGCCCTTAATTTTAGAAAACTTTGAAATATTGAGTGATTAGTTTGAAGTCTTGTGCGCATTTATTAATGTATATAATATCTCAAATAGGTTGTATAAACCAGTATTTAGAACAGATAGGCATTTGTTTTCTCCCAGGCTGAGGGGTAACTGAAAATAGTTTTCTTAAGAAGATATATTTGAGAAATTTCTTTCAAAATCATTTGGTAAAAATAGAGTTGGTATATATAGACTTTCACCTAAATTGATGTTGGATTTGACGGCGATCTGATATTTCTTAGAGGGGAGCCTTTGTATTGTGTTGATTGAAATATTGATAATTGCCTCGTGTCTGGCATCTGAGCTGTTCTTTTCAAGTAGCCAGGAGTGTGTTGTGCTCTAAAAGTATGTTAAATGTTTAGGTCTGATTTATTTTTACCTGTAATATTACTTGATTTTTAATCAGTATATGGTTAGTGCACAACACAAATCTAAGTATGAATGAAAATGCAAATTGAGTTAAAAAATATGAAAAGAGAGAAAAAGTTCATAGTTGAATTAATGCCACGAGTCCTCATGATTTGATAGAGATCTGCATTTGGAAGCTGCTGATTTGTTTTACTCTTAGTTTGAATAAGATGTCCTTCGGGTTTCTTTGATGAACTCTTGTAAGAATTCTGACTTGATCATGCCTTGAACTTTCTCTGCTAAGACACGACATTCATCGGTTTCATGTCCATTTGCTTTATGGTATTCGCAGTAACTTCCTCCTTTATTTGACTCTGGAGCACTTCGAACCTTATAAGGAGCAGTAAAATTATCGTTTCCATTCATCTTGGGGAATATGTAGGAGAGGGGTTTGTTTAGGACTGCATAATTTGTTTTGAAATTCTTTCTTCGACTTCCCTTCAGGTTTTCACTTTCCCTTGGTCTCTTGTCAAGATGCCTACAATCAGATTTCTCTTCCTTGGATTCACGGTGGAATTCTTTCTTAGCATGGTGCATCTCGTCCATTGGAATAAACTACTCAGCCCAGAAAAAGAAATATTCTAGATCCTTGCATCCATTGATATAAAGGTCTTTCCAGAAAGGAGTTTGTTCAATTTACCCTGATCGAACTACCATAAGCTTTTCTCTATCAGTTGTACTTTCTGCCCTTAATGCTTCTGCGTTGAATTTGTTCAAATATTTGCCAAGTAGTTCCCCTGGCTTTTGTCTGATGGTTGCTAGCAAGATAAAGTCCATAGTTGTATCTCTGAATATAGAAAATTGGGCCACGAATCATAAGTAAATTGTTCCCAAGAATAGATGGTTTCCATTCGTTAACTCCTATACCATTTGATAGCTGCTCCCTGAAAAGTAATGGGAAAAAGTTTAAAGTGAACTTCCTCTGGAGCATTGTATAAGTTCATCCAATTTTCAAAGACGACAAGATGGTCATCTGGATCAGTTGTTCCATCATATTTTAGCGAAGGAATTTGGATGTGTGTGGGGGGGGGGAATTGCTGCCGTTATTTCTTTGGAAAAGGGAGCCTTTTGTATGATAACATATTCTCCTGGGTCAAAAATCTCCTTTTCTCTAAGCGTATTCATCATTATTTGGTGTAGGACGTTTTCTTGGTCAGTTTCATTTCTGTGACTACTCATATTGTTACCTTGGACTGGGCTATTTGATCGCTTGTGGGACCCTCTTATTTGACTTTCTCGGTTTAACTCTTGATCCTCTACCTCATTTGGAAGTCGCGCTTCATCCTTTGTTTCCATAATTCTTATTGATTCCCGGGATGAAGCTCTTTCAGGGTATTCTTGTATTGCTATCATTTGTGGCCATTGATTCTAGACCTTGATCACATTGCTTTCCAATTTTGTTAGGGTCGAGGGTTGCCCGACTCTTGTATTCCTTAAGTTAGAATTTGGGACCGTGTGTTGTTTCAGAGTCGATTGTGAAGTAGCCTCTTCGCTTGGATTGCTGTTATTACTCCTTACTCTTACCATTTTCCTCTTTTGGACAAAGTAATTTATGTAATCAATCTTGAGATGAAAGTTGTCAGGGATCGGAGGTTCAGGCCCCTCCATTTAGCGCCAAAAATGTTGACAAGAAAACTTGTCAACACCCCAAATTTGAAGTTGAAGTAGGAGTAATGCTTTCGAAACCTCCTTTCGAAGGAATGAAAGTTTCTAGCTTTTCTAAGGATAGAAATGGTGACTAACAAGCGTCTTTGACACCTTTCGACGTAATCGAAAGGCCAACTTCTTCTACAGGAAATCCTTTCAAATCGGCTGGGTTATATTCCTGTCGAAACCTCCTATCGACACTGTTAAGGTAGCTAAGGATGGGGACCTAAAGAAAGCCGTGAATAGTAGGGCTGGAATGGTTTCGACTCTATCGAAAGGGGTAACTCTTGCAATTTAATAGATTTGAGCTAAAGCTTCTAGGAAATAAGGTAACTAAGGGTTTCGACTTGATCAAAGGGGCTCATTTCGACCAACTCAACTTCCGGTTGACGTTTTCATGATAAGTAAGGAAATCTGAATTGCTAAGTAAATGTGATTATCACAATCCTCTTTCTATTGAACTCAATTGTACAAATTGACCAAATCCCCAATTTAATTTGAGAATTAGGGTTTACAAGCTTAAGAATATACAAGTGAGAAGTGAAAGAAATTGGATCCCCTACAACTGACCCCTGGGGTCATATTTATAGGTGTGGGTTTGGAGCTTTCGACCCCAAGCTTTCGATGTGGTCGAAAGGTCAACCCATCTGCTTTCATGAAGGTCCACTGTGCCATACTTTTCGACCTGGTCGAAATGGTTTTATTTATTTTTCTGTTGCCGCTGGAGGCTGGGATTCCCTTTCTTGCTTTCTTTCCTTTCGACTTCGTTGAAAGGAGTTTCTTGATAGCCTTTCGACTTTATCGAAAGGTCTATTGTTGTGCCTTTGACTTGAATGCTGAAGTGTTGAATGAGTTAACCTGGGCGCTAGCCTTCAATATTGTCGAAACGTGGCTTCTTTTTAGTTTCGAGTGAGTCGAAACTCATAAAAGGTTTTATTGTTAATGGACTCTGTCGAAAGCCTCTGTCCTAACTAATTCAGAACCTCATGCCTTCATGGTGACGGACGTGTAGTTCTTCTTTCTTTAGTGAGAGTGGCCCTAACCATTTCGAAAGGCTATATATGCTTTTGAAAGGGTTGAATTGGTTGAATACTTCTCTGGGGGAGGTGAATGAAAGCGAAACCAAGACGTTTTGAATGGTTTGGCACAAAATGTAGAGTGTCTACTATCCATTGCCTTTGAGAGGTGTCTTTTTGAGTACTTTGGGTTCTGTTAACACGTTTGCTATTGCCTTTGAATAGTAGCCTCCGACCTTGTTGAAAGTTCTCTATTGACACAGTCGAGACGTCCTTTTAGCCTACTCTAAAGGTATTGCTGACGCTACCACCTCCTTGTCGGAAGCTATGTTTAACTAGACTATCTTGGTGCTTTCTGATCTTTATCAATGCTCTCATGTTCCTTCTTTCATACTTTTATTCCTTCGAATATTTTATGGATTCACAGCTATCGATGAAGCCTCCTACTCCAAGCTCCTCTAAAAATGCATCCGTGGAAACCTGAGCTACTTGGCTGCCCTTATAAATTTGATCACCCAAGAGTTTTAGGGAAAGAAAAAACTCCGGTCCAGACATGGGTCTGGTATGAGTAAACTCAAAGCAACTGAATTATTACAATTAAAACTCTTTTAAAATCAAGGGTATCTCGTAAGACCACGCCGCACATAAATACGGACGGGTTACCTTACGATAACCAAAACACTTTTATTATAAAAATCCAGTTATATTACAATAATGTCTAGGGTTTAAAGTATTTAATAACCAAGTAGCTTTAATGTGTGTACATGACAGCAATAATAGATATACAATCAAAAATCATAGGCTCGTATTGGAGAATGGATTTCCAACAAATGGCCAGGTAAGGGACTACCTTCCAAAAATCTGTACACCTCTAGATAAAATGTACAGTGTAATCAAAAACCTTTCGACCCTTACCAACACAGGACTAGCCTACCTTTGAACTGGGTAGTACCGAATATGACACCCCTTGGTTGCGGTCGACAACCAAAAATGGGCACGAAGCATACATAGAGATATCGACGCTAGATTTTGGAATGATCACACCCTAATGGGTGCGACGCACATGGCCCTTCTACATCTACCCTATTTTAACCATTACCGGGATGTGAGGTTTGAGTGGCTATGCTCTTAACATTTAGCAATCGATCTTGGAATGCTAACACTACCCTCTAGGTAAAAATGCAATGCTAGCATTCATCCATACAAGTTTGTTCTGGGTCTGAACTAAACTAAAGGTTCTTCAAGGAGCATCATCTTTAATCATCTTCAAGATGTCTTCCATTCGAATGCATATGTTGGTTCAGAGTGGTTTTCGAATAGCAAATCCGACCCCGGTCTCTCCGAACCAACATCGATAATTTCTAGTTTCTCATTCCTGGTTCTTTTGGAAGTATACAACAAGTATTCGAGCCCTTACTGGGGAACTCGAATATATAATCATAATTCTTGAGTCAAAACAAGTCAAGATTTGATAGTCGGTTGTTTAACTATCAAATAAACAAACAATAACAAATTCAGGAATTTAATTATCCATAGCAATCACCAAGCCTCAAAATAAATCTTTCATTTATTTTAAATCTCTTTCCAAAACGTTTATCAAAACATTCATATACTTATCTCACTAATGTAAGTATATTCACAAAACATTTGTGAAAGATTTCTTACTTCAAAATCATATTAAAGGATATAAAAATGTTATTTAAATTGGAGATAAAGATAACCTCAAACTCAAACGATATTCCCGGTGTTAAGTGTGGAACGAACATCCATGCCACCAGAATTAAGAAGGTCGGTTAAAGGAAGTCAAATCTTAAATTCTTTTATAAATTTCCTTTAGTAAATCCTTTTAACAAATCTCTTTTGTTTATGAAATCTCCTTTACTTAGTTTCCAAACCTACTTACAAAACTCATTATAAACCACCAAGTTAATTTACAAAACTCTTTTATAAATACCAAAACCATTTATATAACTCTTTATAAGTCTCCAAAATCCTTTTATAGAATTTCTTTATAAATATTCAAAACCTTTATCAAACTTCTTTTATAAATATCCAAATCATTTGTAAAAACTCTTTTATAAATTATCCTTATTTAAAACAAAACTTCTTTAATATATTTAATCAATTAGGTTCCTTTGATAAACAAAACGATTATTTAAAACACCTTTACTAAAATCATTACTTAACTTGAAACCATTATTAAAAGTATGATTGACCTTAAAAATTAGAAAGAAGCTTAGTGACCACAATGGTTCTCATTTAACTAAGTTTACTTTTCGAGTTATAACATAGGTATTTACATAATAAGTAGATATGTATAAGGGAATCAACCAATAACAATCAATTATATAAGTAAATGTCCAAGTTACTAAAATAACATACGAGGATTTATTCTGTAAATGAATGTCGACACAATCAAACAATTTACAATTTAGCAGAATGGTGTTTTATTCTGCTAAATAGATATCCACATAATTCGAGTCAACTTAGTATAACTTATTCACATATGTTTGATTCTAAATGTCACACACAAGAGATCCCTTGATTTAAAATCAATTCACTTATAAAAGAAAACCGACTGATTAACCAATAAAGTTTAAAATAACTTTTAATAATTAAATCTTAATTTAAATTATAAATTAAAGCGTAATTATAAATTAAGTGTAATTAAATCTTAATAAATAAAAATTAAATCATAATTAAACCTCAATTAATCATAGTTAAGTCATAATTAATTAAATAATTAATCTCAATTAAATAATAATTAATTAAATAATTAGTCTCTAATTAAAATAATAATTAATTAAAATAATTAAACTTGATTAATATAAAAATTAATACCTAATTATCTCTTAACTTTATTAATCATTAATTAAAACTTCCTTAATTAATTAATAATAAACTTACTTAATTAATACTAATTAATTACTAATTACTTAATTTAATTACTAATTAATTAATTAATAATTATTGTTAATTAATAAAGTAATTAATTATCCAAACATATTTAATTAAGTAATAATTAACTTATATACTTACTAATTCAGTTTGAAAAAATACTTTTCCAACAGATTTAAAAGAAATACCTTTAAAACTTGAAAATCGTTGAATTCCCTGAATTGCATCCATAGCGACTTTCGCTATGGCTATAATAACTTAAAATTACTTTTCTAAGTTACCATCCAAAACTTTAACTTTTCACTTTTGCTTACTTTTAAAACATAATCTAAAAGATTTTTAAAACTTTAACTAAAGTTAGAAATTAAAATAAAGTAAAACAAAACATTTACTAAATCAAAACTAGTAAACAGTTTGATTTTCAAAATGGATCTCAAGTCCTTTTCAACATCTCAAGTTCTAACTTCCAAACCATTTAATCACGTATCCAAATTATGAATACTAAATCATATCATCACCATGCATCACAAAGATCACAACTTTAAATCCAAACACATCACTTTAATCCATCGATTCAAGTCAAATGCTAAAACACAAGCTACAACATGCATATACATCCAAACCATATCATAATCCAAACATTAACATCATAGATAAATAACACATAACCATCATATATGCAAAGGCAACATCTTTACAACGGTTAGAAGTTTACTCATCGAAAATTTGCAAAACCCTTTTGAAAACTTGAAATAACTTCAGAACTATGCAAAACTTGATCATTGGACTTAAACCTTGGAAATAGGCTCGACCATGATAGAGTATGGCTCAGCCATGACATGTATAGATGATGTGATGAATTGTTTTGGAGAGGTGGAGGGACTTCGGATAATGTTGAATTCACAAAACTAGACCCAAAATTTAGTCATCTTCTCTTTGATTTTTGGCTACGTTACTCTCAGAATTTGGAGAAGTTGTCAAAGGGAAAGTTCTTTAAAATTCTCTTCTCTACCATCTAAAAAAATTTACTCAATTTAGATTTTTTTAGGGAGACATGGTCAAAAGAAGAAGAAGTGTTTTTGGACATGAAAATATGGATCCGAAAACACTTTGCAAAGAAATGATATTTTGACATGGCTAAGATCAAAATTTGAAGAAGTGGTACAAATTAAAGTTGTAGCCACTATAATTTTCTTTGATTTCAAAAAACAAAATTTTCCATTAGGATAAGAGATGAGTAAGACATGATAAAATAAAGTGGAGAAAATTTTTGAAGAAGTGAAGGGCTATTTATTAGCAAGAGAAAAGGTAAATTACCAAAATGCTCTTCTCCTTCACTCTCCACTACCCTCTTGTCACCTCACCTAGCCTCCTCTCATGTCCACACCATTGTTCCCTCTTCTCATTTCCATGCAAACATGATTAAACGTGTTTAAGTAATCTTTGTTCTTAATGTTTCAAATGATGTAACATTTATATTTTTATTTCAAACTTTATATACTTAGGTATGAATCCATATATACATACACTAATACACACATATATACATATACTAACTTATTTACAAATGTGTGCACTTATGCTAAAGAGTTCACAACGTTTTTGGTAACTTTTAGGCGATGTAATGTCGAAAATTCGGAAAATGAATTCCGATCACATTTTCGATCTTTCTTCGAACTAAATATTTTTGTAAACAAATTTGGAAAACTATTTCACCATTATTATTAATTATTTAAAAGATTTTTATTTTCATTATAAAATCAATTATTTGAATATTTAAAATTAATCAAATATTCGTAAATCAAAGTAGTGAAATTCCGAGTCGTTACATTTACATTAGTTAGCCATATTAGAGATCCTTTGCACTTTCAGGAACTGTGTGTTGGATCTTACTTGTTATTGCGGAGTGAACGATAATGAAACTGTTATCCGAAGCAACACGGAGCCTTTTTCGCAGTTACACAAGATTGTGCAATAACTTGGAATATTGGACAGTAATACTTTCAGATGATGGAGCGCATTCGACGTGGCCGTTCTCTAGAACCATCCCATCGAAGCTTATTCTTTGTTTCATGCTCGATCATGACTCGACCAAGCCCTTTACAATGCTTTGCAAGTGATAAGATTCAATGCCATTGCATGATCAAGGTTAACCCTAGGAATACCCGGAGAATGGATCGGCCATGACCCTAAGCCAACTCCAAGTAAAGTGCCAGCCAAGGTGAACCCCGGGCATTCTTAGAGTCGACTTCGTGTTCAACCCAAGATTTTCCTAGGGTGGCTTGAACTTGGAATTTGCAATAGCATAGAAAGTGATCGACCATGAACCAAAATGTTAATCTCTTATCTTGGCCACAATCAACGATGGCAAGGATGAGGTAATGACGACAAAAGCCTCGCCACTCCAACAACGGCGGCACCGCTCTTCAAAAACCCACCTTGCTTTGGATATGGAGATCAAAACCCCTAGGAGGTCGGGGTCGAATTCTTTGAGGATGTGTCGGAGATCACCAAAAGCGATGGCGGTTGTTAAGATAAAGCGGCAGCGGTGGTCTTGTAATCGAGGTAGACGGCGACGGTTAAGGGCTTGAAGTCGCAAAGGCAAATTCCTCGGTGGTGAGTGAAGTAATCAGGGCGAAGTAAAAAGTAAGGGTAAAAACTCTTCCACGGCTATATAGTGCTAAAGTGAAGTGGAAATTTATGTCGGTACCGGTAGGTACCTCTCGATACGGGCATGAATTGTAAAAAAGAGAAAAAAAGAAAGGAAAGGAAGAGAAGGAAGTCTCACTTGGCTAAGGCATGGAACGATCTTCAGAGTAATGTAGAACTAGACCCTGGTGTAGAAAGAGGTTCATCAACTATATAAATGATTGAATGAATGTCCTTGGAATAAAGATGACTCTTCATAGTGATTCTTGATAACCAATAGACTCGTGCAAATGACTGTATAACACTTGTCTTGATCCAAAGCACACTTCATTTTCAACAGAAGCTTACTTTGGGGGGCAAGTGGTATCCAACGTTTAAACTAGGCAACCTTCAAGTGAATCTGGACGTCGGGATAAAGAAAAAATGGTTCAAGGATACGGGGGCAAGATCAAGATGGCCTTGGAAGGGAACTTCAAAAGTTGAAGATCTAAAGTGACAAAGAAAAGACATCGGTACCGAGTGGTTGAGGAAGGACCCGATACTGAATGGTTTGCCTTGAGCTATTTTAGGCAAGTTCGTTATGGTCAAGTGACTGGACTATAAAGTGGTTATTTTCAAGGCCCATATCTGAAGGAGTAGGTGAACTTCTCTAAGGCTAGGCAGAAATGGACAAGTAGTAAACAAAGCCAAACATTTTGATACCAAGAGGTTCTCATATGCCAAAAAGTGCTCGAAGCTCGAAGACTTGAAGATGCAAGATGATGTGAATGAAAAACCGATGGTTTGCACAAAGCAAAAACTCTTGGTGCCAACATGATTCATGTTCGTACCGATTGGTTTTGTGCTACAGGAAGACTCCATCTTCCTCTATATTCTCATGGATCTGGATTCTTACCTGGTCGTCAGCGATTTGGCGACTCCAAAGGATGGTTTTTCTATAAATACCAAGCCTAGAGCAAATATTGGTGGGCTTTTTGGCCATTATCTTCTTCATCTTCTATCTCTACTCGGATCTTGTCACCTTTTGAGGCTTATTCTTAGTTCTCTATATTTAAAAAACGAATTATAAAGTCTGTACTTATGAGCAAACAATCTATAATAACATCAAAGTGGACGTAGGTCATAGAATTTGTCAAACCACTATAAAAGTCAGTGTATTTTTATTGGTTTTTCTATTACTACTACTTAGATATACTCTCTTCTATTCGACTGGGGTGTTGTGCCACTTTTTGGCCCAACAATATGTTTATTTATCATCGTACGATCATGTCACACATATGTTCACTTTGGATATACACATTACATATCCATCTGCCCTTTCATATACCCAAAGAAGATAAAATAAAACTCCTAATTAATTATACTAATCTCACATTTATGACCTCTTAGTTTTTACTCTATAAATAAGAATTTGGCTTTTCTCCTGTCTAATTAATAGAAAACAAAATGACAAATTGATTACACATGCACATACATATATACAATGTATTCAAAATAACCATTGAATAAAATTAAATAACAAGATTAATTAATTAAATATAAAACATTTTAAATGAAATATGATTTTGTTTTAACAACTAGATTGGATCTAGTGATACCCATTAGACTTTATAGGTTTACTATGATCGAAATAGAGAATTTTTAAAAAAAATCTTCTTCTCTCACCCACTGCGACATGGACCAAGTTCCTACATAAATGTACTAATTTGTTAGATGCAAATGATTATGCAGATTGAGGTATAGTTTCATTAACTTGAGTAGTACAACTTGGTATTGTTTATGATATATTATCGGTAATCATATAGAATAGTGATATTTCTTTTCATCGGACTTTATAAACAACCATATCTTTGTTGTTTCTTTGTTATATATTCTTTGAATAGGTTGACCTAGAGATAGGGTTTTCTACTAGCCGGAGACGATTCATAAAGTCATAACTATATCTACTATCATGGTATATATCTAGTTTTTGGTGTATTCACGTGTACTCTTATGTATAATAATTTTGGGATGTGTATTCCCATGAGATTTGATGTATAATTTCTATTTGTATTTTGATGTTGGATCTTACGTCTCTTTATATGATATGCATTTAGTAATTTACATGTATATATTAATATTATATTTTGTATCCTCCTATGTGAGAACTAGTTAGTTGTAATAGATATGTTTTGTGGTTTATATTGTTGTTTATTTATTTTATCCTTAACGGAATGTCATTAATTCGTAGCACCGTTGGAAAATCTGGTTGCTTGTATGTGTGAGTTGTAAGTGTTACGGAAGGTGGTTCTTTGTAGTTGTAGCAGAAAAAATGTACAAGTTATAAAAGTGATTATTTATGTATCAAAATGTTAAGTTAGATATGTGGGGGATTTGAAAATAAAGTTGTTATATGTTAGTATCTATGAACAATGCATTGATTGAAGATTTAGATGCGTGTGTAAATTAGACAACACGAATGATAAATCAGCATCGGGCACTAAATACAAACGTTAAATATTTTCCTGTAAATTAAAATGTAGTATACAGACATATTGTTGTTCCATGGCTAAACGTGGTTAATAAATCGTAAACGGTCGCAACTGTTTGTCCTCGTTTGCGGATGGTTTAACAGTAGCAGTTGGAATAATTGAGATAAACAACGTGGAGAGGAAGATAAGCTATGTAGAGTCAACTGCATAATTTATAATATTTGTGCTGGTTGGTGTACGTAGAGAGGAGAGCTGGTAGGGTTGTTGGATAAATGACAGTAAAAATGCTTAGCAGAGGCTGAGATAACGACGGTCGGGCCCCTTTGTACTGACATTTTGCATGCTAATTCTGAGCATCTGACGACTCTTTTTGATAGCGATACCGATACGAGAGTAATAATAATGGTATGCGACGTCGCTAGCAAAATGATGTGGTGTTCAATAGAAGAGTCTTTATTTCCAGTTCCTCCATAGTAGATTTAAAGTGCAATATTCATCCCCCTGTATTATGATAATTTAGAGATGAGCTATCCAATCCTATCTTCGTTTGACGGCACGAAGCGATAATTAATTTTATACAAGTACAGAAAATATACCCCAAAATCATAATAAAATAGTAGCATTAGTAGTAGCTGTAGCTAACAAACTTTATTATATACTTGGTATATTATTATTAAGCCTTATCTGTACTTCCTAATCCCTTTATTACACCCGAGTTCAAATCAACTGTAGTTGTTGTTGGATAGTGAATAAATTATTTTGTTTTTCCTTGAGGAATAAAATCAGGCATATTCCATCTTCTGACTTCGGTACTGTCGTTAATGGTCCTCTCGCTCTTTATTATTTTGCTCAGAATTATGTCGTTTTGAGTAAAAGAGTGAAGTTTCATTCCTCTCCACGCTTACCAGATGAACATTTTGTCGTTTAACCTGTCTAATTTACATAAGTAGCAGCATTAAACTATTTTTATAATAATAACCGTGATACCATTGTAATTTTTGTAATCATCGTAATTTTTCTGTCCTAGGTTCGAATTTCTTTAATGACGAAATTTATTTTATATTTAGTTCGAAGAATCGAGTGAATAATATGCTCACATACAAATTTTACTTCTGTTTTTAGATGAAATTTTCATTACAGTAAGGATTCATAGGGTAAGTTAACATTTTACGCTCTGTTTCCATCTTTGACGCGTCAAACAAAACAGTTGGGATTTTTTTTTCCGTTTCAACAAAACGTAGGGAATGAAGCCTTGTGACACGATACATCTGACATGGCGTACTCCAATGACTTATTTACCAAATGATAAGAGATGAAATAATAGATAACAAAATTTTAAAAAGAAATTATGAACAAAGTGAAATAATATAAAATAATACTTTTGAAAACTACAAATATTTATATTTGTAAAAATATTTATTTTTGGCAAAATGACAATAAAACTAATAAATATATTTTTGCAAAAAATATAACAATATTAATATTAAAGTGATATTTTACCTAAAATAAAAAAAAGACAATTATAACTATATCGCCTTTCATGGAAGCATCTGTAACAATCCGCTTTGAAACGGACCTAATTTTCGATTCAAAAAAGGTTCATCGAACCTTAGACCAATTCCAAAGCTGGTTGTTGGTTGGTAAAATTGATTTAAAGAACAATATACAGAGCTCTCTATCTACAAATTCAAAATCTCACAACGAAATGATAAAATATAATATAAGAATAGTACCCATTTATTTATAAATTCAAATGTAAAAAACAAACAACATAATTCCACATAACAACGTCAAATATTCGTGATATAATATCTCAAAATACATCTTGTCTCAATGGGTACGTTAGAATATAAAATAACATAAATAACTACCACAAGTCTACATCTCCGTCACCATATCCAAAAATCTGCATCATCGTCTCTAACCTATGTTGTAAGAAGAGGAAGTCAGAACAACAATGTCCGCTGAATAAAAATCTCGAGTCTTTCTATAATAGTACTTGGGTAATATAATTTAAATAAGAATATGTCTTATGTATTCTAACTATATTATAAGTCTTCAAACTATAAGCCCTAAGGCTTTCCCAATCTAATTCCATAACCATTAATCTTTCAATCCAATAACCCATATCTATCGCTAATAATGTCCTAATAATGTAAGAGATGACACCCAAGCCACTTAATACTTTTTTATTTGGAATTAGTCCGACCATAACCATTTAATACCTCATTCAAGGTAGGTCCCTGTCATTTAATACATATCCCATGGTGGACTCTTCTCCGGTACTATGTAGCTGACATTGCACGGCAGGCCCCTTAAAACATCAAAATAGAAGCAAACCCTCCCCGAGATGTTCTATTCCGTGCCTAACCGTTAACCCTGACCATTTAACACTTCCTACATAGGGAAGAGGCTAGCTCTCAATCAGCCACGTCATACCTTCAACACCAAAGCAGGTCCTCCGTATTATGACCCGTAACCCAACTGTATCGTCTCACATTAGCACGACTATTCGTAGATACTGGTAGTCAGATTAGCTGGGCAAGTTTACCCTACAGAGTTTGGGACTAACCTTGCGTCCTCCGTGAATACTTATTATAGGCGTGTCTCACATCAGCCCCAAAGTTACATTGTTGATAGCCAGATTAGCTGAGCAGACTTCCGTGTGCTTTTGACCGACCTCGCATCTCTATAACTTAGTCATAATTTACAGCACTCTCTTAACTTATTATTACACATCTCACCGTATTTCATATCAAGGCATAATAAGAAAACTCTTATTTCGCCTTTACAATTAACTATATTCCTAAGGGGATTTAATGATAATTAAATAGCCTATTAGCTACGTAATTAATACGTTATAATTATACGTTATATACGCTAATATATATATATATATATATATATATATATATATATATATATATATATGCGTCTAAATATTTCTAAACATGCGAAGATTGCGTCCTAAACTAACTTTTAAATGTCCAAACATCAAATTTATACAAGTCTAATTCCATATCAATAAATATATCATATATCCAATATCCACAATTCAATCGATAGACTTGTATAAAATAGAATCCTTGTCAAACTTATTTTATACTAAAATAGCAGAATCAACATTAATAGAAACTTACAATTCAAAAACTTTTACGCTCTATTCAACTTCTTTGTATAAAATTGAAAGGGGGAATTTTTATTTAAATTGCGGAAATAGGCAGCGCAAACTGCGAATAAAAGAACCCGTACCTTACGCACAATTTCCTAATTTATTCTTTCCAAAATTTGTATTCAGGTCCAAAGAAAAATATAATATGTGGAATAAAATGTAAAACATTAAAATTGCAATATTTACATGATTCCATTATTTTAATATAGAATAATTAACATTCTAACTTAAGAATTGACATTTCACTTTATGAGAATTTTGGAGTTTCAGTGTGATGTTTACGCAAATAAAATTCTCCAAAGGCATATATCAAATCCAAGTTATACTATACAATTATTAAAATAAGAAAGACTAAGTTTTCCACTCACAAAAAGTCCTTAGCTTTTCCTTTTTGGATTTTTTATGCTCAATTCAATATGTTGCAGATTTCTCCTTCTAGAAATATACAACAGGGGAATTGTATATGGATTAGATTCAGAAACTTAGGGATAGAAGGAGAATAGAATAAGAAATTGAATAATAAACACCTAAAATTTCTTACCTAAAACCCTAGTAAATCTTCGAAAAGAGAGAGTCTGATAGAGTTTCGCTTGGTTTCCAAAATAGTTTCTAAATAAAAATGAGAGGGTTAGGCTTTAATTTATAGTGGTTAGAAAGCACCAAGATCGTCGGATTCAAGCCGGTTAAAAATAAAAAAATACAGACAGTTCAAATGCACAAAACCCTAGCTGTCACCAACAATCGGTCGACCGCTCTTCCCCAAGCGGTCGACCGGCTCAGGGAAGGCGGTAGACCGGCAGCGTTTATTTTAGGAATATTTGATTTCCGCCGTTGATTAATTTATTTGATACCTTAATTATATTTAACGCTAACTTTTCTTTTAACGTTTACTTAACCCCCATCTTTAATTATTGTTACATTTTAAATTTCAAATCTAATACTTAATTATTTATTTAAATTTGAATTTCATTTAAATTATTTTGAATCTGAAAATTTCAAATGTCCATAACTTTTTCGTTTGAGCTCCGTTTTTAAAACATTATAGATGGAAATTGATCAGAAAATCATCATAAATGCAACGACACAACTTTTAGGGTCAAATTTCGACATTTAAAAAATTTCCATTTTTAGGCTTAATATTAATTTACTAATTAATTTTTTTTTACCAGTTAATTTTTTATTAATTTTTACAAGGTGTTACAGCACCGCATCACCTTCTACTAGTAGATGCTGCCATCTAAATGTGCATAACCTTACCTTTCATCATCATCCACAAATGAGCATCTTACGCAGGTGTGACCTCACTCCCTACCTAAGTAGTTTGACACTCTTCGCCCACCCCTAATGCCTCCTAGCGGTAAATCTGCGTAGTGACAAACATTTTATAAAAAGAAATTACTCACTTTTAAATCTTTAGTAAGTAAAATTGAAAAATATGATATAATAGATATAAAATAATATTAATAACATTAGGTTGATTTCTATTTTTAGTACATCTGTCATTTTATTTTTGCAATTTCCGAATTAATTTACAATTTAACAAAAATTAAAACATTTATTCAAAAAATACATGAAACAGATAAATATACAAAACAGATACAAACAATCATTCTCCTTTCCGTGCCTCTTCGGGTACGAAAACGCATCTCCTTTCATCAAACCAACCACTTTCGTGCTCCTTTCAAATACTAATTTCTTATGCCCCTTCCGCTCCATAAGAAACACACTCATAGACTCAACTCAAACTCATTCCTAACCCATATATATGGCTATACATTTTAGTTAATCAATGGTCTAATTACAAGTATGAATTTCAATTTTGACAAAATTAATTCATATCATTTATTTCCTTATTTTTCAGTTCATTTATATTTTCTTTATTCATAGAATTAGTACGTGCATTTTTCTTTCCGTGCGACATTTCAATTCAACGTCATCTCCTAATATATATATATATGTATGTAGATAAAACCTCAAAGACACTTGCCTCAAAGACGCTGAAGAAGGCAAAGGTGTTATGGCTACAAGAGGGGACACTAACTCCAAGTTTTTTCATGAAAGAATATCATAGAGGAGATATTCTAACAATATTCAAGCACTTATTAATAATGCGGGCGGATGTGTATATATGCCATAAGAAATAGAAATGAAGCTATATATTACTATACAAACTTATTCAACGGTGATATGAAGCAAAAAATTTCGTTGCAACAGTGTAAATCATATGTCAATGATGAAGGAAAATAGTTTCTTATGCTTGGTTGGTTTCGCAGGTTATGGATCTATGTTGTTGTCCTCCCTCTTTGTCACTCTGGAAGTAGCATATGTGCTTCTCCATCACTCTGTTGTGACGTCGCCTCTTTGCTTGGTTGGTTTCACATGTTGTTGGTTTGTCTTGTTGGCCCACCTCTTCCTTATTACTGGATCTAAGGAGTTTTTGGTTTAGGCCTGGTTTTTCCTTCGCATGGTTTCATCATTTATCTTTGTGTCCTTGGTGATTGCTATGCAACATAAGCGGTTCATTGACTATGATTGTTGAGCCTCAAATTTGAGATCAAGGATAATCAATTTCTCTGGTCCTATTTCTCTTTGTGGAATTTCTGGAGTCTAATGTTAGGTGGCTTCAAATGGGTACATTTGTCTATCTGCATATTTTGTACTTGTTATTGACTATGCTTGTGTCTGGTTGTAAGCATGTCTGGTGATTGTTTTCTTTCCATTTGTTCTTAGCTTTTAGTATGTTTTGTCTCTGCTTTTGGGATGCTTGGTCATAAGAGTTTAGATTAGAGATTGTTGTATGTCAAAGTTTCAAGTCATAGTTTGTTATGGGTCATGCTACAATGTTTGTGATGTTATAGTGGTGTCTTGAAGTCGAGTTCTATGTTTATGCACCCTTCGTGGTGATTATATAGTATTTGTGACTGCTTGTGCAGTTTTGTTCAACATGTTAGTTCTCTATGTGGAGCTCGAGTTAGTTAAAATTGCTGAGGCATTTCTCCCTCACACATGTAATAACTTTGTAATAGTGGTATGAATGTTATAGAACTGGCTTCCTTGTGCAAAATAATAATATTTTGTTTTGTCTGCAAAAACAGGTTCTTATGGAGCCTATTTTATTCGAAGAAGTTAGAGAAGAAGTGTTTTTAGTACATGAAGATAAAAGTCCGCATCCAGATGGTATTGATTCTAAATTTATGAAAATATTGGATAGTATTAAATATGATCTACTAAATGAAGTTATAGATATATTTAATATTGCTACTTTACCATATGGATTGAATCATACTTCCATATCATTAGTGCCTAAAAATGATAAACCAAATAGCATATGGGACTATAGACCGATATCCTGGTGTAATATGTACTATAAGCTACTCGGTAAAGTACCGTGTAACATAATTAAAAATTTCCTACCGTATTTGATAGCACCAAATCAATCAGCCTTTAACTCGTGTAGGAATATTGGAGAGAATATATAATTAGTCATGAACTGTTATGAGATTTTGAGAAAAAAAGGTGAATAAATTTTGTTTGAAAGTAGATCTACAGAAAGCGTACAATAAATTAATTAGGGAATTTATTTGTCACTCTATAGTTATTATGGGATTCCTTACTCATTTTGTCGGTGTGATATATGAATGCATTATTATACCGACCTTTCAATTTTATTACTAGGTGTTCCTAAGGGCTGTATTACAAGAAATAAAGGGATTAGGCAAGGAGATCCACCATCTCCTTATCTATTCACCATAGAAATGGAGTTTTACATGTCTAATGGATAAAGAGTGCATCAAAAAGGAATATCAGCATGTTTCAGATATACAACCTATATTTACACATTTTTTATGCGCCGACGACTTTATTATTTTTGGGGAATCTACCATCCAAAATGCAGTAAAGCTAAACCAGGCCTATTCTACTCTAAAATTATATACTAGTTTGAGTATGAATGCACTAAAAGCTATGTTATATTTCAGTAATTATTCCTTAAATACATAGAGCATTAAAGAGATATTACAAGTTGAAGAGGGTGAGCTACCAATCACATACTTAGGGGTGCCTATTTCTAATAATTATCTTCATTATTTTAACTACAAGAAGTTGCTGGAAAGAATACGGTGAAGGCTTAAATGGATGGAACCCTTAAGTTTTAATCTATTGTAGAAAGGACAGAATTGATACGTAGTGTCATAACTCCAATGGTCTTGTACTAGTTGTCTATTTATGAACTACCAGAGCAAACTATTCATAAAATCAATAAATTATGCTCTGAATTTTCTTGAAGTGGAAAAAAGGAAAAAGTAGCTTGGAGTATTTTATGTAGACCTAAAATGGAAAGGCTTAAAAAACTTACATGACCTTAAGAAGGCATTATCTGTTAAGTTGATGTAGAATTTCCTTACCAAGGATAATTTATGGGTAAAATGGATGTATTCAAAATACTATAAGAACAATAAATTTTGGATAATGCATATTAGTAATAATGCTTCTAGTACATGAAGACTGAGATCTACTAGAAAATAGTTTTTGAACAAAGTATTGATAAATTGAGAATATACTTTTTGTGGACAGTCTTGGATTAATAGTAAGTGCCTAATTAATATTCATTGGCACAACAGATCTTATATAATAGGTACTACTACTAAAAAAGTGTCTTCTATAGTTCAATATGGTGTTATCAAACCATAATACATCCAATAGCTAGAGAGCTAACGGGGGATATTGCACAAATAAGGTTACATTCTAATAGTAATACCGACTGTTATCAATGGGTAGATGGAAAAAATTTCTCATTTCATCGAGCATGGAATACAATTAGAGAATACTACCCTTCACAAAACTGAACAAAAGTTATATGACAAAATAAAAATTTAAGGAAAATGAGCTTCTGTTCTTATAAAGCATATCTGAATAGGTTATACACACTAGACATATTATCATATTGGGTAATAATACAAAATTCTACACGTGTGTTATGTAATGAGATGATTGAAACTTGCAACCTCTTATTTTTCAAATGTACATACAACATATACCTTAGTACTATTTGTAGATTAAACTTAAAGCTATTACCTAAAGCTTTGGAAAGCTGCAGAAGAGATATAACATCATTTTTGTGTACGGGACTAAGTTAGGATGTAGCTTGTGTTGCCTTAACAGTAGCTTGTGCTGCTCTAACTGCTATAATCTATATGATCTGGAATAAAAGAAATTCATGAATATTTAATCGGAAAACCATGGAAAAAATCCATAAATTAAAATGATAGAAAAGGAGGTATCTTATTTTGTTCAAGGAAATGGCAGTACGATACGTTTAGAGCAAAATCCACATATTTTGGAATAATGGAGAGTAGATCCGATTGAAGCAGGGTGACGAACTATAAGGATGATGCAAGATGGTGTCGTTGCCAATTGCTGGAGATAGAGTTTGGTTTTTGTTTGGAAGAAAATTGAGCTGAAAGTGGTCTATTATCCAGAATTTGTTTGGGTCTTGGGTTGAGAACTGTGACCCGCATCTAGTTATAGAGATGACATATTTTGTTTTTTCAGGTGTATTTTCATGTACTCTAGTTGTATATGTCTGTATTGTATTTTCATGTTTCTTGGATGATGTATGCTAATATATGGATGTAATCTATGTTCTTTTCCTTTACAAGGCACCCATCTAGGTTAGGGGATTGTAAGGTTTTAATGAGGCATATTACTAAAGTGTATATGATTGGTTTTCGTAATAATAGCACCGATTTTCAATATATATATATAAACAGATATCGATTTATACGATCTTATTTCATGAGCAATCGTTTCTACAAGACAAGAATTTTTTGCGAATATAATTTTTAGAGTAATAAAGAATTTAATGACAGTGGGAATCAAACCAATAATCTATTGTACAATGACTCAATGTTTTGACCAAATGGTCTATTAAATGTTCAATTTCATCAGTTAATAAGAATAAAAGAAGGTTTATTATATTGATACCTATAACACCCCATATTTTTAGTGACATTATTTAGGAAATATATTTAGTTAAATTAGACTAAATAATATGGGATTGATTAATGAATTGAGGTTTGTGATTTAATTAAGGGGTAGCCGTGCCATGTTAACGAGTAAACAATGAATCAAAGAATTAAGGTGTTAGGAAATAAGGGAAGGAAAAATAGGAAAATGATTAAACTTATACCCTAAACCCTTAGGAAACCAAAACACACCTTCATTTCATATTTTCTCAAACAAAAACACTTCTAAGGCCGGCCACCATTAACAATCTCAAGAGAAGATAAAGCTAGGATTCAAGAGAAGAATCAAATCAATTAATCAAGATCAAATCTCACATCCTTAATCACAAAGCTAAGGTGAATAATGACCACATCTCATTTTTCTTAATGATTTTCAGCTTTAAGGTAAAATCTGAATTATTTGAATGATTATGCCATGTTTTTGAATGATTAAATGATATATATGCTCGTTGATGATTTATGCTTATTCATATAGATTTTTATGATATGTTTTGATTTGAAAACCCTATTTAATGACATCCAAATGCCTTGCGAATTTAGATTTAGATCAGAAATGATATTTAAGAGACGGGTTTCAATTTTCATAATTTCTGAATTAATGTGGATTTTTTATTAATTTTCTAGAGAAGAAAATGAAGTATTGGATTATAAATTATTTACGGCTAAATAATTAATTATTTGGGTCTGAAATTTATACATGTTAGAAAACATATTGAAAATGATTTTCTGGAATTTTTGTAGAATTTTCCAAAGTGATTTGATGAATATATAAAATTATTTAAGGTATGAGACTTAAATGTTTTATATATTTATAAAAGGAGAAGGGGTATTTTATAAAATAAAATATTTGTTTATTTCTGAAATTATGGCGGTACTTTTAGAAAAGAAAATTAAGCAACCAATAAGATTTTAACAAACATAGCTGGTTAGTCAAAAAGTATTTCTCTTTTAAGTTAAAGACAAAATTTTCTTGTTTTAGTCTGTTTCGCCACTTTCGGCACCTTGCTTCCGACACAGATGGCTTTCGACTTAGTTCATCCGCCTCCATCATTAACGAAACCAATGCTCATAGTATCAAAGATTTGGTGCGCAGCGAATTGGAAAGAAGGCGGAAGGTATGAGGTGGAAACCCAGGGGTTCCGAAGGGGTTGAAGCACGCCTTTGTTTTAAAGTGAAAAATGTGCCTGCTTTGCTTTCGATTATGTTTCTTTCAACTTGGTTGGCTTTCGACTGGGTCAAATGGTTTAAGGAAATGGTTTTAAGGAGGCTGCGCCTTTTTTTTAAATATAGGCTTTCGACTAAGTTGAAGTCCTTTAGCTGTCGCTTCTTACCTTTCGAAGCAATGCCTTCAAAAGGGTATACTTGCTTTTATAAAACCCTGCCGCTTCTCCAATACTTTCAGAAGTATGGTTTCGACACCATCACTTTTTACTTAAGAATAGCTTTCAAAATGAATGCTTTTGACTCTAATGGGTCTCAGATCCTATTGCTCGACTTGAAGGCATAATCCAAATGGTTTTGACCGAGACGGTTTTAAAAAGTTTCGATGAAGTAAATTTTGAATGGTTTTGAAAGGTGTATTCCACATGTTTTAAATTGAACCCAAATGCTTTTGAATGGTTTGCTATTTACAAAGGTTTGACTCTTTCGAAATGTTTTAAATGAAGGTTTCAAAGGGGTGCTTCCCCAATGCTTTCGAAAGGTTTAAAGAAAGGTTTCTAAGGGGTGGTTCCCCAATGGTTTTGAAAGGTTAAAAGGAAAGGTTATCCAAAGGTGTCGAAAGACAGTTTTAAAGTGTTTTAAAAGAAAGATGTCTAAGGTTTTAAAGCTTTCGAAAGGAAGGTTTTTCAAGGGTTTCGAAAGGATTTGAGGATGGTTTCGAAAGGAAGGTTTTGTCCTTTCAGCCTAAATGAAATAAAGGGTTTTACCTAGATTCAAAACGGATACTTTCAAAAGTTAAATGTTTTCATCAACTAAGGTTTGAGTAAAGTATATATATAACATGGCAAGGTGACTTTGAATAAAGCATAGAGTATAATTGTTTTTCCTTGTTTCAAGTATGGTTTAAAAGATTTTAAATCAATATCAGCTGAAAAGGTTTTCAAGGAAAATTATGGGAAGGTATCCTAAGTAAAATGACTCAGATATTAGAATACCAGATGGGACTGGTATAGAGTCGTGCCCTATACATTAGCTATTGGCCCGAACTAATTTAGTCCAAAATTCCAGTGTGTAGGGCTTTGTCACAGGTAAGACTAAAATTATGCAGACAGAAGGGAATATATATTTGTATACAGATAGGTTATTGGTGAGCCCGCAAAACCATTAGGATCAGGTGACCCTAGGAGATGTTAAGTTATGGACAGACCATCCAGAAGAGAAGTATTTAGCAGATAGTTAAGGACGACCGTCCAGAAGAGGTGTGTCTAGCAGATGTTAGATTTTTATTTAAATTGTCTGGTGGGCCCAAGTCAGCCAAAGGTTAATAGTTAACCAAACAAAACTATAGTGTTCGTACAAATAGTCCATTTGTTACCTGATATGTATGCTTACATAATACTGCTTTACAGTTTAACCTGTTTTGGTTGCAGGATTTTGATTTGCAATAGATATGTTTTAAAAGGATATTAGTGAAGGGAAACCCGTTCCGCTAAGTGACATGGTCTCACTTAATATCGTATGTCCGAGATGTATAGTATTATTCACACCAAGATTTATGTCTGAATCGAAATTTATGTTTTCCTCCTTAAACTCTCGGGTGTTCAAAATTGATTGGAGTAGGCTAAAGGTTGAGGTATACAAGTTCTTAGTAGGATGACAAATAAAGCTACCGGAGGTCCGGAGGCAAGCAGGAGGCGAGCAAGAGGCTAATGGATAGTTATTTAGGAGTTGCAGTTCTTGTTTTGTTGTTATTTCCGCTTTGTGTATTTTGTCAATTATGACAATATTACTCTGGTCATCCAAGGGGGCATCATCATATGTCGCTCTTGGCGTTTTTTAATAAGTATATTTGATAATTGCCTGGGAAACGTTTTGGGATTATGTAATTTGAATATGGAGCATATGTTTTAAAATGTGGAAAATTCTGTTTTGAAATCTGTGATTTGTTTCATATTCAAGTGCTTCTGATATTATAGATACCATTAACATAGTCATATTTAGTCGCCGGAAGTTAATACTATAGATGACTACAACATCTGTAGCGCTTAGTTTTGGGCCTCTTGATAGGGGATGTTACAACTTGGTATCAGAGCATGGATTTATGAAATACTTTAACTAAAAATGATTTTTGAAAACATAATCCTTAGGAATTAGAGTAAGATCGGGGTATAGGATAATGCTATAGTAACGTACTTGTATTTGCTATATATAATTATACGCTACATCACTATTCTCCTATCTCTATTTAAGCTATTCTTCTGTATCTCATGAGGCTTGATTATAGATATGGATCCTAGGAGAGGCAGAGTTAACCTAGGAGGGGACAACACCACCACCAATGGAAATGCCCGACCCAATACAAGGAGGACTCAAAGTCAGGCACAAGCTGAGAAAGTTGGTGCTGGAATCCCACAAGTAGATATGAGGGCTACGTATCAGTTTTCATAAACATGATGCAAGTTGGGATTGCCGCTGGGGTTGTTGGAGGAAATGCTACGGGAGGAGTTTAGGAAGCTCCAGTGGTCAATCATTATGCTAACTTGAGTAGAGACTATGTTAGGCTTGGAGGGAAGCCGTTTATCAGAACCGAGGATGCTATAGAAGTAGAAAACTGGTTGTTGCACTATAAACGAAAATTTGCTGACTTAGGGCTCAATGACGAGCATAAGAGGAGACTTGCCTCAAGAAAGCTTCAAGGGGCAGCTTTGTTTTGGTGGAATAGTGTGACGGCCGGAGTAAAGGAGAAGGAGATGATGTGGGCTGAGTTTAGGAGAAGGTTCAAGGAGAGGTTCATGTCACTAATGGCGTAGTTCTGTTTTGATTAGGAAGTTTAATGAGTTAGAACAAGGAGAAATGTCAGTTTAGCTGGTTTAAAGAGTTGGGTAGATATGGGCAAGCCACTATTGATACAGTGATGAAAAGGAATGAGAAGTTCATCAGGGGATTGAAGCTTGAGTTGGCTAGGGCTACCTTACTGCATATCAAAGATCCCTGTGATGTGGTAGTGGAGATGACGTTAAGACATGAAGAGATGCTTGCTTGTTTGGAGAAGAAGAAGGAGAAGGAGGTCCAGGTTGGGCAAGGTAAGAAGATAAAGTTATTTCATAAGAAGGGTACTCAGAAAGGAGGAGCGACAAAGAAGGCGAAGTCTGAAGTGGTCTGTTACAAGTGTGATAAGAAAGGCTATTATGCTCATGAGTGCCGGACATGCAAAGGAAAGAAGGCTGCTGAGAAGAAATGAGTTAGATGTTTCAACTGTGATCAAGTTGGGCACTATAAGAACCAGTGCAAAGAGCCAGCTAAAGGAGATAAAGGCCAAGTATTTGCATTGGAGTCTGCTACTTCAAAGCCGACAGTGCAGGAGAAAGGAAAGGCAGCATTGGGAGGTATGCTTCAGATCCATGATATGTCTGTTAGCATTATTTTGATACTGGTGCATCACATTCTTTTATATCTCGATGTTTGGTAGATAAACTTAACCTAGAACCCACAAATTTAGTTACTTCCTTAAGGGTTGCAAATCCTATTGGAGAGTATGCGACACTTGGGATGAAGTGTGACCACTTAGAGTTTGATTTATTAGGTCATACCTTTGTTTTCAGTTTGCATATATTTGACTTTGTAGGGTTTGGAATTATATTGGGTATGGATTGGTTAAGTGAATATGATGCTAGGATATTTTTCCAGGATATGAAAATATCACTTAGACACCCGGACTGTACAGATCTGATAGTTTATTCCGAAGAAAACCCTAGTTGTGAGGTGAATGCTTTGTTGGGTGTTATGGAGTTAGAAGATGAGTTGAGTCGCGTTTTCGTAGTTAGAGAATTCACAGATGTTTTCGAGTTGGTAGTTGGATTACCACCGAAACGAGCCACTGAGTTTCGGATAGAGTTGGTGTCTGGAGCAGAACCGGTAAGTAGACCGCCAAGCCGGATGACACCTATAGAGATGAGGGAGTTGAAGGCTCAGTTGGTAGATTTGGAAGGCAAGGGTTTTATCAGACCAAGTAGTTCACCTTGGGGAGCAGCCAAAGTATTTGCTAAGAAGCCGGATGGATCGTTAAGGCTATGTATCGATTATTGTAAGTTGAATGGGAAAACAATAAAGAATCGATATCCATTGCCTAGGATTGACGATTTGTCCGATTAGCTTAGTGGAGCTAAGATATTCTCTCAGTTGGATCTAGCGACAGGTTTTCATCAGCTTAGAGTGGCAAAAGATAGTATACCTTTGACGGCGTTTAGGACAAGGTATGGGTCATATGAATGGTTAGTTATGCCGTTCGGACTCACTAATGCGCCGACATTCTTTGTGGATTTGATGAACCGAATTTTCCGGGAGCACTTGGATAGGTTCGTGTTGATTTTCATAGATGATATTCGGATATACTCTAAGGATGAGAAGGAGCATGAAGTTCATCTCAGAGTTGTGCTTGAGATGCCGAGGCAGCATTAGCTAAAGGCTAAGTTTTTGAAGTGCCATTTTTGGAAGAAGGAAGTGAAATTTCTTGGTCACGTGGTTTCAGAGAAAGGGTTGTCAATCGATCCAGATAAGATCGAAGCTATTAACAATTGGAAGAGACCGGAAACGGTGAATGAGATTAGAAGTTTTCTTGGGTTGGCTGGATATTATCGAAGGTTCATTAAATATTTTTCACGAATATCAACGCCGATGACCACGCTAACGCGAAAGGATGTGAAGTTTGAGTGGACCGATAAGTGTGAGGAAGCGTTCCAAAGCTTGAAACACTTGTTGACCCATGCACCTGTGTTAGTGGTTCCGGAAGGGAATAAGGACTTGGTAGTTTATACAGATGCCTGTGGAACTGGATTAGGGGCAGTGTTAATGCAGAAAGGTAAACTAATTGCCTATGCTTCTAGACAGCTTAGACCGCATGGGGTTAAATATCCAATGCATGACTTGGAGTTAGCCGCAGTTATCTTTGCTTTAAAGGTGTGGAGGCATTATCTTTTGGGAGAAAGATTTGAGCTTTATAAGGATCATAAGTCGTTGAAATATTTGTTCTTTCGGAAGGAGCTGAACATGAGACAACAGAGGTGGTTAGAGTTGCTTATGATTTTGGGATTGAGTACACACCAGGAAAAGGTAATAAGGTGGCAGATGCACTTAGCAAGAAACATCAGAATGCAGTGTTGGCAATGATTGCCGAGTGGAAGAATATAGAGGCATTTTCAGCTTGTAGAGTGCAGTGTAGGTCCGAGGTTGGGTCTAGTGGAGAAAGTGTTATCTTGTCTTGTTTAGAAGTTCGACCCATAATGATTGAGAAGATTGCTTCTAAACAGGAGGAGGATCCAGTTTTAGCTGAAAGGATCAGGAAGTTAAGGGAAGGAACGGAGAGCAATAACTTGAAGGATTTCAGTCTTGACCAAAATGGGTGGTTGAGAAAGAAAGGAAGGTTGTGTGTTCCGGATGTGGGAAGCATTAGGAAAGAAGTTTTGGAGGAATGCCATCGTTCAAAGTTCACTATTCATCCAGGAGGAATGAAGATGTATCAGGATATGAAAAGAAGTTTCTTCTGGAAAGGAATGAAGAGGGATGTCGGCTTATGGGTGAAACATTGTTTGAACTGTCAGTAGGTGAAAGCCAAGCATCGGAAGCCAATTGGGTTGCTTCAGCCATTGGATATTCCGGTATGGAAGTGAGATTCTATTTCTATGGATTTTATAGACGGGTTGCCGGGATCTAATAGAGGAAATGAAAGTATATGGGTCATAGTGGACAGATTGACCAAGAGTGCCCATTTCCCGTTAAGACAAATAGGACGGCACCTGTATTGGCTATGTTATTTATGAAGAATGTGGATAGACTTCACAGAATTCGTAGTAGTATTGTTAGTGATAGAGATTCCTTATTCACTAGCGAGTTCTGGAAGAGCCTATAGGAAAGTTTAGGAACCAAGCTCAAGATGAGTACCACTTACAATCCACAGACAGATGGGAAAATGGAAAGAGTTAACAAGATCTTGGAAGACTTATTGAGAGCTTGTGTATTAGACTTAGGGGGATCATGGGAAGACCACCTACACCTAGTCAAGTTTTCGTATAACAATAGTTATCATACTAGTATAGGGATGACACCGTTTGAGGCTTTGTATGGAAGACCATGCAACTCTCCCGTATGTTGGTTAGAGACTGGGGATAGATTGATCCTTGGTCCCAATTTGGTAAAAGAAGCAGCAGAAAAGATTGAGCTGATAAGGGCGAGAATGAAGGAAGCTCAGTCTAGGTAGAAGAGCTATGCTGATAGAAGACGGAAAGATTTGGAGTTCTCTGTTGGAGATCATGTTTTCGTCAAAGTATCGCCGATGAAAGGTGTTATCCGGTTCGGGAAGACAGGGAAGTTAGCACCGAGACTCGTAGGACCATTTCCTATTTTAGAGAGAATCGAGAAACTCGCATATAGAGTAGAGTACCGAGTAGTTTGGTAGGAATCCATGATGTTTTCCATGTATCTCATCTAAGGAAGTGCGTTAGGGATCCAGACACTACTATAGCACCGACTGTGTTAGAAGATTTAGAAGTGGAACCAGACATGACTATAGTTAGGAAGCCTATCCGGATAGTCGCGAGAGATGAGAAGAAGTTGAGGAACAAGACACTCAGATTAGTGAAGGTCCAGTGGAGTGACGATGCTAGAGACTGTACTTGGGAGACCGAGAGCAGGATTAGAGACGCTTATCCTGATTTATTTGATGATATGTTTTACCTTTGATTGTTTGATGTGTACCTTATCGTAATTTCGAGGACGAAATTCTTTAAGGAGGGGAGATTGTAACACCCCATATTTTTAGTGACATTATTTAGGAAATTTAATTAGTTAAATTAGACTAAATAATGTGGGATTGATTAATGGATTGAGGTTTTTTTATTTAATCAAGGGGTAGACGTGCCAAGTTAATGAGTAAACAATGAATCAAAGAATTACGGTGTTAGGAAATAAGGGAGGGAAAAATAGGAAAATGATTAAACTTATACCCTAAACCCTTAGGAAACCAAAACACACGTTCATTTCATATTTTCTCAAACAAAAACACTTCTAAGGCCGACCACCATTAACAATCTCAAGAGAAGATAAAGCTAGGATTCAAGAGAAGAATCAAATCAATTAATCAAGATCAAACCTCACATCCTTAATCACAAAGCTAAGGTGGATAATGACTACATCTCATTTTTCTTAATGATTTTTGGTTTTAAGGTAAAATCCGAATTATTTGAATGATTATGCCATGTTTTTGAATGATTAAATGATATATATGCTCGTTGATGATTTATGCTTATTCATATAGATTTTTATGATATGTTTTGATGTGAAAATCCTATTTAATGATATCCAAATGCCTTGCAAATTTAGATTTAGATCAGAAATGATATTTTAGAGATAAGATTCAATTTTCATAATTTTCTGAATTAATGTGGATTTTATATTAGTTTTCTAGTGAAGAAAATGATTTATTGGGTTATAAATTATTTACGGCTAAATAATTAATTAATTGGGTCTGAAATTTATACATGTAGGAAAACATACTGAAAATGATTTTCTGGAATTTTTGTAGAATTTTCCAAAGTGTTTGATGAATATATAAAATTATTTAAGGGGTATTTTATAAAATAAAATATTTGTTTATTTTTGAAATTAAGGCAGTATTTTAGAAAAGAAAATTAAGCAACCAATAATATTTAAACAAACATAGCAGGTTAGTCAAAAAGTATGTCTCTTTTAAGTTAAAGACAAAAATTTCTTGTTTTAGTCTGTTTCGCCACTTTCGGCACCTTGTTTCCGACACTGATGGCTTTCGACTTAGTTCCTCCGCCTCCATCATTAACAAAACCAATGCGCATAGCATCAAAGATTTGGTGCGCAGCAAATTGGAAAGAAGGTGGAAGGTATGAGGTCGAAACCCAGGGGTTTCGAAGGGGTTGAAGCATGCATTTGTTGTAAAGTGAAAAATGTGCCTGCTTTGCTTTCGACTATGTTGCTTTCGGGCTTGGTTGGTTTCCGATTGGGTCAAATGGTTTTAAGAAATGGTTTTAAGGAGGTTGCGCCTTTCGTTTTAAATATAGGCTTTCGACTAAGTCGAAGTCCTTTAACTGCCGCTTCTTACCTTTGGAAGCAATGCCTTCGAAAGTGTATACTTGCTTTTATAAAACCCTGCCGCTTCTCCAATACTTTCGGAAGTATGGTTTCGACACCATCACTTTTTACATAAGAATAGCTTTCGAAAGGGATGCTTTCGACTCTAATGGGTTTTAGATCCTTTTTCTCTACTTAAAGGCATAATCCAAATGGTTTCGACCGAGACGGTTTTCAAAGGATTCGAGGGGTAAATTTTGAATGATTTCGAAAGGTGTTTTCCACATGTTTTAAATCGAACCCAAATGCTTTCGAATGGTTTTCTATTTACAAAGGTTTGACGCTTTCGAAAGTTTTTACGTGAAGGTTTCGAAGGGATGCTTCCCCAATGCTTTCGAAAGATCTAAAGAAAGGTTTCTAAGGGGTGGTTCCCAATGGTTTCGATAGGTTAAAAGGAAAGGTTATCCGAAGGTGTTGAAAGGCAATTTTAAAGTGTTTTAAAAGAAAGATGTCTAAAGTTTTAAAGCTTTTGAAAGAAAGGTTTTTCAAGGGTTTCGAAAGGATTTGAGGATGGTTTTGAAAGGAAGGTTTTGGCCTTTTGGCCTAGATGAAATAAAGGGTTTTACTTAGATTTGAAAGGGGTATTTTCAAAAGTTAAATGTTTTCATCAACTAAGGTTTGAGTAAAATATATATATAACATGGCAAGGTGATTTTGAGTAAAGCATAGAGTATAAGTTTTTTTCTTGTTTTAAGTTTGGTTTAAAAGATTTTAAATCAATTACTGCTGAAAAGGTTTTCAAGGAAAATTATGGGAAGGTATCCCTAAGTAAAATGACTCAGATATTAGAATTCCAAATGGGACTGGTATAGGGTTGCGCCCTATACATTAGCTATTGGCCCCTGCTAATTTAGTCCAAAATTCCAGTGTGTAGGGCTTTGTCATAGGTAAGACTAAAATTATGATTACACATAGAAGGGAATATATATATTTGTATACTGATAGTTTATTGGTGAGCCCGCAAAACCATTAGGATCAAGTGACCCTGGGAGATGTTAAGTTATGGACAAACCATACAGAAGAGAAGTATTTAATAGATAGTTAAGGACAGACCGTCTAGAAGAGGTGTGTCTAGCAGATGTTAGATTATTTTTTTAAATTGTCTGGTGGGCCCGAGTCAGCTAAAGGTTACTAGCTAGCTAAACAAAACTATAATGTTCGGACAGATAGTCCATTTGTTACCTGATATGTATGCTTACATAATAATGATTTAGTTTTAACTAGTTTGGGTTTTGATTTGCAAAAGATATGTTTTAAAAGGGTATTAGTGAGGGGAAACCCGTTCTGCTAAGCGGCGTAGTCTCACTTAGTATCATATGTCCGAGATGTATAGTATAATTCGCACCATGCTTTATGTCTGACTCGAAGTTTATGTTTTTCCCCTTAAACTCTCAGGTGCTCAAAATTGATTTGAGTAGGCTGAGGTTGAGGTATACAGGTTCTTAGTAGGATGACAAATAAAGCTATCGGAGGCGAGCAAGAGGCTAACGGATAACTATTTAGGAGTTGTTGTTCTTGTTTTGTTGTTATTTCCGCTGTGTGTATTATGTTAATTATGACAATATTACTCTAGTCATCCAAGGAGGCATTATCATATGTCGCTCTTGGCGTATTTGTAATAAGTATATTTGATCATTGCTTGGTAACGTTTTGGGATTATGTAATTTGAATATGGAGCATATCTTTTGAAATGTAATGGAAAAATCTGTTTTGAAATCTGTGATTTGTTTCATATTCAAGTGGTTCTGATATTATAGATACCATTAACATAGCCGTATTTAGTCGTTGGAATTTAATACTATAGATGACTGCATCATCTTTATCGCTTAGCTTTGGGCCTCTAGATAGGGGATGTTACAATACCTATATTTATTAAAGGAGCTTAAATTTTAAACTATTAACAAAGGGAAGACTAAAATAATATTTCCTTTACTTGTTTTCCATACTTCCCCTCTGTTATAATTCCACCCTCTATTCTAATTCAATATTAGTTCAAATTAACTAGATGGAGCATATCTATCACAAATTTAAATATCATATCTCAAAAAAAGGATAAAATATAAAATATCAACATGTACATGTGTAAGACTTAGTGAATAAAATATATGAGATATGATAACATAACAACAAAATACCGATGATAGAAAAATATATCAAAGTACATGAAGCTTTAAACATATGGAGTCCAGCGGTACCTAAATCCCAAACACAAGTCTCAAATATATGAATAAGTCTGACATGTCCCAAGATACAATAGTTTAGGATATATAATAATAATAATGAAAAATAATGTTAGCAATATCTACTCCATGATCCTCACATGATCTCTGGCTGGCAATATCTCTAAAGGCCTCAGGTCAACCAAATCAATAGGTATATAGAAAATAATATAGAGAGGGTCAAACATAAGTTCGGTCAAAATAAAATATTACTAAATACATGATTTTTAACACATTATATAACGTTAACAATATACTAAGTGGATACTATAACATCCTAAAGGGGATACGGCAACATCCCAACATTTTTCCAAGAATTGGTATTGATGTACATTATGTGTATGCTTATGTAGTACACATTGAAATGCCAAAAGCAAGTCATATTGTTCCTCCTTCGAAAATTCGAGGATGAAATTCCTTTAAGGAGGAGGAGGAGGAGAATGCAACACCCCGTAAAATTTAATAACTAAATAAGTATTTAATGAATGGTGAAACATTAATTTTACTAAAAAGAAAAAAAAATGAAATTTTTATAAATGACTAAATTAAAAGGCAAAACTTGTACCATTTCATAAAGTATATTATTCTGACCAAATTTCCCTATAAAAACATTTAAATCGGGTACACATACTGAAAGATATGACTAAAATTGCAAATGGGTTTAGAATTGGGCTGAGTAGGGACTAAGGATCATTAATATAGAGATGGAATAAGATAACCAGCTCATCCTGATGAGTAAGTATATTAGATACGTTCTTCATCTCTTTTCTCTTCTCAAAGGACATAACCCTAAGCCAAGAACCCTATATCAAAAATTCCTTTATCAAATCTCTATCAAATTCAATAAAATTTGGGTCTAAAGAGGTTAAGATGAAGGAAGCAGCAAAATGATACCAGAATTAAAGCAATTCATGGAGTCTGAAGATTAGGGTAATTCCAGACATCGAGAGAGGAGAGGATTCCAACCTAAATCAAGGGCTATCTTGGTTATTTTGTGAGTGGAAACTTGTTTACTTTACTATACATATCATATATGCTTCTGTTTTATCTTTATAGCCTATGTTAGATTAATAGCCATAATTGAAATGTATTCTACATGAATATATTTGTAATTGAAAATATCGATATTAAGATTTGGGTTAGGGATGGTGATTTGCCATTAATGTTGAAATATGAGCTTTGTTTGATGAAGGGAGAAGAAGATGAATAAGAAAATATGCATATATGTATGTGAACCACAAGAAAATGTTAACCAACATAATTTTGATGGATATCGTATAGTTTCAATGGTGTAAATTTGTTATTAAATTATTAAACTATAGTTTTATATGAGTCAACATATTGATACCTATATCGAAAGGTGTGACAAGAGACTAACTACATCGATAATAAATTTAATGCAAAATTGCAATAAAGGAAAAGTAAGTAGGGTGTTAACAAAATAATCATAATAAAATTACTATGTAAATGTTCCATTGCCTTCCAATAATGTATTTAGAAATTATAATATATTGTATATGAAAATGGACAAGTTGCAAAGTGGAAAACATTAGAAAAGGACAAACCAGAATTTAACAAATTTCGTATGTTTGAAATAAAAGTCCAGACTTCTAAAATTCAACCGTGAAAACCAAAATGGAAAGACGGGGTGTCAGGATCAAGTCTGGCCAATTTAACCAGAGAATATAAAAATATATGCAGCGAAAAAGTAAAGTGTACCAACTAGTCGATTTTATACTAGTTCGGACCTCCCGTCCTATATCTAAGTCACAAAGCTCCCCTTTGAAATTTCCACTAACAACCCTCGATTCACTGGAGGAATAGGTATAGTAAAAACTCTATCTGAACAGTCGAAGAGGACTTCAACACAAACTTCCTGAGGACTCTGCAATAGGACTTCAACTTTGCCGACTTCTCGGACCTTTATAACAAAATAGAGTACTAATTTCTTTGATAATATTTTATGTCTTGATATATTGACTTGTCATACTATAGTACAGCTCCTATAATCCTCACAAATGAAATTTTGGTGGATGTGTAGAGACTAGGGTTAATATTAGATCGATTATAAAGAATGTGATTAAAAACAAGCGGTTTAATAGTTGAGTTTTAGAAAATAGTATTTAAACATCAATTTTAGAGCAAAATTGGTAGATATGATCGAAGTAATAATTATCGGATCGATGTTGATATTTGGGGTTTATATTGTAATGATACGACGCTATTATAATAGCCATAATCCTTCAAAAGGGTCAAAATAACCAAAGAGGTGTGATTAAAAATGAAGTAACTTATATGAAATATAGCTATTATATGAATTTCAAACACAGGATTTAAGATAGAATTATTTAGTAGCATTTTTCATTACTTTCTTTTGCACTCAACTATTAAATGTTGTGGATAAGTGCTCAAAAAATCCTATAGTTTTCAGCCTTCGATATTTTTCATTTTTGAACTTTTGCTTGCCTTTCTTATGCTTAAAAATTCCAGAAAATTCAAAAAATATTTTAGCATAAATTAGAGTTTTTTTTGGAAAAATTTGCAGTGGTTTGGACTTTATTTGTAGGGTTTTAACAATTTTAGACTATAATTACTCGATATAGACTTGACATATGACATACATTCTTTTGAAACTCCCGTGTTCATCTCTTCTTGTTGCCTTGATACCTATGAGTTCAAATAGCTTTGTAAACAACAAAATTAATCTTTGAATGCTCGAGTACTCCATAACTTTTTCGCATCCTTCATATCTTGCACTTGTGTGTATGTGCATTATCATGTTGGACTAAGCACATGTATTTGCTTCTTGAATGACCTTGATACTTGATAAAATCTTTAGTTGCATTGTTGTAATGTTGTTATCATCAAAATACTATTATTTTTCTAATATCGAATAGTTTACATTCATTTTTAGACCACTTTCAAACGTCTAGAAATACGGTTTAAACATTTGAAATATTGATTCAGACACATGCATCAAGGGGTCAGGAGTCTGAAGAGCCGATGATGCTTTTCATCAGCAAGTCTGTTAATACCTCAATTATTGTTTTGTATAACAACAACCATAAACAACCATATACAATCATATAAAATATAGATAATAATATTTTGCCAAGTTATATAATATATAATGCAGAATATTGTACAGATGTTGAATCGAAGACTGTATAGTATAAAGACTCAAGAAGATAGACATAAAGACTCATGAGTACAAAAACCAAGGTATGAAGATCTCAAGATTGTAGTTTAGTGTATAGAATCATAGCTTGTACTGTTAAAGTCCGTGATAGCAATCTTTGATCTTTATCTCCTTTTTCTATCTTTTATATTTAAAAAAAATAGAATAAGTTTTCATAATATATTTCAAAATATTTTATAAAAAATTTTCAAAACTCAAAATGTTCATAAATATGTTCAAACTATTTTACAAAGTATCAACTTATTTTACAAAGTATACGATTTTCAAAACATTTTAAAAGAAACAAGTTTTCAAAATATGCATGTATATATCGATATATAGGCAGATGGTACGCCGACATACAAGCCACAAAGTGGTTTTTCAAATTTTGAATGGAAGTCTATATCCATTATAACTCTTCACGAACGGACACATCTATTGATTTACTATATAAAGGGGAGTTCAAATGAATTTGAAAGTTTAGATTCACTTATTTTCTTCCCTCCTCTTACTCTTTTAAAAAATCCACTGAAAATATGCTATATTCCCTTCAAAATCACTTAGAATCGATTCATACTTCATTGTATTGATTCAATACGACTTTCTTGCTGTTTTGGAAACATCTCTCTCTCTCATTTCAAAGATCAAAGTGCTATCTAAGAGGCTATAGGATCCATTGTATCCAAAGTTCAAGAAATTATCTTTGGAAAAACATCAACTCTATTTGTATTTGCTTTGGGTGTGCTTATAGCCCATTCAAATCAATTGGGTGTGCTTAGTAGTCTAGAAATCTAGTGGATGTGCTTGTAGCCTGGTCAAATCAAGTGAGTCTACCCTATGCTCGGAAATTTAGGAGGGTGTGTCTGGTAGCCACAAAATCAAGATTGTATTTTGGTTTGCCTTCTGCCTGGTTAAATATTGGAATTTGGAAAGAAATCTATAGAAGCAGTTGTATGGGACTAGATGTAGGAGAAATCCAAACCAGTATAAAATCCCTGGTGTCATCTCTCTTAATCTTTACTTTGCTTTACTGTTTTGTTTTTATCAATGATTGCATCCGTGACTGTTTGATAATATAATTCTATGTTGTTAATCGATGATTTAATATTTAACTTAAAAGAAATTTAAAAATATTTAAATAAGTTAGAAAACACTATTCACCGCCCTCTAGTGTTTAATTAGCCTTATGATCCATAATTCCGCAACCCACATTTAGTATCAGTTTGCATTTTCAGGTATGTATGTCGACATATGTTAGCCGTTTAGCAAAATTTTAAAATCAAATAAAATATCTACCACCTACTCAATCTTTCCAAATGACTTTTCATTCCTATATAAGCCTATTTCTTCCAGAAAAAATTGCTCATCATTTTATTCTCTATTCTCTTTGCATTCTCAAACATTTTCTAACAAAATATATCTTCTCCATACTAAAAATTATGTGAAAACCTTAAACAAACACTTCAATCTTTCAAGGATATTCTTACTCTTAGAAATCAAAGGAATTTAGAATTAAGTCAAATACAGATAATCAAAGAGCAATAAAAGCATTTCGATGCCCTTTGATGGTTGATTTCTTCCTTAATAAAAGATGATCAAACAAACAACCTAAAATGCTCTATCAACAAGGATAATGAAGATTGGGATGCCATCAAAGCATATCCAATAGTTGGATCTGACAGTTGGGTTGAAGTTCCAAGGAACGTCTAGTTATTCGGTTTGTTTTAAATTACAAATATGTGTGTGTGTGTGTGTATAAGCATTCTTAGGATTTGATTTGGTTTGGTGTGTATATTTAGATAGATATTTGGATTTGTTTGCTTTTGGTTTAGTTGGATATTTGAACTTATAGTATGATTTAAATTTGAATTATTAAACATAGTTTGTGTTATCTTATTTATCATTATACCATAATTTATCATATATATATAGTTTTAATTATCATTATGTATGTCATAATCATTATATAATTGTCATAATTAATATCATATTACATCATGCTTAATATGCTTTGGTTACTTTAAGTGCTTAATTATTGATTTTGATTCTATAGTTTCTAAGTATTTTATTTTGGGGAATTTTCATTTTTCACTCATTTTTGTTGATGATAAAGGGGGAGAAAATATAAAATATCCATGCATATATTCTACGGTAGTTATCTAAACCATGGGGAGTTATATCATATTTTATATATAGGAATATTTAATGGTTGTATCATCAGAAAGGGGGAGATTGTTAATACCACAGTTATTGATTTTGATAACAACAATCATGAACAACCATATACCATCATATAAAATGTAGATACTAATGTTTTGCGAAGTTATATAGTATAAGTGCAGAATATTATACAGGTGTTGCATCGAAGACTGTACAGTATAAAGACTCGAGAAGATAGACATGAAGACTCATGAGTACAAATACTAAGATATGAAGATTTCAAGATTATAATTTAGTGTATAGAGTCATAGCTTATATTGTTAAAGCCCTAATAGAAATCTTTGATCTCTGTCTCCTATTTTCTATCTTTTATATTTTAAAGAAAACAAAATATATTTTCAAAATATATTTCTAAATATTTTGTAAAGTTTTTCAAAGTTCAAAATGTTTATAAACTATGTTCAAACTATTTTACAAAGTACCAAATTATTCTATAAAGTAAAGGATTTTCAAAACATTTTAAAAGAAACAAGTTTTCAAAATGTACATGCATATGTCGACATATAGGCAAATGGTATGTCGACATACATGCTGCCAAGTGGTTTTTCAAATTTTGAATGGAAGTGTATACCCGTCGTAACTCTTCACGAACGGATACATCTGTTGATTTACTATATAAAGGTGAGTTCAAACGAATTTTAAAGTTTAGATTTACTTATTTTCTTCCCTCCTCTTACTCTCTTAAAAAATCCATTGAAAATATACTATATTCTCTTCAAAATCTCTTGGAATCAATCCATACTTCATTGTATTGATTCAATACTACTTTCTTATTGTTTTGAAAACATCTCCCTCTCTCTCAATTCAAAGATCAAAGTGTTGTCCAAGAGGCTATATGATCTATTGTATCCAAACTTTAAGAAATAGTCTTTGGAAAAACTATCAACTCTATTTATATTTTCTGTGGGTGTGTGTGTAGCCTGCTCAAATCAAGTGGATCTACTTAGTAGCCCAAAAATCTAGTGGGTGTGCTTGTAGCCTGGTCAAATCAAGTGAGTATATCGTAAGCTCGGAAATTTATGAGGGCGTGTCTCATAGCCTCAAAAGCAAGATTGTATTTGGATTTACCCTCTGCTCGGTTAAATATTAGTATTTAAAACGAAATTTGTACAAGCAATTGTATGGGACTAGATGTAGGAGAAATCTGAGCCAGTATAAAATCCCTAGTGCCATCTCTCTAACTCTTTACTTTATTTTACTTCTTTTATATTTATTTGTAATTGCATCTATAACTGTTTGATAATATAATTATGTGTTGTAAATCAATGATTTAATATTTAATTTGAAAGAAATTTAAAAATATTTAAATAAGGTAAAAAAAAATACTATTATACCTCCCCTCTAGTGTTTAATTAACCTTAAGACTCATAATTCCGCAACCTACAAAGTCAGACGTCTTAATGCTATAAACAAGATCTAAAAAAGAATCCACACGTCTGAATTATTTGAACAAATGTATGAATGTCTATAGTTTTCACAAGTTAAACCTAGAACTAGACATGACCGATATAAAAGGTTAAGGGTGTTTTACCTCGATCGAGTAACATCGTTAAGACTTTGAATGATGTGTATAGGTATGTATAGTAAATACTAAATTTGATGGTAATCATGAATGTGTATCGATACTAGTATTTTAAAATTAGTATATGAATGTGTATAGGCTAGGGGAGATAGAGACATCTATCTAATTCATTATAGTAATTATACCTAAATCTTTGTTTACGCAGGTTAGCTGTAGTAGGGTCAAGGTATGACATACGATTGGTCCTTCTTTCAGAGCACATAGTAATAAAAATGAAGACAGTAGCATATGTTAAATAGTAGTAAAGTGTATCGCTCTGGAGGTGTTGTCGGCCTTTATCGCACCTCACATGACAAGTAGTGGGATGTTTAAGGCCTTTGTCATCATTCCTTTGTTATTGATTTTGTTATATGTTATGCTCAGGAATGATCGTTGAAATTCTATGAATAATAGACTAAACTAACAATGATGAATAACCCTGAAGACGATAAGTGTAAGGGTACTCTATAAAAACATTTTATTGGCATGTTGGTATTATATATTTAAAGATATTTTGTCATTCGCAAGGATTATGTCTGACCACTCTATATTTCTCTTTTCTATCTATGATAAGTTGACAAGGGCCTAGAGAGTGTTTGAGGTGAGCAGATGACCATAGAGATCCAATGGAGCCGTGCTAATTATATTTCTTTATCTGGTTATCCACTATTTTAGTATCTTGTCACTTTTTTCAATATCCTATAACTATGTTAAACTAGATACTGTTCAAGTGTTATTTTAAACTGATGCGATAACATTTTAGTTTATTGTCCGGTTGATTCAGAAAAGTTCCGTTATGTTATATTATATTTTATTTCCATCCGTGAGTTTGAAAGTGTAATTAAAAGTAGATAACTCTTTATGTTGTTTATATGATATTTCAATTAGCAATCCATAGTTTACGGTCTTTGGAATTTGAGTGTTAATTGGGATGTAGAATCAGAAGATTGTGGATGGTAGGTTATTACACGCACCTTCACAATGCATTGCATATAAACATATAATAATTCAAAATACCTCTTTATGGGAACCATTTTAAAAACAATAATTTAGTCTAGGCTTATATGCTGATCACCTAGCATGAACTCAAATCTTAAACATGGCTTACATAGGCCAAAATACAAAAGTAAAACATTAAAAACCACACTGCACTTATCTTGTTAGTAGAGATCCAGCTCGCATCTATCTAAGCCTGTCCTCCATGGTTTACTCCTAAACAAGAGAATCTCAAGAAAACAAAAAAATACTATGGCCAAACATATTTTTGGTGTGAATAATTCTTGAATATTACCCAAACACAACATCAACGTCAAACACGTGTTACCTTCTTTAAGCAGAATACCATAACATTAGGTTATAAGACAAACCATACTACATTCATCATTTATCTTAGGAAGAATACATTATCTTTAGATTACATAGCTAACCATGTTTCACATATCCACGTTAACCACAGGCTCATTTATTTATGCACAACACATGTTAATGTTATGCTAGCTTACAACTTACAACGTTATGTACATACGTACAGTCTTATTGCTCACTAACATATTGCCCACTAATTTGCACAATCAGCTTATATCTAAGGGTACTCTCCCTACCTACACTATTCACTTAACACTATTATATGTACACATATGGTCTCCTATCAAACACAAAGTTGTCTATGATAGAGTTGAGGGTGTTCTTAGGGGAAATTGTGTAATTTGTTATACAATTTAACTCTTATATAAGAATATTATTTAAAATAAAGTACGCTTTTTTGTTTTCTATTTTATGTATTGTTATATTGCAATGTAAGCAATAATCTGAACACATTAAACATATATAATTGGAAAACCTTGAGGAAATTTTTTATTCGATTGTTGTTTCAAATGTATTTGTAAACGTGAGTATTGATTCGAATTTTTAAAATATTTATCCTTAAAATGTTCCTAGTCAAGATGTTGGAGTAAAAGAATATCAGTGCATTTATTAACACTAATGTATGTAATGCTCTCCATATGATGGATGGTGAATTACTCGTAACTGTTAAGGACACCAAGATGATACGTAATTGTGATTATTTAGAACAATCACAAATGACTCAATGAGAGTTATCTATAGGTTAATAAATCTAAATCAAAATAAAGAATCTCATATAACAATGTGCAATAGTCTAGAGACGTGAAGGTACTGTTGGCCTTAAGTATCTAGATTACTATGATAATGGTCAATCATGACACCATGATCATCTTACGTCCATAATTTGGTACATGTTGAACCACTTAAAGAGAAACACTACTCGAGGGAGAATTCATCTCCTTTATTTTAAAGGTTAGTATCACTGTATCTAGTAGTCAAATTGAAGTCAAAATCTTTGGCCAGAGCAAACCGATTAATAGATAAATGATATCGAATTGAACCAAAGGCGTTAAAGTGGTAGTAAGCAATTAACTTCATATATTATTGGATTTTTTGGTAAGTGACCAAACTCTAACATCTCAATGATATAATGATGATGAAGAAAACATGCATAGAATATCGTAACTTAGGGTGTAGCTTTATAATGGTTAGAAATTGGATTTCACCTAAATTATTTATAAGCAGCTGAACTCATGTCTACTACTGTAATTCAGCATGGTCCATACAGGGTTTAACATTAGAAAATTTTAGATATTACTAATAGCTGGTGAAACACCCCCACACCCCTTAATATACCCAAAAGGACACACTAAAAGGCGTGGTGCGTTGTAGGTATAACTGAAACTAACAGATACTAAGATTCACAAGACAAAAATAGGTAAAAACAGTGGAAACTAAAATAATAACTTATTTAGAATAAAAATTTCATAATTGCTTCATAAATAAGTCAAATTCCAAATACAACATCCATATCTCAACATGTCTAATGAAATAAAAATTCATAGTCTCAAAATCAAAGTACATAATATCCCTTAAAATAAGCCAGTACATAGAAAGAACAAAAACTGAAAATAAAAGAAATACATGGTAGAAATCTTCTGCAAGCAACCTCAATCTATTGACTTCTCCCTTGATTGCCTATGAGGGGGAGGGGGAGGGGAAAATATAGGAGTGGGTCAGACTAAAAGTCTGGTGAATGGTAGTAATTACTAGAGTCTTTAAGCAAGCTAAAAGTAATAGACTCTACAACAGTTCTAGCATAAATAAAGATAATAAAGGAAATAGGAAAGAGATAAACTGAAAATAAGTACGATTAAATATTGCTAAATTTATAAGATAGGTTAACTTTGATTGCTTGCACTTGTCCTTGATTTCTGCTTTAATTAGGCTGAATTCCTAATCTTGTAATTAGAATGTGATCCTAATTCTACCCTTTTTGATCGGCCTGCTACTCCATAGACATTACTGCAAACCAGCCGCTATATGACTCCCTACACAGCAGCCAATGGTATCTACAGAAGATGCATAGAGCAACTACTGTGGATCCGGACGACATATATAGCTCCCTACACAGAAGGTAATGATGTATACTAAAGACACCCATACTAAGCGCTTGGAACTCATAGCTATAACAAAGCACCCACAATGGAAGTCGCAAGCGTAACTACCACCATGCATATGCTATCTTTTACTCCACCTATTGGGTCTTCTTATTACCTCAACATCCAGCATAAGCGTGCCCCTCATCTCACTTCAGGCTAATATGAGATCACCGCGTGCCCATAGAATCTATAGGGGAAATGATGTTGGTACTCGACCTTCATCCAAACAATATCTAGTTGCGCCCCTTATCCAAATCCGCTGTGATTTGGACTCCTATTTGACCAATTACTACCATTCTTAGCATAAGCGTGCCCTAGACTCGCCGTTTTGTCTAATAGGTAATGCTACTTGGTACTGGTCCTACTTTCATCTTTGCTTATTAACTTAGGTAAATTATTTAAATAAGCCTTTACATTTTTCTCTACTATTTGTGCTTATTAATTTATCTTAAGTCTTAAAATAAGCCTTATTCTGTTCTTTTTATTATAACCTACGTTATAATCATGCTTATTACTTAACCCAAGGTCTAAGTGTAAAAACAAGCTTCTTTCATCTTTTACTCTTTTTAGTTATAATTCTAAGTTATAACTAGGCCAATTATCTTTAATTAGTCCAATTCTAATTATAATTAGGCGTAATTTCAGTCCAATTCCATTATTTATTGCAGTCCAATTCCATTATTTATTACAGTCCAATTCCATTATTTATTAAAGTCTTTATAATTTACATCTTATTTTCTTTATGCAATATTCTTACTTATATAATCCATATTCACGTTTAATCTATTCTAATCCATACGTGAAGAAAAGGGGGATGAAAAGAATAGACATTTGCATAAAATCCAAAACGTCGAAAAAGATGTAAATAAGAAATAAATAACAGTAAATAAACTTAAATACTGTAAATAAACAGTAAATCAATAAAAAAGCTATGCTTAATAGTAATAAATTATAATTAAAAGAAATAAACTAAAATTACAGAAAAGAATAGCTGAAAGGAAATAGACTGAAAATAATTCCAAAAACTGTAAATAAACTACTGAAAAGGCTATTCCAAAAATCGTAGTAAAACTACAACTATTGGAAACCCTATTATTTTAAATTACTTAGAGAAATCTTAAAATAATTACAATCACTCACCTCCGGTCCTAAGCTCTTCCTTTGGTCTTCCTGGATCCACTTGGAGTTGTAAAATAATTTAATTTATAACGATTTTCTCCTTTGGAAAAGTTATTCCATTTAGGGTCCTTCCTAGAAAGGTGAACCCAATTGGAGAAAACCTAGAATGAGAAAAAATGTTAGGTCTAGGGGTCTATTTATAGGGGTAGAAGTGGATCTCGGACCGTTGGATTTGGAGATTGAATAGGATACAACCACGTCATAGGCAGAATAGGAGCCATCGGATGCAAGAATGGAAGGACCAGATTGAGTTAAAGAATGCAAAACACGTAGAAAATAGGCTCTGGAACGTTCGAACGTTCGTTTGCTTGTCGTAAAACAAGGCGGGTCGATCGCCCTCTGCCCAGGTCGACCGGCCGGTCGACCTGTTTATATATATATATATATATATATCGTTTTATTCTGCTTATTTTGTTTATTTTATAACTTGGTCATTTTAGCTCGGTTTCTGACGTTCTATACATGAAAATTGACTAGAAAATTACCATGGACACAATGGTGCAACTTCTGTGGCTTAATTCTGAAAATTTCACAAAGTTATTTTATTATTTAATTAATTAACGAATTAATTATTTCGGGTTAAATTTTGGGTTGTTACATTCTCCCCTCCTTAGGGGATTTCATCCTCGAAATCTCTAAGGATAAAAGGATGTACTAAACGTTTTCATCTAATTCTACAACCAATGACTCAATCATTAACCATTCATCCATTGTCCTTAAGTTTTTCTAATGCAATTTATGCTACTTATGCAATCAGTGTAGTGTAAATGTTCCTAACTAATGCAAAAGATTAGGCGGTCCACTGATTTAGTTGACCTCCTTTTATGCGATCATGTCCATGCCATGTATCCAAATGAATGCAAAAATTCCTAATGATAACTAATAGTTCTATATGCATGCTACAACCATCATCTAAATGCAGCAATCATGTGATAAACATCCATTTATGGCAACCATGGAATTAAAGTAAAAATGCACACACATCTATATGCATATGCTCTAGTGTCCTAATTAGGCCGATCCCTAAAGAATAATAATGCCTAGTGTACCTATATGTGTCCATAGCATCCACTAGCAAACACTTGCAATCATTAGCATACATCATTCATAACATGTTATATTAACATGTTTACATCAAATCCTACCATCCATAGGTTAAATCCTAAGTTCTACCCTCCCAAAGGATAATAAAGGAAAGAATCTATTCAAATCTAAAGATGGAAAAAGGAAATTCTAAAACCTATTATCAAAGAGACATGGATATGAGATACGAATTTTTCTCCTAATCAAATTAGTCTTCTCCGAAATCTCTCTAACCATACCGGAACCAAGAAGTAACCTTTCCGTAGACTCCAACCAACATGAAGACGTCTTACATGGCCTTCCAAAAAGAGCTTCAAAAGGCGTCATTCCAAAGGCTAGCTTGAAAACTACTACCATATGAATTCCACTAAAGGAAGATGCTCTTCCCAAGTTCTTTCAAAATCAAGAATACTCATTCTCAACCATGCTTGTCTTACTATCCTACTAATTTCATTTTACTGTTCTTCATGAATCAACATTCCTAGGTTCTTACTAGTGTCCTATACACTTTACGGAAACTTCCATTATTACTTCTAAAAGTAACTACTTCTATATCCTTACACCTTTTCTGTTACTCCTAGAAAATGATTTTTATCTACTCCACATTTAAGAGTTTGGTTTGGTATTTATCACATTTTTAAAAAAACTAAGGTTTCTAAAAATTTTAAAACATCAAATCCCAAAATCTGTCTTCAAAAGTGTTATTGATGTGCTCATAAATGTGCATATATTTACATCCATATTTTATCTCTTTTTATTTAAATAAACATCATATTTGGGCAATTTTACATGTTAAAACCAAAATTCAATTATTTTCAAACCATCATATTTCATCTTTATTCAAGGGAAAAATGGTCATTTGTGTGCATGTGTTAATTTAAGAATTTTTACTTGGACATTTTTTGATTATTTTTATAGGAATTTGGATACATATGGAAGAGGCTTATATGAAGATACATGCATGCACAAATGAATACAAAGGAAATAAGAGGGAAATAATTCAAGACCATGAACATGGAGGACCCCACCCACTTGCCTAAATCTACAATTAGAAGCTAATGGACAACTAAGTGGAGGTTAAAGCTTCATGCACTTTTAATGAGGGATTAATTAGTGGCTAATGGTTACTTGGTGGCCACACTTCCTAAAGGGAATTTTGGGAAGCTCCCTAAAAATATAATTAGGGTTTTATGCATGTATAAATAGCCCTCTTATGTACATGTAAATGATCTTCTACTTTTTCATACTACTTAGAAAAATAGAGTGCAAAATTGTAAGCAATGTTTCATGAAATAAAAATGGCTTCTTAGCCTCTTTCTCTTCTCTTATTTACATGCTTTTATTTACTTTTCATGCTTTTATTTATGCTCTTTCCTTTTCTTTATTAGTAGATTACTTTTACATTCATGCAAGTAGTGTAGCTTAATTTCTTTTGTTGTAAGTAGTTTAATTACATTCTCTTCTTTGCTTATTTTCTATTTTCTTCTCTTTTAATGTTGAAATTTACTTGTGTTGCTTCAATGCCACAAATGAGTAGCTAAACCCTTCAATTAAGGGGTGATGAAGCTCTCAAATATTATGTAATTTCAACATTTTTATGATTTATGATCTCTTTGTTTGTGCTTCATGAAAGTGAATTTTGATGCAAGTTTATACAAGTGGGTTTGATAGCTTATATTGCTTATGCAAATGAGTTATTCTTATTCAACATAAACACAATTTGCATCATCATTGGCTAATCCATTTTTGATTGTGAAATTAAAGTAAAAATGAAATTTGATGATTTATATTACTAGTTACAATAGTAAATAGATCATACTTAAAATAGCTTTTGATTTGGCTTCATTTTCATGAGAATTATAAGTGGTTTATTTGTTGTATTATATTTTGATGGTTTGAGTTATGTTAATTAATAACATAAACAAACCATACTTATGATAAATACAACAATATTTCACTTAATATCAAAGCTAGAGATCACAAATTGTTTGTTTGTTGATTTACAAAAATATGAGAGTGGATTTTCCTCTAAATTGTTCTCTAGTTCAATAGTTTTTAAATCAAATTTTAATTCTAGTTTTAGCTTCATTTTATTTCTAGTTAACAATTTCTCCTCCATTTGGTCTAATTTGATTGAATAGATTTTTAAACACTAACAATTCCCTACGGATCGACCCGTACTCGCCACGTACTTCAATAGTACGCCGTGCACTTGCGGTTATTTTAATTTGAATTTTTTCAGCAAATTTCTAATCCGATAGAAATTTTGTCGATTAACAAGTTTTTGGCGCCATTGCCGGGGAATTTGCTTTGATTTTTATTTTCTATTCTTTGAATTATTTTCTTTTGATTTTTGTATGTTTTTACTTTGTGTGTGTTTGCAATTAAAAAAAATATTGTGTTTGTTGTTTGATTTTCGTTTGTGTGTTATTGTTTTCTAGTGTTTTTGTTCATTTGCATTTGCATATAAAAAAAGAGTTTGCATTACATTCTCACTTCTCTGTCCATCTCAGTTCTCAGTTCATTCTGTATATTTGCAGTTTTACAATTTGCATGTAATCTCATTCTCTCTAACATCCATTCTCTCATTCTCTGTAATTTCATTTCGCTTTACAGTTTCATTTTCTGTAAGTTAGTAATTTCATTTTGTGTTCTCCTAAAAAAACAAAAAGAAAAAAACACACAAATTTTTTACAATTTCCAAACAATCTCTGTTTATTTCAACATTACAAACAGTGTATTACAATTCACATTGCATTGCTCTTCGTTTTCATTGTTTTACATTACACTGCTCTCCCTTTAACTCACTGTCTTCAACCATTCCTGCCTTCTTCCCATCAATACAACCACTCAACTGTCACTGCCCTCTGTTTATTTCTCCACACTCATATGCAGTCAATACCCTGACACTTCCATCCACTTCATCAAATTTCACCCCCTTCGTACCACTGCAAACAACTACAGTCTGAACTTCCCCTCTGTTCTTCCACATAACACTGCAAAACTTCATTCTACCATACATAACCACTGCAAGGATTTCTTACACACATTCCTACTTCACCAACTTTTCTACACCACATCACAACTCTGCCCTTCCAAATGCCCTATGTAGCTAACTTTCAACTTCACTTATTACTGCTTCTTCCATACTTCACCTTCAACTCATCACTCATCCCATTGTTCCACATACTTTCCTACTCCAATACATACTCCACAACATACAACTGTCTTCAAAACTGCCTTCAAAACCAAGCCTCCACGAAAACCACCTCCGTCAAACAGTTCTTCAATCAACTACATACTATTACCCTAAATCCATCACTATACTGCTGCATTGCTTTCCTCTCTAACAACCTCCACATCACACTCCACTGCTGTCAAACTTTTGCAATTGCATACTTCCTTTACCCAGCCTTCCTCTTGCAACCTCAATCTGTTACCCAAATTGTTGCCAATACATCTTCCACAACCATTACAACATCACAGCAACTAGAAGTTCCCACGTACTACTTCAATATTCAACAATGAACCACTCCTCCCAATCAACAATCATCAGACAACTGGCAAAATCTTTCATACTTCCCTGTACTGCCATCTACTACCACTTTTCTCTACATTCAAGTTGCTACAACTCCCTACCATCACTTCTATCGTACTTTTCCAAAGTCACCACTGCCCCTAAAGCATACTCCTTTGCCTACCACATCTCATCTTCACCCCCTCCATACCACTGGTACAACTACTACCCAATTGACAAACTCACAACAATCGAACAACCCATAATACAACCATATAAACCTTCACTTCCTTCGCCAATTCTGCTTCGACAGCCTTAACTACCACAACCAGACGACCCAACCCTTGACTGCAATCGCGACAATGAACTTCCCAACCACAATTCAACGCAAGCGAATCCATCTCCCTGCTCCTCGATCTCCTCTACGACCACCAAGACCTGCCCAAACCCCGTTGCAATAAAGCACTCTCCCCTACCGTTTCCAACCCTACAGCATCGCCTTCTCATCTGCCTGGAACAGCAACTCCAACCAGAAACTCACTCAACTTAATCTTCACTATCATCTGCCTACAAACCACAGTAGGCGCCCACCTCATTACAACTCAACTCCAAATCAACACCTCGCGAATCACATCGCAACCACTAATTCGAGCCAAAATCAGAACTTGGGGATGTACGAATTTGGGAAGTGATTTCGATTTTAAAAATCGATTTTGGGAATTAATTTTGAAATGATGATTTGAGAAGTTTATCAGTAAAAAAAAGAGTGAAGTGGCCGGTTACTTGTTGTAGCGGATTTGGGTTGCTTGTGGGCCGGGTGGCATTTGTATAAGTTGTCAAGTGTTTTATGGATGTTTTAATTTGTTTTGTAAATGAATCTTTGCCTTTTGTAAATATAATTTGAGTTTGTTTGAAGTCTTTTTAGTGTAAAAAAAGGGGGTCTTGGTTTTTCTCTTCCATTTGTTTTCTTTACACTTGTTGTTTTCAGTTTGTTTTTGTTTTCATCTGAATTTTTTTTCTATTTTAGTTTATTTTGTTAAAAAAAGGGGGGGTGTTTTCTTTGTTTTAATTTAGTTTTTTTCCTTTCATTTGTTTTAGTTTTGTTTATTTTGTTTTATCCTAAAAAACATTAAAAAAACAAACCATTCAAAAAAAACCAGAAAAAAATAATATTGTATATATCTTGTTTTTCATTTCAGGTTGCCCAAGCAGAAAATCAAGAAGCAGAATTGCTTAATATTAATTGCTTTGCTAAAAAATTGCCGCTTAAAAATAATTGCTAATAAAATCTGCACGTGCACGCTTTGGTATCGTGCCCTTTTCCCTTGTTTTTAATTTGATTTGCATTGTTGGTTGTTTGCATTTGCATTTATATATAAAAAAATTCAAAATCCAAAACAAAAACAACCTCATTTTAGTTGCATTGTAAATTCACGTTTAATTTTTGCTTTACATTCATCTCATTTTATTTTATTTTCTAAGGGCAAAACCCTAATTCACATAAGGAGAGGGATTTCATCACCCTTTCCTTAGCCCACAAACGCATTTCATCGTAGAATTTGACTAATAATAAAGGTTAGACATTCGACTTAAGGGTGTCACGAGCTCATCTAGGGCTTAATTGTACCTTCACAATTGTTTTCTTTGAACAATTTTATTTCTTGGTGCCTAGGCTACAGCAGAGTAATAACCATTTATAAATATTATGGTGATTCATAAATATTATAGTGGTTGTTCCTTTGAAGGTACTTAAACCTTCGGTGGCATTGCTACGGTGATTCGTGGTGCACCGATAACCCATGCCTGTTACCTGGCTGAGAAATATTTTTGTTGATTTAAGACAAAGTGTGATTATACAATTTTGGGTTAGGAGCTACTAAGGACAGAAAACTGTAATTAAGTCCTTTGCATTCATTTAGTTGCATTAGTTTATGCATTTTAAAAAAAACAAAAATCCAAAATCCAAAAAAAAACTGTAAATTTTACTTAGCTTACTTTTTAATCCAAAAAATAAGACATCCTTTTTTTCCCTACCTTTGAAAATTTTCAATCAAAAACAAAAATCCAAAAAAAATTTGAAAATTCAAAAACAAAAACAAAAATCAAATTTCCATTTTTCTAAAAACACAAAGAAATCCTTTTGGTAAATATTTAAAAATTCAAAAACAAAAAAAAAGTACAATAAAAAAACAAAAATCCATTTGGTAAATATTTGAAAATTCAAAAACAAAACCAAAGTCAAACTTCTCTTTTGAAAAAAAAAATTCATTTGGTAAATGTTTTTCTTTCTCTAAAAAACAAAAACAATTTTTCACTTCGTTTTTCAAATCTTCTTTCATTCTTTAAACTCTTTTCTAACTTCTTTCTCTTCTCGACTTTCACTTGTGCATGAGTACTTGGACTCGTGATACAACAACAAACCGTTGGACTCGCGACTCAACAACTAACTGTTTAACTTGAACAAACGATCCTCCCGAAATGACGAACGAGAACGCCCCTCGAACTCTTATGGATAGAATCTTTCCCGATAGAGTTTCTATTCCATCTTAAATCACGTTACCCGCCCCTATGGGTAACCATTTCGAAATTCACTCGAACCATATTGCCACGCTTCCGAAATTTGGCAATTTCAAGCACGATGATCCCTACATTTTCTTGACTAAATTCGAACAAGTTTGAGCAAACATAAAACTCCAACAACTTTTTGATGACGGAGTCAAACTTCGATTAATCCCATTCGCTCTTACGGATTACGCTGAAAAATGGTTGTACAGCTTAGCATTAAACTTAATTAAAACGTGGGAAGAATTCGTAAAAGCTTTCTTAAAAAAGTTCTACCCTTTGGAAAAAACGAGTAGAATCCGAAATGAAATTGTAAATTTTCATCAATTCAAGGGAGAACCATTCAGAAAATATTTTGAAAGATTCAAAGGGCTTTTGATAAAATGTACATACCATAATTTTGAAAAATGGACGATTTGCCAAATCTTATACGATGGACTCGAAAACAGCTCATGAACCATGCTCGAATCAATGTGCCATGGCAACTTTCTGGCCCAACATCACAACGATGCTTGGCAATTTCTTGAAAACCTCTCTGAAAAATCATCCCAATGGGAACGATCGAATGAAAAATCAATTTACTCACGATCGAGTGCACAGTCGATAGGATCTTCTTTTGCTTTGGAAGCTAAGATCGATGCAATGATTAAAAAATTCGATAATTTTTTCTCATCGAATCAAATGAACCAAGCTTCCCAACCAATGTGTTATAAATGCAACGATCCTAATCATATAGCCGATCGGTGTCCCAATTCTGTCGAACAAATCAATGCTTTCAATAAAGCCAAAAACGACCCGTTTTCTCCAACGTACAACCCTGGTTGGAGAAATCATCTGAATTTTGCGTGGAACCAAAACAATCCCAACACGAATGTGATTCATCCCAATTTTCAAGCATTCCCGAATAATGCTTCGAATCCTCCCTTTCAGCCCAACAATTTTCAACCAAACTTTGTGGGTCCGTCTCATAATCAACCGCAACAATCTAATTTTCAACCAAATTCTACTCATCCTCCCTAAGACGACAAACGTTTAACTTCACTTGAGAAAACTCTTGAAACGTTGGCTAAAGCAACTACTCAAAGCCTTCAATCAAACATCAATTTGCAAAATTTATTAACCTCATATATGCAAAACACAAACCAATCGATTGCAAAACTTGAAATGCAAATGAGTCAATTAGCCACGTCTGTGATCGAACATGAACGAGGAACATTCCCAAGCCAACCCCTTCCAAATCCCAGAAATAAAAATGCAAATTTAAATCAAGCCCATGTTGTTCAAGATAGCAATGTCACCCAATTGAATGCTATCACAACTTTACATTCCGGTAAACAAATCGATAATCAAGTCGTTAATCCAAACGATTTACCGAAAACCTCTCTCGACACTTCTAAAACAACGAATGAATCTGAACAGAACGTGGAGCCAAACGTTGAATCGAATGCCAATCAAAATTATTCTTCTACTCGAGTAGACCCGCCTACCGAGTATCGTGTTCCATTTCTACATCGTCTTCGACCAAAGAAACACTCAGACCAAATGGAAAAGATGTTGGAAATTTTTAAACAAGTGAAAGTTAACATTCCGCTTCTTGACATCGTTCAGCAAGTCCCCACTTGCGCGAAATTTCTTAAGGACTTGTGTACCCAAAAGCGACACACTCAAGTTCCCAAAAAAGTCTTCTTAGCCGCCAGTTTGAGTGAAGTCTTGTCCCAATCCATGCCCGTTAAATACAAAGATCTTGGCTGCCCTAAGATTTCGTGTACAATTGGAGACAAGACGATTAACAAATGTTTGATAGACTTAGGCGCGAGTGTCAACTTAATTCCATACTCCGTGTACGAAAAATTAGGCTTAGGTGAGCTCAAACCCACAAAAGTCACACTTCAATTTGCCGATCGCTCGATTAAAAAGCCCATGGGAGAAATCGAGGACGTGCTCATTCGAGTAGGGCAATTCATATTTCCCGTTGATTTTATCGTTCTCGAAACACAACCCATGACAAATCCAGCGAGTCAAATTCCATTGATTTTAGGCCGACCATTCTTAGCCACCTCAAATGCCTTAATCAATTGTCGTAACGGATCGATGAAAATTTCTTTTGGAAACATGACTTTGGATCTCAACATTTTCAATCTTGAAAGCCAATCGAACGAACCTCGTGACCAAACATTGGAAGTTAGTGCCATTCACGAAAACTTTGAAAATGAGACACTTGATCTTAACGATGAACGCGACGCCGAGTACGAAAAATTGTTTCACGAAATTCCTAACGAGATTGAATACACTCTTCCTTTTGAATCACTTCCAGTTGAGTCCGAATCTCAACCCAATTCTTTAATCAAAAAACTCCCAAAGTTGGACCTCAAACCACTTCCCGATCACCTTACGTACGCATACTTAGGTTATAACGAAACGTTGCCCATCATAATTTCCACAACTCTTTCTCTTGACCAAGAAGCTTCTCTTCTCTCTATTTTTTCGAAAAATAAGGAAGCGATTGGATGGTCCATCTCCGATATTAAGGGAATTAGCCCTGCCATTGTTCAATATCGCATCCATTTAATCGACAATGCCAAGCCTGTTCGTGATGCGCAACGAAGGCTTAATCCAAAAATGAAAGATGCGGTGCGTGATGAAATTCTTAAACTTCTCAACAACGGAATCATTTACCCAATCTCTGATAGTTCATGGGTTAGCCCAATTCACGTTGTACCGAAATATTCTGGGCTAACCGTTGTCAGGAACGATTCAAACGAACTTATTCCAACTCGTACTCAAAGGGTTGGCGTGTTTGCATTGACTATCAAAAACTAAATGTCGTAACACGAAAAGATCACTTCCCTCTTCCTTTCATTGACCAAATGCTCGAATGTTTAGCCGGCCATGAATTTTATTGCTTCCTTGATGGTTATTCCGGCTATAACCAAATTCCCATCGCTCCTGAAGATCAAGAGAAAACGACTTTCACATGTCCATTCGGTACCTTTGCTTATCGACGTATGCCATTTGGACTTTGTAACGCTCCTGCGACTTTCCAACGATGCATGGTTGGCATCTTTTCCGACATGATTGAACGCTTTTTAGAAGTTTTTATGGACGATTTCTCTATCTTTGGTGATTCTTTTTCCAAATGTTTACATCATCTCGAATTGATTCTAAATCGATGTAAAGAAAAACATTTGACTTTGAATTGGGAAAAATACCATTTTATGGTCAAACAAGACATAGTCCTTGGACATATCATCTCAAATAAAGGCATTGAGGTAGACAAAGCAAAAATCGATGTCATTGCAAATCTATCCATCCCAAAACTGTTAAGGACATTCGATCATTTCTAGGATACGTTGGCTTTTACCGACGCTTTGTGAAAGACTTTAGCAAAATCGCTCGTCCTTTGATGACTCTTCTTGGAAAAGATGTTCCTTTCGATTTTAACTCTGATTGTATCTCTTCTTTCTAACGTCTTAAGAACGAACTCATTTCTGCTCCAATCATTTGCGCGCCCAATTGGGATATTCCTTTTGAAATAATGTGTGATGCTTCGAACTTTGCCGTTGGTGTTGTCTTAGGACAACGCAACAACAAGATCCTTCATGTCATTTACTACGCGAGTATGACTTTGAACGACGCTCAACTCAACTACACAACAACCGAAAAAGAGCTTCTAGCTGTCGTTTTTGCGCTCTAAAATTTTCGTCCTTACTTGATAGGTTCACACATTACTGTGTACACGGACCACTCTGCGCTTCGATATCTCTTCGCTAAAAAGGATGCTAAATCCCGTCCGATTCGTTGGATCCTTTTACTTCAAGAATTTGACCTTACAATTAAAGACAAAAAAGGATCTGATAACGTCATAGCTGATCACTTATCTTGTCTTCTGAACGCACCATCTTCTTTGCCAATCAATGAAAACTTCCCCGATGAACAACTCCTTTCAATTTCTATTGACCCATGATACGCTGATATAGTGAACTACTTAGTCACTAAAGAAACTCCCTCATCGTGGTCCAAACAGGAAAAATGAAAATTCATGTCCCAAGTGAAGTATTTCTATTGGGATGATCCATACTTGTTCAAATATTGTCCCGACCAAATCATCCGACGTTGCATACCAGATAATGAGATCAGGAGTGTTCTTTCGTTTTGCCACGATCAAGCGTGTGGTGGACATTTCGGTCCTTGGAAAACTGCGAAAATGGTGCTACAGTGTGGTTTCTATTGGCCTTCTCTTTTCAAAGACTCGTTTGAATTTTGTAAAACTTGCGATCGATGTCAAATGCTTGGACGAATTTCTCGACGAGATATGATGCCTCTAAACCCCATTCTTACGATCGAAATCTTTGATGTTTGGGGTATTGACTTTATGGGACCTTTTCCCAACTCTTTTGGAAACTTGTATATCCTTCTCGCTGTTGACTACGTTTCAAATTGGGTCAAAGCCGTTCCTTGCAAAACCAACGACCATAGAATTGTTGTGAAATTTCTCAAAGAAAACATCTTTTTGAGGTTCGTCACACCTCGCATAATAATCAGTGATAACAGAACCCATTTTTGCAACCGTTCTTTTGAAACCTTAATGAAAAAATACTCGATAACCCACAAGTTATCCACTCCATATCATCCTCAGACTTGTGGCCAAGTTGAAGTTTCAAATCGACAAATAAAACAAATCTTGGAGAAAACTGTCAATAAAAATCGAAAAGATTGGTCTCAGAAATTGACCGACGCGCTTTGGGCTTACCGTACTGCTTTTAAAACTAACCATGGGATGTCCCCATTTCGTTTAGTTTACGGTAAAGCTTGCCATTCACCCGTTGAAATCGGACACAAAGCGTTGTGGGCAATAAAGAACTTAAACTTTGATCTTGAAAAGGCTGGCGAAAGCCAAAAACTACAACTTAATGAACTAGAAGAACTTAGGAACGATGCGTATGAAAACGAAAAAATTTACAAAGAAAGAACAAATTTTTTTCATGACAAGTCAATCCTAAGGAAAACATTTTCGCATAACCAGAAAGTTCTTTTATATGACTCAAGACTTCATTTATTCCCCGGGAAACTTAAATCGAGATGGACCGGACCATTTGTGGTACGAACTGTTTTTCCACATGGTGCCGTAGAAATAGAAAACCCCAGGGATGGATCGATTTTCAAAGTCAACGGTCATCGTTCGAAACCTTTCTTGGAATTGCCCAGTACCCAAGAGGAGGAGCTCATGACTCTTCATGAGCCAAGCTATGTCTAGTAAGAATGTTAACCCTCTTTTGTAAATATGTACATATTTTTCCCCGTTACACTCATTATATCATGCATTGACTGTAGGGACACAGTCAAAATTAAGTGTGGGGGGAGTCTCATTTTCATTTTTTTTAGTTTCATGGAATTTTTGAATTTTCATTTTCTTTTAACTAAAAAAAACCTCAAAATTTCTAAATCTCAAAAACATTTTCTTTTTAGCATTTTGATTTATTTTTGAAGAAACGCTATGGGATAAGTATAAGTTTTTGTTAATAAATTGAAATTTTTGAAAATTTATTTGTCTTAACAAAAATAAAAATGAAGTTTGATTACAAATAACAATGGTTTAACTAGTATATAGGAAGGTTCATATGTGTTAATTATGAAGTATGTTCTAATTGAAAATCTTTGTTTAAAAAAGTGGTAAATTTAAAGTAAAGGATATAACATTTTTATCTTCTAAATTAAATGGTGCTAAAATGATTTTGCAAAACTCTCTCTTTCTAAAAAAAAGAAAAGAAAAAAAACACAAAAAATTATATAAGTAAAAAAAAACATTTGTATATATGTATATATATATTTTTAACACCTAAAGTCATGTGTTCACACTCGTGTGTTCATTCGCTATGCTCTGTACCCTTCTCACGTAAGCCCGAAAGGCAATGCATGATCGGTATATCTGGCCTCAGTTTATCTGAGTTAGGTGTATGTATATAAAAAATCTTTTTAATAATGCCTATAGTCGATAAGTGTTCACACTTGTATGTTCACTCGCCACGTTCTGTATTCCCTTCACATCAGTCCGCAAGGTAGTGTACAGGTAATATATCTGGCCTCAGTTTACCTGAGTTAGGCATACGTAAATATTATTAATATCAATGAAATTTTCAAGTAAGAGAGAGTAAGCAATTGAAATCCGAGCACTATTTTTACTTATTTGATTTGACTTGTTATTGAAAAGAAATGAAAATACCACTTTGACAAACTTTGATAATCAACTAAGGATCCATTTCATAATTACACTGTGTTATCAATTGAAACAACGAGTTAAACTATTGTCTATTTGTTATGATAACTTGATTTTTATTGGAAGTTTTGGCAAGTAAATGACTTAAATTTTCAAGACAATGACCAAAACCTATTTTTAACTTATGAGTGTCGAATTGAAAGTGAATCCTTCATTTGTAAGTATCTTCAAAAACTTGCATTCATCCCATTGTAAATAAATCTTGCACTTTGTAAATATTTTCACTTTGCATTTGGATTTTGTGGGTAGTATCCGCTGAAAACCCTCACGAGACAACACTCGTCCTATTGGGGACACCCAGAGGTTCAACGGCTTGTTGCATACACTCAATGCAATCGTGCTCCCTACGAAAACAGATTTATCTTAGTTTTCCTTTATTCGAGGACGAATAAAAAGATAAGTGTGGGGGTATTTGATGTGCACGTAAATGTGACATCCATATTTTATCTCTTTTTATTTAAATAAACAACATATAAAATGGTCAATTGTGTGCATGTGTTAATTTAAGAATTTTTACTTGGACATTTTTTGATGATTTTTATAGGAATTTGGATACATATGGAAGAGCTTATATGAAGATACATGCATGTACAAATGAATACAAGGAAAGAAGAGGGAAATAATTCAAGACCATGAACATGGAGGACCCCACCCACTTGCCCAAATCTACAATTAGAAGCTAATGGACAACTAAGTGGAGGTTAAAGCTTCATGCACTTTTAATGAGGGATTAATTAGTGGCTAATGGTTACTTGGTGGCCACACTTCCTAAAGGGCATTTTGGGAAGCTCCTTAAAAATAGAATTAGGGTTTTATGCATGTATAAATAGCTCTCTTATGTACATGTAAATGATCTTCTACTTTTTCATATTACTTAGAAAATTAGAGTGCAAAATTATAGGCAATGTTTCACGAAATAAAAATGGCTTCTTAGCCTCTTTCTCTTCTCTTATTTACATGCTTTTATTTACTTTTCATGCTTTTATTTATGCTCTTTCCTTTTCTTTGTTAGTAGATTACTTTTACATTCATGCAAGTAGTGTAGCTTAATTCCTTTTGTTGTAAGTAGTTTAATTACATTCTCTTCTTTGCTTATTTGATATTTTCTTCTCTTTTAATGTTGAAATTTACTTATGTTGCTTCAATGCCACAAATGAGTAGCTCAACCCTTCAATTTAGGGGTGATGAAGCTCTCAAATATTATGTAATTTCAAAATTTTTTATGATTTATGATCTCTTTGTTTGTGCTTCATGAAAGTGAATATTGATGCAAGTTTATACAAGTGGGTTTGATAGCTTATATTGCTTATGCAAATGAGCTATTCTTATTCAACATAAACAAAATTTGCATCATCATTGGCTAATCCATTTTTGATTGTGAAATTAAAGTAAAAATGAAATTTTATGATTTATATTACTAGTTACAATAGTAAATAGATCATACTTAAAATAGCTTTTGCTTTGGCTTCATTTTCATGAGAATTATAAGTGGTTTATTTGTTGTATTATAGTTTGATGGTCTGAGTTATATTAATTAATAACATAAACAAACCATACTTATGATAAATACAACAATATTTCACCTAATATCAAAGCTAGAGATCACAAATTGTTTGTTTGTTGATTTACAAAAATATGAGAGTGGATTTGCATCTAAATTGTTCTCTAGTTCAATAGTTTTTAAATCAAATTTTTAATTCTAGTTTTAGCTTTATTTTATTTCTAGTTAACAATTTCTCCTCCATTTGGTCTAATTTGATTGAATAGATTTTTAAACTCTAACAATTCCCTGCGGATCGACCCGTACTTGCCACGTACTTCAATAGTACGCCGTGCGCTTGCGGTTATTTTAATTTGAAATTTTTTGGCAAATTTCTAATCCGATAGAAATTTTGTCGATTAACGGTTATCTTTTCAGTTTCTATTAATTTCAAAAATACTTAATCTCTTAATATTATTTCCCAATCCTAGAGGGAAAAACTTCCAAATTTTTAAGTCTGAAACTTATATCTCTCTTTCTTTTAAAGACTTTTACTTTTATTAAGTTTTTCATTTCAAAAACTTATTTACTTTTTTACCAAACCATTTACTTTTAAAATATCTTTAAAATATCCTTTATGTGTTTTCAAAACAGCTTCTTATTACACCTAACAATCTCATATCTTAATGTATTGGAACTACTTTCTCTTATGAGAAGTTATTAACGCTAAAATGTTCTATGAACCTTTTAAAAGAGTATGTTTATGTGAAATTACAAGGAACTTATTTTATATTTTTCTAAATAGGCTATACAAAATATGGTGCTTTTCATACCTTGTATATCTCTTTCATGTATTCCTTGTAACTTGCACAAAACATTTTTGTTGGTTTCATAGAAAATCATACCTTTATTCTTTTCATTCCAATAGATTAAAATATGATTAAATTATATTCTTTCATGATAAATACTTTCTAATATCTAACTTACACATTTTCCTTTCAGAAAAAATCATCTTCAAAACTGTTTTAATATTTCCATAACTGCCAAAACACTTCCTTATACTTATTAATAATAAGTATACTTTACAAACCATTTTGTTTCTATACTTAGAAATTACCTTTTTAAAATACATTTTTATTTGGGTTAAAATGGATGTTGCGTAAAACGCCGTTACTATAACCCAAAAAAAATACTAGTGTGTGGATTCAATTAAATAAATACCAATAAATCTCATATACCTATGTAAAAATATTCTCTTGAGAGTCACTTATTATAACAATAGTGTTATAGCCTATGCTTCATTTATTCTCCACGAAAACATTTATTACAACAATAAAAGTTGTAATCTACGTTTTCGATACTTGATACACTTTAGGTTTTTATATTTAAAATCTTTATTTACTTACAATGAAACTAGTGAGTTATATATATATATACACACACACTCCATAATTCTTCAAAAAGAATTCCAATTTTTCATTATATAAAAACCAACTTAAATTTCATACCATTCTTCCAAAACCCCATGTTTATTTTCTGAAAGAAAATGTTAACAAAGAAAATTTTCAATTCCAACAATTTCAATTTTTTTCAACTTTTTTAAATCTTGAAAATTTCATTTTATTGGGCTTAGCATAAAGTGGGTCTTCCTACTTACTACCCTCAGAGTACTTTTCCTAAACTAAAGGCTTTTACTCCTATTCCTCTTGTATACTCATATTTATTCTAAGGCATCACCGCCAAATCCACTTGTTTGAGACAATTATAATTTCTGCAATTTCCTGCACATGATCTTTCTTCTCTGCTTACCTACTGAATTTTATTGTACATCTCTAACCTTTGCCTACCTCTCTTTGGATTTCCATAATCCCAATCCTAAATGTTCAAAACCGTTTCTTAAATCCCTATCATGTGTAGACATTCTCTATGCCCCAATAAACGCACTTCAAAAGTGATAATTCAAGAACTCTGCTCTCAACTGACGAACACGAAGCGTACAAAGAACCTCCTTTAGATGACTAACATGCTCTTCCATACTTCTTGGAAAACACCAAAATGTCGACCATGGATACCACTATGAACTTTATTTTAGGACATATCTAAAAACATGGTTCATCAAAACTATAGAATAGGATGGGACATTGGTTAGCCCAAAAGTCCTTACTAACCACTCAAAGAATCGTCTGGTGTCCTAAATGCGGTCTTATCAATGTTATCATCAGCGACCCTAAGCTGATGAAATACAGTGGCTAAATCAAGCTGGGAGAATACTAAAGTGCCAACTAACTGGTTGAAAAGATCATCTATCCTAGAGAGTGGATAATGGTTCTTCTTTATGAGCTTATTCAATTCTCTATAGTCAATGCAAAGTCAAAGAGAACCACCTACTTTGGTAGCAAAGACGACTGGTGCTCCCTATTCCGATATGTTTCTTCTTATGAAACCTTTCTCCAAAGCTCACGGATCAGCTTGCCCAATCCCTTCCTTTCCCTAGGCGCCATATGCCCTACGGGTAATGCTAATGGCTAGCCAAATAAATCCCGACGTCAATCTCTCTCTTAGGGGGTAGTCCCCTAACCTCCTAAACGATGTTTGGAAAAATCTGTGACGACAGGAACCGAATCTAACTCTAATGACGATGAATCGAGGGAATAAAGGAAGTTCAACATAACTGACCCTTGCAGGTCGCAAGGAATCTCGAGAGTCATAATGATGCATGTCTCTAGTCTAACAACTTTCCTCTCGTAATCTAATATAGCTCAATATGTGGATAGCCAATCCATTTCCAAAATCATCCCATACCCCGAAAATCCCAAAATATAGGCGTCATAGTCAAATTCTACGCTTAGGATATAAATTTTCAAACCCTTACAAACCATAGTCAAGTGTGCCGATCCTCCTATGGGGTTTGAAACAACAATGGGGTCTACTACTAAAGAGATGTCTGAGTGCAAATAATCTACCAAAGAACTAGAGATGAAAGAGTGTGATGCTCTAGGATCGAAAATAGTCTGAATGGGAAAATTAGAAATAGAAACCAAATTTTCCTACTTCGATCCGGTCCGCTTCTGGAAGGTGTTGCATCCAAAACCTGAGTCTGCGCTGCAGGTTCACTTGTTCCCTGCCCCATCTTATGACGACAAAACTTACTAAGATGACTGGGTTGTCCACAGCTGTAACACTTCTTCACCTTCTCTCTCTTGCATAATGACCAGTCGATCTACAACGGTTACATCTTCCACTTTTCTTGATTCGCTTCTGAGGGCCTTCCCTTTTCCTCTTATCCTTCTTTCCCTTCCACCATGGCTTCTTAGAGCTTGTAGGAACCGCCTTAAGCTCTTCTACCAGCTGCCAAGATATAGGTTGACCACTCTGTCGGTCCTCCAAACCTAACCACCTAAACTTTCGCTCCATATCTTCCAACCTAGCTTGTGCCTCCTTGAAATCCTTCATGCCAGAAAACGTTCCACCCCCTATGCCAGTGAAGTCCTTGCATAGCTTAGAAAAATTGGCTGGTGTAGGTGGATTAAAGGGATTTCCACCTACTGGTGTTGTATTGGGCGCTTGCCCTTGCACCTCTAGTACCGCAGCTCTACGGAACCAGTTAGCCATACTATGCGAAGAAAAGGAAACTTAGGCTCGAAAGAATCGAAAGAAGGTTGAACTGGACTTTGAGGGGATTTTTATAAAAAACACTTTTATACTCAAAAATTATTTCTAAGAGTTTTTTTCTGAAAAATACTTTTAAAACAAGTTATTTTGGAAAATACTTTACTTTTATAAAAAATATTTAGGAATCATGTAACCTTAGGCCCTGATACCAAGTGAAACACCCCACACCCCTTAATATACCCAAAAGGACACATTAAAAGGCGTGGTGCGTTGTAGGTATAACTGAAACTAATAGAGACTAAGATTCACAAGACAAAAATAGGTAAAAACAGCGGAAACTAAAATAATAACTTATTTAAAATAAAACTTTCATAATTGCTTCATAAATAAGTCAAATACCAAATACAACATCCATATCTCAAAACCCATCATGTCTTATGAAATAAAAATTCATAGTCTCAAAATCAGAGTACATAATATCCCTCAAAATAAGCCAGTACATAGAAAGAACAGAAGCTGAAAATAAAAGAAATACATGGTAGAAATCTTCTCCAAGAAAACTCCAAGCAACCTCAATCTACTGACTACTCCCTTGATTACCTATAGGGGGAGGGGAAAATAGAGGAGTGGGTTAGACTAAAAGTCTGGTGAATGATAGTAATTACTAGAGATTTAAGCAAGATAAAAGTAATAGGCTCTACAACAGTTCTCGCATAAATAAGGATAATAAAGGAAATAGGAAAGAGATAAACTGAAAATAAGTACGATTAAATATTGCTAAATTTATAAGATAGGTTAACTTTGATTGCTTGGACTTGTCCTTGATTTCTGCTTTAATTAGGCTGAATTCCTAATCCTGTAATTAGAATGTGATCCTAATTCTACCCTTTTTGATTGGCCTTCTACTACATAAACCTTACTACGGACCAGCCGCTATATAACTCCCTACACAGCAGCCAATGGTATCTACGAAAGATGCACAGAGCAACTACTATGGATCTGGACGATATATATAGCTCCCTACACAGAAGGCAATGGTGTCTACTAAAGACACCCATACTAAGCACTTGGAACTCATAGCTATTACTAAGCACCCGCAATGGAAGTCGCAAGTAACTTCCACCATGCTCATGCTACTTTTTGCTCCACCTATTAGGTCTTCTTATTACCTCTAATGTCCAGCATAAGCGTGCCTCTCATCTCACTTCAAGCTAATGTGAGATCATCGCGTGTCCATAGAATCTATAGGGGAAATGCTATTGGTACTGGCCCTATATCCATACAATATGTAGTTGCGCCCCTTATCCAAATCTCCCGTGATTTGGACTCCTATTTGACCAATTACTACCATTCTTAGCATAAGCATGCCCTAGACTGACCGTTTTGTCTAATAGGGAATGCTATTTGGTACATGTCCTACTTTCACCTTTGCTTATTAACTTAGGTAAATTATTTAAATAAGCCTTTACATTTTTCTCTACTATATGTGCTTATTATTTTATCTTAAGTCTTAACATAAGCCTTATTCTATTCATGTTATTATAACCTATGTTATAATCATGCTTATTACTTAACCCAAGGTCTAAGTGTGAAAATAAGCTTCTTTCATCTTTTACTCTTTTTAATTATAATTCTAAGTTATGACTAGGTCAATTATCTTTAATTAGTCCACTTCTAATTATAATTAGGCGTAATTTCAATCCAATTCCATTAATTATTGAAGTCCAATTCCATTATTTATTGCAGTCCAATTCCATTATTTATTACAGTCTTTATATTTTACATCTTATTTTCTTCATTTAATATTCTTACTTATATAATCCATATTCGCGTTTAATTTATTCTAATCCATACGCGAAGAAAAGGGAGTTGAAGAGAATAGGCGGTTGCATAAAATCCAAAACATCGAAAAATATGTAAATAAGAAATAAATAACAGTAAATAAACTTAAATACTATAAATAAACTGTAAATCAATAAAAGCTATGCTTAACAGTAATAAATTATAATTAACATAAATAAACTAAAATTACTGAAAAGAATAGCTGAAAGGAAATAGACTGAAAATAATTCTAAAAACTATAAATAAACTACTAAAAAGGCTATTCCAAAAATCGTAGTAAAACTACAACTATTGGAAACCCTATTATTTTAAATTACTTAAAGAAATCTTAAAATAATTACAATCACTCACCTCCGGTCCTAAGCTCTTCCTTTGGTCTTCCTGGATCCACTTGGAGTTGTAAAATAATTTAATTTATAATGATTTTCTCCTTTGGAAAAATTATTCCGTTTAGGGTCATTCCTAGAAAGGTGAACCCAATTGGAGAAATCCTAGAATGAGAAAAAGTGTTAGGTCTAGAGGTCTATTTATAGATGTAGAAGTGGATCTCGGACCGTTGGATTTGGAGATTGAATAGGATACAACCACGTCATAGGCTGAATAGGAGCCATCGGATGCAAGAATGGAAGGACCAGATTGAGTTAAAGAATGCAAAACACGTAGAAAATAGACTCTAGAATGTTCGAACGAACGAACGTTCGCTTACCGAAAAACAAGGCGGGTCGACCTGTATATACATACATACATATATATATATTCATTTTATTTCTGCTTATTTCGTTTATTTTATAACTTTGTCATTTTAGCTCGGTTTCTAACGTCCTATATATGGAAATTGACCAGAAAATTACCATGGACACAATGGTGCAACTTCCGTGGCTTAATTATGATAATTCCACAAAGTTATTTTATTATTTAATTAATTAACGAATTAATTATTACAGATTAAATTTCGGGTTGTTACAGCTGGGTTCGCATCGGAGAGTCACAAAATAATACTTAATCAGCGTATTATCGAATTTAATTAAGTTGGTTTGGTTTATAAATATTATAAATTAAAATGAGGGAAACTATTTTGAATGTTACATAATTTTTAATCGAATTTATATTTGAAATCTTAAAATTAATTAAATAATATATAATAGTTATATATTAATTAAATTAAACTATAGGCTTAAATGAATTTTTTAATAATTAAAATATTAATTATTTTTGGCTGAATACATACGTCCATATGTACACACACACATACACACACAGATATGTATGTATGTATGTGTGTGTGTGTGTTACAACCGACCATATTATGATAAAGCGGGGGAGAATATTTTTTTTTTTTAATTTTATGGGATAAGATTCGAATAAGTAGAGAAAAGGTGGCAAATATATGATAAATTTTCCTGCCTATTGGTGACTATAACCACCCACCTATTTTCCCGTTCTTGAGATATTTTCTAACCTTAAGCCCTCACGTCAACTAGAATAAATTATATCTTATAGCTCATCTTTGTAAGCGAAGGTAGGATGAGAAATGAGGTCTCCGAGAAGGAAATAGCTCGTAGGACAACGTGTTAGTAACCGGCTAGATCAACGTATTTAATTTAATTCATATTTTATTCTTCTTACTTTTATATTTTTCAGCCCAAAGTATGAAAACAACTTTTTTATATATTTATACATCATAATGTGGATTAAATAATATACTAGGAACATACTTCATAATACACACACACATACATATATATATAACGTTTGCTTTTAGCCTTTAAAAAAATTAAGATATACAAATATATAAAGCAAGTTTGATATAATTTTTTATTATTATAGAGTTTATTATTAATTTATTTATAATACATGCCTAGGATGCAGAGGAACCCAAAAGGATATAATCCATTAGCCGCAAGTGAGTCCTCATGAAGAAGATCAATGCATCTGGAAATATATAAAGCAAGCTGATGGGAATTGACCTCGTTGATTTGAGATGTGCAAGTTAATTAAGTAATTAGCTAGTTAACATGCTTAAGTCATTCAAATTCTACTCAAAAGTTACCATACAATATGTTTATGAGCTTAGCATATTGACATTGAAAAGAATATCTAAATAATGATTTTAGAGGAGACTCTTTGCACACCAAAAACAAATTGTCTCGAAGTCGGCGAGAGCGATAATAAAGCTTGTAAACTTTTTAAAAGCACTATATGATCTTAAAAAACATCTACCAGTTAGGAAAATATTTTGATAGAGAAGTCAAATGGTTTGGTTTCAGTCAAAATGCATAGCAAGCATGAGTCTGATAAAAAAAGAAGGTACTAAGATATTTCTAATACTATAAACAAACAACATACTAATGATCGGTAATGATGTACCCATGTTAAAATAAGTTAAAGCTTCATTATTCAATTCTCGATAAAGGATTTAAAAAAGTTTTCCTTATAGTTAATATAAGTGGAAGTTGGGATTGTCCCTATCGATGTATATAGATATTATATTTGGAACGTTAAACGTGGAATATATGAGATGGATTCCTTATTCATCGATAATAGGAACAATCATATATGCTACTGTATGTATAAGACCAAAATTTGCTTATGCACTTAGTGTAATAAGAGAATATTAAATCCAAGTTAAAATTGCTAAAATATAATTAAGAGTATTAGATACTAGAGAATTGTTTATGGAAAGAAAAAAAATCCTTATGACGGAGTATATAGACTCAAACATCATGATTGGCATAGAAAATTGTATGTCAATCTTTAATTCATGTTTGACTTTAATAAAAAGGCTTTAGATAGGAAATGATCTAAATGAGAGGTTGTTGCGAATTCAAGTGTAAATGCTAAGTACATAACCTTAAATAGCGCCATAGTGAAAGAAGTACATGTGCACAAATTTATAAGAAATTTGGAAATGGTTCCCACTACTAAGAATTTAGTAATATACTGTGATACCAATGTGCATCATAGATTTCAATAGGAACCGACAACTCAATAAGAGGTTGAGATATGTCCCCGTGATTACTAGGTCAAAAAATAGTTTATTAATGATAGAGAAGTATAATCAGAAAAGTGGATACAAATTAGTAATATTACAGATCTAATCACTAAGCCCCTTTCTTAGTTTAGTATTGGAAAATAGATCAAAATTATGGTTATGAGTTACTCTAATGGGCCCCAAGAACAAGTAGGAGATTAACAAATTTGAGAGTGTGCCCTTGGAGAAATTATGTATTTTGATTACATGACTTAACTCTTACAACAAATCTTGTTTGAAATAAAAGAGAATTTTAGTTTTATTTTCTATTGTATATTGTTACTCCCATTTTTTTCTCTTACAATATGTCGAGCATATGTTCAAATGAACAAAATCAACGAATGACCTATAGCGGTAGGGGAGTTAACAGGGTACTCCATACAAGAAAGAAATTATGCAAGTCAATAATTCAACACTCAATGAATAATAAAGGAAAGTGTACGAGACTGACCCGTCATTTCAAAGGAAGAAATGCACCGTTATTTCAAAGGAAGGTCTGCCAATCATTCTAAAAGAAGAATATGGCATTATTTCAAAGGAAAAACTACGCCAATGCTGTACAAAAAGGACAAGGTGTTTGTCGCTGCAGCCAAGACGAGCGTCATTACATCCCATGCTCATTATGCTATGACTCGTCATTACATCCCATGCTCATTATGCTATGACTTATGAACTGCATTGAGACAAATTAACAAGCAAACACAAGGTAAATCACAAACTTATCCTAATCTCCCAATTTCAAATTCAAATTTCATGCCTAAACCCAAATTCAAAGTTCTCGCTTACAGCCAAATCCAAAATTTTGACCTAAAGTATATTCTCTCGCCTATACCTACATCAACAGTCCATGTATAATTAATCAGGCTCGTCGATGAATAGCACATGGTAAGATCTATGAGCAAAGGAGGAATACGAGATTATGATGTCAGTAATTCGTGTGACATCATTTTTATTCTATTAAAAAGGAGGCACTAATTAGTAGAAATAAGTGATCAAACTTTATTCTCTTTAATTGAAATACTATTAAAATTGTACATGATTCCATTAAAAAGATTATACTAATAAATAATAAAAGAAGGAAAGAATTGACCAATGGATATAGGATTCTTTATTATCCATACCATGTAAATCTCTATTTCTTTTACTGTTTCTGCTTTAATTTCCTTATTTTTGTGCAAGAATTTTTTTGGACCTTGTTGGTTGATAGTTAAATTGAAGTTGACATTTTAACAAACAAGTAAAGTGCACCCACCTAATTGTGTAAGCTTAAGCGACATAATTACTTCTTTTAAGGCGATCTTAATATTAATTAAACTTGCTAAATCCTTATTGTAGCGTTCAGCACAGCAGCCACTTCAAAACTAAATAGAAGTAGTTGAGGACGAAAGATCTCATTAACATTTTAATGCTAGAAGTAGGCCTTCCCTAACAAATAACATTTTTTCATAAAAAAATTTTATACCTAAAACACTACTTCTCTATTCCAAATGAAAGCCACAAATTCTTCCACTCCTCGTATAAATACCAGCTAACATCAACTAGCAGTTATTAAGAAATGCAATAAACAACCTGTACAGAAAAACAATGAAGCCAACAATATTTGCAAGGGTGGCTCATCAAGATTAAGTGCAAAAGACGAGGATATATGAGAGCTGAAAGCTCATAAAGAACAACTAGCATAGCTACATCAGCAGAATAACCAAGGAGGAAGAAGAGAGGACAATTCTTCATTATTTAGTGAAGCAATAATTGAGGCGGACTTTCCCGACAGCTTTAGGGCCCCGACAATCAAGTATGAAGGATCATCTAACCAAGATGATCACCTTGCACAATTGGGTATTACATGGACATATTAAAAGTAGGAAGGCTTGCATGATGTAAGTTGTTTCCAATATATCTTGCTAGAACAGCTTTAAGATGGTTTGGAGGTACTCACCTGGGGAAATCCATTCACGGGCATAACTTACGATCGACTTTCGTTAGCAGTTCAACTCAAGAAAGGAAGTCTCACCATATCCCAACACATTATCCTACATTGAACAAAGGCATATTGAAAGCTCGCGAAGTTTCATTAAATGATTTAACTCAGAAGCCATGAGGATTGGAGTGACAAGTAAAGAGGCCTTACTTATGGTAGTATTTGTAGGGGTTAAAAAGAACACTGATATATAGGACAAGAACAGTAGGAAACCGTGCAGAAGCATGAAACCTTTCTCTAAGAGAGCTAGCAGATACCTACAAACGGAGGAGGCTAGAGAGGCTAAACATATCTCATTGGAAAGAATGGCTCCAATGCAGAATGAAAGGAAGCGAGGGTCAAATAATTATAACCATCCTGCTAAGAGCCATAGGGAGTTTAATTTTGCCACAAAACCCCCCTCTAACACACTTCTGGGCAGATCTACGAGATGACCATGATTGAACTGGCTTATAATGTCCTAAACAAGGTTTAAAAAAAGCCTGAATAGAACAAAGGTGGTATTTACTGTCGATTTCAAAGAAAAATGGACATTGATCACACAGACAATTGCCATTATTTGAAGAATGAAATTTGGAGGCTATTCCAAAAGGCTTATTTGGGTACCTTTCAAAAGGACGACGTGGTAATCCCCACACAAAATCAATCACCAGATCTACACAAAGATCTAGTGAGAAATCCAGGTTCCCTAATTACTTCTATTCATGGGGGACCTTATCTAGCAAGAAAAAGCATGAAAGCCTAAGAAAGAAATGTTCAACAAGCTCGCACTTAGCACAGAACTATGTATTACATCAAGAAAAAACCAGCTCCTAATATGACATTTATGTCCACAGACTCAGCAGGATTCCCTTTCCCACATCAAGACCCAACGGGGGTAATAGTGCAAATCTCAAATTGGACAATTAAGAAAGCCCTTGTGGATTTGGGAAGCTCAGTAAATGTTATCTTTAAGTCAGCATACGACAAGTTGAAACTTTCAGCTGAAGTGTTAAAGTCTAGCCCAGAGCCAATATATGGTTTCAACAACAGTGCTATAGTACATATAGGGATGGCCAGACTTCTTACCACAGCAAGAACTGCTCCAATGCACAAGTCTTTTTATGCGAGCTTCCTGATAATAGACCAACATCTTCATAAATGTATTTATGGGAAGACTTGCACTGATAGATCTTGGAGCAGTTATTTCTTATAAAGATTTGTTTATAAAGTTCAACACTTCATCAGAGTATGAGAGGATAACACTTATTAGCTAAGAATTATATAACGTATTTGTGAATCCTAGCAATAAAAATGTTCAAAATTATGATATTGTCTCCTTTAATTTTTATAATGACGAAAATATAATAAACAATAAGCCAGTTCAAGAACTGTATTGGTATATAGTACCAAGGTAAATATAGAAATAGGTCAACTACGACCACAGTATCCACAAGAAAAGAAAAAAGGAGACTGCATAGACATGATAGGGATAAAGGAATATGATTCAATATTTGCATAGTATTTCTCCAACACTATTCAAAACAAGGAAAGCACCGCTTCGTCAAAGTTGCATGAAATATAAGATGAAGTGGATCCCATGTTGGGGATGAAGGAGAAAGATATAAAGCCAATATATGATTTAAAAGATGTTCAAGTGGACCATTTAAACCCCACCAAAGCGGTGAAAATCAGAAAGAATTTAAGTGGTGAACCGCGTTCAAAATTAATAGATTTCTTCAAAATATCCTCTAATGTAATTTCTTGGCCCAATTCAGAATTTGTTGGGATTTGACCAACCATCATTAGTATTGCTCTCAATGCTGATCCAGATGCACATCCTGTAAGAAAAAACGGCGCATCTTGGATCAAGAAAGATATAATGCTCTGCATGAAGAAGTCAAAAATCTGAAGGAAAACATATTTATCCAAGAAGTATATTATCCTAAGTGGATAGAAAATCCAATCTTAGTGAAGAAGCCAAATGGGAAGTGGAGACCTTACATCAACTTCACCAACCTTAATAAAGCCTACCTTAAGAATAGTTTTCCCCAACCTAGAATCGATCAACTAGTTGATGCAATTAGTGGACATGAACTGCTAACGTTTATGGATGCTTATTCAGGTTACAACCGGATAGCTATGTTCGAGCCAGATCAGGAGGACATAACTTTTATTGCAAAAAAGGGTTGTACTACCAAAGGTGATGCCATTTGGACTTAAGAATGTAGGGGCAACATACCAAAGGGTGGTCAATATGATGTTTGCAGATCAGATTGAGAAGAATGTCGACGAGATGCTTGTGAAGTCCGAAGCAACCTCTAAGAATGTGTAAGACTTGGAAGAGACCTTCAGTATTATGGCAATATGGAATGAAGCTGAACCTTTTTAAGTGTACCTTCATAATTCAATTGGGAAAGTTAGTTAGTTACATTGCTAGTGCAAGAGGAATAGAAACAAATCCTAAGAAAATTGATGCCATTAAAAAATGGAAATCCTAGAAAAACCTAAAGATGTCATGAGCTTAAATGGGAGTACTGGATGCCCTAAGCCAGTTTGTTTCTAAGGCTATGGACAAGTTTATTCCATTTTTTGATCAAGTCAAGAAAGGAAGGAACTTCGAATGGAGAGAAGAATGAAAAGCCTTATTCCAAATGCTGAATTATCATCTAGCCAATTCACTTATACTCTCAAAACCAATCCCAGGTGAGGATTCGTTTGTATATTTAGCTGTAACTATTCAAGGCATGAGTGCAACTATAGTACGAGAAGATGAAGGGGTGAAAAGACCAATACATTTCACATGCAAATGTCTATGTGGAGCAGAACTAAATTACTCTTTGGTAGAAAATTTTGCTTTAACTTACTACTCATGGCAAGGAAACTGCTGCCTTATTTCCAAGTATATTCCATCAAAGTGCTAACGGATAGACCACTTAGAAGTTATTAACTTCAGCCATCTATTAAAGTGGGCAATCGAACTCGGTCAAGAAGACATCTCCTACTGCCCATGGAATGCAATCAAAGTTCAAGCCTTAGCTGACTTCATAGTGGAATGTACTACTCCAACAGAAACAACAAAATAAAGAAGCCATAAAACCTCCACGTTGCAGCAATCAGACATTGATGGAGCATCATATGAAAAGAAGGAATGCATAAGGTACGTGCTTATCACCCCATATTGACCAAAAAAATGCACGGCACAGTTCAACTTAGATAGAAAGCAATGAATAATGTTGTAGAATATAAGGTAATCGCTATTAGGTTCATAATGGCACAAGTATGAAGATAAAATGTATTAAAGTTCATAATGATTCCCAACTTGTTGAGAACCAAGTAGAGGGCGGTTACCAAACCAGAGAACCAACACTAGCTAAGTATGTAGAGTAGTCCAAAGAACCGTTATCTCAGTTTGAAAAGTTCGATATTGAGGAGATTCCTAAATAATATAATTCTTTAGCAAACTCTTTAGCCAAGATTGCAAGTGCTAAGGTCGCACAGGAAATGAAGGCCATTCCTATAGGACACTCGGACGGACCTTCAAAGCAGACTCGGATCTTAGTACTAACATGAACCCAATGTGCAATGGGTCAAACTACAACAAATCAGATTGAGCCAGATAACCCCTAAGATAACCGAACTTCACAATCAGTGCAATAAGAAGATGTCGAGTCTTGGATGACCCTCATCAAGTGGTTCTCACTAGAAGGAACCCTATCAGGAGATAAAAATATAGCAAGTTTAAATATCAAGCCCCTTGCATCACGTTCTTCGATGGAATACTTTATAAAAGGGGATACTCAAACCCTACCACAGACGCATTACCAAAGAAGAATGAGTTATAATCATCAGGGAGGCTCATGAGGGATATTGCGGAGATCACTCAGGAGGAACAAAACTGACTAAGAAGATACTAATACAAGACTATTATCGGCCAATTATGCTATATAATGCCTAGAAATTCATTCTCATGTGTGACGTATGCCAAAGATTCGTTAGTATCCCAAGATTACCATCATATGAACTTACCCCAATGGCCAGTTCATAGCCATTTAACACATGAGGTGTTGATCTAATAAGGCCTCTTCCAATATCAAAGTGGAGGCAAGTATGCAGCTGTTGCAATAGATTACTTCACCAAGTGGGTAGAAGCTGAGCCATAAGCGACCATATCCTCAAAGAAATTAGTTGCTTTTGTGGTTAGAAATACCATAACTAGGTTCAGGATTCCACATAAAATAATATTCAACAATGACACGCAGTTTGTAGGCAAGGAATTCGCTGACCTTCGTGAGAAAAACGACATAGTAAAAAGCTTCTCTTTAGTACCTCACCTTTAGGCAAATAGATAGGTTGAATCAGCAAATAAGACAATAAAGAAGACCCTCAAGAAAAGGCTCATGAAGGCTAAGGGAAAATGGGTTTAAGAGTTAACCTAGTCCTATGGGTATATATATCGTCCACTAGGTTCCAACAAGACATACCGCATTCTCCCTAACCTATGATTATGAAGCCATGCTCCCAGTTGAAGTTGATGTTCAATCATAACGGCGTTCATTATATGAAACCAAATAGAATCTTCACCTTAAAGAAGTTATGTTAGACCTTATACAGGAAAGAAGGGATGAAGAATCGGTTAGGTTGCAGTTTAATGACTAAGGATTGCAAAAGGTTATAACTCAAAGGTCGAAGAAAGAAAGTTTCATAAAGGAGATTTGGTCTTAAGGAAAGTGATGGTTAACACAAAGAGCCCAACTGATGGCACTCTAGACCCAAAATGGGAAGGACCCCTAGTAATTACAGAAACACTTGCCAATGGTGCATATCGCCCGTCCAGGCCATAAGAATTTCTTTCAAAGAACATGGAATACAGAAGACCTTCGACCATACTTTGTTGAAAAGATTTATTATAACGAAATGTAATATACAAAGTTGTAATTAAAAAGATCAATGAGATAATAAACTGAACATAAGGATATTAGACGGCTAGAACCAATATAAAATTTTGTGTATTAATATTATTTACTTGCAAACAAAAATTTAAGTTATAAATACATAGATTGGCTTTTCAGCTAATACTGCACTAGACATAAGGATAACAGACAACCCAAACCAATATAAAACTATGCGGATGAATAAATGAAAGGTTGTAAATACATGGCCTGACTTTGCAGTCAAAAACATTTGAAAGATAGTTTGCATCATAAATAACCATGCCAAGCACATATCTAAATTATGAAAAAAGGAATGCAACATGTAATGGATAAGGCAAAAAGCTAAAGCAAAAATACAAGATAAGGATCTTCAAAAAGCTTAAAAGGTAAATACAAAATTAATAATTTTCTTTTCTTCTTACTCATTCATGGGTTCATTACAAAGTGCTGCACACAAATGTTTATTACATAAACAAAAAGTACATAAAACCTTACAAACCACACATGAATAACGACTAAACCAATTTTAATCAGGCTATGAATTCTTCACCGATAACATCTTCCTCCTCCTATGACGAGGTTGAGAAATGGAAGTAGAAAGTCACCAAAATTATTCCGTATACCTTAAGTGAATGAAAAAGGGGTATCTCAATTATAGCTATCGATGAACGGTGGGGTGCACTAGTAACTAGGGACCTTGGATCATAATTAGCACCGGCCTAAGGATTACCTACATCATGCGTCATGGCAACAAAGCCTTCATGATTAGTTCGAAAACTTTTAATCAAACTCTGGTAGAAAATGATTGAAAATATCAACCATTCGTAACACTGCAATATTAGCCATAACATGTCTGACATTCTCTCGATGAAGCTTCTTGGCTAAAGTAGCATTTGTAGACCAAAAGTGATAGGCCAGTTAGTTGCCCAAGACAAGGGGAGGTGTAGGAACTGCACTGGGAATAGACATACTAGGAGAAATTGAACTAATCGATAGATTTTCTTCTTTATCTAGCTGCATGGCTATTTGCTAATACAATTTACCAATGGTATTATTAAGTTGCTTTATTCACCTTCAAAAGAATTAGTATAAATACCCTCTGCCTCTTTCAGAAGTTTCTCTAAATCAAATATACAGGTCTGAGCAGTTCCTAATTCCTCCTCCAACATCCTTATTCTCTTCTTTATCATTGCCAAATCATTGGTTGGGTAGTTATGCAATTATACAGACGTGATAAAGTTAGTTTGGCCTCTTGAACCTCGTATGAGAGTCTCCTAATGTTATCGACATCATTAGCAAGTTCCAACTCATCACCTATATCTTTATGGAACTCAAGGTTACTAGCCAAAGCTCAGTGATCCACCATTAGGCTAAAAGAAAGCCAAGAAGCATTAGAATGTTCACAAATTTAACATAAATAACATTATATCAGACCACGTATCACATTAAAGTAAGTAATCCAACAAGCTAAAATAAGAAAATGAAAAGATTAACAATGCATGAACAAACCAATATGATTTCACTTAATAACCATCATCGTACTATATATATTATATGCATTAATATTACTACCTACAACTAAGTTTATTCCTAAACCATCAGAAATGGGAAGATCTAAAGGAAATGATCCATCTCTAAAGATGGGACCCCATCGGCGTAGTACAAAATCACTAAGTGCCTCTTTCTCCCGAACCACTTGTGCAATCATTGTCAAGAGCCACTAGGTCTCCTTCTTTAACTATGTAAACATCTCATCAAGTTCCAATGATTAATGATTTTTGTTAAATGTTCAATAAAGATATTTTCCTTATGAGACGGTGAGGTGGGATGCTTGTTAAAGTCTATGTTTCACACATAAAATAAAATTTATGCGTATGAGGGTGTGTAAATTTCATTAAATACAGTCACTAGAGAACATAAATATGAAACATAATAAAAAAAGGAACTTTGTTTATAATCCTAATTTTTTTCACAAAGCCCTAAGCCTTCCCATCCAAAAGCAACAAGTAATATTACCAAAGTTTATACATATATCAAATTAAACCCCAGGAAAAAGAAAAGACTATTTTAGAAGTCAAATATTTACTTCAATGGAGTAGAGTCATTAACTCTAGTGTTAGGAGCATGCATGGAGCTCAGCTAAAGTGCAAATGTTATAATCTTCCCCAAATTGGAATCATCAAAAGCATCATGTCAGGAACCTGATGGGGAAATGAGCCCAGCTTGGCGATCCATGATCCGTTCAGCATGGCAGTAGTCCAAACACTTGTTGATAATGTCAAAATTTCCTAGGAAATCCAGGTTCACCTCCGCATCAACATCATCAAGGCGATCGAGAAAAAAATGCCTCTTCACTTGCATATAAATTGGATAAAGAACAAAGTAGGTGGTATTTTCATTGGTTTCCGACGTCTAGATAAAATCTGCTCGAAGGAATAATCCTTCTGTTCAATCACTTTTTCCATGCCCTTAATTTTCTCCTCAGTCACCTTGACTCTTCCTTTTATGAAGTAGCTTCCTTGCCTTCTTTTTATATGTATTCTCCCTCTTTTGACATGCATCAAGGTCTAGCAAAGTTATGCTCAGCTTAACTTTTAGATCAGAAACTTCTTTTTCAAGCATTTTTAACGTAGTTTCAGAAGCAACAGTGCGCTTATTCAGTTCTAAAGCCATGGCAAGATCCTAGAAAGAAAATAACACAAAAGGTATAAGTGCTACATGACGCAAAATATATCTAAATCTAAACAAAAGCAAACTACATATTAAGTAAGAACAAGTGGGTATTGACTTGATAACCAAAGCGATGCATGCTAGCAAAAACCTCTTCAGTGGAAGGCCGATGGAAGGTGAGGAAGAAGGAGGCAGAGTAATAAAATAATCGATAAGAAGACACTCCATTTGTGTACCAAGTCAGCAATAGCTTCATTCTCTGTTAAAGGAAAAAGACGAGAGGGAGGAGCAGACGAGATAGGGTATACGTGAACTGCCGTAGTAGGGGATATATCTACGTGGTGAGAGGAACCACCTCCTTATCCTTTTGGAGGGGTTCTCCAAATCAATAAGATCACCCCATGCCTTTCTTCCTATTTACTTTTTAATATTTTTCTTTTTAGCAGAAGCGCTAAGCAAACAAGACATTATTCCCGAGCAGTTTAGAAGACAACTGAATAAGTTAAACAAAGGATGTTTGATAACATTAGCCTAGAAATCAATAATTAATTAAAGTAAAATAAACTTAACAGCTAAAACATATACCCGTCGACGTCATAGGATCAAAATCATAACAAAGATAGGACACGAAAAACGATAATGTATGTGTTATATTAGCATAATAGAGGTTCATCAAAGAGGCGGGAGCATTTCCTAACATCCTTACTAAGCGTCAACACGGTTTTCCTTCTTACAAAAAATAGTTTCCTATCAGTTTTAGAAAACCTGGGCGTCCAACTAAAGGAAAATGGATGACATAAGTCAACTAAAAAGTGGAAAAAATAGATAATGTAAAAAAAAATAGGAAGGAAGGGAAGAAACCATCCTGGTTGGAAACATATAAAAGTTGACTGGCCCACCTCTAGGTTATACAAGGAGAGATAGAAAAGAGAGACTTGGTAGCTTGGATAAAATAAAACCCATCACAGTCTAAGGAGCCATTTTTACGAACAGAATAAAGGAAAACAAGCTCATGACAAGAAGGGGAATCGAGATGCTCAACAAAAAGTATGTACATGCAGATCAAGAGGAAAGACGAAATAGGGGTAAGTTGTATTAAAGAAATCCCCATAACGTCGAGCCACTCCTTTTTAGAGGGTGAAGTGGCAAATACGAACCACACTTAATGTGCTCCAAGACCAAAGAAATGCACATGTTTGGGGCTATATGTATGTGCCTAGAATGGGTAAAATCGTGATCACTAATGCCAAAGTGTGTGATAAACTCGGCCTGCTTATCATCACAAATAGTGTTAGTCCTTGAGATGATGGTTTTGATGACAACAACCTTAGAATAAGATTATAAAATATAAATACTAACATTATAGTTAGATATATATGTATATGCAGGATTTAACCATGCAGGTATCAAGAATGAAGACTTTACAGTATAGAGATACAAGACTGATGAATTTAAAGATCAAAGATATAAAGATTGAAGACTCATGAGTATCAAGAAATCAAGTTATCAAGAGTTCAAGATTTTAATAATACAAGATAAGTATTGAGTCTAGAATTATGTTAAAACTTCATAATAGCACAGAAATCTTCACTCCATATTTCATTTGGGATGGAATCCATTTCTACCTTTTTAGTGGCTTACAAACCTACGACAAGTATCTTACAAACCTACGACAAGTGGCTTACAAACCCACGAACATCCTGGTTTTGTACAAGTTCTCGAGTCCTGATGTGATAAGATATTATGTAGGAAGAAGCTTGCAAAACTACTTCAAAATGATTTTCAAAATTGCTTTTCAAAATGTTTTAGCCTTAAAAATTATCTTTTCAAATGATTTTCAAAAAGATGTTTTAGCCTTAAAATATTCTTTGATTTTGTTTTTAAATAAACTCTTGTTTTAAACTTCGTTTGTTTTAAACTATCTTTTAATTATAATATATTTATACTTAGATTTAAATATAAAATTATAGTAAAATTATATATATATTATTCTCTATATTTACTTATGTATTTTAACTATAGTTAAGTATATTTATAAAGTTTAAAATAGTTTTAATATAAGATAGAAGTAATTTTCAAAGAAAAACAAATCACCAAAATTTCCTTTGGGATGTCGACATACCCAAGATACCCATGTCGACATAGTGGCAGTTGGTTTCAAAAATTTGAATTTCAAAAGAAGTGTCTATTCGCCATAACCTTTCACGAATAGACATGGATGTTGTTCTTCTATAAATAAGGGATGTTTTCAATGAATTTTTAACAATATTTTTCTGGTTTTCACTCCTCTTCTTCTTCCACATTTCTTTATATATTCTTACCATTACTCTGCCGAAATCACCATTGAATTTAACTAGATCATTTCTGGTTTGATTCTCTATCACTATCTCAACAAGATCCCAGTGCTATTCAGAGTTATAGGCTTCTTTGTAATCAATCAAGTGAGAAAAGGTGTGATTGTAGCCTTGGAAATCAATCAAGTGAGAAATGGTGTGATTGTAGCCTAGGAAATCAATTGGGTGAACTTGTTGCCCGGGAAATCAAGTATCTCTACCTAGAGGATTGTGAATCTGGAGTGGTGTACCTCGTGGCCTTGAAATCAAGGGTTGTAATTGTAAAGATTGTTTTTGAAAGGAAATCTGTACTTGTGTGCGGGACTGGATGTAGGGTAACTCCGAACCAGTATAAAATCCGGTGTGTTCTTTCCTTTACCGCTTTTACTTTATATTTGCATCTGTGTTTGAATCTGTGATCATATCTGTGTCTGAATATTGCATACATTTGTGTTCAAATTAATATAAACTCAAAAAGAATTAGTAATTCCTTAAAACACTATTCACCCCCCTCTAGTGTTTATATTAGCCTTAAGATCCGTAATCCGCATTTCAAACAAATACTTGATACCATATCATAAAAAGAAGATTCTTGGCCAAAAGAACAAAAGGGATCATCGATGTCCAAATTCTACTAAATGGAAAATGTATATACTACGATTTATTAAAATCAAGAATGAGAAAAAAAGAAAACAGACACATCGAAAATTTATTAGATCAAAGAAACAACAAACTATTAAAATTAACATAAACATTGTGTCGAACAACTTGGAGGCATATATGTATATACAAAAAGGGAGATAAATAGGAGATTTACTTACAAGAGATAGTATAATTACCAAAAGACGACGAGTTAACAACATAAGAGAGAAAAAGCCAATGTCGAGGAAGAGTGTAACGACCCGGTATTTTGAACCATTCGCAGACACACATGTCAGATTTGAATTGCTCAAAACAACAGATTGTTAATTTATATTTGGCAAAACTTAGCATATACAGTAAATAAATAAATAACAGAATCACAGACATGGAGTATTACAACAATAAGCAGCGGAATAGATAAATAGTAGTTCATGAAGCTACTATAACATCAGAGTCTGAAACAAAATACAACAGAATCTCAAATACAAATGTATCTCTAATACATGAGCAACTGACGAATCTGAACATAAATGACAGGAATAAACCGAAATAACTATAAGCTGGATAGATAGATCTTCAGACAACGCTCCAATCTCCAAAGGTGAGTCTCAAATGCTATGACACTCAGTCTGACCCGAGCATAAAGCAAAACACGAAACACTCGAGTTAGGATTAACATTCTTATATAATAAATTCAACTCAAGTGAAATGTCAACTGAAACACAAGTAACTTAAAGGATGTTTGGGATACCCATCCTTTAAGGATCCGTGGAACTATCTACTATGTAGTAATATACGCTATTATAATATGTCTATTAGTAAAGTAAAAGCATTAAAATATCGTTAAGGCGTTACCCATATCCCCCTAAACACATTTTATATATTCCCGTAGTCTATACAATGCTGTACGATCCACCAAACCGGTGGTTTACACAGAGGAAACCACATAGGTACGGTACAAAACAAACTCGTAGAAGGCGCGATAGGGCATGTGATAAAGCAAGCGAGGCAATGCCAGGGTAGATATACCGTTTGCGGATCCGGACTGGCGGTAATACATAGCAGCTACTATCGCCCACCTCGTGACACATTCCTAAATCAAAAGTGCACCCAATCAAATCACAAAAGCAATAGAATGGTATCGAACAAATGTGTCTGATAGGATGAATGACTTCACTTGGCCCGGCATGGCTCCTGTTTTAGCCACATCAAGCTGACTCACGGGAGTCAGGGCTACGTAAATACCATATAGAATCGTCTCCAAACCATCCTACTTCGTTCTGGAATCTCCACCATGTACACAGTTGTTAAAGTGGTTTTCGGTATTGGCAGAGAGTATGACAATATCTGATCCCGGTATCTTTAACAACCAAACGCTTATTTCACACCATGGTCATTTCATTTCAAATAGTTCATACTTCATATCAAAATATTATATTCGTTTAAAAATCATATCAATTCAATATCATTATTCACTTTAAATAATATTCATTTCCAGAATTGTAACACTTTCAAAATTATAACACTTTCGAAACCATAACACTTTTGAAAACATAACACTTTGAAATCATACCACTTCCGACTTAAACAGTTTAAATATTGAAAATAGTATATATATAAAAATATAGTTATAAATTAAAATAGTTTATATATTAAAATAATTTATATATTAAAATAGTTTATATATATTAAAATACTTTATAAAATAAAAATATAGTTTCCTCAGATTTCACAAATCGATTCAAATCCAGGTTAATATAACTTTAAATAATTACTTAAACATATTATGAACCAATTAAATTAATTTTTTTATTAAATTAAATCTTATTATTAAATGTATTTTGTATTAAATCTTATTTATATATATTTAAAATAATAAAATTATTATAAAATCTTAAAAATTATATTTCAAAACTAACTTATAAATTAAAATTTCCAAAACATATTATTATCAAAATCTAAATTTTTATACATGTATAAAATAACATTTATATAATATATTTTAAAAATCAATGTTTATAAACACCCATATATTTCTTTCCTAACTTTGGAAATCATTTTCAAAATATAGACCAGCGGTATCCGTATATAATTTTCTATCCTATGGTCAAATAATACGGATATTTATCATTTCAATTCGTAATTTAAATATCTACGGGTATATACCATTTCAACCCGCAATCCCAAAATTCAAAATCAATGAAAATCGCTTGGGTTTATCATTTCAACCCATAACGATTTTCCCCTAATCTATAATATCGTTCGGGTCTGTATCATTTCAACCCATAGGGAATTCTAAGCTAACAGGGAACTTGCAGAGTGAGAACAAATATGATAATAATGTAACATATCAACAATAGGCATATATCATCGGTAACAAATTTAAATATAATACAAATAACGGGTTATGGTGTAATATGTCATAGGTAAACAGTTCAAATTTTGCAGCATATTTCAATCGTCATTTCATATGAATTAAATTTACTAAATATAATAATGTTAATCGTGAGTGATTGCTCACCTTTCGAAGCTGGAGAAATAGTCAAGAACAAGATGTGATAAATCAAGTACGAATTCCAAGCACGACACGATGAACACGAATTCGACGGGAAAAGTTGATAGCTCGCAAATAATGAAGACGAATCAAACTAGCTTTACATAACTGGAACAAGATACACACATATTATATTATAACTTTTTCTCTAAAATCAATTTGGAAACACATGTTTAAAATAAAACTTTATATATTATAAATTAAAATCAATATCCAAAATAAAATCTTTGTATATATATATGTGTGTGTGTGTGTCTATAATCAATATTATAATAAAACACAAACTTTGCACTAGAAGGACAAACTTTGCAGTCCAATTAGTTTCTAGGACACACATTCAAAGAAATTACTTTCAAGGCCAAAGTCAGCAGAATAATTACTTTCAAGGACAAAGTCAGCAGTCCAATTACTTTCAAGGACATAATTTCATAGGTTTTTAGGCCCTATAAACTAATTATTTTACGTTTTGTCCTTGAAAGTAATTATTTCAGTTGTGTGTCCTAGAAATTAATTCCACTTGCTAAAGAGGCCCTTGTGGCTAATTTCCACTTAATATAAACTCTATACATATTACATTACAAAATCATCACTTAATTTAAAACGCATTGATTCAAAATCAATATATATATATATATATACACACACTATATTTTAAAATCAATACATTTTTTTTCTCTCTACAAAACATTTTAAAAATCAATACTTACCCAATATGTATGCCCAGTAGAATATAGTCGAACATATATAAAACTGTAAGTAAAATATATAAGACAAAAGAGATTGGAAAATATACGGCTTATATATATATACTTATTAATGCAAAGTACTTATACACGTTATATTCAAAATCTATATTGCCAACATATGTACATAACTAACTTTATTATAATTGTAATATATTGCTATCATAAGCATGTATACATAGAACAAGGTGCAGCCCCAAAGTAGTAAAATATTTATAATTCTCTTTTATATATGAAAAATTCTTATGTAATATGTACAGTTGACACACACACACATATATATATATACACACTTCATTATATACTAATATAGGTGTACGCCTACATATATAACACATACGTATGAAATACATATATAATATATTTAAAATCAAACTCAAGTATACTTATATATAAACTAATGTATATACATAAACTTACGTAGATATAAATATCTACCTTCATATATATATATATATATATATAAGAGAGAGGAGAAGGCAGGTGAAGGCTATGGGTTCAAGTGTGCCAGGCCGAAGATGGGAGGGTGGTTTAACGAGGGTGGAGGCAAACAAATAGAGGGGAATCGAGTGGAGAGGAGGTTGAGTCATAGGCTGTAGATGGTGGAATTGATGCGGGCGAGTGGACGAGTAAGGGTGGTGATGGGCACGGCTGTGTTCGGGTGGTTCATGGCTGACGTGGCCATTGCCGTGGGGTGGAGGGGAAAGGTGAGGCATGGAGATGAGGAGAAGCTTGCGGCAATTGGGTGAAGGCTGTCGCTTTATGGTGGACGGTTTCGATGGGAAATGGAAGTCAGGTGGAGGGGCTCAGGCGGGTTGGTGGCGGTTGTCGAGAGTGGTAAAGGCCGAAGGGTGGTGATGATGTTTTGTTCGGTGAAGGTGGTGTTGCTTTGTTCGGTGATGGCTAAAGGTTAGAGGGTCGGAGGAGATAGAGGGGTACAGGGAAGAAGATGAGTTCGGCTACAGGCAAATTCATAACTCATTTTTTTTGAACAGAATTGAGAAACAAAGGAGAGGAGAGGAAATGGAAATGGAAATGGAACCGAGTGGCAGGCAGAAGAATAAATATAAAGTGAAAGAAATGCAACGGTCACGCAATGATTCAGCTGAAAAATTTAAAGCAATTTATTATTGTGGCCAGGGTTGCACGGTTTCAAATTTGAAAAGCAAGGAAATCCCAAAAGTCACAAATTTCGGTACCGATACGACGCACAGTTTTATTGTTTCCATCGCGTACCGGAGCTCAAAATACAGAAATGAATATACTGCGGAGATCAGCACGACGAGACGAACGTAATGGTACATAGATATCAATGATACGATCATTTTATCAAAAGTCGATATATGGTGCCGAAAATGCTGCTAAAATGTCGAAAATAAGATAAACGGGGCTAGAGCAGTCCAAATTTAACGAAACGAAATACGACGTCTCACTTAGAAAATATCAAACATTTTTCTTATGTAAAAATATTCAGGTTTCGAAAATATTTTATTTACATCAATTTTAACTGATTGAAATTACACAACAGAACTAACATTCATATTTTTCAACGAAAATTTGACATTTGCTATGTTTTAATAGGCGCATCTCAAATATCGAATTTTCATTGCAAAATTTTATAGTTTATTTTCAACAAAATTTCAGTTAATTACGTTATTAAAATAGTTAGAATTTCCAGGTCGTTACAAAGAGGATATAGTGTAAAAGGAAATTCAAGATCAGGTAAAAGAGGAAAGAATAGACGGGTTAGGGATATATATAGGTTTCTAGAGATCATCCTAATCGTTGAATTCGAACAACATGAAAAAGGAGAACCGTCAGATGTGTAAGTACGAAAAACTTTTACAAAAAACGAGGCGAATTTTCTAAATTACGAAAAGACTTGCCTGGCAAAGGAAAGAAAAAGTATCCAACCCCATCATGCCACGTGTAAGAAAAACTAAATGTGAAAGATGGCTAACAAGGCTATTTTTTGAAAGAAAACTGGATGTGAAGATAAATTCTATCTTGATGCGGATCAACACAGACTTGCGGACAAGTGTTACACCCATTTTTTTGCTCTTACAATATGTTAAACGCAAGTTTAAATAAATAAAATCAGCGAACAACCCATAGCAGTAGGGCAGTTAAATTAGGCACTTTCGTACTAGAAAGAAATTATGCAAGTCTAATAATTCAACACTAAATGCCCAATAAAGACTAGTGCACGATACCGCACAACTTGCAAATTTATACAAAATGATCAGCACTGTCAAGATACAAATAAAGTGAAAATATAGCACAACAAACTACAACATAATAATAAAAGGTCGGTGCATCCCGAAATATACTAGCAGAGCCATGAAAACCCCCTTTCTTTCATAAAGCAAGTCACCGTACTTAGGCAAAACTACAAAGTAAGAATTGCGCTGTCATTACAAAGGAAGGACCGCCCCCATCATTCCAAAGGAAGAACTGCACCATCATTTCAAAGGAAAAACTGTACCAGTGTTGTAACAACCTTGTTTTAAGTAATAATTAATTCAAGTAAACAATAATGATTTAATTAATTAAAATGGACTGTTGGAATTAAAAATGAATAATTTGAATTTAATTTAGAATATTGGAAATTTTACAATGAAGTAATTAAGGATGAAATTAAATTATTTTGAGAATAAGTATTTGTTTAAAGGACTGTAAAAGAAATTAATTTTGAGATTAACTAATAAATGGGTTTAAAATGTGAATATTGAATATTTAAATTTAAATAAATTAGAATATGGAAATAAATTCCTGAATATTTTATAATGTTGGGAAAATAATCAAGTATTGTAGGTATAATTTATATTTGAAATTTTATTGTGATTTGAGTTAATTAGAAAATAGTTTATAAAAGAAATGAAATAACAAAAAAAAATACACACACATATTTTTCTGAACTAAACCCAAGTCCAATATCCTACTTCCCAGGACCAATTTAATGTTTGATAACATCTTCATTTCCAGATGTTTCTCTTCTCTGGATATTTTCATACTATTTTATAAATACAACCCATCCCGTTCATTTTCTTAACTTTAGAAAATTAAAATCCAACCAAACCCCATCGCTTTGAAAATCAATATAAAATCAAATAAATTGTTATAAATCTCCAAATTCGAGTATGTTCATCTCAACATTAGAATACACCCGTGTGCAAGAAGAATTTGATGTTTTGGTGATGTTTGGGATCTAGGATATGCATGCAGTGAGGGAGATGAAGACGCAGGCTTCAGGTAAGTGAACTTTTACTCACGAAACTATGTTTAATCCATGTACTTGCACATATATATATATGTATATGCATATGTATATATATATATATGTTTGAAATTGGATCATTGGTGAATGTTATAGTTAGTATGCATCAAGTTAGTATGAAATTAGCGAAGAGAAGGAAGTGGACTCACTTGGATATGATTAGAGAAGCTAAAATGGCTTTGATTATTTACGATAGCGGCGGGTCAACCGGTCGACCGTTAGCAGTCGAACGGTGGTGCCATCGATTTCCCATTGAAATTAGAAAAAACAAACAAATAAAAATAATAATAACAATCATAATAGATAATTAATATAAATATATATCTCCTTTATACTCTTACATTATAAGTAAATATATATATATATTTAATTTAAGTTATTTAATAATTAAATGAAAATGTTTAATAATGTTATATTAATAAATAATTATAAAGATTTAATAAATTCTTATTTCAAATTATTAAATGGGTTTATGGTGTTTGTTAATGATTTTGGAAGCTATGAATTTAATGAGTATAGTGTATTGAATTAGAATTATTTACTCGTACGTAATGTAAATATTTAGTTAAATTGTTTTATTTCATATATATTTTTGTTTCCTCCTATATATTTGATTTGAATATATGAAAGATTCACCATTGATATTGCTTTGGGTAGTTTTGATATGATACTATGATAACATCCCTTTATATGAATATGTAACATTGTTATTATTGGTAATATTTTTGTAGCAAGGAACCTAAATAAACGAAGTTATAATACCATCTGGTATGGGACTTTCGATAATATTTCTCCGATTATTCTTTGGACTCATTATATAGAATGTTTGGAGATTGAGTGTACTTTAATAAGCAGTGAATAAATGATTGAGTATCACACAATGGTATGGGACATTGTTGTGATATTTATTTGGTTATTCATTGTAAGTAAATGACACTCACATGGTGGGAATAGAGTCTGTATGACTCGAATGAGATTTTTATAGGGCTCGCTAATGTGAGTCACATATATAGCCGTGTGCCAGAAATGTACAGAGTCGTGTGTTCGCCAATATATAGAGCTGTATGTTGGCATATATGTAGAGCTATGTGTTAGCTATTGAGTATAGGTACTATGTGTTTATCTATCTTTGCCCAACTTCCTTTATGTTTCGGGAGTGAACCTGATTGGCCAGTATCCACCTTAGCAGCCTGATCATGGGGTCGCACCCCAAATCTATGATACCCTTATATCTATTTACCTGTATGCTATCACTATGTGCATTCTCCTACTATGTCACCGTGGCCAACAGTCTGTTACCTATATGGGCATGTGCTGGATCATAACCGAGTAGAGCCCTCGTGTAAACGAGAATATAGGTGGATCTTATCACGATACCGAGGGGACGTAACCAATGACTGTAGGAGTCCTGCCAAACGGACACACGTGTGGGTCTTAGAGTCAGAAAACATGTTGTTAGTCTCCCATTTGGTTTCGGTGTGTATGGTGAATAGACATACTATTCATATCTTATGAGATATGACTCTAGGATATTTGTCATATATTTGTCTTGAATAGACATCTGAATGCTACACAAGCCTTACTCCATCATTCTTGTATTTTTGTTATCATTAGATAATTGCATGCTACACAAGCCTTAATCCATTGTTCTCGTATATTTGTCGTGAATAAACAATTGGGTGATACACAAGCCTTACTGCATCATTCTCATATATTTATCATGAATATAAATTTGGATGCTACAGAAGCCTTACTCCATTGTTCTCGTATATTTATCGAGAATGGACAATTGGATGCTACACATGCATTATACCATCGAGCTCCTACACTGCCGTGAGCAGAGATGAGTTTGCCACTAAGCCTTCTATCAATGTCATAAAATATAATGCCGTGTTTAGACATTAGGTGGCCACATAAGCCTTTCATCCAAATTTCTAAATACAATGTTGTGTTTGGACCTCCTTTAAGGCATTGCGTCACTAATCATCAAATAAGATGTTGTGTTTAGACATATTATTGCCACTAAGGCCTCCTATTAGCATTTTCATTCTTACAAATGACTCATTTATCATCACATAGCTTAATTAAGCTTAATCTCAATTTCATTCTTTAATTAAGTTATTCCTTATTACATTATTATTTTCAATGGACATTTCATTTCTATGGAAATTCTCAACAATCATTATGGGAGATGGCCCCCAGAGCATAAAAATTTCATTCATGTAATTATCAATTTTCAAGCGACATTGTTTTTTATCCCCTATCTACTTTACATGGCTATCGCATGTTGAGTCTCCAAGGGCCATCACCTGTTGACGTTACCCTAGCTATGGCAAGTTAGGTCCCCTAGGGCCATTGCATGTTGACATACTTCAGAGTTATCGTGAGTGGATCCCAATATAATTTTTGCAAGTTTTCTCCAACATAGTTCTCGCTAGTTGACTCCAACATCGCTATCTCATGTTGATTCCAACATAGTTGTCGCTAGTTGAATCCAACATAGCTATCACATGTTGGCATTTCTTTTACTTATCGCATGTTGATGTATATTCTAGCTATCACAAATTGAAGTCTATAAGAGCTATCGCATGTTGGTAGTTTTAGTGATGTTCCCAGTTTACTTCATATGGCTATCACAAGTTGGTGTTCACATTAGCTATCGTGTGTTGAACTTCCTTAGCCATCGCAAGTTGACAATGACTATCGTTGGTTGATATGGTATTTCAGTAATTATCATGATAACTGTTTGATTTCCATCTTAAAGAATTGCTTTTCACCTAACCTATATATATGTCAAATTATTAATTGTTTATACAAGTATTTATATTTTTTCTTCAAAATTTATTAATTCATTCTTTAATTAATTGGTTGATTATCCTTATGTGACTTGAAACGCCCCATACCCTTTAATATACCCAAAAGGACACATTAAAATGCATGGTGCGTTATAGATATAACTGAAACTAACAGAGACTAAGATTCACAAGACAAATATTGAAAAAAAAACAGCGGAAACTAAAATAATAACTTAATTAAAACAAACCTTCATAATTACTTCATAAATAAGTCAAATACCAAATACAACATCCATATCTCAAAACCAATCATGTCTTATGAAATAAAAATTCATAGTCTCAAAATCAGAGTACATAATATCCCTCATAACAAGCCAGTACACAAAAAGAGCTAAAGCTGAAATAGAAGAAATACATAGTAGAGAACTCCTCCAAGAAACCGCTAAGAAATAGAAATCTACTAACTTCTCCTTTGATTGCCTATGGGGGGAAATGGTGAAATAGAGGAGTGGGTCAGACTAAAAGTCTGGTGAATGATAGTAATTACTAGAGTCTATAAGCAAGATAAAAGTAATAGACTCTACAATAGTTCTAGCATAAATAAGGATAGTAAAGGAAATAGCTGAATATAAGTACGATTAAATATTGCTCAATTTATAAGATAGGTTAACTTTGATTGCTTGCACTTGTCCTTGATTTCTACTTTAATTAGGCTGAATTTCCTAATCCTGTAATTAGGATGTGACCTTAATTCTACCCTTTTTGATCGGCCGGCTACTCCATAGACCTTACTGTGGACCAGCCACTATATAACTCCCTACACAGCAGCTAATGGTATCTACGAAAGATGCATAGAGCAACTACCGTGGATCCGAACGACATATATAGCTCCCTACACATAAGGCAATGGTGTCTACGAAAGACACCCATACTAAGCGCTTGGAACTCATAGCTACTACTGAGCACCCGAATGGAAGTCGCAAGCGTAACTGCCACCATGCACATGCTACCATTTGCTCCACATATTGGGTCTTCTTATTACCTCAAACTTTCAGCATAAGCGTGCCTCTCATCTTACTTTTGGCTAATGTGAGATCACCGTGTGTCCATAGAAAATAGGGAAAATGCTGTTGGTACTGGCCCTTCATCCAAATAATATCTAGTTGCGCCCCTATCCAAATCCCCTGTGATTTGGAATTCTATTTGACCAATTACTGCCATTCTTAGCATAAGCATGCCCTAGGCTCACCGTTTTGTCTAATAGGGAATGCTATTTGGTACAGATCCTACTTTTATCTTTGCTTTTTAACTTAGGTAAATTATTTAAATAAGCCTTTACATTTTTCTCTACTATCTGTGCTTATTAATTTCTCCTAAGTCTTAAAATGAGCCTTATTATGTTCTTTTTCTTATTATAACCTACTTTATAATAATGCTTATTACTTAACCCAAGGTCTAAGTGTGAAAATAAGCTTCTTTTATCTTTTACTCTTTTTAGTTATAATTCTAAGTTATAACTAGGCCAATCATTTCAATTAGTCCAATTCTAATTATAATTAGGCGTAATTTCAGTCCAATTCCATTATTTATTACAGTCCAATTCCATTATTTATTACAGTCCAATTCCATTATTTATTACAGTCTTTATATTTTACATCTTATTTTCTTCATTTAATATTCTTACTTATATAATCCATATTCGCGTTTAATTTATTCTAATCCATACGTGAAGAAAATGGGGATGAAGAGAATAGACGCTTACATAAAATCCAAAACGTCGTAAAAGATGTAAATAAGAAATAAATAACAGTAAATAAACTTAAATAATGTAAATAAACTGTAAATCAATAAAAAGCTATGCTTAACAGTAATAAATTATAATTAACAGAAATAAACTAAAATTACTGAAAAGAATAGCTGAATGGAAATAGACTGAAAATAATTCTAAAAACTTTAAATAAACTACTAAAATGGCTTTCCAAAAATCATAGTAAAACTACAACTATTGAAAACCCTATTATTTTAAATTACTTAAAGAAATCTTAAAATAATTACAATCACTCACCTCCGGTCCTAAGCTCTTCCTTTGGTCTTCCCGGATCCACTTGGAGTTGTAAAATAATTTAATTTATAACGATATTCTCCTTTGGAAAAATTATTTCGTTTAGGGTCCTTCCTAGAAAGGTGAACCCAATTGGAGAAAACCTAGAATGAGAAAAAGTGTTAGGTCTAGGGGTCTATTTATAGGTGTAGAAGTGGATCTCGGACTGTTCGATTTGGAGATTGAATAGGATATAACCACGTCATAGGCTGAATAGGGGTCATTGGATGCAGAAACGGAGGGACCAGATCAATTTAAACGATACAAAATATGTGTTCACTCGTCACTGAATTGTTCGAACGAATGAATGTTCGCTTGCCAAAAGGCAAGGCGGATCGACCAGGCGGTCGACCACCCCCTTGCCCAGATCGACCGGCCGGTCGACCTGTGTGTGTGTGTGTATGTATATATATATATTAGTTTCTTTGATTATTTCATTCTTTCCACATATTAACTCGGATTCTGACGTTCTATATATGGAAATTGACTACAAAATTACCACGGACACAATGGTGCAACTTCCTTGGCTTAATTCTGGTAATTTCACAAAGTTATTTTATTATCTAATTAATTAACAAATTAATTATTACGAGTTAAATTTCGGGTTGTTACATTCTCCCCTCCTTAAGGGATTTCGTCCCTGAAATTTCTAAGGATAAAAGAATGTACTAATTTTTTCATCCAATTATACAACCAATTACTCAATTATCAACCATTCATCCATTGTCCTTAAGTTTTTCTAATGCAATTTATGATACTTATGCAATTAGTGTAGTGTAAATGTCCCTAACTAATGCAAAAGATTAGGCGGTCCACTGATTCAGTTGACCTCCTTTTTATGCAATCATGTATGTGCCATGTATCCAAATGAATGCAAACATTTCCTAATGATACCGATAATTCTATATGTGTGCTACAAGCATCATCCAAATTCAACAATCATGTGATAAACATGCATTTATAGCAATCATGGAAATAAAATAAAAATGCGCATACATTATATGCATATGCTCCAGTGTCCTAATTAGGCTGATCCCTAAGTAATAATAGTACCTAGTGTACCTATATGCGTCCATAGCATCCACTAGCAAACACTTGCAATCACTAGCATACTCATTCATAACATGTTCTATTAACATGTTTACATCAAATCCAACCATCCATAGGTTAAATCATAAGTTCTACCCTCCCAAAGGATAATAAAGGAAAGAACCTATTAAAATCTAAAGATGGAAAAAGGAATTCTAAAACTTACTCTCAAAAAATGAGGATAGGAAGTACGAATCTTCCCTTCTGATTCCCAAGTGGCGTTTGCAACATCATCTCCCCATTGCACCTTCACCAGTGGAACCTCCTTATTCCTTAGTCACTTGATATCTCTTCCAACAATCTTCGTGGGGATACGCCGAACAGAAGCTTCCGTTTCTACCTCCACCTCCTCTAATTAACTATACTCTACCACCTCCGTCGAGTCATGTAAGCGCTTTCGCAAGTGAGAAACATGGAAAATGTCGTGTAATCCTACGAGCCTCTTGTTAGTCCATAGGATAGTGGTTTTGATGACAACAACTATAGAAGTGTTATAAAATATATATGTGCAGGAAATCTATATGCAGGTATCAACAAAAGAAGACTGTACAGTAAAGAAAACAAAATTGATGAAGACTCATGAGATTCAAGATATTCAAGAGTTCAAGACAAATAATATAGTTAGGTTAGATATTTGTTAAAACTCCTTGAAAGCACTATCATTCTTTTTATCCAATTTACTCGTGGAATGGAATCCACATCATTCTTGTTAAAGGGATGGAACCCTAGTGAGATGGAACTCACGAAATATCTAGTGGAACGGATAGTAGCCCTATTTTGTTATCCACTAATTTTGATTCAAAATGATTTTCAAAATTATCTCTTGTTTTATAAAATGATTTTCAAATATTCCTTTTCAAAAGAAAAACCTTCGTTCACATTTCCAAAAATGTTTTAGCCTCAAAATCATATTTATCATTTTGTTATATTTTGATTTCAAAATTGTCCTTGATATTTTAGCCTCAAAATCTATTTTAATATTATATTTACTTTAGTTTATTTACTTTGATTTTAAATATATTTTAGTATATATACATATATACATTCATAAGTATTCTACTTCTAAATACCTTCTACAAATACATAGAGTCCATTTGAATAAAGTTGCATATGTTTTAAATCATCATTTTCAAAGTAAAGCAATTCATCATTTTCTAGTAGACCATGTCGACATCCTATTTACCTGTCATGTCGACATGCTTCCCGTTACAGCAAAGGTTGTTTTCAAAAGAAGTGTCTATTCGTTTAAACCTCTTCGAATGGACACATCCATTCATTCTCTATAAATAGAGACTGTTATGAACGTTTTCCAGTAACTACATTCTTTATTTTCTCTCCTCTTTACTCTCTTATCTTATTTTCTAATCATCCTATCCATATTTTGCCGAAATCTTAAGTGAATCAAACCAGAATATCTCTAGTTTGATTCTCTGCCACTCTCTCCAAAGAATCTCAATGCTTATCAGAGTTATAGATACATTTGTACTCAAAGAAACTTGTGTGGGGTTATAAAGGTGTGATCGTGTCCTTGGAAATCGATCGGGTGAACTTGTGTCCTGTGAATCAAGTGGTTCTACCCAGAGACCTGAGAATCTGGAGGGTGTACCTCGTTGCCTTGGAATCGAGGGATTGTAATCTAGATTATTGTTGAATAGAATGCCGTACGGGTTGTGCGGGATTGGATGTAGGGTAACACCGAACCAGTATAAAATTCCTGGTGTGTTCTTTCCTTTACTTGCTTTTTATTTATATTTGCATTTATTTGTGATTCTGTGATTTGATCTGTGATTGTGTATTTGCATTAAGTTAGTTAATTCAATTTAAATCAAAGAAGTTTTAAAGAAATTCTTAAAACACTATTCACCCCCCCTCTAGTGTTAAATAGCCTTAAGATCATCTTCCACGTACCTTTCATTTGGTATCAGAGCAAGTTTTTCAAAGTATTCATAATCTGATTTTTGAAAAGTTCATGGCTAAGTTTGAAATGTTTCCTAAAAATATTTCTTTAATGATCAAATCATTGTGGTCTCATAAATTGATGCATGATAGTTATATGGAATCAGGTAGTCTACAAAAGTTGCTCACTGTGCAGGAATCTTGCTTCATGGCGACAAATGAATCTATTCACAATGGACAAGCTGTGCAAATAAGGAAAAACAAGTTGATACTTGATAGTGGATGTTCAAGACATATGACAGGAAATCCAGAGATACTCAATGACATTATTTACAAGGATGGAGGATTGGTTAATTTTGGGGATAATTCAAAAGGTTATGTGGTTGGCATCGGCAATGTAGGTAATTCTGAAACCCCTATTATTTCAAATGTTTTGTTAGTTAAAAATCTACAACATAATCTACTTAGTATTAGTCAGTTATGTGATAAAGGATATAGGATTAAATTTGAAAAAGACAAGTGTCACATCGAAGATAATAAATCTAATATTATCTTTGAGGGAGTTAGGAAAAAGAATATCTATATTCTTAGTATGAAAATTTCAAATGATAATCTATGTCTTTTGGCCAATACAAGTGACCCTTGGACTTGGCATAAGAGATTTGGACATTTGAATTTTAAACTCTTATCTAGACTATCCAAACTTGATCTAGTAAGAGGCCTCCCTAAGATGCAATTTAAAGTAGATAGTATATGTGATGCATGTCAATTAGGAAAACTTAGAAAAAGTTCCTTTAAACTTAAAGATATGATCTCTACTTCAAAACCTCTTGAGTTACTTCACCTAGATTTATTTGGTCCATCTCAGATTCAATCAATCAACCATAGTAAATATGTCTTTGTAATTGTGGATGATTATTCCAGATATACATGGACAATCTTTCTGAAACATAAAAGTGATACTTTTGATTATTTTAAAAGTTTTTCAAAAAGAGTTCAAAACCAATTTTCTTCCAAGATCATCACTGTTCGTAGTGATCGCGGTGGTGAATTTGAAAATGAGAAGTTTGAGGAATTCTGTAATCAGAAGGGAATTACTCATAATTTTTCGTTCCCAAGAACTCCACAACAAAACGGAGTAGTTGAGCGTAAGAATAGGATGATTCAAGAGTGTGCTAGAACTCTAATTTCTGATAGTAAACTACCAAAACATTTTTGGGCTGAAGCAGTTGCAACAGCCTGTTATATTTTGAATAGGATTTTAATTAGACCTCTAACCAATAAAACACCTTATGAACTTCTTTTCAATAAGAAACCTAAGGTATCTTATTTCAGAATTTTTGGAAGTAAATGTTTTATCTTAAATACAAAAGATAATTTAGATAAGTTTGATCCTAAATCCGACAAAGGAATCTTTATCGGATATTCTAACAGGAGTAAAGCTTATAGAGTTTTTAATCTAAGAACAAACACTATTGAAGAAACTTTACATGTTTCCTTTGATGAAAATTTCAAAGAAGTTGATCAGACTAATGATGAGGATGACTTAGTTATTTCTAATCATGAATCTGTAGATGCTACAAATGAAACTTTTCATCCAAATAAAAAGATTAGGCTTTTAAAAGATCACCCTGTAGAAAATATTCTAGGAGATATGCAATCTGTTGTTAAAACTAGGAATCAATTAAACAGTATGAGTCATGTTGCTTTTATATTCTCAATAGAACCTAAAAATCCAAAGGAAGCATCAACTGATGATTCATGGATTCTTGTTATGCAAGAAGAATTGAATCAATTCACCAGAAATGATGTTTGGGAACTTGTTCCTAGACCTAAGGATAAATCCATTATAGGCACTAAATGGGTATATAAAAATAAATTAAATGAATTAGGTGAGGTCGTTAGAAATAAGGCTCGACTCGTTGCACAAGGTTATTGTCAAGAAGAAGGTATAGATTATGACGAAACCTTTGCACCCGTAGCAAGATTAGAAGCTATTAGAATTCTGCTTGCTTTCGCTAATTTCAATAATTTCAAACTTTTTCAAATGGATGTCAAGAGTGCCTTTCTAAATGGTTTTGTACAAGAGGAAGTTTATGTTGAACAACCTCCACTCTTTGAATATACAAAATTTCCAAATCATGTTTTTAAATTAAAGAAAGCCCTGTATGGTCTAAAACAAGCTCCTAGAGCTTGGTATGATAGACTTAGGTCTTATCTTTTGCAATCTAATTTTGAAATAGGTAAAGTAGATAACAAACTTTTTATTAAAAGAAACAAAAATGATATTCAACTTGTACAAGTGTACGTAGATGATATTATTTTTGGATCAACCAATTCTGACATGAACAAAGAATTTTCTGACATTATGACAAAAGAGTTTGAGATGAGTCATATGGGTGAACTTAACTTTTTCCTAGGATTACAAATCAAACAATTAGATAATGGTATCTTTATCAGTCAAGAGAAGTATGCGAGAGAGTTAGTTAGTAAGTTTGGTTTGACCAATGTGAGTGGAAAACCAACTCCCATAGCAACCAATATAGCGTTAAGTAAGGATGATCTATCCAAAGACGTAGATCAAACCTTGTATAGAGGAATGATTGGATCACTTCTCTATATAACTGCTAGTAGACCAGATATCATGAACAGTGTCTGTCTCTGTGCAAGATATCAATCTCAACCCAAGGAAACTCATCTAAAAGCTGTGAAACGTATCATTCGATATGTTAAATACACCTTTGATTATGGATTGTTCTACCCTAAGAATGATTCATTTGAATTAGTTTCCTACTGTGATGCTGACTATGCTGGGTGTAAGTCAGACCGAAAGAGTACAAGTGGAACTTGTCACTTTCTAGGTCATTCCTTAATTTCCTGGTTCAGTAAAAAGCAGAATACTGTTTCCCTATCAACAACTGAAGCAGAGTATGTTTCTGCTGCTTTAGCTTGTTCTCAAGTTTTGTATATGCAACAAACCTTGAATGATTTTGGTATATCTATCACGAAATCTCCAATTTTCTGTGATAACACTAGTGCCATTAGTTTGTCCAAAAACCCAACTCTCCATGCCCGAACTAAACATATTGACATTAGACACCATTTTCTAAGAGATAACGTAAATAAAGAGAAAATTTCTCTTGATTTCGTTAATTCTGAAAATCAAATAGCTGATATTTTAACCAAACCTTTAGGAGAACCTGTCTTCACCAAGTTAAGAAGAGAATTAGGTATATGTTCTCTTTCTGAAATATAGTATATAGTATAGTAGTATACATAGGGTATATATGAATGTTTTCTTAACCATAGCATTTTGCAACGTCATGTCGACATGCAACGGTAAAAATGACAGTTCGTTTTTTCCCTCTAATTTTTGAATGGGTGGTTATTTAACTCACCCATTCCGAGTTTATCTTCCCTCCAATCATTATTTCTTCATTCTACTTTCTAGAAACATCAAATCCATGGCTTCCACATCCAATCCTAATCAAATATCACCGGTTTCTTTCCCTTCTCCTTCACATGGCCCTTTCCAAAACTCCATACTCGCTCGTGTCATCAAAATAGAGGAGAAAGTTAATGATTCGCTGCAGATGTTAACTGAAATGAAAGTTCAACAATTGAGAATGGAAAGAGAGCAAGAGAAACAAGGGAAAATTCTGAGGAATCTTCAAAAAATTCCTCATGGATAATCATGCCAATCCAATTGTAATTGAAGATTCTTCTAACATAGAAGCAAATGAAGAAGGAGAAGAAGACGAAGACGAAGAAGAAGAGGAAGAACCAATGGAGGAAGAAACTGATGATGAAGCAGTATGTGTAGGGGAAGTTTGTTTTGATGCTTATGGGAACATTGTGGAACAACATGGAAATTTCTGCTTCCATTACCCAAATTGTCCTGTCCACAAGTCTCCCATCATCAAAAACAACCGTTGAGTTGTTTATTTTCTTGTTTTAGTTATTTATGTGTTTATAAGTTTAAATAGTCATGTATATAGTAATATTGAAATGAATAAAATAATCTGTGGTTACACTTATTATTCTTATTCTTATATTGCTCATATATAACATTCTAAGAATACGATGTTTAGTGCATTGTTATATCTAGTTTCAGTATTATTAATGACAACACTATCATTAATATCATAGATTTAGGGGGAGTTAGTGTCATTTTTTTGTTGATGACAAAGGGGGAGAAGTATAAAATAGGTTAGTTAGGCATAGATTAAGGGGGAGTTATTAGATTTAGGGGGAGTTATAAGGAGAATATAAATATTTTATAAACAAAGGTTGTCATCATCAAAAAGGGGGAGAATGTTAGTCCATAGGATAGTGGTTTTGATGACAACAACTATAGAAGTGTTATAAAATATATATGTGCAGGAAATCTATATGCAGGTATCAACAAAAGAAGACTGTACAGTAAAGAAAACAAAATTGATGAAGACAAAGATCAAGAGTTCAAGATTGAAGATTCATGAGATTCAAGATATTCAAGAGTTCAAGACAAATAATATAGTTAGGTTAGATATTTGTTAAAACTCCTTGAAAGCACTATCATTCTTTTTTATCCAATTTACTCGTGGAATGGAATCCACTTCGTTCTTGTTAAAGGGATGGAACCCTAGTGAGATGGAACTCACGAAATATCTAGTGGAACGGATAGTAGCCCTATTTTGTTATCCACTAATTTTGATTCAAAATGATTTTCAAAATTATCTCTTGTTTTATAAAATGATTTTCAAATATTCCTTTTCAAAAGAAAAACCTTCGTTCACATTTCCAAAAATGTTTTAGCCTCAAAATAATATTTATCATTTTGTTATATTTTGATTTCAAAATTGTCCTTGATATTTTAGCCTCAAAATCTATTTTAATATTATATTTACTTTAGTTTATTTACTTTGATTTTAAATATATTTTAGTATATATACATATATACATTCATAAGTATTTCTACTTCTAAATACCTTCTACAAATACATATAGTCCATTTGAATAAAGTTGCATATGTTTTAAATCATCATTTTCAAAGTAAAGCAAATCATCATTTTCTACTAGACCATGTCGACATCCTATTTACCTGTCATGTCGACATGCTTCCCATTACAGCAAAGGTTGTTTTCAAAAGAAGTGTCTATTCGTTTAAACCTCTTCGAATGGACACATCCATTCATTCTCTATAAATAGAGACTGTTATGAACGTTTTCCAGTAACTACATTCTTTATTTTCTCTCCTCTTTACTCTCTTATCTTATTTTCTAATCATCCTATCCATATTTTGCCGAAATCTTAAGTGAATCAAACCAGAATATCTCTAGTTTGATTCTCTGCCACTCTCTCCAAAGAATCTCAGTGCTTATCAGAGTTATAGATACATTTGTACTCAAAGAAACTTGTGTGGGGTTATAAAGGTGTGATCGTGTCCTTGGAAATCGATCGGGTGAACTTGTGTCCTGTGAATCAAGTGGTTCTACCCAAAGACCTGAGAATCTGGAGGGTGTACCTCGTTGCCTTGGAATCGAGGGATTGTAATCTAGATTATTGTTGAATAGAAAGCCGTACGGGTTGTGCGGGACTGGATGTAGGGTAACACCGAACCAGTATAAAATTCCTGGTGTGTTCTTTCCTTTACTTGCTTTTTATTTATATTTGCATTTATTTGTGATTCTGTGATTTGATCTGTGATTGTGTATTTGCATTAAGTTAGTTAATTCAATTTAAATCAAAGAAGTTTTAAAGAAATTCTTAAAACACTATTCACCCCCCCTCTTGTGTTAAATAGCCTTAAGATCATCTTCCGCGTACCTTTCACCTCTCTGGTAGCTTCACTCGGTAAGCCATCTTCCCATCTCTCTTTGTGATAGGAAATGGTCCAACAAATCTAGGGGCTAACTTTCCATTTGATCCGAATCTTACCACCTTCATAAGCGGGGATACTTTGATAAAAACTAAGTCTCCAACCTCAAACTCTAAGTCTCTCCTCTGCTTATCCGCATACGACTTCTGTCTGCCTTGAGCCATCTTCATCCTTCATCGAATCAAATCCACCCTGTTAGAGGTCTCCCTAACCATATCGAGTCCAAGTAATAACTTCTTCGTAGACTCTACCATACATGATGGGGACTTGCAAGGTCTCCCATATAAAGCCTCAAATGGTGCCATTCCTATACTTGTTTGGTAACTATTATTGTAGGCAAACTCAACCAATGGAAGATGCTCCTCCCAAGTACCTCCAAAGTCCAAAATGCACATCCACAACAAATCCTCAAGCACCCTATTTTCCCTCTCCATTTAGTTATCTGTCTAGGGGTGATAGGCCATACTCAACATAAGTTTCCTCCTTAGCGCCTCCTGTAAGCTTCTCCAAAACTCACTAGTGAAAATGGGATCTCTATCACTAACAACGCTAGAAGGAACTCCGTGTAGACGGACTATCTCTCGAATATACAAGGATGCCAAATATGAAGTCGTACGCTTACTCTTAACTGGGATGAAGTGAGCACTCTTGGTCAATCTATCACCAATCACCCAAATGCTAGTGTTCCCTTTCCTAGAACGGGGTAAACCATCAATTAAATCCATAGAAATATCGTCCAACTTCCACTCCGGCACATCTAAGGGCTGAAGTAATCCACTGGGCTTATGTTGCTTTGCTTTTACCCTTTGGCATATGAGACACTTAGCTACGAATTCCGCCACGTCCTTCTTCATGCCACCCCAATAGAACATTCTCTTCATATCCCGATATATTTTGTCACCACCCAGATGAATAGTCATACGGGAATGGTGCGCCTCCTCCAAAACTGCTCTCAACAAGTCACTAGCATGGAACACAAAGCCTCCCATCCCTCCTAAGCCACCCTCTGGTATCAATAGAATAGCGTTGGAGATGTCTCAAGACCTCTCCTCGGCTAATCCTATCCATAATGTCCATGAGCTCCGAATCCTCCCGCTGCCTCGAGTCAATTTGATCCATAAGGATAGGCCTCACCTCTAACGTCGCCAACAATCTGGGAGTAATGTCCGTAGAGGGCTTAAAATCAAAAGTAGAAATAAACTCCAAGCTCCTCCACTCTATGAACAAAGGACTAAGGGTTACTTTCTTTATACTCAATGCATCCGCAACCACATTACCCTTGCCAGGGGTATAAGCTATCCCAAAATCATACGAGGCTAAAAACTCCATCCACCTCTGTTGCCTCAAGTTCAAGTCCTTCTGTGAGAATAGGTACTTCAAAGACTTAAGGTCGGTAAAAAGCTCAAACCTCTCTCCAAGCAAATTGTGCCTCCAAGACTTGAGTGCAAAAACTATGGCAGCCAACTCCAAATCGCAAGTAGGGTAGTTCTTCTCATGCGTCCTCAACTGCCTACTACCATAACACACTACCTTCCCTTCTTGCATCAACACCGCTCCTAGACCTGTTCCACATGCATCAGTGTATACAGTGAAAGGCTTAGCTCCGTCGGGTAAAACTAACACAGGTGCACTAGTAAGGGCTCTCTTAAGCTTCATGAAGGAATCCTGACAATCCACGTCCCACACGAAAGCTTTATTCATCTTAGTAAGGCGCGTGAGTGGTGCCGAAATCTTAGCAAAGTCTCTAATGAACTTCCTATAGTAGCCAGCTAATCCTGGGAAGCTCCTAACCTCGGTAACGTTCTTGGGGGCCTTCCAATCTTGCACTGCAATAACCTTGGCAGAGTCAACAGCCAAACCTTCGTTTGAGACTACGTGCCCCAAGAAACGGACTTCCTCTCTCCAAAAATGACACTTCGAAAACTTAGCTCTCAAATGATGAATACGAAGTGTGCGAAGAACTTCTTCCAAATGAACAGCATGCTCCTCCATATTCTTGGAAAATACCAAGATGTCATCCACGAATACCACCACAAACTTATTTAGGACATCCCTAAAGACGCAGCTCATCAAATCAACGAAATAGGTTGGGGCATTGGTTAGCCCAAAAGACATAACCAACCACTCGAAGAATCCGTCTGGTGTCCAAAAGGCAGTCTTATCTATATTGTCATCAGCGACTCTAAGCTGATGAAATCCAGTGGCTAAATCAAGCTGAGAGAAAACCAAAGGACCTACCAACTGGTCAAAAAGATCATCAATCCTAGGAAGTGGATATCGGTTCTTCTTGGCGAGCTTATTTAATTCTGTATAATCTACGCAGAGTCGGAGAGAACCATCCGCCTTAATGGCAAAGACGACTGGCGCTCCCCACTCCGATATGCTCCTTCTTATGAACCCCTTCTCCAAAAGCTCACGAATCTGCTTGCTCAATTCTTTCCTTTCCCTAGATGCCATGTGCCTCACAGGTAATGCTATTGGCTTGGCATTCTCGGTCAAATAAATCCTGAAGTCAATCTCTCTCTTAGGGGGCAGTCCCCTAACCTTCTCAAAGACGTCTGCAAAATCTCTTACGACAGGAACCGAATGCAACTCTGATGAAGATGAATCGAGGGAATAGAGAACAGTCAACATGACTGACCCTTGCGGGTCGCAAGATACCTCTAGAGTCCTACCACTACAAGTCTCAAGTCTAACGACTCTCCTATCATAGTCTAAGATAGCTCCGCATGTGGATAGCCAATCCCGCCCTAAGATCATCCCATACCCCGAGAATCCCAAAACATAGGCGTCGCAGCCAAATTCTACGCCTAGGATAAAGATTTTCAAACCCCTACAAACCATAGATAAGTGTGCCGATCCTCCTATGGGGTTTGAAACAATAATGCGGTCTACTACTAATGTTATGTCTATGTGCAAACAATCTACTAGAGAGCTAAAGATAAAAGAGAGTAATGCTCCAGAATCAAATAAAGTCCGAATGGGAAAATCAGATACAGAAATCAAACCTTCAATTGTGACTTTCCTACCTCTATCTAGAATGCTACCGAAAGGTGTTGTGTTTAACGCCTGAATCTGCACAACTAGTGCACTCGCTCCCTGGGGACAACTCCTACTCATATGACCGGGCTGCCCACAAGTATAGCACTTACCCTTCATCTTCTTCTTCCAGCAATCCTTGGACATATGTCCAACCTTCCCACAACCACGGCACTTTATTCCTTTCTTAATCTGCTTCTGAGGATCATCACCTTTCTTCTTCTTCTTATTCTTTTCCAACCACTTCTTCTTTGAACCTTCTGACTTAACCTCCTCTTTAGACTCTCCCTCCTTGACTGTATCCGACATAAGTGCCATCTCGACCAAAGACTCATAAGTAGCTCCTATCGGTACATGAGTCAGCAATAATCCCTGAAGGGGTTGATTCAATCCCTTCGCAAACTTCATAGCTTTCTTATGTTGTGTGTTCACCAAATCCATACCAAACCGCGACAGCTCATTGAATTGATTGATGTATTCCTTGACAGACAAACTCCCTTACTTCAAATTGATAAACCTCTCCAGCTGAACACTATCTTCCGCCTTGAGATAGAAACTTCCTATCGAATCGCTCCCGGAATCCATCCCAAGTAACATTTCTACCCTCCAACTCGATCACCTCCCACCAATAAGATGCCTCCTCCTTTAGCTGCCAAGTGGCTAGCTGAACTCGTTGTTGACCATCCAATCCCAAAATATCAAAAATCCTCTCTGTGTCCCTAAGCCATGCTCTCGCCTCCACAAAAGTCTTGTTGCCAGAAAAAGTCTTCCCGCCCAAACTCGCAAAATCTTTACAAAGCTTAGAGAAATTGATGGCGGCAGGTGGGTTATGGGATTCCCACCTACTGGTGCAGGATTGGGCGCAAGCCCGTGCACCTCTGGAGTCGTGACTTGTAAATACCTACGAAACCAGGCTGGGACTGGAATGCCCTCGGGAAGGTTCGAGGCATCGGCCATTCTACGAAAAGAAAAGATAGTTTAGGAAAGAGTCAAAGCAAAATTGAACTGGACTTATGAGGGGATATTTATAAAAATTCTTTATGCTTAAATCATTTCTAAAAGTTCTTTTCTGAAAAATACTTTTAAAACAAGTTATTTTGAAAAAAAATACTTTACTTTTGAAGTAAATATTTTTGGAATCCTATAACCTTAGGCTCTGATACCAAGTGAAACACCCCACACCCCTTAATATAACCAAAAGGACACATTAAAAGGCGTGGTGCATTATAGGTGTAACTGAAACTTACAGAGACTAAGATTCACAAGATAAATATAGATAAAAAACAGCGGAAACTAAAATAATAACTTAATTAAAAAAAAGCTTCATAATTACTTCATAAATAAGTCAAATACCAAATACAACATCCATATCTCAAAACCCATCATGTCTTATGAAATAAAAATTCATAGTCTTAAAATCAGAGTACATAATATCCCTCATAATAAGCTAGTATACAAAAAGAACTAAAGCTGAAATAGAAGAAATGCATAGTAGAGAAATCCTCCAAGAAACCGCCAAGCAACAGCAATCTACTGACTTCTCCCTTGATTGTCTATGGGGGAAAAGGGGGAAATAGAGGAGTGGGTCAGACTAAAAGTCTGGTGAATGATAGTAACTACTAGAGTCTTTAAGCAAGATAAAAGTAATAGACTCTACAATAGTTCTAGCATAAATATAGATAATAAAGGAAATAGGAAAGAGATAAACTGAAAATAAGTATGATTAAATATTGCTCAATTTATAAGATAGGTTAACTTTGATTGCTTGCACTTGTCCTTGATTTCTGGTTTAATTAGGCTGAATTTCCTAATCCTGTAATTAGGACGTGACCCTAATTCTACCCTTTTTGATCGGCTTGCTACTCCATAGACCTTACTGCGGACTAGCCGCTATATAACTCCCGACACAGTAGCCAATGGTATCTACGAAAGATACACAGAGCAACTACTGTGGATCCAGACGACATATATAGCTCCCTACATATAAGGAAATGATGTCTATGAAAGACACCCATACTACGCGCTTGGAACTCATAGCTATTACTGAGCACCCGAATGGAAGTCGCACGCGTAACTGCCACCATGCCCATGCTACCTTTTGCTCCACCTATTGGGTATTCTTATTACCTCAAACTTCCAGCATAAGCGTGCCCCTCATCTGACTTTAGGCTAACGTGAGATCACCGTGTGTCCATATAAAATAGGGGAAATGCTGTTGGTACTTGCCCTTCATCCAAACAATATCTAGTTGCACCCCTTATCCAAATCTCCCGTGATTTGGATTTCTATTTGACCAATTACTACCATTCTTAGCATAAGCATGCCCTAGGCTCACCGTTTTTTCTAATAGGGAATGCTATTTGGTAAAGGTCCTACTTTCATCTTTGCTTATTAACTTAGGTAAATTATTTAAATAAGCCTTTACATTTTTCTCTACTATCTATGCTTATTAATTTCTCCTGTCTTAAAATGAGCCTTATTATGCTCTTTTTCTTATTATAACCTACGTTATAATCATGCTTATTACTTAACCCAAGGTCTAAGTGTGAAAATAAGCTTCTTTTATCTTTTACTCTTTTTAGTTATAATTCTAAGTTATAACTAGGCCAATCTTTTTAATTAGTCCAATTCTAATTATAATTAGGCGTAGGTTCAGTCCAATTCCATTATTTATTACAGACCAATTCCATTATTTATTGCAGTCCAATTCCATTATTTATTACAGTCTTTATAATATACATCTTATTTTCTTCATTCAATATTCTTGCTTATATAATCCATATTCGCGTTTAATTTATTATAATCCATATGCGAAGAAAAGGGGGATGAAGAGAATAGATGCTTACATAAAATCCAAAATGTCATAAAAGATGTAAATAAAAAATAAATAAAGTAAATAAACTTAAATACTGTAAATAAACTGTAATCAATAAAAAGCTATGCTTAACAGTAATAAATTATAATTAACAAAAATAAACTAAAATTACTGAAAAGAATAGGTGAAAGAAAATAGACTGAAAATAACTCTAAAAACTATAAATAAACTACTAAAAAGGCTATTCCAAAAATCGTAGTAAAACTACAACTATTGGAAACTCTATTATTTTAAATTACTTAAAGAAATCTTGAAATAATTACAATCACTCACCTCCGGTCCTAAGCTCTTCCTTTGGTCTTCCCGGATCCACTTGGAGTTGTAAAATAATTTAATTTATAACGATTTTCTCCTTTGGAAAAATTATTCCGTTTAGGGTCCTTCCTAGAAAGGTGAACCCAATTGGAGAAAACCTAGAATGAGAAAAAGTGGATCTCGAACCGTTGGATTTGGAGATTGAATATGATGCAACCACGTCATAGGCTGAATAGGGGCCATCGAATGTAGAAACGGAGGGACCAGATTAGTTTAAATGATACAAAATACGTGTTCACTCGTCACTGAATCGTTCGAATGAGTGAACGTTCGTTCGCTTGCCAAAAGGCAAGGCGGGTCGACTGGGCGGTCGACCTATATATATATATATATATATATATATTCATTTCTTTGATTATTTCATTCTTTGCTCATATTAACTCGAATTCTGACGTTCTATATATGGAAATTGACCAGAAAATTACCACGGACACAATGGTGCAACTTCCGTGGCTTAATTCTGATAATTTCACAAAGTTATTTTATTTTCTAATTAATTAACAAATTAATTATTACGGGTTAAATTTCGGGTTGTTACATGACTATCCGCTTTTCTTTACCAATTAATTAATATACATTCAAAAATGCATGGAAAACTTCTCATAAATTCACCAAAAATCCATATTATTATATTTTGCATCCTATAATTCTCCTAAGCCAAAATAAATATTTTTAATATTATAAATAATTAATTTTTGAAATTAGGCATTTTCTCATCTTATAAAATTCATATAAATTCCTTGTAGTTTCAAAAAATTATGGAATTAAAAACCAATCTCTATATTATCATCTTACACACAATATAAAAACTTCAAATGATTTAGGGAAGGTTTGGTTCATATTTTGTCCATAACACATCAAAATCATCATCATCAAATTCCCAAACATGAACCAATATTATGTATCATTTATATATTTGTTCCTTATAAATAAAGTATCAAACATGCATATAATCCTAACCTATATGAGTTTGAAAGGTTTTAGAGAAAGAATACTCACTTTTGATTTGATTAAACTTGACTAAAGCCTTGGTTTGCCTAAGAAATGAGTGCTCCCTCTCTTTTCCTTTAGATTTTCCACTTTTCTACCCTTAAAATTATGGTCGGCCAAAGCTCTTGGTTTTCTTTCTTTTAGTTTGTGGGAAAATGAGAGAATGAATAAGGAGTTACAGTGTAAAGGTTTAGTAATTGGAGCTTTAGGCTAAATTCCATTCTAGCCTATTCGTATTAAATCCTTAACTCCCCATCCTACATTCATTTACTCTCTATTAATTAACTTTTCTTTATTTTATCCTTTAATTTAATTAATCGTTTATTTAATTAATTCCCCTATATTATGGTACTTCATAATATGGGGTGTTACATTCTCCACTCCTTATAAGAATTTCATCCTTGAAATTTAGACAAGGTTAGATAAAAATAATCATCATCAATCAATGTACATACAACACTATAATTACACTAGTTCCCTACTAATGTAAATCATCAATCATCAAATATAATGTATTGGTATCGCTACTAACACTTTCAAATATCATACCCTATAATCATAGTGTCGCTACTAGTCTATACATTCGAACACATAGGTCCAATCACACATGTCAAAACGAATTTGGATAGATATTTCTAATCCTATCCTCTACCTTTCAGGTACAATCATCAAGATCGTCACTCCAGTAGATGCAAACAAGTTTAATAACTTTGTCCTTTAACTCTTTTGTATTGTGACCTACCATTCCCTTCTAGTCAGATCTGATTCTATAGATAAATCTTCAGTTTCTCTTAGTTCCACCACCGAAATCGGGTCATGGATACATTTCCTCAAATGTGATATATAATAAACATTGTGGACATCTGCTAAACTACTTAGTAACTCGACTTGATAAGTGAGTTTTCCAATCCTTCCAATCACTGGAAATGGTCATACATATCTAGGTGGTAATTTTTCTGCCTTCCTAAAGCGCATAACTCTTCGCATTGGAGAATCTTTCACAAACACATAACCGCCTATCGCGAGCTCAAGACCTCTTCTCCTTTTATCGGCATAATTCTTTTGCCTTGATTACGCTGCCTTCATCCTAACACGAACCAATTCCACTCTCTTGGTAGCATCTCTTACCAAATCGGGTCCTAGAACGAGTCTATCTCCCGTCTCCTATCAACATATCGATGACTTGCATGGTTTACCATAAAGCGCCTTAAATGGGGCCATCCTGAAACTCGACTAGTAACTGTTCTGATATGCAAGCTGTCAGATGTATATGTTGTTCCCAAGATCCTCCAAAATCCAAAACACATGCCCTTAGCAAATCCTCAAGCACACAGTTCACCTCTCTGTTTGGCCATCGGTATGGGGATAGTAAGCAGTAATCAGGCTCAAGTCTATACCTAATGCATTCTGCAGATGTCTCCAGAACTCACTGGTGGAATAAAATGTCCCTATCATAAACAATGCTAATCAGGATCTCATGTAGTCTCACTATATTCTTCATGTATAAATCCCATGTAGTCTCACTATATTCTTCATGTATAATTTTTCTAAACTAACAGTCATTCTTGTCGACCTCATTGGAATAAGTGGACACTCTTAGTTAGACTATCAACTATAGCCTAAATGCTTTCGTTTCACACTTCTAAGTCGGAACTTCCAAAGGTTAAAGTGTCCACTCGGCTTTTGATGCCCAGCTTTCACTTGCTGATAAGTAAAGAATTTCTTTACACCTTCCCCTATTTCTCTCTACATTGCTTTCCAAAAAAAGAGTCTACGACTATCCACACCCCTCGACACACCGATCCAAAGCCTAGGGTGACTTTCGGACTCGCACGGTGCCAAGAAGTACGAGCTATTGGGTTTTATAACATTATAGAGACTAAAAAAGTAAATGGATGTGATATAAGATACACTACACTTTCATAACTCACGATGGAATGGAATAAAATATAAATACTGAAAATATCCATCTTAGAAAATATCCTAAAACACAGTCTCAGAAAAGCAATACGTAGTTAAATACAGTACATAGAAATACCACTCAAAGTCTGATAAAAGAAATACTAAGTATTGATAAGATAAACATTTACACATAGAGTAAATAAAGGATGAGAAACTCATGTGATGAACTCGCCTCTCCAGGTACTGAAATCGGGCCAAATCACCTACTGCCCTGTTCTCCCATGGTGGGGAAAGAAAGGAAAAAGGTGGGTCAGACAAAAGTCTAGTGAATGAGTATAGGTTTAATATATGGTGATCATGTGCATTTAACTTTAATTCTACTCTATGTGACTTAGGGTGTCCTACAAGTGTCTGTGCATTCCTAATGGCCATTACTTAAGGGTTTTTATCCAACACACGTCTACACTACAGCTTGTGCAGGCTACTACAAGGATCAAACCTCAATAACTAACGATCGACGTAGTGTTAGACGTACCTCCAAACTTATTAACATACCCAGATCTTTACTTGATCCGGTATTCTGCCAATAGTGTTCTTCATAAGAGATTAACTTCTCTAGCGTCTTCCATTCCACGGTCATGGTTAACAATCCATTTTATTGTTTCCCACTCAAAGCATCAGCAACCTTGTTCCCCTTTCCTAACATATATTCTATCTTAAAGTCATAAGCTGTCAAGATTTCTAGCCATCCCTGCTTCCTCAAACTCAACTCTTTCTAAGAGAATAGATACTTAAGGGATTTATGGTCCATATACAACTAGAACCTCTCTCCCAAAAGACAATGTCTTCAAATCTTCAGTGCAAAAACTACCACTACCAACTCCAAGTCATGAGTCAGATATCTAACTTCATGCGGTCTCAACTACTTGGATGCATAAACAAATACTGTAATGACCCTTACTTTTAACTATTTTAAATTATTAACTTTAATATGTTTATTGAATAAAAATGGTTAAAAATAAAAAAAAATTAATGATGCATTAGTGTAGTTATTGAATATGAACTTTAATAAAACATTGAAAATAAACAAATTTGAAGATTTTGGCAATAATCAGTACTGAAATAGAATTCTATATATTGAATGTGTTATAATCAATAGATGGAATTGAATAATGAATATTGAGATACTGTAAAATGGGAGTAGTTGTTTTATTATTTGAATTTGTTTTAAAATTAAATTTTATAAGTTAAAAAACTTATATTGAAATATGGTGATTTATTGGATAATTAAATTATTTAAATTTAATATTGGAATTATTTAAGTAATTAAAGATAATGTGAATGCAATGATATCGGAAATTGATTTAAATTTTATTTAAATATGAGTGAAGATGGTTAACATTTAAAATTGGTTTAAAATTGAGTAATTAGAAATTGGAAATTTTAATTAACGAGTAAAAAAAGCCATTTTGGCCACTGTCTCGGATTTCGATGAAACCAGTTTCATCAGATCTGTAATAGTGAATTATTGTAGAATTTCAAGTTTCGTAGCGATCAGACTTCTCGTTTGGCCGTGCGAGCTTGAAACGCGTAGAATTTATTTTCAGAATTTAATTAAAATAAATTGATTTTGAAAAGCAATCTTTTGCATACGACTGAATTAGGCCTTGAGACTAGTTCCATTGCGTTCAGAATGTGGGTAAAACATTATGAATGTCAGGCGGCACGCTTCGTTTAGAGTTCAGGATTTCGCGGGCCAATCGAGTAAGATATTTCCTTATTATAAAATATATATTTATTTCCTTTCCTCGAACATTCATATGCACAGCCCCTTATTTGTCTCCCCATACCATCTCCTTACCCCCTTCTCTCATTTCAATCGCAGCCATCAAAATAAAATAAAAAAACACCACGCGATCGAATCGCGTTCGACTGGGGCAGCGGCGCCTAGGTGCGCACGGGAGTCACATTTAGGTTTTGTGGGTTGCAAGCATTCTCACGTTCGTGCTCGAGCTTGGGTTGTCGGCGGCATTTCTGATGGGTTCGCGGCTATGCTCTGATGATGGCTCGGTTGATGGCACGGCTAGGGTTATAGCGCTCGTTCTTATAAAAAAAAGAACTGGAGACGCGATCGACTGGTAGGAGGACGAGGGTCGCGGGTCTGGAAGCTCAGTGTGAACGAGAAGGAGCTGTTGGGTAACATCCTAATTAAATTGTTAATTAGTTGGTTAAGTATGTTTTAAGCTATATCGTATATTAATAAAATCGTAATTTTCTCATATGAGGTCCGATTCGGGCGAAACAATTTGCGTCGGGATCGTATCGAAGTCATCTTCGACGTGGAGTGGAAGTGAAGTTTATTCGACTCTGAAAATATTTCAGTTTAAATAAAAAGGTGAGTGTTTTATACGCTCACAATTGACTGAAATAATTTTTCTGTTAGTTAAATTTATATCGTGAAGTAATTTAAATTTATTGATGGATGTTTGGTAAATTTAACTGGCATTTAAATTGATATGAATTAAAATGATAGGAATTTGAATTGACGGTTCAAAATTGGAATGGAAATAAAATTTCTAGTTAAATTCTCGATTATTGATAACAAGCAAATTGTTATGATATTTTGACTCATTTGGATGTTGATTGTGATCAATGCTATTGATTGATATTTTAGATGATTTCGATGTTTATTTATTTTGATATATCCTGTTATCATTATGTATATTATTTACGGTATATAAAACTGTAAATCGAATTATTCTGAATAAATTAAGAAATAGGTTGAAATGATATATACCTATGACCCGACGATAAGCATTGAAATGATATATATACATCCTTGGAATTAATTGAAATAACTGATCACTTGGCCATAGGATAGAAATTATATACGCACACCGGATTGGTTAAATTAAATGATTTTTAAGATTTTGATTTGAAATTATTTAAATTAATTTTGATTTTAAGAAATAAAATCGAATTTATGGAAATGGAATCATTATTGAACTTGAGCTCGAAATGTTAAAAATGAACATGTCAATAGGAATTGTTTAAAGAATAGAGTTTGAAATTTTAAAGTTATAATTGAGAAACCATTTGGATGATGGAAATCGATTTGTTTAAGTGATTTGAACTTTTACTCGAACTTTGAAATAAATCCAATTAAAAGTAATTTAAATGGATATTTCTAAATTTGAGTTCGGAATTGAATTATTTTAAAAGAATTGAATCTTAAATTAAATATTGAAGTTAAATTTAATTTAAGTGATTTAAATTGATATTCTGAAATCGAACTCGAATTTATATAAATTGAAATGGTTTAAAATTGAGAATTGAATTGAAATTAATTCAAATTGGAATTGAATTGAAATTAATTGGAATTGAAATCAAAATTGAATTAATTTGGAATCGAAATTGAAATTGATTTGAATTAAAATTGGAATCGAAGTTAATTCGAATTGAAATCAGGATTGGATCGATTTATATGGAAATGGAAATTGAAATTGATTTGAATTGGAAGATTTGGAATTGAATCAGTTTGACTTTGAAATAATTTTCAAATAAATTATTTTAATATAAACCGTTTAAAACCTATTTTTTTTAAATATTCAAATTATTTTGATTATCCAAGCTATTTTGCTATATAAACCATTTCAATATTCAAACTATTTATATTAAAGTATTTTTAACTATTCAAGCTATTTTCTAAAAATTCAAACCGGTCAGAGTAGGAATTGCTTATATTTGAATCATAGATTTAAATACGAATTGGGTTAAAATGAAATTATAACCTAAATTGAAATTCGAAACAATTTTGGAAGCGAAATCATGATATTGAGGCGAAAATGATTTTGAAGTGAAATAGTATATTTTGAAGTAAATATGATGATTTCGAAATGAATTTGATTTTGAAGCGAATATGATATTTTGATATCGAGTACGAATTATTTTCGAAATATAAAAGTACCAATCGATGTGTAAAACTATGTTTGGTTGTTAAAGAGACCATGGCCTCTTATTGGCATACCCTCTGTCAATATTGGAACCACTTTAACAACTGTGTACGCGGAGGAGACTCCAGAATGAAGTAGTTGGATTTGGCGTCGTCTGCTGGATTTGAAGAAAGAGAATGATGATGGATAGACCCCGGCACTTGTGCCAATTTGAAATGACTAAAACAAGATGGATTGACAGGGCCAAGCGGGCTAGCTACCCCTAGCGGACATCCGTTCTTTGATTTTCTTGGACTCGGTCCATATTATTCCTCTTGTTGTTGGTTTCGATTGGTGCACCTTAATTTGGGATAGCCTCCCTTTGACTCGATATGGGATGGATGGACACGGTGGGTGGTCGTGGCTACGATGTGTTACCACCAGCCCTGCGACCCGAACTGGTAGTATCCTACCTTGGGCATTGCCTCACGTGCCTTGTCATACTTTTATCCCTATACGAGACCCCTACGATTTTGGTTTAGTGTTGTCGTATCACGGCGCATCCCTATCCACCGACGTTCTACTGGGGCATTATATGCAAACTGTACGACAATGCTTAAAAACGTGTTAAGGGGGATTAATGTAAAGCCTTAACGCTAAGAAAAATATTTATTTTACTCACTAGAGATTATATATGTAGAGTATTCTACTACATATAAATATTTTGACGAATCCTTAAGAGATGGAAAATCCCGTAACATCTCTTGAGTTATTGCACGCACGTTATACACTGGATAAGAGATGTGAAACCCCGTAAACATCTCTGACGTTGTTACAGTCATGTTATATGTGTTATCAATTTGACTCTTATAAGGATATTTTAGTCCTGACTCGAGTATTTTGTTTTTCATTACGCTTGGGTCAGTCTTGAGTTTTTCAGCGCATAGAAGACCAATTATTCTGAAAGACGAAGATGAAGATTTGGTGTATTATTACTATTATTATTTCCTGCATCTTGTTGTCTGCTGCATTATTTTATTTATCCCTGTTGTATATATAACTCTTATAAATGTTGTATAAACTATAATCAAATGCATAATATAAACGGCTTCATGAACTGTTTATTTGATATTATATTTTTTCATTCCTCTACGAGATTCTACATTTGTTTTCTGCTTCTTTCTTTATTTTTCTTTATTAACCCCATTGATTATCTATGTTCTGCATTGTTTAAATTGGACATGTGTGGATTATTGTCGATTTAAACCTTTCAAAATGTAGGTCGTCGCAGTTGGTATCAGAGCTTTGGTTTAGCGATAACCTTAGCTTAGTGGTGTTTGACTCATTAGAGATAGGGTAGTAATACCCTAGAATGAGTCTGTTTAAGTGTGTATATATATGAGAGAGCGTACTTGTTAGTGTTATAAGAAAAATTATATTGTGTTTACTTATCCGTTGAGTTGTTTATGGATTCTGGTCGATGCGTGGGACGCCGTGTTATCGATAGGGGTTTCTAAACACTTAAATGAGGCAAATCGACATAATATTGTATTAAAATAGGGTAAATGAAATTTTTACCTAAATTATATTTTATATACAAAATGATCATTTTTATGAATGTTAGTTGTTAGGAGATGATAATATTTAGTTATCATCGATTACTGGTTGAATTAAAATAAAACGAATACTTCATGAATTTTATTTCACGAAGCTTTCGATAATTAAATTGAATTAAAATTTAATTATAGTAAGAATTGTTTAAGATAACAAAGTTGTAAATGCTTTGGTAATCGTAATGAAATTATATAAGTATATTTATAATATGGCTTATAAATAGAAAGGATTTAAAAGTTGAGAAATTTTGAATTTAAAACCCGTTGCTTTTAAAATTTGTTTTCGAAGATTTCAGAATTAATAATAATATTATTTGAAAGTGTTTTGACTAGAAATATACTTTAAAAAGATTTTTGAAAGAATTAAAAGCATTGAACTCGCTTTAGTCGCTGAGAAATAATTCTAGAGATGACTGCAGCATCGCCAGTATTTATTTTTGAGTTTCTAAGTGAGAATTACTATCAAAAGAAAGTTATTTCTGGTTAAAATAAGTTTTGATTGTGAAAATATTCTAAGTATGATTTGATAAATATATGAGAATAGCTTTGAACATATAAATCGAAAATAGTATAGATAAAAATAAGTTTATAACTTATAAATTTGAACAGGAAAATAAAAATCGAATTTTTAAAATGGTTGAACATTTTGGTTTAGCAAATAAAAGAAAATTTTGAATTTGAGATATGAAAATAAAAGAATTAACCTAAGAAATGTTTTCAATGGAGTTAGTGAAATGAAGTAAATAAAATGAAATTTAACTCAAGAAAGCTTAAATAAAAGTGAATTGTATTTGAACTAAATTAGATAAAATAATAAAATGGAATTTAAGTAAATTAGTTTGAATAATTTATAGATCTGAGAAATATTAAGGTAAAACAAATTTAAAATTTGTTGAACGTGAATGATAAGAGAGAGAAAATTTCAACTTAAATAAAATTAAATAAACCGAGTAATGGATTAAATGAAATAAATTTCACTTAATAAAGATTAAATGAATTGAATTGGATATGAATAGAACTGGATAAATTAGTAAAGTGAATAAATTACACCTAAGCTATAAAATGAATTAATAAATGAATACGAACTTGAATTATAAAATAAAATGATATTTGGGTGTGAAAGAAATTGAATAAAATAAATGAGTGTAAGTAAAATTAATATGAGTAATTGAATTGAATTTAAATTGGATGTAAATAAATTGAATATAAACAGAGTGAGTTTTAAATAAATTGAATGGTAACTAATTGAATATGAAATAAGTTAATGAAATGAATTTTAAGACAAAAATTAACTTAAGAGAAATCGAATGAAATTGATGGTGATAAAAAATTTATTAATATGAATTGGAGCTATAAAATAAAATTTACTTGAGTAAAATTATTCAGATGAATTTGAATCAATGAATAAACTAATGAAGTGAATCATTTTATAAAATAAAATTTACTGAAGTAAAATTATTAATATGAATTTGAATTAAGGAAATGAACTAATGAAGTGAATCAATGAATTAATATGAACTTAATATATGAAAAAAAACATGAGTTGCATTTTATAAAATATTTATAATAAATTTAAATGGTTTTATGAAATGATTTGCAAATGATATTAGTATTAAATAGAATATACTAAGTGGTAGTGAAGTGAAAGTTAATTTAGATAAGATTAAATGAAATGAGTTATAAAAAATGGGCCATAAATGAATTTATATGAAATATGTTAAATATAAGTGAAATAATTAAAATTTGAATAAATCGAATGTAAATGAAATAGATGTAAATAAATTGGAGGTAGACCAATTAATTGTTAATAAAATTTGAATGTTAATTAAAATGAAGTGTATAAATTAACTATGGACATTGGAAGATGTAAATTAACATAGTTATGAGTTAATTGGATTAATTGGATGAATATTAATAATTGAATGGTTTACTTTGTTGTAAATCGTCTTTATAACTGTTTTGATTGCATATGATTATTGTATGTTGTGTATTTGTGCTCGTGTTATGATTTGGGTTCAGAATGCATATTTTATAGTTTATTAAACTCATACATGTTCTATATCTTATTATAAGTGACTAATATCGTAAATTGAGTTGAAATAGGTACATATGAAGACCGTTTGGACGTATATGTAGATTTATTTTGCTTTTTCTTGCTTAATACGAGCGAACTCGCTCGTATTAATAATAATAAGGTACACATCTCGGATTAAATACTGCACTTTTATATTTTTCCCTACGGGATGCCTCATCATTGAGATGATATGTATATTTGATATGTTTGGTATATATTTGTGTTATATATTATATTGTAAATTTTTTCCGATCGAGCCGCGTAAAAGAGACTCTGCCGAAATTTTCCGTAAATCCGGGTGTTAGAATAATTTTTTGAGTTTTAAAATTTTTATAACTTGTTTCTATATATGAGTTATAATTTCCATAAAACCGATATCGAAGTGGCATGGCGAGAGCGTAGTAATGGTTTTGTAAATAAGATTTCACTATTTTTTACGTTGATTGTTTTGAATAAAATATATCAAGTGTTAAATTCTGCACTTAGTCCCTTTTCAAGGACGAAAAGTTTTGAGTGGGGGAGAAAGTAACGACCCGTACTTTTAACTATTTTAAATTATTAAATTTAATATGTTTATTGAATAAAACTGGTTAAAAATAAAAAAATTTAATGATGCATTAGTGTAGTTATTAAATATGAACTTTAATAAAACATTGAAAATAAATAATTTCGAAGATTTTGGCAATAATCAGTACTGAAATGGAATTATATATATTGAAAGTGTTATAATCAATAGTTGGAATTGACTAATGAATATTGAGTTACTGTAAAATGGGAGTAGTTGTTTTATTATTTGAATTCGTTTTAAAATTAAATTTTATAAGTTAAATAACTTATATTGAAATATGGTGATTTATTGGATAATTAAATTATTTAAATTTAATATTAGAATTATTTAAATAATTGAGTCTTGAATTAATGTGAATGAAAATGATATCGGAAATTGATTTAAATTTTATTTAAATATGAATGAAGATGGTTAACATTTAAAATTGGATTTAAAAGTGAATAATTAAAAATTGGAAATTTTATATTATAATTAACGAGTAAAAATAGCCGTTTTGGCCACTGTCTTGGATTTCGACGAAACTAGTTTCATCGGATCCGTAATAGTAAATTATTGTAGGATTTCAAGTTTCGTAGCAATCGGACTTGTCGTTTGGCCGTGCGAGCTTGAAACGCGTAGAATTTATTTTTAGAATTTAATTAAAATAAATTGATTTTAAAAAACTATCTTCTGCATATGATTAAATTAGGGCTTGAGAGTAGTTCCATTACGTTCAGAATGGGGGTAAAACATTAGGAATGCCAGGCGGCACGCTTCGTTTGGAGTTCAGGATTTCGTGGGCCAATCGAGTTAGATATGTCCTTATTATAAAATATATATTTATTTCGTTTCCTCGACCATTCATATGCACAGCCCCTTACCCATACCATCTCCTTTCCCACTTCTCTCATTCAATCACAGCCATAAAAAAACATCACGCGATCGAATCACGTTCGATGTGGAAGCGGCGCCTAGGTGCGCACGCGAGGTGAGGAGGTGCGGCAGGAGGTCGGAGCTAGGCGAGTCACGTTTAGGTTTTGTGGGTTGCAAGCATTCTCACGTTCGTAATTTTCTTATACGAGGTCCGATTCGGGCGAAACAATTTGCGTTAGGATCGTATCGAAGTCGTCTTCGATGAGGAGTGGAAGTGAAGTTTATTTGACTCAGAAAATATTTCAGTTCAAATAAAAATGTGAGTGTTTTATACGCTCACGATTGACTGAAATAATTTTTATGTTAGTTAAATTTATATCGTGAAGAGATTTAAATTTATTGACGGATGTTCGGTAAATTTAACGGGCATTTAAATTGATATGAATTAAAATGATAGGAATTTGAATTGACAGTTCAAAATTGAAATGGAAATTAAACTTCCTAGTTAAATTCCCGATTATTGATAACTAGCAAATTGTTATAATATTTTGACTGATTTGGATGTTGATTGTGATGGATGCTATTGATTGATATTTTGGACGATTTGGATGTTTATTTATTTTGATATATCCTGTTATCATCCTGTATATTATTTACGGTATATAAAATTGTAAATCGAATTATTCCGAATAAATTAAGAAATAGGTTGAAATGTTATATACCTATGACCCGACGATTTGGATTGAAGTGATATATATCTATCTCTGGGATTAAATTGAAATAACTAATCACTTGGCCATAGGATAGAAAATTATATACGGACACCGGATTGGTTAAATTAACTGATTTTTAAGATTTTGATTTGAAATTATTTAAATTTATTTTGATTTTAAGAAATAAAATCGAATTTATGGAAATGGAATCATTATTGAACTCAAGCTCGAAATGTTAAAAATGAACTTGTCAACAGGAATTGTTTAAAGATTCGAGTTTGAAATTTTGAAGTTATAATTGAGAAACCATTTGGATGATGGAAATTGATTTGTTTAAGTGATTTGAACTTTTACTTGAACTTTGAAATAAATCCAAGTAAAAGTAATTTAAATGGATATTTCAAAATTTGAGTTCGGAATTGAATTATTTTAAAAGGTCTGAATCTTAAATTGAATATTGAAGTTAAATTTAATTTAGGTGATTTTAATTGATATTCTGAAATCAAACTCGAATCTATATGAATCGAAGGTTTAAAATTGAGAATTGAATTGAAATTAATTCAAATTGGAATTGAATTGAAATTAATTGGAATTGAAATCGAAATTGAATTAATTTGGAATCGAAATTGAAATTGATTTGAATTAAAATTGGAATTGAAGTTAATACGAATTGAAATTGGAACTGGATCGATTTAAATGGAAATGGATATTGAAATTCATTTGAATTGGAAGATTTGGAATTGAATCAGTTTGACTTTGAAACTATTTTTTAATAAATTATTTAATATAAACTGTTTAAAACCTATTTTTTAAAAAATATTCAAATTATTTTGATTTTCCAAGATATTTTGCTATATAAACCATTTCAATATTCAAACTATTTATATTAAACTATTTTAAACTATCCAAGCTATTTTAAACTGGTCAAAGTGCAAATTGCTTATATTTGAATCATAGATTTAAATACAAATTGGGTTAAAATGAAGTTATAATCTAAATTGAAATTCGAAACAATTTTGGATGCGAAATCGAGACATTGAGGCGAAAATGATTTTGAAGTGAAATAGTATATTTTGAAATAAATATGATGATTTCGAAATGAATTTAATTTGAAGCGAATATGATATTTTGATATCGAGTACGAATTATTTTTGAAATATAAAAGTATCAATCGGTGTGTAAAACGACGTTTGGTTGTTAAAAAGACCATGGCCTCTTATTGGAATACTCTCTGTCAATATTGGAACCACTTTAACAACTGTGTATGCGGAGAAGACTCCAGACCGAAGTGGTTAGATTTGGCATCGTTTGCTTGATTTGAAGAAAGAGAACGATGATGGATAGACCCCGGCACTTGTGCCAATTTGAAATGACTAAAACAGGACGGCTTGATAGGGCCAAGCGGGCTAGCTACCCCTAGCGGACATCTGTTCTTCGATTTTCTTGGACTCGGTCCATATTATTCCTCTTGTTGTTGGTTTCGATTAGTGCACCTTGATTTGGGATATCCTCCCTTTGACTCGATATGGGATGGATGGACGCGGTGGGTGGTCGTGGCTACGATGTGTTACCACCATCCCTGCGACCCGAACTGATAGTTTCCTACCTTGGGCATTGCACATGCCTTGTCATACTTTTATCCCTATACGAGACCCCTATGATTTTGGTTTAGTGTTATCGTATCATGGCGCATCCCTATCCCCCGACGTTCTACTGGGGCGTTATATGCAAAATGTACGACAATGCTTAAAAACGCGTTAAGGGGGATTAATGTAAAGCCTTAATGCTGAGAAAAATATTTATTTTATTGATTAGACATTATATATGTAGCATATTCTACTACATATAAATATTTTGACGGATCCTTAAGAGATGGAAAATCCCGTAATATCTCTTGAGTTATTGCACGCACGTTATACACTGGATAAGAGATGTGAAACCCTGTAAACATCTCTGACGCCGTTACACTCATGTTATATGTGTTATCGATTTGACTCTCATAAGGATTTTTAGTCCTGGCTCGAGTGTTTTGTTTTTCATTACACTTGGGTCAGTCCTGAGTTTTTCAGCGCATAGAAGATCAATTATTCTGGAGGACGAAGACGAAGATTTGGTGTATTATTACTATTATTATTTCCTGCATCATGTTGTCTGCTGCATTATTTTATTTATCCCTGTTGTATATATGACTCTGATAAATGTTGTATAAATGATAATCAAATGTATAATATAAACGGCTTCATGAACTGTTTATTTGATTATTATATTTTGTCATTCCACTGCGAGATTCTATGTTTGTTTTCTTCTTCTTTCCTTATTTTTCTTAATTAACCCCATTCATTATCTATGTTTCGGATTGTTTAAGTTGGACATGTGTGGATTATTGTCGATTTAAACCTTCCGAAATGTGGGTATTCACAATCACTTACCTTTTTTGCACCGGCACCGCTTCCAGACCTCTACCACAAGCATCAGTATACACTACCAACTCCTGATTCCCCTTACGTACGATAAATGGTGGAGCATTTGTCAATAACTTCTTCAACTCCTAAAATGACCCTTCACACTTACGGGTCCATATGAGCTTCTCGTTCTTCCTAGTCAAATTAGTGAAGGGTGTTGTTATATGCAAGAAATCCTTAATGAACCTGTGATAATAGCTAGCCAATCTTAAGGAACTTCTCATCTTCGTGACTGTCTCTAGTCTCTTCCAACCATTAATAGTTTATATCTTAAATACAACCATTGCTAATCCATTTTTTGAAACCATGTTCCCAAGAAACTTAGCTTCTTGTTTCCAAAAATGGCAATTGAAAACTTCGCCTTTGATTTGTGTTAACTCAACATCTCTAATACCAATCTAAGATGGACTTCGTGGTCTCTCTCATTCTAAGAATATACCAAAATATCATCAATGAAGACCGACACTACCCAATTGATAGTTAAAGAGTCAGTTCAATTGGCATCACTAACCAATCATATAAACCATATCTTTTTCGAACACAGTCGGTGGTACACTATCTTCTGTTATCCTCTATTGATGGAATCCCATTGTCAAATCTAGTTGTGAGGATACCCAAGCTCCATTCAGCTGATCAATTAATTCATCTATTCTAGGAAACGGATAACAGTCCTTCGCTGTTACTTCATTCAACTTTCGACAAACTATACACATTTATAAAGATCCATCTAACTTCTTTACGAATACTACAGATGCTCCCCCCAACAAACTACTCTTTTTCGTGAAACATTTATCCTCAAGTTCCACCAGTTGCTTCTTTTACTCTTCCATCTCCTTGGGCGGCATCCTGCTAGATGTTCTGCTAATAGGCCGCACCCCCGACATTAAGTCTATCTAGAACTCGATTGTTCTCTTTGGTGGTAATACCATTACGGGTTCAAAAACATGTGCAAATTCCCTAGCCACTTGCACTCTACTGATCTCATCATCATCTCCCATAACACATAACATTAAATCTGACTTCTCCTTCAATACATTCAATGCTATCATAATTCTTTCTACACCTCTTAGATTCCGTAAGGTGGTAATCCTATCTGCACAATAGATCCTGGCATCGTTATGTACCAACCAATCTATACATAAAATTACCCCCAACCTTACGAAGTCAAACAAATATGGGTCACAAATAAACAAATGTCCACACAAGTCAAATTCTAGGTTAGTGCACCTTAATCCGAGAGTGGCATACCCTTCGACTAGACTAACCATATGCAAGGGTGTAAGCAAATATGTAGTATATAATCCTAACCTATCAACCAAATATTTTGCAATGAAAGAATGCATAACAATATTATCAAATAGAACTCTAACCAACATACTGGAAATCAAAATCATACCTCTGAGCATACCTTTTCCTTTCTCCTCAACAGTCGGTCCAAATGAAGGCCTTTCCAAAGTGAAAACCTTCAACTGCTTTAACTCGGGATATTCTTTCTTCTTATAGCTAGACTTGTTATAGATGAAGCACTTGACCATTGCCAAACCAACTGGCTTCGGACACTCATTGGCATAGTGCCCCTTCTGCCCCTAAATATAGCAAGTTATCTTTGCCATACCTTTCCCCTCTCCACCCTAAGCCTTTGCTTTCTAATATTGGCCTTTCTTGCCTTTCAAATAAGGTGAATACTTCTTCTAATTATCAGCCTGAACCTTCAGCCCCACATATTTCCTTTCAACATACATCAACTCATACCTCCTCACCATATCCACTACTTCATTAAATGGAAGTGCTAGATGTACCATCATTTTGTCACCCAATCTTGGTCTCAGACCCAGGATAAATTCTCCATCTTATTTCTTGTAGTCCTAATCAAATCAGCTCCATACTTGGACAATGCATTGAACCTCTGCATATACTCTCAGACAGTCAAACTTCCATGTTACAGCTACACAACTTCCCGAAACATTATTGACAACTTTGATCCAGAGATGTATTATTCCTCAAACATCTCCTTGAACCTATATCATGTAATTTCTTACCTAGGGATCTCTGTCTTTATAGTTCCCCACTAGACACTCGCCAATCCCTTGAGCTGCCTGGATGACAATTTCACTTTCTAGCCATTAGTTAATTCCAAGTCCACACAAACCTTCTCACTCACCAGAAGCCAATCACTAGCCTCAAATGCTTATTTCATCCCGTTAAACATTTATCCTCCCATCTCCTGAAATCCTTATTCATCTTAGCAAAGTCTCCCTTTCTGGCTACATCAGGACCCTTTGTACATTCTAGGCTAATGGTGGTACTTGTTGCTACACTAAGTTTGCCAAAAATAACCGAAAAAGCTCATTCACATCCAAATTTCCTACAACCGGGTAGACATTTTCATTATCGGCTTCTACATGAACTTCCGGGCCTTCCTCCACTCTTTGGGTGTTAGTTGATGTACAACTCCTCTACTAGGATTCACTCTTGTACTTCCTAAATTCAAACGTCGGTTACATTGATCCATCCTTACTTACTGCACAAGAAAGGGTTCGTAAGAAATGAAAGTAAAGAGAGTGAGAACAATAATAGAGGCATTGATATATTCTCCTTTTATACCTATACCAAAATACAAATATGTTGTATTCATTTTTATTACTGAATTTCTACCGAGCTCAGTTTTACGTAAGTGTTCCCCTAATCTAAGCTCTGATACCAAGGTTTAATGTCCCATACTTTGTAACCTAAAAATAAATACCAATAATGTTGCTATCATCATCGAAACCATTTCAAGTGAAAAAGTGAGTTTAGTATTTATTTTGCACAATATTAAGTAAATAAACCAGCTAAATAAATTTTTATTACATCAAATTGTCTTACATGATTCATTACATCATAATTAACCCATCTTGTTCCCGTGAGGTTAAACATAATAAGAAATAAATATAGTGTCTTGCCCGACATATGACGATACCAACCCGACACATAACCGGTTATAATTTTTGAGTTTACACAGCGAAATATCAAAATAACTTTTATTTGCTCGATAAGCCTCCTACTTTGTCTTTAAAGTCTTTATTCGCCCTTTTAAATGTATTTGTCTAAGCCATAAACTTGATCTACTCAAATGAGTGTCAATAAGTTTATGGAAAATGATAAAAGCACAGGTCAGACATAAAGTTTGGTATGAGTATCGATTTACCCTGAACAACAAACGAACATACAGTGAGATCATGCCACTAAAGTACAGAATGATTTCCACCCCACCATTCCAATCATCATCAATCAGAATATACTTCATAATAGCATCACATCATAGCCAAACATAAATCATCAATTCATCATAAGTGTGAGATTTCTTACACAGGTATTCGACTAGTTTCTATAGTCAATTTATTTTAAATTGCCATTCGGGCCTTACACTTACCGGTTTGATATTAATATTTTACACTTAAAGGGTTTTACTTAGGTGTTTTACCTTAATTTTGAGATGAATAGATAATTAGGTTGCCACAAAGCCTTTATACGCTCATCCTCGTATATTGTCATGAACAAACATCTGGACGCTACACAAGCCTTACTCCATCTTCTTGTATATTTATCGTGACCATACACTTAGAAGCTACATAAGCCTTACTCCATCACCCACTCAAAACCTAAAGATGAATGCCGATGATGACGCAGTCATCACTAGAATTATCTTAATGGTAACTAAAGTGAGTTCAGTATAATATGAATACATAGTAAATAAACAGAGCAACTAAGTAATTTTATTACACTACAAATTGTTTTAAGTATTCTTTACAACCCTTCAGATAATAATTTCCCATGAAAACTTCCTACGTAGGGGTCAATGTATAATAAGAAAATAACATATTAAAGAGTCGATTCCACATATGAAGATGTGGCCCGCACTCCTTTATACAGCGGAAACAAAACCCTTATTAGCTAGAGAGCCTCCTGCTCCATCTTCAGTCCATGTACAACGGCTTTTTATTCCAAACCTGCCTAAATCCATAAACTCAACCAACTCGAATGAGTACTCGTGAGTTAATGGGGAGAAAAAAATAAAAACATGGGTCATACATAAAGTCTACTGTGAATAATATTGTCCCCAAAACAACACATGGTGAGACCAACCTAGACTGCACAGGTTAGGTTTCTCCCTCACAATTAAAACACTTCTGAAGCGACTATTTTTTGTTTACGTCCTTAATCAATGCTTCCCTAAGTAGATTTCCTTCGCTATTTGCACCCTGCGCTGACCCCTCGTCTCGGTTTAGATTTCTTATAAATCAAAATATAAAATACTATGCTTCCAGCGTAGGTCCCCATATTCCTCAAAGTATATTTTAAGGTATTTTATACAGTGTCCTACACAGTTTCGTACTTCATTCTTCTTTGGAAATTAGTACCGCGCCCCACACATTTTCATATTTGGTTCTTCTTTGGAGTTTAGACCATGCCTCACATGGTTTCATATTTAGTTCTTCTTTCGAATTTAGTACTATGCCCCCATACAGTTCCACCTTTCCTAAGTGAATCTTTCTACTTATTCTTCCCTTTAAGCACTTATACTGCACCCTTCGTAGTTAATTATTTTGTCTCACCTTCCCAAGGTGAAGCATGCGTCCCGCGCAAGATAATGTCTACCTTCCGTAGGTATACATCCATTTGCTTTATTGGAACCTCCATGCAGCCCTCGGAAGTTGAAAGTCTTTCCTCACCTTCCCTGGATGTGCACTCGTGTGAGCATCCCCACTCGAACATCAGTAGTCCTTCTGACTCTGTCCCTTCATTTAGCACGTGATCCCTTCCCTTCGTTTGACCTGGCCTCACCTCGAGTCCCATTAACTTATCTTTTATAAGTATTGTATATAATTCTCCAACAACGTAGAACCCCTTGTTCCCACGCTAAACATTATACCCATACCCTGATAGTTCTGACGACCCGTATATTGTTTATACATGTGTCGTTATCTCATTGGATCTTATTTTACTTTCTATTATTTATTGTTTTCTTTTCAGCAATTAATTTAGATCATGTCTCCCCCATTTCCTAACCCCCGTTAATATAAAAAATTCTAAGGATTTTATTCCACTGTGTCCCCTCCCTAGTATCCTAGACCCTCAACGCAACACTTACCCGTTTAACCTTTTAATTTTCAAGTTATACAACTTCAATAATTCGTATAAAATAGTATAAACCAAGGAAATTCCTTAAACTAAAATCCTACTTCAGAAATCATGTTTTGAACATTATATAAAATTTTCATTCAGCTTTGAATTCACTAAATTGGGAAGACTCTCGTAAACATCCCATATTTACTCATTCCTCCCCAAAGCACTCATTAAACTTTTAAATCTTTACATGAAAACCAGTATGAACCCCTTCATAAATAAAACATTTAGATCTGAACTAAACTCATATGCATAAGGGAATCAGTTTAGAAGGGTTAAGTATTACTCACCTAAATCTTTAAGATTTGTTGCTTTAGCCTTCTTTAGTTTCTTATAGCTTGCATTTTTGGATCCTTTTTCTCTGTTTGCTTTCTTATGCTTCCACCATTAAAGAGTTTTTTCTAGCTTTTTTATTTTAGTTTTAGTATATGGAATGAATGAATAGGAACGAGTAACATATCCTTTTACCCCTTTTTATTAACCCGTCGTTTTTCCCTTTAATTAACATGTTCAATTAATCATTACTTTTAGGGTTGTTACAGTCTCCCCTCAAAGGAATTTCGCCCCGAAATTCGGTTTAGGTCAACTAGAGACCGATCCTCTCTTTTATGCTTACCCTAAGCATTCCCATGAATTCCCTATCCATCCATGCATGCATTAAACGTACTGGTACAATCTATTAATACAACAACCAATCATAACATCGTATATATATATATATATATAAATGGTCTTCATCGGTACAACTCAATACATAGCATATTTGATAACTAATGACAAACAACTCTAAATAGGGCTTCCTAACCTTATACTTTGTTTCCTACGTGAAGTCCTCTCGATCTGTGCTTCACTGAACACATACGAGCTTCATTACTTTATTCCGAAGTCGATTCTCATCTCGATCCACAATCCAAACTGATTCGTGCTCATAAGTCGTGTTTGGTTTAATAACCAGGTCTTGCCCTCTAGGCAACCATTGCTCCTGGATCCTTAATGCATTTCTACAAATATGATACATGAAATACACTATGAATCCCTATAAAATAACTAGGCAGATCTACCTTATATGCCACCTTCCCAATCCTGCTTATGATCGAGAACGGTCCTACATATCTAGGTGCTAACTTCCCACCTTTCTCGGAACACATCACACCTCTCATTGGAGAAACATTCACTAACACCTGATCGCCTACTGCGAACTCTAGTTCCTTTCTCCTTGTGTCGGCATAACTCTTTCACCTAGACTGCACTGCTTTCCTCCTAATTCGAATTAGCTCTACTTTCTTAGTAGCATCCTTTAGCACATCTGATCATGACATAAACTTATCTTCTGCTTCCAACCAACATGCAGGCGACTTGCCTGGCCTTCCATACAATGCCTCGAATGAAACCATCTCAATACTGCTCTGATAACTGTTATTATATGAGAACTCTACCGAATGTTGATAATCTTTCCAAGATCCACCAAAGTCTAAAACTCAAGCTCTCAGCAAATCTTCTTGTACCTCGCTAATCCTCTTAGTCTGCCCATCGGTTTGTGGTTAGTACGTGGTACTCATGCACAGTTTTGTTCCAAATACCTTCTGCAGACTTCTCTAAAATCCTCTAGTGAACAACGAATATCGATCACTAATAATAATGCTTGGCACCCCATGCAGTCTCACTATCATCTTCACGTATATTTCTGCTAACTTCGACGTAGTTCTCTTAGCCTTTACTGGAATGAAATGGATATAGTTAGTTTATCAACTATGACCCAAATACCTTCATTCCCCGCCCTTGTTCTTGGCAACCCATCAGTAAAGTCCATGGATACTGAATCTAATTTCCACACTGGAACATCTAAAGGCTGCAGAAGCCCACTCGGTTTTTGATGTTCTACCTTCACTTGCTGGCATGTAAGACATCTTCTCACATACTCTCCTACATCTTTCTTCATTCCATCCCAAAAAACTCCTCTTCATATCTTGGTATATCTTCGTACCTTTAGTTTGTATGGTAAACTTTAAATAATGGCACTCGTTTAGTACTTCCTTTCGCAGTTTCCCAACACATGGAACATACAACTTGGTATTCTTCTATAGTACTACCTTTTTATCCACACTAAACCCCTTTAGTTCTACTAACTCGACTCCTGAGTCCAAACTCCTTACAATGTCTGCACAAAACATGTCATTCTTTTGCAGTTCAACTATCCTTTCCACCAGCGCATTTTTAACTTCTAAGCATGCTAATATCTCGTCTGCGCCGCTTGATCCTACCCTAGACCGATACTGCACATTACACCCAGATAACATTTCTAATGCAACCGTTCTTTTAACATAGCCAGAACAGAATTTTGCTATCTTTATACTTAAGGCATCAGCTACCTAGTTGTCTTTTCCTGGGGTAGACTCCATCTCAAAATCATAGGATGCTAGGAACTCTATCTCTGCTGCCTCATGTTCAGCTCCTTCTAAGAGAACAAATATCTTAAGGACTTATGGTTAGTATACAACTCAAACCTCTCCCCCAAGAGATAATGTCTCCAAATTCAATGCGAAGACAACTACCGCTAGCTCCAGATCATGTGTTGGATACCTATCCTAATGGGGCCGTAACTGCCTAGATGCATAAGAAATCGCTCTATCCTTCTGCATCAGTACTACGCCTAATCCCCAACCCTGACGCATCAGTATACACAGTCATATCATCGTTCCCTTCATGGATTACTAATACAGGCGAGCTCGTTAATCTGTGTTTTAACTCCTGGAATGCATTCTATGCTCCTATGCCCAAACAAACTGCTCTCCTTTCTTGGTCAGTCTAATGATAGGTGCTAATATGCGGGAGAAATCCTTAATTAATCTCTTGTAATAACCAGCCAAATCCTAGAAAACTTCGCACCTTAGTCATGGTCTTAGGTCTTTTTCCCCCATTTACCGCTTCCACTTTTTTGGATCTATAGCTAGTCCTTCTCCAGAAATCATATGGCCTAGGAATTTCACTTCCCTTTTCCATAAGTGACACATGTATCTGCCTAGCTTATCTTAAAAGATCATGTTCATAAAATCTACAAAGAATGCAGGCATATTGGTCAGCCTAAACGGCATAACAAACCAATTATATGAACCATACCTAGTTCCGAGTCAAACGAATGTTTTCCACTGCAATCTTCGGTTGATGGAACCCTATGGCCAAGTCCAACTATGAAAATGCTGTAGCTTCGCTCAACTGATCAAACAGATCATCAATCCTCGGTAAAGGGTATATATTCATTAGAGTCTTCTCATTCAGCTTCCGATAGTTTATACATACTCTCAAAGACCCATCAAACTTCTTAACAAACACTGCTGCTACTCCCTACGATATGCTACTTGGTTTTATGAAGCTATTCCCTTCTAACTATATCGATTGCTTCCTTATCTCCTTCATCTCCCTGAGTGGCATTCTACTAGGAGGTTGACTAAATGGTTCAGTCTCTAGTAGTAAGTTAATACGGAATTCTACTGTTCTCGGGGATGGCAACCCCGAAACCGGTTCAACTCCTTCAATACCCTTACCGAATAATATCAAATAGTACTTTAATAGGAATAATAGATATCAAAGGTATACCTTTTAGGATTTTTCCTTTGCCCTTATCCTCGATAGATGGTCCATCTTTTGGTCTCTCCAAAGCATATACATGTGCTTTAATCTCTAGACACTCTTCTTCAGATGTCCTACTTTGCCACATTTGAAGCAAGTTATCTTCCTAGTTTCCTTCGGAATAGGGCACTTTAAAGCGTAATGGCCTTTCTGACCATAGTTAAAGCACACAACCTCCGCGTTATTAGCTGCACCCCTTATCTACGTCTGCACTCCTTTCTTGCCTTTCATTTATGGGTAAACTTCTTCTTTTATTCTGCTTTGGGTTTCACCTCCACCCTCTTGTGCTCCTAGTACATCCCGTCGTACCTTCTAGCCTTGTCAACTACAAACTCAAAAGGAAATGCTAAATGAGCCATCACCTTATAACCAAGACCTTGCTTCAAGCCTCTGATAAACTTCTCATTTTCTTCATAGGAGTGTTGATAATCTTCCTAGCATACTTAGCCAATGCATTGAAGCTCTGGATGTACCGCTCCACTAAAAGGTCACCTTGCCTCAAGTTAATAAACTCCCTCAACAACACATTTTGCTGAGACTTTGATATGAACTGAGCTTTAAACCTCTCCTTAAGCTGCTCCCAAGTGATTCCCTCCTTTGGAGTTTCTACGATTACGGTTTCCCACCAATCCAGTGCATCTTCCTATAACTGCCTCGATGCTAGTCTCCTTTTGTGTGCATCATTCAATCCCAGGTCTCAAATATGCACTTACAACTTCTTAACCAATTCAGCACTTCTACTGCAAGCTCTTTCCCTGTGAACACCTTTCCTCCAAGATTTTTGTAATTTTCCTTCATCCTAGGGAAATCCTCCGTCACTACTGCGGCCCTTGGTTGTACTGCCTCTGGCGTAGCTTCCCTCATCATATTAGCCATGAACTCCCTAAACAAGACATTAATATTTATGCCTGCTTCATTTGCTGGCAATGCAGCTTCTTCCCTACTACTCTTGGGATTCTTTCCTCCTTTCCTCCATCCATCTGTGTTTCTTCAGTCTCTCTTCTTGCATTCGCCCCTCCTATTGTGATTCATCTGCTTCTCAAATCCTAGTTGATTTTTTGTAAAGCAAGTCTTCATCGAAATGAAAAGATAGAAAGTGAAATCACAATAGAAGAACAGAAATATCTCCCTATATATTTGTATAGCAACATACAAATACGACATTTATATTTATATATTAATGCATCCCTTCCCAACGTGTTTATTTACGTTTTAATTACTACTTTTATTAGCTATATTTTATTTAGGTGTCCCTAATCTACACTCTGATACCAATTGTAATATCCCCACTCGAAACTCGAAGATAAATGCCGATGATGTTGCGGTCATCACCAGAATTATCTTCCCAGCGATTAAAGTACGTTCAGTATAATATAAATACACAGTAAATATATAGAGCAACTAAGTAATTTTATTACACTACAAATTCTTCTAAGTACTCTTTACAACCCTTCAAACAATAATTTCCCATGAAAAAAATGCCAACGTAGCAGTCAATATATAATATGCAAATAACATAAAAAAGAGCCAGTTCAACACAGTTTAAGGTATTTTTAAGGTATTTTATACATTGCCCCTCATAGTTTCATACTTCATTCTTCTTTGGAAATTAGTACTGCACCCAACACAGTTTCATATTTGGTTCTTCTTCAGAGTTATGTACTATGCCTCACACAGTTTCATATTTGATTCTTCTTTAGAATTTATTACTATGCCCCTACGCAGTTTCACCTTTCCTAGCTCAATCTCTTCTTATTCTTCCCTTTGAGCACTTATACCGCGCCCTTTGTAGTTAATTATTTTGTCTCACCTTCCCAAGGTGAAGCCAGTGCCCCGCGCAGGAGAATGTCTACCTTCCCAAAGTATGCATCCATTTGCTTTATTGGAATTACCCCATAGTCCTCGGAAGTTGAATGCCTCTCCCCACCTTCCCTGGGTGTGCATTCGAGTGAGCGTCCCCATCTGACGTCAGTAGCCCTTTCGACTCTATCCCTTCATTTTAACACAGTAGCCCTTCCGACTCTATCTCTTCATACCATCATTCCCTTCAGGGATTACTAATACAGGTACGCTCGTCAATTTGTGTTTTAACTCTTAGAATGCATTCTTACACTTCTGTGCCCAAAGAAACTGCTTTCCTTTCTTGATCAGTGGAGAAATCTTTAATGAATCTCCTGTAATAACAAGCCAATCCCAAAAAACTTCGCACCATAGCACGGTCTCAAGTCTTCTCCACCCGTTCACTGCTTCCACCTTTTCTAGATCTACAGCTAATCCTTCTTCCGAAATTAGATGGTCTAGGAATTTCACTTCCCATCTCCAGAAGTGACACTTAGAAATTTCGCCTTTAACTTATGTTGTCTCAACGTCTCCAGCACAAGTCTTAGGTGAACTGTGTGCTCTTCCTCATCCTTAGAGTACACTAAAATATCATCTATGAACATAAGAACGTATCTATCCAGCTTATCTCGGAAGATCATGTTCATCAAATCTACAAAGAATGCAGGTACATCGGTCAGCCCAAACAGCATAACCAACTACTTATATGAACCATACCTAGTTCTGAGTCAAAGGAATGCTTGCCACTGCAATCCTTAGCTAATGGAACCCTATGGCCAAGTCTAACTGTGAAAACACTCTATCTCTGCTCAACTGATTAAACAGATCATCAATCCTCGGTAAAGGGTATCTATTCATTACCGTCCTCTCATTCAACTTCCAATAGTCTATACATAGTCTTAAAGACCCATCGGATTTCTTAACAAACACTGTTGGTACTCCCCATGGTGAGCTACTTGGTCTTATGAAGCTCTTCCCTTCTAACCGTGTCAATTGCTTTCTCAGCTCCTCAATCTCCCTCGGTGGCATTCTACTAGGAGGTCGACTAAACTTTTCAGCCCTTGGTAGTAAGTTAATACATAATTCTACTGCTCTCAGGGGTGGCAACCTCGAAGCCAGTTCAAACACATCCCTGGACTCCTTCACTACCCATACTGTTCCTAGCTGCTCTTCCTTTGAAGCTAACACATATAAAGCACTCCCATGCACTTCTCCTGATTCTTCTAAACTACATACGCTCTACTTCTTTAGTCCAAATGACTCAGGGTAATGATCCTTCCGGCAGAGTGCACCCCAGCACTTTGCTTCCCCAGCCAATCAATCCCTAAAATAACTCTGAATTCTCTGAAGTTGAATACATAAGGATCACAAGCAAACTTGCACCCACCTAACTCAGTATCTAAGTATGTATATCTCAATCCGAGGTGGCATGCCTTCTTTATCGGATTAGCTACATTGAAGTGACTAAATGGGTAATCCTTAACCCAAGTCTAACAACCAAGTCTTTAGCTAAAATGAATGTGTAGCCCCAGTATTAAACAATAATTTTACTGGAATAATAGATATCAAAGCCATACCTATTAGGATTTTCCCTTATCCTCGACAAACGGTCCTTCTTTTGGTCTCTCCAAAGCATATACATGTGCTTTAAGCTCTGGACAGTCCTTCTTTAGATGTCCTACTTTGTCACATTTGAGCACTTTATCTTCCTAGTTTCCTTTGGCATAAGGCACTTTGAAGCGTAATGCCCTTTCTGACCACAGTTAAAGCACATATCCTCCGCGTTAGTTACTGCACCCTACATTTGACTCTGCGCCCCTTACTTGCCTTTCGTATATGGGGTAAACTTATCCTTCTGCTCTGCCTTGGGTCTCACCTCCACCCTCATGTGCTCCTGATACATCCCGCCGTACCTTCTAGCAATGTCAACTACAAACTCAAAAGGAGATGCCACATGAGCCACCACCTTATGATCAAGACCTTGCTTCAAGCATCTGATAAGCTTCTCATTATTCTTCATAGGAATGTTGATAATCTCCCTACCATACTTAGCCAATCCATTGAAGCTCTAGATGTACCCCACCACTATAAGGTCACCCTGCCTGATGTGCACGTAAATGTGCATATTTTTACATCCATATTTAATCTATTTTTATTTAAATAAATGTCATAATTGGGTATTTTTACACGTTTAAAACCAAATTTCAAATAGGTTTTCAAGTCATCATTCATACATCAATGTGGGGGTAAAATAGTAATTTTGTGCATGAATTAATTTAGAGAATATTTATTTGCACATTTTCTTTTTAATTATAGGAATTTTTGGATGGAAATATGAAGTTGTTCTCATGGAAATATGCATGCACAAGGATTGAATAAAGGAATGAAGATGGAAATAATTCAAAACCATGCATCATGGAGGACCCCACCTACCCACTTACCTTAATCTACAATTAGAAGCTAATGGACAAGTAGTGGAGGTTAAAGTTTCATGCATACTTGATGATGGATTAATTAGAGACTAATGATTACTTGGTGGTCACACTTCCTAAGGGGTATTTTGGGAAGCCCCCTAAAAATTGGATTAGGGTTTTATGCGTATATAAATAGCCCTCTTATGTACATGTAAAGGATCTTCTTCTTTTTAATTACTTAGGAAATTAGAGTGCAAGTTGTAGCCTCAAAGTTATATGAAATAAAAATGGCTTCCTAAGCCTCTTGTTCTTTTACTTCTTCCTTGTTCTTATTTTATTTTTCTTGTTCATTTTTAGTTACATGCTCTTTCATTTCATGTTAGTAGCTTAGTTTTACATTTATGCAATTAGTTTAATTTTATTTCATGCAAGTAGTTAATCTCCTTTCCTTTAATTAGTTTCTACTCCGTTTTGCTTTTCAATGTTGAAATCTCTATGTGTTGAAATGATAACACAAATGAGAGGCTAAACCCCTTCAATTTAGGGGTAATGAAGCTCTCTTAATCATGTAGATTCAACATATTTATCATTCTATGATCTCTTTTGTGCTTAATGAAAAAAAGGATGTTTATGTGATTTAGTGTTTTATGTTGAATTTGATAGCCTATTTTGTTCATAACAAATAGGCTATGCTTAATCACATTATTCATAAAATGCCTTTTCATCTAAATATTATTATGGAAATGAAGTGAAATTATAATCAAAATTTGATGATCTATGTTACTAATTAATAGTAAATAGATCATGCCTAAAATAGATTTTAGTTTCAATTTTTATACCATGTTTCATGAGAGTTAAAAAGTAGGATTATAAGTGTATTATAGTTTGATGGTTTAAGTTGTGTTAATTAATAATACAAATAGACCAATCTTATGATAAATACATCACTAATCTTACTTAAATTAAAAAAGAGATCATCATTTGATTTTATGTTGATTTATGTGAAAATAGAAAAGTGGATTTGCCTCTAAATTGATTTTTAATCCCAGTTTTAGTCTCAATTTTTAGTTTAGTTTTATCATTTCTAGTTTCTAAACAATTCCAACATTCGGTTTAATTTGATCGAGTAAAGTTTAAATTTAATTCTTTCCCTACGGATCGACCCGTACTCGCCACATACTAAAATTGTACGCCGTGCTCTTGCGGTTAATTTTAATTTGAATTTGATCGGCTATTTTCTAACTCGATGGAGAATTAGCCGTTCAAACAAGTTTTTGGTGCCGTTGTCGGGGATTGAACCCGGGTTACCCGCATGACAGGCAGGAATACTCACCACTATACTTAGGTCAATGAACTCCCTCAACAACACACTCTATTGAGACTCTGATATGAATTGAGCTTCAAACCTCGCCTTAAACTATTCTCAAGTGATTCCCTCATCTTAAGTTTCTATAATTACTGTTTCCCATAAATCCTATGCATCTTCCTATAACCACATTAATGCCAGTCTCCTCGTTTGTGTATCATTCAATGCCAGATCTCCAAAATATGCACTCACAACTTCTCAAACAATTCATCACTTCTACTGCAGCCTCTTTTCCTATTCACACCTCTTCTCCCAGAGTTTTGCAATCTTCGTTCATCCTAGAGAAATCTTCCCTCACAACTGCAGCCCTTGGTTGTACTGCTTCTAATGTAGCTTCCCTCATAATATGAGCCATAAACTCCCTAAACAAGATATTAAATTCTATTCCTACCTCATTTGTTGGCGGGGCAGCCTCTTCCCCTACTACTCTTAGGATTCTTTCCTCCTTTCCTCCATCCATCCGTGTTTCTTCAGTCTCTCTTCTTATACTCGCCCCTCATATTGTGATTCGTCTGCTTCTCAAATTCATCTTTCTTTTCTGTAAAGCAAGTCATTATCAGAAGGAAAAGATAGAAAGTGAAATCACAATAGAAGAATAGATATATCTCCCTATATATCTATGTAGCAATATACATATATGACACATATATTTACATATTTGCGCATTCCTTCTCGGCGTGTTTATTTATGTTTTAATTACTGCTTTTATCTTTTATTAGCTTTGTTTTATTTAGGTGTCCCTAATCTACGCTCTGATACTAACTATAACATCCCCCACTCGAAACCCGAAGATGAATGTCGATGATGTTGCAGTCATCACCATAATTATCTTCCAACGACTAAACTAAGTTCAGTGTAATATGAATAGACAGTAAATAAATAGAGCGGTTGAGTAATTTTATTACACTACAGATTATTTTAAGTATTCTTTACAACCCTTCAAACAATAATTTCCCATGAAAACGTGCCTACCAAGGGTCAACATATAATAGGCAAATAACGTAAAAATGAGTCGGTTCCATATATGAAAATGTGGCCCACGCTCCTTTATATAGCGGAAACAAATACCATATTAGCTAGAGAGCCTCTCGCTCCATCTTCAATCCTCGTACATCGACCTTTTATTCCAAACTTGCCTGAATACATAAACTCACCCAACTCGAATGAGTACCCGTGAGTTTATAGGGAAAACAATAATAAAAACACGGGTCAGACATAAATTCTGGTGTGAAGAATACTGTCCTCAAAACAACATACAGTGAGACCAACCTAGACTGCACAGGTTAGATTTCGCCTTCACTATTAAAACACTTCTGAAGCGATTATTTCTTATTTATGTCCTCAATTAATGCGTCTCTAAGCAGATTTCCTTTGCTACTACATACTCTGCACTAACCCCTCGCCTCGGTTTAGATTGCTTATAAATCTAAATATGAAATACTGCACTCCCAGTGTAGGTCCCTATATTCCTTAAAGTATATTTTAAGGTATTTTATATAGTGCCCCGCATAGTTCATACTTCATTCTTCTTCGGAAATTAGTACTGCACCCAGCACAGTTACGTATTTGGTTCTTCTTTGGAGTTATGTACTATGTCCCACACAATTTCATATTTGGTTCTTCTTTAGAATTTAGTACTGCATCACGCACAGTTTCGCCTTTCCCAGGTGAATCCCTACTTATTCTTCCCATTGAGCACTTATACCGTGCCCTTCGTAGTTAACTATTTTGTCTTTCCTTCCCAAGGTGAAGTCTACGCCTCGCGTAAGAGAATGTCTACCTTCCTAAGGTATACATCCATTTGCTTTATTGGACCACCTCGTAGTCCCTAAAGTTGAATACCTCTCCTCACCTTCCCTAGGTGTGCAATCGAGTGAGCGTCCCCACCCGACGTCAGTAGCCATTCTGACTCCGTCCCTTCATTTTAACGTAGGATCCCTTTCCTTCCCCCTCCCCCCGTTTTGACCTGGCCTCTCCTCGAGTCCCATTAACTTATCTTTTATAAGTATTGTATATAATTCTCCAATAGTGCAAAACCCCCTGTTCCCATGCAAAACGTTCTACCCATACCCAGATAGTTCTGACGACCCTGGTGTCGTCTATACATGTGTTATTATCTCATTGGATCTTATTTCACTTTCTGTTATTTATTCTTTTTAGTAATTAATTTAGATCTTGGCTCCCCCTTTTTCCTAACCCCTATTAATATAAAACTTCTCTAAGGATTTTATTCCACTATGTCCCCCCTGTAGTATCCCAGATCCCCGACGCAGCACTTACCCATTTAAACTTTTAATTTTCAAGTTATACAGCTTCAATAATTTGTATAAAATAGTATAAACCTAGGAATTTCCTCAAACTAAAAACCTACTTTAGAAATCATGTTTTGAACATTATATAAAATTTCCATTCAGTTTCGAATTCACTAAAGTTGGGAAGACTCTCGTAACCATCCCATGTTTAGTCATTCCTCCCCAAAACACTCATTAAACTTTTAGTCTTTGCATAAAAACCTGTATGAACCCCTTCATATATAAAACATATAGATCTGAACTAAACCCATATGCGTAAGGGAATCGGTTTAGAAGGGTTAAGCATTAGTCACCTAAATCTTTAGAATTTATTGTTTTAGCCTTCTTTAGTTTCTTTTAGCTTGCTTTTTGCATCCTTTTCCTCTATTTGCTTTCTTTTGATTCCACCATTAAAGAGTTTTATTCTAGGTTTTTATTTTAGTTTAAGCCTGATGAAATGAACAAATAGGAATGGGTAACATATATTGTCCCACAATAAGTTAGGCATGGGCTCTATATCCGCTTCTATTAATTCATATCCTTTTACCCCTTTTTATTAACCCCTCATTTTTCCCTTTAATCAACCTGTTTAAGTAATCGTTAATTTTAGGGTTGTTACACTCCATCATTCTCATATACTTGTCATGAATAGACATTGGATGCAACACAAGCTTACTCCAACATTCTTGTATTTGTCACAAATTAACAATTAGATGCTACATAAGCCTGACTCTATTTTCTCATATATTTGTCAAGAATAGACAATTGGGTGCTACAGAAGCCTTATACCATCAATTCCACACATTATCGTGAATAAACATGAGTTTTCCCTAAGGCTTTCCGCCAATGTTGCCAAATATAATCTCGTGTTTAGACATTGGGTAGCCACACAGGCCTTTCGTCCAAATTTCTAAATACAATGTCGTGTTTGTACCGATAGTTGCCACTAAGGCCATACACTACTAATCATCGAATATGACTTCATGTTTAGACATATTATTTCCACTAAGCCTCCTATTAGCATTTTCATTCTTATTATGATTCAACTTATCATAACATAACTTGATCAAGCTTACTCTCAATTTCATTCTTTAGTTCATATGGAGCTGTTTGTCTCTTGTTTGGTTATTGATGGGATGATATAGACATACACATGTTCACCTTTATGAGAATAATTAGTATGCAACTACTTGCCAATGTGGTTATTACTAAGGACGAGAGCCCACGAGGTAGTAATGTTGTATACGTGTGTTATATAATTTCCTATGAGATAGTCTATGAAACATCTCCGAGCATGTCAAATTGAGGAGATTAACCTCGTACTAATTCATCTATTAGGCGACCGGTTAAGAATTATTCATGACACAGCTAGAATATTCCATATCTATGTTTCTATTTATTTGTCATGTATGCTTATTTGTGATTTATCTCTATGAATAGTATAAGTGGATCGAGGTATGTCTACTCTATGATTATCTGAGAGATAATTTTGGGCATAGTCGAGTGCATGCCATATGGTACATGATGATTCTTATTTATTAATGATAGATGGATATGTAGTTGTTTCACCCATTGGCCACTTGATGTGTTGTTTGACTTTCCTTTGATATGGGTGATGATATGTGCATAGCTTGTGATGATGTTATATTTGAGATGTTCATATGGCACTTTGAGATAAATATTTTGTACCATGCCAGTTGATATTATATATGTACACTGACTTCTACATTCTAGACATATTATGAATCATGTGTTATTTATATCATACTCAGGTCAATTTGAGAAATTTCAAGTTTTGGAACGAAGTGACCAACTTGTGATTGTTGGGTATAGATGGAGGCTAGTTGATTAGTATATTGTTGTATTATTATGTATTTATGTCGCCTTGCGTGTATGTTTAGTACTGGAATGTATGTATTGGACATGCATTTTATATTTTGAGATATAATGGGTACTTAACCCATCTAGTGGACCCTCTTGAACTTGTATATCTTTTCTATTATATATGATCGTTGCATTGATGACTCCATGATATATTTTTTGATTTTATACTATGCATTGTTTTATGTTGGAAATACATGTGTTTATTGCTTTGTGCCGACACGGTATACGTATAGGTGAGTAGTTTAAGATTTTGAAATACGTGCATGTGTTAGCCAAGGGGAATATTGACATTTGTCAGTCCATTCTAGCCTCATTTTCATATTATCAAACAGTATTACCTAGTAATACTATTCGGGTATAGGTATAAAGGCTGGGTGTTACAGAGTTGGAAGGCTGGACTATGGGGGATCAACTCGTCTTGAGGAGTTAAGGCAGATAGGAGTGGTCGGAGGCTCTCCGATAACCATAAGCGGCGACAATAGCTAGTTAAGGCAGGTTCAATGGGTGGGTTATGAGTTTGCTAAAGCTGGAAGGTGGGTTTGAGGGAAGGGCAATTTGGTAGTTTCAAAATTAAATTAATAATAATTCATTTTATTATTAAATTCATATCTTTTACATACAACCTTCGTTTCATGCACAGTTTGTGGCATTAGGTTTGTAGCAGGTTTGCAAATAGTATGATATATGGTTTATCAGTTTTCAAGGCAGTTATGGAAGTTTCTTAGTAGGATTTAATGGTTATAAGTGTTTATATTTTAAAATATTAAATAGATATTTTTTGATACATATATACACCAGTTGAGATATAATTATATCATTTTTATTATTGTTCGGATGTTTTGATGTTTAACATGATATATGTTAGGATTCGATTATTTCCTCATTTAATTGTTGTAATTTGGATAATGAACAGTTTATGGTAATTATTTATTAGATTTAGGAAAAAAATAATTGTTTTAATATAGAAGGAATAAATAAAACATATGATTATGGAGTAAACATGATTGCCTATACATTTATGGTGATATTTGTAAGCAATCGTGATTAACAATTCGTATTGAAATTAATGTATAAATTTTAGTAAGGTTATTATTCATGAATTTCTAAGGAAATTCATAGATAATAAAAAATTATTTTAAACAAAATTTGAGAAAGTTATTATTATTTACAAGTAAAGCTAGAGTTAAAAAACAATGATTTAATTTTTGGTAAAAATTAATACATTTTGAGTAACATAATAATAAGTTAATGTAAGATAACTTGTGGATAATTTGAGGTTTTTTGAGATAAATAGAAATACTGAGTTTTCAAAAAATTTAATGAGTAGTACTGCTATTTTTGCTTTATAAATATGTGACTTCTTTATAAGGTATGTTGGGAAACGACATTATTATTATTTAGAGTAAATATTGATGAGAGATATTTGGCGTACAAATGAAGAGGTATTTCAAAAACATTTCAAGGTAAATAATACTATTGTTGGAGTATTTTAAAAGTGAATATTATGTTTCTAAAATAGCTAGTTTGGATTATTATTATTATTTGGTTTAAATGAGTAAAGTGATTTAAAAAGGAATCTTACGGAAACCTATTACTTTTAGAAAAACAAAGATGTTATGTTTTAAGGGAATTAATCAATAATTGCTATTATTTTAACAAAATAGTAATATAATGTTCCTAAGGTATTTAAAGTGAACTGATATTATTATTTAAGGTAAATCACTATAAAGTGACCTTTAGATATGTGAAGTAAAATATAATTAATATTAGAGGAGAAAATAATAACAAATAATATCATTCATCCAAATTAAAATGATGAGTTTTGAATAGATAATAATCGAATGATTCTCCTATATTGGGAATGAAGTATTATCTAATATTTCTGTTCATTTGTCATGTGAGTTGATGGTTACCATTATGTGATATTCTATTTAGACGTGTATTGAATTTTTGTTGCGATGTACCTTTTTTTATTTACCATGTGGGGAGGTGATTATTGTTCGGAGGTGGTAAACGTTATTTATTGGTATTTACTCAATGTTGTTACCCATAAAATTAGTACTTACCATTTGTTAGCATGTGTGATTGCTGGAATTCACTAAAATTTATTAATGTTATTTGATGTATGACTAGTTCATGGATTGGTGTATTGTTATGTTTAGCATTGGCGTTTGTTTGATACTTTTAATTGACATTGTTGGAAATAGAGATTATATGACTTTTTATTGTGCATGTGTGTTGAGGAGTGTTTCCTATTTGGCATTATAATAATATGGTTGAAGCGATAGAAATTTAATACATGAAAGAAATCCGAATTAAACTGAATTGTTGATGTATTGAAAATTTAATAACTCTATGAAAGAAATTATATTGATTATGAAGGAAGCGTTTTGTGTACTATAATCTTTCATTCTTTTTTCTTAATTTTTTTGTTAATAAGAGCGATTTTGTCTTAAATCTTATTAAGATTTTAACATTATATGTAAAAAAAATTATGGTATATGAATAGAATTTGCCATAGAAATATAGATTATTTAAGGCTTTGGTATGTAGTGAAAGATAAAGATATGACTACATTTTTTAAAATCAAATTAATCTAGGTGAATAAAACTCGACATGCAATTAGTATAAAAAGACTTACTTTGAAAATAATAGTATCTCATAGTTTTCATCTCCATTTTAATCCTAAGAAATGCTTAGACATCTATTCACCGTTTGTGTTTGTATTTAGGTATCGTGAGTCTCGATGAATTGGCCTACCTCATATTGGTTAGTTGGCATCTTTTAACCGGTCTTTAAATTGTCAACTTTAATAATGCTTTAACTATTATTAGATTACCAGTCTTTTGTAGATAAAAACAAACTGAAGTTAATAATAAAAACTGTGACTCACACAAAATGAATGCATGGTATAAAAAACAATGGGAATTATAGGTGTTCTTTAAAATGTGCTAAAATAACATACTTTACATGGACAAAAACGTAAAAGGTAGAAAATAAAAAATCGAGAAAGATCAAGACCTTGAAGGGAGAAGCATGAACATTACATACCTGACACAAAATTCACAAGCATGTGTTTTGTTTTGGCTATTTATTTCACCCATTTTTTGAATATGATTACTAAGTAATGAAACCCCTGTTATTTCTGTCATAGCAATTCCGTTGTAAACTTGTGTAGGATTGCAAGATTAGTGTAAGGTAGTATGATTACATAACTTTATAATAAGAATATTGCTTAAAAAAATTAATAGCTTCACAAAGAGTATTTGCTTTCAATTCCACAGAACTTTCATTCTTCTCTTTAGCATCATGTTGGTGCATAATGACTATAGAAGCTAGAAGTTGCAAAATATATAGTGGTTACATGTTTAACCTACTTGGTAAAATCAATAAACATTACTTACTAAATGAGACTACAATAATATTGAATAATGAAGGCCTACTTGGTAAAATCAATAAACATTACTTACTAAATGAGACTACAATAATATTGAATAATGAAGGTGTCATGCCTATCGTATCTACATACAAAATAAACTGCTTCCATAAGTTCACATAAATGGCACTTCCTCTGTTAATCCAACCTTAATTACCTACTTATTGAAAAATAAATTAAACACTTGCAAAAGGAAGAAGATGAAAATGAGACATGTAGTGATAATGAGTAAATGACACTATTACCTTTCGTAGCTATGTACAAATAAATAAAATCACATGAACTGTCAATTGATTAAGCACTTAAAACAAAGCAACCCGCTTGCAATCTAATAATAAAGTTGGTTACATTAGAATGATCAAATTATTTCCTTATATTTGCAGACCCATTACTGATTTATTACAAATCTATGGGAACAATAGGAATACATAGATTTAAACAATAAAAATCCTCATAAAATTCCATATGCCTTTGAAGGAAAATCCCTTGATTTACTACAATAGTAGTATAGTACATAACACCTGAAGAAGACCTAAAAGTTATATATTTCATCCTTATGTCTCTAAAACGGCTATTCTTTATCAAAGTATACCACTCAAATTTACCATCATCATGAAATTTTCAAACCTAAAACAAATTGTTGTAAATGATGATCTAAATTTTGGTAATAAATTAATTTATGAAAGAATGAACTATGGAAACAAGAAGTAATACAAAATCCATTATTTTTTTGGTGATGTATAAAAAGAAACGTTATTTTTTTTTGGGAAAGAAAATATATAAAAACAAATGGAGAAAAAACATCTTTCTCCGGAGGCTCACACAAAACGGCGAAGCAAATGAAGGACATATACCTCCCAGACTCGAATAGAACAAAACAAAAGCGAAAAGATGAAAAGAAAAGCCACAACAAACAGAGACATGACTGCCAGCCCATAAACAAAGAAAAAGAAAAGCCACCAACAAACACCTACCCGCCTTAACCCGAAGGTAAAGGCCAGACTACCAAGCTAAACCACAAAGAAAGCAAACCGAGCTACAGCAAAGGCAACTAAACCAGAGGGAGCGGACTCCTGGGGAAGCAGCTAGCGCAGACTCGAAATAAAAGCGATCAACTAATAACCAAGAAGAGTCCCATAGAAGACCAAGAGCAGCACGGAATATCTGGGAGAGCTCTGGAAAATCCACCGCTCTCATCGAGCTCCGGCAAAGCCACCACCCAATGAAGATGTCCATAGAACCTCGTGCAGAGCTAGACGAGGGAGAAGATAGTCATAGTCCCTCCAGAGAAATCCGATAAAACCAAGCCACGACACAACTAGATAGAGGACACAAGAACCTCCTCCGAAGCCACGAAGGCAGACACCAGACGCTGCCAACCATAGCGCACTCCCGGTCAGAGAAGAATCCGAAAACACCTGGATGAGAAAACTAGTGACCACATGAAACCAAAATAAGGGGGGGAGGGGATAGGGAGCGTTGGGGGAAGGCCAACGCCCGAATGGAAGGATTCAACCAACTCCCTGTCTGGCGGAAGTCAGAGCACACGAAATAGACAGAAGACCCACCAATCGCCCAGAACGGGGGCTTATGGTTCCCCTGAATGGTCTACCACGGAACGCCAGGAAGACGTCATTCCTCACATGTCGAATAATGGACGGAGGATCCATAGGAGAGTTATCGAAGAGTGCCTTATTCCGCGCGCACCAAAGGTGCCAGCAGATGAGACAAGGAATCAAGCGGAACACGATTAAACGAAGAGATTTCCCAGATATCCCAGCCCACCAGGAATTCTGGAGATCAAAAGGAGATCTGGCAATACGTCGAACACCAACAAGGTTTTCGAAGTAATTCCAGCACGATCTGGCTGAGACACCACCAAAAAACAAATGGTTCAAGGATTCTGTTTCCCCGTTTCTACAGCAGCGACAACGGGAAACATAAGGGATGCCGATCTTTTGTAGATTCTCGTCTAGTGGCAAACCATTACATGCGTAGCATAAACTACAATAGTGAACTACAAAAAAAATGGTGTAGTCGGTAAAATAACTTGTCTTTGAGTGCGTTCTCATATTTGTAAACTCCTCCATCTGTTCGACAACTTGGTTTAGGTGATGAACTTTGTACTGTTGATATATGGAAATGATATGTACTATTTTTCCTTGCAAGACACCCATCTAGGTTAGGGGGTTGTAAGGTTTTAACGAGGCATATCGTGGAAGTATATGATTTTCTATTATTGGTATAATATAAAGTACATGTTTCCAAAAAACAAAGTACGAAGGATATGAATTTTGAAATAAAATAGTAATCATCAAGATCCGAGAATTTTTACCGTTAAAGTGTACAAAGCTTCTTTATGAATGAGGAACATCCAGCTCCAAAATGAACCAAAAAAATTGTTAGTGGCCGTCAGGTATCAATATATGTGTATGTGTTCCAATACACATGCTATATGGACTTGTACACTAATCTAAGTAAATAGTATAATTTAAAAATACATTTTACCTGAAAATAATAATGCTACATGTAAATTATTTAATTGTAACGATGAAGCACACATAACAGCAACCAACTTTTATTCAACTTCAGAAACCAATAACTATTATAGCAAGTTTACATGATGTATCATTATTTAATAGTAAAACATAATTTTTTGTTGTCTACATCAGTTTAAAAACTGAAGTTGAGAACCATGAACTCCAGTTCAAAACAATAATACACAACTACATTAAATAGTGTGGGCCTAATTACTTTACATTACCAATAGAGGTACAATACCTAACAATTTTGTTTTGAAATTTGTCAATAAGCCAAGCCTGGTTAATTATTAGAGTGGTTAATTATTTGAGTGATCATTATGAAAGTAATATTCAAAGTTAACATGAGAGACATAAACACGGTATGCGATTCTTTAATTATTTCCAATGCTAATTTTGGCTATAAACAAAAATGAAACATTACTTTTAATATTTTAACTGGGTGTGATTGCATAAAGATAATACAAATTGTATTTAAATATTCTACATGTTCAAATAAAGGATAAATTAATATAGATAAGAACATGAGAAAGGCAAAGTTTGGTTTTTTTATTCATTACCAAAGCTTCACCAGTAAGTTCTTCTTTAGTTTTATGTACATCAGCCAAGGATGTACCATAAAAACATCAAATTTTAAATTAAAAAATACAAAGGGAAGATGTTCTAGAATAACACAACAATTGAATAACTACATGATGAGACTTTAACTTACATAATTTTGGGTTTCGATTAAGAGAGAGGAAGAGATGTCTCTATAAATCCAGAATAATGAATTGAAATTTTCAGTCAATCCATTAGTGCTTCTTTAGAAGAATCATATGAGATTGGTTAGACCGAAATGCTTTGGACTTTCAGGAATGAAGTCTAGAAATGAGTCATGGTTAAACCAAAATAATTAACATGCCTATTATCCTACGTATGCAACCGGTGATGATCATGGCAATATAATTCAAAAAATTGAAAGTATTGAACCTATATTCGACATTACTTTAATTTTGGAACCCAAAAGCTCATATCAAATTAAATAACTATTGTTCCTCCATATATAAAAATATTTAATATTAGTTTATAAAATATCAAAGATGCTAATTACTAACCAGTGATATGCCATGTTGAGACAAATCAAAATTGATCACTTTTAACATAACAATTTTTTCTAACATAAGCACAATTCACTAACCTATAGAAATTAACTGGATTCAAAATATGCAACCAAGAAAATTAATAGGTGTAATTTTGAAAAATCAAGTGTTGGAAAATAGTAACAAATCCTAGATAAAATGATTAGTACATAATATGGAGGAGAAAATAAAAAATTTCCATCAAAAATAAAGAACTACCCTCCCAAATATGAGAATATAGCTCAATTTTTGAACTTAATCATCCAAACCAAGTATACAACATTTTATGGAGAATAAATAAACTTTAAATGGTTAGTGATTTAAATAATACATCCTTCAGATTATTTTCTTAATACCTAAAACAATTAATGGTATTATGCCAGTTAATAAAAGTATCAATTATTAAGTAGATTCAATATTTGTTTAATCCATCATTTTCACATTCATTAGGCACTAAATTCATCACTTTCATGTATCGCTTAAGCTTAGCTTGTCCATTTATCATATCTATTAATTCATCTTTAGAATCGGATGGTTAAGAGCTATAAATGAAATAATCATCTTTTCAAAATTCACATTCACATATTTAATAGCACTACAAGTAATACTTTTAACTATTGGAAGTTCGGAACATCTTACCACCAAAAAATTAAACCTCAATTTCTATCATTGCATAAAAATATACTAACCACAAATGACTCAGTGAGGAAATCAATCAAGGCATAGTACCACAACAAATTGTGTAAACAAATAGTTAGTAAAAGGCACAAAGAATAATTAAAGTTGAGTTCTAGAAAACATCAACTTTTTTAGACCATTCAATCATTTTAGGTTTTCCTTCTTTGCAATTGTCTCTTTTTGTTTACAAAATCTTTAATAGCTTTTCATTTGTTCTTTCATGTTCTGTTTTAGCAGCATTAGCCCCGCAGTCCATGGATATAGCTAACATGAGAATCGCACTATGAGGTAGTCCATGTTAATCATTAGCTCATTAACTTCTGGGGAAGATTGAATCATAAATGTGATTAATTGAATTTTGAATTGGAAATTTCACTCATCTTCATAGGCGGTTTAATTGGGATAGTGGATTTAAAGTTTTTTTATAGTTTTACATTAATAAAAATCTTCTATATGATTATTGGGTTGAAATAAAGATGTTGCTCAAAAAAGGAGTCAAACTTTTTTTCATCATATGAGCCTAGTGTGTATATCTTGAGTGACAAATAAGGGTTTGAATTAGTTAAGCAGATAATTTATAGGTTAGTAATGACTTATGACAAATTTTGACATATTAAGCTTGAGACTGGTAACCTATTATCCTGATGTATATGCATGAGTTGGAGCAGACATACAATGAGATGATGATCGTGATGTTTGTTGAATATTTAAGGTATAGGCACAACAATAGCTAGTTATAGAAGTGTACTCAATGTGTGTTATGTAGACAATAGCTTTGGTGAGTTGAAAAGATGGGAGTATGCATGTGTATATGCTATTTATATTGTGATTCATCTAGAAGCTATGACTCATTATCCCTAATGTATAACCAACATTAACATCTTAAATTACCCTATAAGCAGTAGAACACACTATAATGTCCAACAACAAATGAATCACTCTAATTTTAATGTGTGATGCTTCTCAGTAACATCTATATTTTTGTATCCATTTTCAGCTAAAGATAAGCACATGCCAAACTATTTACCTTGTGTTTTGAGGCTCAAGTGATAACTTAGGTTTTTTCAATAACAAAATCATAACCTTTTAGGTTTAATATCATTATTTTATTTTTTATGAAATTCTTTGGTATTAGCACTTGTAATCATTATTTCTAATTTTTAATCTTAGTGATCCATTGTGTAGTTTATGTTTTTATACATACAAAATAGTTAAAAAAATCAAAATGTGTTTTTGTGTAATGCTAGATTTGTTGTAATGGTGCCAAAAATATAGTTCCTATCATCAAGTACTTGTATATCCATTTGGTAAGAACAACGAATTCAAACTATCTAGCAGATCATTTTTGTGGAACCTGGTTGCTTGTTTGTCAACAAAGGCTCAAATTTAGGATAACTTATAGTATAGTCGGACATTACAGTCTTCGTTTGCACAAAATTTTACTCTAAACCTTCATAATTTAAATACCATTGACATGAAGAACTATAGTTGAAAATTATGAATTCACATTGAACTTTCCTACCTAAGCACAATATGTTGAACACAACACGAAAGTCGACCGTTTTACTTGAAAACACCTAGTTTAATGTTGTTGAGCTTTATAAAACCATATTGATAAATAAATCTCTTACATAGGCAGTCTTAGTCACAAATTTATTTGACAAAAAAGTCATTGAAAGTCAATCATCCCAAATTTAAAAAATGGATTGATACCCATTGTAGCAAGGAATGTAAAAATGAAAACTAAGTTCAATTCTATATATTACAATCACATACAAAAGCGATAAGGGAATATGTATAAGTTAAGCATTTATTTTGTTCAAAATAAATTAAACTTGGTAGAAAGAAACTACATGTTAAAAATAAATGGAAGATTCAATTGCAAAATAAGCATGGGTAAAAGTTCTAGTAGATGATTTGTGCGTAACCTAGTTGCTTGTTTGGCAACTAAGGTGTTAGTCCTTGAGATGATGGTTTTGATGACAACAACCTTAGAATAAAATTATAAAATATAAATACTAACATTATAGTTTAGATATATATGTATTTGCAGGATTTAACCATGCAGGTACAAAGAATGAAGATTGTACAGTATAGAGATTCAAGATATCAAGATTGAAGACTCATGAGTATCAAGATTATCAAGAGTTCAAGATTTCAAGATAAGTATTGAGTCTAGAATTATGTTAAAACTTCATAATAGCACTGAAATCTTCACTCCATTTTTCTTTTGGGATGGAACCCATTTCTACCTTTTTAATGGCTTACAAACCCACGATAAGTAGCTTACAAACCTACGACAAGTGGCTTACAAACCCACGAACATCCTGGTTTTGTACAAGTTTTCGAGTCCTGATGTGATGAGATATTCTGCAGGAAGAAGCTTGCAAAACTACTTCAAAATGATTTTCAAAACTACTTCAGAATGATTTTCGAAACTGCTTTTCAAAATGTTTTAGCCTTAAAAATTATCCTTTCAAATGATTTTCAAAAAGATGTTTTAGCCTTAAAATATTCTTTGTTTTTGTATTTAATAAACTCTTATTTTAAACTTCGTTTGTTTTAAACTATCTTTTAATTATAATATATTTATACTTAGATTTTAATATAAAATTATAGTAAAATTTTATATATATTATTCTCTATATTTATCTATGTATTTTATCTATAGTCAAATATATTTATAAAGTTTAAATAGTTTTTAATATAAGATAAAGGTTATTTTCAAAGAAAATCAAATCTTCAAAAAATGCTTTGGGATGTCGACATGCCCTAGTACCCTATGTCGACATAGTGACAGTTAGATTCAAAAATTTGAATTTCAAAAGAAGTGTCTATTCGCCATAACCTTTCATGAATGGACATGGCTGTTGTTCTTCTATAAATAGGGGTTAGTTTCAACGAATTTGAATATAGATTTTTTGGTTTTTCACTTCTCTTCTTCTTCCACATTTCTTTATATATATTCTTACCATTACTCTGCCGAAATCAACATTGAATCTAACCAGATAATCTCTGGTTTGATTCTCTTTCACTATCTCATCAAGATCCTCAGTGTTATTCAGAGTTATAGGCTTTCTTTGTAATCAATAGAGTAAAAGGTGTGATTGTAGCCTTGGAAATCAATCAAGTGAGAAAAGGTGTGATTGTAGCCTTGAGAAATCAATTGGGTGAACTTGTTGCCCGAAATCAAGTATCTCTACCAAGAGGATTGCGATTCTGGAGGGTGTACCTCGTGGCCTTGAAATCGAGGGTTGTAATTGTTGAATTGCTTTTGAAAGTAAATCCATACTTAGTTGTGCGGGACTGGATGTAGGGTAACTCCGAACCAGTATAAAATCCGGTGTGTTCTTTCCTTTACTGCATTTACTTTATTTCTGCATCTGTGTTTGATTCTGTGATTATATCTGTGTTTGAATATTTATACATTTGTGTACAAATCAACTGTAACTCAAAAATATTTAGTAATTTCTTATAAACACTATTCACCTCCTCTCTAGTGTTCATTCTAGCCTTAAGATCCATATTCCGCATTTCTCACATTTGGTATCAGAGCAAGGTTTTCAAAGTTTCATAATCTGAATTTTGAAAAGTTTTCAAAATGGCTACCAACACTGGTACTGTTACTAACACTAGTATCCCTGCCACTAGTTCATTTGTAGAAGGTCAGTCTACTGTCAGACCACCACTTTTTAATGGTGGTAACTATGCATATTGAGCATGTAGGATGAAAATATATTTATAATCTGTAGGATTAGATATTTGGAATATCACACAAACTGAATATTCTAAACCCGCAACTGATTTTGCATAGTGGACCATTGAGCAAAAGACTGTTGCACAAAATAATTCTAAAGCAATGAATATTCTGTTTTGTTCACTTGATAGGAATGAATTTAATAGAGTGTCAGTTTGTAAGTCTGCGTATGAAATCTGGAAAACTTTGCAAGTGACTCACGAAGGAACAAGATAAGTTAAACAGACCAAAATTTCCATGCTCACAAATCAGTTTCAGTTATTTAAAATGAATACTAATGAGTCTATTTCAGATATGTATAGTCGATTTCAGGATATTGTGCATTCTTTAATATCCTTGGGAAAGGAATTTTCGGAAGAAGATCAAGTCAGAAAATTTTTAAATTCTCTCACTCCAAAATGGGATCAAAAGACACTTGCAATTGAAGAGGTAAATGACATCAGTACCTTAAAGATAGAAGAATTGATTGGAAATCTAATGTTGTTTGAAGTCCAAATGATCGGGAGAAGAGAAAGCAAAGCATCTGAAAAGAAATCAATGGCATTCAATGCCTTAACCGACGGATCAGACTCAAACAGTGATAATGATGAAGAGATAGCATTTATGACCGGGAATTTTCGGAAATTCCTGAAATACAGAAAGATGAATAATCTCAAGAGAAACAACTATAAGAATTCTGGAAATCAGAATGCAGTGCCAAACAATGTCAAATGTTTCAACTGTGATGAACCAGGCCATATGAAAAGAGACTGTCCATATCCAGATAGGCAGAATCCTCCTATAAACAATGATTCAGTAAAGAAATGGAAGCATGCATTTACTGCTACTCTAGATGACTCAGACTCGTCATCAAGCGATGATGATCAGAAGACAGATAATTCAAATTTGTGTTTCACGGTAGTTCATGACTTCAACGAATTCAAGGAAACGGACCTAGAAAAAGGTACACATTTACAATACAATTGATTGAAATTGCATGCTTAGAATTAGATGATTGATTGATTTTGAATTGGTGTGTTGATTGAATTTTATATTTATTTTTTATTATATTATTATTATTATTATTTTATTTTTATTATTTTTTTAATAATATAATAATGTTTTCTGGAATATACTATAATTCTAATAATATTCCAGATATATATATATAGACATTAAAATAGTAAGTATATATATATTAGAATACTTAGGAAAAATAAATCATAGAAATTCACAAGCATATGTCGACATGGTCCCTACCCTGATGTAGACATAAGTACCAGAATTTGAAATTCAAAATTTGAAATTCAAATGGTTGAATTTCCCTCCACCTTTGCACTTCATTCAATACTCTGAAAAGTCATCTTTTGACCAAAGAACATGTCTTTCAAAAATCTATTATTCACTATCTTTTATCACAACTTTTCACTTTCATTTTCAAATTCAAACTCTCTCTTCAAAACTCCAAGCTCTCTACTCTCTACTTTAATGGCTTCTTCAAGCAACCCCTCCACCATGAGACTTTCCAGAAACTTGAAAGAGCAACTCCTCAATAATCCGGAGACAATAAAAGCATACATCAATTATGAAAGGGACGCGGAAGATGATCTTAAGGCTATTTAACACTAGAGGGGAGGTGAATAGTGTTTTAAGAATTTCTTTAAAACTTCTTTGATTTAAATTGAATTAGCTAACTTAATGCAAATACACAATCACAGATCAAATCACAGAATCACAAACAAATGCAAATATAAATAAAAAGCAAGTAAAGGAAAGAACACACCAGGAATTTTATACTGGTTCGGTGTTACCCTACATCCAGTCCCGCACAACTCGTACGACTTTCTATTCAATAATAATCTAGATTACAATCCCTCGATTCCAAGGCAACGAGGTACACCCTCCAGATTCTCAGGTCTCTGGGTAGAACCACTTGATTCACATGACACAAGTTCACCCGATCGATTTCCAAGGACACGATCACACCTTTATAACCCTACACAAGTTTCTTTGAGTACAAATGTATCTATAACTCTGATAAGCACTGAGATTCTTTGAAGAGAGTGGCAGAGAATCAAACTAGAGATATTCTGGTTTGATTCACTTAAGATTTCGGCAGAATATGGATAGGATGATTAGAAAATAAGATAAGAGAATAAAGAGGAGAGAAACTAATGAAAGTAGTTACTGGAAAACGTCCATAACAGTCTCTATTTATAGAGAATGAATGGATGTGTCCATTCGAAGAGGTTTAAGCGAATAGACACTTCTTTTGAAAACAACCTTTGCTATAACGGAAAGCATGTCGACATGACGAGTAAATAGGATGTCGACATGGTCTAGTAAAAATGATGATTTGCTTTACTTTGAAAATGATGATTTAAAACATATGCAACTTTATTCAAATGGACTCTATGTATTTGTAGAAGGTATTTAGAAGTAGAAATACTTATGAATGTATATATGTATATATACTAAAATATATTTAAAATCAAAGTAAATAAACTAAAGTAAATATAATATTAAAATAGATTTTGAGGCTAAAATATCAAGGACAATTTTGAAATCAAAATATAACAAAATGATAAATATGATTTTGAGGCTAAAACATTTTTGGAAATGTGAACGAAGGTTTTTCTTTTGAAAAGGAATATTTGAAAATCATTTTATAAAACAAGAGATAATTTTGAAAATCATTTTGAATCAAAATTAGTGGATAACAAAATAGGGCTACTATCCGTTCCACTAGATATTTCGTGAGTTCCATCTCACTAGGGTTCCATCCCTTTAACAAGAACGAAGTGGATTCCATTCCACGAGTAAATTGGATAAAAAAGAATGATAGTGCTTTCAAGGAGTTTTAACAAATATCTAACCTAACTATATTATTTGTCTTGAACTCTTGAATATCTTGAATCTCATGAGTCTTCAATCTTGAACTCTTGATCTTTGTCTTCATCAATTTTGTCTTCTTTACTGTACAGTCTTCTTTTGTTGATACCTGCATATAGATTTCCTGCACATATATATTTTATAACACTTCTATAGTTGTTGTCATCAAAACCACTATCCTATGGACTAACAAATTATGCTAACTATGGAAAAGTCCATCCCGAAAAGTTTGCTATTTTTCAAGATTTTCTTCTTATGAAATTGATACTCTTTTTGCAAACAATCAAATTCTTAGTCTTGTTGATTCTTCTCAAAATGATTTTGTATGTTACCCAAATCTTGTTAAAATGTTCTATGCAAATCTCAATCGAGAATTTTATGAAGGAAATGATAATGAAATTTGTAGTGGTGTCAAAGGCACTAAAATTGTTTTGAATTATGATCTTTTGGGTACCATTCTCAATTGCAAAAGCACGGGAATGGATCTTTCTAGTTTTCAAATCGATGAACATGATCGTGAGACGTTTCATCATATTTTTGAAGGAGATGAAAACTTTGAATTTAAAAACTGAAACTTTCGTCCTAAAGCAAGAATTGTCAATCTTCTTTTACAACATACTTTGACCCCAAGATCGGGAAATTTTAACAATCCTGCTTCAAAAGTGTGCAAAGCACTTTTTTCTATTTTCGGAAATTATGATATCAATTGGGCGCAAGTTATTTTGGATGAACTTCGTCCTAAAAATTTTGAAATGGGAGAAAACACTTTATATCATGGAATTTACCTTACTCGGATTTTCAACTATTTTGGAGTAAATTTCAAAGGAGAAGAATTTATTTCAAGAAAAGTTTTTAATATCTCAAACATTTCTCCCATGAAAATCCCATATGTTTTTCAACCTTATGAGACTCTTGCCGAAAAGGAAGAGTGTTTGACTCATGAAGAAACGGAAGAGGAGGAAGAGGAAGAAGAAGGAGGGGATGAAATGGAAATAGAAGAAGAAGAAGGTGAAACATCCCAAGAAAGTATTGATTATCCCTCCAATCCTACCAACAAAACCCTTCTCAAAAACCAAAAAATTATTGTTGAGAATCAACGGGTTCTTAAAAGATCCGTTAGTAAGAAGTTGGACAAAATATCATCCAAGATAAACAAGTTTTTCTCCAAAGTCAGCAAGAAACTTGGATTATCTTCATCTTCATCATCCTCTAACTAGTTCTATATTTTCATATCATGTCAAATTAGTTTAAGCTAGTTTTAATTTGAGTGTTTATGTAGTTGTTTATGATTAATCATTGTATCACTCTTCTATGCAATGAAATTGAATTTCTTTTCTGTTATCTAGCTTATCTTATCTCTTGAATAAATGTTAGTGTATTATATAAATATATATACACAATTATTCACAAAATCAAAATTACCATCAAATTTCACTGCCTCATGTCGACATACCCTCTATGACTATGTCGACATGTACTGGTAAGAAATGACACTTCATTTTGAATTTGAAATTTGAATAACTACCATATGTCTATTCATTTCAAACGAATTTCTACACCTATATATACCCATTTCTTCCAGAATTCATTACTAAATATTATTTCTTATCTATTCTATCTCTCATTCTTCTCATAATTTCAAAAATGGCTAATCCAATTCATAACTTATCCGAGAATCTTGAAGAAACTCTTAATTCATTCAAGAATATTCTCTCGTTCATTCTTCGTAACCAGCGACACTTAGATTGAGTCAAACGCAGATGATCGAGGAGCAAGAAAGGCATTTCGAGGCAATTCGTGTAATATCCCTGAAATTTGAGCAATATCAATTTAATAATCTGTTAAATAATTAAATTGATATTGATGGTCTTTGATAATGAAATCTGAATTTAATTTAATAATCTGGTTTAAATAAGTATTTAATTGATGATTTAGTCTTTTAAAATAGTTAATAAGATATTTTCTATTTGAATATATATATTTATTTGTATATACTGTAAATAGAAAGCTTTGGGCAAACTGGAAATTTAGATTTAATTTAATATGACTTTTCAAAGATATTTAAATAAATAACTTTATAGTTTTAAATATACTTTAGGTAAATGTTTAAATTGGTTAAAATATATTTTAACTTAAGTTTAAATATAAATAAGATTAACAAAAAGGTTTGTTTTATTTTATTTTTGAATAAAGCTTGCTAATTATGATTTGAATAATGTATATATATAGTTTAAAATTACAATTGTACAAAAAAAGAAACATTAATCCATTTGGTAAGATAAGTAAAATAAGTAATTTATATTAAGGGATAATTTCTTTTATAAATTATTTAAGATTTGATAAATTGTTATTTCAAATTGAATTTGTGTAGTTATATGTATATATATATATAACTTGATTTTTAAATTAGATTTTCAATTTTAATTTGAATATGAATTTGGATTTATAATGTAAAATTCAAAAGATGAGATTTAATAAAGGTTTTAATTGTTTTCTTTTAAAAAGTAATTAAACTAAAATGGTTTGAAATAAGCTTTCTTTTTAAATATCTTTTGAACTAAGAATAGTTTGTATGACATAAGTAACATAAAAATGGATATAAATAAATAAACCATAAATTACTAAATTCACATTTACATAAATAATAAAACATAATTATTTTTAGATGAAGGATTTAAACATAATATTGCTTTGTTTTGACATGTGTAAGCTAAAGATGATTTGAATTAACAAGTGGCATTGTCTTGTTTATTTTGATAACATTTTATTAATAAATACAATAAGATAAACTTGGAAAAATCGTTTTTATGTTCAAACCTTTTTCTTTCTTCTCTTCTAAAAACAAAACTGAAACCAGATTTAAAGAAATTCTTTCCCTGTTTTGAAAGCAAGAACATCTCAACATCAAAGTAATTTCAATTTGCAAGTTTCCAGTAACAAGCTTCAACTTGCAGTAATCAAAGTTTTGCAGTTTCAAAGAAATTCAAAAGCTTTTTCAGTTTTAAAAAGCCTCAGCAAATTCAAAGGTTTCCAGTCTCAAAAACCCAAACAATTCAGTTTTCAAATCCCAGAAAAATAAATCAAGCCTGTTTCTTTTCAAACCTGGAAATTTAAGAAGTATACATCTTTTTCAAACAAGCACGCATGCAGTTTTCAAAGGCAAAAGCATATCTAGTTTAAAAGTATCATAAGCTTGTCAAAATGGTGCTCTGCTCTCTGTTCCATTCAAATCTGGTGAGTAAACAATTAAATTTAAAAACAGTCTTAAATCTGTGACACCTAAATGCTCGTGATGGATTCTGTAGAGATATAGCTTGTATATGTTTATGAATGTGAATGCATGTGTGTATATATGATGTGTCTGTGCATATAGATAGGAGATGTATGTGTGAATCTGAAACAGGATATACCTCTGTTGTTTTAACAGGCTCTAAAAATTTGCTAAGGAATTCCATATCTCTGTATATAATCAAAATTTGGTCAAGATCATTGAAGAACAAATGATCATATGAATGTAATATAATTGTTTAAAATAGTTTCAGGAAATTGTGAAGTAATTTATCTTAAAATAAAATTTACAGTGAATGTGTGAAATTTTGATAAAAAAATCAAATGTCTTAAATTCGTGAATTGAATCCATGATTGGATTCATGGTAATAAATGTTGAATTTAGGAATTAAAATCACAAATTTTAGATTTATATTGGTTGAGGTATTCTGAGTTGATCAGTTTCTGTTTCGTCATCAAATTCTGATAAACGGCGAAGTGGTGAGCGACGTGATCATTGCTGGAGGAGTCTGGAGTGTTGGGGATTTCAGGAAAATTGGAAGTGGGATTTTTAGAAGACCGGGGTGGCCAGGGAACGATGATCTAGGGTTAGTTGACCTGCTTTTGTCAGTATTGAAGTCGAAGAAATCTCGACGTTACTGGTGCATCGGAACTGATCACATAAGGGAGGATTGGAGCTGGAAGTCGAAGCGAAGGTTCGGTGGGCCGGTGGATGTTCTCGAGGTTGAAATCGTCGTCGATGGGTGAATTTCCGATCGAGTTAAACTCCAGTTGTCGATCGAAGGGCTGATTTTTGTTTCGCTGATGGAATCGTGGATTGGGGAAGTCGAGGCTGATGGCGAAGACGAAGTCGACTTGTTGGAGGCTGGGAAGTGGTCGGAGTCACGAAAGTTCGCCGTGCATGTGCACGGTGCACTTGCGTGTTTCTGGCGATGGGAGTTGAGAAGATGATGTTCTTCTCGGTGTTGAGCTCGTGCAAATTATAGTGTGACTCGAAGAAGCTTAAGTGAGTGAAAGTGCGTGGATAGCTCAGGAATTTGAAGTTTTTGGCTCGGTAGTTTTTGTTTCCAGATTTTATTTTTAAAAGTAAAACATGTACAAATTTATATAAGCTAGAAACCTGGTATAAAAAGCTAAGAATTCAAGTTTTACAAAGTTTCAAAGTTTAAAAGCAAAATAAAAACAAGTTTCAAAGTGTTTAACAGGTTTTAATTTAAAACAATCAGTTTTTATAAAAAGATGATTAGTTAAGTTTAAAATGTATTTAAAATTCAAAAGAGAATGATTAACCAAGTTTAAATATGTTTTAAAAATTTAATAAGTTATTAAAGGAATTGATAATTAAGTTTTTAAGAATAAGGATTTATTTAAACAAGTTTGAAAAGTTTTTCAAAGATCTTAAATGTTGAAATTAAATGTTAAATTGTTTTGTTTTAAAATAGATCATATATATTCTTAAATATGAAATTGATTTCTAAATATTTTATAATGAAGTTTAGTAAGTAATTAAGTTATATATTAAGATAAATAATTTATCTTTAATTAAGAATGTGATTAATTAAAGATAATTAATTAGTGAAATTAATTAAAAGTTAATCACTTAATGAGATTAATAAAGGTTAATAATTGATGTTGATAATCAAAGAAAAATTACTTAGTAAAGTGATTAGTGGATAGTTGATTAATGTAATTTAAAGATTATTAACTAGAAATTACGAGATGATTAATTAATGTAATTAATTTAAGATAATTAATTGGTTTAATTAATTATGGATAATCACTTATGAAATTAGTTAAATATAATTAACTAATGTAAGTATAATTACTTAAGTAATTAATGGAAGTAATTAAGGAATTAATTACTTAATGTAATTAATTGAGTTAAAGTGATTTATTTAAGTTAATAAATTAAGTTTAATTAATTTGAGATAAACACTTTAGAATGTAATAAGTAATTACTTAATGTAATTAATGAAGTGTGAATACTTAGTGAAGTTATTAATGGTAATTACTGGATGTAATTAATGGAAGATGATTTAAGAATGGAAGTAAATTGACATTATTTACTTTTTGTAATTAATCAAGGGATTAATTAAAGATAATTAATTAAGGAGTAATTAATTTATATAATGAAGTAATTAAGGGAAGTTAATTACTGAATGAGATTAATCAAAGGTGATTAATAAATGTGGTTTAATTTAAGATTAATTATTAAATGCAATTAATTTTAAATAGGATAATAAATTAATAAGTAATTAAGGATCATTAATTAATGTAATTAATGATGTAATTAAGGGTTAAATAAATTAAGACTAATTAATCAATAATAAGTGATTAAATAGTAATTAATTAATGTAATTAATTAAGGATTAATGTAATTAATTATAGTTAATTAATTAATAAAGTAATTAAAGGTTAATTACTATAATGGTTAGGAATAATTAATTTATATAATTAATTAAAGGCTAATTACTTGAATGTAATTAAAAGATAATTAATCAATGATGATTAATTTAAATGAATAATTAAAGGATAATTAATTAATTGATTTATAATTAATTAATGGTTAAGTAAGCAGGATTTATAGAATGAAGTAATTAATTTAATTCACGTTAAATTGATTATAGATGATATAAATCATTACTTATGGATGGATAATAGTTTTGAATGTTATGCATGGTTGATATCTCCGATGAGACAGGATTGATCTGTGATATAGATGTTTGGTTGAATTGTAATGATAATAAGAATTATCTGTTGTGATGATAATGTAGATTATCTATTGGGTTATCTATCTGTGTATATAGATAAGAATTGAATTGTTTAAAACCTTTAAACAACTTGGCCTTAAAAGATACGTTTTGGATTTCGATGAGACCGGGATCGGGTTTCCGTATACCGGATTTCCAGGTCTGGAGACCCGAATACCACATCGATCCAAATTTACGATAGGTCGTGAATCAAGTGAAGATGAAGATTCAGAGTGCAAGGGTTATTGTCGTTAACTCTGAGGGTGATTCCAAAACGAGTGTAACGAGATAATGCCTTCGGTTTCGTTCGAACCCGGAACGAACTTGTATGGATTGAATGCTTTCAGCACATCGTCAGGTGGACGATGAGCATTCTAAGTGATGTGTTCTTTTCTAAGGTAATCGTGACCTCAAGCCTCACAAACCGGGAATGGCTAAAACAGGGGAGGTGCAGCAAGGTTAGTGGGTAGCCCCCAAGTAGGACAAGATTACCTCTGTCTAGAAGTCCCTTCTTATTTCGGCTTAGTGTGTGTGCGGTTGCTGATCCCAACCGTGAGGTATCTTGTGCGGGAATTATCCAGTAAGGGATGTTCCGACCTTGTGTTGCAGGGGATTGGGAGTGATCCTCGGTACGGTGATCTAGGCCACGTACTGTGACGGGCGGTACCCCGGTAGCCCTGCCATTGTATGGAATCCAAACTCCAATAAGTGCCGTACGTATTAGTTGTGCCCAACTATGTTGAAATGTGAGATGTAAGCATTTCAGCTATTTCTGTATTTTACTTGAAAACCCAAGACCCTATTATAATACAATCGAATTTCCTATCAAATGTTTTGGTTAGCGTAAGGTAAAAACTTACCCATGTTTATTTGTGGGAAGTCTTACGTGATACTTTTTCTTTCAAAAGGTTTTGAAGTTAAACAAGTTTAACCTGTTACTCACACCAGACCCATGTCTGACCCAAGTTGTTTATTTCTGTTTATAAACTCTTGGGTACTCAAATTTTTACGAGTAGCCAAGGGATTCAGGTTTAGATTTGACGAATATTCTGGAGGAGCAATGGAGCAGGAGGCTTCGACGTTGTAGATATAGATAGTAGTTTCCGCTGTGTTGATCTTGTTTAGATCTTTGTTTTGTATTGAGATGTAATAACTAGACAGATGTTTATAACTGTCTAGTATATGAGATGTAATCTGTGTAACTCTGATAAGTGTTGTATATGATACTATGTAATAGTTTATGTTATTAATATAATTTATTCGTTCCGCTGTGAGATCGTTGTTGTTGTTTCTTTCTTTCTTCTCTTCTTTTCTATTTTCTACCCCTTTCTTTCTTCATAATGATGCGACTTTCTGGGCATAGGAAGTCGGGTCGTTACAGTGGTATCAGAGCCAGGTTGAGCGAATGCCTAAGCTTTTGGTTAAGTGAATATCAGAGCAGTAGGTAGAGTGAATACCTAGGCTCTGAAGTGGTGTCTATCTTGAGAGCGCGTAATTGTTAGTTATATAAAAATGATTTTATATTGTGTTAATTGATCGGTTGAGTGGTATATGGATTCTGGTCAATACGAGTAGCTAACGTTATTGATAGGGATCTCTAAACACTTGAACCAGGCCAACGGACACAATATTGTTTTAAAGAGGTAAATGAAATAATTTTACCCAGAAATAATTTCTATATAAAAAGTACCATTTTAAATATATATATATTTCTACCTATTTGTTGGGTTACCTGTTCGGGTTTTCCAATATAGGATATAAAGGTAGATAGGGTAGTGGTGTGTGTAACACGACTACCAATGGTTGGAGTCTGAGTATTGAGGTTGGAAGTGTATCTGTCGAGACTGTAGACCTAATACCGTCTCGAGTAAGCTTTGCTATGGTAAAGGATTTCATCGATCTCTGAAGGAAACCTTTTAAAGGTTCGGAGTTTATCTTTGAAGTTTGGATGAGTAAGGTTGGATCTGTCGGTTGAACAGAAGCGAGTGATGGTACCTTGATACCTCAGGTAATAGTAGCTGTATGATGAGATACAGTGACGGTGGATGTTCCCGAAGATGTTTTCTTTGGAACAAGATTAAGGAAGTGTGTATGCTTCGGTGTTGTGGCTGAGTTTAGCATGGTGTTTCTGTTTGGTTTGGAGTTCGAGTTTCTCGAAGATCTTTGGAATAGGAAGTCCTTGGCATCAGTGTCAGCAGTGCAGCTCAGAGTATTCTGTGATGGCAGGAAGTTTTCTGGATGAGCAGTTTTTCTGAAGGTGAAGTTCAGAAGTAGTAAGAGTAAATCCATTTCTTCGATGGATTGGATAGTTAAGTATGAGCTGTTCGGATTGTGTAAAGAGGAACAGTTTTTCTTTGGAAATAGGTTGAGTTGATCGCAAAAGTGACTTGCGATTGTGTGAGTGCTCTCTTGGGTTATTGAAGTTTTTCTGGATGTCTTCAGGAAGTCGGAAGATTGTCCGCATCTGAAGATTGAGTTTTCTTATCGACTGAATTCCAGGAGTGATACCGGTGGTTCAGCCTAGTTGAAGGATGATTTCTAGAGATAGAGTTGGTGAAGCAGCTCAAGTTTGATGGAGTATCTGAGTTTCTTTTATGGATCTGTTGAACCATTTTCTGTGATGTGTTGTCCAGTTGTGCTTGTGTTCTTCATCAGCATTTTCATTCTACCTCAGATCAGCGTGGTGCAACAGAAGCAGTTTTGGAGTGTATCTCTGGATAGGAGAAGTAAGTTTGGAAATCTACTGAATTGTGGAGTAGAGTTGTGTTTTGGATCTCTTCTGTATTCTGACTTGGATAAGTATTTGGACTTCTGAATTGAATTGTCAGTTTGGATAACTGGAATTCATTGTGTTTTACGTATCTCTGAGGGAGTACGTGTTTGATCTATTTCTGGTTTTTGAAATCAGCAGTTCAGGAAGTTTGGTAGTTAAGTCAGACTCGTCTGTAGTCTGATATCCTGTTTAGTTCTATAGGTCTAGATGAGTAGGAACTCTGTAGCTTCGTAGTTTGGATTGTTTGTAGAGCGAGTATTCTGGTATATATATATACTTGGGGAAACTCGAGAAAATTCTATCCAGAATTTTATCTGGATAATTAAATTTGTTTGTTTGGATGATTGGTTGTTATGGTTGCTAGTATATGGTTGATAATATATGTTGTGATTTAAAACTAAAATCTTTAATAAGATTATTAAATTACCTTTGTTTAAATTTCGGGGACGAAATTATTTTAAGGGGGGAGGAATGTAATATTCCTGAAATTTGAGCAATATCAATTTAATAATCTGTTAAATAATTAAATTGATATTGATGGTCTTTGATAATGAAATCTGAATTTAATTTAATAATCTGGTTTAAATAAGTATTTAATTGATGATTTAGTCTTTTAAAATAGTTAATAAGATATTTTCTATTTGAATATATATATTTATTTGTATATACTGTAAATAGAAAGCTTTGGGCAAACTGGAAATTTAGATTTAATTTAATATGACTTTTCAAAGATATTTAAATAAATAACTTTATAGTTTTAAATATACTTTAGGTAAATGTTTAAATTGGTTAAAATATATTTTAACTTAAGTTTAAATATAAATAAGATTAACAAAAAGGTTTGTTTTATTTTATTTTTGAATAAAGCTTGCTAATTATGATTTGAATAATGTATATATATAGTTTAAAATTACAATTTTACAAAAAAAGAAACATTAATCCATTTGGTAAGATAAGTAAAATAAGTAATTTATATTAAGGGATAATTTATTTTATAAATTATTTAAGATTTGATAAATTGTTATTTCAAATTGAATTTGTGTAGTTATATGTATATATATATATAACTTGATTTTTAAATTAGATTTTCAATTTTAATTTGAATATGAATTTGGATTTATAATGTAAAATTCAAAAGATGAGATTTAATAAAGGTTTTAATTGTTTTCTTTTAAAAAGTAATTAAACTAAAATGGTTTGAAATAAGCTTTCTTTTTAAATATCTTTTGAACTAAGAATAGTTTGTATGACATAAGTAACATAAAAATGGATATAAATAAATAAACCATAAATTACTAAATTCACATTTACATAAATAATAAAACATAATTATTTTTAGATGAAGGATTTAAACATAATATTGCTTTGTTTTGACATGTGTAAGCTAAAGATGATTTGAATTAACAAGTGGCATTGTCTTGTTTATTTTGATAACATTTTATTAATAAATACAATAAGATAAACTTGGAAAAATCGTTTTTATGTTCAAACCTTTTTCTTTCTTCTCTTCTAAAAACAAAACTGAAACCAGATTTAAAGAAATTCTTTCCCTGTTTTGAAAGCAAGAACATCTCAACATCAAAGTAATTTCAATTTGCAAGTTTCCAGTAACAAGCTTCAACTTGCAGTAATCAAAGTTTTGCAGTTTCAAAGAAATTCAAAAGCTTTTTCAGTTTTAAAAAGCCTCAGCAAATTCAAAGGTTTCCAGTCTCAAAAACCCAAACAATTCAGTTTTCAAATCCCAGAAAAATAAATCAAGCCTGTTTCTTTTCAAACCTGGAAATTTAAGAAGTATACATCTTTTTCAAACAAGCACGCATGCAGTTTTCAAAGGCAAAAGCATATCTAGTTTAAAAGTATCATAAGCTTGTCAAAATGGTGCTCTGCTCTCTGTTCCATTCAAATCTGGTGAGTAAACAATTAAATTTAAAAACAGTCTTAAATCTTTGACACCTAAATGCTCGTGATGGATTCTGTAGAGATATAGCTTGTATATGTTTATGAATGTGAATGCATGTGTGTATATATGATGTGTCTGTGCATATAGATAGGAGATGTATGTGTGAATCTGAAACAGGATATACCTCTGTTGTTTTAACAGGCTCTAAAAATTTGCTAAGGAATTCCATATCTCTGTATATAATCAAAATTTGGTCAAGATCATTGAAGAACAAATGATCATATGAATGTAATATAATTGTTTAAAATAGTTTCAGGAAATTGTGAAGTAATTTATCTTAAAATAAAATTTACAGTGAATGTGTGAAATTTTGATAAAAAAATCAAATGTCTTAAATTCGTGAATTGAATCCATGATTGGATTCATGGTAATAAATGTTGAATTTAGGAATTAAAATCACAAATTTTAGATTTATATTGGTTGAGGTATTCTGAGTTGATCAGTTTCTGTTTCGTCATCAAATTCTGATAAACGGCGAAGTGGTGAGCGACGTGATCATTGCTGGAGGAGTCTGGAGTGTTGGGGATTTCAGGAAAATTGGAAGTGGGATTTTTAGAAGACCGGGGTGGCCAGGGAACGATGATCTAGGGTTAGTTGACCTGCTTTTGTCAGTATTGAAGTCGAAGAAATCTCGACGTTACTGGTGCATCGGAACTGATCACATAAGGGAGGATTGGAGCTGGAAGTCGAAGCGAAGGTTCGGTGGGCCGGTGGATGTTCTCGAGGTTGAAATCGTCGTCGATGGGTGAATTTCCGATCGAGTTAAACTCCAGTTGTCGATCGAAGGGCTGATTTTTGTTTCGCTGATGGAATCGTGGATTGGGGAAGTCGAGGCTGATGGCGAAGACGAAGTCGACTTGTTGGAGGCTGGGAAGTGGTCGGAGTCACGAAAGTTCGCCGTGCATGTGCACGGTGCACTTGCGTGTTTCTGGCGATGGGAGTTGAGAAGATGATGTTCTTCTCGGTGTTGAGCTCGTGCAAATTATAGTGTGACTCGAAGAAGCTTAAGTGAGTGAAAGTGCGTGGATAGCTCAGGAATTTGAAGTTTTTGGCTCGGTAGTTTTTGTTTCCAGATTTTATTTTTAAAAGTAAAACATGTACAAATTTATATAAGCTAGAAACCTGGTATAAAAAGCTAAGAATTCAAGTTTTACAAAGTTTCAAAGTTTAAAAGCAAAATAAAAACAAGTTTCAAAGTGTTTAACAGGTTTTAATTTAAAACAATCAGTTTTTATAAAAAGATGATTAGTTAAGTTTAAAATGTATTTAAAATTCAAAAGAGAATGATTAACCAAGTTTAAATATGTTTTAAAAATTTAATAAGTTATTAAAGGAATTGATAATTAAGTTTTTAAGAATAAGGATTTATTTAAACAAGTTTGAAAAGTTTTTCAAAGATCTTAAATGTTGAAATTAAATGTTAAATTGTTTTGTTTTAAAATAGATCATATATATTCTTAAATATGAAATTGATTTCTAAATATTTTATAATGAAGTTTAGTAAGTAATTAAGTTATATATTAAGATAAATAATTTATCTTTAATTAAGAATGTGATTAATTAAAGATAATTAATTAGTGAAATTAATTAAAAGTTAATCACTTAATGAGATTAATAAAGGTTAATAATTGATGTTGATAATCAAAGAAAAATTACTTAGTAAAGTGATTAGTGGATAGTTGATTAATGTAATTTAAAGATTATTAACTAGAAATTACGAGATGATTAATTAATGTAATTAATTTAAGATAATTAATTGGTTTAATTAATTATGGATAATCACTTATGAAATTAGTTAAATATAATTAACTAATGTAAGTATAATTACTTAAGTAATTAATGGAAGTAATTAAGGAATTAATTACTTAATGTAATTAATTGAGTTAAAGTGATTTATTTAAGTTAATAAATTAAGTTTAATTAATTTGAGATAAACACTTTAGAATGTAATAAGTAATTACTTAATGTAATTAATGAAGTGTGAATACTTAGTGAAGTTATTAATGGTAATTATTGGATGTAATTAATGGAAGATGATTTAAGAATGGAAGTAAATTGACATTATTTACTTTTTGTAATTAATCAAGGGATTAATTAAAGATAATTAATTAAGGAGTAATTAATTTATATAATGAAGTAATTAAGGGAAGTTAATTACTGAATGAGATTAATCAAAGGTGATTAATAAATGTGGTTTAATTTAAGATTAATTATTAAATGCAATTAATTTTAAATAGGATAATAAATTAATAAGTAATTAAGGATCATTAATTAATGTAATTAATGATGTAATTAAGGGTTAAATAAATTAAGACTAATTAATCAATAATAAGTGATTAAATAGTAATTAATTAATGTAATTAATTAAGGATTAATGTAATTAATTATAGTTAATTAATTAATAAAGTAATTAAAGGTTAATTACTATAATGGTTAGGAATAATTAATTTATATAATTAATTAAAGGCTAATTACTTGAATGTAATTAAAAGATAATTAATCAATGATGATTAATTTAAATGAATAATTAAAGGATAATTAATTAATTGATTTATAATTAATTAATGGTTAAGTAAGCAGGATTTATAGAATGAAGTAATTAATTTAATTCACGTTAAATTGATTAGAGATGATATAAATCATTACTTATGGATGGATAATAGTTTTGAATGTTATGCATGGTTGATATCTCCGATGAGACAGGATTGATCTGTGATATAGATGTTTGGTTGAATTGTAATGATAATAAGAATTATCTGTTGTGATGATAATGTAGATTATCTATTGGGTTATCTATCTGTGTATATAGATAAGAATTGAATTGTTTAAAACCTTTAAACAACTTGGCCTTAAAAGATACGTTTTGGATTTCGATGAGACCGGGATCGGGTTTCCGTATACCGGATTTCCAGGTCTGGAGACCCGAATACCACATCGATCCAAATTTACGATAGGTCGTGAATCAAGTGAAGATGAAGATTCAGAGTGCAAGGGTTATTGTCGTTAACTCTGAGGGTGATTCCAAAACGAGTGTAACGAGATAATGCCTTCGGTTTCGTTCGAACCCGGAACGAACTTGTATGGATTGAATGCTTTCAGCACATCGTCAGGTGGACGATGAGCATTCTAAGTGATGTGTTCTTTTCTAAGGTAATCGTGACCTCAAGCCTCACAAACCGGGAATGGCTAAAACAGGGGAGGTGCAGCAAGGTTAGTGGGTAGCCCCCAAGTAGGACAAGATTACCTCTGTCTAGAAGTCCCTTCTTATTTCGGCTTAGTGTGTGTGCGGTTGCTGATCCCAACCGTGAGGTATCTTGTGCGGGAATTATCCAGTAAGGGATGTTCCGACCTTGTGTTGCAGGGGATTGGGAGTGATCCTCGGTACGGTGATCTAGGCCACGTACTGTGACGGGCGGTACCCCGGTAGCCCTGCCATTGTATGGAATCCAAACTCCAATAAGTGCCGTACGTATTAGTTGTGCCCAACTATGTTGAAATGTGAGATGTAAGCATTTCAGCTATTTCTGTATTTTACTTGAAAACCCAAGACCCTATTATAATACAATCGAATTTCCTATCAAATGTTTTGGTTAGCGTAAGGTAAAAACTTACCCATGTTTATTTGTGGGAAGTCTTACGTGATACTTTTTCTTTCAAAAGGTTTTGAAGTTAAACAAGTTTAACCTGTTACTCACACCAGACCCATGTCTGACCCAAGTTGTTTATTTCTGTTTATAAACTCTTGGGTACTCAAATTTTTACGAGTAGCCAAGGGATTCAGGTTTAGATTTGACGAATATTCTGGAGGAGCAATGGAGCAGGAGGCTTCGACGTTGTAGATATAGATAGTAGTTTCCGCTGTGTTGATCTTGTTTAGATCTTTGTTTTGTATTGAGATGTAATAACTAGACAGATGTTTATAACTGTCTAGTATATGAGATGTAATCTGTGTAACTCTGATAAGTGTTGTATATGATACTATGTAATAGTTTATGTTATTAATATAATTTATTCGTTCCGCTGTGAGATCGTTGTTGTTGTTTCTTTCTTTCTTCTCTTCTTTTCTATTTTCTACCCCTTTCTTTCTTCATAATGATGCGACTTTCTGGGCATAGGAAGTCGGGTCGTTACAATTCGATGGATGATTTCTTCCCTGCATAAGGATGATAACGAAGCACATCCTCCGGTCTCTCTCACAAATGACAATGAAAATTGGGATGCCATCAAAGCAGACCCTATTTTCAAAGAAGAAGGATGGGTGGAAGTTCCTCGTAACGTTTAATTTGATTGCTTTATTTAATTTGATTACTTTGTTTGAATTGATTGCTTTGATTGAAATTGTTTGTTTTGATTGGTTTGATTGACACTTGGTGTGGATTGATGAATGTATAAATATACATTGATATATTAATTGAATATCATGTCTATAAGTATAGTTATTTCTTAATCTATCTATTATATACTATTATATGGTTTAATGCAGGTACTTAAGTACAAGAATGAGGGGGAGTTATATAGTTTGGAGTTAGTTTGTTTTTGTTGATGACAAAGGGGGAGAAATATAAAATAGGGTAGTTAGGCATAGATTAAGGGGGAGTTATTAGATTTAGGGGGAGTTATTAGGATAGAAGTAATATTTTATAAACAAAGGTTGTCATCATCAAAAATGGGTAGATTGTTACTCCTTGAGATGATGGTTTTGATGACAACAGCCTTAGAATAAGATTATAAAATATAAATACTAACATTATAGTTTATATATATATATATATGTATATGCAGGATTTAACCATGCAGGTACAAAGAATGAAGACTGTACAGTATAGAGATTCAAGATATCAAGATTGAAGACTCATGAGTATCAAGATTATCAAGAGTTCAAGATTTCAAGATAAGTATTGAGTCTGGAATTATGTTAAAACTTCATAATAGCACTGAAATCTTCACTCCATTTTTCTTTTGGGATGGAATCCATTTCTACCTTTTTAGTGGCTTACAAACCCACGACAAGTAGCTTACAAACCTACGACAAGTGGCTTACTAACCCACGACAAGTAGCTTACAAACCTACGACAAGTGGCTTACTAACCCACGAACATCCTGGTTTTGTACAAGTTTTCGAGTCCTGATGTGATGAGATATTATGCAGGAAGAAGCTTGCAAAACTACTTCAAAATGATTTTCAAAACTACTTCAGAATGATTTTCAAAACTGCTTTTCAAAATGTTTTAGCCTTAAAAATTATCTTTTCAAATGGTTTTCAAAAAGATGTTTTAGCCTTAAAATATTCTTTGTTTTTGTTTTTAATAAACTCTTGTTTTAAATTTCATTTGTTTTAAACTATCTTTTAATTATAATATATTTATACTAAGATTTAAATATAAAATTATAGTAAAATTATATATATATTATTCTCTATATTTATCTATGTATTTGATCTATAGTCAAATATATTTATAAAGTTTAAATAGTTTTTAATATAAGATAAAGGTTATTTTCAAAGAAAAACAAATCTTCAAAAAATGCTTTGGGATGTCGACATGCCCTAGTACCCCATGTCGACATAGTGACAGTTAGATTCAAAAATTTGAATTTCAAAAGAAGTGTCTATTCGCCATAACCTTTCACGAATGGACATGGTTGTTGTTCTTCTATAAATGGGGGTTAGTTTCAACAAATTTGAATATAGATTTTCTGGTTTTTCGCTTCTCTTCTTCTTCCACATTTCTTTATATATATTCTTACCATTACTCTACCGAAATCAACATTGAATCTAACTAGATAATCTCTGGTTTGATTCTCTGTCACTATCTCATCAAGATCCTCAGTGTTATTCAGAGTTATGGGCTTTCTTTGTAATCAATAGAGTAAAAGGTGTGATTGTAGCCTTGGAAATCAATCAAGTGAGAAAAGGTGTGATTGTAGCCTTGAGAAATCAATTGGGTGAACTTGTTGCCCGGAAATCAAGTATCTCTACCCAGAGGATTGTGATTCTGGTGGGTGTACCTCGTGGCCTTGAAATCGAGGGTTGTAATTGTTGAATTGCTTTTGAAAGGAAATCCGTACTTAGTTGTGCGGGACTGGATGTAGGGTAACTCCGAACCAGTATAAAATCCGGTGTGTTCTTTCATTTACTGCATTTACTTTATTTCTGCATCTGTGTTTGATTATGTGATTATATCTGTGTTTGAATATTTATACATTTGTGTACAAATCAACTGTAACTCAAAAAGATTTAGTAATTTCTTATAAACACTATTCACCCCCCCTCTAGTGTTCATTCTAGCCTTAAGATCCATATTCCGCATTCCTCACATAAGGCTCAAATGTAGGATAACTAATTTGAGCCGGCCCTACACCTTCAGTTACCCTAGGCAAACATAGGATGGAAGGGGAGCAAAAAAATAAAAATTGCAAGAAGACACACTCGAACTTAGGTTCTTCAGCTGGGAAGGAAACAAACAAACCACTAAACCAACTAAACTTATTAAATTTTTTGCCCTTTTACTAATATCAACCAGACAATTTGTAAACACGGATATTGAAAATGTTGCCCTCCTCCACCGTGTTGCCCTAGGCGGCCATCTTGGTTGCCTTGCCCTGGGGCCGACCCTGTAACTAATAGTATAGATGGACATTGCAGTCTTCGTTTGCACAAAATTTTACTCTAAACCTTCATAATTTGAATGCCAATGACATGAAGAACTATAGTTGAAAATGATGAATTCACGTTGTACTTTCCTACCTAAGCACAATATGTTGAACACATACGAAAGTCGACCCTTTTACTTGAAAACATCTAGTTTAATGTTGTTAGCTTTATAAAACCATATTGATTAATAAATCTCTTACATAGGAGGTCTTAGTTACAAATTTATTTGACAAAAAAATCATTGAAAGTCAATCATCCCAAATTTAAAAAATGAATCGATACCCATTGTAGCAAGGAAAGTAAAAAGGAAAAACTAAGTTCAAATCTATATATTAAAATCATGTAACCAAATTTAAAAAATGGATCGATACCCATTGTAGCAAGGAAAGTTAGAAGGAAAAACTAAGTTCAATCTATATATTACAATCATGTACAAAAGCTACAGAGGAATATATATAAGATAAGCATTTATTTTGTTCAAAATAAATAAGACTTAGTGGAAAGAAAATACATATTAAAAATAAATGGAAGATTTAATTGCAAAAGAAGCATGGGTAAAAGTAATTTCATTTCTTGTAAGATACAGATTAATTTTTAGCAATGAATCATGCAAAAGAAGCCTGGTAAACTAATTTTCATTTCTCAGTCAAAGAAGCACAAAATCGATTTAGAAAAGAATAGAAGAGGAAAAATAACAAAGAGATTTTACCTTAGGGAAAAATCACTCATTTGCACGAGCTTCCAATATATAGATCAATGATTTTTTCCAACTTGCAACTGTGAATAAATGTTTTCATGTAAGATATATACTCAGTCAGAAAACAGTCAGTTGAATATATGATTACTGTAACATTTTTGACAGCAGCCACATGAATCATTCAGTCAAGAAAGGAGTAAACAATTTGAAATCGCTGGCACTACCGCTAGTAATAGCAACTGAGAAAAAGCATTTTCACTACAAAAATCCATGTAGATAGCAGTATATCTAGATGAACGATGAAAATAATACCTTTGTGGATTCTGCCTAATGAATAAGGAGGTTCTAATTTTAGGTACCGAACAAAAAATCCAAGGCAATTTCAATGCAACTGGAGTGGTACTGATGGGACAATAGAGGATTAGGGGTTCGGTGATCTACAGACGCATAGGGAGAGGGTATGCGGACGACAGGCAAAATAAGACGTTGGATGTAGGGTTAGGGTCGAGAGAGTTGAGAAGGAGATGCGTGGAGAAGAGTCGTTTAAGGCGAAGAACTTTTCTATTTAATTTTTAATTAGGAGGAGAAAAAGAAAGAAAAATGGGGGGAAAAGGAGACTGTTCATTTCACAAAATACTGAGAAGGCTTATGCGCCCTTAAAATCCAACTCACTAATAACTTTTCTATTTAATTTTTGATTAGGAGAAGAAAAAGAAAGAATAAAGGGGGAAAAAGGAGACTGTTCATTTCACAAAATACTGAGGAGGCTTGTGCGCTCTTAAAATCCAACTAACTAATAATAGTATAGTATATATAAGATTAAAAATAGAATTTCTAATTGGAACAGGAGGTTTTTATCGAGAGCGGATAGATTAGTTCTTATCAACTCTGTTTTATAAGCTCTTCCGATCTATTGGATGTCTATGTATCTTTTCCCAAGTTAGGTAATTAATAAAACTAATAAAACAAGAAGGGACTTCTTATGGAGTAGTGATAATCCCAATAGTAGTCTTAAATGTTTAGTCAATTGGGAAACAGTTTGTAAATCGAAAACGGAAGGTGGTTTAGGAGTTATTAATTTACGTAACATGAATTTGTCTTTATTAGAGGAGTGGTTTTGGAAATTTAAGGATATAAATGATAATTCTATTTGAAAAGAAATTATTTCTAAACATTATTATAATGGTAGTAAGAATTTATATCAATTACACCTATAGTTATTAATAAGTTATCTAATTTTTGAAAATCAATTTAAAAATGTCATGAGATTTTTAACCTTAGTACTAATACGATTGTTTATTCAGGAAAATATAATTCTTTTTGGCATGATCGTTGGATTTCTGTCATTCCTCTTAGGATGGAATTTAAAGAGCTTTTCGAAATTTGTAACTTTAAGAATGCTTTAATTTTAGATGTTTTTTCTCCGGATAATGATTCCCCTTGGAATTTTAGTTTTAGTAGAATTTTAGAAGGTACAACACTTAGGTAACTTTCTTTGCTTTATGCTAGATTGAATTTATATAATATTGATAACGAAAATGATAACATTAACTGGGAATGAGATAAGAGTAAGAAATTTACTTCAAATTCTTTTTATAAATTTCTTAATTTCTCGGGCGTACCTAACAACTCTCTTAAACTTATTTGGAAAAAAAATTCTCCTCCTAAATCTAAAATTCATGTGTGGTTAATCATGCATGGAAAACTAAATACTATTGAATTTTTAAAAAGAAAAAATATGCAAATTGATAATAAATGTTCTTTCTGTAAATTATATATTTTTGAAGATATTAAACATGCGTATTATGATTGCATGGATACTTACTACATTCTGAATAATACTCTCAAAATCTTTAACTTTAGTCTTACAACTAAAGTTACTGATTGTGATTATTATTGGAATAATTTAAGAGTTAAGTTTAAAAGGGAAAATAGAATTTTACTTCATACTTTATTCACTATAATTTGTTGGTATATTTGGTGTGAGAGAAACCAGAGACTTTTTAATAATAATAATAGTCATTTTAATAAATTGATTTTTATAATATCATCATTTTGTTTTAATTGGATCTCAAATCCTAAATATAGATTAACTAAAAATAACCATTTCAAAGAATATATTAATAAGGTTAGTAATAATATAAGCAATTTAAACATAAAAACAATATTTTTAACATTAATAATTATAGCATTAACATTTTTTTCAAATTTGAAAGATGATTTTACTAATTATCATAATGTCCTTTTGATTAATGGAGCATAAGGATAAATTTTAATTTGTTAGTTTATAGGTTTTTAAGTTTTTTTTGTTAAATTTTTTGATATCTCTTTTTTACATCTTTAGTGTTGTTTAAGATGTTGCATAATGATCTTAGATTCTTTTTTAGTCTGTTTCTAATTTTTATTGTTTTTCTGTCTTATTATTTTAGCTTTAGTATTATTACTTTTACTTCATTAATATATATATATATACATATATATTTATATAAAATTCATTTATATACATATATGTGTATTATTCTTATAATTTTCTAGTTCCATTTACAGATACAGGTTTTGGCCAGAAATGGTGCTGGATTCTATTTGCAAGTTCTCAGGTTGTTGTTGACAGGATTATAGTGAGACGTTCATTCTGGACCTTCCGCATTCGCAGTGAGGAGTTCTTCCCAATTCTTCGGTGTCTATAGTGTGGCATTTTTCTTTCTAGATTATTCACTTTTGCAGTGAGGCATTATGTTCTTCCGCGTATATAGAGTGGTGTACTTCATTCTAGAACATCTGCATCTGTAGTGAGGCGTTTATTCTTGATTTTCCGAGTTTGCAGTGTGGCATTTCCTTCTCTGATGGAGCTGTCTTTTGGTATCATCCGTGCTGAGTTTCTTCATGGATTTTTTGGGTACTTCTAATACCTCAATCCGGGCGGTGACCTTGCCAGAGCTTGATATTGAGGTATAATGAGCGGTGGGCTTGCCGAAGCCCATTCTAGTTGCACCTGAGTCATTTTCATTGTTTTTTGTATTTTGATTAGTTATCTACCAGGCATGTTGGCAGCACCTTTATTTTCTGTGATATATATATATATATATTCATGTGTGCTCTCTCTACTTTAGAGGATCACACATTTCTCCCAAAAAAAGATTATTTGGTACACAATATTCAATTATTATCATAAAACAAACTTTACTAAGATAAATTTTACTGCTTCGATGATGGTAAAAGTACTTGTTTCATTTTTATATTTATTGATGAAACATTTATATGTATATACATTTATACATACATACACACACAGACATGCGCGCTTACACGCACGCACGTAGGTGCACACACACAGACATGCGCGCTTACAAGCACGCACGCAGGTGTACACACACAGATATATATCACTTATAGCAAACTAATAAGTAGTGGTCATCTAATCAACATCAATGTAGTTAATAAATAGTTAATTATCTTTTGTAACAATGTGAATATTGTTTGTGTAAAATGTATGTGTCGAACGCCAATTTTCGTCCAGGCTCCGTCTAAACTCCACTCGGATTCTAAAGCCAATCTTATGGCTTAACACACCACTCCTCCTCGATCAGCGTAGTGTTTTAACAAATTAAACAGTGACTGCTATTATTTTGAAAAATAGTAATACAATGTTTTCAAGGTATATAAATGGGATTTATATAATTGTTTAGGGTAAATAACTATAAAGTGACCTTCAGATATGTGGAGTAAAGTATTATTATTTTTAATGTTAGCAAATAAGAATAAATAATTTATATTATCCAAAGTAAATCGATGATGTTTGAGGAGATAATAATGGAATGATCTGCTACATTGGGAATGAAGTATTATCATCTAATATTGCATGTTTATCAACTGAGTCAATGGTCAGTATTATGGGACATGCTATTTGAATGGGTATTTATTACTTATAGCGATATACCATTTTGTATTTACCATGTGGGAAGTAAGTTACATTTTGGGTCCGGTAAGTGCTATTTATTAGTATTTACTCGATGTTGGTATGTACAGAGTTGTAAGTATTTACCATTTGTTAACGTGTGATGGTCGGTTTTCACTAAAAGTTGTTTTTTTATAGGTGGTCAGTGTTATTATTTGTGGATTAGTGTATTTACTTCTATGTTATGCACTAGTGTTTGTTTGCTACTTCTGTTTAGCATTGTTAGAAATAGAAATTGGATGACTTTTGGTCGTGCATGTGTGTTGAAGTTCTATTCCATATTTAGTATTATCATATTGTGGTTAATGTGATAGACATGTCTATATTTTTGTGTTATCCTATGCTAACATTTGTGACTCATGTGAAGAACATGTCTAAGTATGAAAGAACTTAATGGGATTTTTCCTTAAAGGGTATGTAGACAATCTTTCCCTATGTAAGACCACCGGATCACATGGGTTGGGTTGGGGTGCATAGTGTAATGGCACAGTCTAAACTAACTGAAATCATTTCCCCTTGTTTCTTTTCCATTTGGACTATTACACATGTCTTTGATGTATATGCCTATATATAGATTTTTCAGACTTGTATGTAAATATAAGAAAAGTGGAATAGGGTGAGTCTATAACACATGCATTCAGATTGCACATTTTCTTACATTTTCGCCAAGTACTTGCTATTCTATTCCATATATTATAGGACCCATGATTATAATATAGGTGTAGGCATATAGTAGATGTGTTGTTTGTAAAATTTGATTTTGTGTGTTATATATTTGTTGAATTATTATATGTTATTGCATAATTTCACCATGAGATAATGTACTAAATAGCTGTTTTAAATTATTCATCCAACGACCTATTGTTTTTAACATTTAAGATTAGAGCACAAGCGTTAGTGATGACGATTAACAATAATTTTAGCGTTAATAATAGTGGGGTGTTATAGTATGTATTATTATACCGGGATGCATTAACATTTTAAATACACTATATATATGCAAGCACAAAATCCATAGGAAAATTGTTTAATCAATCGTGGTTACGAATGTGTATGTAACCGTGAGTATTGAATCATATAAAATAAATCATTTCCTTGAGTTTTCTTAGTCTAGAGGTATCGAGAGTAGGATATATATATCTATGTATGTATGTTTGTATGTATGTGTATGTATGTATGTATGTATGTATGTATGTATATGTCCATTAGACTAGTGCATGTAATGTTCACCATATGATGGAGAGTGAATACTCATGACCGTTGGGGGAACAAAGCGATTTCGTATGTGTAGTTATTTGGAACAATTATAGAATGACTCGCCTAAAGTCTTATATAGGTTAAAAGTCAAATAGAAGATTTCACATGATAATGTGCAGTAGTCTTTTGACTTAAGACTACTGTAAGTCTTAAGTGTACAAACTATAATTTGATTTTGGTCAATCACACCACAACGAGTTAAAGCCATAGTTGAGTATGAGTTGAATCACATGAAGTGAAACACTATTCAAGAGAAGATTTATCTCCTTCAAGTAGAAGGGTAGTATCATTGTAATGGCAGTAAACGTAAAGTCAAAGTCTCTAGCCAAAACTAATCAGTTGATCGATAAGTGTTATGTACTTTAATATCAGGCCTCACAAATAAATATGGATATCATTAGGTTTTTAACCATTAATTGAGCTCCATATATCTAAGTGGTGTAGTGATGATGAAGAGAAAATGTGCACAATATATCGTTACTTAAGGATATTGCTTTAAAAGATAAGAAATTGGATTTCACTTGGATAATCTGTAAGCACCTAATTTTGAAAGTGCAGTGGATCGTGCATATACGGCTAATCCAACGATATAAATGTATGAATAAATAAGCTAACATAAGATAAAATAAAGTAAAGAACGTGCACACTAGGATTTTTATACTGGTTCGAACCACTGTCTTACGCGTAGTCTCGTAATCTTTATTCTGGCTTCGTACTCATTAAACATCCTCACTTCAACTGGAGGAATGGGTTCATACAAGTGCCTGAGTTGCTAAACAGGTCTTTCCTCTAACTTGATATAGACTTTAGCAGTGTATGTCTTTGAATACACTGAAATGCCCAATATAGTTCAACCTCCTATAACTCACAAGAATCAGTCTGTAGATGAATGTGAAAGAATTTAGGAGGTTAGAAATCAGAATGTTGATGATAATAGTTAAATGGTCGCTTATTTTAAAGTAGTAGGTAAACTAGGGTTTCAGAAAATAAAATAGAGATTTTGAAAGCATGTAAGGTATTGATCCTCTTAAAAATAAAGCTATTTATAGAATTGAAATGGTTTGAAGAAGGGATACAATTGTTTATCATTTGAGAATGTTGCATCTGGAAGAAGAAGAAGAAATATGACCATTTGGGTTGAAAAGAAATTTAAATCGTGCTTTAGAAATTCCAAAACAAATTCGTGCAATGGTGGCCTACCGTCGGTCCACCGGTGTACAAAATTATTTTAGAATTCCGAAGGCTTAAAAGCCTTAAAAATTATTAATAAAATTGATAAAAATACATAACAATTATACTAATATCTTTAAGGCTTTGAGATGTTAGTGTGTGATTTTATGAGTTTTAACAATATATATATATATATATAAGACAAACTGACTCATATATACAAGGTCTTCGAGTATTCTTTATTTTGACGATTCTCTAAAGCTGTAGTGTGCATTATTCTATCTTTTTAGAGCTCTGGGATGACATTGTTTTGATTTTCTTGCTTAGACTTTTGTATGGAATTATCGTCACCAAAATCTATGAAATCTTGCTCTAACATTCTCCCTCATTTTGATTATGACAACTCATATATGTATTCATGTAAATGTTGTTACAACGATGCTTATAAAAATGCAATAGTCCACCTAAATATGTGTCCAACATATTTTATAACTTTATAACTCTGGAGTCCACCTGAATGTATGCATATTTGTAAATATTTTTTGTAATAGCCCTTCTTTCTACGACATATAAATAAATGAATTTTATTAAAATAAAAGTAATTGAATTTGATTTGTGATAACAAATATTTAAAAAACAAATTATAGTTAATTAAATTTTATTTAATAAAAGCCCCTTAGTATCCCAGTATATTCTCTCCGGGGTTTTAGTCAGGTCAGTGTATGAAGAGAATCTCAACTCCTTCCTTTGTCGTTTCGGCTCCCCGAATTCATCATCGATTTTCCTTTTCCCTTTGTCTTTTCCAATTCCAGCTCTGGATGGTCCCCTATCCTCCATGGCATTTATTTATGCATCTTCATCCTCGGCTTCAACGTCTTCTTGAAGCAAATATCTCTTAGCTTCGTAGTAGAATTCCGCAAGATCCATCAGTGGATACATTTTCAATGTAGCTTTGAAATCAATCTACTCATGACTTCAGATACGGTTGCCATTAGGATAAATGATGGATCCGGCTTGTTGAATGCAGCTTCCACCGTATTGAATCTTGTTAAATAACTTCTTAAGGACTCTCCAAGCCTTTGTTTTACGTTTGGGAGCGCAAATACATTTCTCGGTTGTGAGACATGAACTTTGAACTGTATTAAGAACTTGCTCACCAAGTTGGTCCATGTGCTTATGGATCCATTTTCCAACTATCTGAACCACATTCCAGCCAAATCCTTTAAGTATAATGGGAAGCACTGCCCGATTACCTCCTCAGAAGCACCCAATACCTCCATATGTTGGATGTATCTCATCATATGAATCATTGGACATGTCTTTCCGTCGCACTTTTCCAGCATCGGAAGCTTGATATTTGGAGGATTTCTCGCACTTCGGATATTAGCAGTAAACAGATTCCTATTCACGTCTTCCAGACCCAGATTTGGGGTCCTCCTCTAATGAACCTTCGTAATAATTCAGCAACTGGGTTCTCAGCGTCCAATGAAGGTCTCCGTCCTTAAGCAATACTTTGCCCCCTGTTCTAGTAGGAGTATCCTGGGATGCACTCTTTTGGTCACATGCTTGTGTTCTGATTCATAGCTCTAGCTCCATTCGGACCTGCATTCCTTCGAGGAAGTTCTGGTACATAATCTTTTGACGGTTGCATCCTAGTATTTGGATTAGCTCCCATACCACCAGTTCCTGGTGTTTCAATAGTCACTCAGGCATTGGGATTGATTCCCATGTTGGTTCTAGCGTTGCCGCCAAGTATCGGTTGCTCTGGGCATTGGGGAAAGACTCCATCTTGTTCCAATCCAACTCTGGCAGCTCCTGCATTGTTCCTTGGAGTTTGATTCCTATTCCCTACATATCCAGCCATCCCCTACTGCTCCATCCTCTGGAAGAAGCCATCCATCATCTCCTGTTATCTAGCTAAGATTCCATCCTGCATCTCTTTCATCATCCTTTCCAATTCCTCTCTAACAGCTCCTGGCTTCCCCCAAACTCTAGTTGACTTGCTACAGCTCTAGATCTAGTATTAGGCCTACTCATCTTCTTTAAATCATAGATTCAAACTTCTATTCTTCAAATCTCGTTCAAGTCTCTAAATGAAAGCACCAAAAAATTTAACCTAAAAAATGGATCAACACCCTGGATCAGGTGTGAAAGTAGCAGTGTAGATAATCAGTAGCGCAAATCTTAGATAAACAACAAATAAAAAGCAGAAGTAAGAAAAGAGGAAAAGAATTTTTATAGTTGCTCGCCTAACTCTGGCCTACGTCCACTTTAATCAATCTTAATTATGATTATACTAGTTGAATCTCTCTGGATATCAACTAGTTAGTACTTAGATCTAAGTTACAATGAGTTAGAATAAATCATAAGTACAATGGTTGACTGGAGAATCATAATAACCCCCTTGATGATTGTTGTGAGGGAGAAAAAAATTGAAGAAGTGAAGGAATTTCAGTAGAGTAATGGTGGCTCTGTCCCCCGAAAAAGATCCATCTCTAGTTGTTGGTAGGATTGTATTTATAGGGGTAGGAAAACAGTTGGGACAAAACCGACTTGTCAGAAGCCTCTACTTTGTGCTAGGAAGAAGTTCAGAAAAACTCATGGCGACTCGAGCTAACATGATTGGTCGCTAGCGATCCATGGGTGATGGATCGCTTGTGATCCATGCCCTTAGACTATTTTTAAGTCTACCCTTTTGGGTTGCCTTCCTTTCATCTATTTGAATGCCTTGTCCAAATATCAAGTCGTTTGGTGTTTGTTTGATCATCCGTCTTCATGGGTCATCTAGTCTAGAAGAATCACCCATAACTCGCTCAAAACTTAAAGAAATCAGACGAAACTTTGCAGGTACACTCTAGAGGATGTCCAAGACCTACCCAAAAAAATTAATGTGGTGGGGCCCACTCTACATGGATCGTTAGTGATCCATCTAGTTAGGTCACTAGAGATCCATCAAACAACCTCCAATTGATTCCATTTTTTGTGAACCTTTTTTTATGTCTTCTAAGTGTTCCCCCAAAATTCCAAGTCAATCCGACTTCGTATGAGTTCTATAGGTCCATTTTAAGTTAGCTGCTTTTGGCCAAATAGCTTGAATCAGATGAGTCTTCACTTCTCGAGCTAGATTGTTTGACAAGTTATGAAACTTGGCAAGCGTGCTTAGAAATGGTACTGAACCATGATGCAAGAGATTTGGATGACTCATGATACTTCCCCATGGATCGCTAGCGATCATGGGTGATAGATCGTTAGCGATCCATCTACTTAGTCTTTTATTGGCTGATTTTCCTTGAGTCATATTGACTTGTTCGCTTAGTTGTTTTGGTTGAGTCTCGAGTTATTCTAGCATAGTATGAATGTTCTAACTCCTATTGGATTTTGATGGGCTAAAAAGCCGGTTAATAGTTATTCATCACTTTCCAAAATATTGAGATTTAGTAAGGTAAAAATATTTATTTCAATGAATAAAGTTCGTTGTCATTAAAAGAAACTGCGCAAAACAGAGGTGAATACATTTAATAATAACTTTTGAATTTTTTATCCCATTTCAGTTATTTTGCTCATTCTGAAAAACTAATGACATAAGCTACAATTTTTTTTATGTTTTATATAATTTTGACGTTTAAAAGGTTGAAAACGTGCATTTACAAACCAAATATATATTAATTGCAAGTTTTACTCTCCTTCTCCCTCGGTGATTCGAAGAATTTAGAAACCAAAATCGCTTATTTTTCCTGCAAGAAATTTGTGTAATACAAATCAATGCAATGTATTACAGGTTTAGGGAATACCAGACCTACAAGAAGATTAGCTGCTTCATGAAATGCACTAAATCCACAGGAACCACTGTTAGTTAATTTTTAACCCCATTCTCTGGTCATTTCTCTCCCTAACAAATTGTTACAGTTATTATAATTAAAATTTGTCATTTTGATATTGACCAATTGATGAATTTGATTATTCACGTACAACAAAAATTTTCAAGTCTTCTTAAAATTTCTAGAGTTGCATTCTTGCCGCACAAACCACACTGCAGTCGATAGAACAACACTAGCAATATCCTTGCACCTACCAATGAATTTGTTTTCTATATATTCGACTTATATGATTAGCTGGAAACATTCATTACTTTTCACTGGCCAATTTAATTTGTTGCGGCACCAACACCATATAGACTTCGAAAACTTACAGTTGTAGAATAAGTGGTTAGTGTTTTGAAGTTTCATGGCATAGACCGCACACAGGATAAACAGCAACGTGTCTTTGGATTAATCTTTCCTTGGTTGGAAGATATTTGGTTAAGGCCCTGAACAAACACAGTGCTATCTTAGGAGTATGCACTTTCCTCCTGACACACTTAGTCCATGCTTTATGATCATAATTCACCCTAGTAGATTAAATTGTATTGCCCATTCCTAGTGCACGTCCAAATCCAGAAGTCCGTGTCATGGTTCTCAAATATTCTCTCCTATTCAATTTCATTTCGAATAATAGATAGGAAACTGAAACCGTCACTCTTCCACTGTCCTCTATCAATAATGTCCCTAACTATCAGTCTTTTTGTTCTTGTTCTCAAAGTAGTATCAGCTTCCAGTCTGTTAATCAATCTTCCACCTTGAAGACAAGGATCATACAATAATGTGGATTTCCCATCTATAATCCTCCATTACAAACAAAGAGTTTCTTTCGATCTAAATTTAAGCACAAATTTCCATGTACCAAACGTGCCATTCCTGGGTTCTAATTCCCAGAAAGAGTTATTCCTAACATGTTTGTTTTGCATAAGTTGACCCTATAACCCTTCATGATTGATTACTTTCCACAACAGCTTTATCTCCAAAGCATTGTTCATCCAGTAAACTCCCAAAGACCTAGTCCTCCTTCCCTTTTTTTCTTGCAAACAACATCCCATGGTATTTTATTAACTTTATTCTTCTACAAGAAATTCAGAATGACATGTTTAATTATGTTCAAAGTACCCACAGGGATTTGGAAACATTGCATCCAATAGTTGATACACGGATAAACTACTCCCCTTATCAACTCCAACCTTCTTGCTAAGCTCAAAAGTTTTGATTCCCAACCCTCAACTCTACTTTTAATCTTGTCTATTAGATTGGCACATTCATTATTCTTCGAATTAACACTAATGGGGGGGAATACCCAAATAATGAACTGGCAAAATCCCCTGACTAATATTCAATACTTCTTTAATTTTCTTTCTTTTTTGAGAAAAAGGCTGGATTTTTCAGAATTCAGTTGTAATCCAGTACAATCGTGCAAAACCATGAATACCACTTTGATAGCCTCCGCACTCCTAACATCAGCTTTAGAAAAAATAATGATATCGTCCGCAAAAATTATAAAAGTCAAATTGTTGTTGCGTGATTGGATCGCATTGATCTGTCCCTCCACTACTTTCTCCTCCATTAACAAAGTAAAAAATTCCATGACAATAGTGAAAAGTAAAGGTGATATCGGATCCGCTTGGTGCACCCTATTGGTACTTTTAAAATACCCTTCAACATTACGATTATTAATGATAGAAAAAATGGGAGTTTTCATCATTTCAGCTACTAAAGCAATCCATTTGTCAAGAAAATGCATACTTCGTAACATATGAACCACAAATCCACTGTTTACATTATCGTATGCTTTATGTAGATCAATTTTAATACACATATTGGAATTATCTTGCCTCTCCATCCCTTTCACCATTTCATGCACATAGAAAATTCCATTCACAGTCGATCTATTAGGAATGAAAGCATATTGGTTGACAGAAACCAGATTACCTAAGCATAGTTTCAACATGTTGCATATATTTTTTGCCAAAATTTTGTAGCTCCTATTACAATAGGCAATAGGTCAAAACTCATGAACCTCTTTAGCCTCCTTAATCTTTGGAATCAAATTCAAGAACATGGTTTTGATCTCTTTCAAAAAATACCATTGTAAAAAATGTCATTAACAACCTCCAAAAGTAGGTCTTTCATTAGATCCCAGTGTGTCCTAAAGAATTTCACATTATACCCATCAAACCCTAGCACAATGTCATCCTTCACAGAATAGATTTTGCTTTTAATCTCATGCAGGTCAATTCGATCGTTTAGAAAGTTCTTACCATACTCCGAAAAGGTAGATTTGCATATCACCTTAGGTAGTGCAAGCTGAGTCTGTTTGTTACTTAGTTCATAAAAGTATGCTACCGCCCTATCACCAAGCTCATGTGAATCCTAAAACATTCCATTATTAGCAAACTTAAGCTCCAATTACTATTGTTTATCTTACTTGACACTTTAGCATAGAAAAATGCGGAAGCTTCATCTCCAAGGGTCAATCATTCGCATTTCGCCTTCTGTTTATTGTCCATAATTTCTCTTTGTGTTGCTCTATTAAGTGCTTCCTTTGCTGACTGAAGAACATATCAAGTGAGATCGTTGGAGTCCAATTCTAGCTGCTATTGTAATTTAGAGCATTCCTCCCTTAGATTCTCTACCTGCTTTCTCATACCATTCATATCCTCGGCCCATTGTAATAAAAACCTTTTGATTTCCTTCATCTTTCTTAATAAATGGTATAAAGGCCTACCAGAAACATCAGTTAGCCACCCATTATTAACTACATCCATATAACCATCATATTCGATCAATTGGTTCATAAATTTGAACGATCACAAACTGTTACGTTTTTGGTCCTTTAAAGAAATCAAAATAAAGGAATGATCACTAATTCCAAAAGTTAAATAAATAGCACTAGTTTTAGGAAACATTTGCATATAATAAACATTTATGAACCCTCATCAATTCTGGATAAAACATTTCTCTCAGGCCTTGACCACCACGACAATTAAAAACCATGTATCGGTAATTCCATGACCCCCATTTTAACGATCCAACTATCAAGTTCTAGCATTTTATTAAAAGATGCCAGTTTTTCGCCCTTCTTTTCATCAGCGAATTTGATGCAATTAAAATCACCAACGATGATCCATGGTCTAAAAATCCCAATAGTGTCTTTTCTACATTAGACCATAGTTTATTCCTTAGAAACTCAAAATTACGGGGCATAAACGAAGGAACAGTTACACTTTCCGCCTCCCTTATTAGTTATTTCCATTATTATGTGTTGGTGATTCATACTAATGATTTTACAAGCCCATTCTTCACTATCAATAACAACAAAAATATGGCATTTGAAATAACATGAAACATCGCTAATAATTTCCCATTTGCTTCCTATTTTTCTTCTTAAAACATCAATTTCATTAGCTCTCAACTTATTCTCTAAAACTCCAATACAACTAATTTTATACTTTTGAATTAATTTACATAATGCACTAAATCTTTTAGGCTTATGAAAGCCTTTCACATTCCAACTGACTATGACCATTATTTATTCTTTGTGGCACTTCTAAGCACCCTGTTGTGCTTGGGTCCATGTACATTCCCTTCTTTACTTTTCCACTTATCTTCCCATTTTGGATTAGAAATAACTAACATGTCTCTCTTATTGCTGTCATCTTGGCATCTTTTATTGACATTGCATCTCTTAATACTGATGATAGCTTGCTTTTTCTCGCATGTGCATGTTTGATAACAAGGTAAATTGCATAAAAATGCTAAATAAAGGTACGTATTTATACAAATAGATGATGTGATATTTTAGTTTCTTCGTGTTTTGGGATACCCCATGTTGGGATGACACTTCGGAGAAGTATATTATATAATTAAATTGCATTTTGATTTTTTGGAACGTTCTCCGTATAAAGGAGACGTTGTCGAAATTTTTCGAAAATTTCGAGAGTTAGAAATTTTTTATAGAATTTTATTGTATGTGAGAAATAAAAGATGTTAAAATGAATCTATTTAATTCTTAGCATATGATAAGAAGAGATGAGTGTAAGAACCACAGAGAGAAGCGAGATTGAGTGTGGTAGATGAGCGATGATTATGAAGAAAGTTAGGGTATGAGTTGTGTATGTCGACTTCTCTATAGAAAATTGTGAGGATGGAGTTTTCTTAAGCGGAGAAGTCTGTAACAGCCATGCTTTCTACGATGTATAAATAAGTACATTTTAAAATAAAAGTGATTGAATATGATTTGTGATAATAAATATTTTGAAAATAAATTATAGTTAATTAAATTTAATTTAATAAAGGATTTTGATGTACTAAATTGAATTAGATAAATAAGCGGGCAACAGATTGAATGAGATTGTGTAGTTATCATTATACTCTTAACAATGAAGTATAAAATTAATTAAAACTGAATTAAATTAAATTGTGACCAAACACTAGATTAAGCCCAAATCATTCAAGCCCAAAACCCACTTTCATTATCTACTAACTTCTTGAAACCTCTACCCACCTCTACACAAACCGTACCCTTTTTAATTAAGCCATAATCATGTTTCTCAAAATGGAAAATAAGCATGGTCTAAAAAAACAAAATAAAAAATCAAGTCGTACGAGGCATATGTAGCCTGGAATGGCGATTGAGGTCAAGGGGAAGGCGCAGGCCTACTCGCGACTTGGACGAGGTTGATGACGCGATTGATTTTGAGGAAGCCGCGATGGACAATTGAAAGGCAGAGATTGATGCGACCTGAGATTTCACTTGATGATGATTGGGGTATGATGACTTTCGATTGACGATCGAAGTAAGGTCGCGATCATCATGGAGATGATGCGTGCTTTGCTGGTGGTGGTGGTCTCTAATCGAGTAGCAACCTGGAGGCATGACGAAAAGCTATTGAGGCGATTGAGCTGAGGTGTATTGTGCGGTGGAACCATGACAAGCGAACCAAGTTGGGGAAGAAGACATTGACTTGGTGGTTGATGAGACTATTAGAGGAGGTGAACGACGTGGTTTGAAGGCAACGACTGAAGGATAGTGTGGTTGTGGATAGTGTGCGAAGTTGAAGACTAAAGCCCCATACTGATAGTAATTGCTGATTTGGAAATTCAACCGTCATTCCAGTGAGTTAATCTCAATCACGACTATGTTTATTTCTTTTATTTGATATGTACCCCCCTGCAACGACCCCGAAATTCGAACACTTCATCTATGAACATCTCAACTTTTGAAAAACGGTTAAGTACTAAAAATATGATTTTATAACCTTGTTAAATAATTTTTAGTTAATTGCAAATGATAGAAAACTTCTTTTTGAAATATGTTTACAACAATATATTCTTTGAGTAAATATTGAAAATGTGACCGAAAAACGTTTCGTTAAAAATCAACTTTTTGTTCAATAAAAGTTGTCTATGATCTTTGGGCTTATGTAACAAACACATGAAAACATTTTAAAGTGCTTAAAACTTCTTATTAATATTGGAAACTAAATCATTCTAAAAGATTCTAGAAAGAAGGACTAAAGGACCCCTGATTTCAGGAGGAAAAGGTGGAGCGATTTAGGAAAAGCATGGTGTGTAAGAGGCATGGATGCATGTAACTTCATGGTTGACCTAGGAGAGTATTGGTGGTATTTTGTCACTAATTCTAAGCTTATAAATAGGAGGCAAGGGCTCTCTTCATTCTTACAAATTCACAAACTCAAAGTTCCAAGTTCTTACACTTCTTTCTCTTCTCAAAGTTCTTAAATCAAAACAACTCTAAACTAGTTCAAACTCCTCCAAACTCAAGCTATCATCCTAATATAGCTTATAACATCATTCCATCACCTCAAAACTAAAGAAGTTTGGAGCCACCTCCTCCAATTAGCCAAAGTCGTACCCAATCTAGGGTGGTTGGGGCTTGGCCGTGCACTTCTTGTCCTCGTCTTCTCTTGTTTGTGCTTGTGCATATGTTGTGTGTTGAAGGAAGTTATTGTGGTGTTGCTAGGAAGAGGTTGAAGAGTTAGCATTTATTGGTTGAAAAGTGAGTTATCTCAGTCATTAAATCAAATCATAAACTTGACACTTTGTTAAGCCAAAACTTGACAATTTTTCTTGTTATAAACTATGTTAATATACCTTAACTAGTTAAAGTTATAACCCTTAGTTATGTGCTCTACAAAGCATGTGATTTGTTTAAGTATTGTCCCTTGCAAAGCTTTGAATTGTTTTGCTAAAATAAGTACATGTAATATGAAATCTGAACATTGAATTTGGACACATTATTTAGTACATATGTTATTAATGCTTTCTTGTGATATGGCTTGAAAGTAGGAATCATATATGCTTATTTTGAATGATATTAAATATAGAATTCAATACAGAATTGTCCGTATAATGATAGTTCTTATAAACGCACTTTAAAATCTCTTCTTTTATCTTATTTTGTAAGCTCTATATTTTGTTTATTTTCAAATAAAATGTTTTCTATACTTATAGAAGTGCAAAAGGTAGTCAAGAGTGAAGTTTAAAAGCTATTTTGTTTATACACCTAAGAAGCATCGAGACTCTAGTGTAGACTCGGCCTCTGGCTGTATCAATTATAGCAGCACATATAATTGCAGTAACGGTAATGAAATTAAAAATGAAGAATAAAATAAATAAAGTTAATATTGCTAAATAAATATGAATAATTGATGTTTGCGGTATGCTGTTTGCGATGTATGATGTGCGTGATGCGTGATGTGTAGGTGTGTGTGATGTGTGCAATGGATTTTTGTCGTATGTTACGTGATGTGTATGATGGTGCTTTGGATGTTTATGGATGTTTTGATGTTTGATGGGTTATAGATGTTGTTTGATGTTTCATAGATGTTTATTATTCCTTTGGATCAATTTCTTATTATGATGGGTATATTATTCCTTGAGATATCATTTATATTCTCACCATTAAATCTAGACATAGTTTGACATGTTTATTATTATATTATACTTGGGTCAGTCTGGGACATTTAAGGTTCGGAGACGATGAGACCGGATTTGTTTATTGGGCTTAGATGGATGTTGTATTACTAGATGTGTTGTATATTGTGTATTTGGACTCGTGTATGTGTATGATAGTGGATCAAATATATTGCATTATCTTGTACTAAATTGAGATTTGGTGGGAATTTGATTTCTTGTATCCAACACAGACTTACGTGATGTATTATATTTTTATCTCTGCGTGTTCTCTATGATTATTTTGTATCATGTATTATTCTATCCTCGGGCACCATACGTGTTTATTTCTTTGTACTGAGACTGTTTACGTCAAGGTGAATGTTTTTTCTATTATGAGACGTATACAGTGTTGGTCCAAGGCAATATTCATGTGTGCTTCACCCACGTCACCTCATCCTCCGTGTTACTCGATGGTATCACGTAGTAATACTCTTGGATAATATAGGTATAGAGGTAGGGTGTTACATTTCTTCCCCTTTGCCATCATAGAAAAGGAGAAAAATATAGATAGGACATCACAAATTGAAAAATACAGAATGAACATATGGAATGAACAGAATAAGCATCACAACACAAATAGAATGAATAACACAAAATAACACAGAATGATCACAATGTCATAAAATGCATACTAAACAACAATTAAACATCATTATCAAACATAATGTCAACTAACATAAAACAACACAAATGCAACACTAAATGTCAAATAATACAAACTAATGCAAACGCTGGATGAAATTCCAACTAGATGTCAATAAGAAAGATACCAAACATGAAGAGTTGCGGACTAGGGCTGGTGATAATATCCTGAAGGAGTAGAAGGGTTAGACTCTTTGAATCTTTTATGTCCCCTGGCTGGTGTTGGAGGATGTAATGAGGAGAACTAGAAGCATGAGTGACAGTAGCATGTGGTCCAGGTCCTCACCCTCTAGAATCCATCCTTGTAGGTCTAGGCTAATGATGTGAAGGTCATGCGGCTCCACTGCCCTCTTCTCCTATCTGAAAGTCATGTACTAAGGGCTAAGATACCAGTAGGGGAGGAAGAGCACTACCCTCACTGCTCGTGCCAACTCCACTCTCTTTGGTTTGGACTATGCCATGTAGACGAGTGAGAAGAGAATGAATAATACCTAAATCTCTATTTTTTCCTACTGCTCTTCTCTAATTGCCTGAATCAACTGCTCCTTTTTATCAAGCATCGAAATAATTTGCACTTCTGGAGATGGAGAGGCATGCAGTGGGGAAGTAGGATGTAGAGAGGACGAGCCAGGTAAATCTTGCCCCTTCGGCTGGTACAAAGGAGTTTTCAACTAGAACGTCATCTAATGTAGCAGATATCTTCACCGCCTTCAAAACTTTTTCAACAATAGTAGTAGAAGAATGGTGCCTAAGTGGAATTTCATTATGTAATGCTACACCAAAGCGATGAGAAATCACAGCAATTAAATTTCTGTATGGATTATATCTTCACCTTTTACTCGAACGATTCTTGATCATATTATGTAACGACCCACCTTGGAACACTCTCCAAAATCAAATCGAGGGGTGGCCACCAAATCAATCATAAAGTCATAATATGGTATCGAAGAAATGTGTCCGATCGGAGGTATGACCTCACTTGGCCCGGCATGGCTCCTGTTTTAGCTACATCAAGCTGACTCACGGGACTCAGGGCTATGTTAATACCTAACACAGAACCGTTCGCCAAACCATCCTACTTCATTCTGAAACCTCCACCACGTATACAATTGTTAAAGTGGTTTTTGGTATTGGCAGAGAGTATGACAATATCCGAACCCGGTATTTTTAACAACCAAATGCTTGTTTCAGACCGGATAGTTCTTTTTCATTTCAAAAATCAATTCATAATTGATATCAAAATATCATATTCGATTCAAACATATCACTTTCGAAATCCTATTTAATTTCGAAATCATATTCGCTTTTGAAATCATATCATTTTCGAAATCAGAATATGTTATTTCACTAGAGGATATCATTTCAAATCCCAACTTAGATTATAACATCATTAACCATATTCGCTTTCAAATCAAGGATTTAAATATAAACACTTCAACTTTACACAGTCTGAAATTCAGAAAATAGTTTAGATAGTCATAAATAGTTATAAATAGTTTAAAAAAGTTTAATTAGTTAAAAAAAGTTTCAAATACTTTAAAATAGTTTAATAGCTTAAAGTAGTTCTAAAATAGAGTAAATAGTTTAATTAGTTAAAAATGGTTTTAAATACTTTTAAATAGTTTTAAATGGTTTTAATAGTTTAAAATAGATTAAAATAATTTAAAATAGTTTAAAATAGTTTAAAATAAATTAAGTAGCTTAAAATAAATTAAATAGTTTAAATGATTTAAAATAGTTAAATAGGTTTAATATACTTTAATAAATAATGGTTTGAAAATTTAAATAAATCTGAATTTAAAATAATATATTTCTAAATAGTTTATATTAAAATAATTAATTTGAAATTAATATCAAATTTAAACTATTTCTTCCATTTCAACAAATCTGGGCCATATCCAGATTTCAACAAAACTAAATTTTCTTTCACTTCAAATTCCATTAGAATCATTTCAATTTATATCGATTTCAAATTCATGTTTGAATTACAATTTTAAAGCACTTCAATTTCAAGATTTCAAAGTTTAAATATTCAAACATTTTCAATAACTAAATTTCAATAAATTTCATTTATATTTCAAATTCCAACCTTGAAATTTCCATTTTTTATTCTTTAAACAATTCATTAAACCAACTCCAACTTCAACATTTAAAGCTTGGATTTTTGAAAATAATTCAGTTTATATAAATCAAATTTTATTTCAAAATATCATTTAACTGAATTCAATTTTTAAGGATTTAAAATCATTTAATTTAACCAATCCGGTGTCCGTATATAATTTTCTACCCTATGGTCAAGTGATATGGATATATATCATTTCAACCCGCAATAAATTTTAACTTACGGGAATATATCATTTCAACCCGCAATCCCAAATTTAATTTCAAATCCATAAAATCGCTTGAGTCTATCATTTCAACCCATAACAATTTCTCCCAAATCTATAAGATCGTTCAGGTATATATTATTTCAACCGATAGTGATTTTTCTAGCAATAACTAGGGAACTTGTAGTGTTATAACAAAATACATATAACATCCAGTCATCCAATATCAAAAATCAAACATCCATCACAAACACCATTCAGATCAACAAATAAATAATAACAATTGATAGATTATCAATAACAGGTATTAACAAGCAATTCAAAATTCAATATTAAATTAAATGGCGATTAAATTCAAATAAAGTCAGATTTAACTGGAGTGACAATTTAAATATATCAAACAGCAATCAATCAACTTCTAATCATATCATAAATTAAATTTAACTAACATAAGATAATTTAGTAGTTGTGAGTGGGTTAAAACACTCACATTTGATTTCAAATTGATTTAAAATCCAAAATAAGGCCCAAAATTCAACAGTCTCAGAATTTGTCTAGACCTGACCCAAAATGTTCGGAAATTTGATACGATCACAGGAGAGCAAACCGCGCGTAAATCCGACCTCGTATGAAAAAATTATGATAATTAGAAGATTTGAAATCACAATTTAAATAAAATAAAAATATGTATGTTCTTGGCCACGTCAACGTCTTATATACACACTGAAACCCTACCCAGACTCGGCATTCACCATCATGCCCCTGTAGCAGCCAGTGACCACGTTCGCCCACGGCCGCCTACGTCAGGCCGCGGCTCACCAGATCTCACCCCGCTCCTCCCTCCTCCCCCCCCCCGGGATTGCCTACCTCCAGCGTACCATCCCTCACCCATGACGATCTCAGGTCGAGCCAAAAATCAATCCATTGCCTATAGGGATTAAACCCTAATGAAATTTTAGATGACGATCTGGCCGCTGATCTGACGAACAACATGCACCGATGAACTTCGTGTGACACTTTCCACAACCCAGTACCATCGAACGACGATCCGACCCCGTTGGTCATCTTCCAAACGAATGGCCGAGAATTAACCTTCAAATTTTGGACACATAGAGACCCAAATCGAAAAAAAAAACTACAGATCTAGAATGCGCTCGTCAAGAGCTTCAAACCGGTATATAATATGATAGGGTTTCGAGAATTTTGATTTTGAAATTGATTTGGAATTTGAATTTTGGGTTTGTAATCTAAATTGGTTTCTGCCATTGAGAAGAGAAAAGCAGACAGATGAAATTGTATGTATCGAGATAAGAAATAAAAAGGCTGCTAGGGTTAGAAAGATATATTTATATGAACAAAGCCCGATAAGAAAAATAAACACGTATCGAATTGGTACGAACGACAATATCAACCCGAAAAGCCCGTTTCGCTTCCGAAATGAAAATGAGTCATCGCATATATCAAAATAGATGTTTTCGATATTTTTAAACTCAATGGAGCAGGTTTCAAGTCCTAATTCCATTGTATGAGGAAATTAGCTTTAAAATCAGCTTATTTCAATAGAATTCAATTAAATTGATTTCTGCGCGTTTCGAGCCCACACGATCAAACGACAAGTCTGATCGCTATGTAACGATCCGATATTTTCAACCATCCGCATCCATTATAAGTGTATAGGTAGACACTCATGTCGGAATTGAATTGCTCAAAATACCGCATTGTAAATAAATTTTGGCAAATCTCAGAATATACAGTAAATAAATATAATCACAGATCACAGAGTAAAATAATGCAGCGGAAGTAAAAGAAATAGTAGTTCATGAAGCTACTATGTAAATATATCAGAGTTACATAAGATATAACAGAAGAACTAGAGTACAACAGAAGTCTCAATAAAATAACCAAGTACAAGCTGAATAGAACAACAGAACTGAAATAGATAGGACAAGACAAGCAGTTAATCTCCAGCGATTCAAATCTCCAAGAGAGTGGAAATCCAAATCTGTGAATAACTCAGGCTGTCCCGAGCGTAAAGCAAAATACAAAACACTCGAGTCAGGACAATATATACTTATATAATGTAAGCCAACTCAAGTGAACTGTAATAAAGGTACAAGTAACTTAAAGAATGCTTGGGATCGCCCATTCTTTAAGGATCCGTTAAACTATTTACTATGTAGTAATATATGCTATATAGAGTAGTGTCTAATTAGTAAAGTATAATCATATAGAAAATAGCGTTAATGGGATGGTGAACCTTAACGCAGTCGGATCTTTAAACCAAAATCGTAGTGGGCTCGATATGGTAGGTGACACGGCACACAAGGCAATGCCAGGGTAGATATACCAATTACGCACACGGACTGATGGAAACGCATAGCAGCCACTACCACTCCACCTCGAACAACACTCCCAAATCAAGGGTGCTCACCAAATCAATCACAAGTAATAGAATGGAATCGAAGAAGTGTGTATGATAAGAGGTGCTACCTCACTGGTCCGAGATCGCTCCTGTTTTAGCCACCTTATGCCAACTCACGGGAGTTGGGTCCACGTATATACCTTAGGATTGTCGTCACCATCCTACTTCATTCTGGAAACTCCACGGCGTACATAGTTGTCAAAGTGGTTTTCGGTATCGACAGAGAGTATGTCCATATCCGATCTCGGTCTCTTTAACAACCAACTGTTATTATAACCCGTGGTTATAATTTAAAAACAGTTTATACTTCAAAATAGAATATCATTTCAAATCCAAATCTTTATCAAAATAAAGATTAAATCAATTCCAAACCATTTCAATATATTTAAAATATCATATCATTTCAAAACTTCATTTCAAATCATTTCAATATATCAAAATATCATATCTTTCCAAAGTGCTATAATAACCCTTAGTTCAACTTTGCTATTTGGTTCATTTAAAACAACTACAGCATTTACCAATGCTGTAATATCTTTACATTATATTTCAAAATGCTGTCAAATCAAATTCAGAGTTTTATTTACAATTTCACACATAATTAACTTTTAATATAAATCATTTTAACCTATAAAATCATATATTTTCACATAAAAAAACAATCATTTAAATACCTTTATTTCTATGATTTTATAAAGTCAGATTGCCATACAAAAATCAAATTAATAACAATTAAATTTTCATTTCTTTAATTAAATTTTAACTTAACAACTAAGTTTAAATTTCCAAAATATAACTTATTTCCATTTAATTTACTTAATTAAAATTTCACTTTTAACAAAATTCACAATTTCCCAATTTAAGTTATATTTCAAAAATTTCAACTTAAACATTCATTTATTCCATATTTTAATTTATACAAAATCATTAACACTTTTAAAAATTATTATTACTTAAAAAAATCATTAAATTTATCTTTTAAATCAAATTTGTCATATTTTCTTACTTTACATAAATTCCATTTATAAACAAAATCATACATTCCAAAATTAACTTATATTTCAAATTATACTTCACCATTTACTTAATTCACTTATTTAATTTGTAGAAAATCACTAATTTTTTTAGAAATCATTTTAAATAAAATTTAAATCAAAATATCATAATATTTATCTTTTTAATATATTTTAAAATTTTCAGAAAAATATATAAACCACGGGTCTGTATATAATTTTCTAGCCTAGGTCAAGTGATATGGATATGTATCATTTCAATCCGCAGTTTACAAAGAAAAACCGGGTTCTATCATTTCAAACCCGCAATCCCAAGTAAAATAAATGAATTAAAAAACCCCTCAGGCCTATCATTTCAGCCCATAACGATTTTCCCTTATTCTAAAGTCCGTTCGGGTATGTATCATTTCAACCCATAGTGATTCTAATCTATAGGGAACTTGCAGTGTGATAAACTGATATAAATAATAGAATAGCATAATATAACAGTAACATAAGAGATAACAGGTGTATAAGCATGTGTGAACATCATATAATAATAATATAAGCATATATAACATGATGATATACATTACAGATTCAAATGATGTCGATTTATCAGTTATATAAGTACATATTGTCAGGTGAGAATAACTCACTTGTTCAGAGCTGGAGATATCCACCAAAGTACACAACACAAACATAATGAAGGCACGATGACATGGATATGACTTGAGAGTGGAGAGCCAAAGCAATTTGACTTGTTCAAACATTTACACAAAACAATACAAAAATACATAAGTTACAACACAAATTTATCGTCAAATAACATAAGAAATCTATACCCAAAACAACAACAATTGACTTGCACTTGCTCTCTACCTTAGGTACTTCAGTTATGCAGTGATTAAGCTCAGCTAACACAGGGAATTGGGTCTGGTTTGGGTCACAAAAGGGTCGGCCTAAAGGTGTTTGAAGGTGATGAAGATATAGGTGTACATATATACAACTACAAGGCCAAAAGTCATCATTTCTATGCTTCTATATGGTTCAGCCATGGGATGTGTAGGCCCAACCAGTGGTGAAGGTGGTGGTGGGTGGTGTGGCAGAGGGTGGAGGTCAGGTCAGAGGTGGTGGTTGTGGCGGCAAAAGGTGGAAGAAAAAGGAGATGGAAATTCTAGACTAGGTTTGGCACATGTGATGGTTAGTGCTAGTTTAGGTGGATTTTTGTGATGACCTTCACCATGGCTTGGCTTGGCCTGAGGAGGGGAGGTGTTAGGATGTGTGATGGTCAGAGAAAAGTGGTGGTGGTGAGCTTGGAGGAGGGGGAATAAAGCTATGAAGGTGGAGAGCACGTGCAAATTACAATAGGAAATCATAAAAACAAGAAGAAGATGATAGAATTTACCCCATTTTTTGCAAGAGAATGATGGTGGAAGAATATTTTGGAGATGAGAAAGATTTGTATTCGTGAGTTATGAAAAAAAATAAGTGGCTGAGAGAAAGAATCAGGTCAGCCAAAGCAATTGAATGCAAGAGGTTGGAAAATGAAGAGACGGAAAGACAAAGGGTCTTAAGCAACTAAAGAGACATAAACTTTTCAAATTTCCTTTTATTTATTTTGTAATTTGTAAATACATATAAAACTGATAAATAAAGATAAAAACTCAGAAAATAAAATAAATATATAAAATAAATAAATATATTTGAATTAAATATAATTAAATAAGGAAAATAGCTTAAAATGTAAAGTAGGCTTTAAAATTTGGAAATAACTTCAACACACTTTGGAAAAATCTATTTTAATTTATATACATGTAAAATGAATATAAACAAAGTAAAACACAGCAAATAAAAGTGAATGCATGAAATAAATAAATAAATTTTAATTATATAACTAAATTAAGAAAATAGCAAAGAAATGGAAACTAGGTTTCATAAATTGAAATAAATTCAAGTAAATTTTAGAAAAATTATACTATCACTTTAAAATTATTAAAAGATAAAAATATACATAAAATAACATATTAAAACATGTTAAAATAAAATATGACAAAGAAAATATAATTTATACAATTTAAAATAACAAAATTGCATAATAAAACAAATTGCACTCAGTATTGAAATATACATAACTTTTACAGTTTAACTCCGTTTTCAACAAAACAAAAAAGCAATGTTCAAGTTATTACATCTATTTTCATAATAAAAGATAAAATTTAAGATTTTATATAATTTAAATTTGAATTTTAAAAGTCAAAGATTGAACAGTTTGACCAGAATTTCACTTTTCAGTAAAATATTCAATTTATATCAGTTTGAAACTATAACTCACATAATAATCAACATTTATATTTAAAAATGAAATGTTTGAAATGAAACAAGTTTAAAAATAATTTCAAAATAAAAGAAAATCAAAATTTAAATTATATGTAAAATCTAGGGTTGTTACACGCTATGAAACTTGAAACCTTACAATAATTCACCGTTACGGATCCGATGAAACTAGTTTCGTCGAAATCCGAGACAGTGGCCAAAATGGCTATTTTCACGTTGATTAAATAAATTATTATTTAATTAATTAAATCACTTTTTCAATTCCAATTTTATAATTAACAAATTTTATCATTTTTGATTACCTGGTGATTTATAATCTTTTAAACTAAATTTCCAAGTCAAATTCAATATTGAATGCTGCACCAATTACAGCATTAAATTTTCAATTGCAATAAAAGTCCAATTAATTATATTTTAATTTCAAATAAATTCATTTATTTTGATTTATATCTTATTATTCACTCAACTATCTCCCTACGGATATAATCAAAATTGGTTTATATCCTATTGCGCTAATATTCTACAATTATCATCTTAATTCATATTAATGCAATATCTAATTACATTTATTGCAATTGATTTATAATTAAGTTTCAACAGATCAAATAATGCAATGATAATTAAACCCTTGTTACAACTTACAATTTCAGGCACAACTCTATGTTTATTGTTAACAAACAAACTAATAACTTCACATACTGATTAATTATTCTATATTAACCAATTTCAATTAATTACATACAATTTTTACCATTTAAATACAATATTTGGTTTAATTCCTTATTTACAATTTATAACCAAATTTTATGGTTACAATCATTTCAATTAGTTGAAATTTCATTAAAAAAATTATCAATTGTCTTAAATTAACATTGTTACACTTCATTCCAGTTATTTTCTCATTAATAAATCACAAATTTTAATTTCTTCCAATATTAAATTACAAAATCTTTTTAAATTTAATATTTTAATTATTAGAAAAATGCGGATCGTTACAGTCTCTCCCGCTCCAAACTTTTCGCCCTTGAAAAGGAAAAAGAAGGGAAAAGAAGGAATTAAGGAATTAATATATCTTATTCAAAGTATTCAATTTATAAACAATTAATTAACATAATTAAATAATTTAAATAAAATATATCAGTTAATAAAAAGTTTGAAAAACATTTCCACTTTCACAAAATTTTCTAAGTCTAAAATTCACGGAAAATTTCAGCAGAGTCTCCTTTGTACGGAGAGGTCTGGGAGAAATAGTAATATCAATAATAACCATATATATATATCATATTTCAAAATAAAATATCCCAAACCACGGGAAAAACTATATAATATCGCTATAAAACCTTAATCCGAAAACGTACCTATTTGTCGGGTAAACAACGCTTATTTCTAAAACCAAAAGCAGTAGCTATTGCTTCCATAAACCTGTATTTCACTTATATAATTCAAAGAAGTTAATAATTATATAATGGAGAAATTTAAGTTGTTTCAATTAATAACAAAACAAATCATCACAACATAACAATAGTCACTTGCAAACAAAACCATACAATCATCATATGCAATCAAAGTAATCAATCATCCATCCATAGCAACCAAAACAAATGGTTTATTCGGGTTCAGAAACTTTTAATCATATAAAATGAAAAATAAACTACTAAATATACCCTACACTCAACAGTCTTAGATAAAACTTAATAGATTATTTATACGTCTTTATACAGTTAGAAGTATCCTTTCCCAATCATCCCATAAGCCAAAACAAACAATAATTTCAAATGTCATTTAAGTTTATTTTTATTAATCTTCTTTCACATCATTTACTGTTCATTTCATTTTTTTTCCATTCATACAATGATTATTTCTTAAATTTACATTCATTAATTACAAAATCCATTTCCCATTCGTTCATACAATGCCATTTTTCTCTTTACATTCATTCGCTTACATAAATTATTTCCATTTCAATTATTTAGATCATCAATGAATTCATTATTGAAGTATTGCATGCATTTTTATTTCAGTTTAATGCACATTCACTATTAAATTATATACTTGATTTCCATTGAATATTACTATTCATTAATGCATAAATTCATACTTAAGTTCCTTAGCTTCTTAATTTGCATTCATCTTTCCTTTTATAGTGTCATTGAATATTAAATCCATTTTCTAAATTATTTCAACATTTATGAAGTTATAATCATTCAATTACTACAGTATTCACTTTTACTATTCATTTTAATTACAAATAGCTACAACATTTACTTAAGTTCATAATCATTCACTTACAGTATTCACTCTTTCTATAAATTTAATTAGTAACATTTCAAATTATTAACTTAAGTTTATAACAATTTATAACATCAGAATTCTTATTTATAGAAGTAGTTCCATTGAACACCTTCATTACTTAAGTTTTACTTGCAGTATAATATTCTATTACATATTCTTATTAATATTTCAACTTTATATTTTAGTAAGTTATATATATATATGTGTGTGTGTGTGTGTTTTAAGAATGTAATTGAATGTTACACAAGTTTATCTTATTTATTTTAGTTAAAAAAATGTTCAATAGTTACATTTTCTTATTTTTCATATCTTTTGATTTACAAGCTACAAATTTCCATTTCTTATATTTTCCATTAATCACTTAGCATATAGTTTCCAATTACACATTTTAGAAGTTTCAATTATTAAAAAAGTTAAGATTTCATTTATTAAAATAATTGAAAACTACTAATTATCAAAACATTTTAAGAACTAAATCCCATATTCTTTTCAGCCATTTTGAAAATATTATATATATTTATATCCTTTATAGATCAAATCATATTTTGGAATTCAAAATTAAGATTTATTCATCAAACGGATGTGTATTAAAACTACTACAGCAGTCTTTCCACCATGAAACTCGAAAATGAACGTCGATGATGCGTGCACTTGCCACCGAAATTATTTTCCAGCGACAGAGAGGGGAGTACAGAACTTATTTCCTTCCAAAATTCCTTTAAACATTTCTTTCAAATCATATTGAAATATTTATATCAGAAAACACTTCCAAATAATACTAATATTATATTCCAAAATCCTTTGAAAGAAATTTTCAAAATCTCAGAACTTAAGTTCTAAAATTTCCAATTTAGATTTACTTTATTTCTAAATCTTATTTTACAATTCAATATTTATAAAATTCCACTTCCTAACAAATAATATATCACACACAACTATACCCATTTATAAAATTATTCTTTTATATACAAAATATAATACTAGGTAAAATAATTTCATTTATGCATATTTCAAAACAATATTGTGTCGGTCTGCTCTATTAAGTGTTTAGAAATCCCTATCGATGTGATAGCGTCCATGTACCGACCAAAATCTATAAATACTAAACAGAACAAATTAACACAATACAAAACCTTTTATAACACTAACAAATACGCTCTCTCATATACATACACTCAACGACTCATCCTAGGGTATTACTACCCTACTTATATGAGTCAGACCCCACAAAGCTAAGGTTATCGTGAAACCTGGCTCTGATACCAAATGTAACGACCCACCTTTTAGGACAGTTTAAATCGACAATAAACCACACATGTCAAACTTAACCGTTCAAAAGGGAGGATTGTTATGGGGTAAATAAGAAAAAGAAGAGAAAAGAAAGAAAACAAACACGGAACCTCACAGCGGAATAACAGATATAATAATCAAATAAACAGTTCATGAATCTGTTTTTCAAATAACATTTGATTACACTTTTACAATACAAAATCAGAGTTACAAACAACAGAAAAAAATAACAATGCAGCGGAACAACATGATGCATTGGAATAAATATAATAAATAGTAATAATATACCATCTTCGTCTTCGTTGTCCAGAGATAAATGGTCTTCGATACACAGAAAATCTTAGACTGACCCAAGCGAATTGAAAAGACAAAACACTCGAGTAAGAACTAAAAGATCTTATGTAAGTTAAATCAAAAGTAAATAAATATGAGTGTAACGGCGTAGGAGATGTTTATGGGGTTTGACATATCCTATCTAGTGTCTAACATGAGTGCAGTAACTTAAGAGATGTTCAGGATTACCATCTTCTAAAGATCCGTTAAACTATCTACTATGTAGTACAATACGCTATTATACTATGTCTACAGTAAAGTAAAGTATTAAAATAGCGTTAAGGCATTACCCATATCCCCCTTAACACATTTTATATATTCCCGTAGTCTATACAGTACCGTAAGCGCTACCAAACCAGTGGTTTACCCAGAGGGCACTCCATAGGTATGGTACAAAACAAACTCGTAGTGGGTGTGATAAGGCATGTGACAAGGCACGCGAGGCAATGCCTACGGTAGGATACTACCGTTTTGCGGATCCGGACTGGTGGTAACGCATAGCAGCTACTACCGCCCACCTCAGAATACACTCCCAAATCAAATTGAGGGGTGGCCACTGTGACGCCCCACCTCTATACCCACGCTAGCCAAGGTCACTATGGGGTAATGCCGTCAACTAGCGTGGAGAATAAGGCTGTTGAGGAGCGACCATCCGTGTAATTTCTTTGTGCGAGCACCGATATGTCAGAAAATAAAACTTCCATTTCGTCTTTGGAGGAAACCCGACATACCGATACAAACTCAAAGCTACCACACAGTGGCTATAAAATCTTCGGAAACAAATATAGAAATAAACATAACACAAATCAGTCACAGACAATTCATATCACAAAGGCGAAAATAGATATGAATATTACACATAAAAGTGTATATCAGAGTAGTGGTCAAACAAGATCCACAACATCACAAAAGAATAGTTACAAGTGCTACACAAAAGAATAAGTATACATCAAGGAGTCTCTATCTCGAATGTATACTAACAAAAACTACTAAACTAAAGTGGTTAGCCAAAAGTCATATGAAGGACCATGATAAGAAGTCAAGCAGAAGCACCTCAAACATCTCGGTCTGACCCGAGTATTATTTAATAAGAAAATAATAAACGGATCGGTCTAGCTATAAATATCAGATGAAATGATATAGAGTAAGAGATATAACTATAATGCCATACTGTGACAAGTATGTAATTGAAAATCAACAAGAGATTAATCCATATCACAAGAATCTTCTCAAAGATAAAAATAAATGTCGTACTCTTTATTTCATTCACCCAACCATAAATATTGACAATTATATCAATGCCAATTACAAAAGTTAATGACACACAAATTCACCAATGCATAAATATTGATAAAACTTACCAATGTAAATCACGAAAATTGGTGAAACACAAACTCTAGAAATCAATCAATAGAAATCCAGAAATCACAAAAAGGGAAAGAGGCCTGTCACTAGAACGGGAGCATAAAAACTCACCAACACGTGTATCACGAAACGGAACGTTATTCCATGGTTGCTAACCATTAATTTTGAGCCGAGGCTCCACTAAAACGGTCCGAAGACCTTGAGCCGAAGCTCCACTAAAATGGCCCGAAGACCATGGGTCGCTACTCCACCAAGCCGAAGCTCCACTAAAAGTGGGGTTTAATCTCCCTCGCAGACAAAGAGACATCGCACATTGCTAGTCTAAATCACAAAATGATCATCATTGATCGATAAGTGTAATTTACACTAAGCTAGTAAATAAATGAGTTTAGCTTCATGTCCCATAACCACTAGCTTAACTTAATTATTTACGAACAAATTGTAGACTTCCACTAGAAAATTGTCACAAGAGATTCAATCGAACAAGTCCAAGAATTAACCGATGAAGTAAACGCAAGCGTTTCATACCACTTGTTTTACTAAACCGTTTAATTAGATTTCTCATACGAGTGAGGTAAAGGTTTGTATATACTAATAGGTTGGAAAACGGTTTTATAAACGAGTTTGATATTGAAAATAGAGTTTAAATAATCTTTGATAAAGAGTTTGAATATTTACTGCTAGTATAGAAAACCTTTATAATTTTAAAGTGACAAATCACAAAAACGATTGTAGAAACAATCAATCATCAAAATTCACATTCGAAGACGTGAATCAAATCCAATTAAACCGATAAAGAATCCATCGAAATGGATATTCAAAAATCACGAAAAAGGAGTCATCAAAGTCATAATAAATGATAACAACAAATAGGATCATCACGAATCGATTCAAATTGGAAATTCAATCTCAAAAGGCAAAGTGGGCTGAAACAACAAATTCAGTTGATTGAACAGAGATTTTCAGTTGACTGAATTCTACCTGGAAACTTTCTGTTTCCAAGTTCAGTCGACTGAACAGAGATTTCAGTCGACTGAATCTTGCTTGGAACTTTCTGTTTCCAGGTTCAGTCGACTGAACAGAGATTTCAGTCGACTGAATCATGCCTGGGCTGTTTTTCAGCCTATCCAAATGAAGAGCAAACTCTTCCAAAACGCAACCGGACGAACATAGGCTCTAAGGGTTTATGCCAATCAGCAACCCGGCCCTATATGCTCCTCGGTGCATCACCAAAAGCATGATCAAACATCCATAAAAGGATTTTCACACAAATTTGACTTAAAAACCCAAAAATTGGAATATTCACAAAACCAATCCAAATTAAGAGCAAATGCACATGAAGAGGTGTTAGGAATTCATACCTAACAACCAAAGATAATTATAGTCATAGATGTGAGATAAAAATCTCACCTTTAAACCCAAAACAAATGAAGAAGAAGCTATAGAGCAATGGCAAGGACAATCACTCTTCAATTCCAACCCAACAAGCTTGAATCTAAGCTTAAAAGAGAAATATTTCCTAAGTTAGGTTTAGGAATTTCTGAATTTCATAAGAGAATGAGTTAGAGAGGAAGAAGAGCTAGAACTTGGATTTGCAAAGATGATTAGGGCTTGGAGTTTTAATTTCCCATTCCACTCTCCATTTTTTATGAAGCTTGAATGTATTAGGAAATTATGAAGGAATGAAGAGAAGAGGATTGGAACAAGGTTGATAAGTGGGGTTAATGGGCTGAAACCCAACCCAAAGCCCTAAGTGAAAAAGTAGCAAAATTCTACTAACTCCAAACATATCGAAGTTTATACTCAAAAAGGTCGCAAACGGCATTTTGAACTCAATGGAAGTGGTCTCGGGTCCTAATTCGACTGTTTGCAAAAAGTAGCTTTTCGGACTTCAACCCGATCAACGATTCTATATTTAAATAAAATATTTAAATATTCAATCGTAAAATATGCGGGTTGTTACAGACTCCCCTCCTTAACGAAATTGCGTCCTCGCAATAATTAAGAGGAAAATAAAAGTAACAACCATAAAAGCATATCAACACAAAAGAAAATTTGAAATAAGAAGTTCACCATAAAGAGCACGAAAGAGTTAGTCCGAACGTGTTTGCTCGATGAGTTCTCTGGATTCCTAAGAGAAATCCCTATGATTCGAGAACCATTGAACTTTCACTAGAAGGACATCTTTATTTCGAAGGCGCTCAACCTCTGAAGCAATGATGCGAATAGGATGTTGCTCATAAGTCAACTATGGTGAAATTTCAATTTCTTCAACAACACCGGGCTTAAGATTAAAAATCAAAATTCCAAAGGCATTTCCGTAGTTGAAAGACGTGGAAAACGTCATGCATAACAGAAAATTGAGCTGGGGCAACGACGTAGTACAAAAACGGTACGCCCGAGAAACGAGAAACTCAAATAATTTGGAACAACGGCGTAGTACAATAACGGTATGCCAGATGAACAAAAGCTCGAATAATTTCGGAACACCAATAAAATCAAGACTTAAAACCAGCTTCTTACCGGCTTCAAGTCAATCACAAAGAGAATCGTCACGGCCTTCCGTAGAGTGCCATACCAATGCAAGGCTGGAAGTTATTATTGGACGAAAACTCAACAAGAGAAATATAACTTTCCCTACTTCCACCAAAATCAAGAACACATGAACGAAAGAGATCTTCAAGAGTTGATTCACACGCTCTATTTGTCCATCGGATTGAGGACGGTAAGCGGTGTAAAAAATTAAGCTTTGTTCCCAAAGCTTTTGAAGATCATACCAAAGTCCACTAGTAAAATAATGGATCACGATAGCTACTAATAAAAGTAGGAACTCCATGCAATTTTAGTTTGACATAGAATTTAGCCAAAAGAGGTATGGTTCAAAAGAGAAGGACGAGCCTCACGGCTACACAAAACAAGAGATGAACATGAATTGGATTCACGATCTCGAATCTCATAAGTGGACAAAGTCTCGAGATCATTCCAGTCGGATATCATCAAAGAAACAACTGCTTGTTGCTTACAACTAAGGGCATCGGCAACACGATTGCCCTTTCCGGAAGTATAAAAAAATATCAAGATCATAAGATGCAAGGAACTCAAGCCAATATTAAGTTCCTTATGAGAAAATAAATATTCCAAAGATTTATGATCGGGGTAGAGAATAAATTTCTCTCCCAAAAGATAATATCGCCAAATTCTAAAAGCGAAAATAATAGCCGCGAGCACTAGATCATAAGTGGGATATCTAGTCTCGATAGGCTTTAATGATTTAGAAGCAAAAGTGATAGCACGTTCTCTTTTGCAAGAGAATGACATCCAAACCAATACGATTAGCATTGGTACAAAAGATAAAGTCTTGGTTCCCTTCGGGAATCACAAGAATAAGAGTATCGAAAAGAAAGAATTTCTTTTAAATAATCTTCTTTCCCGAAAGCTAAAACCTTTCAAAATTAAATTATCTTTTCAGAAAAATTTAAATTTTATAAGTCAATTTAATGTGTCTGATTGTCTCATCAAAGCGTTTAGGAAATTCCTATCGATAACGTTGATCAAGCGTACCGACCAGAATTCTTAAAGCACTCAACGGGCAATACAATCACAAAATCATCTTCTTTATGATAAACATACTCTTATAAAATTTACAAATATTCTTTGCTCGTTTTAAGAACAAAATCCAATCATACTTATAAATATCTTATTAAAAAGATTTGCAAATTTTAAATTGTTGTTTTCATCCATAATCAATAAATACAAGGATAAACTAATCGAGACATTCGTAGAATACTCGATTCATAAGATGGATGAAATAAGGTGGACAAACTGAATGACATACTAAGTCATTCATAAGAACCATAACGAGTACGGAATGCGGAAAGTGGAATGCTAACTTCCGCAACTCGTAGCTAATGGAAACCGGTGGCAAGGTCGAGCTAAAAAGACCTTAACACCACTCAAAAGATTGCTTAGGTGATAATCCTAAGTCCAGCCCAAAAATATCGGAAAATTCACAAACTATTTAGATGAGAGAAATAACACTTTCCTCATCATAAGGGCTTAAAGAATAAAAATGATGCCATCAAATTGGAATCAAAATCACAAAGAAAAATAGAAATCTGCTTAACAGATTGAAAATGTCGAAGATGAATAGTCCACTCGGGACAAAGGATATGGCTTCATAATAATTAAGCCAGTCCTTACAAAAGTCAATTCTGAAGCATAAGTAAAAATCGGCTTGGAAAAAAAATCACATAAAATAATTTCAACATCGATAAAAAGCAAATTGAGTGTTGCGGATCCACCAATCCGGATTCACAATCCTCAAAGAAGACATCAAGCCCAGAAATGTTTAAAGAAAAAGAATCACAAGTTCTTTTGATATAAAATAATGAGATGAAACCCATATCAAAAAGAACTCGAAAAAGATAATCACAAAACAAATATTGTCAAGGATAGAAGGAGAATTACCTTGACCAAGAGAAGTGTCACAAGGGGCTTACACAACTTTCAACTTTCCCTCTCTCCTACTTTGGGACATGTAGACAAGTAATGACCCAGACCTTTGCAATAGCGGCAATAAAGGGGTTTTGGGCACTTAATTACATAATGGTCCTTAGAACCACAATTGTAGCATTGTCCATGATTAGGGATTGGAGTCTTTGCTACCAGAGTTTCTTGTTCTCCTTTCTTCTGGCCTTGAAGTATGGGGCATGCAGTAATATGATGACCCGAATTTTTGCAATAGCGACAAGAAATAGGCCTTGGGCACCTATTTACATAGTGGTCCCTTGAATTACAATTGTAGCATTCCCCACGATCAAGGATTGGAGTCTTTGCTACCGAAGTTGCCTGCCTCCCTTTCTCATAGGGATTAAGGCTTTCGAACTTAATATACCTCTTCTTATTGCTATTGAGGCTCTTTTTGGTGCCTCTAACATCACTATCACTTCCCTTATCGACCTCTTCTTCTCGTAGAGTGATATCTACAAGCTGATCGAAAGGAACTTCTAGTTTCAGAGGTAAAACCATTTCGGGGTTCTTACACAAAGCACAGATAAACCTTTGATTCTTTACAAGATCCAAAAGTTGTTGGGCAGACATGAATACGCCATCCAGTGAAGGACTACTAGATTGACCAGCGCTAGGACTGCCAGATCCAACCATTTCTTCTTCTTTAAGAAAGAAAGAAAGAAGAAGAAAAAGTTATTCACAGAATGAATTTCAATCAAACTTGATTGATAAAATAAGGAATCATAAAAGAAAATAGGATAGAACGGGTTCAATTGACTCGAATAAAATCCTAAGGCACGACTCCTAAGAAAGACTTAGGACAATGATCCTTGTTATATTATTCTACATTGTTTCGAATTTTGGCTCTGATACCATGCTGTGACGCCCCACCTCTATACCCACGCTAGCCAAGGTCACTACGGGGTAATGCCGTCAACTAGCGTGGAGAATAAGGCTGTTGAGGAGCGACCATCTGTGTAATTTATTTGTGCGAGCACCGATATGTCAGAAAATAAAACTTCCATTTCGTCTTTGGAGGAAACCCGACATACCGATACAAACTCAAAGCTACCACACAGTGGCTATAAAATCTTCGGAAACAAATATAGAAATAAACATAACACAAATCAGTCATAGACAATTCATATCACAAAGGCGAAAATAGATATGAATATTACACATAAAAGTGTATATCAGAGTAGTGGTCAAACAAGATCCACAACATCACAAAAGAATAGTTACAAGTGCTACACAAAAGAATAAGTATACATCAAGGAGTCTCTATCTCGAATGTATACTAACAAAAACTACTAAACTAAAGTGGTTAGCCAAAAGTCATATGAAGGACCATGATAAGAAGTCAAGTAGAAGCACCTCAAACATCTCGGTCTGACCCGAGTATTATTTAATAAGAAAATAATAAACGGATCGGTCTAGCTATAAATATCAGATGAAATGATATAGAGTAAGAGATATAACTATAATGCCATACTGTGACAAGTATGTAATTGAAAATCAACAAGAGATTAATCCATATCATAAGAATCTTCTCAAAGATAAAAAGAAATGTTGTACTCTTTATTTCATTCACCCAACCATAAATATTGACAATTATATCAATGCCAATTACAAAAGTTAATGACACACAAATTCACCAATGCACAAATATTGATAAAACTTACCAATGTAAATCACGAAAATTGGTGAAACACAAACTCTAGAAATCAATCAATTGAAATCCAGAAATCACAAAAAGGGAAAGAGGCCTGTCACTAGAACGAGAGCATAAAAACTCACCAACACGTGTATCACGAAACGGAATGCTATTCCATGGTTGCTAACCATTAATTTTGAGCGGAGGCTCCACTAAAACGGCCCGAAGACCTTGAGCCGAAGCTCCACTAAAACGGCCCGAAGACCATAGGTCGCTACCCCACCAAGCCGAAGCTCCACTAAAAGCGGGGTTTAGTCTCCCTCGCAGACAAAGAGACATTGCACATTGCTAGTCTAAATCACAAAATGATCATCGTTGATCGATAAGTGTAATTTACACTAAGCTTGTAAATAAATGAGTTTAGCTTCATGTCCCATAACCACTAGCTTACTTAATTATTTACGAATAAATTGTAGACTTCCACTAGAAAATTGTCACAAGAGATTCAATCGAACAAGTCCAAGAATTAACCGACGAAGTAAACGCAAGCGTTTCATACCACTTGTTTTACTAAACCGTTTAATTAGATTTCTCATACGAGTGAGGTAAAGGTTTGTATATACTAATAGGTTGGAAAACGGTTTTATAAACGAGTTTGATATTGAAAATAGAGTTTAAATAATCTTTGATAAAGAGTTTGAATATTTACTACTAGTATAGAAAACCTTTATAATTTTAAAGTGACAAATCACAAAAACGATTGTAGAAACAATCAATCATCAAAATTCACATTCGAAGACGTGAATCAAATCCAATAAAACCGATAAAGAATCCATCGAAATGGATATTCAAAAATCACGAAAAAGGAGTCATCAAAGTCATAATAAATGATAACAACAAATAGGATCATCACGAATCGATTCAAATTGGAAATTCAATCCCAAAAGGCAAAGTGGGCTGAAACAACAAATTCAGTTGACTGAACAGAGATTTTCAGTTGATTGAATTCTGCCTGGAAACTTTTTGTTTCCAGGTTCAGTCGACTGAACAGAGATTTCAGTCGACTGAATCTTGCCTGGGAACTTTCTGTTTCTAGGTTCAGTCGACTGAACAGAGATTTCAGTCGACTGAATCTTGCCTGGGAACTTTCTGTTTCCAGGTTCAGTCGACTGAATAGAGATTTCAGTCGACTGAATCATGCCTGGGCTGTTTTTTAGCCTATCCAAATGAAGAGCAAACTCTTCCAAAACGCAACCGGACGAACATAGGCTCTAAGAGTTTATGCCAATCAGCAACCCGACCCTATATGCTCCTCGGTGCATCACCAAAAGCATGATCAAACATCCATAAAAGGATTTTCACACAAATTTGACTTAAAAACCCAAAAATTGGAATATTCACAAAACCAATCCAAATTAAGAGCAAATGCACATGAAGAGGTGTTAGGAATTCATACCTAACAACCAAAGATAATTATAGTCATAGATGTGAGATAAAAATCTCACCTTTAAACCCAAAACAAATGAAGAAGAAGCTATAGAGCAATGGCAAGAACAATCACTCTTCAATTCCAATCCAACAAGCTTGAATCTAAGCTTAAAAGAGAAATATTTCCTAAGTTAGGTTTAGGAATTTCTGAATTTGATAAGAGAATGAGTTGGAGAGGAAGAAGAGAAGGCTTAGCAAAGCTTCTTCTTTGAATTTGGAGCTAGAACTTGGATTTGCAAAGATGATTAGGGCTTGGAGTTTTAATTTCCCATTCCACTCTCCATTTTTGATGAAGCTTGAATGTATTAGGAAATTATGAAGGAATGAAGAGAAGAGGGTTGGAACAAGGTTGATAAGTGGGGTTAATGGGCTGAAACCCAACCCAAAGCCCTAAGTGAAAAAGTAGCAAAATTCTACTAACTCCAAACATATCGAAGTTTATACTCAAAAAGGCGCAAACGGCATTTTGAACTCAATGGAAGTGGTCTCGAGTCCTAATTCGACTGTTTGCAAAAAGTATCTTTTCGGACTTCAACCCGATCAACGATTCTATATTTAAATAAAATATTTAAATATTCAATCGTAAAATATGCGGGTTGTTACAGCCACCAAATCAATCACAAAGTCATAATATGGTATCGAAGAAATGTGTCCGATCGGAGGTGTGACCTCACTTGGCCCGGCATGGCTCCTATTTTAGCCACATCAAGTTGACTCATGGGAGTCAGGGCTACATTAATACCTCATACAAAATCGTTCACCAAGCCATCCTACTTCATTCTAGAATCTCCACCACGTACACGGTTGTTAAAGTGGTTTTCGGTATTGGCAGAGAGTATGACAATATTCGATCTCGGTCTCTTTAACAACCAAACGCTTATTTCACACCGAATGGTTCTTTTACATTTCAAAAATCAATTCATAATTGATATCAAAATATCATATTTGATTCAAACATATCACTTTCGAAATCCATTTACTTTCGAAATCATATTCGCTTTTGAAATCATATCATTTTCGAAATCATATTCACTCAGAATATGTTATTTCACTGGAGGATATCATTTCAAATCCCAACTTAGATTATAGCATCATTTAACCATATTCGCTTTCAAATTAAGGATTTAAATATAAACACTTCAACTTTACAAAGTCTGAAATTCAGAAAATAGTTTAGATAGTCATAAATAGTCTAATTAGTTAAAAATAGTTTTAAATACTTTAAAATAGTTTAATGGCTTAAAGTAGTTTTAAAATAGATTAAATATTTTAATTAGTTAAAAATGGTTTTAAATACTTTAAAATAGTTTTAAATGGTTTTAATAGTTTAAAATAGATTAAAATACTTTAAAATAGTTTAAAATAGATTAAGCAGCTTAAAATAGATTAAATAGTCTTAATGATTTAAAATAGTTAAATTGGTTTAATATACTTTAAAACAAAATGGTTTGAAAATCTAAATAAATCTGAATTTAAAATAATATATTTCTAAACAGTTTATATTAAAATAATTAATTTGAAATTAATATCAAATTTAAACTATTTCTTCCATTTCAACAAATTTGGACCATATCCAGATTTCAACAAAACTAAATTTTCTTTCAATTCAAATTCCCATAAGTATCATTTCAATTTATCTCGATTTCAAATTCATGTTTGAATTACAATTTTAAAGCACTTCAATTTCAAGATTTCAAAGTTTAAATATTCAAACATTTTCAATAAATCAATTTCGATCAATTTTAGTTATATTTCAAATTCCAACATTGAAATTTCCATTTTTTATTCTTTAAACAATTCATTAAACCAACTCCAATTTCAACATTTAAAGCTTGGATTTTCGAAAATAATTCAGTTTATATAAATCAAATTTTATTTCAAAATATCATTTAACTAAATTCAAATTTTAAGGATTTAAAATCATTTAATTTAACCAATCCGGTGTCCGTATATAATTTTCTACCCTATGGTCAAGTGATACGGATATATATCATTTCAACCCACAATAAATTTAAATTTACGGGTATATATCATTTCAACCCGTAATCCCAAATTTTATTTCAAATCCATAAAATCGCTTGAGTCTACTATTTTAACCCATGATGATTTCTCTCAAATCTATCAGATCGTTCGGGTATGTATCATTTCAACCCATAGTGATTTTTCTAACAATAACTAAGGGAACTTGCAGTGTTATAACAATATACATATAACATCCAGTCATCCAATATCAAAAATCAAACATCCATCACAATCACCATTCAAATCAACAAATAAATAACAACAATTGACTGATTATCAATAACAGGTATTAACAGGCAATTTAAAATCCAATATTGAATTAAATAGCGATTAAATTCAAATAAAGTCAGATTTAACTGGAATGACAATTTAAATATATCAAACAACAATCAATCAACTTCTAATCACATCATAAATTTAATTTAACTAACATAAGATAATTTAGTAGTTGTGAGTGGGTTAAAATACTCACATTTGATTTCAAATTGATTGGAAATTCAAAATAAGGCCCAAATTCAATAGTCTTAGAATTTATCTAAACCAGTCCCAAAATGTCCGGAATTTCGACACGATCGCAGTGGAGCAAACAGCGCGTAAATCTAACCTCGTATGAAAAAGTTATGATAATTAGAAAATTTGAAATCACAATTTAAATAAAATAAATACGTACGTTTTGGCCACGTTAACGTCTTCTATACGCACCAAAACCCTACCGAGACTCGACATTCACCGTCACACTCCTATAGCCGCCAGTGACCACGTTCGCCCATGGCCGCCTACGTCAGGCCGCGGCCCATCAGATCTCACCCCCTTGGATCGCCTACCTCCAGCGTACCTCCCCTCGCCCATGGCGATTTCAGATCGAGCCAAAAACCCATCCACCGCCTATAGGGTTTAAACCCTAATGAAATTTTCGACGACGATCTGGCCGCTGATCTGACGAACGACATACATCGATGAACTCCGCGTGACACTTTCCACAACCCAGTACCATCGAATCGACGATCCGACCCCGTTGGTCATCTTCCAAACGAACGGCCAAGAATTAACCTTTAAATTCTGGACACACAGAGACCCAAATCAAAAAAAAACTACAGATCTAGAATGTGCTCATCAAGAGCTTCGAATCGGTATATAATATGATAGGGTTTTGAGAAGTTTGATTTTGAAACTGATTTGGAATTTGAATTTTTGGTTTGTAATCTGAAGTGGTTTCTGCCATTGAGAAGAGAGAAGCAGACATGTGAAATTGTATGTACTGAGATAAGAAATAAAAAGGCTGCTAGGGTTAGAAAGATCTATTTATATGAACAAAGCCCGATAAGAAAAATGAACAAGTATCGAATTGGTACGAACGACATATCGACCCGAAAAGCCCGTTTCGCTTTCGAAACAAAAGTGGGTCATCGCATATATCAAAATAGATGTTTTCGATATTTTTAAACTCAATGGAACAGGTTTCAAGTCCTAATTCCATCGTATGAGGAAGTTAGCTTTAAAATCAGCTTATCTCAATTGAATTCAATTAAATTAATTTCTACACGTTTCGAGCCCACACGATCAAACGACAAGTTCGAACGCTACGAAACTTGAAACCCTACAATAATTCACCGTTACGGATCCTATAAAACTGGTTTCGTTGAAATCCAAGGCAGTGGCCAAAATGGCAATTTTCACGTTGATTAAATAAATTATTATTAAATTAATTAAATCACTTTTTCAATTCCAATTTTATAATTAACAAATTTTATCATTTTTGATTACCTGGTGATTTATAATCTTTTAAACTAAATTTCCAAGTCAAATTCAATATTGAATGTTGCACCAATTACAGCGTTAAATTTTCAATTGCAATAAAAGTCCAATTAATTATATTTTAATTTCAAATAAATTCCTTTATTTTGATTTATATCTTATTATTCACTCAACTATCTCCCTACGGATATAATCAACATCGGTTTATATCTTATTACACTATATTCTACAATTATCATCTTAATTCATATTAACGCAATATTTAATTACATTTATTGCAATTGATTTACAATTAAGTTTCAACAAATCAAATAATGCAATGATAATTAAACCCTTGTTACAACTTACAATTTCAAGCACAATTCTATGTTTATTGTTAACAAACAGACTAATAAATTCACATACTGATCAATTATTCTATATTAACCAATTTCAATTAATTATATACAATTTTACTATTTAAATACAATATTTGGTTTAATTCTTTATTTACAATTTATAACCAAATTTTATGGTTACAATCATTTCAATTAGTTGAAATTTCATTAAAATAATTATCAATTGCCTTAAATTAACATTATTACACTTCATTCCAGTTATTTTCTGATTAATAAATCACAAATTTTAATTTCTTCCAATATTAAATTACAAAATCTTATTAAATTTAATATTTTAATTATTGGAAAAGTGCGGGTCATTACGTATTATCCATTATTTGATTTGCCCAGTTTACTTGATTATTTCTAAGAATTACATATGTGGCTTTGCAAACCAATGGATATATCTCGTCAAAACTACTCGTTTTTGGAATTAAATTGTGTTATAGAATTCTGGTTACTATACGAGCTTGATGGGTTAGGTTTGATGTTGTCAAATAAGCGTTACGTCTTTCAACTATCTCATGCAAAATAGACTCGTCGTCCCTAATTACATCATCCAATGTCAAACCATCAAATGAGATTTCCAAAATTTCTCCTAATTCATGTTCATTAAAGGCAATTTCAACATCTTTAACACCAGTGGGCAAAACTAGTCCATTATCGTCATGTCCTACATCAAGATTAGCATAAAAGAGAGCTACACACCTTGGGTAGATGTCGATCTCAAAGCCATTCTTATTTATAATGTTCACCAATTGTGCACGAGTGAATAAATTACGGATATCATATAAAGATAGAGCTATCAAGTTTACCGAACGATTACCGAGAGATCCATTCAACATTAGGGCCTTGAATTTTTTGATATTCTCCTTCTTGTTTTTTAGTAGTTGTAACTTCATTGGTGAGGATTTCAGTAGTTGGACTAAGGACGTTGAGGAGATGGTCCTTTTTCCTCTTCTCACATTGTAAAGCTATGAATTTGAGTGGAAAATTTTATGGATTTTGGGGGTTTTGAGGCTGGAAATAATATGGATATGGTTTAAAATTGAGTAGATATGAAACAATGAAGTGAGGAGTGAAAGAGGGAGGTTAAAAACTGGGTTTGGACCTATAAAAATATGCGGCACCAGTAGACTGTTGTACAAGCACCGGTGCGCCGATGGCCAGATTCAGCCTATTTTAATGTATATGTTGTAATTTTTTATTTATATTAAACTATATAAATATGTATATTTATATCATGTAATAATTTATTATTTTTTATAGTTACTAAACTATATTATTTTATTAGTTTATGTTATGATGATATGCTCTTTTTAAATTCCAATTTATTATATTTTATAACTTATTGCTGCTTTTAATCAAATTTCATTATCTTATGTTAGTTTTTCATTTCTGAAATCTAATATTTTAAGCCAGAAATGTTAATAACACTATTAGTTAATAGTATTTAAATTTTATTTTAGTATCATATAATTTTTTTTATAAATAATTATTTTTAGAAACATTAACTTGCGCACACACACATACATAAAGTTATGCTAGAAATAATGAAACAAGATTATATATTAAAAATCTTTTACTAATCATTTAAAGTGTAAAGTTTTACCTTTAAATTATTATTAGAGAAAACTTTAAAAAAATTAATTTTATTAAAAGGAAAAACTTATAACCTTATATAACTTATATATAAAATACTCTTATTAAGTTCTAAAAATTAAATAAGTTTAAAATAATGAAAATTATTAAAGTTAAAAAAGTTAGACTAAATCTGTTACTAAATAAATTCCTAATTCTCGGTGTAATGTAATATTAGTATTTTCATTTAAAAGTTTAGTAAATATATCCACAATTTGATTTTCAGTATTTACAAATTCTAAAATATTATTTTCTTTTTCAAAATGGTCTCTTTGAAAATGACGTTTTATATCAATATGCTTAATTCTAAAGTGATTTATTAGATTTTTGGCTAAAATAATTGCACTTGTGTTGTCACAATATGTAGATGATTTTGTTAAATTTACAATCTGTAAGTGTTTGTTGCATATAGATAATTGGAGCGCAAGCTAAAGTAGCCGAAATATATTATGCTTCACATGTTAAAGATACGCAGTTTTATTTCTTGCTAAACCATGAAACTAAATATTGACCTATAAACTGACCTGTGTCATTAGTACTTTTTATATCTATATAACATCCCCTAAAATCAACATCGCTGTATGATACTAATTCGAATGGACTTCCTTTTGGATGAAACAGACCGTAATCTTTAGTTCCAATTAAATATCTTAAAACTCTTTTAATAGCTCGAAGATGGTATTCTTTTGGATTAGCTTGAAATCTGGTGCAAAGACACACATTCATCATTATGTCGGGGCTACTCACTATTAAGTATAGCAAAGACTCAATCATACTCCTATAAAGTTTTTGATCAACATCTTTATCATCTTCGTCTTTATCTAGGTGAACAGTTGTACTTATTGGTGTTGGCTTACTACGCATATTTTTCGATTCTAGATCTTTTAATCAGATCTTATAGTATTTTTATTATGAAATAAAATTTTTAGTTTCTAACTATTTCATTTGTAAACCAAAAGAAAATAATTTAATTCACCCATTAAAACATTTCAAATTCTTTTCTCATAATTTTAGAAAACTTTATATAAAGTTTTTCATTAATTGATCAAAAAATAATGTCATCAACATATATTTTGACAACTAATAAATCATTATTTTCAAATTTTGCAAAAAGTGTTGAACCTACTTTTCCAATTTAAAAACCAGAATTAATTAAATAGCTTTTTAGTCTATCATACAAAGCATGTAGTGCTTGATTAGACCATGAAGTGATTTTTTATGTTTATGTACATGATTTGGATATTTTTCGTGTTTAAATAAGGGTGGTTTCTCTACATATATATTTTAAGAAATAACTTTTTACATTCATTTGATATAGTTTAACATTATAATGACAAGCAAAAGCTTGTGATAGTCTAATTGCTTCAAGACGTGCAACTGGAGCAAAAGTCACGTTATAATCGATTCCTCCTCTTGATTGTATACTTGAGCAATCAACATAGCTTTGTTTCTAATAATACCACCATTTCATCACTTCCATTTTTATATACCCATTTTGTTCCTATTACTGATTGATCATTAGGTCTTGGGAGTAATTTTCATACATTATTTCTTTCAAATCGATTTAATTCCTCTTGCATTGCAATCATCCAATATTCTCTTTATCACCTTCTTTATAGCTCTTAGGTTCAATTGTAGAAATAGATTCTATATGACTCATTTCATTTAGTTGTCATTAAGTTAAAAATTTAGTACTTACATCTCCTAAAATATTTTTGATAGGGCGATCTCTTAAAATTCTAAGGGGTCTTTGTTTATATTTTGATATGGAGACTCATTTATTCCTTGAGTATTTTCATTAAATGTAACTTGATTCATATTTTGAGTAGTATTTGTAGATTGATTAATATTGGTTATTTCAGCACCATCTTCAGATTTATTAAAATTTTCATCGAAGGAAATGTTCAACTTTCTTTAATGGTATTTGTTCTTTTATTAAAAATTCTATAAGCTTTACTTCTTTATGAATAACCGATAAAGATTCCTTCATCAGCTTTAGAATCAAACTAACCTTGATTATCTTTAGTCTTTAAAATAAATCATTTTGCTCCAAAAACTTTAAAATAAGATATTTTAGGTTTTCTTTGATAAAAAGTTCATATGGAGTATTTTTAGTTTTTGGTTTTGTTGAAACGCGAATTAGAACATAGCATGCAATAGCGACTGCTTCGGCACATAAATTCAAAGGTAAAGTAGTGCTATTTAGTAATGTTCTACAACACCCTTATAAAGTTCTTTTTTTTTCTTTCTAACACCATTTTGCTGTGGTGTTCTAGGAGAAGAAATTTTTTGATTAGTTCCTTTTTATTACAAAAGTTTGAGAAACCATCATTTTCAAACTCTCCTTCATGATCGCTTCTAATATTTTTAACTTTTAAATCCTTTAAATTCTAAATTCTTTTTACAAAGTTTCTAAACATTTCAAAAGCATCACTTTTATATTTTGAAAACAATGTCCAAGTATATCTTGAAAAACCGTCAACAATTTCTGCAATGACCCGCATTTTTTTCGATAATTAAAATATTGAATTTAATAAGATTTTAGGATTTAATATTGTATGGAATTAAAAATTTATGATTTGTTAATAAGAAAAAAATTAGAATGAAGTTTAATAGTGTTAATTTAATGTAATCAATGACTATTTGAATGTAATCTTAAGTAATTGAAATAATCACAAAGTTAAATTGGTTAGAAATTGTAAATAAGGAAATAAATTAAATGTTATATTAAATGGTAAGATAGAAAATAATAGAAAAGGATTATTACCTTAGGGAAAAATCACTCATTTTCACGAGCTTCCAATATATAAATCAATGATTTTTTCCAATCTGCAACTGTGAATAAATGTTTTCATGTAAGATATATACTTAGTCAGAAAACAGTTAGTTGAATAAATGATTACTGTAACATTTTTGACAGCAGCCACATAAATCATTCAGTCAAGAAAGGAGTAAAAAATTTGAAATCGCTGGCACTACCGCTAGTAAAAGCAACTGAGAAAAAGCATTTTCACTACAAAAATCCATGCAGATAGCAGTATATCTAGATGAACGATGAAAGTAATACCTTCGTAGATTCAGCCTAATGAATAAGGAGGTTACAATTTTTAGTAACAATAAATCCAAGGCAATTTCAATGCAATTGGAGTGGTACTGATGGGACAATAGAGGATTAGGGGTTCGGTGATCTACAAACACATAGGGAGAGGCTATGTGGACGGCAGGCAAAAGAAGACATTGGATGTAGGGTTAGGGTCGAGAGAGTTGAGAAGGAGATCCGTGGAGAAGAGTTGTTTAAGGCGAAGAGCTTTTCTGTTTAATTTTTAATTAAGAGGAGAAAAAGAAAGAAAAAAGGGGAAAAGGAAGACTATTCATTTCACAAAATACCGAGGAGGCTTATGCGCTCTTAATATCCAACTCTAGTACTTTTCTATTTAATTTTTAATTAGGAGGAGAAAAGGAAAGAAAAAGGGGGGAAATGCGACTGTTCATTCCACAAAATACCGAGGAGGCTTGTGCGCTCTTAAAATCCAACTTACTAATAATAGTATAGTATAGATAAGATTAAAAACAGAATTTCTAATTGGAACGGGAGGTTTTTATCGAGAGCGGATAGATTAGGTCTTATCAACTATGTTTTATCTGCTCTTCTGATCTATTGGATGTCTATGTATCTTTTCCCAAGTTGGTTGATTAGTAAAACTGATAAAATAAGAAGGGACTTCTTATGGAGTGGTGATAATCCCAGCAGTAGTCTTAAATGTTTAGTCAGTTGAAAATAGTTTGTAAATCGAAAAAGGAAGGTGGTTTAGGAGTTATTAATTTATGTGACATGAATTTGTTTTTATTAGGGAAGTGGTTATGGAAATTTAAGGATATAAATGATAAATCTATTAGGGAAGAAATTATTTCTAAACATTGTTATAATGGTAGTAATAATTTATAACAAATTACACCTATAATTATTAATAAGTTATCTAATTTTTGGAAATCAATTCTAAAATATCATGAGATTTTTAACCTTGTTACTAATACGATTGTTCATTCAAGAAATAATACTTATTTTTGGCATGATCGTTGGATTTCTGTCATTCCTCTTAGGATAGAATTTAAAGAGCTTTTTGAAATTTGTAACTTTAAGAATGCTTTAATTTTAGATGTTTTTTCTCTGGATAATGATTCCCCTTGGAAATCTAGTTTTAGTATAATTTTAGAAGGTACAACTCTTAGGCAACTTTCTTTGCATTATGCTAGATTGAATTTATATAATGTTGATAACGAAAATGATAACATTAACTGGGAATGGGATAAGAGTAAGAAATTTACTTCAAATTCTTTTTATAAATTTCTTAATTTTTCGGGCGTACCTAATAACTCTTTTAAACTTATTTGGAAAACAAATTCTCCTCCTAAATCTATAATTCATATGTAGTTAATCATGCATGCAAAACTAAATACTATTGAATTTTTAAAATGAAAAAATATGCAAATTGATAATAAATGTTCTTTTTGTAAACTGTATTTTGAAGATTCAAACATGTGTATTATGATTGCATGGATACTTACCACATTCTGAATAATACTCTCAAAATCTTTAACTTTAGTTTTACAACTAAAGATACTGGTTGTGATTATGATTGGAACAATTTAAGAGTTAAGTTTAAAAAGGAAAAATAGAATTTTACTTGATACTTTATTCACTATAATTTGTTGGTATATTTGGTGTGAGAGAAACCAAAGACTTTTTAATAATAATAATAGTCATTTTAATAAATTGATTTTTATAATATCATCATTTTGTTTTAATTGGATCTCAAATCCTAAATATAGATTAGCTAAAAATAACCATTTCAAAGAATATCTTAATAAGGTTAGTAATAATATTAAGCTATTTAAACATAAAAACAATATTTTTAACATTAATAATTATAGCATTAACATTTTTTCAAATTTGAATGATGATTTTACTGATTATCATAATGTCCTTTTGATTAAAGGAGCATAAGAATAAATTTTAAATTGTTTTAGTTTATAGGTTTTTAAATTCTTTTTTGTTAATTTTTTTTTGATATCTCTTTTTTACATCTTCAGGTTAAGATGTTGCATAATGATCTTGGATTCTTTTTTAGTCTGTTTCTAATTTTTGTTGTTTTTCCATCTTATTATTTTAGCTTTAGTATTATTACTTTTACTTCATTAATACGTATATATGTATATAAATTTCATTTATATACATATATGTGTATTATTCTTATAATTTTCTTTAGTTCCATTTACAGATACAGGTTTTCGCCAGAAATGGTGTTGGATTCTATTTGTAGGTTCTTAGGATTGTTGTTAACAGGATTATAGTGAGACGTTCATTTTGGACCTTCCGCGTCCGCAGTGAGGAGTTCTTCCCAGTTCTTCTGCGTCTATAGTGTAGCGGTTTTCTTTCTAGATTATTCACTTTTGCAGTGAGGCGTTCTGTTCTTCCGCGTCTGTAGAGTGGCATACTTCATTCTAGATCATCCGCATCTGTAGTGAGGTGTTCATTCTGGATTTTCCGAGTTTGCAGTGTGGCGTTTCCTTCTCAGATGGAGTTGTATTTTGGTATCATCCGTGCTGAGTTTCTTCATGGATTTTTTGGTACTTCTAACACCTCATTATCGGTCGATATTGAGGTGTAATGGGCGATGGCCTTGCCGGAGCTCATTCTAGTTGTACTTGAGTCATTTTCATTTTTTTTGTATTTCAATCAGTTATCTGCCAGGCATGTTGGCAGCACCTTTATTTTCAGTGATATATATATATATATATATATTCATGTGTGGTCTCCTCTACTTTAGAGGATCACACATTTCTCTCAAAAAAAGATTATTTGGTACACAAATATTCAATTATTGTCATAAATCAAACTTTTCTAAGATAAATTTTATTGCTTCGAAAATGGTAAAAGTACTTGTATCATTTTTAAATTTATTGACGAAACATTTACATGTATATACATTTGTACATACATACATACACACACATGCGCGCGCGCACGCACGCATGCACGTGCACACACACACAGATGTATATCACTTATAGAAAACTAATAAGTAGTGGTCATCTAATTAACATCGATGTAGTTAATAAATAGTTAATTATCTTTTGTAACAATGCGAATATTGTTTGTGTAAAATGTATGTGTGGAACGCCTATTTTCGTCCAGGCTCCGTCTAAACTCTACTCGGATTCTAAAGCCAATCTTAGCGCTCAACACACCACTCCTCCTCGATCAGCATAGTGTTTTAACAAATTAAACAATGACTGCTATTATTTTGAGAAATAGTAACAATGTTTTCAAGGTAAATAAAGGGGATTTATATAATTGTTTAGGGTAAATAACTATAAAGTGACCTTCAGATATGTGGAGTAAAGTATTTTTAATATTAGCAAATAAGAATAAATAATTTATATCATCCAAAGTAAACCGATGATGTTTGAGAAGATAATAATGGATTGATCTGCTACATTGGGAATGAAGTATTATCATCTAATATTGCATGTTTATCAACTGAGTCAATGGTCAGTATTATGGGACATGCTATTTGAATGGGTATCTATTACTTGTGACGATATACATTTTTGTATTTACCATGTGGGAAGTAAGTTACTTTTTGGGTCACTTATTAGTATTTACTCGATGTTGGTATGTATAGAGTTGTAAGTATTTACCATTTGTTAATGTGTGATGGTCGGTTTTCACTAAAAGGTTTTTTTATGGGTGGCCAGTATTGTTATTATTTGTGGATTAGTGTATTTACTTCTATGTTATGCACTAGTGTTTGTTTGCTACTTCTGTTTGGCATTGTTAGAAATAGAAATTGGATGACTTTTGGTCGTGCATGTGTGTTGAAGTGCTATTCCATATTTAGTATTATCATATTATGGTTAATGTGATAGACATGTCTATATTTGTGTTATCCTATGCTAACATTTGTGACTCATGTGAAGAACATGTCTAAGTATGAAAGAACTTGATGGGCTTTTTCCTTAAAGGGTATGTAGACAATCTTTTCCTATGTAAGACCACCGGATCCTATGGGCTGGGTTGGGTTGGGTTGGGGTGCATAGTGTAATGGCGCAGTCTAAAGTAGCTGAAATCATTTCCCCTTGTTTCTTTTCCATTTGGACTATTACACATATCTTTGATTTATATGCCTATATATAGATTTTTCAGACTTATTTGTAATATATGAAAAGTGGAATAGGGTGAGTCTACAACACATGCATTCAGGTTGCACATTTTCTTACATTTTCGCCAAGTACTTGTTATTCTATTCCATATATTATAGGACCCATGATTATAATATTGGTGTAGGCATATAGTAGATGTGTTGTTTGTAAAATTTGATTTTGTGTGTTATATATTTGTTGAATTATTATATGTTATTGCATAATTTCACAATGAGATAATGTATTAAATAGCTATTTCAAATTATTCACCCAATGACCTATTGTTTTTAACATTTAAGACTAGAGCACAAGCGTTAGTGATGACGATTAACATTAATTTTAGCGTTAATAATAGTGCAGTGTTATAGTATTTATTATTATACCGCGATGCATTAACATTTTAAATACACTAAATATATGCAAGTACAAAATCCATAGGAAAATTATTTAATCAATCGTGGTTACGAATGTGTCTGTAACCGTGAGTATTGAATCATATAAAATAAATCATTTCCTTGAATTTTCTTAGTCTAGAGGTATCAAGAGTGGGATATATATATGTGTGTATGTATGTATGTATGTATGTGTATGTATGTATATGTCCATTAAGACTAGTGCATGTAATGTTCTCCATATGATGGAGGGTGAATACTCATGACCATTGGGGGATCAAACCAGTTTCGTATGTGTAGTTATTTGGAGCAATTATAGAACGACTCGCCTAAAGTCTTCTACAGGTTAAAAGTCAAATAGAAGATTTCACATAACAATGTGCAATTGTGTTTTGACTTAAGACTGCTGTGAGTCTTAAGTGTACAAACTATAATTTGATTTTGGTCAATCACACTACAACGAGTTAAAGCCATAGTTGAGTATGAGTTGAATCGCATGAAGTGAAACACTATTCAATAGAGGATTTATCTCCTTCAAGTAGAAGGGTAGTATCATTGTAATGGAAGTAAACGTAAAGTCAGAGTCTTTAGCCAAAACTAATCAGTTGATCAATGAGTGTTATGTACTTTAATATCAGACTTCGCAAATAAATATGGATATCGTTAGGTTTTTAACCATTAATTGAGCTCCATATATCTAAGTGGTATAGTGATGATGACGAGAAAATGTGCATAATATATTGTTACTTAAGGATGTGGTTTAAAAAGATAAGAAATTGGATCTCACTTGGATAATCTATAAGCAACTAAAGTTTGAAAGTGTAGTGGATCATGCATATATGGCTAATCCAATGATATAGGTGTATGAATAAAATATTAAGCTAACATAAGATAAAATAAAGTAAAGAACATGCACACTAGGATTTTTATAATGGTTCGAACCACTGTCTTACACCTAGTCTCAGAATCTTTATTCTGGCTTTGTTCTCATTAAACATCCTCACTTCACCCGAAGGAATGGGTTTATACAAATGCCTGAGTTGCTAAATAGGTCTTTCCTCTAACTTGATATAGACTTTAGCAGTGTATGTCTCTGAATACACTGATATGCCCAATATAGTTCAAGCTCCTATAACTCACAAGAACCAGTTTGTAGATGAATGTGCAAGAATTTAGGAGGTTAGAAATCAAAATGTTAATGATAATAGTTAAATGGTCGCTTATTTTAAAGTAGTAGGTAAACTATGGTTTCAGAAAATAAAATAGAGATTTTGAAAGCATGGAAGGTATTGATCCTCTTGAAAACAAAGCTATTTATAGAATTGAAATGGTTTGAAGAGGGGATACGATTGTTTATCATTGGAGAATGTTACATCTGGAAGAAGAAGAAGAAATATTACCATTTAGGTTGAAAAGAAATTTAAATCGCGCTTCAGAAATTCTAAAACGAATTCGTGCAACGGTGGCCTACCGCCGATCTACCGGTGTACAAAATTATTTTAGAATTCCGAAGGCTTACAAAGCCTTAAAAATTATTAATAAAATTCATAAAAATACTTAACAATTATACTAATATCTTTAAGTCATTGAGATGTTAGTGTGTGATTTTGTGAGTTTTAACAATATATATCTAAGACAAATTGACTCATATATACAAAGTCTTCGAGTATTCTTCATTTTGACGATTCACTAAAGCTGTAGTGTGCATTATTCTATCTTTTTAGAGCTCTGTGATGACATTGTTTTGATTTTCTTGCTTAGACTTTTGTATGGAGTTGTCGTCACCAAAATCTAGGAAATCTTGCTCTAACATTCTCCCTCATTTTGATTATGACAACTCATATATGTATTCATGTAAAAGTTGTTACAATGATGCTTATAAAAATGCAATAGTCCACCTAAATGTATGCCTAACATATTTTATAACTTTATAACTCTGGAAGTCCACCTGAATGTATGCATATTTGTAAATATTTTTTGTAACAGCCCTGCATTCTACGACATATAAATAAATGAATTTTATTAAAATAAAAGTAATTGAATTTGATTTGTGATAATAAATATTTAAAAAATAAATTGTAGTTAATTCAATTTTATTTAATAAAAGCCCCTTAGTATTCCAGTATATTCTCTCCGGGGTTTCAGTCAGGTCAGTGTATGAAGAGAATCTTGACTCCTTCCTTTGTCGTTTCGGCTCCCCGAAGTCATCATCGGTTTTCCTTTTCCCTTTGTCTTTTCCAATTCTAGCTCTAGATGGTCCCCTATCCTCCATGGCATTTATTTAGCATCTTCGTCCTCGGCTTCAGCGTCTTCCTGACGTAAATATCTCTCAGCTTCATAGTAGAATTCCACAAGATCCATTGGTGGATATCTTTTCAATGTAACTTTGAAATAATTTTACTCGCGACTTCATATACTGCTGCCATTAGGATAAATGATGGATCCGGCTTGTCGACTGCAGCTTTCTCCATATTGAATCCTATTAAATAACTTCTTAAGGACTCTCCAGGCCTTTGTTTTACGTTTGAGAGCGCAAATACATCTCTTAGTTGTGAGACATAAACTTTAAATTGTATCAAGAAATTTCTTACCAAGTCAGTCCATTTGCTTATGGATCCATTTTCCAACCGTCTGAACCACATTCCAGCCAAATCCTTTAAGTATAATGGGAAGCACCACCCGATTACCTCCTCAGAAGCATCCAATACCTCCATATGTTGGATGTATCTCATCATATGAATCATTGGATCTGTCTTTCCGTCGCACATTTCCAACGTCGGAAGCTTGATATCTGGAGGATTTCTCGCACTTTGGATATTAGCAGTAAACAAATTCCTATTTACTTCTTCCAGACCTTGATCTGGGGTCCTCCTCTAATGAACCTTCGTAATAATTCAGCAATTGGGTTCTCACCATCCAATGAAGGTCTCCGTCCTAAAGCAATACTTTGCCCCCTATTCTGGTGGAGTATCCTGGGATGCACTCTTCTGGTCACATGCCTGTGTTATGATTCATAACTCTAGCTTCATTCTGACCTGCATTCCTTCGAGGAAGTTCTGGTACATATTCATCTGCCGGTGGCGTCCTGGTATTTGAATTAGCTCCCGTACCACCAGTTCCTGGTGTTTCAATAATCACACCAGCATTGGGATTGATTCCCATGTTGGTTCTAGCGTTGCCCCCAAGTATCGGTTGCTCTGGGCACGGGGCAAAACTCCATCTGGTTCGAATCCAACTCCGGCAGCTCCTGCGTTGTTCCTTGGAGTTTGATTCCTATTCCCTATAGATCTAGCCATCCCCTGTTGCTCCATTCTCTGGAAGAAGCCGTCCATCATCTCCTGTTATCTAGCTAAGATTCCATCCTGCATCTCTTTCATCATCCTTTCCATCTCCTCTCTAATCAGATAGTTGGGTTGATGAGAATTTGAGGACACCCCTTGGCTGCCCCCAAGCTCCAGTTGACTTGCTACAGCTCTAGATCTAGTATTAGGCCTACTCATCTTCTCTAAATCATAGATTCAAACTTCTATTCTTCAAATCTCGTTCAAGGATCTCAATGAAAGCACCAAAAAATTTAACCAAAAAAATGGATCAACACCCTGGATCAGGTGTGAAAGCACCAGTGTAGATAATCAGCAGCACAAATCTTAGATAAACAAAAAATAAAAAGCAGAAGTAAGAAAAGAGGAAAATAATTTTTATAGTGGTTCGGCTAACTCTAGCCTACGTCCACTTTAATAAATCTTTATTATGATTATACTAGTTGAATCTTTCTGGATATCAACTAGTTAGTACTTAGATCTAAGTTACAATGAGTTAGAATAAGTCACAAGTACAATGGTTGACTGGAGAATCATAGTAACCCCCTTGATGACTGTTGTGAGGAAGAAAAACTTTGAAGAAGTGAAGGAATTCAAGTAGAGTAATGGCATCTCTCACCCCCGGAAAAGATCCATCTCTAGGTATTGGTAGGATTGTATTTATAGGGGTAGGAAAGCAGTTGGGATAAAACCGACTTGTTAGAAGCCTCTACTATGTGCTTGGAAGAAGTCCAGAAAAACTCAAGGCGACTCAAGCTAACATGTCCTTAGACTATTTTTAAGTTTATCCTTTTGGGTTGCCTTCCTTTCATCTATTTGAATGCCTTGTCCAAATATCAAGTCGTTTGGTGTTTGTTTGATCATCCGTCTTCATGGGTCATCTAGTCTAGAAGAATCACCCATAACTCACTCAAAACTTACAGAAATCAGACGAAACTTTGCAGGTACACTCTAGAGGGTGTCTAGGACCTACCCAAAAAGTTTAATGTGGTAGGGCCCACTCTACATGGATCGTTAGCGATCCATCTAGTTAGGTCACTAGAGATCCATCAAACAACCTCCAATTGATTCCATTTTTTGTGAACCTTTTTTTGTCTTCTAAGTGTTCCCCCAAAATTTCAAGTCAACCCGACCTCGTATGAGTTCTATAGGTCCATTTTAAGTTAGCTGCTTTTGGCCAAACAGCTTGAATCAGATGAGTCTTCACTTCTCGAGCTAGATTGTTTGGCATGCTATGAAACTTGGCAAGCGTGCTTAGAAATGGTAATGAATCATGATGCAAGAGGTTTGAACGACTCATGATGCTTCCCCATGGATCGCTAGCGATCCATCTACTTAGTCTTTTATTGGCTGATTTTCCTTGAGTCATATTGACTTGTTCGCTTAGTTGTTTTGGTTGAGTCTCGAGTTATTCTGGCATAGTATGAATGTTCTAACTCCTATTGGATTCTGATGGGTTAAAAACTCGGTTAATAGTTATTCATCACTTTCCAAAATATTGAGATTTACTAAGGTAAAAATATAGATTTCAATGAATAAGGTTCGTTGTCCTTAAAAGCAAACTGCGTAAAACAGAGGTGAATACGTTTAATAATAACTTTTGAATTGTATATCCCATTTCGGTTATTTTGCTCACTCCGAAAAGCTAATGACATAAGCTACAATTTTTTTATGTATTATAAAATTTTGACGTTTAAAAGGCTGAAAACGTGCATTTACAAAGAGGACCTGCGCCAGAAATTTTCTGAACCTAAGCATCATGAAGTTTTGATCATAACTTTTGATCATTTCATCCGTTTTTGAAGATTTAATTTTTATTTTAAAGCTATGAGGGTAAGGAACATGTTTCATTTTGAAAGTTTTACGAAAATATGTTGTTTGCTAGGCGAAAAATCATCTTTAGAGAGGTGGACCTTCATATGTAATTCGATTCCAGTTTTTTTTTCACCCTCCAGAAACCACCATAACTTCTAATATACTCAACATTTTTACGATCTGAAAGATGGTTTGGAAAGTTAAAACAGTGTATCGCAATTTAATTTTGGAAACTATGACTTGGTTTGGTGTTTTTGACCTTTGAAACTGTGTTGGAAAAAGGTTAAATATGAAAGTTGTAATTCTCTTACATTACATAAATGCAAACTTGTTATATTTTATTTAATGCGACTAGTATTTGCACTTAAGTTAAGAATGGGTGTTCTAGAGACTATTTGGACTTATGCGCGATGATAGCTCGATTTTTTTGGAACAGTATTCAAGCTTCTATTACACGTAGTTTAAAAAGACTGTACAAAAACAACCCAGGGGCAACACATCCCCTAGCCAAAATGAAACAGTAGCAAAACCACTAGCACTGTTGATAATAAAAATTACATACAAGCCCAAGTCACTACAGCCTATAAAAACATGGTAGAAAATCATATAAAGACATCTCGTGCTCCCGAAAACCCATCATCTTTTTTTTACTTTCCTCATTTGAAACTGCATCAAAGTCAAAATCACATTCTTCATCCATGGCCTTTCCAGATTCTCTAAGCTCCTCAAAATCATGACTCCCTCGCAAAATTAAGGTCCTCGCTTTTCAAAATATACAGATCTAATTGTAGAACTGACACGGAGTAGTCGCAGATCAGAAAGCTCAAACCTTGTGGACAAAACTGCTAATTCCCATATAATGTCGAAAACCATCCTCTTCCTTGTCATTGAATCATAAGAGCCCAGTTATACTAACCAAATATATTAATTGCAAGTTCTACTCTCCTTCTCCCTCGGGTGATTCGAAGAATTTAGAAACCAAAATCGCTTATTTTTCCTGCAAGAAATTTTTGTAACACAAATCAATGCAAAGTATTACAGGTTTAGGGAATACCAGACCTACAGGAAGATTAGCTGCTTCATGAAATGCACTAAATCCACTGGAACCACTGTTAGTTAATTTTTAACCCCATTCTCTGGTCATTTCTCTCCCTAAAAAATTGTTGCAGTTATTATAATAAAAATTGGTCATTTTGTTATTGACCAATTGATGAATTTGATTGTTCACTGTTTGTACCAAAAATGGGCACAACACTCTTCGGAAGTCTTTGAAGAGATAAACGCGCAGAATGAAAATTAAAACTGTGGATTATCTAACAAAAACTCCAAATAACAGAAAGTAAATTGCAAAGACAAGCGATTTAGAGTGGTTCGGCGTTTTGCCTACGTCCACTATGAAGTTTGATGATTTTATTGCTCGATTACTTGAAGATTACAGTAGTTGATAATGTAATACAACTGAATTCAAATGCTAAGTGTCAATCTAAAGCAGCGGCGGTGTTCTGGAGTAAATCTGGCAGAATCTGGGCGCTCTTCAGTACTTAGAATTCTCCGACCCCTTTTCTGAATGACCAGGGGGTCTATTTATAGGTGTAGGAGGCTGGTATTTCGCCCAAAATGTGGGGAGACCAGTTCTGGTACGTCAGGGGGCCCACATGGCCGAAATTTAGAGACCCGGGCCCACTTTGGGATCGATTCGACCCTTGGTTCGAATCGATCAAGAAATCATCCAATCGAGCTGAAATTTGGTGTGTACATTCTTTATCATGTATTTGAGCTTCTGTGAAAATTTCATGGGATTTGGACTTGTAGAACTCGAGTTATGATCGATTCAAGTTGGTGTTTTTCGTATTCTGGAGTCGTTCGAATCGATATGCTTGAATCGATTCGTTCGAATCGATCTTCCTGCTTGTGAAGATGGTGACGTGGTGCGCTTTCTTCGAATCGGTCCGCTTTGCACTCCGCTTTGACTGGGTCGAATCCATGACTTGGATTCGAAGATGGTGGAGTCGAGAGCAAGCCGTGTCTCCTGGATTCGAAGTAAAGATATGTCTCATCGATTCGAAGTGAAGCTTGGTCTTATCGATTCGACGTGAAGCTTCCACGATGGATTCGAAGCAGACAAAAAGGGATGGATTCGAAGTTCTTTTGATGGATTCGAAGTAAGAGGGGGTTTCATGGATTCGAATGATCTATCGATTCGAACGAAAGCTATGTGAGGATGGATTCGTGGTGAGGCTCTGGGCCGATGGATTCGAAGCAATTCTCTTTTGATGGATTCGAATTATAGAAGGATTCGAACCCAAGCATATCGATGGAGTCGAACCAAGGCATGTTGATAGACTCGAACTGAAGCACGTCTCCATTGTTCTTCCAATGGCGATAACTCGAGCATACGAACTCGGATTGCTTCGAAATTTGGAACGTTGGTTCCTACTGCTTTGCTTAGCATATCTTATCAATTGTAGCCCGATCCGGACCTGAACAAATTTCATCGACATCCGTAGCGATCCTTACGTGTAACCGACTTCCGAGACGATATGTCACCGTTTTCTAGTTAAGTCCTTGGTATTACGGCCTTGCCAAAAGGCGGGATAACATTTGCCCCCCAAAGTACGTCTTGTGTAAACATGACGTGCTTTGAAAAGTTGTAGTCTCTCACTGGACAGCTATGACATGTTTTACCGAAAGTTACATTCTGCATTGCTGTAATCGACCGTCGTACAGTAGTAACTGGCTGTCAGTTTTTTTTTGAGTCATGACGAGACGAACATTCGATCCCTGTAAATGATAAAGATCAAACATTAGTCAGAAATACGTGCATACGTGTATTATCTTGGCTTTGATTAACGTTGCGTGATCGCAAGTCGTTGTCAGTTCGGTTCACTATCGAAACCTATATCGGTCCTCTCCTGGACAGATTTGAGATTCGAGCTAAAACATTGCTTTGATGATTGCCTATGATTATCTTCTTGTATCGATCCTCTCCTGAATCGAGGTAAAAAGGTAATCCAGTAATCTTTTCATGCCTAAGCGATGTGTTCATTTTTACAGATGGTTTTGATGGATTCGAAGTGCCCATTCGAATCGATGACCTTCGAACCGCTGCGAGTCGAGGGATATGAGGCTGGCACTCCGAATCGATAGGTACATGACGGTTTCAATTCTGTTTTTGCTAACTCCTTCGTATCGATGGAAGTTCGAATCGGTGCAGCTTCGTATCGATGAGCCTCGTGGAAATGTCGCTTTGATGGATTCGAAGAGTAGATGGAGTAGAAGTTGTGAGTGTTCGGATCAATGTTGTTTTGTTTCGATGCTGCCGGAATGGATTCGATGTGGCAGAGGATTCGAAGCCGGTTGGATTCGAACTAAAGGAGGGATTCGAACTGAATGGATTCGATGTCGCGACGAATCGACTCGAGTCGATTATCCCACCTATAAAAGCCGGTCAGATATACCGGGAGGCGAATCGCCACATCTCCCCTATATATACCGGGTTCCTATTCACTTCTCACTTTTTACTTTTTACTGTTACGAGAGCTTCTTCTTCGACTCGATCCTTCAGAGCAGGAAACCTTTGTGTCTTCATACGGATTGATCAAATTTTTCCAATCCTTTGACTATAGTCGAATACAATCAGGTAAACATGGAACCGATTCGAGTGTAGAACATTAAAACTTGGAAAACTTGGCAGCGATTCCATTTTTTCTTCTGAAAGGCATGAAGGATCAGTAGATCTGGGATGGGTCGAATCGATGAATCTAGGGAAAGGAACCTGTTATGGATGGACTTCGTTCCTCTTTACTGCTCTGCATCGATCCGAGAACGTGCAATTCGAATCAGTCTTAAGTGTCAGGCTTCGAATCGATGATCATGAAAGAAAAAATAGATCAAAACGATCGATTCGAAGCAATGTTGCCCTGATCGATTCGAAGACATAAATTCTGATCGATTCGAAGCTATGTCATGCTCATGGATTCGAAGCATTTTTCCTTCTCCAGTTTTCATCGAGTCGTACCATACGGATTCGAAGTATTTGGACTTGAGCTTTATCGAACCGATTCACATCGATTCGAGCCAGTGGATTCGAACTTTATTGATTCGACTCATATCGATTCGAGTCAATCGATTCGAACGTCCTGACTTTTGAAACTTCTACTCTTCTGATTTATCCCAACATCTGAACTACGACCAGTTTCACGTTGAATTTCGACGAACATAATGAACTTTAGCATACTTGACTCCGACGAGCTTCGGCCTCGCATAGTCGAACTTGACCGAAAGATTTGACCTCCCTTTTGAAGCTCGTCGATGGAACTGTGACTTAACCAACAACACAACTGACTTATACACGAGGTTGGTTCGTAGCGTTTGGATGTTGCGGAAGTGACGGTCAGCGATGACGGTCATTTTCATTCTCAAATTCCCAAGATATGTTGTACGAACATCCTGTTTCATTCTGTTAAATTTGATTAAGTGATGCATATTACTTGTACTGCATGACACGTCCACACACACACTACACTGGGGCATGCACGGGCTGGTTATGAACTTAACGTTGCTTTCTGATGAGTTAGCTAATTATGGAATCTTCGAGCTCCCAACAACAAGAGGTGCAGAGCTCGACTCCTCCTGTGCTTGAGATTCCTGATATCCCTGCCGACGTAATCGATCCGGCTCCAGATGAACTGCCGGAGGCGATATTTATCGAGGACCCTGTTGATTCGGTTCAGTCCAACATGTCCGAATCCTTGTTGGGACGAATATGCTTAAAGCATAACATATCTTTGGGTGACGTATTATTGCCCAGTGCTACCGATAGACCGCACAATCCACCTGAAGGATATACGGCATTCTACCGTCATGCTTGTGCGGCTGGAACTCTTCCTCCCTTCAATCAATATATCCGAAGGATGTTATCATATTTAGGGATCGCTCCTTCACAACTTCATCCCAACGGGCACGCGCTGCTGAATAGTGTCTTCATAATATTCATGGACTGTCTTTTTCGCCCGCCTAGGCCCTTCGAGATCAGACACATATTTAACTTCAAGAGCAGGGGTGATAGCCCGTCGTTTACATTTTTGGAGGCAGTTAGAAATTGCCAAGTTGTAGTCGGAGCTTGGACGCGCCTGAGTTATTTCAAGAACGAATGGTTCTACGTTCGATGTCCTCCGGGCTTCGCTAGGCGATGGTTGTCTAGACGTAAGCGCCTTAACCTGTTTCTTTGACCAATAACTCTTCGGTGTTAAAATTGACATTTCATTCCTTTTTCAGCTATTATTTCTAGGCCCGATGGAGGGCGTTTCAAAGGTACCGTCCGGAGTCTTCAAGAAGTTCCGAGCGAGCTGAGGCACATTGACTCGGTGCTGAACGACTACAACTTAAGAGTTCTAGGTTTGATCGACATTAATCAAAGCATAGTTGTTGAGGGATTCTCAAAGTCCGTCTCCAAGAAGGAAAATAAGAAGAAACCGAAGAAGAGAAAAGCGAAGAGGTCACTCGGGATCAGAATAATCGAGGCGAGTGACGAAGAAAGAACTCAGACGGATTCAGAGCCGATGGCTGACCTTTCGGGAAACTTGGAGGAATCGGGAGAAAAACGGAAAGGCAAGGCCGCCGTTTCCAAAAAACTTAAGTCAAAAGGGGGAAAATCTGTAGATGTGTTTCTTCCCGCTTCCGGAGTTATGATTTCTGAGGCCGCCCCTTCTCATTCGAGAGATTCTCTTAAAGGGCTTGACGATATTCCTATCCCAGATTATATATCAATCTCTCATAATCCTGGGTTGGAGGAATTACAAGATGTCTTAAATATGAACGAGCCCTTTCCTTTAAGTGCGGTCAACACTTCCGGTCGGTTTGGGGGTTTACACATTTACACACACTTTCACGGCACTTCATGATTTCTGCATAATAAACATTGCTTTATGGGATTTTAATCCGTAATTCTTTCTTATCGCAGGTGAGATGTCAGGACGCGGCTCCACTCTAGATAGACTTCGGAACGTGCGTCAATCTTCTCCATTCTATGATTCCCGTAGGAGAGAGACAGATAGGGACCATGGGCGAGGCTACTCGAGTCAGGAACGTTATGATAGAGACAGAGACTACTCGCGTAACCGTTCTGGTTACGATTACTCTGATAGAGACCGGGGGTATCAGCACCGACCCCGATCTCGTTCTCCTCCACCTCCTAGGGCTCCAGTAGACCTCCCAGGGCCATCTCATCAGCAACAATTGCCTTCTCAATCTTCTCGGCCTGACGCTCAACGGCCTAGAGTGGAATCAACGGCAGCTGCTATAATTGAACAAGCTCCGGCTGAGTTGACAAGCGAGGGAGCCGCTAAGCTTGCCCAAATGAAAAACGACTATCCGGAAATTTGCATGGATGGCTACATCTTCCCTCCTAATTTTAAAAGAATCCCTCCGGAAGCTGAGACCACTGCACATAATTACATTCACGACTTCTATGCTCAGTACAAAGAGTGGTATAAGGCAGCCGTGAAGGCCTCTAGAGTAGCTTTCGACAGGGCGAAAATCATTGCTGAACGTGATGTCGACATTGCGAAGCAGAAACGCATTATCCAAGTTCTTCAATCCGAAGTGGAGACGTCCCGAAAGTCGGAGCTTGAAACTCTTAAGAAACACGAGGATGTCGTGGCCAAACTAGCGAGGATGCAGCAAGAACACTGTGCCACAGTGGAAGAGATGGGCCATCGCAATACCACCGTTGCAGCTGAGCGAGACTTAGCCGTTAAAGAGCTGAACGAGCTCAAGGCCAAATTCGCTGAAATGGTGAAGGAGAAAGACGATGCGAACGCTACTGCTCAAGAGGCTTGCGACCAAGCAGTATCCCTCAGGGCCGAACTAGCTGCGGTGGCGATCAAGGCTAAGTCTGTGGAAGCGGAGATTCAGGAAAAAATCTTGGAGGAGAGGTCCAGGCTAGATGCTGAGTTTGACGATCTCTTAGTTACGTATAACGCTAATGTGCTGGAACACAGAAATCTAGCGTGGCTGGGAGATGACTCCATGATCTTGTATAATGCCTGGACCCGGCTGGTGAACGAGAAGAGAGCGGCGCATCCAGATGGAGCACTTGACGACTTCGAACTGGAGATGCGCCTGCTTACTGAGGATGAGAGGAAAGCCCTTCATGAGGTGGTAATTTCTATGGCGAAAGAAAGACTCGGCGTCCAGTCATCAGAGACAGGCGAAGGTTCGGGGACCGCGCATCACGAGGCAAGTGTTGGAGCCGTAATCTCAACATTGCCCGAGACTACTGGTGCGGTAGACCCCCAATCCGTTCCTGCATATAATCCTGACCAACCGTTGTTATCTTCCGCCGATGATTCTACCCATGTTTCGGTCCAGACTAAGGAAGGTATTTGAACGCTTCTCGTAGTTTTGTTGTGATGAACCTTAAGCAATACACTTGTCTAACAATCTTCGTTTTGTTGCATTTCAGTGACCGAAGTTATAGTTTCTGCGCCCCTTGCTTTATCAGTTCCTCATCAAACACAAGGGGTAGTTTTTTCTGAAGCCATCACGACTTCTACTTTGATTGGCGAGGAGGGAGATGCAAATATGTTCTCTTTCAGCGCTCAGATGATTGAGGAGCTTCTCAACGAACCCATCGATCCCTCTGCCAATCCGTCCGATGCTGTGAGTGAGGCTGCTCCGGCCGTTAGTGTACCTATGCCAGCTATTGGCACATCTGATGCGGCCCAAGCATCTCGTGAGGACGACGTTTTAACTGAGATTGCTGCCGAGATGGCGTCAGGGAATGTAGGTCCTAGTCCACCCGGGCCTGCCCCGTTAATGGTGATTTCGCCGGGTGGTACTGTGTTGATCGAGACCGCTCCTGTTCCCCCTCCTGCTACTACTCCTATGCCCCCAGCTCGTCCTCCTAGAAGAACTTCTGTCGCCTCCAGCTCTGAGGAAGATGTCGACATCATATCGCTGCCGGAGGGCAAGCCCGAAAAGAGCAAGCGATCGAGGAAGAAGTCGGGCAGCGGATCAGGTGGAGCTACTCCAAAGAAGAAGATAAGGAAGAAGAAAGAATGAACTTCTTTCCCTAAATCTTTGTTGTGTAGGGTAGCATTTTGTTGATTCTTCTATAGCCGTGTATAGATGTGGATTCGGCTCCCACTAGTAGCTATTTCTTGAACCACTTTGTAATCATATTCTTTTTGTTGATAGTGGAAATGAGAATGTATTCCCTTTTGTCTCCAACTTGTTGTGTGTTATGGTTCTGCCCCCAGTATTGGGGATTAGTGCGGAGTTGACGTATGTTTATACCCCGTCTCGCGCTCCGGAGTACGGAGTAAGATGAATGTTTATACTCCGCCTTGCACTCTGGGAGTACGGAGTTAAGGAATGTTTATACTCCGCCTCGCACTCTGGGAGTACGGAGTTAAGGAATGTTTATACTCCGCCTCGCACTCTGGGAGTACGGAGTTAATTAATGTTTATACTCCAGCTCGCGTCCTCGGAAGCTGGAGTTCGTTAATGTTTATACTCCAGTTCGCGTTCTCGGATGCTGGAGTTTTTAGGAGAATGTTTATACTCCGCCTCGCACTCTGGGAGTACGGAGTTAGATGAATGTTTATACTCCGTCTCGCACTCTGGGAGTACGGAGTTAAGTAAAAAGCTTGTACCCAGCTCGCGCTCTCGGAGTACTCTGGGGTTTAGGAAAAATGTTTATACTCCGCCTCGCACTCTGGGAGTACGGAGTTAATTAATGTTTATACTCCAGTTCGCGCTCTCGGAAGCTGGAGTTTGTTAATGTTTATACTCCGGTTCGCGCTCTCGGAATCCGGAGTTAGTTAATGTTTATACTCCAGTTCGCGCTCTCGGAAGCTGGAGTTTGTTAGTGTTTATACCCAGCTCGCGCTCTCGGAGTACTCTGGGATTTAGGAAAAATGTTTATACTCCGCCTCGCACTCTGGGAGTACGGAGTTAGTTAAAAAGTTTTGTACCCAGCTCGCGCTCTCGGAGTACTCTGGGATTTAGGAAAAATGTTTATACTCCGCCTCGCACTCTGGGAGTACGGAGTTTGTTAATGAGTTTTGTACCCAGCTCGCGCTCTCGGAGTACTCTGGGATTTAGGAAAATGTTTATACTCCGCCTCGCACTCTGGGAGTACGGAGTTTGTTAATGTTTTATACTCCAGTTCGCGCTCTCGGAAGCTGGGTTTAAGGAAAAAGGTTGTCGTGTATCAACCCATTTCTGGCCTGATGTGATGGCTTGCCCCCGAGCTCGGGTTTCATTTGGTGAGTGGTTGATTGCTTCATAGCCACTCCCTGCTTGAATAAATTCCATTGCATGATGGAATTTAGCTCTTCGTGCATCGTGATGTTGTACATTGTATTTAATGAATCACAGCTCTGGCTCAAAGAGATGGCATTTTATTGCTGAAATAAGAAAACATGGCAAAGTCAGTTGCCTTATTACAAATTCTAATTTCGAAATGCAGAAACAAATTCTAAAACAGAATTGAAACTAAATAGATAAACACAGCCTGTTATGTGCGATGGCGACGAAGTCTTTCGCTGTCCAAGGCCTTTGGTGAAGCTAGACCATTAGCGGTCGTCATCTCATGTAAATCATCCCTGAGCTCTTGCTTAATCTCATGTGATCCCTTCCATGTTGGTTTCATGTACAGCAGTGCTGGGTATTCTTTTTTAATGACGATCTCATTGCGTTCAAAAGTTTTAAGTCGGTCTTTGGCATCGCGTAATCGGGCGATTCGTTTTCGGTGTATGACTGTCCTCAAGTCAACCTGATCGCCCTGGACGACTCCAACTCCGTTGATAGTGGGAAACTTTAAGGTCAAGCACCATGGGGCAATTACAGCTCTGAATTCAGTAAGGGCAGGTCGTCCTAAGAAGGCGTTGTATGGCGAGACTATGTTCAACACAGTGAACTGTAATGTTCGAACTCTCCAATGTTCCTTAGATCCTAACCTAACTGGTAACTTCACCACCCCAATAGGTACGGTAGAGCTACCGTTGAATCCATGGAGGTGAGTTTGGCAAGGTTCCAAATCTCTGGGATTCACCCTCATTTGATTATAAGCATGTGTAAAAAGGATATTCACGGAACTCCCGCAGTCAATTAGTATCCTCTTCATCCAAGCTGGACCTACTTGTGCCGATATCACGAGTGGGTCCGTAGTTGGGCTTCCGACATAACCAGTATCGTTGTCTCGGAAAGTGATGTCATTAATTGTCGCTCTCTTTCGTTTGGTCGAAGGTTTATTGTCTAAGTTATCATCGTACTCAAAGTCTGTTCGTCTAACCAAGTTGTTATATGATTTCATTTTTCCCCAGCTTTGCTTCGCTGTACGAGGACTATCACTCACAGCATTAATCACCAGTCTTCCTCCGACACGACCTGGTTCTTCCTGTCTTTCTGGGTTCTGTACATGATTTTGATTTGAGGGGCCCGCCCCTTCGGACTGCGGTGCCCGCACAAACTGATCTAACTTCCTTTCTCTAATCAACTTCTCAACGAGGTCTTGCAAGTGTCGACATTCATTGGTGTTGTGGCCATAACTTTCGTGGAATCTACAGAACTTTCCTGTTTGAATCTGCCTCTCCGACGATTGCTTCGGAGCCGGTTTCTTGTATTGCATAGTATTGCAAGTCTGTAGGTACACATTTTCCAACGATGTATTCAATGGTGTGTAATTATCGAACATTGGGGCCTCACGTCGTGGACCCCGATTTGGATCTCTTTTCTTATTCTGACCATTGTTTCCTCTTGGCTGCGTTTGCTTGTTTTGTATGTTCAACTGAACATTTCCGAAATTGTCTCCTGATTGTTTTACTGCTACATTGCTCTGTATCTCTTCACTCTTGGGTCCCGCATCATCTTGCTTCCTAGACTGTTTCGCGTCCTCTTGTCGTAAGAATTGCGCGGCTTTGGAGTAGAAACGGTCCAACGATGCGGGCGGTTTTCCGGCTAACCAGTTTCCAAATTCAGAATCAGGGTCAATCCCCTTTGTCAATGCCATTAAGATTGAGTTATCGTTGGGGTTACTAATCTCCACACATGCCGCATGGAATCTTTCTAAATAACGCCTTAGCGTTTCCCCACGAGCTTGGGTAACACTGGATAAGGTGTTGACATCTTTGGGTCTAGCGACATGCATGCGAAATTGTTCAACAAATTTCTTAGCCAGTTGATCGAATGAAGAGATAGACCTAGGTGGCAATCTTGTGAACCACATCGTTGCAATTCCACCTAGAGAGATAGGGAAACTTCGACATTTTACTGCGTCATCGGCCCTTGCGGCGCTCATTGACCACTCATATTTCAAGATGTGTTGATTGGGATCAGAATTTCCTTCGTACATAGGAAGGGTTGGCATTCTGAATCGCCGGGGAGGTTCAGCACTCAGTATCTCGTCTGTGAAGGGAGTGTGACTACGGGAAAGTCCCCAGTCATCGTTGGTAAGGCCTTGGCTTTCGCGGATCATCTGACGTATCATAGTCGAGATGTCTGGCATTGCTACACTTTGAGCTTGCCGAGCTAAGGTGTGGTCGGGTTCCACAGCGCGAGTTCGGACCGGGCGCTGTCGACGGTCCAAGTTTCGCCTCCTTGGCTCAGCGTCTTCCTGGATGTATGGTTCAGAAGTACGTCCTTGCTGTTGATTACCCGAATCTGGAAGATATCGGCCATCGACCCTTGTTTCCGCGGTTGCAGCTGTGACATGATTGTCCGCGGTATGCTGGGTAGTAGGGCCTCCTTGCGTGGAGGGCCCGGCCTGAAAGCTGGTTGATGGTCCTGCCACCAACTGTCCAATAGTTGGAGCGGGTTGATATCCGATCGTTTGTGCATGACTCCCGTCTAATCGAGGACGGGTAGATCTGTGATAGTAGTCCGATGAAGCAGAACTTTCAGTGGATGAGCGGGAAACAACATCCCTTCTGGACCTCCTACGGCCCTGGCAGTTTAGTTGGTTCGTCAATTCAATATTGGCTCGCAACTGTTCGGCTAACTGTTGCCGACTCTGAGTCAACTCTTGAAGCAATACTTGGAATTCTTGTCTAGTGACTGCCCCAGACGGATCTGAGTGGGCAGTGTTGTCTTGGTTGGATGGCTGCTGTTGAGCAGGATTTTGTCCATCCCTACCTTCTTGTCCAGGAGCTGCAGAAGTGGTTCTCGTGCTAACCATTTTGAATGATGAATCCTTTTCCTAGATTTTATGCAAATCTGAGTAGAATGGAAGGACTGTGAATCGAAGATCTGGATCTTCCTCTTGGATTTGTGCAATCCGGTATCGATGGTAGATCCAAGGAGCAGGAGAAAAAAAGCTGGTTTTTTCTCAGTGAAAGCACCAAAGTGTTTGTACCAAAAATGGGCACAACACTCTTCGGAAGTCTTTGAAGAGATAAACGCGCAGAATGAAAATTAAAACTGTGGATTATCTAACAAAAACTCCAAATAACAGAAAGTAAATTGCAAAGACAAGCGATTTAGAGTGGTTCGGCGTTTTGCCTACGTCCACTATGAAGTTTGATGATTTTATTGCTCGATTACTTGAAGATTACAGTAGTTGATAATGTAATACAACTGAATTCAAATGCTAAGTGTCAATCTAAAGCAGCGGCGGTGTTCTGGAGTAAATCTGGCAGAATCTGGGCGCTCTTCAGTACTTAGAATTCTCCGACCCCTTTTCTGAATGACCAGGGGGTCTATTTATAGGTGTAGGAGGCTGGTATTTCGCCCAAAATGTGGGGAGACCAGTTCTGGTACGTCAGGGGGCCCACATGGCCGAAATTTAGAGACCCGGGCCCACTTTGGGATCGATTCGACCCTTGGTTCGAATCGATCAAGAAATCATCCAATCGAGCTGAAATTTGGTGTGTACATTCTTTATCATGTATTTGAGCTTCTGTGAAAATTTCATGGGATTTGGACTTGTAGAACTCGAGTTATGATCGATTCAAGTTGGTGTTTTTCGTATTCTGGAGTCGTTCGAATCGATATGCTTGAATCGATTCGTTCGAATCGATCTTCCTGCTTGTGAAGATGGTGACGTGGTGCGCTTTCTTCGAATCGGTCCGCTTTGCACTCCGCTTTGACTGGGTCGAATCCATGACTTGGATTCGAAGATGGTGGAGTCGAGAGCAAGCCGTGTCTCCTGGATTCGAAGTAAAGATATGTCTCATCGATTCGAAGTGAAGCTTGGTCTTATCGATTCGACGTGAAGCTTCCACGATGGATTCGAAGCAGACAAAAAGGGATGGATTCGAAGTTCTTTTGATGGATTCGAAGTAAGAGGGGGTTTCATGGATTCGAATGATCTATCGATTCGAACGAAAGCTATGTGAGGATGGATTCGTGGTGAGGCTCTGGGCCGATGGATTCGAAGCAATTCTCTTTTGATGGATTCGAATTATAGAAGGATTCGAACCCAAGCATATCGATGGAGTCGAACCAAGGCATGTTGATAGACTCGAACTGAAGCACGTCTCCATTGTTCTTCCAATGGCGATAACTCGAGCATACGAACTCGGATTGCTTCGAAATTTGGAACGTTGGTTCCTACTGCTTTGCTTAGCATATCTTATCAATTGTAGCCCGATCCGGACCTGAACAAATTTCATCGACATCCGTAGCGATCCTTACGTGTAACCGACTTCCGAGACGATATGTCACCGTTTTCTAGTTAAGTCCTTGGTATTACGGCCTTGCCAAAAGGCGGGATAACATTCACGTATAGCAAATTTTTTCAAGTCTGCTTAAAAATTATAGAGTTACATTCTTGCCGCACAAACCACACTGTAGTCGATAGGACAACAATAGCAATATCCTTGCACCTACCAATGAATTTGCTTTCTATATATTCGACTTCTATGATTAGCTGGAAACATTCATTACTTTGCACTGACCAATTTAATTTGTTGCGGCACCAACTCCATATACACTTTGAAAACTTACAGCTATAGAATAAGTGGTTAGTATTTTCAAGTTTCATGGCATAGATCGGACACAGGATAAACAGCATCAAGTCTTTGGATTAATCTTTCCTTCGTTGGAAGATATTTGTTTAAGGCCCTGAACAAACACAGTGCCATCTTTGGAGTATGCACTTTCCTCCTAACACACTTAGCCCATGCTTTATGATCATAATTCACCCTGGTAGATTAAATTGTATTGCCCATTCCCAGTGCATGTCCAAATCCAGAAGTCTGTGTCATGGTTCTCAAATATTCTCTCCCGTTGAATTTCATTTCGAATACTAGATAGGAAACTGAAACAATCACTCTTCCACTGTCCTCTATCAATAACGTCCCCAACTAGCAGTCTTTCTGTTCTTGTTCTCATAGTAGCATCAGCTTCCAGTCTGTTAATCAATCTTCCATCTTGAAGACAAGGATCATACAAAAATGTGGATTTCCCATCTACAATCCTCCATTTCAAACAAAGAATTGCTTTCGATCTAAGTCTAAGAACAAATTTCCATGTACCAGATGTGCCATTCCTGGGTCTAATTCCCAAAAAGAGTTATTCCTAACATGTTTGTTTTGCATAAGTTGACTCCATAACCCTTCATGATTGATTACTTTCCACAACAACTTTATCTCCAAAGCATTGTTCATTCAGTAAACTCCCGGAGACCTAGTCCTCCTTCCTTTTTTTGCTTGCAAACAACATCCCAAGGTATTTTACTAACTTTACTCTTCCACAAGAAATTCAGTATGACATGTTTAATTATGTTCAAAGTACCCATAGGGATTTTGAAACATTGCATCCAATAGTTGATACATGGATAAACTAATCCCGTTATCAACTCCAACCTTCTTGCTAAGCTCAAAAGTTTTGGGCTCGTTTGGTTTCATTTTGTATTTTGAGTTTTGTGTTTTCAACTTGCACTAAGAAATAGCAAGAAATAAGAGAGAAGATTTATAATTCTTAGCCGTTGGGACGACCAACGGACAACAAAAAAGTTTGATTGTTCTTCGTGCTTTTATTATCTCTCGAAACACGAAAAATAAAATAAACTTGTTTTCAATTTTATATGTTAATGCCATTTTTCAAAATTGTTTGTTTTTCAACCATACATACAACGAACGCTTTTTTGTATATACGAAAACACAAAACTAAAAATGATAAACCAAACGGGGCCTTTGCTTCCCAACCCTCAACTCTATTTTTAATATTGTCTATTAGATTGGCACAATCATTATTCTTCAAATTAACACTAATGGGGGGAATACCCAAATAACGAACTATCAATTATGAACTGTATAACTATCCTAATCTTAACAATAAACTTATACATCTATCGTACTCAAGCAATGTTAAATCACAATATTATCATCTAAAGGTTTCATTTAAGATAACTTCATTTATCAGACTTTTGTTAAAAATCATATCTTTCAGACATCATTCTAGGAAATCCCTTGTGGTGTTTTATAAAGTCATGCACTTATGTATATTTCATTTTGAATGCAAATATGACTTAACTTTTATATTTTAAACCAAGTTTTAGTTTCATAGTTAATTACCAATCTTCACTAACTTTTACAAAACTAATTCAAATGGCTTAATTATTACTAAATAATCATATGTACATCATCATACCACTTAATTAGCCAAAATCAACACATACATTACACACCTTAATTAAATTAACCCCATATCAATTTCATAGCTTACTAATTCATTCAAACCTGATAATTAAGGTCCCGATCAATAATATGTTTATACATTCATGTTTACCAACTAAACATAAACTTAAACCAAACATATCATTCTCTAGATTACTTCACATAACTCCGTAATCATATAAACATAAACCTTTGAAGTATAACAAGTAAATATAGTTAGAGAATCATCCTAATCGCCCCTTCTTCACTAGATCAAGCTTTAAGTCACCAAAACCCAAAACTCTAACTCTCTTGAAATTGTTTATGAAGAATCAAACACAACTTCAAGCCAATCTATTAATGGGTTTTATGAGGAATGAGATGAGAAGAATTATAGTGAATTTATCGGGATTTATAGGAATTTTTTTGAGCTTGGATTAGTGGATTTATATTTAGTAAGGAAAAAGGATTAAGGATTTGAGATGAAAATCGAAGTAACGTGAAATGAAAATGAAGAGGGGGGAAAGAGAGACACAACACATACATGCCTAACAAGCCCAACCCAAATCATTTTCGTTCCATTCTAGAAATCATTATTCATCATGAAAAATCTAGGATTCCAAACAAGCCAAGTTTATACCCATTTCTCTCATGACAGAATTGCGGTCCCAATGGTAGAGGTCTTAAGTCTTAATTCATTCATCTCTAAAAGTTGAATAATAGGACGTTCCAGTAATTAACAATATAACATTTAAGTTAATTATTTAAATTTCCAGTCATTAAAAATGCAGATGGTTACATTATCCTCTCCATATAAGAATTTCATGCTTGAAATCTTATAGAGCGGGTTAATGCATATAGAACTTTAAAACTAAAACTACCAACCATACATACATGCAATCTTGAGCAACCGTTAAATAATTTCCATGCAATTCTAACATATCATGAAGGAAATAAAGGAATTTTTATCTATAAATGTAGGCATACCGATAAAAAGCTTGGGATAAGAAGCTAGCATCCTTTCCTCTGACTCCCAAGCACTATCACCAGCATATGTACCCCACTAGACACAGACAAGATCAACCTGCCTCCTATGAGTAATCCTAATCTCTCTGTCCAAAATATGAACAAACTACAAGGTCCAACTATAACTGGTCCAACATCTACATCATCAATAGAACTGGCTCAATACTTGTATAAGAATCATGCACACACCTACGCAATTGAGAAACATAGAATACGTTGTGCATGCCTTCCATTTTATCAGAACGACTAACCTGATAAGCTAGAGTCGTGATCCTCTCTAAAATAGGAATAGGTCTAATGAATTTTGGAGCCAACTTTCCTCAAGTCCCAAATCTAACCACATGTCTAAAAGGAGAACCTTCACTGAAACCATACCTCCAACAGAAAACTCCAAATCGATGTGCCTCCTATTCGCATAATTCGTATGGTGGCCTTGCATCACCTTTATCCTCCTTTGGACAATATCGATCCTCTCAGAAGTCTCATGAATTATATTAGATCTGAATATAAGCTTATCAGTTGTCTTCGATCAACGCAAAGGTGACTTGCATAGCTGCTTGTACAAAGCTTCAAATGATGTCATACCAATAATCCTCTAATAACTGTTGTTATATGTGAACTCTACCAATGGTATATTGTCTTCCTAAGAACCTTTGTAGTAGAGTATAGTTGCTCATAATAAATCCTCGAGTACGCGGTTCACGCTCTCAGGTCGACCATCGGTTTGTGTGCGCTACACGGTGGTCACGCTCAATTTTATGCCTAGAACCTGCTGCAAACTCCACCAAAATTGGCTAATAATGAATAGATATTGATCACTAACTATGCACATAGTAATGTCAAGGAGTCAAATAACCTCCGTTACATAATGCATAGCCAAACACGAAGTCATCCTCATAGATCTAACAGGAATGATATGAGTGCTCATCGTCGATTGGTCTACAATAACCCATATGCTCTCATTTACCCTCCTCCTTCGAGGTAAACCATCAATAAAATCCATGGAGATATGCTTCCACTTCCACTACGGGATGTCTAACGGAAGTAATAATCCACTGGGCTTCTTTTACTCGACCTCGACTTTTTGACAAGTCAAACATCTAACGACAAACTCCAAAACATGGCACTATATTGCCCTCCAATAAAAGGAATGCCTAACATCATGATACATCTTTCTACCATCAAAATGAATAGTCACCTAAATGGCACTCCAGAACTACCTCACCAACAATATCATCCACATTAGGAACACACAAACTCCCATCATGATTAAGCCACCCATACCAGTCTATAGAATACCGATCTAGGTTACTGGACTTCGCCCCAAGCTTCGGCTGCTAAAAAATACTTGCATATTCCACATCATACCTTTGGCAAGAACCTATGTGATCAATAAGGTCTCACCTATATGCAGAAGTAAACAAGGCTTCAACATAATTTAACAAGTAAAATGACAAAGTATGAGTCGATTGTCTACTTTTATCGTTGCTAGTTACCCAAGTACAACATCATAAGGAGGTTGGAAATAAAATTATGCAATATACTCTCGTCTTTGCCAATCTACACGTATCAAGCCCAACTTAGAATGTCTCTTGCTGAGTGCATCTGCGACCACATTCTCGTTTCTCGAAATATATGTGATATCAAAGTTTTAAGAAACAAGAACATCCTGCCATACTATTGCCGAAGGTTAAGTTCTCTTTGGGAGATGAGATACTTCAATGATTTATGGTCACCGAATAGCTAAAACCTATCTCCTAACAAGTAATTCCTCTATGTCTTTAGAGCAAACACAATCGCAGCAAACTCCAAATCATGGGTCGGGTATTTCATTTCATGAGGTTTGAATTGTTTGCTAGCATATGCAGAAACTCTCCCCTCCTATTTCAAGGCTGTCTATGGTCCAGTACTGCACACATCTGAATAAACTGTAAATTGTCTAGAACTCTAAGGAATAATCAAAACAAGTGCACTGGTGAAAAGCTCCTTTAATCTGACAAAAGCATGATCGTGCCTCGAGTCCAAAATGAAGGGTCTATACTTCCTAGTCAAACATATCAAGGGAGTGGCTATCCACGAAAAGACCTAAATGAACTTTCGATTATACCCTTCCAACCCATGGAAACTATGGACCTCAATCGCGGTCTTAAGTACTTGTCGATCCTGAACTACAGCTACCTTACTCGGATCTACAGAGATCCCTTCCTTGACAAAACATGGCCAAAGAAACGAGCGTCTTTCCTTGAAAAATGATGCTTCGTAAACTTGGCCTACAACCTATGTTGCCTCAGCACCTCGAAAACAATCCTGAAATGTAGTCTGTGCTCCTCCTCATCACGAGAATAAACAAGAATGTCATCCATAACACAACAACAAACTTATTCAATTGATCTTGAAATACTCGGCTCATATTATCAATAAAATAAGCGAGTGCATTGGTTAGCCCAAATGGCATAACCAACCACTTAAAAGATTCATTCGGAGTTCTAAATGTAGTCCTCTCAATGTTGTTTGTAGCCACCGTAAGTTGATGAAATACCATTGCAAGGCCTAACTGTGAAAATATCTATGCACCTCTAAGTTGATCAAAAAATCATCTATGTGAGGCAAAGGAAACTTGTTCCTTCTAGTCATCTTGTTCTGCCCTTTATAATCAACAAACAGTCTTAGAGATCCATCAGCCTTAGTATCAAAAACCTTGGGTGCCCCCACTAAGAAATACTTCGATGAAAAAAAAACCTATTATCTAGCATTGTGACCAGGCCATATTCAGAAGAATCAGAGTGGTCTATAAAGACATAACCAAGCAAGAATCCAAAGTGATAACTGCCAAATCCAGATATCAAGCGAAGACAAGAATTGAAGCCATAAGGTAACTAACTATCTTCAAGTACAACCTCCACTACATCCACAACAAGTACCAAGCTCTAAGTCTCACGTAAGAAGAGAAGTCATGGATCGGTACCAATTCCTAGCCTGGGTTTGCTATTGATCCCTATAATCCCCTCACAATCGTCACTAATTTCATAATGTATGAAAATGGGGCAACTACAAGTTGTTTCATGCCAATATAGAATAGTTCGCAAGTCTGTGTCAACCACCATGACCAATGCATAAATCAAACACTTTCTCTCTATCCCCAAACCAAGAAATTCACTCAGATGCAAACCTTTAACAATGCAAGTGAAGTAGCGATGACGAAGGTATGAGTAACTCAAGCATCCAAAAAAGTTAAATGTAGTTCCAGGAGACAGGTACATAAATTGGTAATGATCCCCAAGCATGGATCGGTATTGATCTCTAAATGTTCATGACATGACCCCGATCTCTGCAGTTAACCACTCCAGAACATGGGGAACATGGACAAGAACACGGGCGAGTGATTTTCGTCAACCTACAACTATAATTATAGGGTTAAGAGCATAGTTTTGAGGTATCTTTTAGCTTGTTAAATAAACTCTATATCATCTCTGTAATTCCATGGATCATCACCGTTCCCTCAGAAAAGCTCTCTAAAAACTCATTATAAACTTCAACAAAGTTTAAGTGGACGTAGGCATCTAATTAGCCAAACCACTATAATTGTTGTGTGTTGTTATTTTCCTCGTTTTTAATTTACTTTCTTCATTTTATTTTCTACTATTAATCTCTTGGTGTTGCACCAACTTTTGTTATCAATATTGGTGCTTTCACTAAGAGCATTAATCTCAGTTTGCTAAGATCTATTTTCTATTTTTGGATAGCCTAAATTCACGAATTAGATCTGTTAGTTTATTGTTGTAATACGCGACTATTCAGATTCTAGCAGAAAATCTATCAAAGGATTAGTTTGAGTTATGCGAAAAAAGAAATCCATCGCTTTCAGGCCTGCTAATGATACTGAGCACACCGGATCTTAGCATGTTGAAGAAGTTATAAAATCAAATGCTCTTGAAATCCAAATCCTATCAGATGTGTTAACGAGGGTTGAGATGGACCGGATGGTGAAGGAGATGAATGATAAACTAAAGGAAAGTTAGGATAAGATGAATATGAAGATGAAAGAGAACCTTAATTTGCTGAATCAATTGACCCGGTGTCACAGGAGGGGTAGGAGGAAACTAACACCCTCCGATTCAAAGGAGTATAATTCTTCGAACGTCCAGTGGAAAGCATAGGGAAGGTAAACAAAAGATGAAGGAAAATGAGAACGGCACTTTGAAAGAAATATTGGATCGCGCTTAAAGTGGATTTTGACGGATTGGTGCTGAAACCAACCTAGGGATCGGTACTGAACCCTTTGTGCTTGATTTGGTCGATGAAGGTGTTGATGTCTTAGATGATGATGTTGGTGGAAATGTTAGTCATGTTACTGATGACCAGAATGCTGGAGTTCGGATGACTGTTGTCGATCCGCCACGTAGAAACCAAAATAACGGAACGACTGGACGGATGGTTTTCTTAGAGTCAAGAAAACCCAGGTATCATGGAACTAACTGAGACTGTTTGTTGAGCCAAACACTTGGAGTAGCCCATGACTACCGCCGTTTAGCAAATCTGATGGAACTAGAATCTTTGGTGGATATGGTGAAAAAGTTAGTGACTGAAACTCAATACAGAAGCAATGATGAATGGGGCTCTTCTCCTATTTGGAACCCATTCACCAAGGAGATTTTACATGAGGAATATCCCTGGAGGTTCATAATGTCGACGATGCCATCCTATGGTGGAATGACGGATCCAAGGCAAAAACTGTTGAAGTACGAGTGGCGTATGGTTACGGCTAGGGTAACTGATGCCGTTAGTGTAGATGTTTTCCAATTTTTCTTGAGAGTGTAGCAACGTTGTGGTTAACCCAGCTTCCATCGATGTCCATATCGTCTTTCAATCAACTGGCAAAGAAGTTTGTTGAGCAATTTTGCTTGCATACAACCTGCCCGAAGGATGTAATATCGTTTTCTAACCTTTTCCAGGGAACAAGAGAGTCATTGAAAGATTTCTTGAATACGGTGGTAAAGGAGGTGAGTAATGCGACAGAGGATATTGTGCCGATGGCTTTGATCAAGGAATACTTCCTGATACTAATTTTGGAAGGTGGTTAAAGTGAAACCCCCGCCAACGATGGATATTTTTTATAGAAAGGCAAATCAGTTCTTGTGCTTGGAAAAGGCAAGTACAACTGCTAGAAAAGCTGATGGTGGACAGTCAACTGAAGTAGTACAGAGTAACATCGCAATGAAGCAAACCAGAGAGAGTTCTAACAATATAGATGTGAATGTTGAAAACAAGGGCAATGATAAGGAAACGGATAAACAAGGAAGTGGAGATAGAAAGTCAGGTTGTTAGAAGCGCCCAAGATTCCCAAAGTACGAGGATTATACACCGTTGAATAACTCGATCGAGAACAATTACCTTGCCACCCAGGGTGCCAAGCATTACAAGAACTCGCCTCCAAATGAGTCGACAAAGAAAGAAAACAGATCTGGTAAGTACTGTCGTTTTCATGAGATTTATAGTCATAACATGAATGAGTGTAGGCACTTGTGTGATGTAAATAAAGATTTAATTAGGAAAATAAATTGTAGCAATTTGTTAAAGCCCTATAAGATGGCAAGCAAGGAAGCGCTAATCCCTAGGGACAATCGTTCCAACGGGGTCAAGCTAGGCCTAGTGAAGATAAGCCTAGGCGGCTTGAAAAAAGATTGGTTATTAACACAATTTTTGGTGGACCTTATCTAACTTAGAAGAACTGGAATGAGATGGAGAGGTATGCAAGCTCTTTGAAGCATACCATGAATGAGAGTTGCTTTGCCTTCGAAGACGGAGCTCCAGCAAAATAAGTCAAAAGAATGACAGATGATATTGTGATTAGAAATAGGGATGTAGACAGGGTCGAAGCACTCACACTGGATCCTTTGGTAATATCGGCTGCGATCGAGCCGACGACGGTGAGAAAGATTCTAGTCGACTGTGATAGTTCAGTGAATATATTGTTTAAGAAAGTCTATGGTCAAATGCTGACGGATGGCCAAGATCTGAAGCCGTGTAAATCGCAGATTTAGAGATTTAACGGGTAGGCAACAGAGCCTGTGGGTTGTGTGGATTTACCGATGGTTCTAGGTGAAGGTGACCGCAAGAGAGTGCGAGTTATGACCTTTGTGGTGTTGGACATTTTTTGTGCTTATAACGCATTCTTGGGACGCCTTCCCCTAGTTAGCTTTCAAGCAGCCATTACCCCATGGTGCTTAATAATGAAATTTCCTAATAAAAAAAATTAGGGTCATTCAAGGAGATCAAATTGTCAAATATGAGTGTTATGTCACAAAGCTAAAGGAGGCGTAGGGATGTGAGAAGGTAAAGGGCGTAGAGAAGACTCTCTACGTAAAATAATTGGACGCATAGCAACCACCGCCCAAGTGATAGTTCGATCGGTATAGCTGATTTTATCAAGCTATTGATCCAAGGAAAGAGCCAAAGGATGCTAGGGCGACTCCCGAAGAGTTGATGATCAACACCTAAGTCAATCAGGATGATCCTACTCGGCTCCTGAAGATCAGATCTCAACTCAGCATGAGAATTATGAAGGAGTTGACGGGAGTGAACCAGGATGTGTTCGCTAGACATATTCTGACATGTGTGAAATATCATTGTAGATAGCGTTCCATGCATTGAATGTGAACCCCAAATGTGTACCTGTGAAGTAGAAACGACATAGCCTAGGTCCGGAGCGATCCACTCCACTGAAAGAAGAAGTGGATAAGATGAGAGACAATGGCTTCATCCACGATGCCCTATACCCAGGGTGGGTATCGAATCCGGTCCTATTCAAAAAGGCCAACGGAAAGTGGAGGACGTGCGTTGACTATTCAGACCTGAATAAGGCATGTCCAAAGGATAGCTTTCTACTGCCAAAGATCGATCAGCTAGTGGATTCGACTATTAGACACAAGCTGCTATCATTCATAGATGCTTATTCTGGTTACAACCAAATTCTAATACATGTCCCAGATTAGGAGCAAACCAGTTTCATAACCGACTTGGGATTATATTGCTACCTCGTCATGCCATTCGGCTTGAAGAATGCTAGGGTGACATACTAAAGACTGGTCAATTCTATGTTCAAAAAGCAAATCGAGCGTTAGATGGAGGTGTACATAGACGATATGAATATGAATTCGCGGTGGCTGATGAACCATGTAGAGGATTTGGCAGAGATGTTCGGCATGCTCAGGAAATATAGAATGAAGCTCCATCCTATGAAATGCTCATCTGGGGTCGCATCAGGAAATTTTTTTGGTTTTACTGTGAACTCGAGAGGTATTGAGGCCAATCCAGATAAAATCAAGGCTTTAAGGAATGTGGGATCCCCAAAGATGATAAAGGAGGTGTAGAGGCTGACAGAAAATAGCTGCGCTAAGCTGGTTCATTTTGAGAGCTACAGACAAATGCATACCATTCTTCGAGGTCCTCAAAGCGGGGAAAATAAACTTTGCATGGATACAGGACTGCAATAATGCTTTCCAGGCTTTAGTAGATCACCTGGAAAGGCCGCCCATTATATCGAAGCCTTTGGAGGGAGAGGATTTATTCATCTATTTGGCAATATCGATCCGCACATTGAGTGCAGCACTTGTGCGTGAAAAGTCCAAAGTTCAAAGGTTGGTATATTACATCAGCATGCGATTGACATGAGCGAAAAAGAACGATCGAAAACTGTAGAAATTAACTTATTGTATGTTGATCGCTTCAACGAAGCTCCATTCGTACTTCCAAGCTCAACCAATTAAAGTACCGATCGATCAGCTCTAAGGTAAGTACTGCATCGACCTGAAACTTCTACGAGACTATTGAAGTGGAACATCGAACTAAGTTAGTACGACATAACGTATCATCCCCGAAGAGTGATTCAAGGCTAGGCTTTGGCGGACTTCACTGCTGAATATACCGCTCGGGATTATAATGTAGAGGGTAGTAGGAACGAAATGCTAAGTGGAAAATGTATACCAATGGGGCATCTAACGAGCGTTGCTCGGAAGCAGGAGTTGTCTTGGTAACCCCTGAGGAGCATTCGATCTGCTAGGCCATGAAACTTAATTTTCCTACGATCAATAAAGAGGCTAAATATGAAGCATTGATCGCGGGACTCAAGATTGCAAAAGAGTTGGGAGTCAAAACTTTGCACATTTTATGTGATTTCCAATTGGTGGTATTCCAGGTGAGAAAGGAGTTTCAAGCGAAAGGGGCCAAGCTAGCTCCTTATTTAACCAAGGCCTTGGAGTTGCTAAACGAAATCAAATATTACATGATAACGCATATTCTCAAAGAGGAAAATGTGAAAGCCAATTCACTAGCTAAACTGGCTAGTTCATGGGATTTCCAACTCATAGGCTTGGTCCCAGTGGAAGTGTTATCAGCTCCGAGCATTGACTAAATGGATGTCAATTGGATCTTGGAGGCTAAATGTGAAAAGAGTTGTCGATGAGCCCAATCAAGGATTACCCGCTGAAAGGAATCCTCCTTGAAGGAAGGAATGAACGATGAAAGCTCCTTTACAAAACTTCGCGATTTGTTATTCAGGAAGGAGTCATGTATAGAATAGGATTCTCTATCCCCCTACCACGATGCGTCATCGGTGATGAGGCCAAAAGAGTACTTGCAGACGTCCATGAAGGGGATTTTGGTGACCATACAAGGGGATGGACCTTAGCAAAGAAGATTCTTCGCTACAGATATTTCTAGCCAACTATCAAACAAGACGTAGCAATTACACCAGGAGGTGGATAGATGTCAGAGGGTTGCAAAGATTCCTAGAGCCTTGCCGACGAAGATAATGCAAATGGTCAGTCCATAGCCATTTGCAGTTTGGGGAATTGATATCATTGGTGTGTTTCCGATGTCTAAAGATGGTGCAAAGTACGCCATCGTCATTGTTGATTATTTCATGAAGTGAGTTGAGGCGAACTGCTTGTTATGATCACCACAAAGAAGGTGATCGAATTTGTGGTTAAAAATATAATTTGTCGCTTTGGATTACCAAGAATGATTAATTCTGACAACGGAACCCAAATCGACAGCGCTGAGTTTAAAACCATTTGCAACCGTCATCGTATCGAGAAGAGGTTTGGGGCAGTTGCACACTTGCAAGTAATGGACAGGTGGATGCTATGAATAAGATAATCAAGTCCATTTTGAAAAGGCGATAGAAGAAGTCCAAGGGTAAGTGGGTCGATGAATTACCATTAGCACTTTGGGCTTATAAAACAACCCAAAACTCAACGACTGGCTGTACTCCATTCGCCTTAACCTATGGATCAGAAGCTATGATTCTGATCAAATTGGAAGTACCTTCTCATCAGATAGCCTATTGTGATCCCATAACAAATGAGAGTCTATTATTGGAGTCACTCGACACGACTGATGAGAAGCGCGATGAAGCCAACTTGCGAGCGACTGCTCTTCAGAAGCGAGTAGTTCGACATTACAACACCAAGGCCAGGAATCGTACCTTCGAGATCGGCATCCTTGTCCTCAAAAGAATATTTCCCGATCCTATAAAAATAGGTCCGAGCTGGGAAGGTCTGTATGTGATTGAACATAAGCTTGGAGAGAGGACATTCAAGTTGGCGACTGTTGACGGGATTGCACTCCCACCGGCGTGGAATAGCGAACATTTGTGACGCTATTTCACTTGAGTTAGACTTTGTATATATTTGATTAGCTTTGATGTAAAAGGACAGAATCTAACATTTTCTATGAATATAAAGCAATTTGGATTCCTGAATCAGGGAATACGTGTTTTCATTAGCTTGATTATGCGCTATGAACAACAACAATATTACACATGTTTACATATTAATGATGCAGGTATTCAGGTTCCCGGGCATAAGCACCACCCTAAACTTCAACGGTCCATGATCGGACCCACAAAGTAATACCGTTCTAGGTATCCGAAGATAGGTACCGATCAACTCCTCCAACCCACAACTTAGGAGCAGGAGTATAAATGGCCAAGGGTGGAACAAGATAGTTCACCCAAAAGCTCATGCCTAGAGTTTGGTTGAGCATCGATGTCTTGCCCAGAGGATTGTGAAGCAGAAGGTCAATGCCCGGAGTTAGGCAAGATCTTACACAAACATCTAGAATAGGACGTTCGAATCACCACTTCATGTGAACAATTCCGATCAAATGCCCAAGGCTAGGCGTAGTTAGATTAAAACATCCACGAAATGGATGTACGAACCATCATTTCAGGAAATCAAACTTGGTCAATGCCCGAAAGTAGGCATGATTGAATGAAAGCACCCGGAGATGGCTACCCATACCATTATTTCTTGAATGCAAAAATAATGTACTTTTGAGCACTATTATTGATCGGATAGAAGTCGACCAAAGATATAACAAGATATGCCATTAAGTTAGCCTGCCAGTAACAGAGAAATGATTCGCATATACACAAGGCTTGGAAAGAAATCAAGTTTAATTTTTATTAACATACCACTTAAACAAACCGTGATGGCTGTATTCGCACAACTTCAGCATATTTACATAGTTATTCAAAAAAAACAAGAGATGGCAAAAACAAAGGAGAATGCAACTAAATCTTTTTCCACCTCTTCGGCTCCTTCTTCTTTTCCTCAGAAGAGGTTGTTCTAGATTCACCAGGCTTCCTCTTACTTCTATCTTTTCCTCTATGACCCTTCGGAAGATCACTCACCGAAGTTTCAAGAGGCATACAGATAGGTTGACCGAGAAATAACATCGATAGGGGAGGAGATATATCAAAAAAAATTCTTTCTTGATCTCCTTAAACATCAAGACTTGAGTTTGGAGCATCTCTTCCATAATGGGCCCGAAGGAAGGATAAAAAATTCCAATAGTGACGTCCTCCTCTTCCTGTGCCCTGTGGAGGTCCCTATCATTTCTTCCTCCAAGACATGAATCATCTTGGTGCCTGAACCGGGCATGGACTAGCTGGAACATTTAGATTTGTTTGAGGAGCATACACAATCACAGACTCAGTTGTCGAAGCCTACATGCTCCACAGTGGGCCTTCCTGGGGCAGAGAAATAATGGGAGGCTGACCTGAAACTTGAGAAACATAAAAGCCGAAATTAGTGACATTGACCAGTATTATACAAGCCATCTCAAACAAGGGCAAAGTCAGTGCCAAGGGGTGTAAGATCAACATTGTCTAGAGTGCCACCAAAACCTCCCTCCGGGACGGGAGATAAAATAGTTGATTGATGAAGCTGAGGCTCATAGGGATTCTATCCAACATTCATTTGAAGTACTGAAGCAGTTGACGCCCCAGGAATAATGTTTGTTGTCAAGTCATGGGGAGTGGATCTAGAGCTCTCTCCAAAGTCTTTTTGATCCCGGATAGCAGATTCAGGGTGTAGCATACATTCACCAATCCTGAGTGCTTCTAGGTCCTCTACATCTAGAAGCTCGTGCTTCAACTTTTCTACATCGATCTCAGCCCCTCCGAAAAGCTCTTGCTCTTCGTTCACAGTTTCCTCCTAGGCCAAGGCCAATGCCTCAGGATATCCTTCGTCGAGCCATTCCAAGCTTTTAAACTTAATCATAATTGAATTATAACGGATGATTACTGGCTCGAATTCGTCCTTAATCCGCTTATCTACAGCTTCAACCTTCTTTTCAACATCTTTTGCCCAAGTCTCTGCAACGTCCCTCGCCTTGCGAGCATCTAACAACTCCTCACGGTAGCCCTGGGCCTCAATAAGAGCATCGTCTTCCTCTTCTCTTTCTCTAGCTATTTCTTCAGCTCCTCAGCTTATTTAGTCAACTACTCATACTCCAGTGACAAACTATGACTCTTGTAGTGAATAGCCTCTATTTGTTTCTATTGCTTTTCACGCCTTTATCGACCGACTTGGTCAGGTCACCCAATTGTTTCTTAGACTTGGCTAATAAGGCATTAAGCTTCTCGACCTCCTCATCAATGTTAGCGATGATGCGCTTATCTTGCTCTTACTCGAGTTTCATCACTTGGAGCTTCACTTTTCTATTGTATGAACCTTCAAAGTTAACTTCGGCTAACCATCCCCATTTAAAGTATTGGTCGTATACATCGTCAACGTAAGCCATGGTATTGATTCTGATGTGTGGAGGAATGTCCTATAGATCAGGGACAAACTTGATGTTATCAAGAAAGAGTTTTGGAAATTTACGCTGCAAAGTGTCCATGTGAGAATTGGAAGCAATCTCCTTTTATGTTTGAACTGACTTCTTGTCAGGCCTTGAATGAGGAATATCAAAAGTAATCGGACCTTGATGTTTGCTTAAAGCATTTCAGAGCATGAGTAGATGTCGTTGGCTGTATCGATGATTTAACCAAGACAGGAGCACGATACATCAACAGATGGTGTACAATCAGCTTTTGAGGAATGTCTATCCACGTTGTGTCATGGAGACAACTCGCAAGATGTATGGCTTCTATATCGACTCTAGTAGTCTCAGCCTGAACGCCTCCCTGAATCAGATCATAAGAGTAGCCATGAGGATGACCATACAATTCATGCCATTTATGCTTGCTCCCTGGCTCTTAATGGTATCGTACATCCCACTACGCTACATCGAACCTTCGAATGAAACAAGAACGAATTAAACCCAGTAGGATAAAAGCATGGTGCAAACTAAACAAAGTGCACTATCGTGTGTGTGTGTCCTAGTGTCCCCCCATGGACCACGAGCTTAGAGTTTGCTAATGGGAGTGATCTCCTATGCACGAGCGATTGACACTTTATCGGGCAAACAGATAGGAGATCCAATATCCTCGATGCTGACGTTGCTCGAGCCACAAGAATCGAACTCATCTAGAATCAGACCGAGGTTCCCATATTTGTTTTCAGAAGGCAGAATGGGGGTTTCATCTATTACAATGGGTGGTGGGGATTGTGTGGGAGTTCGCAACGGAACAATCTTTATTTTGGGTCGTCGCTTTAAAAGAAAAGCTTGGTCACCACCGCCCTCATCGATAGAGAGCTCACAACCAACGTCGGCATCATCATCATCTCCTCCACCACTTCTCCCTTCCTCAGCATGCTCACGTACTTCTTCAGTCTCGACATCAGGATTTAGATCTAGGGTGTAACGACCCAGTATTTTGGACCATTCGCGTCCATTATAAGTGTATAGGTAGACACTCATGCCGGAGTTGAATTGCTCAAAATACCGCGTTGTTAATTTAAATTTGGCAAAACTGAACATATACAGTAAATAAATAATCACAGATCACAGACACAGAGTAATAAGTGCAGCGGAAATAAAGAGATAGTAGTTCATGAAGCTACTATATGAATATATAAAATTACATCAGAGTTTACAACAGAAGAGTAATACGATACATCAGAGTTAAACTAGATACAACGGAAGAGTAACGGACACAAATCAGAATACATCACTGGAATCATCGAATAACTGGAAGCCGGATAGATAGCTGGATCTCCAAGCGAAGCTCCAACTCCAAAGGTGAGTCTCGAAAGCTGAACTACTCAGTCTGACCCGAGCGTAAAGCAAAACACAAAACACTCGAGTCAGGATTAACATTCTTATATTAATAAATCCAACTCAAGTGAAATAGCAATTGAAATACAAGTAACTCAAAGGATGTTTGGAATAACCATCCTTTAAGGATCCGTTAAACTATCTACTATGTAGTAATGTACGCTAAGTAGATAATGTCTATCAGTAATATAAAGATATCAAAGTAGGGTTAAGCAGGGCCCATACACCTCTTAACCTGTTTATTCCCAAAAGCATATACAAGACCGTAGTTTCCCCAAAACCGGAAGTCACCAGAGGGCAATCCATATACTAAAGGTACAAATCAAAATCGTAGTGGTCGCGAATAGGATAATCAGTATGACAAGGTACATGAGGCGATACCAACTAGGATACTAGTAGTTGCGTGATCCGGACTGATGTTGAGCATAGCAGCTACTACCTCAACACCGCGAAACAACACTCCCATAATCGAGGGGTGCACCCAAATCGAATCACAAAAGTAATAGATATGGTAACGAAGAAGTGTGTCCGCTAGAGGTGGCGAACCTCAATGGCCCGGCGCGGCTCCTGTTTTAGTCATGTCAGGGGTCATCCAAAATCGTTCTCTTTCTTCAGTCAACGCGTTCACCAAAACCATCCACTTCGTTCTGGATCAACACTCCGCGTATAGTTATTAAAGTGGTTTCGGTTCAGATAGAGAGTATATCCATTACCGATCCCGGTCTCTTTAATAACTTTCGTAATTATTACACCGATTGGTCGTTTATATATTTCAAAACCAAATCAATTTCAATTTCAAATAGAATTCATAAATCAACATTTCATTTGTCTTTCAAAACCAATTTCCAATAATTTACGATTCAAACTTCCACATTCATATTTTCAAAATCTTATAATTCAATTTCAATTTTTATTTAAAACACTTCAAATATTGATTCAAGTTCGTATATAAGTTTCATTCCGAAATCATTTAAATTAATTTAACATTCAAACCAATTTAAATCCATTTATCCATTTATTTAATATTCGTTAAGTAAATATTCTATTCAACAATTTCTATTAAATTTCCAATTCATTAAATCCATTATTCAAATTCAACTTCATTATATCAAACTTACAAATTTAATTAAGTTAAATTTGTCAAATCAAATTCTTTAAATTTCAAGTCTTACTTTGATTTCAATAAATCACATTTTATTTCTTGTTAAAGAAATTCAATTTCACCTTTTTAATTACTTAAATAATTTTCCAAAACTTAATTAATAAAGAAACTCAATTTCAAGTATTACGAAATAAAATTCACTTATTCAAGATTCAATTTAATTTAATCATTAAATAATTCAATCTTATTTAATTATTAAATAATTCAAAACTTAATTATTAAATAATTTCAAAGTTTAATAATTTCAAACTTAATTATAATTTCCAACTTAACTCAATAGTTTCTCAACTTAAACAACATTCTTTCATCAATTACATTTTTAATAATTTGTTTCAGATTATTAAACATTAACATTTCCTTACACTTAAATTCAAATTTCAACTTCATTTCAAAACCATATTATTTATTCAAATAAAATCCTTATCTTATTTCAAAATCAAGTTATTGACCAATCGGGTTTATTTAATTTTCTATCCTAGGTCAAAGTTCAATTTTGGGTATTTATCATTTCAACCCGATTCCAATTCAATTCAAAATCAAATCCTAGTAAAGGGAACTTGCAGTGTGATAACTGGGATGGTGTCAAAGTAAATAAACAAGCAATAACAACAACCAATATCAATCCAATAATCAATTCAAATAATCCCGAAATAACCGTATTAATTCGCATTGTTATTTGTACGAATTAATATAATTATTTCTAGAATCTACACTATCATTTCATGTAGATTAAAGATTATTACATTACGGTTTTTCACTTGTCATCTATTTACAATTTCATACATCATCAATTTAACAACATACATTCAGTGGTTCAAAATGTAATTAAACAAATCCTACGTGTCGATAAATTCAACAGTTAAAGGGGTCATATTATACAAATGTCAGTTAATCAAATTTTACATTTAATTATCCTATATCAAATTCAATTTCATACTATTTATCATTTTAACATTAACAATTTAACGTCCAATATAAACATCAACAATCAATCAATTATCAGCCAAACTGTATTATCATCACATAAATAACTAACAGATAATGGTGTCAAATATCACAGGTTAACTGATACAGGTAATAGCATATATAACAGTGTAATTAACTAACAACAGTATATTTCAATTGTCGTTTCAATTGAAATCAAATTTAATAAATAAAAGAACGTTAATCGTGAGTGAGTGCTCACCTTTCGAGGCTAGAGAATACAGAAGATGACATGGGTACGCACATTGATACGGACACTGGAATTTGAATGACTAATTGAAGAAAGCAAAATCGATCTGAATTCAACGATCAAAGCTGATAATAAGAATAGATGGAACAAATCAGGACAGGGTCGGTACAATGAAGTATATAAGTGAATTCATATATATACCACTATATATAACAATTTATATAAAAGAAATCATATTCCAAACTTAAACATAATTTAAATTAAATATATATATTGTTTTCAAAGATCATAGTTTAAATTTAGACCCACATATAAAATCGAATATAAAAAAATATTTTATAACTCATACATATATACATTTTAAACAAACATTTAAAACCCAATATAATGCAAATATAAAATTGATAAATTCTCAGCCATTATATAAAAACATACTTAACACTGGAAAACAAAACGCACAAAATAACTTATTTTATAAATAACTTGTAATAGCCAAGCCATCTAAGATAAGATACAAAAGTATGCAGACATTTATTTTAAACTGATAACTTGAAAGTCAGAGTGTATATATATACACTTTTTGAAATAAATGTAGCTTAGTTATACGTATGCAACCCGCTCTAGTTAACTAAACATACATCCTATATATATTTTAAATAATAGCAACTATTACAACTTTAAGAATAGACAGATGCAGACACGTAATATAAATTATACACTATAACATTATTTACATACAAACAACTTAATATATGTATGTCCTAAATCCAATTATACGTATTATACTTAACAGTATAATGTTTGAAAACAAAATATAAGGAAATATGATGAATACGACTGTCATATTTAATATCATACACTAAGTTTATATATGGCTTAACTACTATACATAGCTGACGTCAAAGTATATACGTACAATTTGTAATTTCAAACGAATTAGAGACGGTGTATATATCATGTAAACTATATTTATATTTACCCTTAATACTCATAAAACCTGTACTTACATAACTTTTTTTTTTTTTTAGATAGCTAACATATGTATATTGGTATAGGCTGTCACGGTATAAACCGATATAAGACAAAACAAAACAACTAAAAGTTTAATTATAAAATGAGATAGACATGAAAAATAAAACTTGTTGCAACACAACTTGTAAAACTATATTACTTTCGTAACCCTTATAAGATAGACAACTGTAATACATGTATATATCTTAACGTATTATTATATAGCAACTAAATATTAAACTATTTTTTTTCTTTAAAACTTAGCCTGGATAAAGTATTTACAGCCCATTTTGAATATGAAACTAAATCAAATCAAATGGACCACATCTACAAACCCACCTTTAATAAAAAAAAGAAGAATATGAATACAAGAAAAAGAAGAAGATGATAATAAACAAAAACACAGAACTTAATAATCAGAACTACAACAAATATGCATTAAAAAGAGAGCCAAAACGTTGAAGGTAGCAATGCAGTGGTAGCAAAAAGGTTAAGTAAAAAGCGAAAATAATAACAAGTGGTAGACGAGTACACCAAGTACATAGTGATGGACCTAAACATAGAAAAGGGCAGGCTGAAGGAAAGGAAAGGTGCTCACAGCATGGAGGCAAGGCAAAGAGGAACCGATGCGGTCGCGGGATGATGGGGAGGCACGGCGGCTGACGAGGAGATGGGTCCGAGAAAGTTGTTGACTTCGGCATACGTGCGTAGGCGAGCACGGTGTGGAGAGGCCGAGCATGGCGGGTGTGATTATGGAAGGAAGGCCGAGTGGATGCTCGGGTTTGGTTGGAGCTCGGCCATTGTTTCGGCGGTGGGAAGGTGGGCTCACGGTTGCACATGTGGAGCTGCAGGTTGGAGGAAGGAAAGTGACTCGAGTTGGTTAGGCGTTGGTGGTGGATTGGGTTGGCTACACTGGGTGCTTAGAGATCTGGAGTGTGGGCAAGAAGGCAAATGAATGACCAGCTTCCAGTGCACAAGATTTCATAATATTTTCCTTCAGACCATAAAATGAATGATAGACCGAGGAAAAGAAGAAGAAGGAATGGGGAAGTAAGTCTAAAGAGAAGATGAAATGGTACCTGAAGCTATAGAGGAGTAGGCAGTGAATTGGCAACGTTTGGTGTGAAATATGAAACAGTTTGCATGTTTCCCAAATTTACGACTTCCCATGCTCAACTACCCAATTTAATTCACCAATCAGCTGTATAGTTTATTTGTTTTTTTTTTTTTTTTTTGAATGGGTACGGACAGTGAATTTATTTAGGCCGAATATGATTTAACCGGTCCATCTGGAACGGTTAAATCTACGCGACTCTTTCAACGGACTCCGATTTTGACAATCGAATATACCGTAGAGATCGGCACGACGAGACGATCAAAACGGTATATAGAAATCAGAGGTACGATCATCCGATCAAAATCGATATCGGTACCAGCATACTGCTATTTTGTAGAAAATAAGAACGACGGAGCAACAGATGTCCGAATTCGGAAAAATGACGAACTGATATTTTGCTCAGAAGATGGTTTAGAATTTTTCTATGTAAAAATATTTAGGTTTCGGAAACATTTTATTTTCATCGCTTTTTAACTGATTAAATTGAAGTGAATTTACGCGCGAAATAAACTTTCGTATTTTCGGACGAAAATTTACCAGTTGCTATGTTTAACTGGACGTATTCCAAATATTAAATTTTTATTTCAAAATTTTATCATTTAAAATTTCACAAAATTTCAACTAATTACGTTATTAAAACAGTTGAAATTTACGGGTCGTTACATTCTCCCCCACTCAAAACTTTTCGTCCCCGAAAAGGAACGAGGTAGGAGAATAGAAACAACCAGAAAGAAAACAGATTTGAAATACAAAATAACAATTAATTTAAACCATATAAATTCAAATTTAAATTAATTGGTATTTAATAATTGATTTAATCTATTTGATTTCACTAAAATCAATATTAACTATTTCTAAATTCATTATCTTATTATCCAATTATCTTCAATTTACAATTTCTAAAACTATAAATTTGAATAGTCTTTTATTATAATCATATTTTCAGCAATTTAATTTCTTCTTTATTCCAAATTATTGTTAGATTTATTCTATTTAATATATCTAATCACATATATTTAACCCATATAAATTAATTTAAACCATAAAAGTTTCGATTTAAATTAATTTATATTTACTAATTGCTTTTAAATTCAAGGTATTTTCATAAGTTGATCAAATTTCAATTTATTTATTCTTTGAAAACAAATTTATTTCATTGTTAACTGAGTTTACTTATTATCCTATCTAACTTTATTAACATCTTTATAATCAAAATTTAGTGTATAACATTTATTATAACACTCAAATTTTATTTATAAATTCAATTTATCTTATATATTATCCAATTACATATTCAACTTCTGAATGATTTAGGTAAGTTATATTAGAATGCAGTTGAACAATATACAAATAAAATTTTCCAAATTCAATTATTCAAGTTTAAATATTTATTCCAAATTTTGGTTTTATTTATAGTTAAGATCCTCCTTTAGCAAAATTTAAGAATTAGATTTCCGATTAACTTTAAACAATTTAGAGATATATATAATATATTTATATCAAATCAAATTTAATTTTTAAAATAAGATACCTATATATATATATAAATCGAATTATACTGAAGAAATTCAAATCAAGATATTTTTCAAAACAAACCGTAGCAAAGCTACAGAATAGTATCTCCACTTCGAAACTCGAAAATGAACGTCGATGATGCGGCCGCCATCACCGAAATTATTTTCCAGCGACAAAGAGAAGAGCACTGATTTAAAATTCTTTGAAAATGATTTCTATTCGAAAATACTTTCAATAATATATACTTTAAAAATTTTAAAACCAAAGTTCGAAATCACCGAAAACTAAATTCTCAAGTTTCTGAATTAAATTCATTTCAGATTCCAAATCAATTTATAAACCGTATTTATAAATTTATTTAGAACAATAAATGATAATCAAATATTATCATTTCAAACAAACAATTTAATTAACTTATTAAATTCCAAAATTTTTACTTATATTCTTATAGTATAATCATACAATTTATTACATTTACCAAATTTGAAAATAATATTGTGTCAGTTTGCTCTGTTCAAGTGTTTTGGAAATCCTATCGATAGCGTTGATCAGACGTATCGATCGGAAACCCAAATCAACATCAACAACTCAAACAACACAATATATAAAACACTTTAATATTAATTTACAAATACACTTCCTCGCTCGACTATATAAGAATAGATTTCAAAGCAAAGATAGAGATTCAAATTTGATGGACTCAAATCAAAGAGAATTTTTATTCGAAAAAAATAAGTTTGAAACAGAAGATAAGATAATCTGATTTTCACAATCGGGAGATGGAGGAGTTTATTTAATTCACGGGCAACCTTAACCGGGTCGTCCGTAACTTCAAGAATAAGATCGATGCTGAATTCCGAGGTAAATCAACATCCAATCTCGAGAAATAGAATTCAGGTATAGTAGGAGATAGATAGCATCGTAAACCGAGGATACAGAAATCTCCGGTAAATCGATGCCTATTATAAAGGAGTTTTACTCCTTTACGAATCATTCGAAGATTGGCGAGACCGCCGATCTATTATAGATAACATTCAGAATGGAGTTATGGGGTGCTCCAGAATTGAAAGAAGACGAATAGCGAAGGACACGAATGAATTTCGGAACCGAGGGGAACGTCCCAAAATTCAAAGAAATTGAGTCAAGGGAAGAGATTGAAACTCGAATGAGAGTGATTCTGTAAATACATTTACCCTATATGTTAAGTTTTGCCTAGAGCTACCAAAGCTCTGATACCAACTGTAACGACCCAGTATTTTGGACCATTCGCGTCCATTATAAGTGTATAGGTAGACACTCATGCCGGAGTTGAATTGCTCAAAATACCGCGTTGTTAATTTAAATTTGGCAAAACTGAACATATACAGTAAATAAATAATCACAGATCACAGACACAGAGTAATAAGTGCAGCGGAAATAAAGAGATAGTAGTTCATGAAGCTACTATATGAATATATAAAATTACATCAGAGTTTACAACAGAAGAGTAATACGATACATCAGAGTTAAACTAGATACAACGGAAGAGTAACGGACACAAATCAGAATACATCACTGGAATCATCGAATAACTGGAAGCCGGATAGATAGCTGGATCTCCAAGCGAAGCTCCAACTCCAAAGGTGAGTCTCGAAAGCTGAACTACTCAGTCTGACCCGAGCGTAAAGCAAAACACAAAACACTCGAGTCAGGATTAACATTCTTATATTAATAAATCCAACTCAAGTGAAATAGCAATTGAAATACAAGTAACTCAAAGGATGTTTGGAATAACCATCCTTTAAGGATCCGTTAAACTATCTACTATGTAGTAATGTACGCTAAGTAGATAATGTCTATCAGTAATATAAAGATATCAAAGTAGGGTTAAGCAGGGCCCATACACCTCTTAACCTGTTTATTCCCAAAAGCATATACAAGACCGTAGTTTCCCCAAAACCGGAAGTCACCAGAGGGCAATCCATATACTAAAGGTACAAATCAAAATCGTAGTGGTCGCGAATAGGATAATCAGTATGACAAGGTACATGAGGCGATACCAACTAGGATACTAGTAGTTGCGTGATCCGGACTGATGTTGAGCATAGCAGCTACTACCTCAACACCGCGAAACAACACTCCCATAATCGAGGGGTGCACCCAAATCGAATCACAAAAGTAATAGATATGGTAACGAAGAAGTGTGTCCGCTAGAGGTGGCGAACCTCAATGGCCCGGCGCGGCTCCTGTTTTAGTCATGTCAGGGGTCATCCAAAATCGTTCTCTTTCTTCAGTCAACGCGTTCACCAAAACCATCCACTTCGTTCTGGATCAACACTCCGCGTATAGTTATTAAAGTGGTTTCGGTTCAGATAGAGAGTATATCCATTACCGATCCCGGTCTCTTTAATAACTTTCGTAATTATTACACCGATTGGTCGTTTATATATTTCAAAACCAAATCAATTTCAATTTCAAATAGAATTCATAAATCAACATTTCATTTGTCTTTCAAAACCAATTTCCAATAATTTACGATTCAAACTTCCACATTCATATTTTCAAAATCTTATAATTCAATTTCAATTTTTATTTAAAACACTTCAAATATTGATTCAAGTTCGTATATAAGTTTCATTCCGAAATCATTTAAATTAATTTAACATTCAAACCAATTTAAATCCATTTATCCATTTATTTAATATTCGTTAAGTAAATATTCTATTCAACAATTTCTATTAAATTTCCAATTCATTAAATCCATTATTCAAATTCAACTTCATTATATCAAACTTACAAATTTAATTAAGTTAAATTTGTCAAATCAAATTCTTTAAATTTCAAGTCTTACTTTGATTTCAATAAATCACATTTTATTTCTTGTTAAAGAAATTCAATTTCACCTTTTTAATTACTTAAATAATTTTCCAAAACTTAATTAATAAAGAAACTCAATTTCAAGTATTACGAAATAAAATTCACTTATTCAAGATTCAATTTAATTTAATCATTAAATAATTCAATCTTATTTAATTATTAAATAATTCAAAACTTAATTATTAAATAATTTCAAAGTTTAATAATTTCAAACTTAATTATAATTTCCAACTTAACTCAATAGTTTCTCAACTTAAACAACATTCTTTCATCAATTACATTTTTAATAATTTGTTTCAGATTATTAAACATTAACATTTCCTTACACTTAAATTCAAATTTCAACTTCATTTCAAAACCATATTATTTATTCAAATAAAATCCTTATCTTATTTCAAAATCAAGTTATTGACCAATCGGGTTTATTTAATTTTCTATCCTAGGTCAAAGTTCAATTTTGGGTATTTATCATTTCAACCCGATTCCAATTCAATTCAAAATCAAATCCTAGTAAAGGGAACTTGCAGTGTGATAACTGGGATGGTGTCAAAGTAAATAAACAAGCAATAACAACAACCAATATCAATCCAATAATCAATTCAAATAATCCCGAAATAACCGTATTAATTCGCATTGTTATTTGTACGAATTAATATAATTATTTCTAGAATCTACACTATCATTTCATGTAGATTAAAGATTATTACATTACGGTTTTTCACTTGTCATCTATTTACAATTTCATACATCATCAATTTAACAACATACATTCAGTGGTTCAAAATGTAATTAAACAAATCCTACGTGTCGATAAATTCAACAGTTAAAGGGGTCATATTATACAAATGTCAGTTAATCAAATTTTACATTTAATTATCCTATATCAAATTCAATTTCATACTATTTATCATTTTAACATTAACAATTTAACGTCCAATATAAACATCAACAATCAATCAATTATCAGCCAAACTGTATTATCATCACATAAATAACTAACAGATAATGGTGTCAAATATCACAGGTTAACTGATACAGGTAATAGCATATATAACAGTGTAATTAACTAACAACAGTATATTTCAATTGTCGTTTCAATTGAAATCAAATTTAATAAATAAAAGAACGTTAATCGTGAGTGAGTGCTCACCTTTCGAGGCTAGAGAATACAGAAGATGACATGGGTACGCACATTGATACGGACACTGGAATTTGAATGACTAATTGAAGAAAGCAAAATCGATCTGAATTCAACGATCAAAGCTGATAATAAGAATAGATGGAACAAATCAGGACAGGGTCGGTACAATGAAGTATATAAGTGAATTCATATATATACCACTATATATAACAATTTATATAAAAGAAATCATATTCCAAACTTAAACATAATTTAAATTAAATATATATATTGTTTTCAAAGATCATAGTTTAAATTTAGACCCACATATAAAATCGAATATAAAAAAATATTTTATAACTCATACATATATACATTTTAAACAAACATTTAAAACCCAATATAATGCAAATATAAAATTGATAAATTCTCAGCCATTATATAAAAACATACTTAACACTGGAAAACAAAACGCACAAAATAACTTATTTTATAAATAACTTGTAATAGCCAAGCCATCTAAGATAAGATACAAAAGTATGCAGACATTTATTTTAAACTGATAACTTGAAAGTCAGAGTGTATATATATACACTTTTTGAAATAAATGTAGCTTAGTTATACGTATGCAACCCGCTCTAGTTAACTAAACATACATCCTATATATATTTTAAATAATAGCAACTATTACAACTTTAAGAATAGACAGATGCAGACACGTAATATAAATTATACACTATAACATTATTTACATACAAACAACTTAATATATGTATGTCCTAAATCCAATTATACGTATTATACTTAACAGTATAATGTTTGAAAACAAAATATAAGGAAATATGATGAATACGACTGTCATATTTAATATCATACACTAAGTTTATATATGGCTTAACTACTATACATAGCTGACGTCAAAGTATATACGTACAATTTGTAATTTCAAACGAATTAGAGACGGTGTATATATCATGTAAACTATATTTATATTTACCCTTAATACTCATAAAACCTGTACTTACATAACTTCTTTTTTTTTTTTTAGATAGCTAACATATGTATATTGGTATAGGCTGTCACGGTATAAACCGATATAAGACAAAACAAAACAACTAAAAGTTTAATTATAAAATGAGATAGACATGAAAAATAAAACTTGTTGCAACACAACTTGTAAAACTATATTACTTTCGTAACCCTTATAAGATAGACAACTGTAATACATGTATATATCTTAACGTATTATTATATAGCAACTAAATATTAAACTATTTTTTTTCTTTAAAACTTAGCCTGGATAAAGTATTTACAGCCCATTTTGAATATGAAACTAAATCAAATCAAATGGACCACATCTACAAACCCACCTTTAATAAAAAAAAGAAGAATATGAATACAAGAAAAAGAAGAAGATGATAATAAACAAAAACACAGAACTTAATAATCAGAACTACAACAAATATGCATTAAAAAGAGAGCCAAAACGTTGAAGGTAGCAATGCAGTGGTAGCAAAAAGGTTAAGTAAAAAGCGAAAATAATAACAAGTGGTAGATGAGTACACCAAGTACATAGTGATGGACCTAAACATAGAAAAGGGCAGGCTGAAGGAAAGGAAAGGTGCTCACAGCATGGAGGCAAGGCAAAGAGGAACCGATGCGGTCGCGGGATGATGGGGAGGCACGGCGGCTGACGAGGAGATGGGTCCGAGAAAGTTGTTGACTTCGGCATACGTGCGTAGGCGAGCACGGTGTGGAGAGGCCGAGCATGGCGGGTGTGATTATGGAAGGAAGGCCGAGTGGATGCTCGGGTTTGGTTGGAGCTCGGCCATTGTTTCGGCGGTGGGAAGGTGGGCTCACGGTTGCACATGTGGAGCTGCAGGTTGGAGGAAGGAAAGTGACTCGAGTTGGTTAGGCGTTGGTGGTGGATTGGGTTGGCTACACTGGGTGCTTAGAGATCTGGAGTGTGGGCAAGAAGGCAAATGAATGACCAGCTTCCAGTGCACAAGATTTCATAATATTTTCCTTCAGACCATAAAATGAATGATAGACCGAGGAAAAGAAGAAGAAGGAATGGGGAAGTAAGTCTAAAGAGAAGATGAAATGGTACCTGAAGCTATAGAGGAGTAGGCAGTGAATTGGCAACGTTTGGTGTGAAATATGAAACAGTTTGCATGTTTCCCAAATTTACGACTTCCCATGCTCAACTACCCAATTTAATTCACCAATCAGCTGTATAGTTTATTTGTTTGTTTTTTTTTTTTGAATGGGTACGGACAGTGAATTTATTTAGGCCGAATATGATTTAACCGGTCCATCTGGAACGGTTAAATCTACGCGACTCTTTCAACGGACTCCGATTTTGACAATCGAATATACCGTAGAGATCGGCACGACGAGACGATCAAAACGGTATATAGAAATCAGAGGTACGATCATCCGATCAAAATCGATATCGGTACCAGCATACTGCTATTTTGTAGAAAATAAGAACGACGGAGCAACAGATGTCCGAATTCGGAAAAATGACGAACTGATATTTTGCTCAGAAGATGGTTTAGAATTTTTCTATGTAAAAATATTTAGGTTTCGGAAACATTTTATTTTCATCGCTTTTTAACTGATTAAATTGAAGTGAATTTACGCGCGAAATAAACTTTCGTATTTTCGGACGAAAATTTACCAGTTGCTATGTTTAACTGGACGTATTCCAAATATTAAATTTTTATTTCAAAATTTTATCATTTAAAATTTCACAAAATTTCAACTAATTACGTTATTAAAACAGTTGAAATTTACGGGTCGTTACATAGGGGCACCTCTTGGCCTCCACCGCCATTATCTGATAAAGAACTTACATCGTTTATCATTTCCACAACTTACAAAACGTGGCCAACACTACGGCCTTCTTCTAACAAGTGGTAAGCATGCAAATTCTCATCCATAAGGAGTGTTTTCATCTCCCTTTCTTTGAGTGGGACTTGATGGAGAGATGTAAGAATGCTTGCTAAGGCTGCACCACTGGGCCTTCTCGAACTATCCACAAAAGCAAGAAATAATCGTATGAGTAGCTGAAGCTATATTATCCACATAAAAAAGGATGATGGTAAGGCTTACATGTGGATAACCATCTTTGTGCAAAACTTGAGGGTCAGCCACAAAAAAGAATTCATCTTTAAAATAGCTCAGTTTGTTCCAAAGGCCCATATCCATCCGACAATCCCTAAAAAGGTTCTAGATATGTAAGCGAAGGGGATCCTTTCCGGTGTTTGAAGCTATACGAATAGGGGATCTCCCAAGTGCTAGGCTCACAATTAAGATGGCAGACGAAAATAATATAAATGTTGTTCAAGAAAGCATAACTATTAGGGTGCACCTAGGCCGGACGTAATTTCATGTACTACAAAATTGTGCGGACGAAGTTGCTGAACGGCGGGACATATATGGTTATACACATATATCGATTACAAGTCCCATATCCTACCAACGAAAGATGCGCTCGTTGATGGCATGATGGAACCAACATGTCCTCGTAAGGGATATCATGCCTCTCGCATATTCTTTAAAGAGACGTCTCGTTAACTTTTGAAGCTAGGGAATAGTGAGGATCATCTAAAATAATGGCATCGCCCATATCTATGCCAGGGCCAGCCCCGACTATAGGCCCATTGACTTGTGCAAAAGGAATCATCTAAAGAGTTTGTTCCACGTGATGTGATGTGCAGGTAAAAATGCATATTTTTACTTCCATGTTTAATCTACTTTTATTTAATAAATGAGCATATTAGGGTATTTTACATTTTTAAACCAAAATTTAAATTGTTTACAAATCATTATTTATTCATCTTCATTTGGGGGAGTAAAATCATAATTTAGTGCATGATTTAGTTTAAGAAAATTTACTTGCACATTTTTATGTTGTCTTGTAGGAATTTGAATTCAACTTGGAAGTGGCTTCATGTATGTATGCATGGACAAGAAAAGGAAGACAAAAGAATGAAGAAATAAAAGAATCATGTAATCATGGAGGACCTCACCTAGCCACTAACCATGATCCACAATTTAGAGTTAATGCACATGTTAGTGGGGATTAAAAGCACATGCACATTTAATGGAGGATTAATTTCATGCTAATTATGACTTGGAGGCCACATTTCCTAAAGGGCATTTTAGGTAGTCCCCTAAAATATGGATTAAGGTTTTAGCCATGTATAAATAATCCTTTTATGTTCATGTAATGGAATTTTAATCTTCTTATGATATTATGCAAGTTGCAGCCTCAAAATCAATGAGAAATAAAATGGCTTCTTTAGCCTCTTCTTCTTTTTCTACATGATTTTCCATTTCATGCTTACTTTTATTTACATGCTTTCTTCTATTTCATGTTAGTAGATTAGCTTTCTTTTCATTGTAATTAGTTTAGATTTAATTTATGCATAGTTTAGTTCTCTTTTCTTTTAAGTTGCTCTTATGCTTTTTAATGTTGAAATCTACATGTGTTGAAATGATAACACAAATGAGAGGTAAACCCCTTCAATTTAGGAGTAATAAAGCTCTCGAAAATTATGTAGATTCAAGATATTTTGTTATTTATGATCTCTTTTTACTGCTTAACGAAAAGTTGGATTATGATGTAAGTTTATTAGAAAATTTGATAGCCTATGTTGTAATCACAAATGGGCTATGCTTAATCCAACATAAACACAATTTACATCATTATCTAACTAAGTGATTTTGATCATGGAATTAAAATAGAATCAAAATTTGATGATCTATGTTACTAATCAAAACAGTAAATAGATCACGCTTAAAATAGATTTTATTTTAGTTTCATTTTCATTTTCATGACATTTAATAAATGATTTTAGTTGTTGTATTAAAGTTTGATGGTTTATGCTAATTAATAACATAAATAGACCATACTTATGGTAAATACATCACTAATTCTACTTAGATTAAAATAAGAGATCATAGATTGATTTTATGTTGATTTATGTGAGAGTATGAGAGTGGATTTGCCTTTAAATTGTCTTTTAGTCTCATATTTTTAATCACTTTTATTTGTAGTTAATTTTTGCATTTCTTTTTAGTTAAAACAATCTCAAACCAAAACCTCCCTGCCATTACCTGTTACATAGCATCATTACAAACTACCTGCCACATATACCATCTACTCCCCTCCTCCTCAACACATCCACTGTCACCACCTTCCTCTTGCAACCACCTCAAACTGCAAGCCATACCCAAACAATCAAAACTTCATACATTCATCGCTCCTTTACTTTCTTCAGTGCCTTCACTCCGAAACAATCACCATAAAGCATTCACTGCTACACTTCAAACCATCTTTGCAACATAACGCTCAACCATCATCAACAACCACCAACAAATCTGCAACCTCACACTTCTCAAGTCTGACAATATTTTACTACAACAAACCAAAACTATGCATTGTCAACCTGTGCATATCACACTTCTTCAATAACATTGCCATCTTGCATACATACTCCAACACCCTCGTCTGTCCACTCCACCCTTCACAACATCCTCTCTACCACACTTACTCCACCACCTACACAAACTTCAACACCCCCTGCACATCAGTGCCTTCCAACTACCATAACTTTCATCGACTGCCCAGCAACCTCCTCCTAAAACTGCTCCATACCACAGCAAACACTCTTCACATTCAAACCTAAACAACACTTGATCACCCTCCAGTGCATCCTCCTACCAGCCATCCACTTCCACTGCACCACTTCCATCAACTGAACCGGATTCAACCCACAACTTCACCCACAAACACTTCAACCACATGCAATTCCTTCTTCTGCACCCTGCTATACAGTCACAAACATCCCTACCTTCACTTAACTAACCATCTTCACTTCTAACCATCAAACATGTGCATATTCGTGCACATAACCCTGCCTTAATTACATTACACTTCTCCATTCACCAACCACCGCCATACAACATCACCTTCACCACTTCTTCCATCTCTAAACTACTACATCACTGCCCACTTCTGCAATACATCCGCCTTGAACCACTGCCACTTATCAAATACCCGAACCAACTGCTCTGTCAACCGCTTTAACTCCATCACCCCTGCACATCTGTCAACATCCTTCCTTCTTCCATCAACATCCACTGCCTCAAACTTCCACTTGCACATCAATTCCACTGCCTCCTCCACTTCGGCTTGTAGCATCTCCTTAAACACAGTTCACAACTTTCCATCATCTACATCAACCTCCACCACCACTTGCCTTACTGCTATAACATCACACTACTGCCTTCTCTGGCCACCACCAGCCTTCAAACCATCCACTGTCAACATCCATCTCTCTGTCACCAGCCAATACATTCCTCAACTTCACCGCCACTTCCTTCTGCAAACCAACTTCCTCCATACATTCATCATCATCAAAACTTCCTCCTGCAGCAAACTTCTCCATACATTTCTGTTTGTTACCCATATAATTCAGCAAACCACCTGAACTCCTCCTACAACCTTCCACAACCTCTGTGCATCCCCTTGCGTACTGTAACACTACCACACTGCACATCCATAATGCATATCTACTTCAGAACAAAACACAACCATAAACACAAGCACCAACCTACACACCCATCACTGTGCAAAAACACAACCATTCTACTCCACAAACACCCACCTGCACATCACAAACAACCATACCTCCTTGCATGTTATCAACAACCAACACTTCCCATTGTCCTCTATTTCCAGTTCACCAAGCCTACAACGGCAAATACCATCATACACCAACATTGCAACCTTGCCAACATCAACAACAAATCACCCAAACAACTTCCATACTAAACAATACCTCTTCCTCTGCCTCTATACACAAACCTACACACTGCTGACCAAACTCCTCCCTGCTACAAACCAATACAACAGTGCAACCATCAACATCTTCACATCCTTCACAACCTCTGCCTACAACATACACTTCTTACATTCCACTCTGCCATCACTCTCAACAAACCAGCAACTCAAACTTCCCTTGCACCCTCTACCGCAACTACTACTTCACTCAAAACCCATTGCCGAACCAAAACGCCTGAAACTCACCTATTGTCGAACTAAATTGCAACCCCGAACTTCTCAATAATCACTTGCAATCATTAGAAATAATTCCAAAGTAACTACCAATCAAAAACCTAATCGAATCAATTTTTGAGATCTGGAACTTTGATTGGAGATTTTTGTTTTGTTTGGGAGCGTTTTTATATTCGTTCGTGTAAAAGTCCATGCGAGTTATAAGATCTTGTTTGTGAAACTTGGTAATTGGGCCGAGGACAGTTTGGATCAAGTTGAGTTTTTATTCTTTTGTTTTAGTGCATTCATTTTTTTTATTAAAAAGAAAAGGTCTGTTTGTTTAAAAAAACATTTATTAGGGTTTGGGCTGAGTTATTTTGTTTTGTTTTGTTAACTGTTGAAGTTATTTGTTTTGTTTTGTTTTGTTTTAAAAGTTGAGTTGTTTTGTTTAGTTACATTTTCATTTATTTAATTCTTCCTGAACTAAAATTTCCGTTTTCAACTTTTCAGGTAGCAAAAGCAGAAAATCCCAAGGAAAAGAATTGCTGTTAATAATTGCTTCGCTTGGCTTGCCAAAATTGCTTGCTTACAAAAAAAATCGCTGCTTTAAAATAATTTGCTAAAAATTCTGCACGCTCTGGTATTGTGCTCCCATCTCTTGTTTTTATTTGCTTTGCATTGTTGGTTGCTTGCATTTTAAAAAAATTTCGAAAATAAATTTCATTCGTGGTTGCATCGTTAATTCACGTTTAATTCTGTTTTGCATTCATAACATCTTATTTTATTTTCTAAGGATGCCACCCCAATCCACATAAGGTGGGGGATTTCATCGCCCCTTCCTTGGCCCACAAATTGCATTTCATCTTAGAAATTGACTAATAATAACTGTCAAATATCGGACTTAAGGGTATCACAAGCTCACCTAGGGCATAATTGTACCTTGACAAGTTGTCCTCTTTTGATAAATTATATTCTTGGTATCTAGGCTACGGTAGAGCAATAATCATATATAAATATTACGGTGATTCATAAATATTATACCGATTGTTTCTCTGAGGTACTCAGCTGCACTAATACGGTGATTCGTGCTGCACGGATAACTCCTGTCCATTACCTGGTTGAGAACTATTTTGTTGAATTAAGATAGTGTGATTATATAATTTTGGGTTAGGAGCTACTAAGGACAGAAAATTTGTAATTAAGTCCTTGCATTCATTTAGTTGCATTAGTTTATGCATATTTAAAAAAACAACAAAATCAAAAACTAAAAAAATTATACATTTTACTTAACTTAGTTCTTGTTTAATCCAAAATCCAAAAAAAAATCTTTTTAAATCTTTTCCTTTCAAATATTTCAATCAAAATCAAAAATCCAAAAAAAAACAAAAAAAACAAGCATTTTACTTGAGTTAGTTTTTTTAGAAAAACAAAAATCCAAAAAAAATCTTTTCAAAAAATAAAAAAAAAACAAAAATCAGTCTTCCTTTTGAAAAATAAATCCTTTTTGGTAAATGTTTTTTCCTTTAAAAAAATACATATATAAAAAAAACAATTTCTCACTTCATTTTCTAAACCTTGCTTTTTTCTCTTAACTCGATTCTAACTTCTTTCTCCTCCCTTATTCTTCTCGCTAGTGCATTAGTATTTGGAGTCCTGACACTTCTATGAATCATTGGACTCGTGACCCTTTTACAAATCATTTAACTCGAACAAACGATCCTCCAACGATGGCGAACGAGAACTCCCCTCGAACTCTCATGGATAGAATCTTTCCCGAAAGAGTTTCTATTCCTTCTTGTATTACTTTACTTGCCCCTACCTGTAATCACTTCAAAATTCATTCCAATCATATTGCCACGCTCCCAAAATTTGGCAATTTTGAACACGATGACCCATACATTTTCTTAACAAAATTTGAACCAGTTTGCGCAACCATTAAACTCCAACAACTTTGTGATGACGGAATCAAACTTCGATTAATTCCATTTTCCCTTAATGATTATGATGAAAAATGGTTGTACAGCTTACCATTTAACTCAATCAAAACTTGGGAAGAATTCGTTAAAGTTTTCTTAAAAAAGTTCTACCCCTTGGAAAAAACAACTGAAATCCGAAATGAAATCGTAAATTTTCATCAATTCAGGGGCGAACCATTCGAAAAATATTTTGAAAGATTTAAAGAGCTTTTGATAAAATGTCCACACCATAATTTTGAAAAATGGACCCTTTGCCAAATCTTATACGATGGACTTGAAAACAGCTCACGGACCATGCTTGAATCGATGTGCCAAGGCAACTTTCTCGCCCAACATCATGATGATGGTTGGCAATTCATTGAAAACCTAGCCGAAAAATCATCCCAATGGGAAAGTTCTAACAAAAAATTAATCTACTCACGATCGAGCGTGCACTCAATAGGATCATCTTTGGCTTTGGAAGCTAAGATCGACGCAATGATTAATAAATTCGACAACGTTTTCTCATCCAACCAAATGAACCAAGTTTCCCAACCCATGTGTTATAAATGTAATGATCTGAATCACAATGTCGATCAGTTCCCTAACTCAATTGAATAACCCAATGCTTTTAATAAGGTTAAGAATGACCCGTTTTCTCCAATGTATAATCCTGGTTGGAGAAATCATCTGAACTTTGCTTGGAACCAAAATAATCCCAACACGAATTTGGTTTGTCCCAATTTTCAAGCATTTCCGAACAATGCTTTGAATCCTCCCTTACAACCTAATCATTTTCAACAAAATTTTGTGGATCCGTCTTAAAATCAACCGCCATAATCTTTTGCTCCCTAAGATGATATACGATTGACTTCACTTGAGAAAAGTCTTGAAAATTTGGCTAAAGCAACCACTCAAAGCCTCCAATTAAACAGTAATTTGCAAAATTTGTTAACCTCGTACATGTAGAATACGAGTCAGTCGATTGCAAAACTTGAAATGCAAATGAATCAATTAGCCACGTCTATGAGTGAACGTGAACGAGGCACATTTCCAAGTCAGCCAGTTCCGAACCCCAGAAACCAAAACACGAATTTGAATCAAGCCTATGTTGTTCAAGATAGCAACGTAACTCAAATGAATGCTATCACGACTTTGCGTTTCGGTAAAAAAACCGATAATCAAGTTGTTAATCCAAACGATTTACCGGAAACAACTCTTGACACTTCTAAAGCAAAAAGCGAATCTGAACAAAACGTTGAGCCAAACATCGAATCAAACTCCAATCCAAATTCTTCTTCTACTCAATTAGACCCATCTACTGAGTATCGTATTCCATTTCCACATCGTCTTCGACCCAAGAAACATTCTGACCAATGGAAAAGATGTTGGAAATTTTTAAACAAGTGAAAGTAAACATTCCACTACTTGATATTGTTCAGCAAGTTCCAACTTACTCAAGTTTCTCAAGGACTTATGTACCCAAAAACAACACACTCATGTACCTAAGAAAGTTTTCTTAGCTGCCGGACTTAGCGGAGTCTTGTCCTAATCAATTCCCATCAAATACAAAGATACTGGATGTCCGAAGATCTCGTGCATGATAGGAGACAAAACGATTAACAAATGCTTACTCGATTTGGGTGCGAGAGTCAATTTGATTCCTTATTCAGTTTACCAACACTTGGCTTGGGTGAACTAAAATCGACAATAGTAACTCTTAAATTTTCCAATCGTTTGATAAAGAAACACATGGGAGAAATCAAGGACGTACTCATAAAATTGGTCAATTTATATTCCCCGTCGATTTCATCGTTTTGGAGACTCAACCCGTGAATAATCCAATGAGTCAAATTCCATTGATTTTAGGCCGACCTTTCTTGGCTACTTCAAATGCTTTAATCAATTATCGAAACGGTTCGATGAAAATCTCTTTTGGAAACATGACTTTGGATCTTAACATTTTCAATCTTGAAAATCAGTCGAACGAACCACATGACCAAATCTTGGAAGTTAGCTCCATTCAAGAAAATTTCGACAATGAAACAGTTGACCTTAACCACGAACGCGAGACCGAATACGAACAACTGTTTCAAGGTGAGCCTAATGAAATTAAAAATGTGCTTCCGTTTGAACCCCTTACCGTTGAATCAGAACTTCCACCTAATTATTTGAATGAGCAACCCCCGAGGTTGGACCTAAAATCCCTTCCCAATCACCTTAAGTACGCATACTTAGTTGACAACTAAACGTTTCCCGTCATAATTTCTACAACTCTCTCCCTTGATCATGAAGCTTCCCTTCTTTTAATTATTTCGAAAAACAATGAAGCAATTGGATGGTCGATCACCGATATAAAGGGAATTAGTCCCACTCTTGTTCAACATTGCATCCATTTAGTCGACGATGCCAAGCCTGTTCGTGACGTGCAACGAAGACTTAACCCAAAAATGAAGGATGCGGTTCGTGATGAAATTCTTAAACTTCTCGATAATGGAATCATATACCCAATTTCTGATAGTTCATGGGTTAGCCTAATTCATTTCATGCCAAAAAAGTTTGGATTACTGTTATCAAGAACAATTCTAACGAACTCATTCCAACTCGTACTAAAACGGGTTGGCTGTTTGCATTGATTATCGAAACTAAATGCTGCAACAAGTAAAGATCACTTCCCTCTTCCTTTCATCGACCAAATGCTTGAACGATTAGCCAGTCACGAATTCTATTGCTTTCTTGTTGGTTATTCCGGCTATAACCAAATTCCAATCTCTCCCGAAGATCAAGAGAAAACAACTTTCACGTGTCCCTTTAACACTTTTGCGTATCGATGTATGCCTTTTGGCCTTTGCAACATTCCTACTACATTTCAAAGATGCATGGTCAGCATCTTTTTTGATATGATCGAACGTTTTCTTGAAGTATTTATAGACGACTTTTCTATCTTTGGATACTCTTTTCCCGAGTGCTTACACCATCTTGAGTTGGTTCTTAAATGATGCAAGGACAAACACTTAACATTAAATTGGGAAAAATGTCATTTTATGGTCAAACACGGCATTGTCCTTTGTTTAACGACTAACATTCTGTCGGATTAGAAAAATAGCCGAAAATTTTAAATTAAAAATTAACCGCAAGCGCACGACATACAAATTTAGTACGTTGCGAGTACGGGTCGATCCACAAAGAATTGTATTGTTTTTAAATTTTCTACTCAATCAAATTAAATCAAGAATTTGAGATTGTGTTTTGCTAAAAATCTCTAAAATCTAACAAAAAATAAAAGTGGATAAATATATGAGAGCGGAAGGAAATTTAGAGATAATTTCCTTCCCATGATCATATAAATCACAAAATGAAATTATGATCTCTCTTTTGATCATTAGTGAATTTAGTTGATAAGTTTATCATAAGTATGGCCTATTTGTACTATTAATTAGCCCAACTTAAACCATCAAACCTTAACATACCCACTAAACCACTTGTTAACTCTCATGAAAATGTTAATGAACTTGAAAATAAAATCTATTCCAAGCATAATCTATTTACTATTGATTAGTAATATAGACCATCAAACTTTGATTTTAAAATTCACTTCATTACCATAATCATATGTAGATGAAGAGGTAATTTGTGTTTATCTTTGTTTAAGAATAGCCTATTTGGTGTCAACAACATAGGCTCTCAAATTCAAAGCTAAAACAACAAAGTTTAACCACATCAAACATTGTCATTAAGCACAAAAAGAGATCACAAGTTATCAAAATGTTGAATCTACATGATTAAGAGAGCTTCATTACCCTTAAATTGAAGGGGGTTAGCTTCTCATATTTGTTATCATTTCAACAAATGTAGAGTTCAACATGAAACAAGAACAAGAGGAAAAAGAGAGCTAATTAAAATAAAATGAGAGCTAATATACTTGTATAAAATAAAATCTAAGCTACTAACATAAAAGAAAAGAAAGCATGTAAATAGAAAAGAGCATGAATTAAAATTGCATATAAGAAAATTACATAAGAAGAAAGTGGCTAAGTAGGCATGAAAAAGAAAAGAGAGTTTTTATTTTTATTTTTGAGCCTAAAACTATACTAACTAAAGAGGAGGCTAAGTGTTGATTACAGGAAACATATGGGGTATTTATACATGTTTTGAAACCCTAATCATATTTTTGGGGACTACCCAAAATACTCTTGAGAAAGTGTGGCCCCTAAGTTGTCATTAGCATGAGCATAATCCACCATTACATGTGCATATAACTTTAATCTCCACTAACATGTGCATTAGCTCCTAATTGTACATCATGGTAAGTGGATAAGTGAGATCCTCCATGTTTTCATGAAATTATTTATTTCTTCATTCTTTTGTTTCCTTCTCTTATTCATGCATATTTTCATGTAGACCTCTTCCATTTCAACCCAAATTCCTACAAAATAACATTAAAATATCCAAGTAAATTTTCTAATATTAAATCATACACAAAAATGCCATTTTTCCCTAATATGAAGATGAATAAATGATGATTTGATGACATTTGAAATTTTGGTTTAAACATGTTAATATATGCTCATTTATTTAATTAATTTAGATTAAATATGGAAGTAAAAGTATGCACATTTACATGCACATCAAATACCCCCACACTTATCTTTTTATTCGCTCTCGAATAAACTAAAATCAAGATAAATCCGTTTTCGAAGGAAGCACGATTGCATTGAGCGTATGCAATAAGCCGTTAAACCTCTAGGTGCCCCTAGTAGGACGAGTGTTGTCTCGTGAGGGTTTTCAGCGGATGCTACCCACAAAATCCATATGCAATATGAAACATTCCTAAACGAAAAATTTATTTACAAAGACATGGATGCAAGTTTTTGAAAATATTTACAAATGAAGAATTTACTTTTAAATTAACATGAATAAGTTATATATAAGTTTTGGTCATCATCATGAAATTTAAGTCCTTTAACTTGTCAACACATCCAACAAAAAATTAAGTTATCATCACAAATAGACTCTAGTTTGGCTAGTTGTTTCGGTTGATAACATAGTGCAACTATGAAATGAATCCTTAGTTGATTATCAAAGTTTTTCAAAGTGGTATTTTCATTTCTTTCGAATAACAAGTTAAATCAAATAAGTGAAAATAGTGCTTGGATTTCAATTGCTTACTCTCTTTTTATTCAAAAAAATTATTGATATTAACAATATTTACATATGCCTAACTCAGAAAACAGAGGCCAGATATATTACCCATGCACTGCCTTGTTGGCTTACGTGAAGGGAATACAGCGAGTGTACACACAAGTGTGTACACCTCTCGACTGTAGGCATTATTAATGAAAGAATTTTTTATATACATACACCTAACTCAGATAAACCGAGGCGAGATATACCGATCATGAACTGCCTATCGGGCTTATGCAAGAAGGGTATATAGCACGGAGAATGTACACACTTGCGTGTGAACACATGACTCTAGGTGTTTCTTATTTTTATGAAAACCATTTTTTTATGTTTTATATATATATATACACATAAATATATATATATATATATATTTTCTTTCCTTTTTTTATTTTTTTAAGAGAGAGTTTTGCAAAATCATCTTAGCACCATTTAACTTAGAAGATAAAAAAATGTTATATCCTTTACTTCAAATTCACCACTTTTTTAAACAGATTTTCCATTAGGATATACTTCATAATTATCACCCATGAATCTTCCTATATACTAGTAAAACCATCGTTACTTGTAATCAAACTTTATTTTTAGTTTTGTTGAGACAAATAAATTTTCAAAATTTTCAATTTAATAACTAAAATCTATACTTATCTTATAGTGTTTCTTCAAAAATAAATAATAATAATAAAAAATTTGTTTTTTGGAATTTTTTTTAGTTTTGGAAAGAAAATGCAAAAAAATAAAGCATGAAAAAAAAATTGAAGATGAGACTCCCCCCACACTTGATTTTGACTATGTCCCCATAGTCAACTCAAGTGAAAGGAGAAAAATAAAAATGAAAATATGACCTCTATTTACATGAAACTAAACAGTGATTATTTATAATGACATCAGAATATATATAGTTAAGGAGTAAATGAAACGGTCTTCCAAAGACCAATTCATTTGTCTCGTCAAGTATGCGAGACGTAGCTTAAGCACAGAAAACCAAACCATAAAAGATTTTGAAGTTGAATGTTGATTTCGAAAAATGAATGTCGTTTTATTAAAAATCGTATGAGTTGTTTTATTTTCGATGTTTTTTGGGGTAGATAGAACAATTGATTGAAGTTCAAGTTTACTTTCACCAAATTGAAAGTTAAGCTTATCATTGAAAACTTCTTTAGAATTATTGAAATCAAAATCAAAATGGTGATTTAAATCTTCCCCTTTAGAATTCAACAACTCATCTTCTAAAAGTCCAAAAAATTTATGTTCACTAAATTCGTCTTCCTTTGTTGGATTATCAACAACTTCATTGCATCTATTAATTTCAAAATCTAAAGTTGTTGCATTCAATTTTTTAAAAATGAAAAAAGGAAGATCGAATTTTAAATTTGGTTCCACTCTCAAAAGAAATGAAATCCAACTCAATTATCGAAATTTCAACAACTTCATTAAGATTGTCATTTTCAATTTCAAAAGTTGTTATTTGAAAATCATCAATTTTGATAAAAGGTGGATTCGTTTGACTCGTCAATCGTTGGGTTTTGATTTTATTTCTCACGTTGTTTCATATATGTTTCAAACAACAAATCTGTGTGATCTTTGTTAATTTCTTCCATTTGCTCAACAAAATCAAATTTATAATTATTAACTTGAGAATTTTCAATTTCAAATTATTGAAAACAAAAATTGTCCATTGAACTATAATCGAGATTATTCTTATTGCAAAAATTATTTGAAAAGTGGTTCACATTTCCATTTTGACTTTGAAATAGATTTTGGAGTTCGAAGTTGTATTGGCATGAGTTATAATCGAAATAATTAGAATTTTGAAGTGAATTCAAATCTTGGTTATTTTGAAATCCTTGACTTAAGTTATTGCATAAATATGAATTACACAAATCATTTATCCATTAATCATTTTGTGTAGAGAGTTCAAGTAAAGGCGAAATCGTTTCAATGCTATTTTCAAGAGTTAAGGGTTGGTCATCATTTTGAAAATTTTGTGGTTCAAAATTCAAATTGTTTGTACAATAGCTGTCATTAAAATATCCACAAGAATTTGGTATGAAATTATATGGATTATATTGATTTTCACAACTATTGTAAAATTTCGGCGAGTAAGAAAATTCGAACATATTCAAAAAATTTTTTCTTCTTTTTTTGGAGTAGAAATGAATGTGTATCACCGTATGTGTCAGTGCATAGGAATTGAAGGCAGTATTATGATGATGTAGAAAACTGTGAAGGCAGTGGATATAAAGCAAGGCAGATGATATATGACAGTGTTTGGATATAACAGTGTATATGAGGTATATGAGGTAATGGCAACGACGAGTATATCAGAGAAGGTTACGGTGATGAGGCAAAGTGTATGTGTCAAAGAAGGTTATGGTGATGTGGTGGTTCAAAAATGTTTGATGAAAAGGTGAGGTGAGTTGAATTGTTTGATGCACAAAGACAGTGTAGTGACAGTTTATGATCAGCATTGATGGATAAAAGTGTGAGATGGCTTGATGGAAAACAAATGTGAGATGATGTTGTATGAAGGTGATAAGGCATGTTGTAAGGCAGCAGGCAATGTGGTTTGTAAGAAGGAGGATGGCAGGGTAGTGGTTGAAGGTGTATATGTTGTTTAGAGCAGACATGGGGAGGTTGCTGGATGAGGAAGTGGTGCAGTGAAGATATTATGAAGAGCAGTGAAGATATTATACAATGCGGTGAAGTATGAGTTGTAGAAAGATGGTTTATGTTGGCAGTGAATAAAATGTGGGTTGAATGGTTGAGAGGTTGTGGGTGTTTGGTCTTTGGTGATGTCTGGTGGAATTGGAAGTTACAGAAATGTGGAGTAAGGAGGGATGTTGTTGTGAAGTGAAATGAAATGGGAGGTAGTCTGGTGACTAGAAGTTGATGATGGGGTGGTAGGGGCTATTGTTGTATGATACGACAATAATGAGTTGAATGAGTTGTGGTGGTCAAAAGTAGTTTGTGAGGTGGCTGTTGTACGATATGGTGGTGATATAGTTTGTGACAGTGGAAGTGGTTTGCTATGATGAAGCTGTAGCGGTATGACTAGTAGAGGAGATAGGCAGCAGATAGTGGTTATGTTGACAGAAGTTGATTGTTTTGATATTAGTGTGTAGAAGGCAGATTAGAGAGATTGTGATCAAGCAATGGTGGGATGGCAGATGTGGTTTAGTCTGCACTGTGCACTAGTGATGGGCAATCAGAGAAGTGGGAGGAAATCAGAGAAGTGGTAGTTTGCACTGTGAATTTGTTTTTTTGTAAATGCAAGCAAAAGAAGAAAAAGAAAATTGTAAATGTATAAATGTAAATGCAAATGTAAATTAATAAAATATTTTTTTATAAATTCTGTATGTTTTTTAAATAGAAATGCAAATAGAAAAAAACAATCACACAGTCAAAATGCAAGCAAAAATCAAACAACAAACACACAACGCAACTTTATTTAAAATGTAATACACACACAAAATTAACACACAATAAAATCAAACAACAAATAATTCGAAGAATAGAAATAAAATAAAATAAAATCCCCGGCAATGGCGCTAAAAACTTGTTTAACGACTAACTTTCTATCGGATTAGAAAAATAGCCAAAAAAATAAGATTAAAAATTAATCGCAAGCGCACGGTGTACAATTTTAGTACGTGGCAAGTACGGGTCGATCCGTAGGGAATTGTATTGATTTTAAATTTTCTACTCAATCAAATTAAACCAAGAATTTGATATTATGTTTAGCTAAAAATCTCTAGAAAATAACAAAAAATAAAAGTGGATAAAAATATGAGAGTAGAAGACAATTTAGAGGTAATTTCCTTCTCATGATCACATAAATCAACAAAATGAAATTATGATCTATCTTTTTGGTCATTAGTGAATTTAGTTGATATGTTTATCATAAATATGGCCTATTTGTGCTATTAGTTAGCCCAACATAAACCATCAAACTTTAACATACCCACTAAACCACTTGTTAACTCTCATGAAAATGTTAATGAACTTGAAAATAAAATATATTCTAACCATGATTTATTTACTATTGATTAGTAATATAGACCATCAAATTTGATTTTAAAATTCACTTCATTACCATAATCATATGTAGATGAAGCGCTAATTTGTGTTTATGTTTGTTTAAGCATAGCCTATTTGGTGTTAACAACATAGGCTGTCAAATTCAATGCTAAAACAACAAAGTTTAACCACATCAAACATTGTCATTAAGCACAAAAGGAGATCACAAGTTATCAAAATGTTGAATCTACATTATTAAGAGAGCTTTATTGCCCCTAAATTGAAGGGGTTTAGCTTCTCATACTGTGACGACCGCCCATGACCCCTGCACCGAATCTAGAGATAGTGCGCTGTAAAGTGTGCCAGGCGACCATGGACGATTGTCAAGGTAGATAAAAACAACAAGATCTATCGTATTACTCACAGCGCATGGACAAAATACAATAGAACATATGTATAGTGAAGCTTTACAGAATAAAATGCCATCATATAAAACTCCATAATAGTTGAATACAAGCATCCAAATAGTCAATACATCAAGCCTCACTACATAACACTCAGAGATTATACAAACAGCGGAACATCCAGTACATATAATAAGAAAGAAACAATATGCAATACTCCAGCTCGTCTTCGATATCAGCACCGTGAAAAGCTAGAACAGCACCTGTCACCTGCTACCTAGTCTGTCCATCCCAAAATGGACGAACAGCCCAAGGCAATAAGAATTAAAACATAAAGCCTTGAGTCAGACAACAGTCTTAGTGAGCGGTAAATTAACTAACAACATACCAAAAGAGCATAAAGGAAAAGGAATAGGAATACAACCCTCCCACTCCAACCTCTTTCTACAGTGATAGCCCCCAGACACACACTAAGCAAAAGCGAACATAGCAGAGCATACAATTTAAAGTAAAGCAATTATCACTCGAGTCAAGGGCGATGTTTTCCAAGCACAAACCCCCAAGGCCTAAACCAAGATCAGATAAGCACCCAGAAAATACCGCTCTTGAGACCGAATGATGATACGATCAAACATCCATGACTCTGGCTATCACTGTTATCATTGCTTCGGTGTCACCGTTAATTGAATGACCGGCACATTCTTTCAGCCGTCCGTCAAGGGCTAATGGTAACCCCGGTTCTAGACATAACTCCCGCACGTCATCGTGACCCGTGCCTAGGACTATCGAATCTGCCCAGAGTGCTCGACCATCAACAGTTGGTCGTTGGGACTATCGAATCTGCCCAAACGTACTCTTGCTTAGAGCATGCTAGAACCTTCAACAACGATGAGACCCAAGCCTCCTAGTCATCCTCCTTGATGACCATTGTCATATCCATCCATTATCCTCAACTCGAACCATTCACCGAGTTATCAACATGCTTGGAATGATCCCGTCTGGATTAGACCAAGTCTTCATCACATGATGCCTCGCTTCATTACATCCTCGCAAAGCCTCATCTCAACATCACATCATCAAATCTATGCATAAGAGCTTCATCATCCCGCTACATATGCCACGAGCAGCTTTCCCAATTTAAGAGCCTTTCCCTTAGCTTTTGAATCGTCTTCGGTCTAAATCAAATCATCAATCATCTAATTCAGAGCAATCAACCAAGTCAAACATTAATCCAAACAATCAAGCATTCAAATATGATCTAAGTAGACAATTATCACAATAATGGCAATTTCGTAATTAAAGAGTTGAAAGTCTAACAAGCATGAAATCATGAGAAATATCTCTACAATCTTGATGAATGAACTTGCATAGGTTAACACTTAGTAAAATGGTTGTCAAATCATCATGAACAATGGATCTACACTTAGGATGAAGAAAATGCATGAAAATCACTATTTTAACACCAAATCGAGCCAACAATCCGATATACTCCTTTGGATCCATGTGAGAGATAATCACCACTCACTAAATCACCAAAACAACCTCAAAACAACACGCTTCAGATCTGGACAGCGAAGGATCAAGCTTGATCTATCATGAATCCGCTTCAAACGAAGAAATCTCACTTCAAAGGATGAAGATCTTCAATCTAAGCTCTTGAATCTTCAATTTGATCTTCAACTTGGATGTATGGAAGCACTAGATTAGAGTGGAGAGAAGAAGTGAAGAAGTGTAGAAGTCGAGCTCTCAAAATGGCAGCACTTCGTCGCTTCGAAATCCGGATCCCAAAAAGTGAGAAAATGGACGAGTATTTATAGCTGAATTCCTCCTTAACTCGTCCGCCTTCCCTAAGTCGTCTCCGACTTATAACCTTCCGACTTAACATCCCAGACGACTTACGACTCAACTGCTATGCCAACCTACGACTTATCAAATCCCACTAGCCTACGACGTATAACTTAGCAGAACTGGGTTACGACTCAACTCCTAAGTCGTACGACTTAACGCACCCAGCAATCTACGACTTAACGCACCCAGCAATATACGACTTAACGCGCCCAACAATCTACGACTTAACAGCTTTGGGGCCTAATAGGGGATACGACTTAATAGATAGCATACAACCTACAACTCAACAGGGTACGACCTACGACTCAACACTCACGCGACCTATCAGGGTCACGACCTAACACTTAAGTCGTTTGAACGACTTAACTAACCAAAGCTGCTCACCGCTTATCCCCTAGGTCATTAACTCCACTAGGTCGGCCATTCCTTAAGTCGTCTACCCGACCTACCCCCCCCCCCTAGATTGCTAACTCGCCAACTTCTAAAAGTCGTCCCAACCGATCTAACACTTAACCAGTCTACAAAGTCGTCAGCTACACTTCCTTAACTCGGTTAACTCCTTAAGTCGGCCACTCGATCCAGACTTATTACTTAACTCGTCCAAACCAACTTAGGACTTAACAAAATCTGCCAAAATCTGAAACGACTTAAAAATGCTGAAAATTCCAGATTTTAACGAACTTTTCGATCCGTAAAAATACGGGTCGTTACATTCTCTCCCCCTTAGGAATTTCGCCCCCGAAATTCCAAACAAACAAAGCAATCAAAAACTATTCTGCACGCCTACCATCCATAGCAATCAACAAACCATGCATCCAATTCTATCTTAGCATGCAGAATTCTAAAACGAGAACAAGTTACAATATCGTGAGATGACACGACACCTTAGGGCCATACCTTGAAGAGTTCAGGATGAGATGCCTTCATCCTCTCTTCCACCTCCCACGTACAGTCGTTATCATCATCACTCCATTGTATCTTGAGCAACTTAACTACCTTCCTCCTAAGCTATTTCGTGTCAGTTCCCACAACACGAAGCGGCTTACGAGGTCTTCTATCGACTGGATCAATTTCGAAATCTTCACAGCTATCAGCAGGAACCACTGTATTCGAGTCGTGCACGTACTTCTGTAGATACGACACATGAAAAACATTGTGCACACTCGACATCTTCTCAGGTAACTCCAATCTATAGGCGAGCTTTCCAATTCGCTCGATGATCGGGAATGGTCCAACAAATCTCGGAGTCAATTTCCCTTTCTTTCCGAATCGAATAACATTCTTCAGTGGAGAAATCTTCACAAAAACCATATCACCTACGTCGAATTCCAAATTTTTACGACGTTTATCGGCATAACTCTTCTGACGGTCTTGGGCTGCCTTCATTCGTTGCCGAATGATCTCTATGCAATCCGAAGTCTGTCGAATCATCTCTGGCCCAAGTATCAACTTTTCTCCAGTCTCTATCCAACAAGTCGGTGAGTTACACGGTCTTCCATACAATGCCTCATACGGTGCCATACCAATACTTGACTGGTAACTGTTGTTGTATGAAATCTCCACCAAATGAAGGTGATCTTCCCATGATCCTCCGAAGTCCAAAACACAAGCTCTAAGAAGATCTTCCAAAACTCGGTTGACTCTCTCGGTCTGACCATCTGTTTGAGGGTGATAAGCTGTACTCAAACACAACTCGGTTCCCAAAACTTCCTGGAAGCTCTTCCAAAATCCACTAGTGAACAATGGATCTCGATCGCTCACTATACTCTTCGGAATACCATGGAATCGAACTATCCACTTAACATACAACTCAGCCAACTTTGATGCAGTCCTAGTCGATCGAACAGGAATGAATCGTGCACTCTTAGTCAAACGATCTACGATGACCCAAATCCCTTCATTTCCCGTTTTTGTTCTAGGTAATCCATCAATAAAATCCATCGATATCTGCTCCCACTTCCATGTAGGAACTTCTAAGGGTTGAAGCAATCCACTTGGCTTCTTCTGTTCGGCTTTTACCAACTGGCAGTTCATACACTTGGAAATAAAATTTCCAACATCCTTCTTCATACCTTCCCAGTAGTAGGTTCTCTTCATATCCCGATACATCTTATTTCCACCTGGATGAATTGTCAGCTTCGAGTGATGACTTTCCTTCAGAACTTCACTCCTCAATTCATCTATATCGGGAACAACTAGTCGTCCTTGCTTCCGAAGCCAACCCTCTCGATCGACCTCGAATCCTTTATCCTTTTCTGGATCCAATCCAGATTTCAAATCACGGATAATCTTGACAAGCTTATCATCTCGCTTTTGGCTCTCGCCAATCCTTTCCACAAGAGTGGGTCTTATCGATAAGTTTGCCAACATCTCAGGTTCCAATTCACATCTAGGCCTGAAGTCAAATCCAGCTAAATACTCGAGACTCTTCCATTCTATACACATGGCTCCCAATCCTTCATGTCTTCGACTTAACGCATCTACCACTGCGTTACCTTTTCCCGGAGTATAAGCTATACCAAAATCATATGATGCCAAAAACTCTAGCCAACGTTGCTGCCGAAGATTCAAATCCTTTTGGGAGAAAAGATACTTCAACGACTTATGATCTATAAACAACTCGAATCGAACTCCCAATAGATAATGTCTCCACATCTTCAGAGCAAAAACAATCGCCGCTAACTCCAAATCATGAGTCGGGTAATTCCTTTCATGCGGCTTCAGTTGTCGACTTGCATACGCAACAACTTTATCCTTCTGCATCAGCACTGCTCCAAGTCCAGTACCACATGCGTCGGTATAAACCACCATCTCATCATTCCCACTTGGAATAGTCAAAACAGGAGCACTTGTCAATCTCTCTTTCAGGATTCCGAAAGCTTGCTCACACTTAGCTTCCCATCTGAACACTTGGTTCTTCTTTGTCAATCCTGTTAACGGTGCAGCTACCTTGGAGAAGTCTTTGATAAACCGTCGATAATATCCTGCTAATCCAAGAAAACTCCTCACATCTGATGCATTCTTAGGTCTGACCCAATCCTGGATTGCTGCCACCTTAGCGGGATCAACCGCTATTCCATTTCCAGAGATAACATGGCCTAAGAACCTCACTTCACTCTTCCAGAAGTGACACTTCGAAAACTTAGCCTTCAGCTGATGTTTCCGTAAGATTTCCAAAACAATACGCAAGTGTGTCTTGTGCTCCTCTTCAGTTCTGGAATAAATCAGAATATCATCCACGAACACAAGTACGAACTTGTTCAACTGATCTCTGAACACTCTATTCATAAGATCCACAAAATAAGCTGGTGCGTTAGTCAATCCAAACGGCATTACCAGCCACTCAAAGAAACCGGATGGTGTCCTAAAAGCAGTCTTCGGCACACTATCCTTAGCCACTCTCAACTGGTGAAATCCCATGGCCAAATCCATCTGAGAAAACACCTTAGCCTCGTGAAGCTGATCAAACAAGTCATCTATTCTCGGCAATGGATACTTGTTCTTCTTAGTCACCTTATTCAGCTCACGATAATCCACACACAACCTCAGCGATCCATCCGCTTTGGTTACAAACACGACTGGTGCACCCTATTCGGACACACTACGCCGAATGAATCCTTTCTGCAAAAGATCATCAACCTGCACCCTCAACTCCTGCTGTTCCCTAGGTTCCATCCGCCTAAGAGGCATCACAACAGGTCTGGCTCCTTCAACTAGATCTATACGAAACTCGATCTCTCTATGCGGCGGCAACCCTTTGACTTCGTCAAAGACATCCTCGAATCCATTAGCGATTGGCACCGATGACAGTCCATCCCGTGGAACAACCAGCGAATACATGAAGCTCATGAAGACGCCTTCTTCATGCTTATATCGTATCACAATCTTTCGCCCTTCCACATTCTCGACTGTCACTTCCAGCCTCTCACAATCAACCTTTGTCGCATACCTCCTAAGCCAGTCCATTCCCAAAATAATTCCGAACCCCGCAAAGTTCAGAACAAAGCAATCACAAACAAAAGAGCAATCATGACTCGATACAACTAGACCACAGCATAACATACACAAACAAGACGAACCCCCAACTGGATTAGTCACAACCAATGGCCTATCAACAATATCCGGTTCCAAACCCAACCGGTCTACAAGTTCGCTGCAAACAAACGAATGCGATGCCCCAGTATCAAACAGAACTCTAACTGGAACACCACATAGGAAAAGAGTACCTCGAACCACCACACTCTTTCCCTTCTCTTCAGCGGTAGGAGCTTTCGAAGACGACGGAACAGCTCCCAAAGCATAAGCTTGCACAATCTGCTTGTCCCTCCTCGGCTCTGGACAATTCTTCCTGAAATGCCCCGGCTTGTCACAGTTGTGACACTTCATCGGTGCCTTCGGATTCTTACAATCCTTCGAGAAATGGCCCTTCTACTGACAATTGTAGCAAGTCACCTCGCCTTTCGGCTTCTTCTGGCCATCCTTACCCTTCTGCTGCTGCTGCTTCCTCTTCTGGTTTCCACCCTGCTGTGGTTTAGACTCTCCCTTGGTCACAGCAACAACAGATCCTTCCTTAGGAAACAGACTCTCATGCCTGAGAGCTTTCTCCACAAGCTTCTCAAATGAATCGTCCAAATGATCCACTAACTGTCTCCCAAGATAACTATCCAAGCATGTCACGAACTTCTCATCCTTCTGATAAGCAGATTCAATATACGATCGGGCATACTTGGACAAAGCTTCAAACTCAGAAACATACTCAAGAACTGGTCTCCCTCCTTGCTTGAGCTCCACAAACTTCTTGAACAGAACAGACTTCTGAGCTGTAGAAATGAACTTAGCTTCAAATCTGGCTTGGAATTGCTCCCAAGTAATCTCTTCCTCCGGAGTATTGATGGTAATAGAGTTCCACCAATCAGAGGCTCTCCCTTGAAGCTGCCTTGATGCCAACTTCCTCTTAGTTGCATCCTCGATTCCCAAATCACCAAAAATCCTTCTACAAGCATCTATCCATCTTTGTACCTCAATGGTTGATTCTGTTCCCAAGAAAGTCTTTCCTCCAAGAGCCGTTTAGTCCTTGCACACCTTAGCAAAATCCACCGGTTTTGGAGTTTGAACTTGAACTCCAACATCTACCGCTGCCCCCGGAACTGGTATCCTTCTCATGATCGAAGTCATCATAGCTTCGAACATGGCTGCATAATCAGCAGTTCCTTCAGCAGCACGGCCTTCCCTAGCAGCTGGTCTCCCTCTTCGACTCATTCTCAATATCTATAAAAAGGAATGATTAGAACATCTTAGAGAAACAACTGCATAAAGGACTCAAACTCAACTAAACTACTATATTATATATAGTATTCATCCATCAAAATACAATTACGTCTCTCATACGTAGTTACGTCAGCGAGCGTTGGGTAAAATCGATTAACCAATGCTCTGATACCAAATGTGACGACCGCCCATGACCCCTGCACCGAATCTAGAGATAGTGCGCTGTAAAGTGTGCCAGGCGACCATGGACGATTGTCAAGGTAGATAAAAACAACAAGATCTATCGTATTACTCACATCGCATGGACAAAATACAATAGAACATATGTATAGTGAAGCTTTACAGAATAAAATTCCATCATATAAAACTCCATAATAGTTGAATACAAGCATCCAAATAGTCAATACATCAAGCCTCACTACATAACACTCAGAGATTATACAAACAGCGGAACATCCAGTACATATAATAAGAAAGAAACAATATGCAATACTCCAGCTCGTCTTCGATATCAGCACCGTGAAAAGCTAGAACATCACCTGTCACCTGCTACCTAGTCTGTCCGTCCCAAAATGGACGAACAGCCCAAGGCAATAAGAATTAAAACATAAAGCCTTGAGTCAGACAACAGTCTTAGTGAGCGGTAAATTAACTAACAACATACCAAAAGAGCATAAAGGAAAAGGAATAGGAATACAACCCTCCCACTCCAACCTCTTTCTATAGTGATAGCCCCCAGACACACACTAATCAGAAGCGAACATAGCAGAGCATACAATTTAAAGTAAAGCAATTATCACTCGAGTCAAGGGCGATGTTTTCCAAGCACAAACCCTCAAGGCCTAAACCAAGATCAGATAAGCACCCAGAAAATACCGCTCTTGAGACCGAATGATGATACGATCAAACATCCATGACTCTGGCTATCACTGTTATCATTGCTTCGGTGTCACCGTTAATTGAATGACCGGCACATTCTTTCAGCCGTCCGTCAAGGGCTAATGGTAACCCCGGTTCTAGACATAACTCCCGCACGTCATCGTGACCCGTGCCTAGGACTATCGAATCTGCCCAGAGTACTCGACCATCAATAGTTGGTCGTTGGGACTATCGAATCTGCCCAAACGTACTCTTGCTTAGAGCATGCTAGAACCTTCAACAACGATGAGACCCAAGCCTCCTAGTCATCCTCCTTGACGACCATTCTCATATCCATCCATTATCCTCAACTCGAACCATTCACCGAGTTATCAACATGCTTGGAATGATCCCGTCTGGATTAGACCAAGTCTTCATCACATGATGCCTCGCTTCATTACATCCTCGCAAAGCCTCATCTCAACATCACATCATCAAATCTATGCATAAGAGCTTCATCATCCCGCTACATATGCCACGAGCAGCTTTCCCAATTCAAGAGCCTTTCCCTTAGCTTTTGAATCGTCTTCGGTCTAAATCAAATCATCAATCATCTAATTCATAGCAATCAACCAAGTCAAACATTAATCCAAACAATCAAGCATTCAAATATGATCTAAGTAGACAATCATCACAATAATGGCAATTTCGTAATTAAAGAGTTGAAAGTCTAACAAGCATGAAATCATGAGAAATATCTCTACAATCTTGATGAATGAACTTGCATAGGTTAACACTTAGTAAAATGGTTGTCAAATCATCATGAACAATGGATCTACACTTAGGATGAAGAAAATGCATGAAAATCACTATTTTAACACCAAATCGAGCCAACAATCCGATATACTCCTTTGGATCCACGTGAGAGATAATCACCACTCACCAAATCACCAAAACAACCTCAAAACAACATGCTTCAGATCTGGACAGCGAAGGATCAAGCTTGATCTATCATGAATCCGCTTCAAACGAAGAAATCTCACTTCAAAGGATGAAGATCTTCAATCTAAGCTCTTGAATCTTCAATTTGATCTTCAACTTGGATGGATGGAAGCACTAGATTAGAGTGGAGAGAAGAAGTGAAGAAGTGTAGAAGTCGAGCTCTCAAAATGGCAGCACTTCGTCGCTTCGAAATCCGGATCCCAAAAAGTGAGAAAATGGACGAGTATTTATAGCTGAATTCCTCCTTAACTCGTCCACCTTCCCTAAGTCGTCTCCGACTTATAACCTTCCGACTTAACATCCCAGACGACTTACGACTCAACTGCTATGCCAACCTACGACTTATCAAATCCCACTAGCCTATGACTTATAACTTAGCAGAACTGGGTTACGACTCAACTCCTAAGTTGTACGACTTAACGCACCCAGCAATCTACGACTTAACGCACCCAGCAATCTACGACTTAACGCGCCCAGCAATATATGACTTAACAGCTTTGGGGCCTAATAGGGGATACGACTTAATAGATAGCATACAACCTACAACTCATCAGGGTACGACCTACGACTCAACACTCACGCGACCTATCAGGGTCACGACCTAACACTTAAGTCGTCTGAACGACTTAACTAACCAAAGCTGCTCACCGCTTATCCCCTAGGTCGTTAACTCCACTAGGTCGGCCATTCCTTAAGTCGTCTACCCGACCTACCCCCCCTTAGATTGCTAACTCGCCAACTTCTAAAAGTCGTCCCAACCGATCTAACACTTAACCACTCTATAAAGTCGTCAGCTACACTTCCTTAACTCGGTTAACTCCTTAAGTCGGCCACTCGATCCAGACTTATTACTTAACTCGTCCAAACCGACTTAGGACTTAACAAAATCTGCCAAAATCTGAAACGACTTAAAAATGCTGAAAATTCCAGATTTTAACGAACTTTTCGATCCGTAAAAATACGGGTCGTTACACATACTTGTTATCATTTCAACAAATGTAGATTTCAACATGAAACAAGAACAAGAGGAAAAAGAGAGATAATTAAAATAAAATGAGAGCTAATCTACTTGCATAAAATAAAATCTAAGCTACTAACATAAAAGAAAAGAAAGCATGTAAATAGAAAAGAGCATGAATTAAAATTGCATATAAGAAAATTACATAAGAAGAAAATGGCTAAGTAGCCGTGAAAAAGAAAAGAGAGTTTTTTTGTTTATTTTTGAGCTTAAAACTAAACTAACTAAAGAGGAGACTAAGAGTTAATTACATGAAACATACGAGGTATTTATACATGTTTTGAAACCCTAACCATAATTTTAGGGACTACCTAAAATACCCTTGAGGAAATGTGGCCTTCAAGTTGTCATTAGCATGAGCATAATTCACCATTACATGCATGTAATTTTAATCTCTACTAACATGTGCATTAGCTCCTAATTGTACATCACGGTAAGTGGGTAGGTGGAGTCCTCCATGTTTTCATGAAATGATTTATTTCTTCATTCTTTTGTTTCCTTCTCTTGTAGACCTCTTCCATATGAATCCAAATTCCTACAAAATAACATTAAAATATCCAAGTAAATTTTCTAAAATTAAATCATACACAAAAATTACCATTTTGCCCCTATATGAAGATGGATAAATGATGATTTGATGACATTTTAAATTTTGGTTTAAACATGTTAAAATACCCTATATTCTCATTTATTTAATTAAACTGAATTAAATATGGAAGTAAAAATATGCACATTTAGATGCACATCATCCTTGGGCATGTCTTTTCAAACAAAGGCATTGAGGTAGTTGAAGCGAAAGTTGACGTAACTGTGAATCTATCCATTCCCAAATCCGTCAAGGACATTCGTTCATTCTTTGGACACGCTGGCTTTTATCGACGCTTTGTGAAAGACTTCAGTAAAATTTCTCGACCTCCTATGAATCTTCTTGGAAAAGATGTTCCATTCGACATCAATTTTGATTGTGTTTCTGCTTTCGAACGTTTCAAAACGAACTCATTTCCACTCTCATCATTTGCTCACCTAATTGGGATCTTTCTTTTGAAATAATGCGTGATGCTTCTAACTTTGCCATTGGTACTGTCTTAGGACAACGCATCAACAAAAAATTTCATGTTATCTACTACACTAGTATGAGTCTAAACGATGCTCAACTCAATTACACGACCACTGAAAAAGAGCTTCTAGCAGTAGTTTTTGCGCTCGAAAAATTCAAACTGTAACGACCCGTATTTTTTTACGGATCGAAACATCGAAGGAAAATTTCATCGAAAAGTTTTCATGAAGACTGGCGAAATTTCTAAGTCCTAAGTCGTCCACGACTTAGTGTAAGTCGTAAGTCGTATACGACTTAGGGGATATGGTTTAGGGCGACCTATAGAACCTGACCGAGTTAGACAGTTCGAGTTAGCGACCTATGATAGTTAGGTCGGAGTTTACGACTTAAGAAAGCCAGCGACTTATAGAATGTAGCGACTTAGTATCTTGGAGCGACCTATAGGTTAGCGACCTAAGAAGGTTAACGTGTTAGCGACCTAAGAGTTAGGCGACTTAAGGAGTTAGGACATAACCCAGTTAGGTCGCGTGAGTAGTTTTGTAGTATGGGTTGTTAGGTCGCAGGGGATAGCTTAAGTGTTAGGTCGCGTGATTTCTAAGTCGTAAGTCGCACACTTGTTAAGTCGTAGGTCGCGTGAGTGTTAGGTCGCGTAAGGACTTAACAGATAGGTCGTTGAGGTGTTATGTTGTTAGGTCGCTTCTCAGTTGGGTCATAGGCGCGCATGCTATAGGTCATGACCGACTTAGGAGATAACCGTTAAGTCGTAAGTCGTGTCTTGTTGTGAGCTGTTAAGTCGCGTGGACCTATAGGTCGTATGGATGCGGTTCTGCTAAGTGTTAAGTCGTAGGTCACGTGCATTCTTAAGTCGTAGGCAGGTGATTCTGTTAGGTCGAAGAGGCGCGCGCACGTGTTAGGTCGAAGGAGAGTTAAGTCGTAGTCCTTAAGTCAGAGGTGTCTTAGGTCGTAAGTCGGAGACGACTTAGGAGATAGCCGAGTTACGACTTAGTGGATTTTCAGCTATAAATAGGAAGGGTTTTTCTCACTTTTTGGGATCCGGATTTCGAAGCGACGAAGTGCTGCCATTTTGAGAGCTCGACTTCTACACTTCTTCACTTCTTTTCTCCACTCTAATCTAGTGCTTCCATCCACCCAAGTTGAAGATCAAATTGAAGATTCAAGAGCTTAGATTGAAGATCTTCATCTTTTCAAGAGAGATTTCTTCGTTTGAAGCGGATTCGTGATAGATCAAGCTTGATCCTTCGCTGTCCAGATCTGAAGCGTGTAGATTTGTGGTTGTTTAGGTGATTTAGTGAGTGGTGATTATCTCTCACACGGATCCAAAGGAGTATATCGGATTGTTGGCTCGATTTGGTGTTAAAATAGTGATTTCCATGCATTTTCTTCATCCTAAGTATAGATCCATGTGGATCCATTGTTCATGATGATTTGACAACCATTTTATCACATGTTAACCTATGCAAGTTCATCAAGTTTGTAGAGATATTGTTCATGTTTTCATGCTAGTTGGATTTTCAACTCTTTAATTACGAAAATGCCATTATTGTTATAATTGTCTACTTAGATCATATTTGAATGCTTGATTGCTTGGATTAATGTTTGATTTGATTGATTGCTATGAATTAGATGATTGATGATTTGGTTTAGACCGAAGATAATTCAAAAGCTAAGGGAAAAGCTCTTGAATTGAGAAAGCTGCTCGTGGCATATGTAGCGGGATGATGAAGCTCTTATGCATAGATTCGATGATGATGATGTTGAGATGAGACTTTGCGAGGATGTGATGAAGCGAAGTATGATATGAGATAGTCTTGGTCTAATCCAGACGGGATCATTCCAAGCACGTTGGTAACTCGGTGATATGATTCAAGTTAAGGGTAATGGATGCTTGAGAGGCGCTTGAGCTAGTATGGAAATAGTCGCCAAGGAGGATGACTAGGAGGCTTGGATAGCATCGTTGTTGAAGGTTCTAGCATGCTCTAAGCAAGAGTACGTTTGGGCATATTCGATAGTCCCAACGGCCAACTGTTGATGGTCGAGTACTCTGGGCAGATTCGATAGTCCTAAGCACGGGCTGCGACGACGTGCGGGAATTATGTCTAGAACCGGGGTTTCCATTAGCCCTTGACGGACGGCTGAAAGAATGTGCCGGTCATTCAATTAACAGTGATATCGAAGCAACGATAACAGTGATAGCCAGAGTCATGGATGTTTGGTTGTATCGTCATTCGGACTCAAGAGCAGTGTTTTCTGGGTGCTTATCTGATCTTGGTTTAGGCCTTGGGGGTTTGTGCTTGGAAAACATCGCCCTTGACTCGAGTGATAACTTCTTTACTTTAAATTGTATGCTCTGCTATGTTTGCTTCTGCTTAGTGTGTGTCTGGGGGCTATCACTGTAGAATGAGGTTGGAGTGGGAGGGTTGTATTCCTATTCCTTTTCCATTTCCTTTATGCTCTTTTGGTATGTTGTTAGTTAATTTACTGCTCACTAAGACTGTTGTCTGACTCAAGGCTTTATGTTTTAATTCTTATTGCCTTGGGCTGTTCGTCCATTTTGGGACGGGCAGACTAGGTAACAGGTGACAGGTGCTGTTCTCTTCTCACGATGCTGATATCGAAGACGAGCTAGAGGGTTGCATATTATCTTCTTATATGTACTGGATGTTCCGCTATTTGTATAATCTCTGAGGGTTATGTAGTGAGGCTTGATGTATTGACTATTTGGATGCTTGTATTCAACTATTATGGAGTTTTATATGATGGCATTTTATTCTGTAAAGCTTCACTATACATATGTTCTATTGTATTTTGTCCATGCGCTGTGAGTAATACGATAGATACTGCTGTTTTTAATTCTACCCTGACAATCGTCCATGGTCGCCTGGCACACTTTACAGCGCACTATCTCTAGATTCGGTGTAGGAGTCATGGGCGGTCGTCACATTTGGTATCAAAGCATTGGTTAATCGATTTTACCCAACGCTCGCTGACGTAACTACGTATGAGAGACGTAATTGTATTTTGATGGATGAATACTATATATAATATAGTAGTTTAGTTGAGTTTGAGTCCTTTATGCAGTTGTTTCTCTTAGATGTTCTAATCATTCCTTTTTATAGATATTGAGAATGAGTCGAAGAGGGAGACCAGCTGCTAGGGAAGGCCGTGCTGCTGAAGGAACTGCTGATTATGCAGCCATGTTCGAAGCTATGATGACTTCGATCATGAGAAGGATACCAGTTCCGGGGGCAGCGGTAGATGTTGGAGTTCAAGTTCAAACTCCAAAACCGGTGGATTTTGCTAAGTTGTGCAAGGACTATACTGCTCTTGGAGGGAAGGTTTTCTTGGGAACAGAATCAACTATTGAAGTCCAGAGATGGATAGATGCTTGTAGAAGGATTTTTGGTGATTTGGGAATTGAGGATGCAACTAAGAGGAAGTTGGCATCGAGATAGCTTCAAGGGAGAGCTTCTGATTGGTGGAACTCTATTACCGTCAATACTGCGGAGGAAGAGATTACTTGGGAGCAATTCCAAGCTAGATTTGAAGCTAAGTTCATTTCTACAGCTCAGAAGTCTGTTCTGTTCAAGAAGTTTGTGGAGCTCAAGCAAGGTGGAAGATCTGTTCTTGAGTATGTTTCTGAGTTTGAGGCTTTGTCCAAGTATGCCCGGTCATATATTGAGTCTGCATATCAGAAGAATGAGAAGTTTGTGACAGGCTTGGACAGTTATCTTGGGAGACAGTTGGTGGATCATTTGGACGATTCGTTTGAGAAGCTTGTGGAGAAAGCTCTCAGGCATGAGAGTCTGTTTCCTAAGGAAGGATCTGTTGTGGCTGTGACCAGGGAAGAGTCTAAACCCCAGCAGGGTGGAAACAAGAAGAGGAAGCAGCAACAGCAGAAGGGTAAGGATGGTCAGAAGAAGCCGAAAGGCGAAGTGACTTGCTACAACTGTCAGCAGAAAGGCCATCTCTCCAGGGATTGCAAGAATCCGAAGGCGCCGGCGAAGTGCCACAACTGTGACAAGCCAGGGCATTTCAGGAAGAATTGTCCAGAACCGAGAAGGGACAAGCAGATTGTGCAAGCTTATGATTTGGGAGCTGTTCCGTCGTCTTCGAAAGCTCCTACTGCTGAAGAGAAGGGAAAGAGTGTGGTGGTTCAAGGTACTCTTTTCCTATGTGGTGTTCCAGTTAGAGTTCTGTTTGATACTGGAGCGTCGCATTCGTTTGTTTGTAGTGAACTCGTAGGCCGGTTAGGTTTGGAACCGGATATTGTTGATAGGCCATTGGTTGTGACTAATCCAGTTGGGGGTTCGTCTTGTTTGTGTATGTTATGCCGTGGTCTAGTTGTATCGAGTCATGGTTGCTCTTTTGTTTGTGATTGCTTTGTTCTGAACTTTGCGGGGTTCGGAATTATTTTGGGTATGGACTGGCTTAGGAGGTATGCGGCAAAGGTTGATTGTGAGAGGCTGGAAGTGACAGTCGAGAATGTGGAAGGGCGAAAGATTGTGATACGATGTAAGCACGAGGAAGGCGTCTTCATGAGCTTCATGTATTCGCTAGTTGTTCCACGGGATGGACTGTCATTAGTGCCGATCGCGAATGGATTCGAGGATGTCTTTGACGAAGTCAAAGAGTTGCCGCCGCATAGAGAGATCGAGTTTCGTATAGATCTAGTTGAAGGAGCCAGACCTGTTGTGATGCCTCTTAGGCGGATGGCGCCTAGGGAACAGCAGGAATTGTGGGTGCAAGTTGATGATCTTTTGCAGAAAGGATTCATTCGGCGTAGTGTGTCCGAGTGGGGTGCACCAGTTGTGTTTGCAACCAAGGCAGATGGGTCATTGAGATTGTGTGTGGATTATCGTGAGCTGAATAAGGTGACTAAGAAGAACAAGTATCCATTGCCGAGAATAAATGACTTGTTTGATCAGCTTCACGAAGCTAAGGTGTTTTCTCAGATGGATTTGGCAACGGGATTTCACCAGTTGAGAGTAGCTAAGGATAGTGTGCCGAAGACTACTTTTCGAACACCATCCGGTTTCTTTGAGTGGCTGGTAATGCCATTTGGATTGACTAACGCGCCAGCATATTTTGTGGATCTTATGAATAGAGTGTTCAGAAATCAGTTGAACAAGTTCGTACTTGTGTTCGTGGATGATATTCTGATTTATTCCAGAACGGAAGAAGAGCACAAGACGCACTTGCGTATTGTTTTGGAAATCTTGCGGAAACATCAGCTGAAGGCTAAGTTTTCGAAGTGTCACTTCTGGAAGAGTGAAGTGAGGTTCTTAGGCCATGTGATTTCTGGAAGTGGAATAGCGGTTGATCCCGCTAAGGTGGCAGCAATCCAAGATTGGGTTAGACCTAAGAATGCATCTGATGTGAGAAGTTTTCTTGGATTAGCAGGATATTATCGACGGTTTATCAAAGACTTTTCCAAGGTAGCTGCACCGTTAACAGGATTGACGAAGAAGAACCAAGTGTTCAGTTGGGATGCTAAATGTGAGCAAGCTTTCGGAATCCTGAAAGAGAGATTGACGAGTGCTCCTGTTTTGACTATTCCAAGTGGGAATGATGAGATGGTGGTTTACACCGACGCATGTGGTACTGGACTTGGAGCAGTGCTGATGCAGAGGGATAAAGTTGTTGCGTATGCCAGTCGACAACTGAAGCCGCACGAAAGAAATTACCCGATTCATGATTTAGAGTTAGCGGCGATTGTTTTTTCTCTGAAGATGTGGAGACATTATCTATTGGGAGTTCGATTTGAGTTGTTTACGGATCACAAGTCATTGAAGTATCTTTTCTCCCAAAAGGATTTGAATCTTCGGCAGCAGCGATGGCTAGAGTTTTTGGCATCATATGATTTTGGTATAGCTTATACTCCGGGAAAAGGTAACGCAGTGGCAGATGCGTTAAGTCGAAGACATGCAGGATTGGGAGCCATGTTTTCAGAATGGAAGAATCTCGAGTATTTAGCTGGATTTGACTTCAGGCCTAGATGCGAATTGGAACCTGAGATGTTGGCAAACTTATTGATAAGACCCACTCTTATGGAAAGGATTGGCGAGAGCCAAAAGCGAGATGATAAGCTTGTCAAGATTATCCGTGTTTTGGAATCTGGATTGGAACCAGAAAAGAGTAAAGGATTTGAGGTCGATCGAGAGGGTTGGCTTCGGAAGCAAGGACGATTGGTTGTTCTCGATATAGATGAATTGAGGAGTGAAGTTCTGAGGGAAAGCCATCACTCGAAGTTGACAATTCATCCAGGTGGAAATAAGATGTATCAGGATATGAAGAGAACCTACTACTGGGAAGGCATGAAGAAGGATGTTGGAAATTTTATTTCCAAATGTATGAACTTCCAGTTGGTAAAAGCCGAACAGAAGAAGCCAAGTGGATTGCTTCAGCCATTAGAAGTTCCTACATGGAAGTGGGAGCAAGTATCGATGGATTTTATCGATGGATTGCCTAGAACAAGAATGGGAAATGAAGGGATTTGGGTCATTGTAGATCGTCTGACTAAGAGTGCAAGATTCATTCCTGTTCGATCGACTAGGACTGCATCAAAGTTGGCTGAGTTGTATGTTAAGTGGATAGTTCGATTCCATGGTATTCCGAAGAGTATAGTGAGCGATCGAGACCCATTGTTCACTAGTGGATTTTGGAAGAGCTTCCAGGAAGTTTTGGAAACCGAGTTGTGTTTGAGTACCGCTTACCACCCTCAAACAGATGGTCAGACCGAGAGAGTCAACCGAGTTTTGTAAGATCTTCTTAGAGCATGTGTTTTGGACTTCGGAGGATCATGGGAAGATCACCTTCATTTGGTGGATTTTGCGTACAACAACAGTTACCAGTCAAGCATTGGTATGGCCCCGTATGAGGCATTATATGGAAGACCATGTAACTCTCCGACATGTTGGTTGGAAACTGGAGAAAAGCTGATACTTGGGCCAGAGATGATTCGACAGACTTCGGATTGTATAGAGATCATTCGGCAACGAATGAAGGCAGCCCAAGACCGTCAGAAGAGTTATGCCGATAAGCGTCGAAAGGATTTGGAATTCGACGTAGGAGACATGGTTTTTGTGAAGATTTCTCCACTGAAGAATGTTATCCGATTCGGGAAGAAAGGAAAATTGACTCCGGGATTAGTTGGACCATTCCCGATCATCGAGCGAATTGGAAAGCTCGCCTATAGACTAGAGTTACCGGAGAAGATGTCGGGTGTGCACAATGTTTTTCATGTATCGTATCTACGGAAGTATGTGCACGACTCGAGTACGGTGGTTTCTGCTGATAGCTGTGAAGACTTTGAAGTTGATCCAGTCGATAGAAGACCTCGTAAGCCGCTTCGTGTTGTGAAAACCGACACGAAACAGCTTAGGAGGAAGGTAGTTAAGTTGCTCAAGATACAATGGAGTGACGATGATAACGACTGTACGTGGGAGGTGGAAGAGAGGATGAAAGCAGCTCATCCTGAACTCTTCAAGGTATGGCCCTAAGGTGTCGTGTCATCTCGCGATATTGTAACTTGTTCTAGTTTTAGAATTCTGTACGCTAAGCTAGAATTGGATGCATGGTTTGTTGATTATTATGGATGGTAGGCGTGCAGAATAGTCCTTGATTGCTTTGTTTGTTTGGAATTTCGGGGGAGAAATTCCTAAGGGGGAGAGAATGTAACGACCCGTATTTTTTTACGGATCGAAACATCGAAGGAAAATTTCGTCGAAAAGTTTTCATGAAGACTGGCGAAATTTCTAAGTCCTAAGTCGTCCACGAATTAGTGTAAGTCGTAAGTCGTATACGACTTAGGGGATATGGTTTAGGGCGACCTATAGAACCTGACCGAGTTAGACAGTTCGAGTTAGCGACCTATGATAGTTAGGTCGGAGTTTACGACTTAAGAAAGCCAGCGACTTATAGAATGTAGCGACTTGGTATCTTGGAGCGACCTATAGGTTAGCGACCTAAGAAGGTTAACGTGTTAGCGACCTAAGAGTTAGGCGACTTAAGGAGTTAGGACATAACCCAGTTAGGTCGCGTGAGTAGTTTTGTAGTATGGGTTGTTAGGTTGCAGGGGATAGCTTAAGTGTTAGGTCGCGTGATTTCTAAGTCGTAAGTCGCACACTTGTTAAGTCGTAGGTCGCGTGAGTGTTAGGTCGCGTAAGGACTTAACAGATAGGTCGTTGAGGTGTTATGTTGTTAGGTCGCTTCTCAGTTGGGTCATAGGTTCGCATGCTATAGGTCGTGACCGACTTAGGAAATAACCGTTAAGTCGTAAGTCGTGTCTAGTTGTGAGCTGTTAAGTCGCGTGGACCTATAGGTCGTATGGATGCGGTTCTGCTAAGTGTTAAGTCGTAGGTCACGTGCATTCTTAAGTCGTAGGCAGGTGATTCTGTTAGGTCGAAGAGGCGCGCGCACGTGTTAGGTCGAAGGAGAGTTAAGTCGTAGTCCTTAAGTCGGAGGTGTTTTAGGTCGTAAGTCGGAGACGACTTAGGAGATAGCCGAGTTACGACTTAGTGGATTTTCAGCTATAAATAGGAAGGGTTTTTTTCACTTTTTGGGATCCGGATTTCGAAGCGACGAAGTGCTGCCATTATGAGAGCTTGACTTCTACACTTCTTCACTTCTTTTCTCCACTCTAATCTAGTGCTTCCATCCACCCAAGTTGAAGATCAAATTGAAGATTCAAGAGCTTAGATTGAAGATCTTCATCTTTTCAAGAGAGATTTCTTCATTGAAGCGGATTCGTGATAGATCAAGCTTGATCCTTCGCTGTCCAGATCTGAAGCGTGTAGATTTATGGTTGTTTAGGTGATTTGGTGAGTGGTTATTATTTCTCACACGGATCCAAAGGAGTATATCGGATTGTTGGCTCGATTTGGTGTTAAAATAGTGATTTCCATGCATTTTCTTCATCCTAAGTATAGATCCATGTGGATCCATTGTTCATGATGATTTGACAACCATTTTATCACATGTTAACCTATGCAAGTTCATTCATCAAGTTTGTAGAGATATTGTTCATGTTTTCATGCTAGTTGGACTTTCAACTCTTTAATTACGAAAATGCCATTATTGTTATAATTGTCTACTTAGATCATATTTGAATGCTTGATTGCTTGGATTAATGTTTGATTTGATTGATTGCTATGAATGAGATGATTGATGATTTGGTTTAGACCGAAGATGATTCAAAAACTAAGGGAAAAGCTCTTGAATTGAGAAAGCTGCTCGTGGCATATGTAGCGGGATGATGAAGCTCTTATGCATAGATTCGATGATGATGATGTTGAGATGAGACTTTGCGAGGATGTGATGAAGCGAAGTATGATATGAGATAGTCTTGGTCTAATCCAGACGGGATCATTCCAAGCACGTTGGTAACTCGGTGATATGATTCGAGTTAAGGGTAATGGATGCTTGAGAGGCGCTTGAGCTAGTATGGAAATAGTCGTCAAGGAGGATGACTAGGAGGCTTTGATAGCATCGTTGTTGAAGGTTCTAGCATGCTCTAAGCAAGAGTACGTTTGGGCATATTCGATAGTCCCAACGGCCAACTGTTGATGGTCGAGTACTCTGGGCAGATTTGATAGTCCTAGGCACGGGCTGCGACGACGTGCAGGAATTATGTCTAGAACCGGGGTTTCCATTAGCCCTTGACGGACGGCTGAAAGAATGTGCCGGTCATTCAATTAACGGTGATATCGAAGCAACGATAACAGTGATAGCCAGAGTCATGGATGTTTGGTTGTATCGTCATTCGGACTCAAGAGCAGTGTTTTCTGGGTGCTTATCTGATCTTGGTTTAGGCCTTGGGGGTTTGTGCTTGGAAAACATCGCCCTTGACTCGAGTGATAACTTCTTTACTTTAAATTGTATGCTCTGCTATGTTTGCTTCTGCTTAGTGTGTGTCTGTGGGCTATCACTGTAGAATGAGGTTGGAGTGGGAGGGTTGTATTCCTATTCCTTTTCCTTTATGCTCTTTTGGTATGTTGTTAGTTAATTTACTGCTCACTAAGACTGTTGTCTGACTCAAGGCTTTATGTTTTAATTCTTATTGCCTTGGGCTGTTCGTCCATTTTGGGACGGGCAGACTAGGTAACAGGTGACAGGTGCTGTTCTCTTCTCACGATGCTGATATCGAAGACGAGCTAGAGGGTTGCATATTATCTTCTTATATGTACTGGATGTTCCGCTGTTTGTATAATCTCTGAGGGTTATGTAGTGAGGCTTGATGTATTGACTATTTGGATGCTTGTATTCAACTATTATGGAGTTTTATATGATGGCATTTTATTCTGTAAAGCTTCACTATACATATGTTCTATTGTATTTTGTCCATGCGCTGTGAGTAATACGATAGATTCTGCTGTTTTTAATTCTACCTTGACAATCGTCCATGGTCGCCTGGCACACTTTACAGCGCACTATCTCTAGATTCGGTGCAGGAGTCATGGGCGGTCGTCACATTTGGTATCAGAGCATTGGTTAATCGATTTTACCCAACGCTCGCTGACGTAACTACGTATGAGAGACGTAATTGTATTTTGATGGATGAATACTATATATAATATAGTAGTTTAGTTGAGTTTGAGTCCTTTATGCAGTTGTTTCTCTAAGATGTTCTAATCATTCCTTTTTATAGATATTGAGAATGAGTCGAAGAGGGAGACCAGCTGCTAGGGAAGGCCGTGCTGCTGAAGGAACTGCTGATTATGCAGCCATGTTCGAAGCTATGATGACTTCGATCATGAGAAGGATACCAGTTCCGGGGGCAGCGGTAGATGTTGGAGTTCAAGTTCAAACTCCAAAACCGGTGGATTTTGCTAAGTTGTGCAAGGACTATACTGCTCTTGGAGGGAAGGTTTTCTTGGGAACAGAATCAACTATTGAAGTCCAGAGATGGATAGATGCTTGTAGAAGGATTTTTGGTGATTTGGGAATTGAGGATGCAACTAAGAGGAAGTTGGCATCGAGACAGCTTCAAGGGAGAGCTTCTGATTGGTGGAACTCTATTACCATCAATACTGCGGAGGAAGAGATTACTTGGGAGCAATTCCAAGCTAGATTTGAAGCTAAGTTCATTTCTACAGCTCAGAAGTCTGTTCTGTTCAAGAAGTTTGTGGAGCTCAAGCAAGGTGGAAGATCTGTTCTTGAGTATGTTTCTGAGTTTGAGGCTTTGTCCAAGTATGCCCGGTCATATATCGAGTCTGCATATCAGAAGAATGAGAAGTTTGTGACAGGCTTGGACAGTTATCTTGGGAGACAGTTGGTGGATCATTTGGACGATTCGTTTGAGAAGCTTGTGGAGAAAGCTCTCAAGCATGAGAGTCTGTTTCCTAAGGAAGGATCTGTTGTGGCTGTGACCAGGGAAGAGTCTAAACCCCAGCAGGGTGGAAACAAGAAGAGGAAGCAGCAACAGCAGAAGGGTAAGGATGGTCAGAAGAAGCCGAAAGGCGAAGTGACTTGCTACAACTGTCAGCAGAAAGGCCATCTCTCCAGGGATTGCAAGAATCCGAAGGCGCCGGCGAAGTGCCACAACTGTGACAAGCCAGGGCATTTCAGGAAGAATTGTCCAGAACCGAGAAGGGACAAGCAGATTGTGCAAGCTTATGCTTTGGGAGCTGTTCCGTCGTCTTCGAAAGCTCCTACTGCTGAAGAGAAGGGAAAGAGTGTGGTGGTTCAAGGTACTCTTTTCCTATGTGGTGTTCCAGTTAGAGTTCTGTTTGATACTGGAGCGTCGCATTCGTTTGTTTGTAGTGAACTCGTAGGCCGGTTAGGTTTGGAACCGGATATTGTTGATAGGCCATTGGTTGTGACTAATCCAGTTGGGGGTTCGTCTTGTTTGTGTATGTTATGCCGTGGTCTAGTTGTATCGAGTCATGGTTGCTCTTTTGTTTGTGATTGTTTTGTTCTGAACTTTGCGGGGTTCGGAATTATTTTGGGTATGGACTGGCTTAGGAGGTATGCGGCAAAGGTTGATTGTGAGAGGCTGGAAGTGACAGTCGAGAATGTGGAAGGGTGAAAGATTGTGATACGATGTAAGCACGAGGAAGGCGTCTTCATGAGCTTCATGTATTCGCTAGTTGTTCCACGGGATGGACTGTCATTAGTGCCGATCGCGAATGGATTCGAGGATGTCTTTGACGAAGTCAAAGGGTTGCCGCCGCATAGAGAGATCGAGTTTCGTATAGATCTAGTTGAAGGAGCCAGACCTGTTGTGATGCCTCTTAGGCGGATGGCGCCTAGGGAACAGCAGGAATTGAGGGTGCAAGTTGATGATCTTTTGCAGAAAGGATTCATTCGGCGTAGTGTGTCCGAGTGGGGTGCACCAGTTGTGTTTGCAACCAAGGCAGATGGGTCATTGAGATTGTGTGTGGATTATCGTGAGCTGAATAAGGTGACTAAGAAGAACAAGTATCCATTGCCGAGAATAAATGACTTGTTTGATCAGCTTCACGAAGCTAAGGTGTTTTCTCAGATGGATTTGGCAACGGGATTTCACCAGTTGAGAGTAGCTAAGGATAGTGTGCCGAAGACTGCTTTTCGAACACCATCCGGTTTCTTTGAGTGGCTGGTAATGCCATTTGGATTGACTAACGCGCCAGCATATTTTTTGGATCTTATGAATAGAGTGTTCAGAGATTAGTTGAACAAGTTCGTACTTGTGTTCGTGGATGATATTCTGATTTATTCCAGAACGGAAGAAGAGCACAAGACGCACTTGCGTATTGTTTTGGAAATCTTGCGGAAACATCAGCTGAAGGCTAAGTTTTCGAAGTGTCACTTCTGGAAGAGTGAAGTGAGGTTCTTAGGCCATGTGATTTCTGGAAGTGGAATAGCGGTTGATCCCGCTAAGGTGGCAGCAATCCAGGATTGGGTTAGACATAAGAATGCATCTGATGTTAGAAGTTTTCTTGGATTAGCAGGATATTATCGACGGTTTATCAAAGACTTTTCCAAGGTAGCTGCACCGTTAACAGGATTGACGAAGAAGAACCAAGTGTTCAGTTGGGATGCTAAGTGTGAGCAAGCTTTCGGAATCCTGAAAGAGAGATTGACGAGTGCTCCTGTTTTGACTATTCCAAGTGGGAATGATGAGATGGTGGTTTACACCGACGCATGTGGTACTGGACTTGGAGCAGTGCTGATGCAGAGGGATAAAGTTGTTGCGTATGCCAGTCGACAACTGAAGCCGCACGAAAGAAATTACCTGACTCATGATTTAGAGTTAGCGGCGATTGTTTTTGCTCTGAAGATGTGGAGACATTATCTATTGGGAGTTCGATTTGAGTTGTTTACGGATCACAAGTCATTGAAGTATCTTTTCTCCCAAAAGGATTTGAATCTTCGGCAACAGCGATGGCTAGAGTTTTTGGCATCATATGATTTTGGTATAGCTTATACTCCGGGAAAAGGTAACGCAGTGGCAGATGCGTTAAGTCGAAGACATGCAGGATTGGGAGCCATGTTTTCAGAATGGAAGAATCTCGAGTATTTAGCTGGATTTGACTTCAGGCCTAGATGCGAATTGGAACCTGAGATGTTGGCAAACTTATCGATAAGACCCACTCTTGTGGAAAGGATTGGCGAGAGCCAAAAGCAAGATGATAAGCTTGTCAAGATTATCCGTGATTTGGAATCTGGATTGGAACCAGAAAAGAGTAAAGGATTTGAGGTCGATCGAGAGGGTTGGCTTCGGAAGCAAGGACGATTGGTTGTTCCCGATATAGATGAATTGAGGAGTGAAGTTCTGAGGGAAAGCCATCACTCGAAGTTGACAATTCATCCAGGTGGAAATAAGATGTATCGGGATATGAAGAGAACCTACTACTGGGAAGGCATGAAGAAGGATGTTGGAAATTTTATTTCCAAATGTATGAACTGCCAGTTGGTAAAAGCCGAACAGAAGAAGCCAAGTGGATTGCTTCAGCCATTAGAAGTTCCTACATGGAAGTGGGAGCAAGTATCGATGAATTTTATCGATGGATTGCCTAGAACAAGAATGGGAAATGAAGGGATTTGGGTCATTGTAGATCATCTGACTAAGAGTGCAAGATTCATTCCTGTTCGATCGACTAGGACTGCATCAAAGTTGGCTGAGTTGTATGTTAAGTGGATAGTTCGATTCCATGGTATTCCGAAGAATATAGTGAGCGATCGAGACCCATTGTTCACTAGTGGATTTTGGAAGAGCTTCCAAGAAGTTTTGGGAACCGAGTTGTGTTTGAGTACCGCTTACCACCCTCAAACAGATGGTCAGATCGAGAGAGTCAACCGAGTTTTGGAAGATCTTCTTAGAGCATGTGTTTTGGACTTCGGAGGATCATAGGAAGATCACCTTCATTTGGTGGAGTTTGCGTACAACAACAGTTACCAGTCAAGCATTGGTATGGCCCCGTATGAGGCATTATATGGAAGACCATGTAACTCTCCGACATGTTGGTTGGAAACTGGAGAAAAGCTGATACTTGGGCCAGAGATGATTCGACAGACTTCGGATTGTATAGAGATCATTCGGCAACGAATGAAGGCAGCCCAAGACCGTCAGAAGAGTTATGCCGATAAGCGTCGAAAGGATTTGGAATTCGACGTAGGAGACATGGTTTTTGTGAAGATTTCTCCACTGAAGAATGTTATCCGATTCGGGAAGAAAGGAAAATTGACTTCGAGATTTGTTGGACCATTCCCGATCATCGAGCGAATTGGAAAGCTCGCCTATAGACTGGAGTTACCGGAGAAGATGTCGGGTGTGCACAATGTTTTTCATGTATCGTATCTACGGAAGTATGTGCACGACTCGAGTACGGTGGTTTCTGCTGATAGCTGTGAAGACTTTGAAGTTGATCCAGTCGATAGAAGACCTCGTAAGCCGCTTCGTGTTGTGGAAACCGACACGAAACAGCTTAGGAGGAAGGTAGTTAAGTTGCTCAAGATACAATGGAGTGACGATGATAACGACTGTACGTGGGAGGTGGAAGAGAGGATGAAAGCAGCTCATCCTGAACTCTTCAAGGTATGGCCCTAAGGTGTCGTGTCATCTCGCGATATTGTAACTTGTTCTAGTTTTAGAATTCTGTACGCTAAGCTAGAATTGGATGCATGGTTTGCTGATTATTATGGATGGTAGGCGTGTAGAATAGTCCTTGATTGCTTTGTTTGTTTGGAATTTCGGGGGCGAAATTCCTATGGGGGAGAGAATGTAACGACCCGTATTTTTTTACGGATCGAAACATCGAAGGAAAATTTCGTCGAAAAGTTTTCATGAAGACTGGCGAAATTTCTAAGTCCTAAGTCATCCACGACTTAGTGTAAGTCGTAAGTCGTATACGACTTAGGGGATATGGTTTAGGGCGAACTATAGAACCTGACCGAGTTAGACAGTTCGAGTTAGCGACCTATGATAGTTAGGTCGGAGTTTAGGACTTAAGAAAGCCAGCGACTTATAGAATGTAGCGACTTAGTATCTTGGAGCGACCTATAGGTTAGCGACCTAAGAAGGTTAACGTGTTAGCGACCTAAGAGTTAGGCGACTTAAGGAGTTAGGACATAACCCAGTTAGGTCGCGTGAGTAGTTTTGTAGTATGGGTTGTTAGGTCGTAGGGGATAGCTTAAGTGTTAGGTCGCGTGATTTCTAAGTCGTAAGTCGCACACTTGTTAAGTCGTAGGTCGCGTGAGTGTTAGGTCGCGTAAGGACTTAACAGATAGGTCGTTGAGGTGTTATGTTGTTAGGTCGCTTCTCAGTTGGGTCATAGGCGCGCATGCTATAGGTCGTGACCGACTTAGGAGATAACCATTAAGTTGTAAGTCGTGTCTAGTTGTGAGCTGTTAAGTCGCGTGGACCTATAGGTCGTATGGATGCGGTTCTGCTAAGTGTTAAGTCGTAGGTCACGTGCATTCTTAAGTCGTAGGCAGGTGATTCTGTTAGGTCGAAGAGGCGCGCGCACGTGTTAGGTCGAAGGAGAGTTAAGTCGTAGTCCTTAAGTCAGAGGTGTCTTAGGTCGTAAGTCGGAGACGACTTAGGAGATAGCCGAGTTACGACTTAGTGGATTTTCAACTATAAATAGGAAGGGTTTTTCTCACTTTTTGGGATCCGGATTTCGAAGCGACGAAGTGCTGCCATTTTGAGAGCTCGACTTCTACACTTCTTCACTTCTTTTCTCCACTCTAATCTAGTGCTTCCATCCACCCAAGTTGAAGATCAAATTGAAGATTCAAGAGCTTAGATTGAAGATCTTCATCTTTTCAAGAGAGATTTCTTCGTTTGAAGCGGATTCGTGATAGATCAAGCTTGATCCTTCGCTGTCCAGATCTGAAGCGTGTAGATTTGTGGTTGTTTAGGTGATTTAGTGAGTGGTGATTATCTCTCATACGGATCCAAAGGAGTATATCGGATTGTTGGCTCGATTTGGTGTTAAAATAGTGATTTCCATGCATTTTCTTCATCCTAAGTATAGATCCATGTGGATCCATTGTTCATGATGATTTGACAACCATTTTATCACATGTTAACCTATGCAAGTTCATTCATCAAGTTTGTAGAGATATTGTTCATGTTTTCATGCTAGTTGGACTTTCAACTCTTTAATTACGAAAATGCCATTATTGTTATAATTGTCTACTTAGATCATATTTGAATGCTTGATTGCTTGGATTAATGTTTGATTTGATTGATTGCTATGAATTAGATGATTGATGATTTGCTTTAGACCGAAGATGATTCAAAAGCTAAGGGAAAAGCTCTTGAATTGAGAAAGTTGCTCGTGGCATATGTAGCGGGATGATGAAGCTCTTATGCATAGATTCGATGATGATGATGTTGAGATGAGACTTTGCGAGGATGTGATGAAGCGAAGTATGATATGAGATAGTCTTGGTCTAATCCAGACGGGATCATTCCAAGCACGTTGGTAACTCGGTGATATGATTCGAGTTAAGGGTAATGGATGCTTGAGAGGCGCTTGAGCTAGTATGGAAATAGTCGTCAAGGAGGATGACTAGGAGGCTTGGATAGCATCGTTGTTGAAGGTTCTAGCATGCTCTAAGAAAGCGTACGTTTGGGCAGATTCGATAGTCCCAACGGCCAACTGTTGATGGTCGAGTACTCTGGGCAGATTCCATAGTCCTAGGCACGGGCTGCGACGACGTGCGGGAGTTATGTCTAGAACCGGGGTTTCCATTAGCCCTTGACGGACGGCTGAAAGAATGTGCCGGTCATTCAATTAACGGTGATATCGAAGCAACGATAACAGTGATAGCCAGAGTCATGGATGTTTGGTTGTATCATCATTCGGACTCAAGAGCAGTGTTTTCTGGGTGCTTATCTGATCTTGGTTTAGGCCTTGGGGGTTTGTGCTTGGAAAACATTGCCCTTGACTCGAGTGATAACTTCTTTACTTTAAATTGTATGCTCTGCTATGTTTGCTTCTGCTTAGTGTGTGTCTGGGGGCTATCACTGTAGAATGAGGTTGGAGTGGGAGGGTTGTATTCCTATTCCTTTTCCTTTATGCTCTTTTGGTATGTTGTTAGTTAATTTACTGCTCACTAAGACTGTTGTCTGACTCAAGGCTTTATGTTTTAATTCTTATTGCCTTGGGCTGTTCGTCCATTTTGGGACGGGCAGACTAGGTAACAGGTGACAGGTGCTGTTCTCTTCTCACGATGTTGATATCGAAGACGAGCTAGAGGGTTGCATATTATCTTCTTATATGTACTGGATGTTCCGCTGTTTGTATAATCTCTGAGGGTTATGTAGTGAGGCTTGATGTATTGACTATTTGGATGCTTGTATTCAACTATTATGGAGTTTTATATGATGGCATTTTATTCTGTAAAGCTTCACTATACATATGTTCTATTGTATTTTGTCCATGTGCTGTGAGTAATACGATAGATTCTGCTGTTTTTAATTCTACCCTGACAATCGTCCATGGTCGCCTGGCACACTTTACAGCGCACTATCTCTAGATTCGGTGCAGGAGTCATGGGCGGTCGTCACACAAACCTTATTTGATTGGTTCACACATTACGATTTACACTGACCATTACGCTCTTAGGTACCTTTTAGCTAAAAAGGACGTTAAGTCTTGTTTGATCCGTTGGATCCTTCTACTCCAAGAATTTGACCTTACGATCAAAGACAAAAAAGGATCTGATAACGTCATTACTGATCATTTGTCTCTTCTTCCAAACGCACCATCTTCTTTACCGATCAACGAGAAATTTTCCGACGAATAACTCCTTTCTGTTTCTGTCAATCCATGGTATGCTGACATTGTGAACTATCTAGTCACTAAGGAAACTCCTTCATTTTGGTCGTAATAAGATAAATATCAATTTCTTTCCCAAGTAAAATACTTGAGATGATCCATACTTGTTTAAATACTGCTCCGACCAAATCATTCGACTTTGCATCCCGGATTGCGAAAGCAAAACTGTTCTTTCGTTTTTTCACGACAAAGCTTGTGGTGGTCACTTCGGTCCTAAGAAAACTGCGGAAAAGGTGCTTCAATGTGGTTTTTACTGGCCTACGCTTTTTAAAGATGCATTCGAGTTTTGTAAAACTTGCAATCATTGCCAAATGTTAGGTAGAATCTCTTGACGAAACATGATGCCTTTGAACCCCATTCTTACGATCGAAATCTTTGAAGTTTGGGGTATTGATTTTGTGGGACCATTTCCCAATTCTTTTGGAAATTTGTACATTCTTCTTGCTATTGACTACGTCTCTAAATGGGTCGAAGCCATTCCATATTAAACCAACGACTATAGAATTGTCGTGAAATTCCTTAAAGAAAACATCTTTTTGAGGTTCGGCACACCTCGCACGATAATAAGCGATAACCGAACCCATTTTTACAATCATTCATTTGAAACTCTAATGAAGAAATATTCAATAACCCACAAGTTGTCCACTCCGTATCATCCTCAAACTTATGGCCAAGTCGAAGTTCTGAATCGTCAAATTAAACAAATCTTGAAAAAAACCGTTAACAAAAATCGTAAAGATTGGTCTCAGAAATTGACGAATGCGCTTTGGGATTACCGTACCGCTTTTAAAACTAACATTGTTATGTCCCCATTTTGTTTAGTTTACGAAAAAGCATGCTATTTACCAGTTGAAATCGAACACAAAGCGTTGTGGGTGGTGAAGAATTTAAACTTTGATCTTGGAAAAGCTGGCGAAAACAGAAAATTGCAAATCAACGAATTAGAAGAGATTAGGAATGATGTGTATGAAAACGAAAAAATTTACAAAGAAAGAACAAAAGTTTTTTATGACAACTCAATTCTAAGGAAAACGTTTTCGCCAAATCAGAAAGTTCTTTTGTATGACTCTAGACTTCACTTATTCCTTGGGAAATTAAAATCAAGATGGACCGAACCATCTGTGGTACGAACTGTTTTTCCACACGGTGCTATAGAAATACAAAACCCCAGGGATGGAACAATTTTCAAAGTCAATGGTCATCGCTTGAAAGCATACTTGGAATTGCCAAGTAATCAAGAGGAGGAGCTCATGATTCTTCATGACCCAAACTATGTTTAGTAAGAAATTTTAACCCTCTTTTGTAAATATGTGCATATTTTTCTCCATTACACTCGTTATATCATGCATTGGCTATGGGGACACAGTCAAAATTAAGTGTGGGGGGAGTTGCATGTTCACTTTTGATTTTTCATGGTTTATTTTTTGCATTTTCTTTCCAAAACTCAAAACTTAAAAAAAATTCCCAAACAAATTTTCTTTTTAGCATTTACTTTTAGAGAAAACCTATGGGATAAGTATATGTTTTGGTTATTAAATAGAAATTTTTGAAAATTTATTTGTCTCAACAAAAATAAAAATAAAGTTTGATTACAAGTAACTATGGTTTAACTAGTATATAGGAAGGTTCATGGGAATTAATTATGAAGTATATTCTAATTGTAAATCTTTATTTAAAAGAGTGGTTGATTTAAAGTAAAGGCGATAACGTTTTTTATCTTCTAAGTCAAGTGGTGCTAAGATGATTTTGCAAAACTCTCTCTTCATAAAAAAACATAAAAGAAAAAAATGGTTTTTGTGAAAATAAGAAATACCTAGAGTCATGTGTTCACACGTAAGTGTGTACACTCGCCATGCTCTGTACCCTTCTCACGTAAGCCCGAAAGACAGTGCAGGATCGATATATCTGGCCTCAGTTTATCCGATTTAGGTGTACGTAAATAGATTTAATAAAAATAACCACCTAGAGTCATATGTTCATACGCAAGTGTGTACACTTGCCACGCTCTATACTCTTCTCACATAAGTCCGAAAGGCAGTGCATGATCGGTATATCTGGCCTCAGTTTATCTGAGTTAGGTGTGTAAATAATAATAAAGTTAATACTTTTCAAAAATAGAGAGAGCAAGCAATTGAAATCCATGCACTATTTTCACTTAGTTGATTCAACTTGTTATTTAAAAGAAATAAAAATACCACTTTGAAAAACTTTGATAATCAATTAAGGATCCATTCCATAGTTGCATTATGTTATCAACCGAAACAACTAGCTAAACTAGAGTCTAATTGTGATGTTAACTTAATTTTTGTTGAATGTTTTGACGAGTAAAAGGACTTAAATCTCTTGATAACGACCAGAACTTATATTTAACTTACTTATGCCAATTTAAAAGTAAATTCTTCATTTGTAAATATTTTCAAAAACTTGAATTCATATCTTTGGAAATAAATCTTTCATTTAGGAATTTTTCATGTTGCATTTGGATTGTGTGGGTAGTATCCGCTGAAAACCCTCACGAGACAATACTTGTCCTACTAGGGACACCTAGAGGTTTAACAGCTTGTTGTATACGCTCAATGCAATCACGCTCCCTACGAAAGTGGATTTATCTTAGTTTTTCTTTATTTGAGGACGAATAAAAAAGAAGTGTGGGGATATTTAATGTGCACGTAAAAGTGCATATTTTTACTTCCATATTTAATTTACTTTTATTCAATAAATGAGCATATTAGGGTATTTTACATGTTTAAACCAAAATTTAAATTGTTTTCAAATCATCATTTATTCATCTTCATTTGAGGGGTAATATCATAATTTTGTGCATGATTTAATTTGAGAAAATTTCATTGCACATTTTTATGTTGTTTTGTAGGAATTTAGATTCAACTTGGAAGTGGCTTCATGTATGTATGCATGCACAAGAGAAGGAAGACAAAAGAATGAAGAAATAAAAGAATTCATGTAATCATGGAAGACCCCACCTATCCACTAAGCATGATCCACAATTAAGAGCTAATGCACATGTTAGTGGGGATTAAAAGCACATGCACATTTAATGAAGGATTAATTTTATGCTAATGATGACTTGGAGGCCACACTTCCAAAAGGGTATTTTGGGTAGACCCCTAAAATATGGAATAGAATTTTAGCCATGTATAAATAACCCACTTATGTTCATGTAATGGAGTTTTAATCTTCTTATGATAATATGCAAGTTGTAGCCTCAAAATCAATGAGAAAAAATGGCTTCTTAAGTCTCTTCTTCTTTTTCTACATGCTTTTCCATTTCATGCTTACTTTTATTTACAAGCTTTCTTCTATTTACTATTAGTAGATTAGCTTTCTTTCCATTGCAATTAGTTTATATTTAATTTGTGTAAGTAGTTTAGTTCTCTTTTCTTTTAAGTCGCTCTTATTTTCCTTGCTTTTTAATGTTGAAATCTACATGTGTTGAAATAATAACACAAATGAGAAGCTAAACCCCTTCAATTTAGGGGGTAATGAAGCTTTCCAAAATTATGTAGATTCAACATATTTTGCTATTTATGATCTCTTTTTAATACTTAATGAAAAGTTGGATTATGATGTAAGTTTATTAGGAAATTTGATAGCCTATGTTGTAATCACAAATGGGCTATGCCTAATCCAACATAAATACAATTTACATCATCATATAACTAAGTGATTTTGATCATGGAATTAAAATAGAACCAAAATTTGATGATCTATATTACTAATCAAAATAGTAACTAGACCATGCTTAAAATAGATTTTTTTTAGTTTCATATTCATTTTCATGACATTTAATAAGTGGTTTTAGTTATTGTATTAAAGTTTGATGGTTTAAGTTATGTTGATTAATAACATAAATAGACCATACTTATAATAAATATATCACTAATTCTACTTAGATTAAAATGAGAGATTATAGATTGATTTTGTGTTGATTTATGTGAGATCTTGAGAGTGGATTTGCCTCTAAATTGTCTTTTAATCTCGTATTTTTAATCACTTTTATTTGTAGTTAGTTTTTGCAGTTCTTTTTAGTTAAAACAATCTCAAACTCTTTGGGTTAATTTGATAAAGTAGAATTTAATATTAATTCAATTCCCTACGGATCGACCCGTACTTGTCACAAACTAAAATTGTACGAGGTGCGCTTGCGTTATTTTTATTACATTTTTCGGTGATTTTCTAACCAATAGAAAATTCGTCATTAAACATGATGGCTAGTTGATTGAGGTCCAAATTGTGTAGGAGTATGTCTTGATGTGGGAAGTGTGGCAGAGCTAGATTCTATGTTGGATTCAGCATATGTAGGTGTCGAGGGACATATGGCCATATCAAAGAGATGCTTGGAATGTTTACGATCCATAAATAACAAAGCTTAACACATAAGTGATATCGAACACTTTAAAATCTATGTTCCTCATGTTGGAAAGAAAGCCATGTGAAGTCGATGTATCAAAACTGACAAACACAGACGTGTGTCGATCGATCAGATCTTGTACATCGACGAGGGGCAATAATGTGCAGTCAAAACTATGTAGTGTGTGCATATGAATGTATGTGCAAATATTCTAAAAACATTTGGGAATTTTTCACTCAAATCTTAGATCACTAAATAGCACAAAGGAAAACTCGAGCCTGTCTCAACTTGAACATGAACCATGTGTCACGGGGATGGGGTCGGACTTAAGTAATTTCATGTGTATGCAAAGTGTTCCTACGCACTCAAGTTTTGAGAAAAAACCCTAAGTGTGGGATCAGTCATGATAAAATAGAACAAAATGGAAGTCCATCGCCCCTCGTGCATAGTCAGAACTCAAGCCAATGATGAACGCCATCATTCAACTCCACCTACTTGAAGTATCGATTCACCTTAATCGAATTCGAGTTAGTGTAGATCGAGATTTACCGGGGTTCGAAATGTTCGATGTTTGGGGTTCGGTGTTGGGAGTTGAAGCAGCAACCTTTATGCTTAAAAGGGACGATGGTAGTGCAGTAGTGCAAAAGGAGAGTTCGGGCTGATGGTTCTAGGGTCAGCAATGGCAACTTGAACGTTGAAGGAGAAAGGTCTCAAAAATAGCAAGAAAACGATGGAGATAGAAGAAGTATGGGCTCAGTTCTATAAGGCCGAAACCTGAAACTTAGGTAATAAAATCACCTAAGTTCTAAACAACTTGGATCGGTACCGATCCCAGTTCTAGGATCGGTACCGAATCCAAAAAAACAATTATAATAAAATAGAAAGACGAAAATGAAAATGATAGTGGAATGATAATCTTGCATATGTGTGCATATGTATGCATGGAACTAGACTATTGGAGTTCCAAGGGAATGAGTTCAAACCTGCAGAATCCAAAACGGAAGGTCGTTGAAAGCTTTTTGAGTTTGGGTTAGCGAACTTGAAGAGCAAGCTTTAGCTTTTATACTGCAAGGAACTTATAGGCCTAAGCCAAACAAAGCGGTACAACGGTTGATGAAAGATGCTACGCTTCACTAAAACAGTTTAAAGGGAAAGAGATATCTTTTCAAAAAAGTAAGAAACTGATAGTGAAAAACCTTTGCTTTGTCTCATTCCAAAGTACATCTTGTTAAAAAAAGATATATACTTTAAGGAGCAAATGTTATCGAGCCTTGTGATCAGGCCATATTCGGACAAATTAGAGTGGTCGAAAGAGATATAACCAAGCAGGAATCAAGAGTGATAACTTTCAAACCCAGATGCCATGCGAAGACAAGAAGTGAAGCCATAAGGTAACCAACTATCTTCAAGTACAACCTCCACTACATCCACAATAAGTAACAAGCTCAAAGTCTCACGTAAGAAGAGAAGTTATGGATCGACACTGATCCCCAACTTGGGTTCGGTTCCGATCCCTAAAATCCCCTCACAATCATCACTAATTTCATAACATATGAAGATGGGGGCAATTACAAGTTGTTTTATGCCAATATGGAATGGTTTGCAAGTCCGTATCAACCACCACGACCAATGCATAAATCAAACACTGTCGCTCTATCCTCGAATAAACAAATTCACTCAGATCTAGACCTTTAGCAATGCAAGTAAAGAAGCGAAGAAAAAGACATGAGTAACTCAAGCATCCGCAAGACTTAAATGAAGTTCCAGGGGACAAGTGCATGGATCGGTACCGATCCCTAAGCATGGATCAGTATCGATCCCTGAATGTTCGTGGCGTGTCCACGATCTCTTCGGTTAAGCACTCCAGAATATGGGGAACGTGGGCGAGTGATTTTCATCGACCTGCAGCTATAAATATAGGGGTAGGAGCATAGTGTGGGGGATTTTCTAGCTTGTTAAACAAACTCTTATATCATCTCTGTAATTCTATGGATCACCATCGATCCCAAAGAACAGCTTTGTAAAAGCTCATTATAAACTTCAACAAAGTTTAAGTGGACGTAGGCATCTGATTAGCCGAACCACTATAATTAATGTATGTTGTTGTTTTCCTCATTTTTAATTTACTTTCTTAATTTTATTCTCTTTTATTATTCTCTGGGTGTTTGCGCCAACTTTTGGAGTAAACAAAACCTCTTTGCAGTAAGTCCACAACCTGCACCTCCAGCTCTCAGCATTACCTAGACGTCGTCTGCCTAATAGGTAAAACCACAGTTCTAACATCCTTCCCAATATCAATATGAAACTCAATCTTTTGGTGTGGAGGTGGGCTAGTAACTTTTGCGAACACATTTGCAAACTCTTGGATAGTGGGAATAATGACCAACTCATCATGAGAAATATCTAGCGAATATAGGTAGCTAACCATAGAAGCACCCTTTGGCTCACAAAATATGTCAAGCCTACACCAACTGTTATCTCTCATGCGTACCACTTGTCAGTCACAATTAAGTATCTATCACAATTAAGTACAACTCCATGTGTCACCATCCAATCCATACCCAAAACAAGGTCATATCAAGAAAACTCAAGCATAAAAGCATTAAACGCAATCGCAAAACCATGATATGTAAATAAGACGCTCCTACAAATCATAAACATAGATGCCAATCACCCCATGGGATTCAACACAATAAAAGTCTCGTACATAATATCTGGCTCAACATGTAAGCTATCCACCAAAGAACCGAAAATAAATGAATGTGAATTGCAGTGTCTAAAACAACCCCAATAAGCAAACCGTGGATAAAATCACCCTTCAAGAACAATGTTCTGTCCTTTCTACAATGTTGTAGGTCTACTGGCATGGAATTGCCTCTAACTCATATACTTTCCCCACTCACATGCCTTTTGCAGGTGACGGACATTGCTCTTTTAGATGTCCAAGCTGGTTGTAACCATAAAATCACCTATGAGAAATATCGAGTCTACAATCCTTCTCCACTTGACCTTTGAAACAATCAAAGGTTTAATTCTTAAACCAATCACTTTAATATTTAAATGGGAAATATACAAGTGATGCCTTTAAAGTTGCACTGTCGATAAATAATACTAGCCTTCTTTGGGTCACTCCGATCGATCTTCCTATGAATCCTTTTTTCTTCCCGAAGAACTTCTTCTTACCTCATATCATAGCCGCTACTACCTTTAGCCTCTCTGAGTGCTCTTATAAAGAAGAGCCATCTCCACTAGACCCTCAAATGTGGATCTCTATCGGAATGTGACTGAGTGTTAGATCTTTAAGTGGTGAATTCAAACCTCTTACAATCTTTTTGGCTTTCTTAGTTAGATTGTTAATTATATCAACTTGGTTCTTAGCCAATAGATTAAATTAGCTAGCATAGTCCCTAACTATTAAGCTTCCCTGTTGTAAGTGAATAAAGCTCTCAAGTTGTCCACCCTTCTCGGCCTCAGAAATAAACTAAGTCTCAAAGCGACGTCTAAAATCAGCCCAAGTCAAGGCCTCCTTATTGACCTCGTCTACCCGAATATCCCACCAACTAAGGGCCTCTCCAACAAGATGTCTCAAGGAAATATGCCTCTTTCTAATCCCATATAAGCCCATATCAACAAAAGCTCTCTTGCTGGTACAGATCCAAGCCTGCATCTCTTAGAAGGTCTCTGAGCCTATATACGGTCTTCCTCCCGGACGAAGGAAATCCAAGGCTGGTGGAGCAAGTAATACTGGTGTCGCAAGGGCAACACCCTCTCCTAAGTTAGGCACAATTGATGCGATGTCCATGGGTGGGGAGCATCCCATACATAGTCAAGTGATCTCTAAACCAAGCAGGCATATCAACCTCCCTAACCGTGGTTGCAGCTGCACGTGCACCTCTCCTAGCTACTCTAGTGCCACTTCCACCCAACTCTACTACTATAAGATATTTTAGCACTTTGAAATAGTAATAAATTGAAGTGTGGGAGCTATATGGTGTATGCAATACTACTATGTAGGAAAATACAAGTACGCTCTCTTAAAGCATTCTATATTTTAAGTTGTTTGTAACTTTTGCTCTGACACCAAGTGTGACAGCCCGCCTTATGAGAGCCCTATATCAAACCTGAATGAGAACAGCCGACAATGAGCAACACAAGCCACAAACCGCATGAAGGCATATAAATTATTGAAACAAACTAAACCGCTAAATTATCATGTAACGATAGTATCTCACAGCGGAATGATAACTATAATATACTTAAAATACACAAACAAAACTAGGTGGTATGAAACATAAATAAGACACCGCCATACTACTATAACAGATGTACAAATCAAGCACATATAGTCATAAAACATCATTTTATACACATGGAGTTCTAAATATAATATTCGATCATACAAGTCTCATGCATTTTAAAATGTTTATCATGTCATAAATATACATATGCATCTATTGTATAACAAAATATCGCCACCATGCACCAACCAAAATACCCCAGTCCTGAAGCATATGCCATATGCACTCGACCATCAATCTACTCAATCGAGTACTTGAGAGTTGTCAAAAGCAAATAAACATAGTCAAAATATGGGCCAGACATAAGCCAAGTGTAAGGGGAATTATCTCAAAGTATAGTTTATAATATACGTAAATGCAAAGGCACAATCGGTCCTCTCCAAAATTGTGGCTTAGGGGTAATTCAAACTGGCCATAAATAAGTATAGCAAACACATACCGTAATAAGTCCTTCTCCGGTATCTAAAGAGCCTGTCCATCCTAAATATAATCCTATGACTATAAAGAGACACACATAACAAAATGACAAAAAATACATCGTAGTATAGTGTGTAGGGGTAAATACTACATAGTCCCGAGACAAGTGGCGATAGAGTTATCCTAATATCGGTTAACCTCTAATGTCAAGTAACTAATACAAGCGTACAAGAATTTCATAATAGAACCGTACCATCCACTATCCATCATAAGTTATCTACTATATGATATAACGTGAATCTTTTACAATATGTTATACCCATCAATCGGTGGCGGGTGGAGTCCTTAGAACATCCTACATGATCGGCCTTCCACTGACCACCCGTTAGAGAATAAACCAAAATAAGCTAGTATCTAAATATAACATAAACTCTGAGTCACGTCATAATGCAATAGACTTTTATAGATCTTACATCGACCTCTACAATAGGAATAGATGATATGCGATCTATTTTAGATAGCCATTGCCATCTCTCCCCAAACATGCTCTTGGATCTCGTATGCAAGTCATGCGACCCATATAACATATACTTCTGGTGGCTCGAGTCGGCCCTCCAAAGCTGTATAAAATGCATAGCTTTCTAATCATATGTATATCACGTCACGAGAGTCAATATATAACTTTAATCCTGCTTAGTGAGTCATACCATCATCATGTCTTCCAGATCACATCTCAATCGTATTGGGTGAAAATGTTGCACATGTTCCAACTCATTTCGATCCATCAAAGTCCGACCTGAACATCATGCGCTGAAGCAACTCAAGAAGTCCTAGCTCTGCAAATCCAGTCTACTGAATCCACAATTCGGTTGACTACCACCAATTTCATTCGACTAAATTATGGATAAGTTGACTTAACTAGGCCATTTTTGCCTGTTTTCTTACAGGTTGAAAACCCTATAATATTTTGCCTCATTCAGTCGACTGGCCTCAAATTCAATCGATTGAAAATTTTAAGGACGGCCAATCTAAACCTGGATAGGGTAAAGTCTCCTGAGGAAAATTCATCCCACCATACATCTATCATACTCAAGTAATATTGACACATAATATTATCATCCGATTATATTAAACTTTTTGTTGAAAATAAAATCTTTCACACGTTATTCAATAAAATCCCTTGTGGTTTTTTATAAAATCTTGCGCTTACGTATATTTCATTTTAATGTCGAATATGACTTACATCTTATATTTTAAACCAATTTTTAGCTTCATGATTAATTACCAATCTTTACTAACTTTTCCAAAACCAATTCAAATGGTTTAGTTAATACAATGATATATACATCATTACACCACTGAATTAGCCACACATACCACTATACACCTTCATTTAATTAACCCTACATCAATTTCATTGCTTACCAATTCGTTCAAACTTGATAACTAAGGTCTCAAATCAATAATGTGATGATATATTCATGTTTGCTAACTAAACACAATCTCAAACCAAACATTTCACTCTCTAGATTACTTCACATAACTCCATAATCATATAATCATAAACCTATAAAGTATAACTAGTAAATATAGCTTGAGAATCATCTCACTCGTCTCTTCTTCTCCAAATTAAGCTTTAAGTCACCAAAACCCAAAACTCTAGCTCTCTTGAAATTTGAGATGAAAATCCAAACTCAACTTTGAGCCAATCTATTGATGGTTTTGTAAGGAATGAGATGATAAAATTTGTAGTGATTTTATCGGGATTTTTGGGAACTTGTTTGGGCTTGGATTAGTGGGTTTTGGTTTAGGAAGGAAAAAGGATTATGGATTTGATATGAAAATGAAAGTATCGTGAAATGAAAATGAAGAGGAAAGAAAAGAGAGACATGACACACATATGCCTAACAAGCTCAATGCCCAACTCATTTTTATTCCTTTCTAGAAATCATCATTCATCATCACAAATCCCAAACTCTAAACAAGCCAAGTTTTTTTTCTCATGATGGAAGTGCGGTCTCAACGGCAGGGGTCTTGAATCCAATTTATCCATCTTAAAAAGTTGAGTAACATGACTTTTTAATAATTAATGATTTAATATTAAATTAATTATTTAAATATCCAACCGTTAAAAATGCGGGTTGTTACATTAATAGTAGGAAAAAGGAAATTAAAAATATAAATACAACATATTTTATTGTTTTGAGACGGCGTTTTATGATTTGAGATATTTTTATTGATATCTAAACTTTACATGTTAATTATTTTTCTTGTAATCTCGTTATTTTTGGTGCAAAATTTATAGTAGTAATTAATGATGTTTGACATAATGATAATCTTTGATTTTATTAATATTTTTGAGGGCAAGAACAACTGATGTACTAAATGATATGTTTTTTTAACAATGTAACTAATGTGTAGTCAGAATAGAACAGTTTCATAAAACTGAATTTATTCTAGCCGATGTACTTTGTAAATTCATTTGTTTTGTGTTTATGTTTATTTTTTATTTTTTTAAACCGTTTAGTTTAACAAATTTACATATGATCCGATGAATTAACAAATACCTGTGAAGAATTTGGATGAAAATTCAAATTCGAAACTAAGTTTCTCGAGAAGAAAATTTTGGAACTATCATAGGTCGTAGAATTAAAGCAAGATCGAATGAATTTTAATCCTGAAAATACTAGAATTTTTTTACATGATTTGGATGGTCCATTTTCTGAAGATGAGACCTTTAGGGCTATCAATGTTATGCCTAGCGATAAATCATTAGGACCGGATGATTTCCCCATTTTGTTCTATAAGAAATTTGGACATGTTTTAAAGTCTGACTTAATTCAAATGTTTGATGAGTTTTATAATGGTAGTTTACAAGTAGGGTGATTTACTTTGCTAATGTAATTCTACTGCATAAGAAACTGGATGCAGTCGAGTTAAGGATTTTAAGCCTATTTTGATAGTATACTGTTCTTTTAAAATCATTTCAAAAATCCTGGTAGCTAATAGGTTAAGTACTAAAATAAACAATGTAGTTGATAATAGATAATCGGTGTTATAAGAGGAAGAATATTATAGATAGGATTGTCGTGGTCTAAGAATTTATTAAATATGGTTATAAAGCAATATCACTTGTACCCTTTTGAAACTAGATTTTGCTAAAGTGTTTGACTACATTGACTCGTTCTTTCTAAAAGATTTATTATTTGCTAGGGGTTTTAGTTTTAAAAGGGTATGATGGATTATGACCTTGCTTAGAACTGGTAACTCAAGTATTATGGCAAAAGGTATTGTAGGTAATAAAATTCAATCCAAACAGGATCTGAGACATGTCGATCTTTTATCACCAATACTTTTCAACTTAGTAGTGGTTGTTTTCTCAAGAAACATAAAGTTATCTATCGCAAATGGGATTCTAGGAACTGTAGGCAATGATAACACTAGTGATGGTCTTTTTGTTCTCCAATTTGCTAATGATACCATGCTTATTACCTCGCATTCACCTAGCCATATTATTGCTCTCAAATTTATTTCATACAGCTTTGAAACACTTTTGGACGTTGGATTAATTTTGATAAGAGCTCGTTTTAGTGTTAAACGAGGTCGATAATGTTGAAAATCTGGTAGCCACCGCTCTTAATTGTAAAAATATGAAATTCCATATTTACTATTTAAGGTTCTTAATTAGACCAACTAAGTTAAAAAATGAAGATTGGAAGGTGATAATTGGTAAAATTAACATAAAACTATCTAATTGAAATAGTGGATTTTTATCTAGAGCAAGTAGAATTATTTTATTTAACTCTGATCTATCAGCACTACCAGTCTATTGGATGTCCTATTATCCTTTTTTAAATGGGTGATTGATAAAATTAGAAGAAATTTTCTTCGAAAGTGGGATAATTCCTATAGTAATATTAACTGCCTTGTTAATTGGAAAACTATTTGTAAATCCAAAGAAGAAGGGGGCTTAAAAATCATAGATCTTCATAATCTTAACATGTCTTTATTGGGTAAATGGCTTTGGAAATTTAGCAACATTAATGAAAACCTTATTTGAAATGAAATGGTTTCAAATCAATTTTATGGTGGAACCTGTAACCTTTATCATATTTCCTTAAATAACAACAACTTGTCCCACCTTTGAAAATCCATTTTAATTCATTTTAATATTTTTAACTTTAGCATTAATAATGTAGTCCACTTAGAAAATAACCTTTTTTTGGCTTGACTGCTGAAGAACTTTACGATATTAGTAATTTTAAAAATGCCTTAATTTCTGAGGTTTTTAGACCCTTTAATGAACTTTTTTGGAACTTTAATTTCAACCCCGCCCAAGAAGGAATTACTCTATGTTATGGAAATAGTAGCGCTTTGCGGAAGCTTTTATCAATGAATCTTTGTCACCCAAATCACAAAGAGATAACTTGGATTGAAAACAAGACGAAATTGAAATCAAAACGCAATAACACAAGATATTCCACCCAACCACCCACTTTATTGATTCACCAAAAGTTTGTTTACAGTTAATAGAACAAAGCTAAAATAAACAAAATACCATTGAATCAATAACCAAATTGAGAAAGGGAGCAAATATCTATATGGCTAAAATTGTTGTAGGAGAAGAACAAAGATGGAAAAGAGAAAATTAGCAAATAGATTTTCCACCACACTTTTACACTCTCTTCTAGTCTCTATTTATATAATCAATTACTTAATGTCCAAGCAGATGACAAAAAATAATTTGATTAGCCAATTAGAGAGAGAAATAAACATACTCAAATATGCCTATTAATTAGGGGAAACAAAATCTTCTCTTTCTTTCTTTTGCATATTTATTTCCCTCTATTTGTGATTTTGTATCACCAAAATTTAACACTCCACCTTGATGCAAAATCACATACCTTCAACATATCAATCATGTTATATCTAGATCTATCACAAATCCCCATATCTCAACCACACTAAATTACAAACCTCAACCACCGCTTGCAAGTGATGCATCTCCCACATGACGTGCACTACACAAATCCGGTCTCAAAAACGTTTGTAATACCACAAAGATCTCCGTCTTGTCTTTGTGGATTTTGCAATTCGACACCCGTCCTAATCACTATCGATCCCTCGAGCATCATCAACATGAAGACCTCTGTCTAAAATATGATCCTCAATGCTAGAATCATAAGCAGTGACCACATTAACCTCTCCACCTTGCTGTGGACTAGGTCCTTTAACCGTCACTCGCTTTACATTGTCGACTACAGAACCAACCAAGCTATAAAGGTTTCCTTCTTCCTATACTCCTCTAATCCTTACACGAACACCTTTCTTCACTCTCAAAACTCCACCCTGAGTCTCATAAGTGCAACCACGACGATCCAACTAATCGAGAGAAATAAGATTATGCGAACAAGTGGGTGTATGTCTCACTCTAGAGACTTCTCTAACCACACCGTCATGCATACGAAACCGGATAGATCCAATACCACAAATCGATAGCTCTTCTCCATTGGTTGTCCTAATCATGCCGACACTCTTCTCATAAGAAGAAGAAAAATTCACATTTCTACAAATGTGAAAATTGGCTCCCGAATCCATCTTCCAAGGCTTATTTTCACTAAAGAGGACATCACAAGAAGCATCACTATCGGTACCTTCGGCAAAACCTACATGTGCAGCACTACTAGAATAACCATGCGCAGCCTTTTTCTGATCTCTTTTATAAGCATAACACTTGCTGCGTATGTGACCTTTATTATTACAACAATGACAAGTGATAACACCTTTACCATTATCGTCCTTCTTCTTCCAAATTGTATCTTTCTTTGAGTCCCTTGCCACCATAGCCTCACTTTGAATTGATTTCATACCTGACCCTTTTCTTCTAAGCTCCTTATTCAAAAGACTACTTCGAACAGTTTCCAGAGAGATAGTTCCATTAGCATTGGAATTACTCCAATCAAAGTTTCCCAACTTTCTGAAAGCGAACTCATTAATAAAAGAGCCTGTAACTCATCATCAAAATTGACCTTCATATTTGCCAATTGATTTATTACATCTTGAAATTCATTCAAATGCTATGCAACAGACTTCTCTTCATCTAATCTCAGTTGTACCAACTTTCGAACCAGAAAAGCCTTACTAGTAGCACTTTTTGACTCATACAAAGATACAAACTTGTCCCACAAAGCCTTCGCGGATTCACAACTAGCCACATGATGAAAAACTGAATCATCAAGATACTGGCGAATGTAATCGCCTTCTTATCCATCTTCTTCCATTTTCCCTCATCTACATCAGAGGGCTTCTTTCCATCTCCATCAATCGGATCATGAAGATCATTGAGGTACAGAACATCCTCCATCTTAGGCTTTCAAATACCCCAATTTTTCCCATCCAAAATAGCCATCTTCGAAAACGAAATCATATCCGACATTAATAATTTTTCAAACCAAAATTACTCTAAGCTTTGCGATGATTTGTGCTCCGATACCAAACTGTTATGGAAATAGTAGCGCTTTGCGGAAGCTTTTATCAATGGATCTTTGTCACCCAAATCACAAAGAGATAAATTGGATTGAAAACACGACGAAATTGAAATCAAAACGTAATAACACAAGATATTCCACCCAACCACCCACTTTATCGATTCACCAAAATTTTGTTTACAATTAATAGAACAAACCTAAAATAAACAAAATACCATTGAATCAATAACCAAATTGAGAAAGGGAGCAAATATCTATATGGCTAAAATTGTTGGAGAAGAAGAACAAAGATGGAGAAGAGAAAATTAGCAAATAGATTTTCCACCATACTTTTACACTCTCTTCTAGTCTCTATTTATACAATCAATTACTTAATGCCTAAGTAGATGGCAAAAAATAATTTGATTAACCAATTAGAGAGAGAAATAAACATACTCAAATATGCCTATTAATTAAGAGAAACAAAATCTTCTCTTTCTTTCTTTTGCATATTTATTTCCCTCTATTTGTGATTTTGTATCAATAAAATTTAACACTCTGACCCAATTTGTAACACTTTGTATCAAGCTTGAATGTTATGACTTAGATAATGAGAGCGATGCCAAAATTTAGTGTTGGGAAAATAATAAAATTTACCCCCCAAATTCACTTTACAAGTTTTTAAATTTAACTGTGATTAAAAAAAATTCAAATTAATTTGGAAAGTTAATGCAGCCCCTAAAATAAAATTGCACGTGGCTAACCCCGCACAAGAAATGAAACACTATAGAATTAAAAAAAAGAATTACTCTAAAAATGCGTTTTTTGTAGTTTAGATTTAGAGAACGCAACTCACCTGTATTACAACTATCCTTTAACTAACTCTATACTTGTAAAAACTTTTATCTTGTTTGACCTCTACTTGTCAAACATTGATTTTAACTGTGAGTATTACTAGAACAATCTCATATTTCAATATGTTATAGAATTTTACTCGATACTATGATGACAATTACTTGTTGGTACTTATGGTTTGAAAAGAACCAAAGGATTTTCAATAACGTTAGCACCCCATTTGATAACCTGACCCACGCTATCGCACTTCTTAGTATAATTGGATTTCAGACCATAGCTACAAATTATTTTAAAATATATATTTTAAGGAATTTCGTAGAAAAATAAAAAGTCACATTAATAGCCTAATGGTAAAAAAAATTTGCAACAATACGAATCACAATATGGATTTCAACATCGACATAATTGATCTTTTCATGAAGATAACCATTCGAACATGTTACTATGTGTGAAAACTAAGATCACTCCACTTTTGTCATTGGCTCATTGCTTTACTATTTTCACACATATATATGTATATATGTACACACATAGATACACACACACACATACATATATATAGACACACATATAGATGTGTTAGACTCGCGTTTGTGTTGACTTTTTTTAGGTTTAGTAGGACGTAATGGATATGACCGACTGTGTTATGGCACTGCTATGAACACATTGTGGATGCCACTGGCTACCTATCGATGACTTCTTCTGGTTTTGGCTTCAATGATCTAGCTTATAAGCGTGCTTCTATTACTCTGCTTTCATTGATGCATTTGGTTAGCTAGCTGCGTTAGTAGCTAAGTTAGCTAATCTCGTTATGGCTTCTCCGTGACCAAAGCTTTTACGTTCTACTCTTTGATTTTAGTAGGTTCCTTAGGATTTTATCTAGTCTTTAGGTTTTAGAGGGGTTTTTTCACTTATTTTTATGAAAGATTTCGCAAACTGTCAAACTTGTTGGCAGCTCCTTTTAAGTGTAGAATAAATTATATGAGTGCTCTCATTTTCATGATCGTTTATTTTCCTCAAAAAAAAAGTTTTCTAAGAAAAAATAATAATAATCGTTTTGGAGAGTATGACGGAAAAGAGGACACTTCATTGGGCACTCTCAACAATAACAACAACAACAACTATAGTAATAATAATGAGTGGATGAGTGTTAGAGTTGGTGAGAGGAGAGGTAGGGGGTAGATGTTTGAGCGTGTACAGACATTAGCACCCTTAGTCAAAACATATTTCAACAATTGACCATATGTATAGAAATTGTGGTATTTCGTAAAGTTCTCGTTTATAACAAAAGAGTATTCAAGTGTTAATGACAGAAAACGAAGTAAAGGATTCACACACGTTCAATTACAAATCGCTCTCTCGGCTGAAATTGTGCATCGGACTTCATCGTTTCCTAACAAAAAATTATCTCTTCCATTTTGCCCCTTTTTACATTTTTCAATCTAGACCCTAATACTCTCTTTCCTGAATCAGAAGTTCAATATTTGTTTCTACAGATTTTATTAGGATTCGGCCAAATGTCGGTGAGTTATATCGATTATTGTTGTATTTTTCTAGCCACATTGGGGAATCTGATTTATCTGTTGCTATCTTGATATGATAGTTTTTATATATTTTGATAGAGAACAGATATTCTAGCCGTTGAGATGTGATAAAGAAATTTCTTTCCAACGTATTGCTTTCATTTGTTTGTTTTATTGTCATTGGTACTAGCATAAGACAATATATCTCATGCGCGCGTACAGTACTTGTTATATCAATATGTTTGAAAGATAAATGTCAATAAACGGTCGCAGTTTTAATTTTTACTTTATCTATAAGTATGTGAAACTATTGATATTTTACAGAATAATTGTATAAGATTAAACTTTGGTTTAAACTAATTTTGTGATCCAATATTGAAACAATGAATACAAATTGTTTTTCAGTCATAGTTCGAGCTCAGATAAGTAATTAATCCAATGGTGATACTATAGTCAATTATTCATATATACAATATAAGTTTAAACAGCATATCTAAAACATCAAAGAGAAAAAAGAAAAAGAAAAGAGAAAAGGAGAGAGGAAAAAAAAACAATTGTCCCGGCTAAACTTGAAAATAGTTAGATTGAATCTGTTATTTCATGAGGGTATAAATTGGAGCATATAACTTGTAGTAGAGATGTATAGTTACCGTAAGCATTAGAAATCTTTTAATAATTGCTTGAGTGAGACGTGTAGCTTATAAAAATTGTGTTGGTGTTAGCTAGGAAAGAACCGATGAATGAAGATTATGCAAGCCCACAACAAAAGTTTGCAGAGCTATGTTTTCGTGGACGAAATTGGAAAATATAAAAACTCTTATTTAGCTTTTATTTTTTACAAAATGTTAACACTTGTCTCAAGATACTTGTTAAGTCACAGAAATTATAAGATCAACCTAATTAGAAGTATTTATGTTATATACTATTACTTTTGAAATTCCAGTGTGTATCATGTGCTTTTTTTATATGTACACATGTTAATAAGAACCTTTAGATGTTTATACAGTTACAATTTATTAGTATTAAGCTTGTTCATAACAGTTAGGTTAGGGGGAATGTGTAGTGTATATTTTAATGGTCATTTGATTTCGCACGCTGTGCTCTTATACTGTGATTGAATTAGCTATGTTTTGGTTAGCATTTGCTTCACTTACAGTGTATGTATGATTCGGTATCCTAAGTGATTAGGACTAGGTCGCATCTTGTTACTTTTGATATGATATGTAAGCGCATGAGTTTATGATCATCTTTCTTGATAGCAATAAACAAAAGAGAGTGGTTGGACTGTATGAACAATCATGCTTGAAATGTGTGGGTATATGTTAATTTTTCCATCCAACTCATGCTTCCATATTTCTTAAAATTAGATGCACTTAGAAAACAAGAATTTGGTCCAGCTCTGCTTCATGTTTGAATTCTTTTGCAATCATGCATGAAAGAGCTAAGTATGCCATTTTCATTTCAAGAAGTTATGGTGTCGGTCTCTTGGAAATTGTTCGAAGCAATGCATAGACGTTACAGCTTATTGATTATATCTGTTACAATCAAGTAGATGCTTGATAGCGTTAATGTTTTAGCTGCATTCTGCTTTACCGATAATGATACTTGTTATGTTCTTTTTGTGTCTATTATATTTAATTAGTATGCAATGTGCAGGCGTCGCCGGACCAGTCATCTGGTACTTCAAATTGGACTATTGATGTTACGGATGTGAGATTTTGTTGATATTTTCTCTGTAATGTTGATTTGTTATATTAAGCTCTTATCTTGAATAAATCGTATAATAACTATGATCATGCTACTAGGATATGTACTAATTAATAGTTGCTAAAAGCAAAATGCCTCTGTTTTTAACTGGAGTTCAGATAGGAAATTCATTAATTATTTTGTGCTATAATTTATTTAGGACACAATTCATTAGAGTAGTTTGGTTTAATCATTGTGCGGCCAATTTGCGAGTAAGTTGCCAAGAAAATGGAGACAACAGTATAAACCTTGTTCTTGTTTTTACGTGCAGACAAGAACAGTAAAAGTTAGCAATATTTCACTTTCAGCATATGAGCATGATATCAGGGAATTCTTCTCATTTTCTGGGGATATATTTTTCATTGAAATGAGAAGGTTATTTAATTCGCCACATACCATTAGTTAATATGCGGAAAGCATACAGGAACTCTTTAAATTGATATGCTTTGTATTCTGCAGTGAATCTGAAAGAACCCAGACTGCATTTGTGACATTTAAGGATTCACAGGGAGCAGATACAGCGGTGCTTCTTACAGTATGTAAATTTTATGTGAATAACATAATTTCGCCTTTTCATAGTATTCTAAGTAAACAATATTATTTCTAATCTTTCTCACACCAAACAAATTTCATCTATGGTAAAAGTCCAAGATATCTAACCCTAAAGTAAAAATTCTTGTAGTCGTTGAAAGTTTTAAAATAAGAAAAGAGCAATCTACTAATTTTATAGAAAGCCATAAAACAAGAAAGCTTTGGTTATTACAGGTAACTGATGTGTGTTTCTACTCATTGTAACTAAAAACATGATGATTATACAGGGGGCAACAATTGTTGATCTTCCTGTGGCCGTGATGCTAGAAGAAAATTACCATCTTCCACCAGAAGCATACAAATCTTCTCAGGTATTTCTAATTAACATTAGAAGCACCAACTTTGCTAAAATGTACTACCAATAGGATGAACGCTTAATCTCAATTAAATGCAACTTAATTTTTCTCATCAAAAGGTACACGATAGTATGGATGGGTCGACAATACGAAAAGCAGAAGACATGATGAGCACGATGCTTGCAAAAGGCTTCGTGCTGGGCAAAGACGCTCTTGCACGCGCAAAGTCATTCGACGAGAGACACGGCCTCACATCCAATGCAACGGCCACAATTGCGACCCTCAATTCGAAAATCGGACTAAGCGAGAAGATCAGCATGACGACCACAATAGTGAACGAGAAAGTAAGAGAAGTGGATGAGAAATACCAAGTGTTGCAGATCACACGTTCGGCTTTCTCTGCTGCAGAGCAGAAAGCGAGCAGCGCTGGAAACGCCATTTTAAGCAATCCGTATGTGCTATCGGGAGCTTCCTGGGTGTCTTCCGCTTTCAATAAAGTGGCGAAGGCTGCAGGTGAAGTTGGGTCTATGACCAAAGAGAAGGTTGAGAAGGCGGAGGAGGAGAAGAAGGAGATTATGTATAATCAGAGCATGGGAATGCTTAACGAGTTTGCTCAGCTTCATTTGGATGAAAGCTACGGCGAGGGGCCTGCTACTGTTCCTGCTGGTGATTCGTCCCGCGTTGTCAATATAGATGAAATGAATTCTGGGAACGTTTGATTCTACCTCTATTTTCCTGATTTTTTTTTTTTTGATTTTTTTGGGTCGTGCTTAGATGGTGCTTATAATTGTGTAGTGTTATAAATGGCAGTGTGTTTTAAAAAGTTGATCTAATAATTGATGCTGATTCTGGAGAAAGCGCTAATCTGAGTCTAAAGCACTTGAGGTGTATCATTTTTTTTCAGCTTTTTCATGATGTGTGATTGTTTGGTTTTTCTTTTATCGAATTTCTGAAGGTGCTAAAATGGCCGGACAAAAAGAAATAATCATGGGACCCGTAGTTTGGTGGTCTCCATGATTTTCACAATTGACAATTTCTGTTCGGAGTATTCTAGTATCTTTATGTTGAAATGGTAATGAATAGTATGGTATTTCCATCAACCTCAATTGAATAAACAACCAGTAGAAGGATGGATAACCATTAGAGTCTTAGACTGTATAATTTTTAGAAAAAACATTCCTTGCAGTCAGTTATCAATTTGACCCATTTCACTTAGATATATAATGAATAATATGGTAGAAAATTGAGTATATGGTAGAATAATATGGTATAATATGAATAATATATAACTGAAAATTAATATAACAAGAAATTTATTTCTTATGAAAATGAAGTTCTCGGAAAAAAAGGTTGAAGTTTTCAAAAAAATATTGATTTCTTTTGAAAATGTATGGTTCTAAAACATGTTTGAACTTTTCAAACATTTCATTTGTTTAAACAAAATATATATTATTTTATTATTATTTAGATATCTCAATGAGTGTGAAAAAACTGAATGAGATACTTGTGTAGAGATTCAATTAATTAATATTAGAGAGGTCAAATGAGATTAATTAAAGGGAAGAAAAGAAAATTTCTTTACTGGTTCTCTGTTTGTTCTGTACTATTTGATTTTGTTGTCAGCATTTTGTAAGACAACATTGTACAAGCCTACCTAATAGTCATTTTTGATTAATATTCTATACCTATCACATGTAACAGCGTATACTTCAAATTACACAAAAAATGAAATGTGTACACAAAAGGCAAAATCCATTGAATGACTTTAGATGATATAAACCAATTACACTATATCAACCATACAAAGGTAAAGGATCCAATCGCCTAATTGTATAATTCGAAATATTTTTATGTGATTTTATGTGAATTTTAATTAAACAAATGATGATATTATGTTCAGCAAAAAGTTGTTTGCATTAGTAAAAGTCTATAAGCGTAGGTTATTATTATTTTTAAAAGAGCATGAAATTTGAGTATTTACTTATAAGAGATGATGAATTGATGATAACATAATTTTCCTTTTTGTATTACTTGGTAATACAAACTTCCATTAACAGGTTTGTTTGATCTCACACAGTTTTACAGAACGAAAGCATCAGTTTAAACGACAAAAATAAACGATCATTAGAAAAATCGCTCAATAACTTTGTTTAATGATAACGTTTCACTATTTATTTATACTAGACGTATTTGAAGAATACTTTTTTTGTAACATATTACTTTCAAAATTATTCAGAACTAAGATGAATAAAACAATACATAGATATCTGTGCTAACGCATGTATAACAACATTATTGCTAAAAGGATTTATGGTAACAGTCAAAGAAAATATAGCACCGGATATAACATAAATTTGAATAAGAGAAAAAATTTGAATGCGTAGAAACAAACAAAAATATAGTGGAATCTATAATCGAATCTATTAAATAATAGTAAAGCACAAGAAATTCAAGCTCTCTTATTAATTTCAGAAGCTTTCTCTATTCCCCTTAATTCTCTCCTAGATATTTTAGTTTTGAATTTTTATAATTTTTTACTCTATATTTATTCTACTAAACTTCTAATGCCAATTTATAATCAAATACATATTTTTAAAATTTTCTATGATTATTTACAAACGCTTTCTTAGTTTTTTATAATATTTTACATTTCAGTCCATACATTTAAATTAATTACATAATTCAAAATTTAAACCATTTAATAAACTCAGTTAACTAATATTCGATATATCATGTAAATCCTAAAATATGTCAATTTTAATATTATATCAAAGTAGCATCAACAAACTGGTAAAACAAAATTTCCGTTTGCATACAAAGGTATGTACATTATATAGCATAATTATATGCATCAACACTAATAACAAATTTATTTTATAATTCATTTATCTCAATGAAGTTATCATGCGTTGCACTAAAAATATATTTTTAGTTTTAAACACCTATATTTTAAATTCCATAGTTGCTTACAAACTCTTCTCAATTCTCTCCTAATATTCTTTTGCTCGTATCCATGTATTTAACCAATTATGTAATCTTTATTTTAAATCATTCAAACAAATTCAATTAACTAATATTTATTAATTCATCTAATAAATCTTAAAATATACCGATTTAAGTATGCATACGACACTCATATGTAATAAGTGAAGATGATAAAATTATTACTTTTATTCATATATAAAGATATATGAATCGCATAACATAAAATGTAAACATAAACAATAATATATTTTAAATTTATAATTCATTTATCTTCAAAAGATATCATACATTGCAGTACAAAATTTTGTTTTTTTACAATTTTTAAAGGATAAATTTATATTTTACAACATTGGAATGTGGAAGCACGGTGTAGACATTCTCGTTTTCAACATGATATTAAAACTTATCCAACTCATAACTCAAATTAACACTCTACATAATTTTTTTTCTTTTGCAAATATTGAAGTTGTAAACATGACACTCCTAATTACAACAACGTGAAATTTATGATTAGCTGCTTAGTTAAGAAAAAGGTTTATTAATTGAAATCTCAAATAATGAATAAAAGTTAATGTGCAAATTAGTTGATCGTAAGATGTTCTTCTCAACTACAACCGCATACAAAGCTCTTCTCTTTTTTTCCCTACTTTTTAACATTCAGCTCCATATATTTAATTAGTTAAGTTGATCATTGATTTAAAATATTTAAATATATAAGTAATATTCATTATTTCATTATAAATCCTTAAAAAATATATATATATATATATATATATATATATAATACACGTATTAATAGAAATGGAAAATCCTTTTTTTTCATCCATATATATAAAAAATACATGTACCACATTGCATCAACCATTTACATATATAGTAATACTTTTAGCAAGGCTGGCCGGCTTTATAGTGGACCTTCCACTTTTATTAATGAAATTTAAACAGGTGCTTTACACATCCACAGAACAACTATGCCGGGTTATAATGGCTATATCATTATACTACAATTATTACAGGCATGAGACAGAGATGCCCTAGCAACTACTTATAGTGGACGAGCCACTTACAACACATTCATTAACTGCCCACATTGAAACAATTACAAACACAATTTCATGAAAGGCATAAAACCACACATTCCTATAGTAATCCAAAACCTCTACAAGAAGATATCATATACTTCTGAAGCAATATAACCAAGTAGATCATTACATATGTATAGTAAAAGCAGTATGTGTGTTTATTTATTTATTTTGCTGTTACCGAGTTAGGACAATAATTTCGACTAGAATATGTGGCTAGCGACCTTCTACCTTATATTTGTGTGTTGCATGCCATTTTAAATTTTTTTATTTCAATAAATTTATCATATACTATTTTATAATTCAATTTTTAACAATAACTAAAATTTAAATATTATTTTTTAATAATATTACCGTGTACAACACACGGGTTACATACTAGTATACATGAAACTGCAACTTTATTTAAAATATGCATGAAACTTTCCAGCGTATACAAAGGAATAGATAGCCAACTCCAATGAACCAAACTTTATGAAACTGTTCAATAACAACAACAACAACTAAGCCATTATTCCTAAACAAGTTGGGGTCGGCTAGAGATGGAACCCAAAACTAAATGAAAAAATCAATTTAAAAGTTATAATAATAACAATAGCAATAACAATAATAAAATAAAGCCAAATAAGTAAATTAATAATGATAATAACTAAGTAAAGTAAAATAAAATAAAAATATATATGTATATATATATATAAGAGGAATGATAATAATAATACTAATAGCGATAATGATACTAATAGTAATATTGGTCAAAGACCAAACCTACGTCTTAGGATCATGTTTTCTAGTCCTATAATCTAAAACTTATAAAACTCAACGCTCATGGTTCTGGTACGTGAATCGCTAACTTCCACTCGCTCCGATCCGTCACCAGCTCTTCGGATATACCCCAATCCTTCAAATCCCTTTTTACTACTTCCTCCCATGTCAACCTTGGTCGACCTCTACCTCTCTTTGAGCATTCAACACGGCCTATAATTCCAACACGCACAGGTGCCTCGGACGGCCTTCGTTGAAGATGTCCAAACCATCTTAAGCGATGTTGAATTAGCTTCTCCTCAATCGGTGCTACTCCAAGTTTATCACGTATATCATCATTTCTAATTCGGTCTCTTCTTGTATGACCGCAGCTCCATCGTAGCATCTGCATCTCTGCTACGCTTATGAAACTGTTCGATAACGTAAACCAAAAAAATGTTTTGCAAGTGGCTTATCATCCTTCATCATCATTGAAAAAAATTGATTGGTAATGTATTTATAATTCGAAAGTAGCCAACATAATTGCTGATCCTTTTGTTATATAACTTAAAAAGAAATTGTCCATAAGAACAAAATTATAATAATCTGAAACTCAAATAAACACAAAAAATAAGATCGATAAGTTGCCTAGATAAACTTACAGATCATCCTTAAATATTTCATCAAACAAGGAGACAACCCAAAAACATTATAATGCCAAAATACGCTATAACAAAATTTGAGAAGGAACTTTGCAACTGAATTTTAATCTAAGTAAAAGAAACTAAAACCGAACATTTAACCTAAGAAAAAGAAACCGATGTGCCCAAACATAAGAATTAGTACAGGTATAAATAACTAGTACTTCAATAAAGCAAGAATTTCTTAACAGAATCCAATTTCTCCGTGGCCACCTTCTCTACCTAGGGATGTAGCTTAGGCAACTGCCATTTCGTCTCATATGCGCTCTCTATTTCCTCCTCTTCTAATTCTTGTGATATAAACATAAAATACTTGTAAATAAACATGCTGATAGATCTACGCTAAAACTGCAAAAAAAAACAGAGAACAAGAAGGAGGAGAAGAGCAAGTAGAAGAAGAAATAAGAGAAGAAATATATTTTCCAGCCTGCAATACTATTCCTTTCATTAACTTTTTATAGGCAACTTACAATATTCGTTTGTAACAACCTTGGACAGCTGTACCAAAGAAAAGAAAAAGCCATTTCTAGGCTGTACACCCTATATTTGTAAAGTAATTGCTGAAATAAAAGAGAAAGTTTTGTAACTAATTCTGTTGTGCTTCCTGCAATAACGTATGTCCATTATCACCTTATTGTTATGCTAGACTAGTCTCTGTAGCGTGCAGGAATGTTAATAGTGCGTTTGGGCCTTATATCATCTGGTGCTGTATCATTGCCTCCTCCTGAAAGAACAACCTTGTCCTCAAGGTTGGTTTCCATTGTTAAAGTTGGTGGTAAGGGTGTAGGAACCAAGTTGTGTGGATTTGGGCATAATTTCAGCAGAGATATATGGAAAACCGGGTGAATGCGAGCTTCGGGTGGTAGAAGAAGCTTATAAGCGACAGCACCTATCTTTGCAATAATCTGGTATGGGCCATAGTACTTCTTGGACAACTTATGCTGGGTTGGACGTAGTGAATGTTGACGATAAGGGTGGAGCTTTACAAAGACGAAGGAGCCAACGGGAAAGTCTTTGTCCAGTCGCTGTTTGTCTGCTTGATGTTTCATGCGTGCTTGAGCTCGTGCGAGGTTGTCTTTTATGGTGTGCAATATTTGAGTTCGATTAGCAGCCCATTCGTCGATTTCTTGTACTGACGAGGTCCCCTTGATATAGTCAGCTATAGTAGGGGGTTGTCGACCGTATACCACTTGAAATGGTGACGTCTTGATAGAAGAGTGGGTGCACGTATTGTACCACCATTCAGCCCATGGTAGATATTTCGTCCATTGTGATGGTAGGTCTCCGGTGAGAGCTCTTAGGTATGTTTCCACACAACGGTTTACGACTTCCGTTTGCCCATCGCTTTGTGGATGATAAGCACTACTCATCCTAAGTTGTGTACCTTGCAAGCGAAACAATTCTTTCCAAAACTGACTCATAAAAACGCGATCACGATCGGAGACTATGGAACGTGGAAACCCATGTAAGCGGACATACTCTTGTACAAAATAAGATGCTAGGTGTACTGCTGTGAATGAGGTGGGTAATGCAATGAAGTGCGCATACTTAGAGAGGCGATCGACAATCACCCAAATGCAAGTTTTTCCGGCTGATGGAGGCAAGTGTGTTATAAAATCCATCGATATATCTTCAAATATTTGATTAGGTATGGGTAATGGCTGCAATAAACCTTTGGGTGCGAGATTCTCAGGTTTAGTCTGCAGGCACACAGAGCACTCTTTCACAAAATCAGTAACATATTTACAAAGCTGGGGCCAATAAAAGTTACTTGCAATTCTAGCCAAAGTTCCTTTTATCCCTGAATGTCCCCCTATCTTAGAAGCATGGTATGCTGAGATAATATCCTTTTGTAATGTAGCATCATTCGGAATATAAAGTCGATTTCCTTTGAACAACAACCCATCTCGAAATAAATATTTAAAGTTAGGGATATTACCGGACTGCGAGTCTGTTATCTTCTGTTGTGCTGTTGTATCGTGGTGTAGTGCAGATCGGATTCGGTCTGTGAAATCGAAGTTGACAGATGAAAGTGCGGTCATGGTTGCTGCAGATGTCCACCTAGAGAGACCATCGGCGACCGTATTTTCAGCACCCGGCTTGTACTTGATGGTGAAATCGAAACCCATAAGTTTAGATAACCATTTTTGTTGTTCGGGGGTTTGAATGGTTTGAGTTAATAGCTGACGCAGGCTCTGGTGGTCCGTGGTTATTATGAAGTGGCGGCCCAGGAGGTAGTGGCGCCATTTCTGGACAGCCGAGGTGATAGCGTAGAGTTCACGAGCGTAGGTGGATGATTTTTGAAGGCGAGGAGGAAGCTTTTGACTGTGGAAAGCAATTGGGTGGCTCGTTTGAGAAAGAACAGCTCCGCACGCAAATCCCGACGCATCGGTATGTAATTCGAAGGTTTGTGAAAAATTGGGGAGGCGAAGAATGGGAGCGGTGGTTACTGCTTGCTTCAGGGAGAGGAAGGAATTATGGGCCTGTTCGTTCCAGTTAACTACTGCCGATTTCTTAAGTAAATCAGTTAGTGGGCCTGCTATTTTGGCATAATGGTGTATAAAACGCCTGTAGTAGCCCGTGAGGCCCAAAAACCCTCTTATAGCTGTGAGCGTGGTTGGTGTTGGCCAGTTAATTACAGCTTCTACTTTAGATGGATCCACTTTGACGCCTTCTTTAGAAATGATGTGGCCCAAGTAACACAATTCCGAAAGCCCAAAAGCGCATTTAGACAAGTTTGCAAAGAGTTTGTGTTTGTCTAATATGTCAAGGGTGGTTTGCAAATGATGAAGGTGTGAGTCCCATGTTTTGCTATAGACGAGAATGTCGTCAAAGAAGACCAAAATGAATTTCCGTAAGTAAGGTCGGAAGACTTCATTCATTGTAGCTTGGAATGTAGAGGGGGCGTTGGTGAGACCAAATGGCATTACAAGGAATTCGTAGTGTCCTTCGTGTGTTCGGAATGCCGTTTTCGGAATGTCGGGCGGGTGGACTCTAATTTGAAAATATCCGCTACGTAAGTCAAGTTTTGAAAAATACGTAGAGCCATGTAATTCATCCAATAATTCGTCAACGGTTGGGATAGGAAATCGGTCTTTAATGGTGATGGCATTGAGAGCACGGTAGTCTACGCAAAAACGCCACGTACCGTCTTTTTTTTTGACAAGGAGGACCGGAGAGGAGAAGGGACTTGTGGAAGGTTGGATGATATGGGTTTGGAGCATTTCTTTTATTTGGGATTCGATTTCGTTCTTTTGGTAATATGGGTAGCGATAGGGCTTAACATTAATGGGTTGGGAATTTGATTGAAGGTTAATATGGTGGTCAAGGGTGCGGTGTGGGGGAAGCCCATTGGGCTTTGTGAATACGGTGTGGTATTGGTTAAGGAGATGTATGACATGTGGGTTTGTGTTTGTAGGCAAAGAAAATGATGGTGTGCTAGCTTGTGCCGTGGGCTCTACAGTTAGGTGATAATATGAGGAAATTGAAGTAGTGATTTGTAGCCTTTTTAATTGATTAAAAGAAATTTCAGATGGGCTCACCAGGTTATCACGGCCCAATAGAGTAATGGGCTGATTATTGTAAATGAAGGACATCGTTAACTGCTTGTGATCAAAGGTAATCGGACCCAAACTCTGCATCCATTGAATACCAAAAACCGCGTCTGCTCCAGAAATTGGCAAAATGAAGAAATCCGTGACGAAGTCGTGGCCTTGGATTCTGACCAAAACACGGCGGCAAATCTCTGTGCAGTGTAGCTTATCTCCGTTGCCCACGGTGACGAGGAACTCGTGTTGCCTCTCGGCTTTCAATCCTAAGAAACGCACTGATTTTGGGTGTATGTAATTATGCGTGCTTCCCGAGTCAACTAGAATAGAAATGGGTTTGTTCTGAATCTCTGCTGGAAGTCGAAGTGCACGTGGATTCGAAACTCCGATGAGAGCATGGAAGGAGATAGCTGGATCTGAGTCGAGTTGCTGTCCCAAAGTATCTGGGGGATCTGGATCTGGGTTCGGCTCGTCGTCTTCAGGTAGGAGAAGTAATATACGTTTATTAGTGCATTTGTGGCCTGGAAAATATTTGTCGTCACAGTAATAGCATAGACCCTTCGATTGGCGATTTTGGAGTTCGGTTGGGGTTACTTTTTTGATGGGGTAGTTTGGGTTAGATTGATGGGTAGGGGTTGGGATCGGTGGTAAGGCAAGCAATGGTGGTTGTGGGGGTCGGTTGAATTGAAGCCTGGTTTGGAATTGTTTGGTATCGAGAATTTTGTTTTCGATATGTTTAGCAAGGTCGATTGCATTGGATATGGAAGTGGGATTGAAGAGTTGTAGTTCATTGCGGATATTGGTTTTTAGGCCGGAGATGAAGCAGTTTAGTAAGGCGTCAGGGGGTAGGTTTGTGATTCGATTGCTGAGTGCTTCGAATTGAGATTGGTAGTTCTCAACTGTGGTAGTTTGGCGGAGTTTGAAAAGGGTGGCTTGTGGATTTATGAAGGTGGAAGGTCCGAAGCGTTGTTCCAAGGCTAAGGTCAGGTTGCTCCATGAGGTAAATTGGTTGTTTCGGAACATCCATTGGTACCATGTTAGGGCTTGGCCTGTCATATAGAGGCTGGCGAGGTGAATACGTTGTTCATCCGGGGTTGAGTAGAATGAGAAAAATCTTTCTGCCTGAAAGATCCATTCTAACGGATTGGATCCATCAAAGAAGGTGAGCTCACATTTGGGTATTCTGGTATGTGGTGGAAATGGAAAGTGAAAGGTAGTGGGTGGTGGAGGAGGTGGTGTTGTGAGTATTGGAGGTTGTAATGGTGATCTGTTCACTGTTTCAGAGGTTGAGGAAGTGGGTGGGGGAGGAAATCTGGCTGTGAGTTCGGCCAAGGTTTGGGTGATGGTTTGTATTGAGTTTTTGATGTCGGGTAGATCGGCTATGGCAGTGGAGATGGATTCGATGGCGGATTGTTGGGTGTCTAGTTGGGCAGCGAGGTCATCCAAACGGGTCATGGTGGTTGATTGGGAGGAGTGAGGAGGAAGAGTGAAAGCACCAATTGATAGATCTACGCTAAAACTGCAAAAAAAAACAGAGAACAAGAAGGAGGAGAAGAGCAAGTAGAAGAAGAAATAAGAGAAGAAATATATTTTCCAGCCTGCAATACTATTCCTTTCATTAACTTTTTATAGGCAACTTACAATATTCGTTTGTAACAACCTTGGACAGCTGTACCAAAGAAAAGAAAAAGCCATTTCTAGGCTGTACACCCTATATTTGTAAAGTAATTGCTGAAATAAAAGAGAAAGTTTTGTAACTAATTCTGTTGTGCTTCCTGCAATAACGTATGTCCATTATCACCTTATTGTTATGCTAGACTAGTCTCTGTAGCGTGCAGGAATGTTAATAGTGCGTTTGGGCCTTATATCATCTGGTGCTGTATCACATGCACAATTAGTTCCATACTTAGAAAAATTTTAAGTTTTATTTCTCATTTTTTTATCTCCTTACTGCCGAGTTATTTGGTTCCTCCACTCGAGCCTTCTTGCTACCGACCTATCTTCAACTCACACCGCCGACCGATCTTCAGCACCGCCGTCGCCACCTTCGACCTACCATCAGGGCCTAATCACTTTTGCCATAGAGGCCCCAAAAATACAAAGACAGGGATTGAACTCTGGTTGCTGGTGAATGGATGAGATGTCTTTACCACTAGACCATATTAAATTTTATTTATTTATGAATAGGTTATCTTTGTATAACTGTCATTATATATATTATTATAAAATTTTGAGGCCCCAAAAAATCGGAGGCCCTAGGCCACCGCCTCGGTGGCCTTGGGCCAGGGCCGGCCCTGCCTACCATCGCCGATCCGCCACCACCACCCAGCAACGCCATCACCGCCTGATTTGGTGGTTTAAAAACACAGGCCCGACCAATTCGAAACCCTAAGGCCGATCCATTTTTGACTTGATCTTTTTTTTAGGTTGGCGACGTTCAATATTTTGTACGTGACAATGGCGATGGTGATTTGGACTTGGTTGACGGCGATCTGAAGAGAGATGGTTGATTTTTCGATTGGATATGTTCAGTGGTGAAGCAAGGTTTCGCCCCAATCGAATGCAAGTTACTCCGGAGATAAGTCCTGTTCTCCGGCTTCAATTGTCTTTTTTCGAGAATTTGCTAAGTCCCGATCGTCAAATAGATTCTGATATGGCGATTAGCATTGAAATCTAACGTACTGGGTGATCTCATCGTATTACCTTTCTATTTGCGCACTTCCAGCAATCCTGAAAGAGGAAGGAAAAAAAAGCTTTCCACATTGCTCCGAACGGATCCATTATCGATTACTCATTGATAACGGATAATTCCCAAAAAAGTTAATCTTATAGTACGACACGACTTTTTTTTTCTAACACGAGCGGGCTATCTACGTAGGATAGTCCGTTCGTGGTGTTCAGAACACTAGACTCACTTTGCATAGATAACTCACTGCACTTGCCTCGGGAAATACTCAGAATCCAAATGGTTAACACACGTCGACTTCCTTTGCATTCTGGGTGTTGGTGACACGGGTGTATTATTCAAAGTAAAACATAACCATGTTGAGCGCCAATTTTTATTACCAAGAATGACTCGTGGTCCTCCAGCCTCAAGCCTGGCGAAGGATCGTCTACTCCATTTGAAGCCGCGTCTTCCACGGCCCCAGTCTCGACATCCATTCCTGCCGGCACGAGCCAAACTGTGACTCTTGAATCCCAAGGCCAATTAGTTCATGTTGCACTCGTTGTTGGTCAACTTCCTTCAGGATTGAGGATCTTGCATGACCCGCCGGAGCAGGTATCTTCAATCTTATCCGCCAAGTCTCTTAGAAATATACGTCTACAACATGGCATCCCGAAGGACGACGTCCATTTACCAACGGGAGGTGATTTCGTGCACCATTCCCATCGGACTTTACAGCATGCAACCGTTATATACGCTTGGACGGTGTCGTCCCACTATTCAGTCCTTTTTAACTAAGGTGCTATAAGAGCTTGGACTAGCTTCGTTCCAAGTTCACCCAGACGGCTATGCTCTTTTGAGTTCGTTGTACATTCTCTCCATGAATAGACTTGGCCGGCCTTCGATATTCAACAAGCTTACCTGTCTTTTGAAGTTCAAGAGAAGGCAAGACTGTCCATCCTACGTAATAATAGAGGCCTGGAAGGGTTGTAAAGTAATTGAGAAGCTGCACAACAAGCGTTCTGCATTCAAGAACGAATATTTCTTTGTGCGATGCCTTGAAGGGTTCAACCATCCCTGGATATCTAGACGCAACTTTATTTCCCTTGTCTCTCTTATGCCAAAATTTCAAAGTTTCCAACTAACGATACGTTTCCTTATGGGAATCCCAGTTCGTGACGAAGTGTGGAGCACGAGAGAACACATGAAGCTTTAAAGGCGGTTAGAGCTAATCATCACACTGTCGAATTCCTTTAGACAAATGAGAACCTGCGGGAGTGCGGACTGCTTCACCCTGAAAGATTTGTCGTTGCTGTGTCTCCAGTAGTGAGCGGCTTCAGAGTTCGTACTCATTCCACTGGCCTCACTCGAAGCTACGACAAGTATGTTTAAGGGGAAGCAGAAGGTCCGTTAGGTGAAGAGCATACAGTGGCGGCTGCTGAAGAAGAATGTAATGAACCCAAAAGGGGCGACGCCACCGTGGATGAAGGTGAAGATATTAGAATGCCCTTTATTCCAGAGGAGGATGAGGGATTCATGAGGACAAAAGGAAAAGAGTTGGTCATCGATGAAGAAGGTGACAACTCCGACGATAACGATAGCGACGACCATGCCAATGAGGAGGGGGATTCATCGCCTAGCATGAGTCTTGTTCTCCCCACCTTACCTCCTTCGGAACACATAGTTACTGAAACCTCTGAGGCGGCTAGTGGTCAAGTAGTGGTGACTTCTGAGTAGAACGCAGCCCGATCTTGCCCTTTTAGCGATGTTTTTGTCAACTTCGGTGACCTTAGCTAGATCAATATTGTAGTTAGCGATATCTTGGACGAAGTGGGTTCTGACTTCAACTTTTCTCCCGGAATAAGTATTAAAGAAGGTGGAGAAACTTCATCCTCGCACCATGCGAACATGGTCTGCAGAGTACATAGGAGTCATTGGCAGCATACACACTTTACATACGATCATGGACACAAATCCACGCATACACTTAACTTCTGTGATTCCAATATTTACATAATCTTTCTTATTGTTTCAAGTTCAATTGGACGTAGTTTCTACGACAAGATTTCCCATCAGGCTGATAGATCAAGAGCTCAAACTCTAGTTTTCCAATCGCATCGCTGCTATGAAACCGAGGAAGGAAGAAGAAGGTAGAAAGATCACGAGTCTGATGAGGCTCGCAAGGCTGAGAGGGATAGAGATAGAGAGAATGAGAAGGAAAGAGTGAAGAGAAAAGGAGAGTTCGGAATTGAGTCGGGCTATGATTCTACCAAGCGCCCAAGAGATTCCTCTAAGCGCACTGACCCTACTTTCAGTGTTGTTCCATGCGCAGTGTAGCTCCAGCTACTTCTCTCCAACAAATTTCTTCTTCTAGTGCAATAACTACTACTATCCCACCTACTTCCAAAGGGGCCTCCGCTCCTTCGCTCGCTTTTCCTCCTGGCCCCCGCTTGCAAGCTGCTTTTCCTCATCTCTTCTTACGAGGTGTCAAGGTTGACCAAGACATACATTTCAAAAGATGTGGCAAAACAGAAATTAAAGAACATCGAGCTGAGCGTCGACGATGGATCCAAGTGGAAGAAGTTATGTGAGGCCCGCCGCCCTCTGCAAAGTTAACAAAATTAATCATAGGAACATCCAATCTTTCGAGTCAGAGAGAGCTGATTATGATCGGATGATGCATGAAAGGGATGTTAACTTGGCTAAAGTCATCAAAGAGAGAGACGCCGCCCTCGAGTCCAAAGCTAATGCTGATAATAGGATGTTGGAGATGTCCCGAGTTCACATTGCAACTTAAATTACCGTGAAGGACCAACTCAAGGACGTTCATGAAGAAAACTTCAAGTTGAAGTGGTGGATCATTGAGAAGGACTAACTCTTGAAAGAAAAAGATGAGGCAGTCCAGGCCTGGGACTTGACTATTGCTGACCTCACCCACTTCGCGAAGAAGTTTGGAAGCTCGTGGAAGAAAAGAAGAATCTCTCGAAAGAGGTTGAAAAGCTATCCACCACACAGCTTGTTAGCAAGCTCCAGTTTGTGCTTTCCCAACAGGAAGTTAAGGATCTCCAGGATGAAAGGACTAGAGTGTATGAGAATCTCGACAAGGACCTGCTATTCTTTTATGCCAACGTGCAGATGGACAAAAATTTGAGGTGGATGGACGACTACCCTATGTCTTTTGTCAACATTTGGGAGGAGGTCATACACAGACGTGCACAGGCTGGTGACATGTGTTCTGAGGCTAAATCGATGGAGGTATATCTTGACCTCCTGGATGTTGAAGCCTTCAGTTCTGAAAAGGCCATCTTGGATGCGTCGGTCGAGCAAGCTATTATTGAAGCCGCCACGCTAAGACGCTTGCTGATTCGGGCTCTTCGGGTTTGGGCGAAACATCTTCTTCGAATTCTCAGGAGCAGGCGGTCATTATTCCTATATCCATAAGTGTTAGTTTTGAGACCGTGCACATGATTCCCACCTCTTCTGCAAGTTCTCCACATGAGCCGTACGTTCCTTCCTGTTGAAGGTCAATTCAAAGTGTCCTTAGCCAACGAAGGGCACATCACAGAAGAGGGGAGTTTGAAGTCGACATCCGGGAGAAAAGTGCGGGCTCTAGTACTTCTCTTGTCTCTCCAGTATTTAAGAAGCTTCAGTTTTCACTAGAGTCAATTTCTAAACTCTACCACTCTTTTTGCTAACTTGTAGGTCAACCTCACTTGCCTCCTCCGCCTCCAACTATGCATGGTTCAGGGACCGAAGCGATCTTTACTATGTTAACCACCATCTCTATGGGGTTTTCTCCATCCCTTCCTATTTCTAGCTCTAGCCCGGATCTCGATTCTGAGAAGATCGCTGCTTTGGGGAGCCTGGAGGACATTTCCGTCTCTTGGGAGGAGGATGTTCACATTGTCGGTGCTTCGGACCCTATGGACCAAGAGACGATGGCAGAGAGGCTGAAGAAGGAGCAATATATGTTTAACATAAAGAAAGAGCCTGGAACGACCCAACCTAGGATTTCCCCGTTTACAATCAAGACAGGCAAACCAAAGTGCGAAGAGGTGCTAACTAGTGGATTCGGAGGAGAGTCTACACGTTCCAAAGGCAGCATTCCCCCTAATAAGGAACCCAAAAGGAGAGAGAAGCTTAATCCCCGCAGGGGAAAGATTTGAAAAGTCAGCCGTGGCAGTAAGAATTAAAGTCTCAATAGTTTGCCGATTGAGCATTTGGTTTTTTGTGTTTTGTGTTGTATTAGACGAGTCTGTATTTTGCTTGTTGGCTGAAACAGGCCAAGATTGTGCGGGTCGGGCCTCCGCTATTTTTCTTGTACATAAAAGATTTCAGTAGAAATGAAGGATTAGCTTTACTTTTGTAATTTCTCCTGCGTACTTTTCTTGCATTTTATGTACCGTGCCTGCCTTTGTATAACTGCTTGTGTATATAATATGACTGTCTACATTGCAATTTCCTGTATTATATACTTCTGCTTCTATGTGATGTGTTTATTTACCATAACTATGTGCATATAAATAAGATTCCTACAGTTATTTTAGCATGTTCTAATACTTAGCTCTATTTTGATTTTCAAAATACTTTGTTTGGCCTAGTAGAACTATGATATGACTTGATGTAGCCAACTCCACGGTCGTTTCCATTCGAACTTGGTCGAGTTCATTTCAATCATGAATTGGTGCGTATGCCCTAGTCCGCGTGGTTGATTGCTCTAGATGCTGAATTCGAGCATTTGTTGAGAGATCAGTTATCTTGAGCAATTCTTTTGATAGCTTCTAGACAGATTCGTATGATAATTCCTATCTTCGGAAACTAACGACTCTACTGCTTGATTCCAAGCGTTTAGTTCTTGAAGTTATCAATTCTTTGATTGCGATCGAATTCTTCCAAGTTCACGTCATCATCCAATGTCAACTTGGATGTTTTTATCGGAAAGATACGTTATCGTGATCTTTCGTCATAACAAATTCTTCCAAGTTCAGCATTGAGATCCCGATTGTGCACCAGTTTCTAGCTCTGGAAACTTGTACACGGACAACCCAACTCCTTGGATTTTCCTCTGACTTCGCCTATCTCCAGGCTTCGGTTAATTCCTTCTGTTATCACCTATCTCCAGCCTTCGGTTAATTCCTTCTGTTATCACCTATCTCCAGGCGATGTCAAGTTCCGAGTAGTATGAGTCGATTTTTCAACCGACTTGTTGGTTTGGAATTTCCCGGCATTGCTAGGGCAACACTAATACTTAAAAGGCAGGGATTGATTTTCACCGTCGATCCAGCAGTTTGAGTCGATTTTCTCCGTCAACTTGGTGGTTTTAGGCCTTCCTGATGTTGTTGGAGCAATGCTAGTTCTCAGAAGGCTTGGATTGATTTTTCCCATCGATCTGGCGGTTTGAGCCGATTTTCCCCTTTGACTCGGCAACTTTGAACCTTCCTAATGTTGTTAGAGCAACGCCAGTTCTCAGAAGGTTTGGATCGATTTTCCCTGCCGATCCGGCGGTTTGAGTCGATTTTCCCCGTTGATCCGGTAGTTGTGAACCTTCCCGACATTGCCAAAGCAACGTTGGTTCTTAGAAGGTTTGAATTGATTTTCCCCGTCAATCCAACCGTTTTGCTTGCAATAACACAGTCCCATTGGTTCAAGAAGCTAACTTTATTGATAAATAGAAGATATGGCAAGTCTTGCCTATTTACAGTACCCCTAGTATCCCTGGATGGCTTATTTGCGAAAATAAGGAAAAATAAATATAGTAATGCCGCAGCGAGTTGCTATTCCAAGCACGCAGGATGGGAACTCCATCTACCGTAGCTAGCTTGAATGTTCTATCTCTAAGCTTCTAGTCAACCGTAAAAGATCCTTCCCAGTTTGGGCCAAGTACTCCAGTACTCGGGAAGACTCATTTTAGGACAATATCTCCAACTTCAAAAGTACGGTTGCGAACCTTGGTGTTGAAGTAGCGCGCCACTCTTTTCTGGTGAGCAGCAACCCTTGGTTCAGCTTCCTCCTGTTTCTCATTGATCTGATTGAGCGATTCAAGCAGTCGCTGCTCATTTTCTCTGATTGAAGTGTCTTTTGCGATGAAAGGGGACTTTCGGTTCCACTAGGATCATAGCTTCTGAACCATACGCTAAGGCGAATGGCGAATGCCCGATCGTAGATTTTTGTGTTGTTCTGTAAGCCCATAGTGCTAGTTGAAGCTCATCAACCTAATTGCTTTTAGCTTTCATCAGTCGCTTCTTTATAGTGGATTTGATGATTTTGTTCATTGCTTCCACTTGCCCATTTGCCTGCAAATGTGCTACCGTGGAAAAGCTCTTCTCGATCCAATAATGCTTGCAAAAGTCCTCGAACTCAGTGCTCTCGAACTGAGTCCCGTTGTCCGTGATAATTTTCTGCTGTACTCCAAACTTACAAACAATATTTTCCGTTACAAAATCAATTGCTTTCTTATTAGTAATCATGGCAAGCGATTCTGCTTCAGTCCATTTTGTGAGGTAATCATCTACAATGATAGCGTGTTTGTCTCCCACATTTGTTATTAGCATTACGTCAATTATATCGATTCCCCGGATCGCAAATGGCCAAGCACTGACCATTTGCGTAAGATCTGAAGATGGGGCTCTTGGAATCTCTGCAAATCTCCGGCATCGATCACACTATCTGGTGCAGTATGATGCATCTTTATTTATTATGAGCCAGAAATATCATAGTAGAGTGTCTGCCCCCCACCCTCCCGGTGTGGTCACTGCAACTGCCTTCGTGAATTCCCATGAGGATATTTCTAGCTTCATATTTGGTTACATACCTGAGTAAGGGGGAGGAGAATCCTCTCCTATACAGCATTCCATCCTGCATTAGGAATCACAGTGCCTTTCGAAGGAGCTTCTTCCATTCATTCCGGTCTCTAGGGAGTATTTCCCTAAGCAGGTAGTCCTTGATTAGCGTCATTCATGACTCTTCCTCTTCTGTTGTCTCTAGAACTCAATCGACGTCCATTTGATCTATGCTAGCAGTAGTCAATACTTCTACTGGAACCAATCCCATTAGCTGTGCTTCTTTGGAACTAGCTAGCTTGGCTAAGGAATCTGCCTTCATATTCTCCTCCCTGGGAATGTGATATATCATACAATGTTCAATTTCATTAAGCAACTTCCAAGCTTTCGAAAAGTAAGGGGCAAGTTTTACGCCCTTAGCTTGATATTTCCTTCTGACCTAGCAGACGACTAGTTGGGAGTCACTGTAGATATGCAAGGTCTTTATTCCCAACTCCTTTGCAATCTTCAATCCTGCTATTAACATCTCGTACTTCATCTCATTGTTAGTAGCAGGAAATCCTGTTTGAGAGCATAGCAAATTGATCATCCTTCGGGAGTTTCAAACATAACTCCTGCTCTTGAGAAGAATCCGTATGACGCACCATCAACAAAAATTTCCATTGAGATACTGTTAGCATTATGTCTTCCTCCTCGTCATTCCAAATAGTGAACTCGACGATGAAGTCAGACAGCGCCTATCTATTAATCGCTCTTCGGGGATAATAAGTCACATCATATTGGTTCAGCTCGATATTCCACTTCAGAAGTCGTTCCAAAGTTTCAGGACGAAAAAATACTTGTTTTAATGGTTAATCTGTCACCACCTTGATCAGGTGAGGCTGGAAATATATTGCAGTTTCCTTGATGCTATTAGCAAGCAGTACGCCAGCTTTTCCAACATTGGGTATTTCCGTTCGGCTCCAGTAAATCGCTTGCTAATATAGTAAACGGGTCGTGCACCCTAGCTACCTCACGTACAAATGTTGCGCTAAATGTGCGGGTAGATACCACTAGGTAAATGAATAAGTCATCGTTGTCCACCGGTTTATACAGAACTGGTGATGTCTTCATATGTCATAGTAATTGTTCGAAAGCAGTTTGGCAGTCCCGATTCCACTCAAAATTCTTCTTATCTTTCTCTAATGCATCAAAGAATGGTGTACACTTATCCGTTGCTCTGAAGATGAATCGGATCAATGCTACAATCATTCCATTCAAACTTTGTAACTCATTCTTCATCGTCGGGGCTCTAACGTTCCGCAAGGCGGTAATCACCTTCGGATTGGCCTCAATGTCCCTTGCATTTACAATAAAACCAATAAATTTTCCAAAAGAACACTTTAGCGGATTTAGCTTCATTCCTTACTTAGAAAGGATCTCAAACATCTCTGAGACATCATCTAGGTGATTTCCAGATACTCGCGACTTCACTAGCATGGAACCCACATACACCATCATTCGTTTGATCTGATTCTTGAACATTGTGTTCACCAATCTCTGGTAAGTAGCTCCAGCATTCTTCATACCGAATGGCATTACGTAATAACAATATAGCCTCAAGTCTGTGATGAAGTTGGTGTTCTCCTGATCTTGGCCATGCATCATGATCCGATTATACCCTGAATAGGCATCCATAAATGAGAGCAGTTCATGCCCTGCAATTCCATCAACAAGCGTCGATTCTGGGTAATGGAAAGCTATCCTTTGGGTAGGCTTTGTTCAAATCTTAGTAGTCAATGTAAGTCCACCACTTCCCGTTTGATATTCGTACCAAGACAAGATTCGACACCCACTCAGGATACGTTGCATCGCGGATGAAGCCATTGGCCAATAGCTTATCCACTTCTTCCTTCAGTGCAGCGAATCTCTCTGGACCTAAGCTGCGTCTCTTCTGTCTCACTGGTGTGAACTTGGGATCAATGTTAAGTCCATGACACGCTATCTCTGGTGATATCCTACACATATTAGAATGTGTCCAAGCGAATACATCCAAATTAGCATGATGAAAATTTATCAATTCCTTTCACATCCTGATTCCATGCTATGAACATACTTTCAGGACCCGAGTTGGGTCATCCATGTCAACAGGGACAAATACCATAATCTTCGCCGGTGCTGCCCACACTTTCTGTGAATTCTTCTTCCAACGGTCCATTTCCTTGTCAAAGTGACCATGGTCCCCAAGCCAGGGGCGCTTTTGTAATTGCTATGCTTACGATTCTTGAATGTAGAGAGTCTTCCCCACATTCTTTCCCTTTTCACGACGTTTAACTTCACGTAATTCAGCAACATAGCATTTCCTTGAAGCACTTTGGTCTCCTTTTACAACTCCTATCCAATTTACCGTTAGGATTCATCGTCAGACACCATGGAGCCAAAATGATTCTGAAATCAGCAAGGGTCGGTCAACCCAAGAAAGCATTATAAGTAGAATACTCTTCAATGATCATGAAGGTTTAGATGAGAGAATCACCCCATGTTCTCCTTCCTTGAGTTCTATAGGTAGGTCGATCATTCCAACTGACTATTTAGGTTTACCATGAATCACTGAATCTTTGTTCTGCAGGCGGTCACATCCTTCTTGCTAATGATTATATGGTCAAACGTCTTTCGAAATAGGATGTTGAACAAACTTCCATTGTCAATCAAAATTAGATGCACAATTGCCGATCCAATCCCAACTATAATTACCATTGGGTTAAGAGTTGGCGCTTCTACATCTTCAGTATCCCGATTCCGAAACACAATGTCGTTGGTAATTATCCTTTATTGCTTAGCTGAAGCCCCATCTTCGACAGCGTAGCAACTCTCATGTGGTGCATGCTTTAAAGAACTAGCATATTGTTCCATCTCACCCCAACTCTTCTGTGCTGGGCGAGGTCCTTCGGAAATGGTATTTATAACTAGTCTTCCATCAATTCGCTTGGGTCCTTCTCCGCTGGGTCCAAGCTGATTTCCTTGAGCCATCGGCGCTTAGAGCACAACATGTTGATTAGGGTTTTGCAGTTTCTTCACATACTGTTGGAGCCTGGTTTTTCTTATCAATTCTTCAATCAAGTCCGTCAGATGTCGACACTCATTTGTGTTATGCCCATGAGTCTCGTGGAAGCGGCAAAACTTCCCCGATCTCTTTTGTTGCTCGGTCTCTTCCCACTTCGACGATTTATTATGCTGCTCAGTTCCCTAAGTGGCAAGATAGATATTCTCCAAACCGTCATTCAACGGCGTATATTCCTTGGGTTCTCATATTCCATAGTCGTTTTCCATTCCCGTCGCGCCTACGAGAATTCTAATTCCTCTTCTTCCGATTTGTAGATTTTCCTGCATTTCCTTCAGTAGCTTCCAAATTACTTCTGTGCTATTTAACTACAATGTTACTCTAAATCACTTCCTTCGATTGCTCATCGAGGGGCTTGCTTTCAACCATATTTGCTTATTCCAATCTCAGAAACTGATTTGCCTTTTGGTGGAATTCCTCTATGGCAGTTGGTTGCTTCATCTTTATCCAACTACCGAAATCCGTGTCCGGGTGAATGCCCCGGGTCAGAGCCATGAAGATAAATCTTCCTTCGGGTTGTTAACCTTCATAGTAGCGATGTTAAACCGGTTCAGGAAAGCTTTCAGCGATTTCTTGGACCCTTGAGAAAAGCCAGGTAAAGACATCATGTCCTTTGGTCGTATAGTGTGGAGTCTGAACTACTCCAGAAACTTCTTTGCTAATTCGTTAAAAGTAGAAATAGACTTCGGGAGGAGCCTAGTAAACCACATGGAAGCACTCCTTCTAAGAAGATAAGGAAACATCTGCAGCAAACAACATTTGTAGCTCATGCTCCATCCATATGCAATTCGTATTTGAGTAAGTGTTGTCTAGGATCAGTAGTTCCATTATAGGATGGCATTGTTGGCATAGTGAATTTTTAAGGATATTCTTCTCTCAGACCATTTTCAGCAAACGGAGTTTGGCTTGGTGCAGAACCTCAATCTTCAATCTTACTGCCTCTTCTTTCCTCCACCAACCTTTTGACCATGTCAGCGATTTTCTTCTTACTGGCGCGGTAATCTACGAGTTAACTATCGGGGTTGCACTGAGTGTTTAGCTCCGCAAACGATCTCGGCTTTCCAACTAAAGTCTAGGTTCTCCATTCTCTAGGAGAACCACTCCTGTAGAGTTTTGTTGGCGTCCAGTTGGTCTTGCCGTGGAATTTTGAACTCCAGTTCCAGTGTTTTGTCCATTAGCACCAGTATTTAACCCATTATTACCATCATTCATATGCATGTCCTCATCAGAGTTAGAAACCAGCATGCATCTCCCTCCTGAACATTGTCAAGTGGGACATTTGGGTTAGTATCGAGCTGTTTTGGCTCGGTAGTGAGTTGTTTTCTTGCGGGGCGAGCGCTCCTACTTCCTCCTGCAACATTTCCTACAACTCGGGCAATCACTTCCTTCTGCTTTTGCTTAGGGGTGAGCAATATTCGGTTAGAACCGAATTAACCAACCAAACCGGTTCATTTCGGTCGGTTCGGTTATGAAATTACATCGGTTGAATTCGGTTTGTTAAATAATTTCATTTTGGTTATCGGTTTAACCGAATTAACCAAACTTTTATTATATTATCCAAATTCATGGCATTGTAATACTCTTAACAATTGGTTTGGTAATAAAAAACAAAACTTATCTATTAAAAATAGGTTAATTTTTCTTAAACTTAAAATAAACACTCAAAATAGTTTATACAAACATAAATATATGTTTTCCATTAACTAAATCAATCATCTGAATAATAACATATGGTAAATTCTCTTACTTGCTTTCTTAGTTTGGTTAAATCGGTTACCGACCGAATTAACCGAAATTAATTCGGTTCGGTTTTCATTTTTTTGGTTTCAATTCAGTTTGACATTTTTTAGCTCAAAACCGACCGAACACTCACCCCTACTTTTGCTTTCCATCCCTCTTGTTTAAGACAGAAACTAAAGAGTTGTTACAACCCGTAAATTCATCACTTTAGAAAATTTTCAAAATATTCAAAAATAGGATTTTTAAAACATAAATGATGTTTTAAATAATAAATAATATTGATGATCATATTTTTCAATAAATACATATAAAAAAATATACACTTGGGTAAAAAATCAATAAAATGACCGAAAATCGTTTTATCGATAAACAGCTCTTCGGCCATCCGACATCGCACGCCAAACTGAATACATACACTCATTTGTGTATATGAATTCAAATATGAAATAAAATAATTTATTTATTTATGGAAAATTAAATGTATTTATAACATCATTAATGATGTCATCATTTCCAATTAATTGATTTTTGAATTTAAATTTAATTTAAATGATTTAATAATTATTTTAATTATTAAGTAAGCTCTTTAATTTATTATATAATGGTAGAAATATTATTTTTAAACTTTGTTTATAAAAATGTGTATATTAACTAAAAAGTAAAAATATGACCAAAAATCGAAATCGGAATTCGTAACAATTCAACGTGAATAATTTGTACAACGTTGTGGATTATATATGCACATATACAAGTACACATACATGAAAACATTTACATACACATGAACACACATATGTACATGTACATATATTTGTATATATATTCAAAAATATTCAACATATCATCTACATCCTTAACTCTTAAGCAACCAAAAAGTCAACCTTCTTACACACAAGTACATACATCATGAAAGCACATGGAGTGAGGGGTCAATTCGGCCATGTGGGTGATGGAGATGGTGCATGTAGTAGTGATGGATAATGATGTATTTATGTAAAATATCTTAGATATTTTTCTCTTCTTTCCCTATAAATACCACCCCTTCTCCTCTTCATTTTCATTTTTCTTCTTCTTCATTTTCAAAGCTTTTATCCTCCTTCTTAATGGCTTCCACCCTAAAATAAATAATGGCTAAATTCATTTAAAAAAGAAACTAAAATTATATAGTACATATATATAGTGTAAAACACCTCTTCATTCTCTTTACCCACGGTCACCACCACACACCACCATAGCCGAGCCTTTCCTCCCCTACAACCAAGGCCGTGAGCCCCTAGTCAAGGCCGAGCCCCCTAAAGGCAAGAACCCAAGTGATCGTGAGCTTAGATTTCAAGTTAGCGAAGCTATAGCCATTTTTAGGTTATCGTTTAATCCAAGTTGAGAAACTCTTAATTATATTATATTTTTGGATGATAATAAGATGTTTGAAATGGATGTTTAATATGTTTTGATTATCAAGTTTGATTGTTTAATATTGTTGTTTTATTATATTAATAAGTCACGTTTAATACACGTCGAGAATCACAATGGAAATCACTTTCCTTTTATTAATGAAATGGTGTATATGAAATGTTTAAACCTCTAAAAAAATGGTTTAAAATGATTTAAAAATGTTTTATAGATATTTAAATGTGTTTCGACGAAGTTTGAAAAGAAAATGGAAAATTCGTAAAAATAGGCGCGTCGCGTAACGGTAGTTCGCGATTTCGCGCCGTAATAGTTTAAATCCACTTATACGATGGATTCAGAGTCGGATTTCTTTGAAATAAAAATTTTCCAAACTCTTATAATTATAGTTTTCAAATGAAAGAAAAAGATTGAGATTTGATTTAGTAGATTTGAAATTATGAGTAAAACAAGTTTTGAAAATAATCGCGGTTTTGCAGTTCGGAATCCATAAAGTGATTTCTTTAAAAATAATATTTTAAAATTGTTAAAAAAAATATGAAATAAATTCTAAAAATATTTTAAAAGTGATTTAAGTTATAAAAATGAATTTTCAAATGATAAAAAGTTGTTTTGATCAATATAGCTTAAAAAGCACTTTCCGCAGCACTTTTCTATAACTTTTGAAATATAGTTTTAAACGCAACCATTCTTTTCCAAATCTTTTGTAGATATTTTAAAATGATTAATAAATTATTTTAAATATGATTTAAAAGAGTTATGGAATGATTAAATATTAAATGATTTAGAGTCGATCAAATTACTTGGCTGCCTTATGGGTGTCAAAGTGGTAGTGTCTAGGCTTGAGTTTGGAAAACCAATTTCCTGCTCCACTTGGCTATCCGGACTGGCCCGACGGATGGTATGGTAAATTTGATTTACTCGGATCAAAATTTTCCAAAGTATAAAGGATATAATTTCCTAATTATAAATAACTTGGATTTTATGAGGATAATCTTCTTATACGTGGTATTAAAGCCCGAAGAGGGAACTCGTACTATTCATGGAATTTAAAAGGTGATTTCACCGTTATTCCGCCCATAGTACTTGTTGAATACGGGAATTGATATTGAGTAGAATTAGATGATTTCTATAGATTCTGCTCACTTAATATTTACTGGTTTTGGATTAATATCCTAGATAACAGGTTTTAACTCAATCAAAACTCTGATTTTGAATTAAGAAATCCTTGTTAGGATTTAAATAAAATGATTTGGAATTTAAAAAGGTTTTAAGTAATCAAAGGATTTGATAAATGAGGTTTAATGATTCCATATATATCGGAAAAAATGTTTTAAAAATATATATCTCCAGAAGATATTTGATGAAAGGAATTAATCAATCAAAGAATAATTCCCTATTTACTAAACATCTTTTTATCAATGATTGGTTCGAAGGAACCGGGGTCGGATTTGAGTGATTCTTATCCGAAAACCACTTCGAACCAATGTATGCGTTTGAAAAATAAAGAACCGATAAAGATAATGAAGGATGAAGACCAGAGATCTTCGGGGTGGAAGGACTGCTTGCTGATAATTCTGGTTAGCTCCTAAATAACTAAAGTATCAATGATCCCTTCATTTCTGAAACTCTTCGGGTTGCAAGGACTTCTCGCTACTAATCTTAGGGGTAATCCCCGATAGGATGTGGTAGGAGAGTACCTTCGGTTTGTCTTGTTTCTGGACAACTTGTATGGACGAACGTTTGATGTTGCATTTGTAATTACATTGATTGATCTCTATGAACGTATTATCTGATGGTGGCGGAGAATGCAACTTCTCTTAACTTAACACCCTTTCCTAAGACATTCGAGCTCAATAGTTATACGTTTGTAGAAATCAGTTGTGTGATTAAGGAATGGCAATGTGGCATTCAAAGTGGAATGTGCTATGTGAAAGGTAATCGTTACTTCGGGCCTCATCACTCAGAATGGCTTAAACAGGGCATGCCGTGAGACTATGTGGGTCGCACCCATAAGGGTATGGTAATCACCCTTCTAGATTACTCTCTATATGTCGAGTATGTTGGTTATGTTGTTTTGGGATCCCGGATAGGTCGGTTACGACCGCGGTGATGTCATATTCGGTTCTATCCACCACTAGGTGGGTCTGTGGGTAGGCTGGTCTTGCCAGGTGCAGAGGTTTCGAAGATATCGATCCTCGATACATCCCTCCAGAGGTGTTTTGTACGGAAGGTAGTCCCTTACCTGCCATTGTATGAAATCCATTCTCCAATAAGTGCCATTGGACTTGATTGTAGAACCTACTCTGTAGCTAGTATGCTGGAATTTAATAATGTAACAATTTCGACTAAGATCCATAAGTTTACTTGCAATTGTTTTCAAAAGAATGTCATTAAAAATAATATCAAATGAATTTTATGTAGCAAATGTTTTGGTTATCATAAGGTAAAAACCCGTTTCGTGTTTATGTGCGGCGTGGTCTTACGAGATACCCTATTGTTTTAGTATTTTGAGTTTATCATACTAGTCCATGACTGACCCAGAGTTTATTTTTCTTATCCGTTAAACTCTGGATGCCCTAATTTTCCTAGGTAGCCAACTAGTTAGGTAAGCTTGGAGCATTTTGGAATGGAGCATGGAGCATTTTGGGTCTTTTGTTGAAGTCATCTATCACTTTCCATTGTGTTTGTATTATGTATTTGTATCTATCAGCACTGTAAGGATAGGCCGTTATAACTATCCTAGCTGGGTTAGTACCTGTCGTAACTCTGATGGAATAATTTGGAGTAATTGCATGTACTACTCATATGTATAATTATGTGTTGAATACGATGTGAGATTCTATTATCGTCTTATCTTCTATCTTTATTTCTTTACCCCATGATAATCTGTCTCTTTGGCACTTGGATTTACGGCATGTGAATACTGAGGATGTATTAGTATCGATTTCAGAGAGTCGAGGAGGTGGAACGTCACAAGAGTTCTCTTGTTCTATTGTAGGATAAGTTTTTCTTATAACTCTTCTTGTTGTTGGTGGCTGCAAAGTTAGCGACGCATCCATCTTATCCATGAGAGCTTTCTTACTATCCGTAAACTTCTAATTAAGTTAATTGATCATCTTATTAATCCCTCCTCTACTGATAACTTTCTATTGAATTGAGGATCCAGATAGTGAATTTCCATTATTTACTTTGATTGGTGAGCATTTCCTTCATCACCACCGGCCACAGCTCCAAAGGATCTGTTGGATCTTCTTGGTGCCATGACTTTTGTTAACAACTTTCTAAGTTTTCAAAGCAAGTTTTTTGGATCTAACTTCTAGATATATCCAATCCAAAGAAAAGAGCAAGATCTAAGACTGGATTTAGTTTTATCAGTGAAAGCACCAAAATATTGTTTATATTGATCATTGGTTGATTTTGGTGATCGTTCCTTCATCACTTAGTTTATTCTATCATTTTAGCTTTCATATCTTCAACTCTTGGAATGGTCATCCAAAACTCTAGAAAATCACTTGGTCACATATGAAAGAGATAGATAATAACTCGTATGAAGTTGGAAAGGAGTTTTGAGGGGGTGAAAATAACTCGGCATCGACCTATATTACTCGGTACCGACCTATTTTCTTAAGTAATTTTTAGGTGAAACTTCTCTGAGCTATTTCTATGCTTCATCTAAGTGTGCCTCCATGATATCAAGTCATTTCATCTTCGTCTTGTCATTCTAACTTCCATCAACTTCTGCTTGGTTAAAAATCCGATTAACTATATAGTAGTGTGTGTGTGCGCGCGCGCGTGTGGGTATGTATGTATGCATGTGTATATAAATTTAATTATATATTTATTATAAAATATCGGTTATAAATTATTTGCACAATCATTTATGAAGTATATGTGCAAACATATATATATATACACTTAAATTTTAAAATTATTTTAAATATAATTTGTAAGATAATTTAAACCCTTTCTCATACATTATGAAAACAAAACTTAATTTTTTCAGTTTATATATATAGACACTATATATATATATACGTGTATATATATATATGAACATATAGCTATTTAATACATATATATATATTAAATACATATATTTGCTGCTGCTCATGGCCTAATTTTTTTTAAATTTTTTTCGGTTTGAATGAGTTTTTACATAAAATATACTTTAAAAATTAAATCCATGTGGATTTCATAAAAAATATATAAAAAATTTCTGAAATCAAAATTCATATTTTAAATTATATTTTTTTATAGAATAATATAATACTTATAAATGTATTATAAATATATTTTGTATGTTTAACTAATATTAAATCAAATAAATAATTTAAATATTTATAAAATAAATAAGTTTTTTATTGTCAAATGGTTCTTAGGTGTGTACAATTTTTTTTAGAAATTTTAAACACATATATCATATGAATTAATGTTTTATAATTAGATATAATTGTTAAGAACATTTAATAATAATATTTTAACAATTTTTTTATTATTAGGCCGAGATCAACAAGATGATATCTATAGGAAATTTTTTTATGCACGCATGTATATAACCATCAACATATGACAATACAGTAATATACTGATTCATGATATGATCTATCTAGCTAACGTATTATCGATTGATTAACTTCAGCAATTTAAATTTGTAATAAATCTAAAGCATACCTCTGACCAAAGCCTAAAGATAACACTTTGAAATGTTTAAATGACTCGTTGAATTGAATTCCATGTTCTATAGTTGCTAGCCTCCGAACTTTTTTACCACCGATAGTCTAATTAAAGAGTTTTGATGTGATTTGTGCTAGGATATGTTAGAGTTTTGAAGGGGGTATTTCTGGCCAAAATATGCAAGTAGGAGGAGGAGCAAATGGTCTAAAAAGAATGAATAGAGAGTGGCTTATTTAAAGGGAGACATGAGAGTGAAAAGTGGACCACAATTCCTAATACCTCTCTTACCATTTTCACTCCTCTTTCCATTCAAATCTACCATACCACATCATATATGGTCGGCCTCTTATGCAAGCATCATAGCCCGAACGATGCCCGTTGCATTTAAATTCAAATTTAGACGTGTGCTGATATCGTATATCGATCAATATATTTATAACTATTATAAATACACTGTTTAACATTGTTGAACACATCAAATATAAAATTTTATAATTAAAATTTCATAAATATTAACAAATTTAAGTAATTTATAACAATTATAAATTAATTAAATCAGGTGATAAAAGGAGTGCTCACCGTTTCGGTTATGTGATTCTTAGGTGTAAATTTGATCATCGGTTAATATCGAACAATTCGAATATTTACGTTCACACGTCACTTAGCATATGGTATGACATTATGGCCAAATTTATCGCTAACTCGGTTTTGGTAAAATCCAATTTTACTTTATTAAGCGTTACGCGGTAATTACAATTATTTACACTAATTCTCTTCGTTAAAACCATATTACTTTGGACTAATGGAATTTGGTAATGGTCAAAATTCCAATATCTTCCATATTCAATTCTATAATACAAAACACAAAGTCCTTAGGTCAATAATAACAATTATCATTAATCGAACTACTCTGGCCAAAGATATTGACTTTGAGTTGACTTCAGTTGATCGTGATACCTATATAACTGACGAGATGAATCTTCTTTTGAATAGCGTTTCACTTCCAATACTTCCACTCGACCCAGCTATAGTCACTCGATGGAGCTCGTATCATGATTTGACTATAATCAAAACAGAGCTTTCATATTAAAGATCAACGGTATTCTTAATTCAAGAGAACGATGGAAATGAGTCGCATCGATATTTTTTGTTTGACTTTAGTTATATTAATCAACAAAAAATTATCGAGTGAGTCATTCCATAGTTATCCAATAAGTATCAGTACATAAACCCTTGGTTCCCCCCAATAGTCATAAGTAATACACTGCCCAACAATTGGAGAGCGTTACGTACACTAGTCTCAACAGATGCCTCGATATCCAATCTCGATACATCTTGACTATGAATATTTAAAATGATGTGCCTATTATAAATTGTGATACAATACCCATGATTACAACTATTTGTAATTACTTATCATGAAAACACCATTTATGGATTTTCTGTTAGATATTTTTAATTAAACATTAATTATTTATAACACATTATAATAAATATATAATAGAAAAAAACACCTTTATTACAAACGAGAATTTATTATAGAGTTAATAATTTACAATAAATTACAGAATTGCCCATAGGTCATGTCCAACTCTATGAATCTCCCACTTGCACTTGGGGCTAATTATGGAATCTCAATCTCATCCTTCAATCAGCATCTCAAGAGCCGATCGAGCTATACCCTTAGTGAATGGATCTGCTATGTTGCCATTGGTATCTACCCTCTATATCATGACGTCTTTCTTCTCAACGAATTCTTCAATGAGGTGGAACTTTCTAAGAATGTGCCATGACTTCTTATGTACTATAGGCTTCTTTACGATCTAAATCGCCGCATTGTTATCACATAACAATGTCATAGAATTCTCAATATCGGGAATCACCCGATCTCACTCAAAAATTAAGCATCCATACTGCTTCTTTAGATGCTTCACTGAGGCCGATGTACTCGGCCTCCATTATAGAATCAACTACTATCTCTTATTTGGAACTTTTCCCACTGACGGCTCTGCCGTTAAGCATAAAGACATAACCGGACACCAATTTACTATCATCAATGTCACTTTGAAAGCTTGAATCAGTATACTCCTTCATAAGAAGGTCTCCATTCTCATAAATGAGGAATAAGTCTAGAGTAGTTCTTAAATACTTCAGTATACATTTTACGACCGTCCAAATCTTTTCACCAGGATTAGACTGATATCGACTCACATATCCTAATGCATAGGCTACATCCATACTAGTACATAGCATAGCATACATTATGGATACTATAGCCGAAGCATAGTCGATCCTCTTCATATGCTATTTCTCTACATCAGTATGAGGAGTGTCCTTCTTAGAAAGGACGATTCCAGATTGCGTTGGAATGTTCCCATGCTTGGAACTCTCCATAATAAATCTCTTCTATAGTGTATCTATGCATAAGCATTGGGACAAACCTAGCAACCTTTTAGATCTATCTCTATAAATCTTTATGCCTAGTATATAGGTTGCCTCTCCCAAATCCTTTATGGAGAAGTTCTTGGAAAACCAAGCCTTCACTGATAGCTATAACGAAATGTCATTTCCAATCAACAGGAGATCGTCAACATATAGCACTAAGAATACGATATCATTGCCCTATTCCTTTATGTGTACGCACACTTTTTATATGTTCTGATAAAATCCAAACTATTTAATTACCTTATCAAAACACTTGTTCCAACTTAATTGAAGCTTATTTAAGTTCATAAATGGACTTTAACAACTTGCAAGGCTTGCCCTCACTCCCACTAGCTACAAAAGCCATGGGCTATGACATATAAACTATTTTTTCTAAATCACCATTTAGAAATACTGTCTTTACATCCATTTTCCATAATTTGTAGTCAAAGAATGCAACGATGGCTAGCATACTCCGAATGGACTTAAGCACGACTATGGGCCACAAGGACTCATCATGATAAACACCTTGAATTTGACGAAATTCTTTCGCAACTAGCCTAGCCTTATAAGTCTCTACTTCCCCATCTGCATTTAGGTTTTTCTTAAAAATCCATTTGCAGCCAATGGGTTTTATCCCTTCGGGTTTGTCCGACAAAGTCCATACTTTTTTTTGTACATGGAATCCATCTCGGATTTCATTGCTCCAAGCCAGAGTGCAGATTCTTTACTCTATAGTACTAGTTGGAAAGATAGAGGAGTGTCATCATCTGAGACACGGTTCTCCTTCCCGCCATCCATGAGAAAACCATAATATCTCTCTAGTGCACGAGATTCCCTACCAAACATTCTAATAGGTTGCATGTTTTCGTGTATGGGTGAACTTGGTTGTCCCACTAGTTCGGCCTCAGTGTTAACTTCTTAGATCTCATTCAAGTCTACAACTTCGCTGTTAATTTTATTTGATAGAGAAATTCTTTTTCTAAAAAGACAATGTGCCGAGAAGCGATAACTTTTTGCTTCTCGGTATTGTAGAATATATATCCCATTGAGTTTTTAGGATATCCTATAAATTTACACATTACCGATCTTGCATCTAGTTTATTCGGACCAACGTTCTTAATGTAGGCCGGACAATTCCACAACCTTCAAATATTTGAGTTGGGGTTTCTTAGCATACCACATCTCATATGATTTTTAAGCATAAAGTGGGCAACAAGTTCAACATATGCATTGCGGTTTCTAGCGCATATCCTCAATAGGACAGATATAACTCAACTTTACTCATTACGGAATGAACCATATCTAATAGGTTTTAGTTCCTTCGCACCGACATGCCATTGTGTTGCGCACTATAAGGTAGAGTAATCTGAGAGATAATCCCATTATCTTTTAAGTACTGTTAGAATTCTTGTCCAACGTAACTCACCTCCTCAATCAGATCGAATAATCTTAATCTTACAGTCCATTTAGTTTTCTACTACATTTTTATACTCAACCAATTTCTCATAGACATCGGATTTGTTCTTCATAAGATACACATATCCTAATCGAGAAATCATCGGAGAAGGTAACAAAGTAAGAACTATTATCCTTGGTGATTATAAGCATAGGTCCACATACATCACTATGTACTAATCCTAAGAGTTCATAAACTCTTTCATTGCTCCCACTGAAGTAGTGCTTGGTCATTTTCCTTTTGAGACATGACCCACATGTGTCAAATAATTTAGAATCAAATAACGGGAGAAAAACTTTGATTTTCGGTTTGTGTAGTCATTTCTCACTTACATGACATAGCCTACAAAACCAAAGATAACCATCACTTATATTGTAAGAAGAATCATTCACAAAACACACATAATTAGTAATGATCACATAAATGACATTTTCAAGAACACCATCGCAGACTTTATTTCCATTTAAACCAATGTTCAAAACATTGTTCGCACAATGAAATATACATCCAGTCTCAAACAATCTAGAAACATACACAATTCCACAAATAAAGTCTTTTACAAAATAGAAATTATTTAATATCAATACTACTCCATAAGGCAAACATAAATGATAATCTCCTACTTGTTGGAACTGGACCAGCCCGCAGCAGAAGTTATGGGTGAATTTCAAAAAAATTACCCCATTGGATCTTTATTAGGCCTATGAAGTCTAACCGAATTAGAACATATCTAAATTTCATTTAAATAAAATCATTTATTTTATTTAAATTCAAATATATTAAGATATGAAATTAATTTTATTCGATTTAGTTTATATATAATTGTATCATATACATATATGTGTGAGTGCATGTGTAACATAATAATCCGTGAAAAGTATAATATACTCATATGTAGATGTTGGGATTTACATCGCAACAGACATATAAGCTCATTTTGTATGTCATGTATGTTGTCCAAATATGTGCATGTATATGTGTTACTAAACACACACACACACATGTATGCATGAATATATTATATATAATATATGAACATAAAACATTTATATATAGATAAATATATGTATAGAAAGAGAGAGAACAATTATTAAAAATTATTTATATTTAAAATTAACTTAGTTTTGCAAACATAATAATTTTAGTATTTTAGTTTGTATATATTATGAATAAAATAATGTTTTAATCCATAAATAATTAACATAAAATAATCCATTGATGAAAATTCAAATTTTATAATTTTCGAAAATCTAGGATCATAAAATAGAGTTTAAAAAATCTGCAGATTTTCCAAAGTTGAAATATTATTTTTAAAAACAAATACATTGATTTCGGCAATAATTATTTAATATAAAATAATATATTATTAAAAATTCAAATTTTATAATTTTAAAAATTCAAGGACCATGAATGAAAGGTTACGAAAAATTTTGAAGAATTTTTCAATTAAATTGTTATTTTTAATAAATCATAAACTGTTTTTCCAAAATAATACTAATTATTAAAAATAATAAACTTTATTGAAAATCCTAAATTTTTTCTATACGTTTCTGGAATGATATAATATTTTCTTTAAATATAAAATTGAATTTTTAATGTAATAGTTATTTTATATATAATAAACAATTCAAAATTCAATAAATGTTAATTTAAAAATATGAATATATGTATGATAATTAATTTTCGAATTTGTAAAAAAATATTATATATAAATAAGTGTACTAAATTTTTTAAATCATATATATATATATATATATATCTTATATATGCTATTATGAGAGAGAAATATACACTAATATATATATATATGAATTTATTAATAAATATATATAAAACAATTATTAATGACAAAAATTGATTTTTTACAGTAAACAAAATTTGTATATACATAAATCAATTAGTATAATAAATAAATTATGCACATAACGAAACTGATTTGTGACAACTGCATCTCCTTACAAAATCTCACCTAACTAAACATATAGTAGCAATATATTTAAGCAGATATGAAATTTCTCATTATAGGATCATAAAATATAATTTAATTAAACTATAATTACCAATTTAATGATGCCTTTGAATCCACATTGAAGCAATGACTTCCCTTCCTTTTACTGTTCTTGATTCGTTAGATTGCAAGTCTGGAATCACCGACCTCTAACTATCGAATAATATTATTTTAATTTGAAATATATTTGAGAATTTTGGATTGAATTGAGAGCTATGTTTTAACCAGTAATGTAGAAGGTAATGGCAGCCAAAAAAGGTTAGTCATTATTTTAGAGATACATACATACATACATACATATATATATAGGGTTGTATTAGAGAGAAACGGGAAAACCTTTTTACTCATTCTCACTTGATCTCAACTCACTATCTCCAAGCCAATTCCCTATGTTTTAGCCACCCCTAGACCTTTCCAAAACCGAGATTTTGCAGCCCTAATGATGGGGCTTAAACCCATCTAAGCCAAAGCCAAAATACTATGCAATTAAATCTAATTTAATCGCTTGTCGATATTGTATATCGATCGATATATTTATAACTGTTATAAATATATATAACATTATTTATTTCTCAAATCATATTCAAATTTTATAATTAATATTTCAAAAATATTAATTAATTTAATTAATTTATAATAATTATAAACTAATTAAATCGTTTGGTCTTAAGGGAATTCATCATTTCGGCTGTGTAACTCTTGGGTGTAAATTTGGTCAGTGATTAACATCGAATTATTCTAATGTTAATGTTTACACGTCACTTAGCAGGTGGTGCGAAATTATGGCCAAATTTATCGCTTACTCATTTTCAGGTAAAATCCAATTTTAGTTCAATAGCGTTACCCGGTTGTGACATTTGTTTACACCAATTCTCTTTGTCAAAATTATATCACTTTGGACTTATGGAATTTGGTAATGGTCAAAATTTTAGCTTCATCCACATTTAACTTTATAGTCCATATACAAAGTCCTTGGTTCAATAACAACAATTATTATTAACCGAAATGCTCTGGCCAGAGACATTGACTTTGAGTTGACTATGATACTAACCGCATATAACTGAGGAGACGAGTCCTCTCTTGAATAGTGCTTCACATCCAATACTTCCACTCGACTCAACTATAGTCGTTCGACGAACGCCATGCCATGATTTGGCTATAATCAAAGCGGAGTTTTCATATTGAAGATCCACAGTATTCTCAAGTCGAGAGAACTATGTAAATCAGTCACATCGATATTTTCTATTTAACCTTAGTTATATTAACTAAGAAAAAACTATCGAGTGAGTCGTTCCATAGTTATCCAATAACTATTAGTACATAACCCCTAGTTGCCGCCACCAGTCATGAGTAATACACCGCCCAACATTTGGAGAGCGTTATGTACTCCAGTCTCAACAGATACATCGATATCCAGTCTCGATGCATCTTGACTAGGAACATTTAAAATGGTACATTTGCTTCGTTGTGATAAATTACTCACGGTTACAACACTTTGTAACTACTATCACAAAATATATCATTTATGGATTTTTTTTTTATTAAATATACTTTTAATTAAGTTAATTAATTAATATAGTCACATTATGTCAAGTATATAATAGGAAGAAAATACCTTTTATTTCGAACAAGATTGGTCAACGAGTTAAATATATGTAACAAATTACATAATTGCCCCTAGGGCATACCCCTAACTCTATCAATCTCCCACTTGCACTTGGAGTCAATTATGGAATCTAATTCCAACTTCTCCAATCAGTTTTATCAAAACCAATTAGGTCAGTCCCTTAGTGAATGGGTATGCTATTATGATTTAATCATCTACTTTGTCGATTAACTCTCTCTGACCCTGATAAACTGCCTTTATCATGTGGAACAATTCGTAGTATGTCTTTTGACTTCTAGTGAGCTTTAGGTCCTATCATGACCAATTTTATGACATTGTTATCTTATAACAATATTATGTAATTCTCAACATTTGGAATCATCTTCGGCTCAATTATAAATTTGTGCATTTATATCTATATACATTGGTTTATTGTAGCGCTATTCAAGTTAATGTTCTCGACATTTTTTTGAATCGACCATAATCACTTTTATTTTGAAACATTTTCAAATTAAAGATTTTAACTTGAATTTTATCATTGACATGTTATACTCAATATCACTTATAAAAGTTTGTGTCCAAACGTTCCATCATAACGAGTTCGTTGTTTCTATAAACAATTTTCTAGTATTTCATGAATACGCGAGAATACCTCAAACAACCATTTAGTGATATCAATTTGGATTTTATATTTGCTCCATGTATCAAATACATAAACAAAACACAATATCATACACAACATAACATGTATGATAATTCATATTGCTAATGCATAAGGAATCCAACTTACATGTTCTCCTTTTATATGGTGCTCTTGTATATCATTTTGGGACAATCCCTATATCTTTTATACTCACCATAAAAGACATCATTTACAATCCAAAATTGAGTATTAAAACAACTAAAGTTGATTTTAATACAAGCATATTGTTAAAATCAACAACGTGTTGTTTACTTATAGTTTAGAAATATCAATGTACCTTTTAACGTTCTTTACTGTGAACACACGCTTCCTCTCCACTTTGATTGAAAATCAAACCATTTGATATTTCTATCAAAATACTTATTCAATCTTGATGCTTATAAAATGATACATTCGTATCATTTCTTGGATCATATCCAAAGACTCACAAACCCAAGATCGCTCCCACAGACTTTGAGGCATTTTTGGTTAATATGTGTAAACGATTTACTCTAAATCATTATTTAGAATTTTCTATTTCAATACATAAGTACCAAACACTAAGTCTTATCGAGCGATAATTTTGTGAGTAAATTTGAATTAACTTGAGTATGCTGAATACCGAATCTGTTATGCTAATTTCAATAATTGAAATTTGCGATATTATTCTTATCAACATTGCTCATTTAATTCCAACCACATTAGTCTTTCCAATAAAGACACAATCTCGGCCGATGGATCACATCTCTTTGGTTACAACCACCAAAATCATATTTTGATAGCGTACTTGGAATTCTTTCAGATTTGCGCATCATACCATATAGAGTCAACAATATTAATGGTTTAATTGAACAACCGAGGGTAATGTATATTTTCGACATTAATAAGAAACTCATAGTTTTTCTTCGATGTACAAGAATACTTATTAGACATTCTAATGCTATGTGTTCATTTAGGTTAGTTAATTTCACTTCATCTCATATAATCAGTTCTATCTATGGATCAGATCCAATTCCATTTAAATACCAAAAATTTCTCAAAGAAATTCCTTCACAATGAAGTTGATATATCTTGAAACAACAATTGTTTCTAAGTGCAAATATAATAGGAATTAATAAACGCCTTATGAGCCTTTTTATTTATAAAACTGATTTTAGTTTACTAAAATTATGTTCAAAACATAAATATGTCATTTGATGACAGACCTTTCCAAAAACCTTTTGGAGATTCATACAACATCCTTCATGAACAATTATTATGTGCAATCTTTCGACTCGCACAACCTGCCAACTCCTTGGCCTAGGATATGTTGGGATTTCTTACAAACCCTTATCTTGTATGATTTTGTAAACCGCTGTTTAGATGAAATAATATCAACCTTGTGTACTAATCTTAAGTACATGACCTTATAGAAAGGAACTAACTCAACTTCACTCATAATTAATTGTAAATTGCCCAACAATGTCTGATTACTTTTTATCGATGCATCATTATGTATCACATGGAGAAGTGACTTTTGAGATTGAATCTATATTTATTTTTAGGTACATTTGGAACTCTTTCCAATATACTCACTTATTCGACCAAATCAAATCATTTTATTCTACTGCATGTTATTTTATTTACTTTTCTTTTATATTCTATGATTTTATCATAAACTTACTACATGTGTATCTAATACACATGTTCATGTTGGTAATTAAATCATCGATGAATATAACAAAGTATGTGGAACCCTTTGGGTATTAATAGACTTGTGATTGCATACATCAATATGTATTAATTCAAAGAGTTCATCAACTCTTATGATGCTCCCACTAATAGGTGCATAGTCATTAATTGTTTGAGATATAATTAACCTATATCATATGATTCATAATCATATAGTAAAATTGTTTCTCAAAACTATGGCTTAGTCTATAATTCCAAAACAACTGTAAATAATATTAGATACATATGTATTTTTGTTGCATCACTTTTACTATGAAAACGAATTCCATAATATAGTTATATTTCATAATGAATATTCATAATACTCATATTGAAATATAGTTATATCTATTTTTCAGACAATACCAAATATAAACATTATTTCACAAATAATGTTCGGTACATTTTACGAAATTTTTTTTCGTAATTTGATGCAATCATTAGGTGCTATATGGCATGCTTCCACTATTTTCGCTATTACTATAATAGCGTACTAAATTTAGAGGTCCACCATTCACTTAATATTGTTTACTTATTTTATATGCTGCAACTAGTTTACAGTGGAGAGTTCTTTGATAAAATATCTTGAACTCAAAGGAATAAATGTTATAGAAAACAATTTTCTATATGAAATATATTTCGGAATAAAAATCATATTTCTTATTCTAATATTAAGTATCGGTTATTATTACAATTCTTGTTTCTAATGTTTCTCTATGAAGTAGAAGTGACTATTCATTTTCTTCATTCTTGTGCGGTTAATGCCCCGCTATTACCCCGCTATAACCCTGCTATATCTCATAGCGGATTTCTACCACTACGATTTTTCCATATAGCCCCAAATATAGCCTTTCCGCTTTAAGCCGCGCTATTTCCGCTATATCCTGTTATTCCCGCTATATTTCGTTATTTCCGCTATATCTTCTTTAAAAGAAATGAATTGAAAAATGATATTTATACATTATAAAAATTATGAAATTAATTTATTTAATTGAATTTTTAATATATTTTTAGAAATTAAATTTCTATAATATTCTACTAAATTCAATTATGTTATATTACAGTTTTATGTTTATTTATAATATATTCGCACATGTTTTTATTTAAAATTATTTATATATTAATTATAATTCAATTGAATGTTACTTTTTCATTTAATTACCATTTATATATTTGTAAAAACATTAAGTCTGAGTTTTATATGTTATTTTAAAGTCATCCGCTATATCCCGCTATATCCTCGCTGTATCCCCGCTATGGCTTTTTGCACCTCTACCACATTGAATCTGTCGAGCACTTTAACCACACAGCTTCATTCAAACTTTACCTTAAATTACATCTATTCTTATACATTCGTTTTTCTTTCAAATGGTCAAACTATTCAAAACCTTACTACAATATCATAACAAACTTTTACAAAAGTGCATTCGATTATTCTTAACATTTAAGACATCAAATATGTTGCACTTTATGTAAACCGATCAAGATGACATTTCAACGATCGAGTTCTTAGATGTATCTCATAGTTTATGGTCTTGTGTTACATTAACACAATATGATCCTTTTGAAATCATTCAAGTTGAATACATGATCTTAAAATACTGTTTATTGGCTTACTTCGAATGAACTAACTTCATCAAAATATTCTACCTTACAAACTATGATTATTCACCATATAACATTTATATGTGAAAGTACATGGATCAAATATCCATACTCTTTATAAAAACTCAACCCAGAGCCCTGATGAAATCGAAGGGATAAGATGAGCTCCCCCCTTGCCCGGCCCGACCTCAGACAGGGATATTTTTAGCCAGCCCAGCTTTAGAGGTTTGATGCCCCCGACCCGTTTAATAGGTATCATGGGAGCCCACCTCCGCGCCTTATATGGGAAGCACAGCTCAATCTACCAGGAATCGAACCCGCGACTCAAGGAACGAAGTTCCATGTCGCTAAGTGCCCCTGACCAACTGAGCTATACCCGCGGACATACTCTTGAATTGCATTTAGAGTTCAAAAACTCATAAAATGCAATACACGGTCTAAACCAAGTAAACATATAAGTGACCAACTTACGAATGTATTAAGTAGTTGAAATTAGGCACTTGCATGGATATATAAACATTATATAGCATGCAATTAGAATTATTAGTAAGTATATATTATATTTCTATTTGTAAACTTTCAATTAATTTTGTTTATATATGTTAATTAACAAACATTTTATCAATCATATTAAATGCACAAATTTATCGTTGTAGATAATTATAAAATTATATAGCATATGTTCTGATAATATTAGAAAGGTTAAATGTTACCATTTCACTTTTCTAATTAGGCTCCCACTAGTATTTTATGTTTCTCTAAACCCTAAGATGAAACATAGAAGTCTTACAACTTCACTAGTGGGAGTTAGGGCTCGTTTGTTTTGGTACTCTAACCTTGATTTTTCTCAACAAATCATAGCCATATAAACGATGGATAACTCCTTATCGGTTGTATCACATACAACTCCTAACCCATTTTTCCTTGTTCTAATCTCATTTCGACTTGAGTTTGCTCAATAAAAGTCCCAATTGTTTCAAACTTTCAAATCGAAAGAGATTATTCACTCATACCTACCATATCGTGATGGCCTAACTATAGTATATGTACCATGAGTTTGCTCAACAAATACATATAGTTATCTTACCTCATCTGTTCAATATATTAATAATACTACACATAACATCTCTAGCTTGAGTTTGCTCAACAGATAAGAAGTATGTAAGTAATTTATTAGTATATATATGATAAAGGACAACATTATATTGAAGATTCATAATCTTTAATATATATATTGAGTGATATCGACTTATATAATACTATATTTCTTATGAAATACTCTAGCGATTCAAGTGTCAGACACATCAGAAATCACGGTACATGTACATTTACATATGTATTTATTTCTCAAGTCTATTTGGGTTTCTTTAATATTCCACATTTAGTTTACACACATACAATATAAGTTTTATTGTTATATAACTTTTATATTTCATATTACTTATATGAAAGTCTTACGTATAATATATCGTTAATTAAATCTTATCTAATTAATTTTAACCAATTAACACTTTAATTAATTTTAAATTAGTATTATAATATAACTTTTATATTGGACGTATCTACTATAACATTTTTAGTGTATATTATAACCTTTATAGTGTAACACACATATATCATATATATGTGTATTTTATTTAATTAATTAACCTTTAATTAATTTATTCAATTAAACCATTTTTATTAAAATTTATTAATTTCAAAATTTATCTTGTATACATACATGTATGCTTATGTTATCTTAAACATTTTAAAGTAACATAACATATATCAACATATATAATACATGCATATATGCATTAATTAATTAATGTATTTAATTAATTAATTTTATTAATCTTATTAATAAATTTGAAATTTGAAATTATTTTATAAATATTTTCAAACATTTTGAAAATATCATTATCCTTTCAAACATTTTGAAAACTTATGTAGTATTATAATATTTATAATAAACATGTTTTATTTTAAATTTAACTATTAAATTTAAAATCTTTAACATTAATTTTCAAAATGATTTTGAAAATTAGCCCAAGGCCCAAATTAATTTGGGCCTTTTCTATTAGGAGCAACCTTTGGGCTCACTTCACCTTTCGGGCCAGGCTGATAACTAGGTAGGACAAGGTACTTGATTACCCAATTCCAATCTCAGATATTACCTTTTTAGACATCGTACTAAGTGGGCAAGCTTAATTAGTTAGCCCTAATATGACTAATTTAGACCGCACAGGCTATTGGGATCTGATACCATTGTTGGAACTGGACCAGCCCGTAGTGGAAGTTATGGATAAATTTCAAAAATTTACCCTATTGGATCTTTATTGGACCTATGAAGTCTAATTGATTAGAACACTTCTAAATTTCATTTAAATAAAATCATTTATTTAATTTAAATTCAAATATATTAAGATATGAAATTAATTTTATTTGATTTATTTTATACATAAATGTATCATATACATTTATGTGCGAGTTCATGTGTAACATAATAATCCGTGAAAGGTATAATATGCACATATGTAGATGTTGGGATTTACATCACAACAAACATATTAGCTCATTTTGTATGTCATGTATGTTGTCCAAATATATGCATGTATATGTGTTACAAAATACACACACACACATGTATGTATAAATATATTATATATAATATATGAACATAAAACATTTATATACAGATAAATATATGTATAGAAAAAGAGAGAACAATTATTAAAAATTATTTATATTTAAATTAACTTAGTTTTGCAAACACAATAATTTTAGTATTTTAGTTTGTATATATTATGAATAAAATAATGTTTTCATCCATAAATAATTAACATAAAATAATATATTGATGAAAATTCAAATTTTATAATTTTAGAAAATCTAAGATCATAAAATAGAGTTTAAAAAATCTATAGATTTTCAAAGTTGAAATATTATTTTTAAAAACAAATACATTGATTTCGGCAAAAATTATTTAATATAAAATAATATATTATTAAAAATTCAAATTTTAAAATTTTAAAAATTCAAGGATCATGAATGAAAGGTTACGAAAACTTTTGAAGGATTTTTCAATTAAATTGTTATTTTTAATAAATCATAAACAGTTTTTCCGAAATAATATTAATTATTAAAAATAATAAACTTTATTGAAAATCCTAAATTTTTTCTATACGTTTCTGGAATGATATAATATTTTTTAATGTAATAGTTATTTTATATATAATTAACAATTCAAAATTCAATAAATGTTAATTTAAAAATATGAATATATGTATGATAATTAATTTTCGAATTTGTAAATTCATATTATATATAAATAAGTGTACTAAAATTTTTAAATCATATATATATATCTTATATATGCATATATGCTATTATGAGAGAGAAATATACACTAATATATATATATATATATATATACGAATTTATTAATAAATATATATAAAACAATTATTAATGACAAAATTAATTTTGTACACGAAAAAACATTTGTCTATACATAAATAAAATAGTATAATAAACAAATTATGCACATAACTAAACTGATTTGTGACAACTATATCTATACAAAATCTCACATAACTAAACATATAGTAGCAAAATATTTAAACAGATATGAAATTGCTCATTATAGGATCATAGAATATAATTTAATTACTGTAATATGAATTAAAATTACCAATTTAATGATGTCTTTGAATCCACATTGAAGCAATGACTTACCTTCCTTTTACTGTTCTTGATTCGTCAGATTGCAAGTCCGAAATCACCGACCTCTAACTATCGAATAGTATTATTTTATTTTGAAATATATTTGAGAATTTTGGAGTGGATCGAGAGCTATGTTTAAACCAGCAATGTAGAAGGTAATGGCGGCCAATAATGGTTATTCATTATTTTAGAGATACATACATACATACATACATACATACATATATACATACATATATATAGGGTTGTATTAGAGAGAAATGAGGAATTTTTTTTACCCATTCTCACTTGATCTCAACCCATTAACTCCAAGCCAATTCCCTATGTTTTAGCCACCCCTAGACCTTCCCAAAACTGAAATTTTGCAGCCCTAATGATGGGCCTTAAACCCATCTAAGCCCAAGCCAAAATACTATGCAATTAAATCTAATTTAATCGCTTGTCGTTATTGTATATCGATCGATATATTTACAACTGTTATAAATATATATAACATTATTTATTTCTCAAATCATATTCAAATTTTATAATTAATATTTCATAAATATTAATTAATTTAATTAATTTATAACAATTATAAACTAATTAAATTGTTCGGTCTTAAGGGAATTCATCATTTCGGCTGTGTAACTCTTGGGTGTAAATTTGGTCAGCGATTAACATCGAACTATTACACGTCACTTAGCAGGTGGTGTGACATTATGGCCAAATTTATCGCTTACTCATTTTCGGTAAAATCCAATTTTAGTTTAATACGCGTTACCCGGTTGTGACATTTGTTTACACCAATTCTCTTCGTCAAAACTATATCACTTTGGACTTATGGAATTTGGTAATGGTCAAAATTCCAACTTCATCCACATTTAACTTTATAGTCCAAATACAAAGTCCTTGGTTCAATAATAACAATTATTATTAACTAAAATGCTATGGCCAGAGACTTTGAGTTGACTATGATACTAACCGCATATAATCGAGGAGACGAATCCTCTCTTGAATAGTACTTCACTTCCAATACTTCTACGCGACCCAACTATAGTCACTCGATGGACGCCATGCCATGATTTGGCTATAATCAAAGCGGAGCTTTCATATTGAAGATCCATGGTATTCTGAAGTCGAGAGAACTGTGTAAATCAGCCACATCGATATTTTCTGTTTGACCTTAGTTATATTAACCAACAGAAAACTATCGAGTGAGTCGTTCCATAGTTATCCAATAACTATTAGTACGTAACCCCTAGGTGCCACCAGCAGTCATGAGTAATACACTGCCCAACATTTGGAGAGCGTTACGTACTCCAGTCTCAACGGATACATTGATATCAGTCTCGATGCATCTTGACTAGGAACATTTAAAATGGTACATTTGTTTCATTGTGATAAATTACTCACGGTTACAACACTTTGTAACTACTATCACAAAATATGCCATTTATGGAATTTTCTATTAAATATACGTTTAATTAAGTTAATTAATTAATATAATCACATTATATCAAGTATATAATAGGAAGAAAATACCTTTTATTTCGAACAAGATTGGTCAACGAGTTAGATAAATGTAACAAATTACATAATTGCCCCTAGGACATACCCCTAACTCTATCACTACTATCGTTGCATCTACGATAGATCCATCAGCAACTTGGAGCATCATCTCTCCTTTTGCTATGCGGTGCCAATTCTTAAGCCTTTGTAACAAATTACATATGTAAGTTCCAGATCCAATATTTAAAAACCAAGACATATGATTACAAAATAATTTTGAATCATATATATGCCTGATGGAGCTGCAAAACCATTTTGCATTCTTTCTTTAATAATCTTTAAGTAATCGGGACATTTCCTTTTACATTGACCTTTCTATGGCAGTGGTTGCATTCATCCTTATCATCGGTTTTCTTACTTTTCTTATTCTTTTTACCTTCTCTTTTCCACTTCTTTGAACCTTTCAAAGATGATGCACCACCCTTTACAGCAAGCACAACCCCTTGATCCTTAGATGTAGACTCGATCGACCTCAACATATTGAGAAGCTCAACGAGATTTACATTCAACTGGTTTATATTATTGTTCATTATGAATGGTTCATACTAAGGTGTAAGAGAACCAAGTATCAAATCAACTTGTAATTCATTGCTTATCTGTATGTTCAATTGTGAAAGTCTATCAATATAGTCTTTCATCATAAGTACATAATCGTCCACCTTCTGTCCTTTAGTCGTTTTGGTACTGAAGGGCTTCTTCATAATCTCATACCTTGTAGAACGTGACTATTCACCAAACAGGGCCTAGAGACCATCAAATATCTCATGGACAGATATGTTTTCGTGCTGCCTCTGCAACGGCTAGTCTTACGTAGACAGTACGAAAACTTGGATGATCTCTAAGTCTGAAACTCATTTCTCATAAGCAAAGTTCGGGGTCCGCATCATCAACGGTTTATTCTTTAGGTTTGCATGTAATAGCCAACTAAAGACGCTTGTAAGTCAACACTATCTTAACTGCTCTTAACCATCGATATAGTTTGGTCCGGTAAGCTTGTCGCTTTTAGAAAACAGTTTTGGAGTTGTCATTTTCTGCAAGTTTTAATTGGTGGATTATTAGCACAATTATTATAGTAGATTTTCTTATAATATTAGTCAGGTTTAAATTTATGTTTCATTTTACTAATAAGCTCCCACTAGTCTTTTATGTTTTGCCAAACTCTAAGTCGAAACATAGAAGTCTTTCGACTTCACTAATAAGTGTTAGGACTTGTTTGTCTTGAAATTCTAACCTTGAGTTTGCTCAATAAGTCATAGCTCCATGGATGATGGATAACTCCTTATCGGTTGTATCATATACAACTCCTAACTCATGGTACCTTGTCCTAATTTCACTTTGACATTGAGTTTGTTCAACAGATCGAAATGAAATTATTCACACGTACCTACGATATCACGACGACCTAAGTATAGTATATGTACCTTGAGTTTGCTCAACAAATACATATAGTTATCTTACCTCTTCTATTCAACATATTAATAATAATACACATAACATCCCTAGCTTGAGTTTATTTAACAACAAAGGAGTATGCAAGTAATTTATTAATATATATATATATAGTAGAGGACAACATTATATTGAAGATTCATAATCTTTAATCTATTATACTGAGTGATATCGACTTACGAAATAATGTATTTCTCATGAACCACCCTCGTGGTTCAAGTGTCGGACATATCAGGAATCACGGTATACGTACATTTATGTATGTATTTATTCCTTACATCTATTTAGGGTTTCTTAATGTTCCATATTTAGTTTACACATTCATATTATATAAGCTTTATTATTATATAACATTTATATTTTAATTAGCTTATATAATAATCTTATGTATAACATTATATTAATAAATCTTATTTAATTAATTTTTAATTAATAAACTCTTTAATTAATTGTTTATTATTTAACCTTAACATATTATATTAAATATTTATATATACTATAACCTTTATAGTGATACACATTTATTATATATATATATGTATGTATGTATTTTAATATATACATTAAATTTGAATTTATTTATTTAATTAAACTATTTTAATCAAATTTGATTCATTTCCAAAATTTATTTTATACATACAAACATTTATACATATACTGTCTTAAACATTTTAATACAACATAACATATATAATTATATATCATATATGCATATTATTTAATTAAAGTATTTAATTAACTTAATTCTTTTATCAATCTTATTAATAAACTTAATTCCGGCGGCTATGCAGCCCAGTGCTACATATCCTTTATATCAAAAAAACTTAATTCTGAAATTAATTTGTTTTTATTTTTTAAACATTTTGAAAAAAAATTTATATTATAACTTTTATTATATATATATATATATGTATATATGTATATATGTATCTTATTTTAAATTTCAAATCTATATATTTAATTTTCAAACAATTTTGAAAATTAGCCCACGGCCCAATTCAAATTGGATCTTTTCTACTAGGGACAACCTTTAGGCTCACATATCTGTATGGGCCAGGCTGATAACCAAGTAGGATAGAGTACTTGATTACTCAAATCCAATCCTTCGACATTACCTTTGAAGACACCCTACTATCTGTGTTGTGAACTTAAATAGTTAATCCTAACATGACTAATTTAGACTGCATAAGCTATTGTGGTATGATACCTTTGTTGGAACCGGCTCGGCCCGCAATGGAGAAATTGGGTAAATTTTAGAAAATTTTCCATTATTAGATCTTTAATGGGCATATGTAGCCTAATTCATTTAAATTTTCTCTCAATTTTCTTTTGAATAAAATCAATATTTTATTTGAATTTTATTAAAAAAAATTATTTTATATAATTTGTATTACATGTATCATATTCACATATGTGTGTGTACACATGCAACAGGATAATGTGTACATGGTTTGTCATGTCCGTATATAGATGTCGGGATTTGCACTGCAATAGATATGTTAGCTCATCGTGTATCTTAATGTATTGTCTAAATATACATATATACATCAAAATTATTGCATAAATAAATATACATATATGTGTGTATTTATAAATTTAATTATATATTTATTACAAAATATTGGTTACAAATTATTTATATAAATCATTTATGAAATATGTATGTGTGCGCCTAACATAATTAAATTTCAAAATTATTTTAAATATTAGCTTGTAAGATAATTTAAAACCTTTATCATATATTATGAAAAAAATAATTTTCTTTTAATTTATATACATACATAGAGATATATTACATATATATATATATATATGTGAACATATAGCTATTTAATTAATATATATATATATACATATAAATTATCTATATATATATATATATCAAATACATATATTTGATGCTGCTCACAGCTAAACAAATTTTTTAATTTTTTTTGGCTTAAATGATTTTTTAAATAAAATGTACTTTAAAAATTAAATCCGTGCGGATTTAATAATAAAAAATATATAAAAATATTTCTGAGACCAAAATGCATATTTTATATTATATAATTTTTTTTACGAAATATTATATTAATTATAAATGAACTATAAATATATTTTGTTTGTTTAACTAATATTAAACCAAATAAATAATTTTTTTATTGTTGATTGCCTTTTAGGTATGCATAAAAAATTTAAACACATATATCATATGAATTAATATTTTATAATTAGATTTAACTGATAAAAACATTTAATAATAATAATTTAATAAAAAAAATTCTTTTTAATATTATTAGGCCGAGATCAACAAGATGATATCTACAAAAAAACATTTTTTGTGCATATATGTATATAACCATCGACATGTGATAATACAGTAATATACTGATTCGTGATATGATCTATCTAGCTAATATATGATCGATTGATTAACTAAAGCAATTTAAAATATTAATAAATTTGAAGCATACCACTCACCAAGGCAGGATATCACACTTAGAAATGATGAAATGTCTTCTTGAATCGAGTTCCAAGTTCTAGAGTTGGTGGCTCCCTAACTGTTTTACCATTGACTATCTATTCGAAGAGTTTTGATGTGATTTGTGCTTGGATATTTTGGGGTTTGAAAAGGGGCAATTCTGGCCAAATTATGCAGGTAGGAGAAGCAAAAAGTCTAAAACGAATGAATAGGGAGTGGCTTATTTAAAGGGAGATAGAAGATTACAGATCACAATTTTTGATATTTCTCTTACCATTTCCACTCCTCTTTCCATTCAAATCTACCATGCCACATCATATATAGTCGGCCCCTTATGCAAGCATCATAGCGGAAATTCCAAATCTCTCTATGGGCCTCAAAAACAATTCCAAGTCCGAGCAATGTCTGTTCCATGTAAATCCAAATTTAAACACGTATAAATATGTGTATCGGTCAATATATTTATAACTATTATAAATACACTGTTTAACATTGTTGAACACATCAAATATAAAATTTTATAATTAATATTTCATAAATATTAATTAATTTAATTAATTTATAACAATTACAAAATAATTAAATCAGGTGATAAAAGGAATATTCATTATTTCGTTTGTGTGACTCTTAGGTGTAAGTTTGATCAACGATTAATATCGAACAACTCAGATATTTACGTTCGCACATCATTTAGCATGTGGTGTGACAGTATGGCCAAATTTATTTGTTGCTCAGTTTTGGTAAAATCCAATTTTACTTTATTAAGCGTTACCCGGTAGCGATAATTATTTACACTAATTCTCTTCATCAAAACCATATATCACTTTGGACTTGTGGCATTCGGTAATGGTCAAATTTTCAATATCATTCATATTCAACTCTACAATCTAAAACACAAAGTCTTTAGTTCAATAAAAAAAATTATTATTAATCGAAGTACTTTGGCCAAAGATTTTGACTTTGAGTTGACTTTAGTTGACCATGATGCTAACCTCATATAACTAAGGAGACGAATCCTCTCTTGAATAGTGTTTCACTTTCAATATTTCCACTCGATCCAACTATAGTCAATTCGATGAATGTTGTGCCATGATTTGATTATAATCAAAATGGAGCTGTCATATTGAAGATCGATAGTATTTTCAAGTCAAGAGAACTGTGTAAATTAGTCACATCGATGTTTTCTCTTTGACATTAGTTATATTAACCAACAAAAAACTATCGAGTGAGTCATTCCATAGTTAGCCAATAATTATCAGTACGTAACCCCTTGGTGGCCACAATAGTCATGAGTAATACACTGCCCAACATTTAGATAGCGTTATGTACTGTAGTCTCAATGGATGCATCGATATCCAATCTCAATACATCTTGATTGAAAATATTTAAAATGATGTGCTTATTATAAATTGTGATACAGTACTCATGATTACAACTATTTGTAATTACTATCACGAGCACACCATTTATGGATTTTCTATTAAATATATTTAATTAAACATTTAATTATTTATAACACATTATAACAAATATATAAAAGAAAGAAAACACATTTATTACGAACGAAAATTTATTACAGAGTTAATTAAGTTATAATAAATTACAGAATTGCCCTAGGGCATACCTCTAACTCTATCAAAATTATGGTTGCCATTAACTTATAAGCCTTGTAAATTTGAATTAGTTGAGGGTTCCATACCAACAATAGGACATCCAGAACCTTCACCTCTTTTTTCCAATCAAAATACAAAATATTATATTGAATCATAGATCATACCTTCAAACTACTATCGGCAACAGATGTGTGTGGGGACAAATGTATCCGTTGCGGTATAAATCCCAATACTTGTAAATGGTCACATTATGTCATGTACACTTCTTATACGTTGCACGTGCGCTATACACATGTGTATTTGATACACATGTATATTATAATCCACATGAAATTAAATAAAACCTTTTATATAAAAAAATTAAATAAACTAAAATTTTTATTTAAAATACTTTAGATTTGATCTAAAATAATATAGTCTTCATAGGCTCAACCACTACAAGAACGGCACCTGATAGCGACGGCTTTTAGCCGACGTCGGCCGTCGCTAGCCGACGCTAAATGCCGTCGCTATTTACCTCGTCGCCCAATAGAATCGCGACGGCTTTAGCGACGGCTCCGTCACCTAAATAGCGACGGCTCGCGACTGCAAATGTGCCACGTGGAAATTTTCCAACGTCTAATTGGCGTCACTAGCCGTCGCTAATCGACACAATCCTTGCCGTCGCTAGCCGTCGCTAATCTGAACAAAATGGCCGTCGCTAGCCGTCGCTATACTGAACAAAATTCTGTGCACTTGCACAGCCCATATACACTTCAAACAATAACCATCAAATACCATCATCACAGCCACTATACACTATATTCATCAACTATAACCATCATATATCCATCATATAACATCACTATACATTCAAACAATATAAAATCCAACAAAACCAAACAAAATCATATACAATCTCAACAACAATACATATCATGTCAACCAATACATGTCATCAAAATATGTACATAGTTTCCCAATCAAAATGTGTACATAGTTTTCCAACCACAACTACAAACCGTTAACCCAAACAAACCGTTAACACAACTACAAGTCATCAAAATATGTACATAATATCCCGAAATATATATACACCAAACCAACCAAAATGTGTTATACCAAACTCTAACATGAGAAAACAAGCATACCTACTCCTCACCATCGCTGCCATCCTCTCCAGGCATCCTCCCATGCTGTTGCAAATAACCTGCAATCCGCTCATCTAGCTGTTGCTCGAAGAAACTCTTCCTCCAATCATTTATTTCATCCACTGTTTTCTTCAACTGAGCAATCTCCTCTTCTTGCTGGGACCTCCTGTATGCACTCTACGATCTCATCGCCTGTAAAATAGTTCATAATTATTTATATATTAGTATATATATATAATATTATTAAAATTATTTAACTATTCATATGCATGTGTAAATTTATATATTAGTACATGTCAAAATTTACCTCCAGATTTCCATAGCTATACCGCACATTGGTCCGAGAAGGCGGGTCAATAATAGCATCCCAGATATTGTTCGCCTCCTCTAGCGTAAGCTCTTCCCGACCAGTGGACTGTGCTACCCGAGCCCGCTCAGCTTCGTACCTCTCGTGCGATTACAAACAATTGTTTTACACGATAAAAACCGAATTTCAAGTTTTTGAAAATAAAATAAGACAAAATATTGTTATTAACAATAAATAAGTTTACCATTACGGATTGGGATTTGTCATCCGTCCACTCGTACGAAACATTGCATTCTTTATCAGTCCTCTCCACGGCATGCGTCACCATGAACAACTCGGCCATAGTGGGCTCGTGGTTGTATCTCGCGGCCTGAAAATATGTAAATATTATTGCTAATCTGATTATAAAATATTTTAATAAAATGTAAACACGGTTTATAAATTTAATTACCAGCTTTCTCTTATGCTCCTGGAAGGATTTGGAGCCACCACGGTGCAATGCAGGATTTTTATTCCTGTTAGCCCGGTTCCGCGCAGATAATTCCTACAAATTAAGATAAATTATCACGTATATATCTTGCGAGATTTATATTGGATTTAAATAACAAAGCAAACATATATTACTTACTTTTGCTGCCGGAGTGTCCCAAAGCCGAAGAAGATCAGTCCATACACCGTCACCCATCCAGTTCGGCTTTTTGCCTCTAACACTTCAGTATTAGGTGTAGGTTCAACAAGTTCTCCATGACGATCCCAGAAATAATAATCAGGCACGAAACCATATTGATACAAATGTACTTCAACTATATCTGGTTTCCAATGCTTCAAATATTGGCACTTACTACACGGGCAACGAATTCTGTGTTGTTTCGGTTATTAGATTTAGCAAATCTAATAAATTCGTGTACACCGTTGTAGAAATGTTGCTTTATTGATCCCTTCTTTCCAGTTCTGACTTCATACATTCAAGTACGGTCGAGAAAATAATTGAACATTTTTCCTGATTTGAAAATGTATGTTAGACAATTTAAATCATTAATTTTCAACCATTCTCCATTGTAAACAGTTCATCGTTGCAGAAAATTCGAAATAAAAACTTCACTTTATTTTTTTATTTTTTGGTATTTTGGTTTTCACTTCGGTGGTCAGTCATCCTACTTCCCATTACAAACACAATAATGTAATTACATTTCATAAATCATTTCAGATTAAACGGTTTAACAAAATTTCGGTAGCACTTCCCTTCTGTTCCATGTATCGTACACAAATGCGTGTACACAGGGAACGTAAAGGAAGTGCTGTCGAAATTTTGTAACCGTTTAAAATGAAATGATTTATAATATGTAATTACTTTATTGTGTTTGTAACTTGTCCAATACAGGGACAAATCCGACAAATATTGTATCAGATGAATATAAATGTATGTTCCGTTACCAAAACGAACATCCATATAACGATCATATACAACACTTGCCAGACGGGGCCAAAGCCAATCTAAGGGATAAAAAAATTTCTTTAAATTTTATCAAATATTGTTGTTCTTTTCAAATTTTGACAATGTTTCAACTATTTAAATTTTATTTCATAAATTTGTATATTTAAATTTTAGTTCAACGTTCAATTAACAATTTTAGTTCAAAATTCATTTCTTTATTTTTTTACGACATAGATTTTAGCGGAATATTTGTTGTTGTTATATTCATTTCTTAATTTATTTACAAAATCGATTTTAGTACAATATCAGTTGTTTTTAAAGTCATTTCCTAATTTTTTTTTTAAAATTAGATATTTGCAGAATTTTTAATGTTCTCATATTCATTTTTTAATTTTTTGTATAAAATTTATTTTTGTACAATATATACAACTTTTTGCATTTTGGTCGTCGCTTGCCATCGCTAAAATTATTAAAATGGCCGTCGCTAGCCGTCGCTAAATCAACAGGATAAATAGAAGAATTATCAATGAAGATAATTAGAAAACAACAAAATCTAATTATCAAATAGATAATTATCAATAAGCATATATTAATCAACGATTACAAACTAATTTTTGAGTTTTAAATCAACACTAAATTTTGTTTACAAGTTAAATAATCAAACCACTTAATTATTAACTTTCCTAAACCAACTAACATACCATTATCATCAACTAATACATAATAATCATCAATTTCAACTCCATAATCAACTAATTTTCTAAATAAGGGTTTTAATTTAATCCCCAAATCAACTAATAAACTATTACCATCGTCTAATATCAATTATTCTAACATAATCAAACTCATAATCAAATTATTTTCAAAAATTAAGGTTTAGAGATTATACCTAGAAATTGAGAAATCGAAGAAGACGGAGGAAACGGAGCAGTACCGGAGGGCGGCGACGACTTCTGGAGGCGGTTGGCGTCGGCAGGAGGTGGTTGGAGTCGGGGGGATTGAAAGCTTGGTAGAAAATTTGGGGAAAGCGAGAGCTGAAGGGAAGAAAACTGCTCTCGGCCAAACCTGTATAACCCGCGTTTGGTGACGGCCGACGACGGCTAGCGACGGCCGCCTTTTTTAACCGTCACTAGCCGTCGCTAGTGACCGTCGCTAAACCAAGCCTGTTTTGTAGTGAACAAAGATCTAAAAATGGAAAAAAAATAAAAATAAACTCACTTAACCTGATGCGATCTGGCACGGTTTCTTCAGTTATAACTAGCATTTTTTGATAACAATTATAACTTACATTTTGTCTACTACAAAAATAAATATACCAACTTATTTTTCCTTCCTTTTTTTGGTTTGTTATAACTAGCATTTTGTGAACAAAAGAAATGAGTATAACATTGTGTTTATGTAATGCTAATGTAAACTAGCGTATTTTTTAGCTACTGTTGATTGTTCTAGAGATAGTAGAAATACATTAGTGTATGGTAAGACATGTGAATTAGGGTTGCAAGGAGGCGACGCGGCATGGTGGTGTTGTGTAGTGGCAAAATCAGGCGACGACTAGGGTTTTCGAAGATTAGCGGTTGCTAGGTTTGGGATGTGGTGAATGGAGTCGACAACAGGGGGGCGGGGGGGTCGATGATGATGGTTAAGAAGCAGCCGGAAAAATGTACCATAAATTTGTACTTGGATTTTAAAACTTGTGACGATCAAACAAGTTTTTATTTCAAATTTGTTTTTCTCCCTAAATTCTATATCAAATCGCTTGCTATTATTATTTTTAAAAAGAATATGCTCATAAGACAAGAAAATGTAATATATAAATGAATTAATAGATCACCATAGTTTTGTACATCTTTTTTTCTAAACAGAAAAAAAAGGAAAAAATAAAAAAAGGAATAGTACTAATATTTTACCATTGAAAATGGCAGACTTACCATTCCATTAGCATATGAGTATAACTTTAAGATGATAACCATTGATTTACAGTGATATGATAACGAAAAATTCAACGCTGCCATAATTACAGCCGTGATTATACTAACTTAAATACGATTTCAAATAAATTCGCGATCGGATGCATCTGTCAATCCCTAAGACAAACAAGATAGCATTCCCAATTCATAAATATAATCATTAAAATCACAAGGTTCACATTAACTTCCAAGAGCATCACTATATACAGGCTATAGAGAAACTCTAAATCCCTTGTCATAAACGGAAAAGAACATGTTACAATATATACCAATTAGCGACAGGATTCTGGATGTTCGTTTTTCTTGTTATCAGGATTTATAACCTTAACCAATAATAATGCTTCTACACGCTTTAAACTGTAACTATTGTTATACAAACATAATGTACAGGTAGTTATTTTTCAGAAGCACAAATAACAAGATGCTGCTGCTGTCAGGTTCAGTTTTGATAAATCTTCAGTTGTTTTTAAACACAGTCGCCGCTCTTGAGAATATTATATTTGCAGAGTGGGCATGTGGCATTGATTCTTAACCATTTGACAATGCATGCTGAATGGAAATGATGGTTGCATGGAAGTGAAAGGAGTTCAACCCCATTTTCATAAGATGTAAGGCAAATGCAGCATTCCTGGAAATATTAATAAATTGATAACAATGAATACTGCATTGATGTAAAACTGGTTCTAAATCTGCGAAGGCGGAAGAAATAACTTAAATATACAATCTACAGTGGTGTAGTTACAACAAACACCTCACACCAAAGAACATTCAAAGCCCTCTTTATTTAGGTTAAGGAAGAACACTTTAGCATTATTAATAATTTTATATGTTTGAATAATTAGCATATAAGAGTTCAAAACTTTATAGGTCAAATTCTATTAGACAATTTTCGGTTATTTTTGTAGTTACCAAAATAAACTATAAATAATATCTATTTTATAATGCATTATGCATAAATCTTAGAGCTCCGTCCACGCACTGATGGGCTTTTGACCATTAGGAAGATCATCGGCATTTAGCACCCTAATTCACCCCTGAATAGCATATGTGACAAAGAGGATAGAGGCAGAAACAATGGCCGTATGCATACCCCAACATTATTTCTTACTTGTAAGTTGTAGAAGGGGCTAATCATTGTAAGTTTATGATGAAGGAGGTGTCAAACAAGATGTAATATGTCAACACTGACGTTGATAAAGGTGTTGAAAAATATTTAGAGATAATTATTTATCGAGCCTTGGTGGCGAATAGTACATTATTACGCAAGAAGAATGGAGGTGAATAGCATCTTTTAAAGCTGTCAAACATGCAAAGAAAACAGAAAAAAAAAAATCTTCATGAAGATGTTAAACAAATAATGGGCTATTGCAACAAGAATGGAGTGAATAGTTTTTTCTGATACAAAGATGAAGAATTTCTTCATGAAGATGTCAAACTGGAGATTTACTGCAAGAATGGAGGTGATTAATAGTTTTTATGCTGTCAAATCATATACTTTTCTGAAGTACTGGTGTAATTATATATAATGAAGTATATAAATTAGTTATTAGCAAATGCAGTTTAAATATATCAGAATAATATACTAGATAAATCACTCAATAAAATTACAATAATAACCATTATAAGAAATCACTCGTTTTCATCCATTCATTTGGTGAGTCATTGTAGTAACATATACGAGCACATTGATCCTGATATAAATTGTGTGTACATTTTCCTACCATGCTCAACCTTCGTTTCGTTTTATGACATTGTAAAGCAAGGCATCAATATGTTAGGGGGTTTGAGGAAGCAACTCGTCAGTTTAAAAATTACGGTAGGTGATGGATTATGTAATCAATGCTTATCAACTGTCTGAAACTTGCATGTTATTTATCAGAACTATCGATCTTAAAATTTACGCAAGTGCAATCAAGTTGCATCAAGATTTATTGTCCCTTTGGTTTGAACTTTAAGCCATGTGTTTCACGTTTTAAGCATGTATTCCAAAATGCTAGAGAGAAGAGGAGGAGGTAGAAAAATCATAACCAATTACTACAAAGGAGAGGAGAGAAAGAGAAAAGATTGTTTTCGTGTTCCTAATATTTCACAAAAGGCAGAAATAAGAAATTTTGTTTTCAATTTTAATGTTAAAACCATTTTTGAAACTGACTGTTTTTCAAAAGAGTTTTCAATTACTTAACCAAATGCATGTTGATTGTCAAGAACACCCAAGACTAAAAACTGCAAACCAAACAAAATCTTAGGCCCCGTTTGGTTTGCTATTTTTAGTTTTGTGTTTTCGTCTAAAGAAAAATTCGCATTTATTATGTATTGTTGAAAAACACACAATTTTGAAAAATGAAACTAACATAGAAAATAGAAAACAAGTTTATTTGATTTTTCGTGTTTTGAGACATAACAAAAGGATGGAAAACAATTCATCTCCTCTGTTTCCCGTCCATCGTCGCGATGGCTAAGAATTGTAAAAATTTTTCCACATTTTCTTGTATTTTGTAGTGTATGTTGAAAACACAAAATTCAAAACGAAAACAAACGAGACCTTAGGGTTTGTTTGGCTTGTTTTCAATATGTATTTCAAATGTTGTGGGAAGAACAAAGGGGTTGGAAAACCCAAATCATCACAATAAAGGGAATAGGAAGAAGGGGAAAGATGGTTTTGATACTTTCAAAATAGCAAAAACAGGAAATTGTTTTCAAATTTATATGTTAAAACCATAGCCCAAACTGATCGTTTTCCACCCCCCTTCCCTTTTTCTCATGCATTTTGAAATACATGTTCAAAATTCAAAACACAAAACTTGTTTTCATATCAAACGGACGCTCAGTTTCTAGTCATCTTCCATGTTACGATGATAATTTAACAATATGACATACAATAAGATATCCATAATATACTGTTTGCTTACCAAATCGAGACCATGGTTATTTACGATGCACAAAGACAATTCATGGAGCCTTGATGCACAGGAAGACTTATGACATGTGCTTTTGTGACATACTATGATTTACTCTAACAAGAATTAATTACTAAATATGAAGCATCGCATACAAATGAAACAAAAATAACATATAAATATTTTCATAATGATAAATAATTTAAAAGGATTTCGAGATCCTTTCACAATAATATCATTAAATCCAATGTTTTGAGTATATAATTTTGAGTAGAAAAACTGTCAGAAACAAATTATAAGCATAGAATGCGATAAAAGATGTTTATGTTTGTCATCTATTAAAACCAAAAAAATAATATGAAAAACAATAAAACATTCAATACTGCTACTGTTTTTTTGTCTTAGATCATTAGAAAAAATGAACTAACAATATTATGAAAAAATAATCAAAATAAAAAGCGAAATTAAAAGGTTTATGTGCATCATATGCATCATTAGTGCATCTTCTCATATGCATCGTGCCATACGAAGAAAGATGATATCACCATTAGGTCTACCAATTGATATTTCTATTGCAGATAGTATTCAGATTTGGAACCAAAAGGGTTAGCAGTGACCATTGAATAAGTCTCTTTGGCTTGGATTAAAAGCACAGAATGTCATCACCACCTTCTAATCTATGCAGTTAAAGCCCCGCAAAATCTCCGTTATAGCGCATAGCGCTCTTCGACCGCTACGTTATTTCAATTTAGCACTATTAAACAGTAGATCCACTTTAAGCCCCGCTATTTTCCACAACACCCGCTAAATTGAGGCCTTTTAACATCCGGTTTAGCAATATTAATATACAAAGGTTGATTTGACTAGTTCTCTTTTAAACCAAATCAACAAAGTTAGGGTAAATATTAATTTTAAAGCATAAGTGCTCAATATAAGTTAGAAATCTATTATAGTCACCAAATCTAGTGTACATAAATCATGATATTTTCGATTTTATTATATAAGATTAAACAATATATCATTTTCCTACACAAATGATGTGAATGAGAATAAATGAACTTTAAATATTTGGTTTTAAATCTAATAAACCTTTTTGCACCTCCGCTATTTCCAGATATATTTCCGCTATAACTTTTTGCACCTCCACCACTATGGAACCGTTAAGCGCTTTAACTGCATAGCTTCGATAAAGACTTTTCTACGGTAGCACCATGAATAGTGAATAGCAAAGCAGCGCCTAATAATTCGGCAACTCCCATCATACGAAATGGGTCCAATGTCCAATTATGAAACCCTTGGAAGAAGATGAATGGCAAAACATAGCCGTTGCACCAAAACTGAACATAAAGAACCAACCAAATTGACCCAATGGATAAATATGAAATACAGAAACAAAAACAGCAATTGGACGAGAGAATGTGATTGCATTATAAGGTCGCAGCTGAACAGATCAAGGAGGAGATCCAAAGTCTATATCCATATTGAAAAATCACTTTTGGACGTTAAATATCTGTGTCCGCTAATACCGAATGGATATTAAATTTCCGTCTACCCCCTAAACGTTGATAAATTCAAAAGATGGACAAATATGGCTCACCGTAGAACTATTTTAACGACGATTCTTAAAAACCTACAACTAACGAACAATATAACAATAGAAATAATGTTTAACAACAAATTTATACCTTAAACATAGTGAAACAGAAAAATTCCAAATCAACTACATTATTAATTAGACGTAATACATACTATTATCAAGGTTCGAGATCTTGATTTCAGTCTTGGTTTAGGTCTTCCGTAATTTTAGAAATTTCAATCTAATTCGTAAATTTCAGTTCAAATTTCAGTTTCAGAATTCATTATTTTATTTTTCATAAATACACATATATTTGTTTACTTAATCGAAATAAGATATGTAATTTATCTTTAATTGAAAAGGAAGATGTAAATGAACAATATTAGTTAATTATAAATATTTATAAAACTAACAAATATTTATTTATTCCTTCGTATTTAACTTTTTAGTTACACTATTCATATTTTTTGATTTTGCATGTTTTCAAAGTTAAAATTTCAAATTTTTAATATTTATATATTTTGAAACTCAAATTAATTCTTTTTAGATTTTCTTCTATATAATTTAAATTTCAGTGGATTTTTTTATTAAACCAGAATTTTGGTTTGATTTCGTTTTGGTCTCTACTGAAACCGGAACAGACGACCAAAATCTCAGTGTTTTGGTCGAAATCTCAAACCTTGATTATAATCTAATAACGAGCTGAGCAGAATTTTTTTTCCCAGATGTGATATCATCATATCCATATCTGTTCCAGTATCTTTTTGTTTTTTTAATTTGGATATGAATGTTGATGAATTTTTGGATTTTCAGGTATATATTGATAGCCCCCATTGTCACATCGTGATGCACCTTTTACTACAGTAGATGATACTAATAATAGATAGATAGACAATGAAACTGGAAATATTAGAAGAAGAAGAAAACCATTAGAAACTACAGGTTTTAAGCTTTCAACAGGACTAAATTGAATCCATAGAATGCAAGTTAAAGAAGGGAGCCATCAAGGATGCCAGAATAAGTGGTGGCAAACATATACTAGTGAAAAGTGCGGACAAGTTTCAGAAAAGTTAAATTATTCTTTGATAGAATATAGATATAGCGGGGATGTAGAGTATAATAGAGTATACTGAAAACAAGTCGGTTGAAATTGAGTAATGCAATTCAAAAGACGTGTTTATGTGATATTGTGAACCACTAATATTAGAAATTTTATTTTATAGAACCACAATCAAACATGTTTTACCGAATGAAACTGATAACTTGGAAAATTGGGTCTTTCATAATATGATATTTTAGCGTAGGAAGAAAAAATGTTGCATTTAGGTCACGTTTCCGACTTAATAACTGAAACAGATATGTTTCAAAACTAACTACAAACTCAAGTCTATTTCTGCCACTTCAGCTGTCAAGCTGTATATCGTGATGGCAATATTTCAAAGCAAACCGTCATATTTAGAAATAAACAAATCATTCTTGTGTGATTCTAAATAGCGCTAGCATGATTTAGAATCATGCAATATTATTTTTATAAACACACACACATGAGCATGTGTGTGTTTGCATATGCGTGCACGCGTGGGTGTATGTGTTTGTGTGTGCGCGAGCACTGAAATCGTTCCGTCACAAAATAAAGTGTGGTGGTGGTAAAAAAATACATTGGTGGTGGTAGAATATTGCCTGAGTTATAATAAGTTTTGAAATAGCACCGTCTATTACTGAAACCAAAAGGTAGCCTAGATAAAGAAGAAGAAAACTGTCCAGTAAAGATTGGAACCTTCATCAGATTTGTGAAACCACAAAATGAATAACAAAACAAATAAATGTGTTCGAGCAAAAATAGGCGTGCCCATCATTGATGACAACGAAGGAAAAAAGATAATGATGGTAAGGAAACTTTTGTATGGCTAATGCGTTCTACTGCTATTAAACAGATAGTAAGAATAGTAAAATTAAGAAAATGAACGAGCCTTAAAAACACGTTGATACGTGATGTGGATGGTTTTGGAGTAGCTATGCATAAGCTAAAGAGATTATTTCATAATATTGAGAAGTAGAAACAGGTCGGCTCAGTGGGCAAGAGCTAAAGCCCATGGGCTGGAGCAACCCACTGGGCTGGGCTAGAGATAAAGTTTGGGGAACTAAATCATATAATATGTAACAATAATGTTGAGTATAATAGTTTGAATCAGCTGATTTGGTAGTGTGGTTGGTTATTGTTTTCCTCGAAAATTAGCAAACACCCGATGAACAATTACTCTTTGAGCCCAAGATCCAGTAGGTGATCCTGAACTTAGAATTTTGATGGAGTAAGAGAATTGTCTGTCTTACAGGAGTATTTAGATCAGGACAGCGAACAAGTATATGCATAAGTGATATAAAATAGAGATAAAAAGAAAAACATAAGAATTTTTACAATGATTTGATCGTTATTCAGATCTATATCCACTTTATGTTTTTATTATTGATTTCACCATATTTGGATTGGCCAATACAATACCATCAAATACAGTGAAACAGTTAGGTTTCGATTTTGAAAGTAGACCTGTCAAAATATGATCTAACTCATTAACCCAATATATTTACCATACTTATAAATGAGTTGGGTCAAATCATTTTGAATCTTTATTAAATTGGTCATAAACGGGTTAACCCATTTTTCAAAGGGTTATAATGGGTAACTCATTACCCATTTATTAAAAACTTAAAATTCAAAAATATAAATTTGAAAATATAAATTTTGAAAATAAGAATTATGAAGAGTTGAAATTTTTTACTCAGATACTTCATCTTGTGAACGCACGATGTAGTTCTTCACGGTGACTAACGGTTGTACTTCGAAAATAACAGAGTACATCCTCATATTTCAACTCCGTCTAGGCAGAAGACGCTATTTTTTTTCAGACTACAATAACTTCTTCACACTAACTCGGAATCAGACAAGACTTCGACCGATGAACTCCCACCTAAATTACGGACAATATGGAACACTCGGATACTTCATCTTGTGAACATGCACTATAGTTCTCAATGATGACTAACCGCCGTACTTAGAAAATAACATGCTACATCTCCATATTTGAACGACGTCTAGACAGAAGCTGCTATTTTTGTATTCAGACTGCAGTAACTTCTTCATACTAACTCGGAATCAGCCGAGACTTCGACCAATGAACTCCATTTTAAATTACGGACAATATGGAACACTCGGATACTTCAGCTTATGAACGTTTATTGTAGTTCTCTATGATGATTAACAGTTGTACTTAGAAAATAACAGACTACATCCCCATATTTGAATTCCGCGTACGCAAAAACCACTATTTTTTTGTTTACATCCTCATATTTGAATTTTGATGAAATTAGAATTAAAATTTTAAATTTTGATTTTTATCGAAATTTAAAACGTAAAAATTAAAATTATTTTATATCTCTTTGTTTTTTATTAGTCAAATCAAATTTAAATCTTTAAATTGGTTGAATAGGTAATCCGCTTATTAAATAGGTTGGGTCAGACCAAACCCTATATTAAATGGGTCAAAAATAATGGATTATAAATGAGCTCATTTTGGCTCAACCCAACCCATTTGACAGGTCTATTCGAACGAATTCGAATAATGACTGAATCGATCCTCCGTGTGTTGGAGATCATCGGGTATTTATAGGCATGTTAAGAGTGCCTAAGGGTTGGATTTCAAGTGGAAAATATCTCTTGCTGCTGTTTGAACTTGAATCCATCCAACTTCGGAAAAGTAAGATTAAGAATCAAACTTCATTGACTAATTTTGTTTGTCAGGAGAGTGACCCAAGTAGGCAAGATGGAATGGAACGAGTAGGGAGTAAAAGGGGATAGACAAGTGGATGGAAGATGCTAAGGTAAACGGAGGGGACTGGCTAGGTAAGTAGGGGGTCGGCTAGCCCTTTTCTATGTCGACTCACATTCTTGGGTCGACTAGGGTGAGCCCCTCTAACTGAGCCACCCAATGTGGTGAACCCTCCGCAGCCTAGTTGCACTTTGAGATGCTGTATCTACTTTGTTTCGCCTTCCAGTCTTTTGCACTCTCTCCAGTACTTCTAACACAACTTTTTCAATCATCTTTTTGACCATTAACAACTCAATCACTTCACAATCCTCCGTTCTCCTAGAGAGATGAGCAGGTTTTCTGACGGTTCAACTATGCTAATTACTCTTTAGACGACGATATCTCTTTCGTTGCAAATCGGAATGCAATGAAACTTTCACTAGTACTCTTCAAATGTTCTAAGCTATTATCTATCAAACTTTGATCATATTCAGATTGCCTTGGTCCCTCTGCGGCCCGTTCTCCAGCACTACACATTGGCTAGCCTAGCCACCATTTGAAATGGTTGTAACTTCTTTATTTGAAATCTGATTCGCATGCGACTTCGATCAGCGTTCACGATTCGTATGAAGGATCATTTTGAAACCCTTAAACAACTCATTCTTGACTGTGGAAAATTTGTGCATAACAGTTATAAGGCTGTATTCCCTTGGAGCAAGCATCAAATGTCATTGGTTGCCAACAAAAAAAAAGAATCATTTTTTGAACTTATATATTTTGAAGTATATAATCGTGGGCTGGAGCATCAGATTTGTTGGGTTCGGGCTGCGTACAGAATGACAAAACATTATTGTTTACGCATGTCAAGTCCATACGGCAAAATCCATATTTTTGGAAGTCAGGTCAAGATGATTCTCTAGTACAACATGTGAAGATTGGTTACTCCTATTTCAAATACCACATATCTGAAAAAATACAAAACTATTTGTATTGCTATATTTTATATGTATCAAACAACTATTGTGCAAATGAATAGTTGAAGGATCATACCGGATATCGAATATATTAAATATTTAAAGAATACAAAATATCTTCATTTTTATAAAAATTCATTGTGTATTTATCATTCGAGCCTCTCCTCTTTTTTTATTTTTTTATTTTATGATTTCAACTTTTGTGTTGCCTTACATAACCACATGATAACTGAAATTATTTTAATCCAAAAAATATATGTTTTGGTCATTTTGATTTCAAATATTGTATACTTAAACATGTTTTGATCATTTTGATTTTAAACATTGTATACTATTTCGTATGCAAATAATTAATGCAAGGAACTAATAATTAACGTGATGCAAAAGCGAGCGATAAAACTTTATATATAAAAATATTGAACAATTATACAGCAGATTATAAATTTACTAAGTAAAAAAATTATTGAATATATCTCACTTAGTCTCAAAAACACTGACATTCCTAAATGACTTTTGTACTTCAATTTTATGTTTATATTTTAATGGTAATTTTGCAAATATTTATTCGGTACCATTTATTAAGTAAAATAAGATATTAGTTTTTTTTAATTAGTTTACATGTATAAAAAAATTACTATTACATGATTTTTGTTTATGTTAAAAAAAGGTGCAGGTCATTCAAGCGTCTAGAGTCAAGACATCTTTTTAAGTGTCATGCACTGTAAATAACCATTATAGTTATACATGTATTTCTCCTTTAATACAATTCCAGATAATTACTTTTTTATGCTAAACATTTTACTTATATTTTGATTACAAAGCCACAAATCAAACCCCAATAAGATTGAACGATTGGCCTTTTAGGCAACTGTAATTATGAACACTTCCATTATAGTGCATTTGTGCACGTGTGCGTTGCTTATTTTATGATTTCCCTAAGAATTTGCCACACGGGCATCAAACTTAATCTTCGAAGTAGAATATTCTGAAGCATTTTATCATTATAATATACTAAGATATTTTGCTACCAAGTTAAATCTCATTACCGCATCCTCGAGTAAAAGAACTCGTTGGTCGGATGATGAACTTCCGGGGCAATTTGCAATTGGAATCATCACCCCTTCTTCCATGGACAATATTTTCCTATCATCAGAAGGCTCAGAATATCTATATCTTGGCAGAATACTGATATCTGCTTCAGATGCACCTTCCTGTTTTTTGATGGCGAAATAAATTAATAATTATTTTATTGTTAATAGTCATCATAATGTAAAGATAATCCACAAGAGAGAAAAACATACTGATGAAATGATAGATGAATATATTTATACCTGGCCTGCAACAGCATAGAGAATAGCAATAATGCACGGCAGACAACAGCAGAGTGCGATTCCAATTACACAGGCCAATGCCACACAAAAGATAGCAAAGAAAACATCAAATGCCAGAAATAGCACAGTCAACCTATAATGGATTATCATGACATTCTTTCATTAAAACCTTAAAAATATCATGAAAAGTATGCTGGAGAAAGGAAATTGGTAGATTTGTCTATTAATTTTATAACTAGTTATGGGGTTAAAGCACCTAAAGTTCAACAGTAATATCAATGATCACTGATGCTTAATAGTATTATCCATGATCATTGATGTTTAATAGTAATACCCATGATCATTGATGTTTAATAATACTATCCATGATCATCGCGCTTGCTTTTACTATGGAGGTCGTAATAATATGACTTTTGAAAATGAATGTAATGTTCACATCTTAATTCAATTCCCAAGTCATATCCTGGCCACAGCCTACGAACAACGTAATTTAATAAGAATTAATGTTGTTCTATCAGTATTAAAGTATATAAGTTGTCTCACAAGAACCTCAATGTGTAGTTACTCCCATATCAATGGAAGTACCCAGGACCCTTTTATCTGCATAGGTATCTTAAAAGATACCTCATGCCTTCAATTATTTATAATAATAAAAAGTATTATAATGTCATAATTGATGAATCTAGTGATGTGAGTATAAGAATGAGGCTTTGAGGCATTGCATCGAGCATGTGCTTTATAATCATTCCAGTCTCAATTGAATGGAGATTGAAGTGTTAAAAGTCAAAGAAATGAAATGATGAAGTTAATGAGTCATCTCAACAAACATTTGTTGTGCAGCTTTGAGAGCAAGAGAATAAAGCATTTTGCTTTCCAGTTCTATGGGGATTGTTGTAAAATTCCGCTTTAGACTATGGATCCTTGTGGGAAATTGTTTTGACATGTGATGACAGATGAACACCATCAGGGAATGTGTTGTTTTGCAATGGTCCTGGTTGCACCAGTTCAGGTAGAATGTTTTGTGTAGTTCGAGATTCGGGCTTTTGACCTTCTACGTTTTGTTGTTTTCAAGAGCTAGTTGTGAAGGAAGGTAGAGAATGGTTAGGATGGCAATCATATGGTTATGGGTGATTAGAGACTCTACAATATACCTCTAAGGTATATTTAGTGAGAGCGCAAAAGAAAAGGAAACAGAGAGAGAGAGAGCTGGAGAGAGTGTTAGAGAAAAAGAACAAGTAAGATTGTGTGATTAGTTGAGAGCAATTGAGATTAACTAAAGTTGTATTTTCTATTGTTGTAACTCACTGATGGTTACTAAAAGAAGGATTTGCAAGTTGTGATTGTGTTTTTATGATTTCTTGAGTTTTTTCTTCTTAATTTACTATGTTTCTCTGTAAACTTAATACTTAATTTCCAAACCCTATACTCAAATTTTTTTTAAGAATTTTGACTATGAAGATTAAAATGGAGAAGATGAATGGAAGAATTATGAATGGAGTACAGTTTGTTTCTGATGAATCTACATAAGCAATTAGAAAATTGAGGCAAGAACCACAGTGGGATGAATGATGAGAAATGGAATATAATGGTTAAGAAGTCAGATGTAATTTAGCAACATTTAGATAACTCTCTATTTCATCTTGTGGTGAATGAAAGATTGATCTATTCACAGAGAAAGTTAGAGGGGGTTCATGCAAAGAATTCAATGACAAAAAAGGCCTTATCAATGGGTAAGTTACAAACAATCTTAGTTTGATTCGGTGACAAACAAGCTTTACTCCATTCATAAATTCATTGTTAGATATTGGAAAGCATTTGGGAAAGTTCTCTTGTTATTTCAGTATACAGTACAAACTCTAACAATGTTGTTTTCAATGAGTAATTAGTTTCTTCATTAGGATACAAACTTTCATGCGAGTAGAAATACGAACAATTTCATTAACCGTAAGGCGAAAGAGGAGAAGATGAATCCGACAAATGGACATGAATTAGAAGTGAAGTCATTAACCGTAAGGCGAAAGAGGAGAAGATGAATTCGACAAATGGACATGAATTAGAAATTAAGAGGATTGGCTAAACCAAATTGAAGAAGACTGATAGGAAAGAGAAAGCGCTAATGAATGCGAACCTCCTTCTGAAACTGTCGCAAAATCTTATTTTGATCGACCAATCAGAAGAGAATATAGATTGTTGGATCATTGTGAAGTTGTGAGAAGGAGCAACAAAATGTTGAGGTTATCTGAGATAGAGAGAAAAACAATCTTTACACTGTGAGGAGAAATTTTTTTTGAAGGTTGTAGATTCATGCTCTCAAGAAAGAAATGAGAACCACAAAGTCCGTGAAGAGGCCTTTTGGTATTGAAATTTTTATTTTAGATGATTGTATAAACATGTTTGAATGACATACATGTACATGGAGGAGAATGTATCGGTAATGAAGGTGAAGTGACTTGTTTAAGGTGAAGTGACGTGATTGAAAGTGGAGTTGAGATTGCTCATATGTATCAATGTATTAGTGATACGGATATATAAATGAGACTTAAAAGCATTTTGTTCACACTTTGGGTGCACATTAACGACATGAAGTGAAAGTAATAGTACTTCATAATCACTTTGGGTCAAGAGGATGAAAATTGAAGTGTTACAAGCCAACATACTGAAGAGACAGCTTACGGATCATTACTTGATGTGCAGCTTTGAGAGCAACAGGAAAAAAACACATGTTTGTGAGGGTGGATACAAAATTCTACAACTAAGGAACCCCCATCGTGGATTGCTTTGCTATGTGGTGGATCCCATCATGGAATACATGGTTTTTCCTATTGCATTGGCTGGGTAACATGTACGTAATTCAAAACTTTAGGTTTTTTGGCTTTTAGCTCAGCTATTTTGTGGGCTAGTTGTAATCATAGTTATTAATTTAGCAGCGCACAGTGCAAAGCCTTCATGGAGCTTTGGTGCACAACACGGCACACTGCGTGCATCTTTTTGACTCATTGCACATATATTAAAAAATTATATAGTTATGGTACATCATAATTAATTAAGCAAGACAAATATAATTTGTTTCACTGGTAGATATACCAGAAAGGATTTCTTAACTCATTTCGCAATATATCGCTGAGAATAATGTCATTCATAAGCATAAAATAGTATAAAATTATATTGTTCATTGACTAATCATTTATTTAGAAGTTAATTTTCAAGTTAAAAGTTTATAGCATAGTTTAACAACCAAATTTTAGGTATGAGCTCATCATTGATATGTATGTTTTCAATGACCAAAAAATGAAGAGATGTGATATTTCTTTATATTTTGCTTTGTATGTTATTATTTTCGTATTTATTTCACTGTGTTATTTTGATATACTTACTTTTAACTTTTAACTTTATAACAATTATTTAGTATATTTGATCATATCGAACTACAAAAATCAATAACTAGGATGTTACCTCGCTTTATCCAGATGTACACGTACGTAAATTAGAAAATGTATCATATCATCTAATGAATAGATATATAATACATTCCAACATCATTATTAATTTATGCATATATGATCAATGTTATATAATAACTTGCTATGAGAATATTACCCAAAAAAACCAGTTTAATTATATCAATATATAACTATGTTTGTTTGTTTTAGAGCAAAGAGAATTGGGAGGAAGAGAAAAGGGGGGAGAGGAGGGAGGGGGGTTGGGGTCCTCGTTTAAAACCTTAAAAAACAGATTAATTTGTACACACAATCATGTAATAACTAATAAATACTGATTTTATGCATTTTTGGATCATGAAAAAAAAAACTAAAGAAAATAGCAAAAAATTAAAAAGATGTATTTTTGCATCGTGTGCCACATATGCCTTGTGCACGATTTAGTCTGCGCACTTATGTCCACTGTGCATTAGGGCCATAAGATGCAATCATTGCACCGTGCCTTGTTTCATGCCGCACCTTTCATAACTAGGGTTGTGATCAAATATTGAGAATGATTGTGTTAATGCTATGGCACGAATGGTTGGAGAATTTGTAGGTAGACCTCTAAGGTATCATTTAGGATGTCTTTCTTTAAACTGTTGAATGTTGAACACCACTAAATGTTAACATTTGTACACTTAACACCAAACGTTAACATTGTGGATTGTTGAATTACGAATCAGCGGTTTGCTCGTATCTTTTAAAACTACCACTGGGCTGTTCTGAAAATATTGTCCCTATAATAATCGCTTGTTTTCTCATATATATATATCAATCTTCTTAAACAATAGATATTAATACTAATAACAAAATTCAATACTGTCTTCCTAGATTAGAAAAAAATAATGCGATGAAATTGAGATGGTAAAACATGAAATTTCAACATATGAAATGCAATTTTGTCATTTTACAGCAGCTAAACCCTAGTTATTACTGGCGCATAGTGCAAAAAGGCGCAAAGCCTCCCAAGAGTCTTGGCACACGACGTGGCAAATGGCGCACTCTTTTTTTAATTTACTGCGCAAGTTTATAATTTTTATATCTAACAATTATTAAAAAGTTCAATATAATTTATATATTTTTTTCACTAAAACATATTTAATAAATATTTTTTAGACATTTTGCAAAAAAAATCATCAAATATAATATCATAAGCATAGAATTTCAAGCTAGTCTTTAAAAGCCAAAATCCAAAATAGTGGTATATATTACTGATAAACTAAATATCAGAACCAAATTTAGCAGTTATATTTTCTAAATCAATATCTGCATCATAAGATTCATAACCTTCATCATCTTCCTCATCTGTCTCATATTTGATTGATAATTTATTATTTGGTGTGATCATAATAGAAATTGACATGTTGGAGATTAATTTGTAAAAAACATCCATTAAAGATTATTTGTTCGGTACAACAGTAATTAGAATAAACAATTCGAAGTTCGTTTGAAGAATCCAACCACTCGAGATTATTTGTTCGATGCATGGATGGTAAAGTCTGATCTGAACCCGACCAGGCGGATCTGACTCGACCAGGTGGGGTCTCGGTTCTAATCAGGTTGGGTTTTATCGAGTCTAACTAATATATTTTAAAACCTTGACCCAACTCCAGGTTCGATTCGGATTGTGTCGGTTCAGGGTCGATTGGGTAATAACACTGAAAATGCATATGTTTTCTCGCTTTTATGTCTAAATTTCCAAGTCAGATCGTTTCTTCATATTATTTTCATCACTAGACCCGATTCGAGACCCAATGAATTCATGTCAGGTTCGGATTGTTTTGATTTGGAGTTGCGGATCTCGATTCTAATTATGTATCATAGTTCGGTTCTGCAATAGCATGAATAAAGAGTTCAAACTTTGTTAAAAAATAGTTTGAAGTGTAATAATATCATCGTATAAAAATTATATAATACATTCAACCATTGTTGAAGATTGGTTCAAATTGTGAAAAACAAAATATTAATAAACGACGTAAAAACATTAAAATAATGAAATGGCGCGTCATTTTTGCATCGCGTGCCATTTGCGTCATTCGCTGCGTCTTTCCATGTATGTCGCGTCATACGGAAGAAAGGCACAAACATCACGCCGCACCTTGCCTTACGGCATGGCGCGCGCATCTTTCATAACTATGAGCCAAACCTTTGGTCATGACTTCGTATGCATAATTTTTTCTGAAATTATCATGTTTGTTATTGATTAAATATGAAAAGAGCTAAACACAAATTCTACTACAAAAAATAATTTCATAGCATAACAAAAACGAATTACAAATTATATATATATATATATATATATATATATATGCTTACGAAATTTTTCATTCCAGAAACACCTAAGTATTTTTAATGAAGTAATCACGACGCGGAATGCTTTCATGATTGTGAATCAACAAAATTAAGTAATATTAATCTTATCTTTAAGAGGAACGACTGTTATTTTAATGCATATGCAATTATGAAGCAACAAGAATTTGTTCGTTATCTCGATGCAAGTGCTGATAGAACCAAAAAAAAGTAAAGTACTGAAAACTATAAAAAGGACACGGAGAATTTACGTGGTTTGGATGTTAGAGAATCCTATGTCCACGGGTAAATATCACTTTCATCTTTCTAAACTCTGGGTACAAACAAAAATGGCAGATAGCACAAGTTTTTCGTTTTGTGCGCACAAAAGGAGTAAAGTCGAAATTCTCCACTTTCCTGCTATAGTGCCTTAGTCATTTATAGCACTATGTGATTCATGTGGATTATCAACGTCATCCTTACACTCTCTTGATTTTTGCCGTTGGATCACGCTACGTGTCGAACATCCACCTCACTTATTTGATATGCGCGAATGTTGACGTGTCCTTAGTCGAAAAATTATGGTATGAGTGGTTTGGATTTTGATCTTTGATGGGAATTTTGAAATTGAAGCAGAAATGTTTGGACTTGAGGCAGAAAAGACCCCAATTTGAATCAATTGTGCATTCCCGATTCTACAAAGTAACGAGGTCTATGTACTGCACATATGTGTAGATGAGGTTGCAATATGGAATTGCCTTCTTTTCAGGGTGAGCTATATCATCATTGGCATTTTAGAACTTCGCTTTACTTTATTGAGGGTTGTGTCTTTATTATGCCCAAGGAAGTGATGCCATATATCCTTTGAACTGCGCTCATACTTCTAAAGCTGTTCTGCACTGTCCAATCTGTGATGTTAGCACAGCGCAGTTTTGGGAAAGGTTGGAGTTGAGTTGCATAGCTTAGTGGGAGAGATGGGGTTGCTGTTTTCGAGGGTTATTGCTGTGTGTGATCCTGTTCTGAGCTGCTTCTCAACATTGGACGACTGCGCCATCACCTTTGTTCTTTAGCCATATTTAATGATCTTGAAGGTGAAGTTGAGATCTCTTGATTTGCCTTTAAGGAATGAGATTCGGCTCTTGGTTGCGGAGCAGTCTTTGCCATCGCATCTTCCCTCGAGTCTTTATGTTTTGGGCAGTGTTTTAGACTTGCGGTGCAGTTCTGTCACATTAAGATGACAGCGCATTCTTTATTAACTCGAGATTTCAAGATGGCAGCGCGTCCTTTATGGTTCTTTGACACCGAGTTGCAGCGCAGATCTACCACTTTAGATGTTAGTTCAGGATTGCGGCGTATCCCCACTTGCGTATCATCACTTAAGGGAGTGTGCCACAGTTTCTTTTGTTAGGATTGTTTTCGTGGCTGTAGTACAACCTCCATTTCTCATTGTTACTTCGAGATTGTGCTTCGGTCTCTACCTGTTAACGTTTACTTTATGGGGCCGCAGCACAACCTTCATATTTGGTATTTGAAAGTTTTGCCGTAATTCTATCTGTTGAAGTGAGAGTTAGGTTTGCAGGGAAGTTCTCGTACTTTATAGGTATTCCAAGTCCCGACGGAGTATTATTGTGACAAAGTTATATTTTGTGGCGGCGCGTGTTTTCTACGTCGTGTCACCAACCTAGGGGTTATAACGCAGTATTACCTGGGTTTGGCTCTTGCGTTGTTTTCATGGTTCAACTTTCATTGTGGGAGCGGTTCTTCTGGCTCAACATTTGCATTAATTCCATGTGGCAATATTCGAAAATTATGGATGTAACAATATATAAACAAATTTAAATGATTATCAAATGTACTGAGAGGTTTTATCTACTATAGACTTGCTAGGTGGATTTGAAACTTCAACTCAAGCTTTTGATACAGCCTTTTTTACACTTAGCATTGAAAAAAATTCTAAATATAATTATTTTTGTTTGATCAATTCCGATTTCACTCTTGCAAAATTAACTTTACAAATGCAATACCGTTTGGTGGATACCTAGGATTCAAATTTTGATCATTAAATCGTACATTTAATACTGGTTTCAGCCATGGTTTAAGGTTCCGATCGAAACCTTGAAATTCCAACCACCTCGGTTCGATCCCAGTCGGTGGCGGAACGGGATTAGGCTAAAATCTCATCTTGCTTAACTTATGGTTAAAAATTAAAACAAATCAATAAATTATCGGTAGTGATTCGAGATGCAAATTTAAGCGAGCATCGTCGGCGTCGATTTCAAAGCACCAATTGTTGTCGCGGTCGATTTAGGGCTAAACTGGAAGACGTCGATTCATAAACTGAGTAGCAGGGGCACGGTTTTGTAAATTAGGACAGAAGGGAAAGCGAGCTGATTGAAATAGATGTTGGGCTAGGGCTTTGAAATGAATTAAACAAAATATCATTTAATTTTATTTAACTAGGGTTGAATGTAAGGGATGAATTGGATTGGGCTATTTTATTTCATTTAATTTAGTTTAGAGTAATTTAATTTAGTACAATTTTAATTCTAATTTAAATTTGTTTAATTTAGTATAATATTGGATTAGACTATACTTTATACTTTGTTTACATTTGACTATCATTATATTTTCATTAACAAACCATCGAAAACCGAAACAAAATCAAAATTGAAACTTCCAAAATTTCCTAAATCGTCTGAAACTAAGAAAAATTCAAATGAACGAAACCGGTACCGAAAACGAGTTCTGAACTTTGGTTTCAACCATATGTCGCACGAAATACTATTAGGACTTTCTCTTTTACTTTAATCATTTAAAGTATCTGTAATTCAATTATTTTATAACAATTTCTTATTTCTATTGTTTCTTTAATAGAATGAGCTTTGATAAATGTAATTTTATTTTTGGAGAAGCTTCTAATTGAAAATCCAGTTCGACAATAAAACTTACTTGTTTAATGCATTTTCCAATGAGATGCACATATTATATGTAAAAATAGGCTAAAAAATCAACATAAGAAATATGTTAACTGTATATAAAAAAGCAACAACAAAAAATCAAAGCAAACAAATATTGCTTTGGAAAAGTGAGAAAATTTTGATGCAAATTTTAAAACCTCGAAAAAGAAAAAAAATAAGAACACAATTTTACGAATTATCTTAACAAATTAATGATTTATAAAAAATAATTAAAAGTACATTAATCTTGTATAGAAGTTTTCAAAATTTTCAAAAGAACATGGTCAAAATTCTTAAATAAAGAAACTCATCATTAGTTATATTTTTGCTTTTATTTTAAATAATGCATGTGTTTATGTTTTGAGGTGATTGTGTGGAGAAGAATGGGAAGAGACAAGCCATAATATTGAAGAAATATGATCATCGCGAAATTATTTGAAAATATTGTAAAGAAAATTGTAAATTAAAGTGAGAGTATATGCTAAAAAGAAAAAAAAACTATTTGTCATTCACAATTACAAGAAAGCGAGAAAAGGTCGTCGAACACTTTTTACTAAATAAAGGATGAAAATATGAACACATATTAATACTAAACACAACACAACCTTCGATCGTTTAATTTGTTTGTCCATTAAGCATTCAATTAATGCAAATAGCCAAGTGAAAGTGGGAAGGGAATAAGAAATTGAGTGAAAGAGAGAGTTGGAGACAGAGATTATATGATTGTTGGAGAACAAGTGAAATAAAGAGAGCGATTTAGTTGCATTTTTTTTGGTGATTAACAACAGAAGGGTTTATAGGTTGTGATTATGTTCTTAAGAGTTTGTTGTGTGTGTTTTTTTAATCTTAATCTAAGTGTGTAGTGATCTGGGCATACTGGACAAAAATAGTCTTAAAATATGCTTAAAAAGGTAAATGTATTCTGATTAACAAAAATCATAAGAAGCCGAAATTTAGCCTTAAAATAAGGATGTTTTAAAAACACAAACAAATTAAAAAGAAGAAGAAAATAATAAGAGTGTGTGTGTGGGTTTTTTTTGGGGGGGGGGGGGGGGGGGGAGGATGTGGGAATCCTGCTACACCTCTGTTTTCTTCCTGCTTTCAACTACACATTTGCCGATCATTGCCCTATATATGTATTTATACATAAACACATATATATATATAGAGAGGGAGAGAGATAGAGAGAATTTACCAGTATAATTTTGGAGCATCCTGCATGAGAATTTCACCACCAGATATCACCCAGTAAAATCCAATAATCCACCATAAAAAAGATGCAACTGTATTAATTGCCTCACCGCGTTTGGCAAAGCTGCAAAGAAATTTGAACAACTTATTTCAGCTTCACGAAAAAATGATAGATTACACATTAGAACAGGATAGGGCAGATATTCCAGAATATACAACATAGGTGAGAACATATACACAGATAGGCCTGTCAATGGATACTTTCGGATGCGGATAGTGCCATATCCGCATCCGAAATGATTTTCGGATATCGGATATCCGCATCCGCGGATACGGACGGATATCGGATAATTATCCTATCCGCTAACGACCGATAAATCAAGAAATATAAATTTTAAGTTTAACATACATTTTTTTCAATCCAATTGTTCATAAAAGTGTTAAATATAAACAAATATGGCGATAATAAATAGTTTTGAGCGGTTTATAAGCATTAAATGTATATAATATAAACTATTAACTTGATAAAACAACAAATAAATATCTTTCATTATACTAAAATACATACAATTTGTACTACAATATTGACAAAGACCGGACGGATAATTTTCGGATGCGGATGTCTCTGTATCCGTATCCGCATCCGTTTTTTCGGATATCGGATATTATCCGCTTTTCGGATACGGATGCGGACGGATTTCGAATTTTTCGGGTATCCATTGACAGCCCTATACACAGAAAACGCAGGAGCGCAGCCGAGCACCTGCCCAAACAAAATCTCCACTTTTATGCATTGTTTGATATACCACTTATTATTAGAATAACTGGATAGGTAAATGAAATGATAAATCACCGCACAAGAAAATTAAGTGTAATGGTTAAAATATGTCTACAATTTATATTCACATGGCCGCAGGGCCGGCCCCTGTAGGTTTGGAGGCCCAAGGCTAAGAAATTAGTGAACCCAGTAGTAAAATATGTATAAAACGTAGGTAGAAAAAATATGAGGCCCCTAAGTAGCAGGCTACAGGACTCGAAATATGAGGCCCCTAGGCCATGTAGAATTTTGTTAAAAGTAAATATATTACCTTATATGAAAACAACAGTTAATGTTTGAGGCCCATAAAAACCAGAGGCCCTAGGCGACTGCCTTGGTCGCCTTGGGCCAGGGCCGGCACTGCACATGGGTGAACTAGATAGATGAATGCACGGGGAGGCAGACCTTGAATAAGCATATTGAAAGAACCAAATGAAAGCATAATAATAGAAAAGAAAAATAAAACAATTATGGAAAACATCCAAAAAAAATAGATGCACTGGGATTGGCTTACCTTCGTACCCAAGAAAGCCAGCCAAGTCCAGCTTTTTTGTGAAAGTCTTGGCTTGCTCTTTTTCCATTCGACGTTCCGGGGCGCCCGATTCGATCGACGAATTCGGCACTTCTTTTTAACGAGGGCGCGCGACTTACTTCCAACAAATTTTGATGTTGCTAGCCGGCCGGTGGGAAGAGAAGCTAGAGTTACCTGTGAGTTGTCCGTTCACCAACTTCCTTGACCTTCCGGCACTGGGCAGCTCACTCAGCTGCGCTACCTTCCTTACGCTATCTCAATCCCAAGCCGAAGGTTAGTCCAACAAACTAAACATTTGGTAAACTATTTGACTATTTGAGCAAGGACAATAAGGAACCCTTACTAGGATAACACATGATAAAAACTCATAGTACTGCAGCAGGGCAATTACCCCAAAAGAAAAATAACTAGACACTGAACAAGGAAGTATGCAATTTTGATATGACCCAACCTCTCCTTGCACCGGCTGCATCAAAATCCAGCCCCAAGAGAACCACTATCAGACCGGCTCTGTTTCGTAACTAGGACAATTAATTTGGTTATAAGTTGAGACAATGGCAGTGCACTTTTTCTTTCAGTTGTTTGCTCTCTTTTTTAATTATTAATTACGTGCAGATTGTTTTACATACTGTCCTTTGTTATGAGCTGCGTAACCAATTAAGAGTTTATGTACTGTACTGTTATTTATATGGATGAAATCAGTGAATAAGCAGCTCGTCGACCAAGAGATCCCCTTCCATGCAGAGTTTTACATCTCCTTCATCTCGAAATCTCTCACACGATCTTATTTTCACACTTGAACGAGACAATACTTAAAACGTAAATCACACGTTGGCACCCCAAATCCAAAATCGATACAGCTATTTGCCATTTTCGGTCATCTAGCAGCAACATTGGTTGATATGGGTAGTGCTCGTAACCATTTACATCCAAGGACCACTCATTTTTTTCGGATTGGAAATTGACAGGTCGATCACTGTAGGGAACCAAGAGAAAATGAGAAGCAAATGAATTTGTCCCGAAATTGCAACAGATATTCAATGTCATAAATTTATTATTGATTTTCATCTATTAGAATTTTCCACAGCGGGTATGGTATTGGAGATCAATGACTTGAGATATTAGGCCCGTCAATGTCACAAGGGACAACAATATCACCAGTTTTTATGAGCACAAGCCTGTTATTTTAACCAGCCTTCATGCTCTTATAAGTCCTACCAAAAATAACCCTACCTCAACTCAAAAGATTACAATCCACATCCGCAATCGCCATTTACTTCCATCTACAAATTGATACCACTAGCCCAAATCATCCACTTCCCAGCTAATCAACAAACAATACATCTAGAAATCCAAAATATTTTAGCCCAACACACTTATCTCCTTAAAATTACAACTGGATGTCCGCCTAACCCAGACCAAGACCGCAGCATAAATCTTACACCAAATGTTACACAAATAAATATCACCATATCGTTACCCCAATTTTTAAAATAAATAAATAGAGAAACAAGTTCGTGAGATATTCATTAGAAAATCATCCAATCATCCACGAGCTCAGTTTCCTCATACGTACTTTTTGTCAAAAGAAAGATGAATCATGGCGTTTTTGCATTGACTGTCGAGTTTTTAACACCATCACTGCTAAAGATAAATTTTCAATCTCTACCATCGATATTATCTAAATTAGTACAAGTGATATTTTCAATTTGTGTTCATCTACCCAAAGTTCCAAAATTGACCTTTCATACTATGCACAATCATTGCGAGTTCCTCGTTATGCCTTTTAGCTTAATTAATGCTTCTGCTATTCATGCTAATATGTATAACATATAGTCTTCATCTTCAAAAAAAAATTACTTTTATTTTTGTATTGTTTTTTTTTTACGACATACTCGTATATATACCTCATTATGGACATGACATATATCATATCTCCAAACGCCGTTTTATATTCTAATTCGCCATCAATTTTATGTTATGCCTAAATGAACATCTGCGCTCAGTGAGCTTAATTGTTTGGTAGATACTATTTCTGAAAAAGATATGTCCAAGTCGATCCACCAAAATTCAAGCAATGATGGATTGGTCAACACACACGCACAGACGCATACACACCAAAAAAGGGACTGTATAGTCTTTTGGGCTTATTTTGCTATTTCCATAGGTTTAAACCAAAACTACGCAAACATCGTTGGCCCTTTGATAAATTTTCTGTAAAGTTATTGAACGAGGCTTTGTCCTTGGAACCAGTTAGCCTAGAAAGCTTTTCAACAACTTAAGTGGGTCGTCACCTAAACACCAGTACTTAGCCTTTCCAATTTTCACATTGATGCTCCGCCATTAGAGTTGTCATATGTTATAATCATTATATGATAGCTACAGCAAACACTTACCTCCAAAACACCTACCTTTGTGCATCTCATAACAGAGAGATGTTCACCATCACATCTGCAAATCACGATGGGGCCATTATCTTCTATGATGATCATTCAAGATCATAACTAACCACCAAAGTCTCAAATAGCTCCTCACTCGGACAATCCAAATTGATATGCGAAAAGACCGGTTATTAATTGAAGAATAATTAGGATAGGCCGTCTCTATCGTGTCAGGGTTCTTTATTGGAACGGGAAAGACCAATGTAAAATGTATTGTTTACTCACCAAGGAGCAACATAAATGATTAACCAAATTGTTTGACTCTAATTTACAAATCTACAACAAACCCCTTTCAATAAATTGTAGCCGATGCTCTTTCTCGTTGGGCCTATGATATTGAACTAATAGCAGTGTTAGCTCCCACATTATATATTACCGAGGAAATCTATCATGCCCCTCGCCGCCAACCCTACCACTCAACAACTCATTCAACAACTTGATTCTTGGAACAATCTACAACCACAATTATAGGTTACTTTATAAAGACAATCGAGTTTATGTCACACAGAGTACTGACCTGCACCAATGCATCGTTAAAGCCTATCATGACTCTATGGTTGATGGTCACTTTGGTATAAAGGCTACATCTACATCTGTATGCATTTATGCTAATTTTTGTTTGCTAAAAATATCTAATATATTAAAGAACTTCAAAAAGCGATGTTCAATTATTATTTTCAAACAAAACCAAGAACGCCCCTCAAAAAAGTCTCCTGCAACCTCTTTCTGTACCATCTTGAAATTGTGAAGATATTTACAAGGATTTCACCATCCACATTCCACCATCATCAAGCAAAGCAATAATGTAAGTGATAATCAATCGTCTATCAAAATATGCACATTTCTTGCCTTATCACCATTTATACCCACTGCAGAACTTGTTGTTCAATTCGTTCAAGAATATGTTCGACTTCACGGGTTTCCTTGTTACAATCTTGAATAGAAACCGTCTATATTTGCCTTTTTGGAAGGATTTATTTAGCCTCCACCATACCGATTTGAAAATGACTAGCTCACCATCCTCAAACAATGGTCAAACTAGTGTGGTTAATAGATGTCTTGAGACATACTTACGAGACGTAGTTAGCAATATACCCATACAATGGAAAAAATATTTTACCTTAGACGAAATGGTGGTACAACACTTGTCCATTCAATCGGCGTATGAACACTCGCCACCATACACTCCAACTACATTAGCGTTACACTAATGTTCAAGAGCTTGATGTTGGCTCTCTGATAAAGTTCAACTCCTTCACACAATCAAATCCGATCACCAAAAGCACAAGCATTAATGAAAAGCCAAGTGCATCAACATTGCAACGATAGGGAATTCGTCGTTGGACATTGGGTCTTTATACGGCCCTAACGCTATACGTCACAAAGCATAGGCATACACAACAAAAGATCTCTAAACGTTACTTTTGATCTTACTAAATAATTGGAAGGATTGGGCACGTAGCATATAAACATCCATTGCCATAACATGATATCATCCGCTTGGTCTTCCATAAATCAAACTTAAACTATGCTTTTGTCCACACCCAACCACTTCATTCCCACTTCTAACACCTTTGTCGAAGGCCAACCCATATACCAACTAATCAAGGTATTAACCTCCCAACTTGTAGAATACACGCGACCACAACAACAAACCGATGCAGTGGAACGTTAGCAACCAAAGGAAGTAACATGGGAAGACCTCAAACAATTTATTTCCAGCTTTTCAAACTTCGACGTTGTGGACAAGGTCATTTAGATAGGTCTCATTGTTAAACTAAATCTGTACAACTTCTTCTCAAATCAATCCATTCTCCGTAAATAAAAATAAAGCCTATCAAATTTTCATTTAGACGGTTAATAAGTCTAACCATCAACCAAAACCAATAAAACTAGAACTCATTTAGACTGTGTTTGGACCAAAACTGACACAAACACCTAACCTAGTAGTATGTGAAAATTGAAAAAAAAATGATTAAAAGAAAGAAAAAACGAACAATTTTTTATTGGTTCAATAAATACTCCAGCATATGTCCACTTAATCATTTTCTATTGAATATACTTTGCTCCTACAAAGTAGTTTTTACAACTCAGTTGCTTACAACTCAAGTATGACTGTATGAGTTATACAGAGTTTAATTCAAAATTGAATTACTCAACTCATATTGGTTCATAGTAGTTCATAAAAGATCTTCTTTCAAATGCATCTCAACCTCTATTTATAGACGAAAACCAATGGTAGAATCGCCTGAATCACTCATCCATGTACTCATGTCAGTCGAAATTGTAGCGAAAAAGTCGTGGTTAAAACCCATAACTTTTCAACTCAGTACCGAGTTGTAGGGTCTTGGCTATCTTTTGTCTTCTACCTATTCTTTCCTTTTATTCCTCAAGCAAGCTTGTTGACTCCACAAATTACAACTTGGGTCCGAGTTGTGGATGCCGAGTCAATGGGTCCGAGTTGTAATAAGTTGTTCAATCTTGGTCATCTTCATTGCGATTCTTCTTTTTGTCATTTCACAATGTTTTCCAAGTCTTTTGTCCATTTCTCTATCGTTCTTTAGTCTAGTTTAACCATTCGAGTCTGTTCGAGTATTGTGGAAAATTGGTTGATAATACTTGCCTCCCAAAGCACACCTTGTAAATATAAGGTGTGCTTTGCTTAAAAACAAACATCGAAAGTTGGCGAATTATCAACAATTGAGCTATCTGACATCTACTGAACCAATCGTGACGAATCATCTGATTCCTTCGGATTCGCCTACAAATCAAAGATCATTCTAGACCTATCATAGCTAAGAACTCCATAGTTTCCTAAATGTTAGTCATAGATCGTAATCGTCTTGCATTTTCTCGGGATTATTGTATCATATATCGATATAAATGTCATCCCGTGTTCCCCCGAGATTAAAAATATCATATACCATGCATTAAGGTCAGCCTGCATTTGCTCGGGATCAGATTATCATATATCATTATCAATATCGTTCTGTGTTCGTTCGGGATTTAAATATCATAAGTAAGTCATATATCATGAGATCAGGCATCATTAATCGTAGTTGTGCATTGTCATCGGTTAGAACATTACTTATAAATCGTCCAATATCGTCCAGCAACCCATCATAAGTAAGTCCAACCGAATCGATGCACTAACATAATCCAATATTTCATTATCGAATCGTTTTAAAATTAAGTGGCGTTCAAATTCCAAATTTCAATTTCTGATCTCTCCGGATCATAGAATCACATTCAGATTGAGCCCAGTCGAGGGGATTCAATATTCGAGCGAGTCCATCCGCACACCTTCCAGTGATGGGACTTGTTATTTCATACAAATTCATCCACTAGCTCTCCGGCAAGAAGACCTGCACTTCGCAGTTCATCGTCCCGTCTCTCCAATCGGGGGAAACATGTCCTATCAGTTTAAGAAATAACAAAACTCCGTTATCATATTCGAATGATATTCAAGTCCAAATATCCATCAATCGTTTGGAAAGTCCAAACCAAATGCATCAAGCAAAAAATTAAAAGATCCAATCAAGTCAAGGATTACATCCGAACCTTAACCCAAAGCATGCCTATGGAACCGTTCGAGATCCTACAGGTGAGTAAGTGGTCTGGTGATAATTCTTCACATCTTGTTCAAAAAACAAGGTGCGGAAATCAACCCCGCCTCCAGTCCATTCCGATCATGGGATAATCATTCTTGATTCAGACCTGCGGCCGCATCCAGATACATCCACCACAGATAGTGGTCGCTTATGCGTCACCATTATGGTTTGTGCTATGCTATAGAGAGATTTAGGGAGCAAAAGAAAGATCCACACATGGTTTTTATCGATTTGGAGAAAATTTAAGACAAAATACCGAGAAAGGTTATGTGGTGAGCTTTGAAAAAGAAGATTCCCAACAAAATACATTACCCTTATCAAGAATATGTACGATGATGTTATGATTAGTGTCGAGCATGCGATGGTGAAACCAGTGATTTTCCCATTAACATAAGATTGCATCAAGGGTTAGCTTTAAGCCTCTACATTTTTGCCATAATAATGGATGAGGTTGCGAAGGATATACAAGGTGAAATTTCTTAATGTATGCTCTTTGCTGATGATATTGTACTAATTAACGAAAATAGAATAGGGGTTGATGGACAACCGAAGCTGTGCAGACAGACTTTAGAATCAAAAGGTTTTAGGATAACAGAACTAAAACATAGTATATGAAGAGTGAGTTCAGCGGTGCCAGATCAGAAGATGGAGATGTCACTCTGGCCGGACAAGTAATGCCCAAAATGGATCATTTTGATATTTAGGATCAATGTTGCAGTATAATGGTTAAATTGATGAAGATGTTAGTTTTAGAATTCAAGCGGGATAGGTGAAATGATGACTAGCGTCCGGCATTCTCTGTGACAGGAAAGTCCCACAAAATATTAAAGGAAAGTTCTACAGAACAATCAGGCATGCTATATTTTATGGTGCAGAATGTTGGCCTACTAAAAGACAACACGCCAAGAAGATAAGTGTAGCAGTATGTGTATGCTGCGATAGAGCTGTGGTTATACAAGACGAGACCAAATTAGAAAAGATGATATACGTGAAACTTAAAGTAACACCAATTAAAGAGAAGCTAGTCCAACACCGCTTAAAATGGTTTGGACATCTCCAACAGAAGTCTCCCGAGGCACCTATGCGCGTTGGAATTATAGACCGCATCGAATGCTCAAAGAGAGGTAGAAGTCGACCAAGGTTGACATGGGAGGAAATAGTAAAAAGGGACTTGAGGGATTAGAATACTCCGAAGAGCTAGTGTCAGATAGAAGCGGGTGGAAGTTAGTAATCCACGTACCAGAACCATGAAGGGTTGGTTTAGGGATAGTGTTATAAGTTTTAGATTATAGAACTAATAAATAGGAACCTAAAACGTAGTGTTTGGTCTTCGATCCCTATTACTATTAGTATCATTATTACTATTATTATTATCATCATCATGGTTTTTTAATTTCTTTATATATTTTCATTTTTTATTGTATTTTTATTTTTATTATTATTAATTATTATGTGTTTAATTATTTTACTTTATTTTATTATTAGCATCATGGTTTTTAAATTGGCTGTTGTTTAGTTTTGAGTTTCATCTCTAACCGATCCCAACTTGTTTGTGAATAATGGCTTAACTGCTGTTGTTGTAAACGATTACTCTGAACCTATTCTTCGATCAAGTCTTGCAGGTGCTTGCATCCATTCATATCGTGCCCATCCAGCTCATTGAATAAGCAAAACTTTCCAGGCCTCCTTTTCCAATCTGTAGGCCCTCTTAACGGGATTTTTATAAGGAATCCGTCCCCTGATATCCAAGTAAAGCATCTCCGGGGTTTCGATCAATTCAATGTATAAGGAAATTTTCAATTCCATCTTCGTCCACTTTGATCCTCGAAAGCTATCATCAGTTTTCTATTTTTCTTTATCCTCCCCGTATCATGTTTTGGATGGTCCTCATCCAGAGTGTAAACTATCAGCACTCTCCGCTTTAGCATCCTCCTGACATAAACATCTTTCAGTTTGGTAGTAAAAATCCACAAGATCCACTAGTGGATCTCTCCAAAGCAATTTTGAAATCGGTCTTACTAGGAACTCCAGAAACTACCGCCATCAGCACTATCGACGGGTCTGCTTTTTTGCACTGCAGCGGCTGCTGCATTGAATCTAGTTAAGTAACTTCGTGGAGTCTCACTGGTCCTTTGTTTCACGCTCGAAGGTGTGATCACGTTCTTTGATCGTGCTATATATGAACTCTAAACAATTTCATAAACTTATCCAATAATTCGATCAATGTGCTAATGGACCCAATCTTCAACTGACGAAACCACATCGCTGCTAATTCTGTCAAATACGATTGGAAAACACCATCATCTCACTTCTTCCAAAGCACCCAATACTCTCTGGATATATCTCATCAAGTGAACAGTTAGATATGTCCTTTTGTTATACATCTCCAATGTTGGTAGCTTAAAATCAGATGAGTTTCTAGCGTATCGGATGTTTGGAATAAATAGGTTTCTATTTACATTCTCCAAACTCTGATCTGGGCCCACCTCTCAGTACATGCATGATCAGCTCAACAACCCTGTCATTATCATTCAGCGGAAATCCCTAAGGCTTTGCACATCCCTGATCTGAAGCCTCATCATGCCCACATCCCTATAGGCGCTTCTGGTCTATCTCCTTGTTGCTGTAAATTTGCATTCTAATCTTCGTTCTGTGGTCTAACATCATTTCTCTGACGTGCTTCACCTTGTCCGAGTTTCGAATTTAGCATCCCCCTAAGCCACTTGGATTGATGCTGAGTCATCTCAACTCGATACTAAGTTGTGGTGCCATTGGGTTTATCCTGACTTATCATGCCCCATCTCCTGTGCACCCGCTTCGCCTTTCGGTTTGTGGTTTTAATTTCCAGTTACTTCGACTATCCTTTTTTGTTCCACTCTTCTGAAGAACTCATTCATTATCTCTTGTCGAGCCACTAGTTTATCTTGCATCTTTGTCATCATCCTTTCTAACTCTTCTCAAGCACGTGGATTGATGGATTCGAATTTGTGAACACCTTTTGGCTGCCCTCATGCCCTTGCTGACTTCCTCCAGGAATAGCTCTTGTATGGGCTTCTTCAGCTTCTTAAAAACAAATCTCAAGTCGTCCTCAATGAAAACATCAAATTGTCTGGACCAAAAATGGCATAAAGAAATCAAAAAGGAAATAAAGTCTTTTCTTTAAAAAGAATTTTTAAAGGGTTCTTGTCTAGAACTTATAATATTCTATATTTTTTAGATAGAAAGAAGAAAGAAAAGGATTCTAATACAGAAATAAGAATTTATGTTACATAACCTCTATGCCTGAGCAAAGACATTTTTTAAGTAGAAAATTATTATTTTTTATAAAAAAAGAGAAACACACAATCAAGTAATAAGTGAAAATTGTAAAAGAAAGAAAGAACACGCAATTTTTATAGTGCTTTGGCAAATACTCCGCCCTATATTCACTTAATCGTTTTATATTTGTTATACTTTGCTCCTACAAAGTAGTTTTTACATCTCGGTTGCTTACAACTCAGGTATGAGTTGGACAGAGCTCGGTTCAAAATTGAATTACTCAACTCGTATTGGTTCAGAGTAGTTCAGAAAAGGTCATCTTCCCAATGCATCTCCTCCTTTATCTATAAACAAAAGCCACCGCCAAAATAGCTTAAAATGCTTATCCACGTTCTCCATGTCCAATCGAAATTGTAGTAAAAAAGTCATGGTCAAAGCCCACAACTTTTCAACTCGGCACCAAGTTGTGGGTGCACAACTCGGCATCGAGTTGTGGGGCCTTGGGCATTTTTTGCCTTATATATCTTTTCTTGCCTTTTATTCCTCGTGCAAGCTTGCTGACTCCATAGGTTACAACTTGGGTCCGAGTTGTGGATGCCGAGTCAAGGGGTCCGAGTTGTAATAGCTTGACCAATCTTGGCTATCTTCTTCGCAATTCTTCTTTTTGCAATTTCACAAAGTTTTCCAAGCCTATGGATCTATTTCTTTATCTTTTTTAGTTCAGTTTAATCGTTCGAGTCTGTCCACAGATTGTGGAAAATTTGCAAATAACAATCGAGCAATGATAATGCATAAAAAATAAATCTTGATTAATTTCTTAAATGACATTTGTAATCATAGTTTTCATAATATTTTAACAAAATTATCATAAAATTCATTGTCCAACACAAACATCACGATGAGATGAGCAAGTTATGTAAGTAGTTCATTTCGAAACTACTGGTCTCCCAGTTAGTCCTAGGTTATAACAACAATATAAGCAAGTGATCTATGACGTGGTAGGCCACTGAGTTGGATGTCCACAATGAGAAAAATGAAAAAGATGCACTTGATGATGTAGATGGACTTGATGAGGTACACGGAAATAAATATAGCACAATGGCAAAAGAAACTATAAATCCATAACATTTCGTGTTTTTATACGTTACAAATAGACGTCTTGGTCTCGTATTCAATCACGGTGGTATGAAAACCGTTGTACATGCATCTAGCTGAAACAGTTTACGCCAAGTTACACACTAAGTACTCTTCCTACAAACTCATGATGGAATACAATATAAATTCTAAATTATTCATTTCGCTTACCTTAATGGAAATAGTGGTTTCGGTTGCATAATTCAATCCTCTTTGTAGCTAAGTTCACAAGATACCATGTGCAAAATAGAGTTAAGTATAGACATCCACTAAGACTCGCAACTGTTTGCTCTCACAAATAGGGTGCTAAAGGCACCTCCAACCGTGTGGTGATTAGATTGTGAATTTGTAGCTTTTTGACAAAACTGTCCAAAAGTGAGCTCAGTGTTGTCAAGGCGCTCGCCTAAGCGTCAAAAAGCCCTAGGCGCCAGCTTGGGGCTTTTTTGCTTGTTGAGGCACTACTCATGCTTGAGGCACCATAAAAGCGAGGAAAGCGCTGAAGCGCTTGCCAAAAGCGCTGGAAAAAAGCATTTTTTTGGTTGATTTGAAGGATATCAAATATTTTAAGGTTTTAGCCCAAAATTGAGCCATCATTCGATCCATTTAACCCAAACCTTATGTGTACTAATATCTCATACTCATTCAAATCTCCGAAATTCAATTTTAATAGCAATTTTAAAGTGCAGTTTTTATATGATGAAAAAGAAAAAAATCATGCTCAAAGCGCCCAAAAAAGCACTAGGCGCTGACCTTGCGCTTTTTAGGGTTTTTTTGCCTTGACAACTTTGAGTGAGCTGCAAATTGACAACATTACGAAAATATCACTTCAATTCGGGATTCAAAATGGCTCCAGAAGCTTGCAAACTGAATGCTCGCATCAACCTGTAAAGTGTCAAATGTGCGAGCTTGTTCAACAAGTGCTCAACATTGTAAAATTGTGTACAATCGTTATTTTTGTTAATTTCATTGTTACCATTATTCACAATGGTGTGAATTAATTTCCTTTTTTCCTTGGAAAATTGTTAATTTGTACGTCTTTGTTTTCTTTGTTCATTCGTCAATCAGTGCATTTTTCTTTTTGGTTCATTTCACCGAGTTTTCACCTTATTTTGATGTTTGTAAAATTATGCTTTTCATTTAAAACTTTATGACTGAAAATAATATTTTTCATTTGAAATTTTGGAAGTTACTTTTTAGTATTTAAAAAACATCACAAAGGAATTATTAGTTTGTTTTTCAAATAATCAAATTATATATTTGTTTCAATTATACGTTCAAATCACAATACCGAAAATATATAATATAAATGTATTTGAATTTTAATTTTGATTCTGATTCAAAAATCTTTATTAATAATTGGACAAGATTAACAGCTTTTTGGTCCAATCGTAAACTTCCCAAAATACTCTTGCTACATACAGATGATGTCACATGTTCGAACCCTAATCATAACAAAACTTGATCACTATTTTTAGTTGGAAAGTTTGAAATGTTATTAAGGTCATAACTCCAAATTTTGATGTTGACCATCTTTCAAATATTAAACTTTTTTCCTTTTTTTCTCAACATCAATAAATTAATAATCATTCTTCGTTAATTTCAGTATTATGTCGAATGGCGCGCTTGATTTTAATTTTGTACGATTTTAGCTACTTTATGAAAAAACCAAGTTTTAAAAAGCGAAAGCATACATGGGACAATATTTTACTCGTGGAGCGAGGCGTAAACCCTCAAAACGCTGAGGTGTAAGATTATTGGGTAAACATTAAGATATAAATTAATATTGCGTATCATTATTAATCTAATAAATTTGTGTTAACAATTAACCATATAAAATTATAAATAAATAACAATATAAACACTTAACTTTAAAGAATTTGCTTCAAATCGTTACTTATTATTCATTAGTACAAATACAAATAAACAAAATAAATAAAAATTAAGCACTTAGTAATATATGTACGTCACTCAATCACATTCAGTTTTTAACTCTGCAATATGTATGTATTTTATTTCTTCCTTCTTTATTTATCTTCAACATTTTTTACTATGTGAAAATAATTTTTAACCGATTTTAGTGGAATCGATCTCTATTACTAGAAACCATATAAGATATTCTTTTACTTTTTTTCTTCTGCCAATTTGTTTTAATTCTGACGTACAAAGTCCCACATTGTCAAGTTTTAGACAAAAATATTGTAAATATCAATACATATGCATTAAAAATACTAACTTATGCACTATGGACTTAGATCGACACACAAAAAAGTCCTTAGTAATTTTGGTTAAGATTAAGGGGAGTCGTGGGCCCTACTTGGCCCCCAGCTTCATCCCTAACGTAGCCTAAAACTTATTTCAAAAACAATCTTTATCAATCATGTCGATATTGCGATTGAAACTAAGAAAACATCAATTTCGATTTTCTTAATTTTCACTCTTTTTTTGCTTGTTATTAAATAATTAAGGTTAAATTCTTATAATTGGAGAAATTTTTTTGAGGCATATGTCTCAACAGCTTAAGGCGAACATTCGTATCAAGTTGCTCAGACATAAGCCTTGTAGATTAAAAGCCTTTTGAGCATGCCATGAGGCTTTTTACCTCTTCTTACCTTAAGGCACTTCTTGTGGCAAGCATTGAGGCGAGTCTTTTAAAACATTGGAAAAAATACCACTCAAAATATTTGAAAAGAAGCGAAAATTTCATAAATAAAATTACTTCTTCAAAATAACAATTTGTTATGACATTCAAACTTTTTTCTTAAACTTGATAGCTATCAAAAAATTTATTATTGCAACTAAACGTTAATACTACATTATATATTAGTAACATGATAGGTTTGAAGAAAACTTACCCAACTATATGTACAAATAGATAAGGAACTATACCTAGAAGTATGGATGTCAAATGCAAACATATACAAAGGCCATTCGAACCAAACCTACTCCGCACAACGAATATAAGAGCTAGAACATTGAATACAATGTGCAACAAATATAAGAGCTAGAACATTGAATACAGCGTGTAACTGCAGCACACCTCATCTAGATTATGTCTAGCATGATACCAACTTCGGAGATTAGCCAACAGCAGCAGACGAAAAAAGGTGGTTTCTATCCAAATTAGGATCAACCCTCACAGTAGCGTTAGCACCACCAATCCTCAATCCTTGATCAAAATGAAGTCATTTCCCTCAATCTGATAGTGGAACCCCTTTCATCGCTTCCATTGTTAGAAATCCACTTAGTGAAGATATTATGTCTAGCATGATAAGACGTCACATTTTCCAATTGATTCCAAGCACCTGCGGAATGACACTTGCTAAAGGGGTGTCCTTAATTTATTATTAAATTAATTATTAAATTCACACCCAAAAAACCAAACTCTGCCTTACGTAAAGTTGCCAGAGTACGATTAACCTCTGGAAGATGGATGTTGCCACCTCAAAGTTGACTTGCATAGAAGCAATGAAACGTCTACGGATCCAAGAGGTAGGGGACTTAGAGCCAGATAGAAGGAGTCAAGCTTGGGTTTAGGGGTGCATAGGGAACCGAACAAGGGAGACAAAGGTCCAAATGGATCGAGGTCAGTGTAAACACAGAGATCGGTAGTCCACCGGCGGAATTATCAACAGGCTCGTCTTTGATAACAAAAGATAGGTAGTTGAAGCTATTTGAAATAAAGGAGCAGGAACAAGGAGCCAGGAACATCTTTAGGAACCCACTATTGAGGAGGAAGCCTATGGTAGGATCTTTACAGAAGATGGGTGGGTTTATGATGAGGTATCGAGGTTGGGTCAGGCAAGGACAAAGGCTTCACACCTTCCAAGGAGTAGAAAGATGAAAGAGATAGGGTTCACGGGAGGATTTTCTAACTCGTTGGGGATGGATGTTACGAAGGGCATACAAGCTAATGTTTGTTCTCCAAAAGAAAGGCAAATGGAGTAGATATTTGGTTTCCAATCGTATGATATCTCAATAAAGGCATATTTGCTTTCAATCAGCTTTGCTTTTCTTTGCGCTAACATATTTATGTATCTTTACGGCTTTTAATCAAGAACACAACATTTCGATATCAACTCTAACTATATTTTATGCCTTTTATCAAATCAAAAGCAATCATAATACATGAAAAGTTTGATTATTCAATTATATGTATTTTGTTCAAAGATTTTTTTTATACACGATTACATCGAATATGTCAAAGTATTTGCAACCTAATAAAAAAGACATACCTCTCACTCTTATTTGTAAAACAAATCAATTAAATTGGTTTTTACTTTAGCAATCGATAAACGATGACAAACCATGAAGCTAAATCTAACGAAATGAATAATACTAGTTAAATTTTTACAGTTTAATTTTATGCTAAAATATTATTTAAAATATTTTCAACTTTTTCACGTATGATCTTTTTGCTAATGACATTGGTGTCAAAACCGGAAAAGGAAAGGAAAACGGTTGCAACAATGATATTAAATATGTGTTGAACCACCTTATACACTTATATTAAGCTTCTCTACATGTTATATTTATTGAACTGGTGTTATTATTATCAACATCTATTAAGTTTTGGAATCTCAAATATAACATTATATCTTCACCACATGAAACATATTTTGTTTGTATTAATTATTACACTTTTCACTCGTCGACGCGAGTCATTTGCACCGTTTATTTTCCTTTCGAAGTGTAGAATGCTTAGTTATTGCATTAATCATTTTAACTTGCATGTATGAAACATGTGCCATATATACTAAATATTTTGTCTTGCACATAAACGTGTGTAGTTGGATCTTGTACAATTTAATAAAATGTGTATTCCCCTTTGATGGATTCTTAAGTTACACTTGTGAACAATGGACGTATAATGAAGTGCACTATCATGCATTTCTCCTAGCTACAACTTGTAGTTTAAGAAATTTATAGTCGATCATTACAGTTAGAGATGCTCTAAATACATATTCAAAGCTAGAATAAAGAACATCTGAAATTCACTGAAGTACCGGTAGCATAGTGTAAAGGAGCTACTTTAAGCTTCTTTCAACTCACCTAACATGATTAAACAATGTGTGTGTGTGTATTTTGAAAACAAATCAATGATATAATAGTAAAGATGAACTATTTCTTAATATCTTCTTAATTTTTCCATTATATTTTCATGTAAGTCGTTAACAACTTCAAATTTTTCATTTACTTTTTATGATTTACCTCATCGACATTCATACCGGTTCTCAACTTCAAATTTTTCATCCTTCTTTTATCACCATTATCAATATGTTCGCTTAAGTTCTTTACATTCTCAAAATTATCACCCACTCAAATATAAGTTAAAGTCTTTTGTTTTTTTGAAATTATCATCCACTTAATGCAATCTTTTTAAATTTTTAATTCTCCTAAACAAATTTATCATACAATAAATATACATTAAGTAACAAATGTGAAATCCTAGGAATATTAAGTGCAACCAAAATACATTAACATCTTAACCTTTTATTGAAGTAAATATTTGCATCAACAAAAATAAATTCTTATGGTTTATAATTAGTTAATATTCATTTATTCGTGTAAAAAATATTAAATTTTAGGGAAAAAAACATTATGTGCCTCAATTATCTTAACAAATTTAATTTACTTTAACACGTAAAAAATTTAAACCGCATACTAGCATTAAATCTTCGAACAATATGTTCAAAAGTATGATATGCTATTTACCATGCAACAGACGGTTTAAAGATGCAAAACCAACGAGATCTACCATAATAGTTTAATAGAAGCACACATTTCTTTCTTTGATAGCAAATGTTAGTCTAAACACAAGATGAAGCTAGCCCTACAACTACACTTCTGGATTGGATTAAACCATGATTTCATATACATAATAGTAGCGTTGAATTAGTAGAGTAAATTTTTATTTCCTGCACATTAAGCAGGCTTAAAACCTAACCAATTGATCACACACACGATTCGCGTTACTTACAATTGTAAGCTAGTTGAATTGCAGTTCAAAATTCCTTTTGCACCAAAAAGAAGGTTTTTGCACAAATTTAACACCTAGAAAACTGCACCTGGGCACATTGGTCAGAAAGCCAACATCAATCTAAATAGGACAGGAGGTTGTTAATATTGAAGATTACAATAAAAATTGTGCTTGAGAAACAAGCCGAAAGTTATTACAATTTATAATAAGCATCAAGTAAGCTAAAAACACACACAAAATCAAGTTTGAGTAATATACAGGTACAAAGAATTTGAAGATATACTATAGAGTATTACTATATACACACACATATATATACATACTGTTAAATTTTGTGACACTATATGATGGAGAATTGAAGGGGATGAATGTAGCTTCGTGTCGGAGAAGACGGTTCGCAAATCGGAGTCCGGAGAAAGAAGATAGGAGGGAAGAAGCTGGTGCTGTTTTGCTGTTTGAGGTCAGATGTCTGGCTGAGAGGGCCAGACGTCTGACGAGGTTCAGGCAGTCTCCCGAAACATCCTGCAGACGTCTGGTCCCTCTGGCCAGACGTCTGGGCCTGTCTGTTTCAGCCAGATTGAACCTGGCCTCAGACGTCTGAGGTCAGAGGTCAGACGTCTGAGGCGGTGTTAACCTGTTTTTTTCCTGGGCCGGGTTTCTGAGCTGTTTTGTGATTTGTGAAGGGCAAAGTGGTCTTTCGCCAGCGTTTTCTCTATTAGTATATATACTCTCTTCAGGTCTTAGAGGAGTGGATCAAGCAATCAAATCTAGGGTTTAGTCCTCCATTAATTAGGGTTTTAGGCAAAACTCTATTTCTTCAATTCTAATCTCCACAAACATTGATTCTTATTGAATAGATCATTGTAATCAATCTCTTGTACTCTTCTCTTTTGGTGATAATAAAAGATCTCTCTCAAAGTGGATGTACACTAACGCGACGTTAGTGGAACCACTATAAATCGGTGTGTGATTTATTGTTTCGTTATTGCTTATTATTCTCTATTGCTTGTGGTGTTATTGTGATCGTGTTTGGATTTGATTTTATTGAATTCTTCGAGTGTTTGGCTGTTTTGCACTATCTATCACGATCTATCTTTTCCGCGTGCGTTTGGGGATTTTAGTTTGAGCGGTCTCGATCGAAATCCACCATAACATTTGGTATCGAAGCTTTGGAGTTGGTAGGTGGTTGTTGAAATGCCGGAAACAGATAACTCTGGAAATTCAATGGCTAGTTCAAGTGGTATAGCGCCGTATGTACGTGGGTCGTATGTGGCGTCGGGATCGCAGTTGGTTATCGACAAGTGGAATGGCGATAATGATTTTGAAAAATGGCAATGGAAGATGAAAGCGGTTCTAAGGAGGAATCGGGTACATCGAGTGGTGTTTGATACACATTTGTTGCCGGTAGACATTTCGGATGTCGAGAGAGAGGAAATGGAAGAGTGGGCATTTACTACACTTCAACTTGCTATGGGAGAGAATGTGATTTCTGAAATTAGTGGTGAGACCACCGCTAAGGGAATTTGGGACAAGTTGAAAGAATTGTATATGAAGAAGTCTCTAACTAATCGTTTGATCTTGTTGCGAACGTTTTTCACCTATAAGATGAAAGAAGGAACTTCGCTAAAGGCACATTTGAATGTGTTTGATGATTTGCTAATGAAGATGAAGGCAGTAGATTTGAAGATTGAGGAAGAACAAAAGGCGATGATATTGTTATGTTCGTTGCCGGACCGTTATACGGGTTTCTCAAATAGTTTGATCTATAGCCGGGATACATTGACGTTAGATGATGTCAAGACGGGTCTTCTTAGTGAGGAATTGAAAGATCAAATGAAGGAGTTGAGTGTTGGTGGTAGTAGTGCCGGTAATGGTCAAGGTTTGTTTGTGGAGAAGGAAAGATATGTGAAGAAGGACAACCGGGGGCGTTCTAAATCAAGAAATCCCGGTTGGAGAGGAAAATCAAAGGAAAGGAAAGGCAAGTGCTATATTTGTAAGAAACACGGTCATTGGAAAAATGAATGTCCGGACAAGGAGAAGGGTAAAAGGGAAGTAGCATCTTCATCTGTAGCGGTGGAGAGAGGTGTTGGTGAGGAAGACGTAGATGTGTTGACGGCGGTAGCATCGGATGTTTCCGGTAGTGAGTGGATGCTCGACTCGGGGGCGTCATATCATATGACGCCTAATAGAATTTTTTTTTCTTCTCTTGTTGTTAAAGAGGGAAATTCAATTATTATGGGAAATGGTGCTATGTGTAGGTCTCAAGGCATTGGTTCCGTGCAAATTCGAATGTTTGACGGAGTGGTTCGTACTCTCACTAATGTACGCTATGTTCCGGGACTTCGGAAGTCTCTTATCTCTTTAAGGCAATTGGATTCTCTTGGATGTAAAATCACTATTGAGAGTGATTGTTTACGGGTTTCGAAAGGGGCACTTGTGGTCATGAAAGGTGTTAGGGCTCATGGTGTTTATTTGCTTCGTGGAGAGACCGTAGAAGGTGAAACTTGTGTAGGTGTTGATAGTTCTCGTGGCTTGGATGCGACAAGGTTGTGGCATTTGAGGTTGGGTCATAGCTCGGAGAGGAGTTTGGAGATTCTTCGGAAGAGGGAGATGATCAATGGTGGGAGTTTCAACAAATTGGAGTTTTGCGAAGAGTGTGTCTTGGGGAAGCAAACAAAAGTATCATTCGGTGAAGGAAAACATGATTCAAGAAATGTTCTTGAGTATGTGCACACGAATGTATGGAGACCGGCACCGGTAGCTTCTTTAGGTGAAGCTCGCTATTATATTTCCTTTATAGATGATTTTTCTCAGAAAGTTTGGGTGTATGTAATGAAGGCTAAGTCGGAGGCATTTGCAAAGTTCAAAGCATGGAAGGCTCTTGTTGAAAATGAGAGTGGTAAGTCTTTGAAGGTTCTTAGGTCCGACAATGGCGGGGAGTATGTTTCCGGAGAATTCTTAGAGTTTTGCAAGCATCATGGGATTCGGAGACATTTTACTACACCGGGAGATCCGCAATCAAATGGAGTTGCGGAGAGGATGAATCGTACTCTACTAGAGAAAGCTCGATGCTTGAGATTGACATCGGGTTTGTCTAAGGGATTTTGGGCCGAAGCTTTGTCAACCGCGGTGCATATTATTAATCGAATTCCGTGCTCGGCTATTGATAACAAAATTCCGGAGGAAGTGTGGAAGGGAAAGAGTATTGACTTGAGCTATCTTCGTGTCTTTGGAAGTCCGGTTTATGTGCATGATCCGGGTAATGATAAGCTTGAACCAAGAGCTTTCAAGGGGATTTTGCTTGGCTATACGGATGGAGTGAAAGGCTATCGGATTTGGAATCCGAAAACGAAGAAGGTGACAAACTCTCGTCATGTTACTTTTGATGAGTCGGCATTGTTCAAGGAGAATGAGAGCTCATCGGATATTCCGGTCTTAGTTCGTGATGAATCGAAGGAGAAGGAAATTATTCCACCATTTCGTCCAAGTGGTAGAGGTAGAGTAGTTGAAGATGCTTGTGAAGAAAATGCGATTGATGTTACATCACAAAGTCCACGTGGTGCCTCTAGTAGTGTTGGTGATGTACACGAGCCTGGAGAAGTTTCAGTTCAAGGTGGAGCCAAAAGGAGTTTGGTGAAAATATTGCTACTCGAGTTGGTCGTCGTCCCATAAGACCACCCGAAAGATATGGTGATTGAAACTATCTTAGCTTTTGTGATAAGTTGGACTATGCGCTTCATGTAGTCCAAGATGAGCCTTTGGACCTTGATGACATCATGAATTCGAGTGATAGCTCGAAGTGGATTTGTGCCATGGAGGAAGAGATGCAATCATTGATGAAGAATCGAACTTGGAGTTTGGTTCCGCTTCCTAAAGGAAACCGTGCTATAGGGTGCAAATGGATTTACAAGGTGAAGGACGATGGGAGATACAAAGCTAGATTAGTGGCCAAGGGGTTTGCACAAAGAAAGGGTATGGAGTATGATGAGATATTCGCACTGGTTGTGCGCCATACTTCCATACGGATATTACTTGCCGTAGTTGCTATTCACGACTTGGAGTTGGAGCAACTTGATGTGAAGACCGCCTTCTTGCATGGTGACTTGGATGAAGACATTTACATGGAGCAACCGCAAGGTTTTGTTGTAAATGGTAAGTCAAATATGGTATGCAAGTTGAAGAAATCACTATATGGGTTGAAGCAATCACCTAGACAATGGTACAAGAGATTTGATCATTTTATGCTTGAAAATAGTTTCAATAGAAGCATCAAGGATGCTTGTGTGTATTTCAAGAAGTTGGGAAATGATTGTTGGGTGTATTTACTCTTGTATGTGGACGACATGCTCATTGCTTCGAAGGACAAGAATGAAATCAACAAGTTGAAATTGCAATTAAAGTCGGAATTCGAAATGAAGGACCTTGGAGAAGCAAAGAGGATATTGGGCATGGAAATCGAAAGGGATCGAAAGCGTTTTGAGTTGAAATTGATTCAAAAGGAGTATATTAAGAAAGTGTTTTGCCGGTTTAGCATGGAGAATGCAAAGGCGTCAAATACATCTTTACCTTTGCATGTGAAGCTTTCAAGTAAAGGGTCACCTATCTTGGAGAAAGACAAGGCTTATATGGCAAAGGTGTCATATGCAAGTGCGGTTGGAAGCTTGATGTACGCTATGGTGTGTACAAGGCCCGATATAGCAAATGCCGTCGGGGTGGTTAGTCGTTTTATGTCTAATCCGGGAAAATCGCATTGGGAAGTTGTGAAGCTTATATTGAGATACCTTAGGGGTACGTCATCTCATGGTCTTGTTTTTGACGGTAGTGGGAAAAGGAGTTGCAACTTAGTTGATTATTGTGATTCGGACTACGCCAATGATAGAGATAGGAGAAAGTCAACTTCCGGTTATGTCTTCACACTTGGTGGTACGGCCATAAGTTGGAGATCGAGATTGCAAACCGTAGTAGCTTTATCCACTACGGAGGCGGAGTTGATAGCCGCGGTGGAAGCGGCGAAGGAAGCACTCTATTTGAAGCGATTGTTGTGTGACTTGGGGATTGAACACGATAGCATTGATGTTCAATGTGATAGTCAAAGTGCTATTCACTTGGCGGAGAATTTGGCATTTAGCTCACGGACTAAGCATATAGAAGTGAGGGAGTCATTCTTGGTAGCCATGGATGAGGATAAGCAAGTATATCTTCGAAAGGTGCACACAAAGGAGAACGCGGCGGATATGTTCACTAAGGCATTGCCGATTGGGAAGTTCGAGCATTGTTCGGACTTGATTCGCTTGGAGAAGTGCTAGGTGCCACGGGGTGGCACGGTTGAGAGAGATACTTGTGTAGATGAGGAAGAGTATTGGTATGAGATTGTCGTTCTATCTTCTTGGTGTAGTGCTAGTGTACACTCCTAGTGCTCTTGTCTTTGGTGAGACGGTGTTGGATGTTTTCAACATTTCATTGATGGATGGGGGCTTTGTGCCTGAACTCGTTGATGGAGTGCAATGGAGGGTGGCTGTGCCGGAACCCGTTGGGGAAACATTCATGTTTGGTTGAAGGTAGAAGTGTTGGTAGTTGGAGCTATCGGTTGTTGATGGTATGGTACCATTGGTGTTGGAGATGGATATAGTGTCAAGGTGGAGTGTTAAATTTTGTGACACTATATGATGGAGAATTGAAGGGGATGAATGTAGCTTCGTGTCGGAGAAGACGGTTCGCAAATCGAAGTCCGGAGGAAGAAGATAGGAGGGAAGAAGCTGGTGTTGTTTTGTTGTTTGAGATCAGATGTCTGGCTGAGAGGGCCAGACGTCTGACGAGGTTCAGGCTGTCTCCCGAAACATCCTGCAGACGTCTGGTCCCTCTGGTCAGACGTTTGGGCCTGTCTGTTTCAGCCAGACTGAACCTGGCCTCAGACGTCTGAGGTCAGAGGTCAGACGTCTGAGGCGGTGTTAACCTGTTTTTTTCCTGGACCGGGTTTCTGAGCTGTTTTGTGATTTGTGAAGGGCAAAGTGGTCTTTCGCCAGCGTTTTCTCTATTAGTATATATACTCTCTTCAGGTCTTAGAGGAGTGGATCAAGCAATCAAATCTAGGGTTTAGTCCTCCATTAATTAGGGTTTTAGGCAAAACTCTATTTCTTCAATTCTAATCTCCACAAACATTGATTCTTATTGAATAGATCATTGTAATCAATCTCTTGTACTCTTCTCTTTTGGTGATAATAAAAGATCTCTCTCAAAGTGGATGTACACTAACGCGACGTTAGTGGAACCACTATAAATCGGTGTGTGATTTATTGTTTCGTTATTGCTTATTATTCTCTATTGCTTGTGGTGTTATTGTGATCGTGTTTGGATTTGGTTTTATTGAATTCTTCGAGTGTTTGGTTGTTTTGCACTATCTATCACGATCTAGCTTTTTCGCGTGCGTTTGGGGATTTTAGTTTGAGCGATCTCGATCGAAATCCATCATAACACGTACACACATACGTATATGTATGTATAAGAGCCGACTATTTAAGCATAAAATAAAACACAATTGATGATACTATAGATCTGGTCTGTTGGATCTTTTTGTCCATATATGAAAGATGGGAATCAGGGGATACTAAGGATTAAAATATCTTGGGGTAATTTGCTAGAAATGCCAATTTCTTTCTTCAATAACAATTGCTAGCCTAGACAAAATTGCATCAATATGAAATTACACTTCTGAATTGGAAACAACCATGATTTCATATGAATAATACTTAGCTAATTGCAGTTTAAAGCCTCTTGCGCCAAAAAGAAGGTTTTGCCTAATACCTAGAAAATAGGCGCATCAGAGAGAAGTAAACGATGATCTAATTAGGAAGGCAGACTATTATAGCATCTCCATGACTCACAAAATAAATGAGAAAATTCAATGCTCGTTTTCTTTTCCCCATGCTACAGTGGCGGCCAATTCGAGCGTGGGAAATGGAAATAAGTGGGGGTTCCCCTTTTTTTAAAGCGGTGATCCATAAATGGTAATCAGTAAACCATTTCTGAAAACCCTATTATGCTATAAACAATTTTCAAAACCCTATTATGCTATAAACGGTTTTCTGAAAACCGTTTATAAATATCAGTTTACAGAAAATAAAATAAAATTGCCAATTCCTTCCACTAGCCTATGGGAGAAGTGGGAGAAATTAACGTTTTTAATTTGTTTTCTCACCCCGTTTCCCCTCCCTGGCCAGAGATGCTCTTAATATTGAAGATCCCAATAAAAACTGTACTTCGGAGACTAACTGGAGGCTATTAGAAATTAAAATATGCATCAAATAAAGCTACAAACACACGGCTAAAATCAAATTTGAGTACAATTACCTGGATATCCATTCCAACCCTTCCATATCCATGCTTTCATCAACAACCTCTCCTCTCCTTCTCATCCTCTGTCTGTACTCCAACCAAACCACCACCACATGAACCGCACACTGTAAAGCATAGCCGCATATCCAAACCCGAACTGGAACATTCGTTTTCTCACTCATTGTAACCGCAATCATGACTGCAGACAGCAAAACAAATGCCAGATTCCAGGATACGTCAAGCACGACGATTGGTTTAGAATGGGCCCAATCCGCCCGGCGCTCCTCCAGCTGCAAGGCGGCGGTTTCACGGACGACGGCGCTCTGGCGTCCACCGCCAGCTGCCCTCGTTAGAAGGGAGGTTGCTCGGGAGGGGCGAACAGGGCTGCTCGGGCGAAGGAGAGGGATGGTTTGTTGTTGGCCGCGGGCCAATAAGGCTGCAACTGCTTCACTCATTTTCAGGTTTGTATTATTGCTACGCAAGCAATCTGTAAGGAAGACATGAAATGGAAGCCACCAAATCAAATTCTTACTTTTGTTCTGTGTATTTAGGGTTTAGTGGAAAATTCTTTCTAGAGTTTGACTCCTGTAAGATGACTCTAGTGCTGATCGAATTTACAAATTAATCCACTTGCAACAACTCCTGTTAGTTTCAGGGAAATTTTGGTTCAAATTAAAAATTAAAAAAAAAGGAAAAAAAAAATAAAAAGAAAGAGGCCCACGTCTCTCTAATTTACAAATTATAAATTATGACAGTTAAATGGATATCTCGACAATAAAAAGAAAGAGGTCCGACTATTAACCCCCCAGTATTTTCTCTTCACACCCCGATTAAAATTTTAAAATTTTTATTTCAATTATACCTTTTAACAGTTAAATGGATATCTCGACATTCCACGTTCCACGCCAAAAAATGCAAACAGTTGACACACCACGTTCCATACGAACGAGGTTATTGAACCAACCTCGTCCGATCAACACGTGGTTGTTGTCACAACCACGTTCGCGGCGGACGAGGTTGGTTCAACAACCTCGTTCGTGGTGGACGAGGTTGTTTCAACAATCTCGTTCGCTGGAACATTGTTGTTCACATAAATACGACACAGACTCGATTTGAGCACGAAGAGAAGCTTTTTTTTTTTACAAAAAGTAAAGGGTAGTTTTGGAAGTAGACGGGGTGAGAAGAGCAAAAGATGGGGTGGATTTTTTTTCTCAAAACAACGAGGTGGGAAAAGCAAAATGCGGGGTGAGAATAGACGGATCCAAATTAAAAAACAAAATCTGCATTACTCTCACCCGCTTTTATTCTAGACAAAATCTTTTCTCAATCTACGGTATCATTACGGACTTATAATTCCAAAAAAAAAAAAAAAACCAAAAACCCTCAATCGAACGATAAAAACCTAATTTGTAAATTAAGTTTTGTTTACACTGTCAATTAAGCGAAGATGGGGAAAACTCAACCGCAAACACTATTGATCGAGCAACTATACGAAATGAAGAACGAATCGAAGTAAATTCCCTAAATAATAGAAAATATCTGCAAATTTGTGGAAAACAACCTTCGATGCTCGAAGATAACAACCGATGACTATTGTGAAGAACATGCATCGGTTCAAAAGGAAAATCCTAAAAATAAAGAATAAAATGTAATATGAATTGAAATTTTTCTGTATATATTGATTATTATTTTTGTCTCTGTGTATAAGTGAAACTTAGGGCAAATATTTAACGTGTATGTTTTTGGGATAGATTGATACAAATGCTGCAAAAAGTATACAATGAAATGAAAAATGAAGAATGACAAATATTTGTCAAAAGTTATCAATATCAGTAATTGCTTGAAATATTACAATTTTTTTTATTACAAGTACTAAAACTGTTAAATATTTCACATATGCAGTTTTGATTGATGGTATATTCTAATTGTAGTATACAATTAAATGATGAAGTAAATATAGCAAATATTTGCATTAAAAAATTTATTTTAGAAATAGTTGTATATATTACAAAACCTTTAACACAAATATTAAGAGTGTCAAATAATTACCATATGTAGCTTTGATTTATTGAAGATTGAAATTAGTAGAAATTTCCTTTGAAATTATAATATACAATTAGATGATCAAATGAGGATGACAAATATTTGCCACACAATTTATGACAGTAATTTTGTGTATTTTATTCTCTCGACTGCAAATACTAAAAATATCAAATATTTGTCAAGGAAAGTTTAGATTTTTAGTAGATTGAAATTTTAGTATATATAAATTTACATAAGAAGCATACAATTTGAAATACAGGAAAATAGGCACAGGGAAGAAGTTGCAAAAAAATTTATTCTCAAGGACAACAAGTTTACTTTTTAGTATGAAGGACACTTTTTAGTGTAAACAGAAAATGATAGTTACAACTATCATTCTGTGATTTACACTAAAAAGTGTCCTTCAGCCTACAAAACAAACTTCTTGTCTCTGTAACTAAATTTTTCTCCAACTTTTTACTTAAGCCTAAAAAGCCCTTTGAAATATTTACAATAAATATGGGAATGATAAAATTTACCATACCCATATTTGCTGGTCATATATATGTGACACTAATTTGATAATTAAAAACCTTTACAGGTGCGACGATGAAGATACAAATTCATGGCACGTAAAAAAAGACTACCATTCGAATTCAAGAAATTTACAAATTTACCTAAATCTTCTCACGGACCTGAATCTCCTCGCAAAACCGAATCATTGAAATCTGAATTTTTAACTCCAACTTCTGAATCTTTAGAATATTGAATTAGAAGAAGATGTTGTTCTTTCAACCCTCAAGAGTAAACAACCAGCAACAAAAAGAAGCACTAAAAAGTATTTGTAAAGAAACAGAAAAAAGAAGTGCAAAAGACAATTCAAAAAGTTATAGAAGTAGTTTTAAGTCATTTCAACAAGCATCCGGTTAGCTTTAAAAAGCAAAAACAAAAAAAACAAAACAAAAAATACATTCGTTGTTCGGTTGATAATTATGTATTGATTTCAACATACTTGCTCTCCAATCCAAACTCTGCATTTTCTTTAGTGCCGCTACGACATGTTTATAAATTGAAGTACATGAAAATTGTTTCATGGTCAGCAACAATAGGAAAACATTTGATGGAACAGGTGAGAAAAAATAAAGACAGGCCAAGAAAAATACGTGCATGCGTAACCCTACTATTGGTAAACTTTAATAACTCATTTTATAATAACCCAACCTGAAACAGGCATAAATACCGATCCAGAAAAAGTCCATCAAAACTTAGACCATTCCAAACCTGACCGTTGGTTGGTAAAAAGAACAATACAAAGCTATTTATCTATTCATTCAGAACCCACAATGGTAAAATATAATAGTATAAAAAGTACCTATTTTACTTAAAATTCCAAATGTTGCAAAGTCATAACATAATGTCAACAATAACTGTTACATAATTATATTCAAAAATACATTGTTATCTTTAAAGAGTACACCAGAAAATAGGATAAATAGACTACTACCACGAGCTCCTCTCATTGTTATCTTCATCTTGATCGTCATCTCCTTCTCTAACCTATGTTGTAATGAGTAGGGAGTCAGAACAACGGTGCTTGGTGAATAGAAATCTCCAGTCATTTTATATCAGTACTTGGACAGAATAATTTAAATAAGGATATGTCTTTTATATTTAAACTATATTCAAAACCATTTAATACTTCATATAAGGAAAGAGGCGAGCCCTTAAACAACCACTTAATACCTTAAATCCCCGAAACAGGTCCTTCATATTATCCAATTCCATAACCTATAACTATTGTTATTAATGTCTATCAATGCAAGAGACAGTACTCAAGCCACTTAATATAGTTTAATGGAAAATAGACAGATTATGACCATTTAAGACCTTAATCGAGGTAGACCTCCATCATTTAATATATATTCCCAAGGCGGACTCCTCACAGGTATCTATCTAGCAAACATTGCATGGAAATCTCTTCGGACACTTACTACTTCCATTGCAGTGGACCTTTCCGAGATATCCTCAACTGTGCCTAAACCGAATCCCGACCATATAATACTTCATATAAGGGAAAGAGACGGGCCCACAAACAACCACTTAATGCCTTCAATCTTCAAAGCAAGTCCTTCGTATTATGACCTTAATCCCACGGAGACGTCTCACATTAGTCCGACTATTTGTAAGTACTAGTAGCCATATTAGCTAGGAAGATTTACCCTACAGAATTGGGACTAACCGCATCATCCGTAGTTACTTATTATAGGCAATATCTCAAATCAGCCTCAAAGTCATACTGCTGGTAGCCAGATTAACCGGGCTGACTTCTATGTGCTTGTGACTGACCTCACATTCTTATAACTTAGTCATATTTCATAACACTCTCTAAGTATATTCCCACACATCTCACCGTATCAATTATTTAAGCCTTTAAGAAATCCTTCTTATTTCGCCTCTACAATTAATTACTTTTCTAAGTGGGATATAAATGGCAATTAATAACCTAATTAACTACGTCATTTATATGTTATAATTGTACGTTGCTTACACTAGTTTACACACATACACACACATTTATTAGTTTCTATGTGTGTGGATATTATGCTCTAAACTAACGTTTTAAATTTCAAATCTTACAAAATTATACAAGTCTCATCTGCACAATAACATATATACCATAAATCCAACATCCCAAAATTAAATCAATAGACCTGTATATAGAATCCAAATCCAGCTTATTTCATATTAAAATAATGGAATAAACCAATAATAGAAACTTATAATTTAATTAATCTTACGCTCTATTCAAGTTTTTTTACATGAAATTAGACAAGAGAATTTCTATTCAATTTGTAGAAATAGACAGTGCAAACTACGAATAAAAATTCGTACCTTACACACCATTTTTTTTATCAAATCCCTTAATCAGATCTAAAGAAAAAGAAAAGGAAGTGGAATAGAAGATAACCACTTAAATTGCAAAATCCAAACAAACTCTATTATTTTAATACAAAATAATTAAGATTCCAACCAAAAAATTGACATTTCGCTTTAGGGGACTTCCGGAGTTTTTTAATACGATGTTTACGTAATCCAAAACTTCCCAAGGCATATATCAAATCCAAACTACACTATTCAATTACTAATATAGAAAAAAACTAAGATTTTCACTCACTGCAAGTCCTTAGTTCCGCTCCTCTTTGGATTTGACATGCCTTCAATGAACACTTTCAAATCTCTTCTTATTGATATATACAACAATGGATTTGTATATGCATTAGATTCAGAAAATTAAAGGTTTGGAGGAGAATAAGTGGAGAAAATAAATAATAAACATATATATATAGGATTTCTTACTTAAAACCCTAATGGAGTTTTCTGAATTTATGAAGAGACGAATTGGTAGAGCTTCGCTAGAGTTCCCAAAATATTTACGGAGAAAAGTGATGGGGCTAAATCCTTATTTATAGTGGTTGGAACACACCAGAACTGTCGCATTTAGGTCGGCTAAAAATAATATAATCTGGTACGTTTAAACACACAAACCCTGGCCGCCATTCACCATCACCAGTCGACTGCCTCCACCCACCGGTCCCCTATTTTGGGAACATTTAATTGTTCTGCCGTTGTAAATTTATTTACTTCCTTAATTATAACCAATGTTAAGTTTAATGGTTTCTTAACCCCAAGTATAATTACTGTTAACTTTTGAATTTCAAATTTAGTAATTAATCGTTTATTTGAATTTGTATTCTATTTAAATTATTTTGAATTCGAAAACTTCAAACGTCCATAACTTTTTCGTTTGAGCTCCGCTTTCAACATATTATATATGGAAACTAATTAGAAAATATCCACAAACTCAATGACATAACTTTCGTGGTCAAATTCTAAATTTTACAAAATTTATATTTTTACCCCTATCTTACTTATATTAATTTATCCAATTTATTTATTTATAGTTGATTTTATGGGGTGTTACATTCTCACTCTCTTAAAAAGGATTTCGTCCCCGAGATCTTCCCAAGGGGCGAATAATGTAATGCGTAATAAACATCCATGTTATACAACTAAGTTATCTAGTACAACAATCTACTCAACCAAAAGTCCAATGTGATTATGTACTGCAGACATTCTACAAGTGAGCTCAATCTTAACGTGAGTGTGTGATCATGACATATAAGTATGTATGCGAGCACTCTAGACATGCACAAAAATTTGTATATGAGTGTAAAGTGATAGTGAAAAGTGTAGCAACCTCCTACCATCCAGTCTAGCAACCACGATGCAACCAAAACCTAATTTTGGAGAGAAAAAATTACCAGAGAAAAGCTTAGGACAAGAAGCCTTATGCTTTCCGCCAAATTTTCTCCCCATTATGCTCAAACCAACGTAATTTATTTGTTGCAAAGCTTCCTAAATCTGTGCTCCACAATGCGTGTGGTGGCACGGGAGGCTATTGGCTCCGTCTCAATATCCCCGAATTGATTAGGCTCTACCACAATAGTAGTGTTGTGAAGGTATTTCCTCAAATGCAAAACGTGAAAAACGCCATGGACACCTGCCCATTTATCCGGTAACTTCGCAAGTTTTCATATTATCCCAAAATTGGGAAATGCTCAATAAATCTTGGTGCTAACTTTTCCAACTTTACAAATTTTACGGCCTTCACATGCTACCTAATCAACTCTATCTTTTCGAAGTCTCGTGAATTAAATCTGGTCCGAGTAGGATTTTATCGGTGGTTTTCCACCAATAATTTGGCGATTTACATGTCCTCATATAAAGTGCTTCAAAGGGTGTCATACCAATCATAGATTGATGACTATTATTATATGCAAATTCTACTGAAGGTAAGTACTGCTCCTAGTGTCCTCCAAAGTCCATGATTCAAGCTCTTTAACAAATCCTCCAAGACCCTATTCACTCTTACAATTTGTCCATCAGTCTGCGGGTGGTAAGTGGTGCTAAGGTTCAACGAAGTTTCTAAAGCTGTCTGCAAACTCCTCCAAAATTTGCTACTAAACAACGGGTTCCTATTACTAAAGATGCCAACCGGAATTCCATGAAGTCGAATCACATCCTTGATATAAATCTATGCTAAAGATGTTGCGGTCTTACTATTTCTAATAGAAAATTTTGCTACCTTCTTCTTCATCCTTGTCTAATAGAAAACTCCCTTCACATCCTTATATATTATATCTCTTTCTTGAATGGTGACATTATACAAGCTAAAATTTATTTTTTCCAAAATCCTAAAATTTCTTGGATTGATGCATTCTTATATTTTTGGTTGCTAATCTAATTTCCTCATTAACTTCCAGTCTTATCTACAGTTCATCGCTGGTTAAGAGTCCCTATAAAATTTCTTCATTTATGTTTCTTATATATATATATATATATATATATATTATCAAGCATTTCAATTCCATTCAAAAAATCAACACAGTAATAAAACAGAGACATATCTTATACCATTTCTCACTCTTCTCCAATAACTAAGGGAGATAACTAGCAATTACCACCCAAAAACTCTAAAAGAAAATTTTGCTAGAAGTTGCTATTTATCATCAACTAGTGTAAATGGTGTTGAGGTCTTAACACTCCTTACTGAACTAATATGGACATTCCTAATATGTCATTCCACTATTACCTACTTAAGTTTTCTTCTTGGCTTTAATAAATGTGGTCCATTCATTACTTCAGTTAATATACCCATTCCATTGATTATTAATGTCAAAATTTGACCATCTATATTAAATCCTCATTTAATACTTTAAACTTTTACAAATTTCAAAATCCATATATTACTCCGATTCAATTCCTCCATATCAGTTTTCATTTAATTCCTTTAACTTCATTAATTACAAATTTATTGCCCATTAAATTTGTAATTGATGTCCATAAATCCTAATCCGTTAATTACTAATTAATACGTATATAGTCATAAATTATGTTATTTATATATTTTTTATTTTTTATCATTAAGCATGGTTATACATGTATACCAATTTCCAAACTAGAACACTTATTTCCACACTTTTAATTTATCAAAGTTATCCTTCTAAAACGGATTACCATTATAATTTCCCATAAATTAAGCACAAATGAATTTTTTTTGCTTTGTTTAAAATTACAAAGAATTATTTCTTTTCTTTTATTGAGATAGAAAGTGTAAACTATGAAAAAAAATATCCATATCTTATATATCTCTTTCCTTTTTTAGTACATCCTTTGTTAATTCAAACAACGTGCTTCTATATATATTTTGGAGTATGATAATTTATGGAAATTACATGGAAACTGCTCCAAATAATTAAAACAAATTTACATTCCAAGTCGTCTACGGTAACCTAATTTACAACCCAATTGTAGATCTGGAATATCTTGACAACTTTACTACCTTTTATAAATAATGGGACTGATTTCAAATTTCCAAATCAGGATATATATACTATTCCCATTTTATTCATATCCTAAAACCTTTAACCTATCTAACCTAAGCAGTGATCCTTATCTACTCGATAAATTTTGGTTTAGCCTTAACCATTCCTTATAAAGCTAAAATTTCATAAAGTGCCAAATTCAAAATCTTTACCATTGAAAATATAAACTTAGGAACATTTATCAAGAATTCAAAATACTTGGCTCCGAAAAGGAGTAAAATAATTTTCCTTCTCAAATACTTTCAACATCAAAGATTTATTCTTTTAAATGTTGGACTTTTCATTCATAACATTCAAAAATTGATAGGTTTTCAAAAAAAACTATGAAAAATTTTCCTTTTTAATTATTTCCTATAACAAAGGCTTTCTTCTTTTGAAAGTAGGATTTTTAAGCCAATACATTCAAAACTCAATTATCATATCAAATAATCATTCATTTCAATTTTTCAAAAACATCTTGTATAACTTTAAATAATGAAAAGTGGAGTAGACAATGATAAATTTCATCCTATTATTTTCCTCTTATATTATTCTAACTAGATTGTTGGTCATACTTTATTTTTTTTGATAGTAAGAGTAGTACTTTATTCAAGTAGAGCACTTATTTTGATGTCTCTGGGGTTCGTACTCATAACCTCTAGCACCTAAGGTAGAATGCCATACCACTAACCAATTGAGCTAGTGGTCATTGACACTAATCGTACTTTATATAAATTCCTAATGCTATTACTTTCTAGCTCAGCTATTATTCTCCGCAATTCCTTATACTGGAATGTTCCTCCTACTTACCTTATTGAGCTTTTATAACCTTATATTCCTTCTATCCTATTTTAATCCAGTGTCATCTCCATTTATACACCCTTTTAAAAGAATTTTAAAGAAAAGAACTTTCAATTTTATAAAGTAGGAAAAATTATTGAGTCTAACCTACGTTCTACTTTACATTATAAAAAAATCTTTAGACCAAAAACTTTTCGGTTCAATAAATTTTAAACTAAGAATTTCAAGAATGCAAAATCCTTTTAAAACTCAATCCCAAGTATTGAATGGTTTGCTATTTTTAAAAGAACTAGATGGAGATCGAATGAAGGAATTTTGCTTTTGAAGATTCTTAAAAAGTTTACTTCTCTGATTTGAGAGGAGAGAAATGTTATGGTTTTCAAAGGAATTTCTAAGTCCAAGCAATGATTATTTCTTTCTTTTGCTAGGAAGTTTCCTACCTAAATTTAAAAACATTGTAATACTTGTTGCTTGACTAGTATTGTTATCCAACCTTTTGATCAGGAAATATCAAGATAGAATTGGTGAATCGAACTTAAAAGCTATCAAGGAAAACAACTCAAAGAGATAGCCGTAAAGTCCAGAAGCGAAGTGCAGCCAAGATCAAGAGATAAAAACATGACCATCTCATAGAACCCCAAGGTCCAACCCATCTATCTGATGGATCTGTACCGATCCATCACCATGGATCGGTACCGAACCATAATTTTCCTCCAGAATTGCTCCAACTTTCTTCAATGTTCGAGTATTGATCATAGTATCCAACTCCAAGTTCCATAGATCGATCACACATCGTTTGTTACCGAACACTTCAAGCACCGGAAACCAACAACTTTACTCCTCCACCAATCCATCACTAGGATTTAGAAACAAGCTTATAATGGCACAAACAAGTTGGAAATCATGAAGCTAACAACGAGTCACTCCATTTTGAAGAATTCAAATAGATCCATGAGGAAGTTTTATGGATCAGTATTGATCCATGGTTATGAATCGGTACCAAACCATCCAATTTGCTAAGCAGGCCACGTTTCTTCTTGAATCACCATCGACGGATCGTATAGAACATGGAGGAGATGTGTTGGAGCTTTTCCCGACGACCTACAGCTATAAATAGGCATGGAGGGCACCATTTCGAGGATCTTTTTACTTCCTTGTAATTTTTACACATTCTCTTGTGCCTATGGAGTGGTACCGAACCATAAGCAACGCTTGTAAGAATGCAGTATCATCAATAAAAATCTCAAGTGAACGTAGGCAACGATTGGCCGAACCACTATAAATGTGTGTTGCCCTATTTTTACTCATTTTAATTTACTTTTCTTTAATTTCATTCTCTACAAATCTTTTGGATGTGTGCCACACTCTGGTTCTAACATTTTAGTGCTTTCATTGAGAACCGATTCTCAATCTGTTTGGATCCATCATCTATTATTGGATTGGTTAAATCCAAGAAATAGATCTAGTTTTCTTCATTTTTGGAGTTTTTAACTATTTTTTCAGAAAATCTATGCAAGTGCTTTCTACCCAGGCTCCTAGAAGAAATCGATCCACCACTTCACGTGCTGCTGAGAATGTTGAGAACGCTGGTTTCCAATATGTTGAGGAGGTTGCATAGCCAACCGCTAATAAAGGTTATAACCCAGCAGATGTGATTACTAGGGTTGTGATGGACCGTATAATGAAGCAAATGGAAGACATGCTCCAGGAAGGCCGTAACAAATTGAACACATAGATGAAATAGAGCTTGGATTTGTCGAACCAATTGATAAGCAGTTGTAGGAGAAGCAGTAGGGAAAGAGCATTTTTTGGTTTAGAGTCTGATAGTTCCTCATTGTCGGATCAAAGGCAGAGGAATAAAAAGCAAAAGACAGTTCAAAAACAGATTGGAGCATCGAAGTAAAGGCCCGGACCAAGATGGGGAGCTATGGATCGGTACCGATCCATCGAGATAGATCGGTACTAAACCATCCAATATGGTACTAGTGCTCGAATTTTGAATGACAACGTTGACTTGGTTCTTGGCGTTGCTGCAGATGGCCAGAATGCTAGAAATTAAGCGGCCCTTGCGGATCTGCCTCGAAGAAGTCATCAAGCTGAATGAACGGTTCTCCTGGAGTTAGGGGACCCAGGTATCATGAAACAAACCAAGAGCTTTTGCCAAGACAAACACTTGGGGTGGATCATTACCGTCATTCAGTAGATCCACCTAAGCCAAATTTGACTGAATGGTCAGGCTACTTATAAGTGAGAGCCAACATCGGACTAATGATGAGTGATGTTCCTCCTCGAGCTGGAATCTGTTCACGGAAGACATCCTATGTGAGGAATAGCAAGGAGATTTGTGATGCCAGTGATGTCGTCATGTAACGGGAAGACGGATCCGAGGCAACATTTGATGAAGTACGACCGGCATATGGATTCTACCAGGGCCACTGATGTTGTACAATGTCGTTATTTCCCGATTTACCTGGAGAGAGCGGTAACGATTTAGTTCGCCCGGCTGCCGTCGAGATCCATACCGTCTTTTGAGCTATTTGCATGGAAATTCATTGAGCAATTCCATATGCACACAACTCATCCAAAGGACAATATGTCACTTTCCAACCTTTCTAAGGAGCGGGAGAGTCCTTGAAAGATTTCTTGCATAGATTTAATATTGTAGTAACTGAAGTAAGCAATGCTTAGGAGGATATCATGTTGATGGTGATGATTAAGGGGACTCTTCCCGAGACTGATTTTGGGATATGGTTGAAGATGAAACCCCCACCGATGATGGATGTATTTTATAGAAAGGTGAATCGATTCTTGCACTTGGAAAAGGCATGTACTATCGTTGAGAAAACTGATACCACACAGTTAGTAGAGGTAATACAATGGGGATGAAATGATGGACATAGTAAAAACAATGATGGGGCTAAAGATAAGAAGTCGGATTCAAGAAGACATCCGAGAATCCCGAAGTTTGACAACTATACTCCATTGAACAACTTGATTAAGAATATTTATTTGGATACTCAAGGTAAAGAGTGGTACCAAAAGCCAATTCCTAAGGAGACGACCGAGAAGGAAAAGAAATCTGGTAAGTTTTGTAGATTTCACGAGACGCATGGTCACAACACTAATTAATGCAGACATTAGCATGATGTGATCGAAGAGTTGATTCATACAAAGAAATTGCACCAATTTATGCAAGCCCCACAGGGTGGCTGGTAAGGAACTTCCAACCCCATTAGGAGCAAGGCAGACATAATGTTGATGAGCCTAGGTTGCTTGAGAAACTTCTTGTGATTAGTATTATTATCCGTGGACCACAGCCAGCTGAGGAGAGCTGGAACGATATGGAATGTTATGTTGGCACTTTGAAACATGCAGCTAATAAGAGTTTTTTTACTATCAAAGACGGTGCTCCAACAAATAACTCAGGAGTATGACATACCATATTGTTTTCAAAAATTGAGATGCAGATGGGGTGGAAACCCCGACAATTGACCCGCTTGTGATATCGGCTATGATTGGCCCTGCTGTTGTGAGGAAGGTATTGGTTAACTGTGGGAGTTCTGTTAACATTTTTGTTCAAGAGAGCCTACGACCAGATGCTTTTGGAGGCTAAGGACTTAAAGCCATGTAAATCTCGAATTTAAGAATTTAACGGGACTGCTACTAAGTTAGTGGGATGCGTGGATCTACCGGTGGTACTTGGAGAGTGCCTTTTGTTGCGTTGGACATTTGTTCTGCTTATAATGCTTTTTTGGGCCGACCGACCCTCATTGAATTTAGAGCAATCATCGCTCCGTGATGCTTAACAATGAAGTTCCCGACCGAGAATGGTGTGGGAATTATTCAAGGAGAGTAGGGGCTTGGTCGCGAATGTTACGTCGCGGAGTTGAAAGAAGCAAGGCAATGGGAGAAAGGAAAGGGTAGAGAGAGGACTCTCCACATCAAGGCTCTAGACGCATAGCAACCACCGCGTGAGCCCTAGCTCGAAAATAGTAGTCGGTTCCATAAGGTCATGGATCCATGAAAAAGCCAGAGGATAAAATAGCGACGACAGTCGAGTTACTGATCAACATCCTGATCTGTTAGAATGATCCTACACGGGTCTTGAAAGTTGGATCACAGCTCGGCGTAAAGATGATGAAAGAGCTAGTTGGTTTTCTCCAGGCGAACCTGGATGTGTTCGCCTGTGTGTGGAATATTGCCGGAGATAGCTAGCCATACATTGAATATAAATCCTAAATGTGTTTCTATGAAACCGAAACGCCGTAGACTGGGTCCAGACAGATCCATTGCGCAGAAAGAAGAAGTGGATAAGCTGAAAGGTAACGACTTCATCTGCGATGCCCTGTACCCGGAGTGGGTATCAAATCCAGTCTTGATGAAAAAGTCGAACGGGAAGTGGAGGACATGCGCCGACTATTCTGGCTTAAATAAGGCATGCCCAAAGGATAGCTTCTCACTCCCAAGCATCGATCAACTGGTAGATTTAACAACCAGACATGAATTGCTCTCGTTCATGGACGTGTATTCTGGATACAATCAGATTCAGATGCATGTCCCGGACTAGGGACATGCTAGCTTTTTAACTGATCTAGGACTATACTGCTACCTTGTCATGCTTTTGGAATTGAAGAATGCTGAGCGACTTACCAAAGGTTGGTGAACAAGATGTTTAAAGATCAGATTGGATGCTCGATGGAGGTCTATGTGGATGATATGCTTGTGAAGTCATGGCGATTGAAGGACTATGTTGATGATTTAGCAAAGATGTTCGTGTTAGAACCTCAATTGTTGGATTTTAATGACAACAACTATACAATTATGTCAAAGAATCTCTAAGCTATTTTGCAGGTACATGAGCATCAAAAAGAGATAATCAAATACGTTCAAAATGAAGATACACAGTACAAAAGGATGAAAGAATGTATATGGAGATACAAGAAGAGATATATACGATAGAGACAAGACGAAGGTGACAAACAAAGTATTATTAGTCATAGAGTGTCTTGTCTAGAGTTTACAAATGTTAAAATCTTCTCAAAATGATATACACACATATACATTCATATTTTAAATGAAAAATCAAGTTTTCAAAAATTGCATGGAGCGGGACTCGAACCCGGGTCACTAGTTCAGAAGGCAAATGCTCTAACCATTTGAGCTATGGTAATTTTTAGTTATAGGCTAAATTCAGACGTCTGAATAACTTCATTCATACGTCTGAATGCTGAAACCTGAATATTGTTTCACAATATTCAGACGTCTGAATGAAAATATTCAGACGTCTGAATCAGGTCAAAAATAGCCTATTTACTCTCTGTTTTGCACGCTTCAAATTTCAGAAGTCTGAAATTTATTTTCAGACGGCTGAATTTATACAACTGCTATTTTTCTGAAAAGACACTTCTCTTCACCAAAGAGAAACTCTTTCAAAATCAATGGTTGCAACTGTTCTTTTCAATATAGCTTTTCATCTATAGTTGCAACTCCTTATTCACTATAAATAGATTACAGAATTCAAATAATCAACCGAATCTAATTCTAATATTCTTGAATTCTTATCTATTCTCTATTTTCAAACTGCACTCAAACTGCTTGCATTCTCTGATCGTTGATCACTCTATCTTCCACTATTCTCAAAGCACATCACACTATATATCATAAAGGAGAAGATTATAGGAAGGTTGTACTATCAAGAGACAAATCCGTGTTATCAAGAACACACTGTGTCAAATACTCTTTGTATAAGTTGAAGTCCTGTTCTGCTGCTCAGGCGTGTGAAGTCCTCTTCGGCTGTTGAGGCAAAATCCTGTTCTGTTGCTCAGGTCCCTTGTTCGGCTGTTCAAGGGTTGTTCTAAACCTGTTCCTCCGGGTTAAGTGAGGATTGTTGTTAGTGAAATTCCAGAAGGAATCTGGGACTGGACGTAGAACGGGAAGTTCGAACCAGTATAAAAATTCCTGGTGCGCTCGTTTATTATTTACTATTATCTGCTAATTGTTCTTTTATTCCGCACTGCTTTTATACTATTCCATATTGCACGATCCGCACATTACTTTCATTTGGTATCAGAGCAAGGTCATCATATAACCGTAACACAGTTATCTGATAATCTAATAACCTGGTATTCTAGAGATCGTAACAACATCCTAGAATAAATGGCTACAAAGAGATCTAGTCAAGGCAATAAGAAGAGGAAGAGCAATAAAGAAAAATCAAAGGAGCAAACAATCAAATGCTTCATGGCAAAAGATAATGAGGTTAGTGATCTAACTTTTGATGATATGATAGAAATAAATTCAGAACTTCTAGACACTTTAAAAAGTCTCAAAAGAAAATATAAGGAAGCTCTGGAAAATCAAAAGAAAGCAGAATTCGATAGAGATATGCTTAAAGACGAGAAGAAAATATTAGAAGAAGAACTTGAGAAAATTCAAGATTCACTCTCTGACAATTCTCAACTCGTTCTATTAAGTCAAGAAATAGAAGCTCAAAAAGAAAAGAATAATGCTCTAGCTTCTGAGAATCATGAGTTAAAAACAAAAATTAAAATTATTGAGTTAGATAACACTAGTCTCAAAACTAAGCTTGATGACATTACTAAAAATATTTCCAATTTTAATAAAGGGAGAGAAAATTTATCCAGGATTATTGAAAATTCTCGACCTACTTCAAATAAGAAGGGATTAGGTTATGTTAAGAATTCAAAAGCTCACAATGATAAAAGTGGTTTAGGATATAATAAAGTTGATCATAGAAATAGCACTAGATATGCTTTCATGTATAGTAAAAATGTTAGTGCTAGTACTAAATTTCGAGTAAAGTCTAAATCCAATTTTTATAGAAATTCAAATACTGCTATGACCAATAATGTTTATAATTCTAGAAGTACAAAACCATTGACTGGAAATATGAATAAAAATTATCTAAGTATTTGGGTTCCTATTAATTGGAAAAATAGAGAAAAATATATTGATGATTATTTTGATATGGTAGTTAATAATGAAAATTATATTTATAAAGGATCAACCACACCCAAATGGGTATGGTTTCCTAAGACCTAACCCCCCGGACCCTAACATGATAAGAGGGTACCGAAAATGATTATTATTTTTTGCAGGTACTCGGAGAAACAAAAGGAAAAGAATAGATTTTGGAATTTTAAAGAATGTTCCATACGTTTAATAGAATTATGTGTTTACAATGAAATATGGACTTCGACAAATATGGTAAAATCTATTTTATTTTTCCTTCATAATTAATAATAAGTTTATCTCGTTATTTACAAGATATTTTATATAATTTATTATATTCCCTCATTCTTTTTTATAATGACAAAGGGGGAGAAATTCATATGCATATTAATAGAGGGAGATATTATACTTAGTGGGAGATGTTATACTTAGGGGGAGCTTTAAACATATTAATATTATTTTTTATATAGAATGAATATTTTTTAAAATTGTATAGTTGTCATCATCAAAAAGGGGGAGAATGTTAGAACCTCAATTGTTGGATTTTAATGACAACAACTATACAATTATGTCAAAGAATCTCTAAGCTATTTTGCAGGTACATGAGCATCAAAAAGAGATAATCAAATACGTTCAAAATGAAGATACACAGTACAAAAGGATGAAAGAATGTATATGGAGATACAAGAAGAGATATATACGATAGAGACAAGACGAAGGTGACAAACAAAGTATTATTAGTCATAGAGTGTCTTGTCTAGAGTTTACAAATGTTAAAATCTTCTCAAAATGATATACACACATATACATTCATATTTTAAATGAAAAATCAAGTTTTCAAAAATTGCATGGAGCGGGACTCGAACCCGGGTCACTAGTTCAGAAGGCAAATGCTCTAACCATTTGAGCTATGGTAATTTTTAGTTATAGGCTAAATTCAGACGTCTGAATAACTTCATTCATACGTCTGAATGCTGAAACCTGAATATTGTTTCACAATATTCAGACGTCTGAATGAAAATATTCAGACGTCTGAATCAGGTCAAAAATAGCCTATTTACTCTCTGTTTTGCACGCTTCAAATTTCAGAAGTCTGAAATTTATTTTCAGACGGCTGAATTTATACAACTGCTATTTTTCTGAAAAGACACTTCTCTTCACCAAAGAGAAACTCTTTCAAAATCAATGGTTGCAACTGTTCTTTTCAATATAGCTTTTCATCTATAGTTTCAACTCCTTATTCACTATAAATAGATTACAGAATTCAAATAATCAACCGAATCTAATTCTAATATTCTTGAATTCTTATCTATTCTCTATTTTCAAACTGCACTCAAACTGCTTGCATTCTCTGATCGTTGATCACTCTATCTTCCACTATTCTCAAAGCACATCACACTATATATCATAAAGGAGAAGATTATAGGAAGGTTGTACTATCAAGAGACAAATCCGTGTTATCAAGAACACACTGTGTCAAATACTCTTTGTATAAGTTGAAGTCCTGTTCTGCTGCTCAGGCGTGTGAAGTCCTCTTCGGCTGTTGAGGCAAAATCCTGTTCTGTTGCTCAGGTCCCTTGTTCGGCTGTTCAAGGGTTGTTCTAAACCTGTTCCTCCGGGTTAAGTGAGGATTGTTGTTAGTGAAATTCCAGAAGGAATCTGGGACTGGACGTAGAACGGGAAGTTCGAACCAGTATAAAAATTCCTGGTGCGCTCGTTTATTATTTACTATTATCTGCTAATTGTTCTTTTATTCCGCACTGCTTTTATACTATTCCATATTGCACGATCCGCACATTACTTTCAGTTCGGTGTTCTCCTGAAGTACAAGATAAAGCTTAACCCTTCGGAATTGAAGAATGCTGAGCGACTTACCAAAGGTTGGTGAACAAGATGTTTAAAGATCAGACTGGATGCTTGATGGAGGTCTATGTGGATGATATGCTTGTGAAGTCATGGCGATTGAAGGACTATGTTGATGATTTGGCAAAGATGTTTGGTGTTCTCCGGAAGTACGAGATAAATCTTAACCCTTTGAAATGCTCATTCGGCATTGCATCAGGGAAATTCTTAGACTTCATCATGAACTCCCATGGAATCAAAGCCAATCCGGAGAAGATCGAAGCATTGAGGAACATCAAAGCACCAAAAAAGATCAAAGACATTCAAAATTTGAAAGGGAAGGCCACAACCCTAAGTCGATTCATCTCTAGAGCCACTGACAAATGCATCCCTTTCTTTGATGTGATCAAGAAGGGGAAGAGGAATTTCACTTGGACGCAAGAATGTATTGATGCATTCCATGATTTAGTGAATCACTTGGAGAGATCCCCCATTCTATTGAAGCCATTGGATAATGAGGACTTGTTATTTATCTGGTAGCATTGGTCTTTGCAGTTAAAGTGCTTAGCGGTTCTATAGCGGTCGAGCTGTAAAAGGTTATAGCAGGGATAAAGCAGGGATATAGTGAAAAGTAGCGGAAGTGTAAAAAGCTTCATTAGATTAAAAACCAAATATTTAAAGTTAATCTATTCTCATTCTCATAATATTTATTTGTATAGGAGAAAGAAGTATTGTTTAATCTTATATAACAAAACCGATGAATATCATGATTTATAAGACTAGATTTGGTGACTACAATAGATTTCTAACTAATATTGAGCACTTATGCCTTAAAATTAGTTCTTTACCATAAATTTGTTGATTTGATTTAAAAGAGAACCAATTAAATCAGCTTTTTTATATTAATTTTGCTAAAGCGAGTGCAAAAAAGCCTTGATTTAGTGGGTGTAGCAGAAAATAGCGGGGGTTAAAGCGGATCTGCTGTTTAATAGCTCTAAAATGAAATAGCATAGCGGTTGAAGAGCGCTATGCGCTATAGCAGGGAATTTGTGGGGCTTTAACTACACAGGTGTCGATATATACCTTTAGTGTCACAATTGTACGTGAAGAGTCCCAAATCCGGAGACTGGTATATCACATCAGCATGTGGTTGACAGGAGCAGAAAAAAATTACCCGAAGATGGAAAAGCTCACATACTGCCTATTGATTACATCAAGGAAGCTCTGTACCCTACTTCAGGCTCATCCAATCAAAGTTTTGACCGTCCAACCTTTAAGATAGCTCTTGCAACGACGTCAACTCCTTCGTAAAACTGCAAGATTCTTCATGCAAGGAGTACTTTTACAGAAAAGGATTCTCGGTTCCTATGCTGCAGTGTGTCGCCGACAATGTGGCCAAGCGAGTTTTGAGAGAAGTTCGTGAAGGGTCATGTGGCGACCACACCAGGGGGAAACCTTAATGGAAAAATCCTTCGTTATGGGTATTTCTTGCCAACTGCCAACCAAGATGCAACTAATTACACCAGAAAGTGTGACAAATGCCAGAGATTCGCCAAGATACCAAAGCCCTACCAACGAAGATTACTCAAATGGTCAGTCCCTGGCCGTTGCAGTTTAGGAAATCAATATCATTGGTGTAATTGCCAATATCTAAAGGTGGTGCAAAGTACGCCATCATCGTAGTTGATTACTTCACCAAATGGGCTAAGGCTGAGCCATTAGCCACAATTACCACAAAGAAAGCAATCAACTTTGTGTTTAGAAACCTCATCTGTCATTTTGAGGTTCCACAAATGATTATCTTCGATAACGAGACCCAATTCAATAGCACCGAGTTCAAAGATTTCTACCGCAGACACCTTATCGAGAAGAGATTTTTTACGATGGCACACCCCAGGCGAATGGACGGGTCAAAGTGGTAAATAAGGTTATCAAATCCATTCTCAAGAAGTAATTGGAGAAGGCTAAGGCAAGTGGATCGATGAACTTCTTTGCGCTTTGGGCTTATCGAGCAACCCACAAGTCAGCGACTGACTACTCGCTGTTTGCCCTAGCTTATAGATTAGAGGCTATGATCACGATTGAAATTAAAGTACTTCCTATCGAGTGACTCACTATAATCCATGGATGAACAGGGAACTCCTGCTAGACTCTCTCGATATGATCGATGAGAAGCGTGATGAAGCTGACTTGAGAGCGGTTGTGCACCGTAATCAAGTCGCCCAAATTACAATCTAAGGTCAGAACTCGGACCTTTGAAATTGGTGATCTCATTCTTAAACGAATCCCCCTTGGCCTTGGGAACTTAGGTCCGACTTAGGAAGGTCCATACGCAATTGAGCAGAAGTTTAGAGATGGCACATTCAACCTGGCAATGGTGGATGAGATCTCACTCCAACGGGCGTGGAATAGTGAACACTTGCGACACTATTTCACTTGAATGTAAATTTGTATATATATCTAATCAAATCTATGTAACCAGACTGAATCTGTCATTTCTGGCATTTATGAAAGAAATGACTTTTGAAGATTATGAATCTGTCTATGCTTGACTTTACACTGGGACCAATAACATATACTTGAATGAACTTGCATGTGCAAAATGCAGGTGTGCAGGTACCCAATGATAGGAGCCAACCAAGCTTCCATAGTCCATGATCTGACGCACGAAGCTCATCCACACTTGGCGTCTGGAGACATGCCAAACAACTCCTTGAACCCATGACTTAAGGGCAGGAGTATAAATACACAAAGGTTGAACGAGACAGTTCGCCTCTACTGCTCATGCCTAGAGTCTGGCAGAGTATCCACACCTTATATGGAGCAGGGAGGACAAAATGTCTACGCCCGTAGATAGGCGATCTTACTTACATCAATCAACGTCCAGAGTTAGGCACGATCAAAGATAAACATCATAGATAAGGATATTTAAACCACTACCTTAAGTGGTTGGCTCCGACCGACGCCCAAAGCTTAGGATGTT